>CM043004.1:5908928-7188928 GCA_023678885.1 Pogostemon cablin | reverse complement strand
ACTAAATATAAAAATGTTATACAATTTTTAAGATATACTCCCTCCGTCCTTGCATAAG
This sequence comes from Pogostemon cablin, assembly GCA_023678885.1. Lineage (NCBI taxonomy): Eukaryota > Viridiplantae > Streptophyta > Magnoliopsida > Lamiales > Lamiaceae > Pogostemon > Pogostemon cablin. The sequence continues at coordinate 7,188,870 of CM043004.1, read as the reverse complement.
AGGGCCTTTTGCTTTTTTGCGTGTAGATTAAGGAGTATTATTATTTAATGTGTAATGGGTAGTTGTATTAGTGGAAGTATAGGCCCCATATTTAATTGTATTAGTGGAGGTGTGTGTGGGTGTGTGTAAAAAAAGGAAAGGGGACCTTTTGGGTGAGACGATCAAAATGAAAAAAAGATTCTCTTTGAATGGCATGGATGGAGTAGATATAATAGTACACTACTGAACAAAAATTAACACATATGCGTATGGGTGCACACGTGCACTCAACTATAAAGGATATCATTTCTTATTTAAATAGTATTTTGTTCTACAGAGTTGGTCTCTTGTGTCTTCAGGTGCACGAAGTGTGTAAGGCTACAACATTTTGTTTTAAAAGATATACACTATAATTAATAAGGGTACAACATTTTGTTCTGAATGATATATACTTTTTTTAATTTTATTTTTAGGCAATAAAGAGTACACATCCTTATACTAAAGGGTATATAAATTAATTTAAAAGGTATTTGAGCACATACAAGTTTTAGGGTGTTCTGTAAAGTACAAAGGGGCATACAAGTTTTAGCGTGTTCTTTAAAGTACAAATCATTTCATTTATGGTAGTATACCGAATTCTATTCTAGTAAAATTTTACATTTTTTTATTTTGTTTTCTCTCACAATAAGGTTTAAATTTATCTTTTTAAAGAAATTTTACCTACCAAAAAGTAATTTTGTAAAATTTTAGTGTATGATGAACTGAGTTCGAAGAACAAAAAGTAATTTTGTAAAATTTTAGTGCATGGTGAACTGAGCTAAAGAGATTCTCTCTTCTTGTATTCAATCGAACCAATTTCATGAGAAATCATTGTAGTCCCTACTTATATAATTACAACTAGACCTATTGAGAAGTTGATGCTTGCATACGTTAAGTCAGCAATATAACATGTGGAAGATAGGTTGGATGATCAACATACAAGATCAAAGGCTATGTTTGAGTGTTGTTGTAAGAATGGGTCGTCAAGGTTAATGGGCTTGGATATTGAGGATAGCTTGTTAAGCAAATAAACTTGTTCTGCAAGTTAAAGAGCTAGCAGTTCATATATCATCCATACATTCCCAAGATTAGAGTTTGTATGAGATCTAAGTTTGATCCATATACTCCCATAAGATTAGGGTTTATATGAGATCTAAGTTTATTCTTCATCATCGTTGTAATCTTCATCAATAAGATATTCTTCTCGCTTAAGAGTGGATGTATAGGTAATTTTGCTGAACCACTATAAACAATTATTCTTCATTTTATTTTTTCTTTCTTTGATCGATTCACAATAATTGGTTCCGTCTGTGGGAAATGGGAAAAGGAACAATCAAAGAAAGAAGGAGCGAGAAGGTGTATGAAAGAAGGAAACGAGAAGGAATTCATATCTTTTGAGAGAAGTCCGAGCTCAGAAATATTTCAGAGCAAATAACTGGAGTTTCAACCATCGGATCAAGGTGAAAGTTTGTCAGCATGTTCGTAACTTGTTGAAATACATTCCAAACGGTGGAGATCAGATTTGGAGCTCTGTGTTGATGGGAATAAGCCAAAAATCGATGTCAAGTTTTTGGGCGATTTAGTTCTGTACAGCGCCGTGGTTGAAGGATCGTTTCACAAAAACAAGCCATTGGATCAAGCTGTAATCTTAACAGCGCATCCAAGACTCATAGATGTTGATTCTGGATGGTGGAGATCGGGTTATAAGGGTCCAAGGGTTGTGAACATTGAATAGGTTTTGGGTTGGTGTTGTTGGTTTCGATGTCAAGGAGTTCACGGAGGATTTCGAAGTGAAGATGAGGAAAGCGATGGATGATCAAGAAATAAAGTGACTCTTGCAAATCATCAAGAGGGATAAGGCATTGTTCTTTTCGACGGCGATTCGAAGAGATGAATTCTTGGAATTCTTCTCGACGGAATGATAAGATCAATGGGGGAAGACCATTGTGGGATCCTTGGAGAATTGTGGGAGTTGGGTCATGGATTTTAAGGTTCACATGCACATTTCGGGAGGGATTCAATTTAGATTAAATTTGGTCTTAGGCGAGCAATGCTTCAGCAAAGAAATTAGGCGACGCTCGAAAGTGGTCAGAAGCGGCAGCTTCTCTCCATAGGTGACCGACGATGGATCGGTGGAAAAGGATTATAACCTCATGGTGTGGTGAGGAACTGATGCAGCTGCTGCTGAGGTGGAGGATATTGCTCAAGGAAAGGTTCCTACTCAAGGTGGAGTAGTGATACTTAAGGAGGGTTGTTGTTCCCTTTTAAACAGTGGATGTGTTTGATACAGTCGTTAAAAACTGTTGACAAGTTTGCTGAACTCATTTTAAAACAGCGTGGAGGAGTTTGCTGCACTAAAACTGTGGATAAGGGTGGCTGCACTATAATACAGCAGTTGGGAGAAGAAGAGTAAGAACATTGGTGCGGTAATGCAAGGTCTAAGGTGGAGTATTATTTAGAGGTAGACGCATGCAAGGTCTAAGGTGGAGTATTGTTGAGAGGTAGACGCTTGCATACGTTAAGTCAACAATATAACACGTGGAAGATAGGTTGGATGATCAACATACAAGATCAAGGGCTATGATCGAGTGTTGTTGTAAGAATGGACCGTCAAGGTTAATGGGCTTAGATATTGAGGATAGCTTGCAATGCAAGTTAACTTGTTCTGCAAGTTAAAGAGCCTAGCAGTTCATATATCATCTATACATTCCCAAGATTAGGGTTTGTATGAGATCTAAGTTTGATCCATATACTCCCATAAGATTAGGGTTTATATGAGATCTAAGTTTATTCTTTATCATCGTTTTAATCTTCATCAATAAGATATTCTTCTCCCTTAAGAGTGGACGTAGGTAATTTTGTCGAACCACTATAAAAAATTGTTCATCATTTTATTTTTTTTCTTTGATCGATTTACAACAATTAGCGCTGTCTGTGGGAAACGGGAAAAGGAACGATCAAAGAAAGAAGGAGCGAGAAGGTGTGTGAAAGAAGGAAACGAGAAGGAATTCATGTCTTTTGAGAGAAGTTCGAGCTCAGAAATATTTCAGAGCAAATAACCAGAGTTTCAACCATCCACTACACCAAAAGAGCACTAAGACAACAGAAAATATACAATATAGATCAGAAATATGTGTGATCGTATACCTTATATGTGTAGTCTTAAATAAATATATGTTGTCTAAATTTTTTTTTCACACACAAGGACAACACATATTATCTAGTGTTGTCTTATTGTGTTTTCATATATACCACTTTCAAATCAATTCATTGTAAGACAACATATATGATACTTTAGTGAATAATTAAATTGATAATACGCCATCCTTTGGGTTCGATATTTAACTTGGTCGCTTATCAAAGTTATAATAATATCCTTCGTACTTGGGGATTAATTGTGTATTGAGAAAATGTTCATCAAGTTTTTGGCGCCATTACTGGGGATGGCTGTTATTATTGATTTTATTATTTCTAGTTTGATTAAGACTTTTATTTGTGATTATTTATTTCTATCTAACCTTAAATTTTTCTGAAGTACTTGTGCACTAGGAAAAGAAGAGGAAGGAAAACAAGGGATAACACATTGACCCAGATATGGTCGGAGCAAGGCAGAATCATGATAATATTGCCATATGTAAAATTTTCACGAACTATATGATTGATAACATGGGGTTGATATGAGCAAGGGGGGAAGATGATAATTTTGAGATACATCCCGCTCTTATCAACATGGTGGAAAAGAATCCCTTCTCTGGAGGTTGCTTTGAAGATCCATATCAGTATCTCAGAAGTTTCCTTGGTTATGCAAATACTCAAAAGGGTGCTGGAGCTCATGATCATTCTAGGCGGATAGCCCTATTCAAGTTTTCGTTAATTAATGCGGAGAACATGGGACCAACTTCAGCAAAAGTTCTTAGAGAGATACATACCACCTCAAAGGTTTTCAGAATGAGACAAGAGATCACCCAATTTGTTATGAATCAGGGTGAGAAATTACATGAGGCGTGGGGCATGTTTGAAGATATGCTCAGGAAGTGCCCACAACATGGGACGTCTAAAGGCTCAATACATAAGTATCTTCTACTATGGATTAGATTGTGAGTCGCGTGTTCTTATTGATCCATCATCAGGTGAAGAGCTGTAATCTAAGACAACACTTAACGCAGAAGTTATTTGAAGACATCTCTATAAATTCAGTGACTGGCCTATGGAAAGAGTAAGAGGATCTTATGTACTTGGCATGGTGGCTCAGGTTGAACATCTAGTGGTGAAGCCAAATAGGAATGATGAGATCGTCTCTAGTCTAGCTAACATCAACATGCTACTATAATCCCAATAGAAGCAGATTACAGAGTTGACACAAAAGGGACCTAGTATGCGGCAGCAAGAAGTGAAGAGTGTTGAGGATACCTTCAATCGATACATAGCTAGGAATGATGCAAGGGTGGATCGACTTGCTATGAATTCTACCCATGTAATTTGTCTAAGCAGCTGAATGACCTAACTTTGTTGATGGGGGCAGATGGCCGGGAACGTGAATCAATTGACACCGACATTGGAGAAGGAAAAGTTCCCGTCTCAAGGCACCCAAAAGAGTGCAAAGCAATTACATTGAGGTCAGGAACACAGTATGAAGGTCCAACAATGCCAATGGGCAAAAAAGAGATGGAGTGTCCCCGCTCGATCAAGATTTTCGGTCGAGCAATGGTCAAGCAACATCTTTCAGAACAGAGAAACAATGCTCTGTTTTTAAATCCCTCGCTCGACCACTGGTCGAACAACAAATGAGCAACACACTATAAAGCTGAAAGATCACATTCAAATTACAGGGTTCTCGCTTGACCAAGAAGGAGTTGCTTGACAAGACCATTCTAGTCGAGCGGAGATCGAGCGGCCACTTATGGAGCTGAATAACCAGAATCAGATTATAGGGATCTTGCTCGTTGAATTTCATCTCATTCGACCAGACCAATCTAGTCAAGCTGAGGTATAGAAACCCCTTTTTACTCCCGTTTACGTGCAGAACGCTATACCTGATGTTCAAGAAGAAACGCTTAGAATGCGGATGGATAATGAAGATGTGTGATGAGTGTGTAAATTCATGAATCTTGTGCCTAGATTTGTGCTATTATGAAGTATTTGAAGGTTGTAATAGGTTGTAAACTGATATATATTGTATGAAGTCACGAATCAGGTGTTGTTGGAGCCATTTGAATGGTTTTTTGAAGGAAATCAGAGTGGAAGTGTTGAAAACTAAAGAAAGGAAGTCGAAGCCATCCGTTTCGGCAAAGTAGGAGCACAATTCGACCAGATGAAGGTCAATTCGACTAGGCCTGCTAGTCAAATTGGCAGCACAACACGAGCAGAAGGTGAATTCGACCATGACAGGAGAATTCCACCTGAGCATCTGGTCAAATCGAGGTCGAATTGATTGGTTGGGATGCCAATTCGAACAGGGCAGGTGGTCGAATCAATCACCTAGGACTTACAGTAGGACGATTCGACTTCCAATTCAACTTGGAAGGGTGAATTCAACATGTTATTGAGGTCGAATTGAGCTTTAAGAACATTCCATATCTGTATTTTTACACCGTCAATGCATGTGATCACTTAAAAAAGTCCATTCCAGGCTCGGGAGACGAGATTACAAGTATAAAAGAAGGCTTATGCAGCAGTAGAAAGGGACCAACATACATCAAGACGTGGAGACGTAGAGTTGAGAGGAGAGCGATCATCTATCATCCGGAGGGGCTGCAAGAGAGGTTCCGCTGGAGATTTAAGTAAGATCGGTCCAACTAACCATGATTGTTCTTAGATCAATCATGGGCTAGAGCCACTTCGGTAGCTCGGGTTATGAAGGTTTCATGAGTTAATTTTTCTTTCATGTGTAAACTCTGTACAACACTACTTGTGGTTTATTTTATATAAGATTGTGCGTTTTTAATACATACTCATGGTCGTTTTGTGCATCAATAATTGTTGTATAGAGTATGAATAATTAACTTGGTTATTGGTTGAGTGCGTTCACTGCTGAGCAGGGTTTTATGTTATAAATCTAAGTGAAGTGATTCCGAAGTCTTATTAGAACTATCTTATATGAATACTTGTTAATTGAATCATATTCGGGTTAATAAGTAGGATAAAGAGCATAATTTCATAGTACCTATAAAGGGAGATCATATCGGGTTAGAGTACTAAGTGCACGAGAAATAATTGATACTGATAGTACTTAAAAGGGGGTGAATTATATCTCTTGCTCTGAGGATATTCACACGTATCATACGCATATTTACTTGTGTCTATAGAGTGAATTTGCATGGTTTAGTGATGCGTCCATAAACCACAAGGCAGAGTCGGACACCGTCACATGGAAGATGAATTAATAACTGGAACTGGATTACCTAAAGAACTACCTACTATCTTACATGATCACAACTCACTTATCTCTTCTTCTTGTTATTGTTACTTGATATTTTAATTACTTTTGTTACTTAATTACAAAATCACAACCATTATTATTTCCAACATAGTCTTAATTTACTAGAGTATAATTAAATTGATATTTATCCATCCCTTGGGTTCGATATATAACTTGGTCACCTTCGTAACTACAATTGATATCCTTCATACTTGAGGATTAATTGTGTGTTGAGAAAATGCCCATCAAGTTTTTGGCGCCATTGCCGGGGACGACATAAAATATCTTTTTATTATTTCTAGTTTTATTAGGACTATTTTAATTCTTATTTTACTGTCTAACTCTTAATCTTTTCAGGTGTATGCTCACAAGATCAAAGAAAGGTGAATTAGAGCTATATAATCGTGAGATCGGAGCATCATCGAGGAAGAAAAAGAAGAAGAAGAGTAAGAGTAAGAACGTAAATCCAATTGAAGCTCTTAACCTTGGAGTTGAAGTTGACGTTCTAAATTCGCAAACGATTGAAGCTACAACCGAAGGTAATTTGGAAGTAGTGATAGTCAACATGGCAGCGAATCCGGACAATCTGGCCATCCGTGAAGTCTTCAAGAATAATGGGGCTGGACACTTTGGGCTTCTAGGAGCAAGGGGGGCTAATGCGGATTTCGATCTTCACCCTACTCTTATTAGCATGTTAGAAAGGAACTTCTTTGCAGGAGGGTCTTTTGAGGATCCGTAGCAGTATCTAAACAAGTTCTTGAGCTATGCAAGTACACAAAAAGACGCAGGAGAACATGAAGATGCTTGAAAGATCCTCTTTTTTAAATTCTTGCTTATTGAAAAGGTGAGAGATTGGTACGACACTATTAATGCAGCGGAATGCATTACTTAGGAGCAATTGAAATTAAAGTTCTTGGAAAGATACATGCCACCTTCGAAGGTGTTTAAGATGAAGCAAGACATTAACCAATTTGCTATCGGTGGTGGAGGGAAGTTTCATGAAGTTTGGGACAGATTCAAGGACATGCTTCGTAAGTGTCCACGACATGGGCTAACTAAAGCTCAATACATCATCATACTCTACATTGGATTGGACTGTGATTTACGTGTGTTATTAGATGTTTTTTCTAATGGAGCATTGCTTACTAAGTCATCCGTAGAGGTCGAGAAACTTTTTGAAGATATTTCGATGAACTCAAGAGATTGGCCAACTGATAGAGTGAGAGGCACTTACGTCCTTGGAAAAGTAGCTAAGGTTAAACATGCTATGGTGAAAACAAGTAGAGAAGATAAGATTGTCTCTAGCTTGTCGAGTATCAACAAGCTATTTGAGTCCCAACAAAAGCAAATCAGTGATATATCTCAGCGCGTACCAATCATGCAGCAGGAAGTAATGAATGATGGAATGATCCAAGAGGAGATGGAAGAAGCAAACTATGCTATGGGGCAAAGTATTCATGGAACGAGGTATTAAAATCAAGGCGACCGGAATTATCAGGGGAACTACAACAATCTTGGTCCTCCGGGTAATTATCAACAGCCTAGGAGGCCGGAGTTTTCATGGAGTAATCCTAACAATGCAATTCAACCTCCGATGGGTGTTGATCCGAGTGTGAAAGTGGAAGAAGAGAAGCCAGGTTTTGAAGATATTGTGAACAGGTACATGGCTAGGAATGATGCTAGAGTGGATTGTCTTGAGGCCAAGTTAGAGAAAAAGATTGATGCAAACCATAAGGATTTGACTACACAAGTGAAGGACCTTACATTGTTGATGGGGGAGATGACAGAAAGTGTTAACAAGCTCACTCAAACTATTGAGAAAGGGAAGCTCCTGTCGCAAAGTATTGAGAATCCAAAGTCCTGAAACGCCATCACATTGAGGTCTGGAACATAGTACGATGGACCTATGAGGCTGGAATCGAAATTGGACATGTTGAGGGATCAATTCGACCAACACTACATGTCAAATTCACAGGAGAGGTCGAATTGGACGCCTGGATATGATTTGGAAGCAACAAAGCCTCGATTAGACCAAAACCCATTCAATTCGACCAGGGGACAAGGTTGAATTGAGGTCGAATCTACCCTTCTGGAGAACTCTGTTTTATCAAAAGGCCGATTCGACTAGCAGCCACTCAATTCGACCAGACCTTCTGGTCGAATTGAGGTCGAATGGGAGGGCAGAAATCTTATAGTGAGCCAATTCGACCAGACCTTAAGGTTGAATCCTGGTTGAATCGAGCATACAGGGTGAGAATAGAGTTCAGGTACGCAATTCGACCACTACGTACCCAATTCGACCAGAGCACCTGGTTGAATCCAGGTCGAATTGCCCCATAGTACACCTATTTCTTCACCGAACACTCCTCGTAATGTGAACATTACTCCATTAGTTCCAAATGAGTAGAATACTGAGATCATTGCAGAGAAGAAGTGGGAAAGAGCCAAGAGGTTGAGAACCAAAAAAGATAAAGCAGAGAAGGTCGAGCGTGATGAATGGGGTATTCCCAAAACAAATATACCTCCACTGTTTCCTTATAAGCTGGTTAAGAAGGGATTAGAAGAGAAGTTCAAGACGATTTCAGATATCATAAATAAGATAAGCTAGAGTATTCCTTTCTCTGAGGCAATAATTGAGATGATGTACTATGCTCGATTCCTTAAGGATATACTTTTGAAAAAGAGAAGCTTGAGCGGAGTTGAGATAGTGAACTTGTCTAAAAATTGCAGCTCGATTATCCAAAGGAAGCTGCCATAGAAGATGAAGGATTCGGGAAGCTTCACTAGCTTGTGTGAAATAGAAAAAGGGCCGGCACGACGAGCCTTATGCGATCTTGGGGCAAGCATCAATTTTATGCCTTTATCTATCTTTTAAAAGCTGCCACAACAGTTGCTCTACAATTGGCGGACAGGTCGATGACGTTTTCGAAAGGTATCATTGAAGACGTTCTTGTCAAATTGGAGAAACTAGTCTTTCCTATGGATTTTCTTGTACTTGAGATGGAAGATGACAAGGATAACATCCCTCTTACCTTGGGGAGACCTTTCCTTGCTATTGCTCGGGCCATGATTGGTGTTAAAAGGTGGAGCTCAGGTTGCGGATGGATAAAGAAGAGATCCTATTCAACCTTAACAAAGCAATGAAGATGTCTATAGAGTCAAAATGTCATAGTATTGATGTGGTGGAAGAGATTGTGAAGGAAAATATGTCTTTGATCCTGTCTAAGGACCCTCTTGAGAGACCCTCTTGAGACATGTTTGATGGAGTCTCTTACTTATCCCACTATGGAGCTTGATGATCTCTCTAATGAGGTATGTATTAAATATCTTGAAAACTTACTTGCCTTGGGTGATGACAGGTATGAATTGGAAAGAACTAAGGTTGAAGAAGTGAAGTAGACTAGGAAGTACTTGTCATTAGATAGAGTGAGCACTTCGATGGAAGAAAAGAAAGAGGAGCTGAAACCGTTGCCGGAACACTTGAAGTAGCCTTTCTTGGTGAAAATGAAAAATATCCGGTAATAGTATCTTCTTCCCTTGATGATGATCAACTTGAGGAGTTGTTAGATGTTCTTATGAAGTACAAGTCTGTGATTGGGTGGTCTCTTGATGATTTAAAACGTATTAATCCTTCATATTGCATGCATAAGATAAGATTGTTAGATGAGGTCAAGAGTAGTATCCAAAATCAGCGGAGGGTGAATCCCTCGATTCAAGAAGTGATTAGGAAACAAATCCCAGCGTGGTTGGATGCTGGAATTATTTATCCGATTAGTGATAGTCCCGATGTGAGTCCATTGCATGTTGAAGCTAAGAAGGGGGCATGACTATTATGAAAGCCGAGGATGGCGAGAAAATAGCCACTAGGATTCCAACGGGATGGCGAGTGTGTACTGATTACAGGAAACTGAATAAAAATACATGCAAAGACCACTTTCCCCTTCCTTTCATGGATCAAATGCTTGATCGTCTCGCAGGGTATGAGTTCTATTTTTTCTTGGATGGGTACTCGGGATATAATCAAATCATGATTCCTCCCGAGGATTAGGAAAAGACTACTTTTACTTGCCCATACAGGACCTTTGCTTTTAGAAAGATGCCATTTGGATTGTGTAATACGTCTGCTACCTTTTAGCGCTGAATGATGACAATTTTTGATGGGTTGATAGAGAAGATCATGGAGGTGTTTATGGATGATTTTTCTGCATTTGGTTCCTCCTTTGATATTTATTTATCTAACCTTGCTACTGTGTTGAAGAGATGTCAATAAACTAATCTTGTCTTGAATTGGGAGAAGTGCCACTTCATGGTGAGAGATGGGATTGTTCTTGAGCATCATGTTTCTGCCAAGGGATTACAGGTGGATAGATCTAAAGTTATGAGAATTGAGAAGCTTCCACCACTGACCGATGAATAAGGAGTGCGGTCCTTCCTTGGACACGCTGGTTTTTATAGAAGATTTATCAAAGACTTCTCAAAATACTCCAAGCCCTTATCTCATTTACTTGAAAAGGATGTTCCTTTTGTTTTTGATGATGAATGTCTAACAGCTTTTTAGGTTTTGAAAGAGGTGCTTACTACTGCACCTATCTTGATCACACCGGATTGGACTCAGTTGTTTGTACTTATGTGTGATGCAAGTGATGTTGCACTTGGAGTGGTGCTTGGGCAGCTGAGGGAAAAGAAGTTCTGCGCCATCTACTATGCGAGTAATTCTTTTGATGCAGCACAAAAGAAACTACACGTGACTGAAAAAGGAGTTTTTAGCAGTGGTGTATGCATTCAACAAGTTTCGACAGTATTTAGTTGGCATGAAGACTATAGTGTACACAGATCATTCTACGATTCGGTACTTGATGGAGAAGAAGGAAACAAAGCCAAGAATCATAAGATGGATTCTTCTTCTTCAAGAGTTTGACGTGGAGATCCGAGATAAGAAAGGTACGGAGAACGTATTGGCTGATCACTTATCATGGTTGGAGACAAGGGAGCATTGTGATGATTCTTTTGATTATATTGAGGAGATGTTCCCGGATGAAAAGATTATGGCTGTGTTCGTTGAAGAGGCTGAACGAGCATGTGTGGTTGCTGCACAAGGAATGGATCCATGGTAAGCGGATTATGTCAATTACATTGCAGTGGGTGAAATTCCGAGAGATCTCAACTGATATCAACTTGCTAAATTCAAGAGAGATGTTGAGACTTTTATATGTTATGATTCGTTTGTTTACAAAATTTGCACGGATTCTATCATACGTAGGTGTGTGCCCGAGATGGAGATGGAGAGTGTTCTCGAGTTTTGCCATGCACAACCTAACAGGGGGCACTTCGGCGCTCAAATGACAGCAGCCAAGGTACTTCAATCCGCTCTCTATTGGCCTACTTTGTTTAAAGATTGTGAAACCAATGTGGCGACATGTGATAGATGTCAAAGAATGGGGAATTTAAGGAGAGATGAGATGCCACTTCAGCCGAGCATTGTTGTAGAGATTTTCGATGTGTGGGGGATCGATTTTATGGGGCCTTTTCCCCCATCTAATGGATTTCTCTACATTCTTTTAGCTGTGGATTATGTTTCTAAGTGGGTGGAAGTCATTCCTACTCGCATGAATGATTCAAGGACTGTTATATCTTTCTTGAAGAAGCATATCTTTGCCCGCTATGGAGTTCCTCAAGTGAATGGGCAAGCAGAGGTCTCTAACCGTCAAGTGAAGCAAATCTTGGAGAAAGTGGTAGGAACCAATAGAAAGGATTGGGCTATGAAGCTCGATGATGTTTTGTGGGGGTTCCGTACTGCTTAAAAGACTGTGTTAGATATGTCACCGTTCTAAATTGTCTATGGGAATTCGTGCCACTTACCCATCGAGATCCAACACAAAGCTTTTTAGGCTTTAAAAAGCTTGAACTTGTCTCTTAAGGATGTGAGAGAATTGAGGATGACTCACATTAATCAACTTGATGAGTTTAGAAATTGTGCTTACAAGAATTCTGAGATTTACAAGGAAAGGATGAAGAAGTGGCATGATTCTAAGATCTCATACAAGGAGTTCAAGCAAGGTGATGAGGTATTACTTTTTAACTCTCGTTTAAAGCTTTTAGTAGTGAAATTGAAGTCGAAATGGATGGGTCTGTTCATGATTCATGGAGCCTTGGAGGTGGGAGTTTTGAGCTTATTGACAAAGATGGAGACATTATCGCGGCAAATGGTCATCGATTGAAGCATTATAAGTCGTTGGATGATGCTTGCGTTGTCTTTGAAGATACCTTACAGTGAAGTGGTTCCATCGTAACTCTCCGACATTAAACAAGAGCGCCTGTTGGGGGCTTTCCCTCCTTTTTTTGCTTTATTTCATTCGTGTGAGTAAGAAATTTTATATTTGAAGTGCTTACTTATCGACAATTACATCTCTTTGCAAACTTAGTTTTGACTATGGTTTCTACTAAATTTGGGGGGTGTGATGTACTTACCTCAATAAGCACCGATAGTATAATTTTTCTTTGTAAAGTTTGTTAGGGGAGTTAATTTTTTGTGGCATATATAAAACTTTAATCGGTTTTTATGTGTCAATTTTTTGTAACTTGCCTAATGTTTAGTGGTGTTTTATTTCGTGTTTTGTGTTGTTTGCGGAGTTACTCATGAATGTTAAGTTTTAGGATTGATTCTTGATGAAGTTATGCTTTTTTTGGTACCTAATGTTCGTTTGTTAAGATTGAAGTTTGTAGGGGATGAAGAGAACTCGATTTTGGAGCACCGGAGAGCCAATTCGACCTGAGGCATGGCAATTCGACCTGAGGCCCGGGTCGAATTGGAGTGTGCAATCATCCAGGGAGCCAATTCGACCACAACAGTTCCAATTCGACCAGAAACTCAAGTCGAATTGAGGACCTGAATCTTACAGTGTATGGATTCGACCTGAGGCATTCCAATTCGACCAGGGGAGCAAGTCGAATCAAGGTCGAATTGAAGGTGAAAGTTGTCCAGAAGGTCAATTCGACCACGATGAATTCAATTCAACCTCTTAGGCAGGTCGAATCGAGGTCGAATTGAGCCAGGTAAGTGTGTTCTTAACCCTGATTTTCAAATCATTCGATCACTTTACACCACCTCCACTCGAATTCACTCTTAGAATCAAAGAACCTTGCCTCTAACCTTCAATCTTACGTATTTTTGCACTGATTAAACCACATTCTACCCTTTATTCCTTCGATTTGTCACGTTTTTAGAAGAAATCAGTTGCAAACTAGGGTTTTCGACCGCGAAAATCGTTGGTTCATTCACCTATTCATTTTTAGCCATGGGCAGAACAAATTGTATATTTTTTGAACTCTATTGCCCTAGGATTAATGTTCTATGTGTTGATTTTGGTATGGGTAAGTTGATTTAACTTGGTTTTATTGAGAATTCATGGTGATAGTTGAATAGTGAACAATTTCATATGAATACTTGTTTAGTTCGATTTGATTGCTTAATTGATGTTAGAACCTTGAGTTTTGTGTGAATATTTGGGTGATTAGGGAGTGTGATTGATGAGCATGTTGATTATGGATTAGAATTGTTGAATTTGAGTAGTTCCTATGATTGTTCATGTCGAATTACTTGAATTAATGACGTATGCTTGTTGTTGATTATTATGCTTGATTGGTGTTGGAATCATGGTGAATAAGCAAGAGGATTGAGTATTGGATATGAATGGAACAAGTTGGGTTTGGTTGATTATGCGTTGAAACTTGAAGTCTTGGCTAGAGTTGGATGCTAGTCAATTACTTGGTTTGTTTTCCTTGTAGGTTGTTATTGAAGTATTGTTTTTAGGACAAGAAAAGACAAGGGAAAGGAGGTGGAAGTTCGATCTAAGAAGAGACAAGATAAGCCTACTCGCATGGATAATGTGATGAAAAAGTTGAGGCTTAAGGAGAGGTTGCCTGCGAATTTCAAAATCCAAATGAACGAGTGAGATGAGATTAAAGAGAAGTGGGCTGAGGTCTCTAAAAAGATAGCAAGAACAAGGTACCAAGATGAGGATGTCATGCTCACAATGAGGATCCGAGATGATATGTTGTGGATGTTTGACCAAGTGGGGATCTGTCATTTTATGGAGTTGAAGAAGCCGACATACTTCCATGTGACGGCTAAGGTTCTATTTTCGAACACGATTGAGAAGGATCTGATGGGATTTCCTTATGAGTGCACTTTCCAGCTGGGAGGAGTGATGAGGACGTGGTCTGCGGAAGAGTTCAATGTGCTATTTTAGACTCCTACAGAGATTGCTTGGGTTAAGAATGGATTCTTCAATGCCAACAGTTTTTGGCGAGAGATTTCTGGGGAGGATGGAGACTATAAGATGCAGGATGCTCGTGCTTCGATGATCAAGAATCCTGTACTCTGGTATATGGATAGGGTGTTGAGCAACATGATGTTTGCCTGCTCGGAAGGAAGTTGTGTGTCTAGAGGAGAGCTTTACGCTCTATGGTGCATGCTGAATGGGGGGAAGTTCAATGTAGGCTCGTATTTGATCTATCGGCTGAATCAGTTTAGGATCCATGGGTTTTAAAAGGTGAATATAAGAGGATTTCTCACGATCATGGCTGAGTATTATGGCATGGACTTTGCCGGCATCACACCTGTTCTTGGAGAGCCTGATTTTGTTATTTTCTCTTGCGTGAAGGGAGGATTTGCGCATTTCTGAGATGGGGACTGGTTCTTTACGAGGGTACCTAAGCCCTTCAATTTCATTATCCCATTCGATGTGAGTGACATGACTACCATTCGTGAGGAGAGGAATATGTTGATGAGCTCATTGGGACACACTGCCTTGTCTGTTACTATTCGGACGAAAGGAGATTGGAGGACAGTGGCCCGAATGTATGCAGCCGGTATGGTTGAGGAGCTGCAGCGGATTGTTGATCAAGGAGAGTTTTGACCACAGCAGCCACCGCCACAGCAGCCATATAGGGAGACGAGGAGTACCATGAGATGGATATTCCGGAGCAGCACGAGAGGGTTCCTTGTCCCATTCTGGCGGTACCTCAGCAGCAGTAGTGGGCAGGTCCGAATGAGTATACACGAGAGTAATTTTGTCTGTTGAATGAGCATTTGGCCACGATCAGCGCGAATCAGCAAGAGACGAATAGACAGTTGGCGCTCATGAATGCCAACTATGCCACGCTTAATGATCGGTATAAGACTATGGATGAGCGGGTTGGTAGAGTGAGTGATCGGGTTAACTACTTGGATAGACACATCGGTGATCTGCACAGGATTATAGAGCAGAGGTTTGACGAGATGAGTGAGGATGATGATGCTCCGGAGGAGTAGAGCTGCAGGTTTTTATGTTCTCTGATTCATCTCATCTCCATTATTCTTTTTCTCTTTACAGGATGGGTGTGTCTTGTGTGAGTGGCATGTATATATTGCTATATTTGATCATCTTGGATGTGATTGTGAGGATAGACTATGATGCATGAGCTAGGTTTTGTTGGAGATACTTGTATGATTGATTTGATATATGGGTTCATTGATTTTGTGCATGCATATGTTCATGTGTTAAAGTTCATTGATGAGAAGCATGTATAATTTGATAAGTATGTAGAGTTCTTGTGAAAATTGATCTTTATTATGTGCTATGAAGAGTATTTAGGATTCTATTTACCCATGTGAGGATTTGAGTCTTTTAATCATGTTTGATCATGATAGTTTATTCTTGAGAGAATCATTCATATGAATGTATTCTAGAACTTGGCTTGGAGTCTTGTGTGAGACTTACAATTGGTGAATTGCTAGGATATGATCTTAGGTCATTTTTGATTACTTGAGTTACTTAGCCAAATTTTACCTTCCCATGGATTATGTATATCTTTGGTAGCCTCGTTTGAGCCTTTAAAGAGTTTTTTTTCTTTGGCAAGCCGAATAAAAGAGCCTTATTTAACTTTACTTGAGCTTTGTTGCATACTCTATTCATTAGTAGAGAGTTGAGGTGAATAAGTGTTGCGAGAAGAAGAAGGAAGATAGAATGATGGTTAAGTGAAATATGAAGAAGAAGTGTATGGTTAAATCTTGTTTAGGGGTAGTGCCTAAAACTGGTACCCCGATTGCTGTTTAAAAAGGGTAGTGCCTACAACCGGTACCCAAAAGAAGAATGATGTTGATGCAAGGAAGAGAAGGAAATTCAAAATTGCAAGTGTAAGAGAAGAAATTGGAGGAGAATATGTAGCTGAATGAAGAAAGCAGGAACCTCCAAGGTAACTCTCTACTAGTGTTTGAGTCACTTTATCTAAATTTTCCTACCCTTTCCTAAGAGCCAACATTACAACCCAAAAACAAGTCCTTTGTGATCCTAGTCATGAGTTGATTGTGAGTTGATTTTTGAGACCCTTGCCAAGCTTATGGTTACGCGTGAGTATGGATTGAGTATATATTAACCTTTTAAGTGCAACTAGCACTTGAGTGAGAGAGTAAAAACTTGTCTTGTGAGCTAGATGACTTAGTACTCCGAATGGAAATATGATTGAGTAATGTTTTACATGAATGATATATATGATGTAGGAAATACTTGTCTTTAATTAATGAAATTGGATATGTAATATGTGTTGTACTTGGTGATCTTCGTGAATTATACACGACTCCTGGTTTTGATTGCGTTGCCTCGGGACGAGCAACGTGTAAGTTTGGGGGTTTGATGAGTGTGTAAATTCACGAATCTTGCACCTGTATTTGTGCTATTATGAAGTATTTGAAGGTTGTAATCGGTTGTAAATCGATATATATTGTATGAAGTCACGAATCAGGTGTTGTTAGAGCCATTTGAGTGGTTTTTCGAAGGAAATCGAAGTGGAAGTATTGAAAACTGAAGAAAGGAAGTCGAAGCCATCCGTTTGGGAGAAGCAGGAGTGCAATTTGACCAGAAGGAGGTCAATTCGACCAGGCCTGCTAGTTGAATTGGTAGCACAACATGAGCAGCAGGTGAATTCAACCACAATAGGAGAATTTGACCTGAGCATCAGGTCGAATCGAGGTCGAATTGATTAGTAGGGATGCCAATTCGACCATGTCATTTCAATTCGACCTAGGCAGCTGGTCGAATCAAGCACCTAGAACTTACAGTAGGATGATTCGACCTCCAATTCGACTTGGAGGGTTGAATTCAACCTGTTATTGAGGTCGAATTGAGCTTCGGGAACTTACCATATCCTTATTTTTACACTGTCAATGCGTGTGATCACCTAAAAAGCCCATTCCAGGCCCGGGAGGCGAGATTACAAGTATAAAAGAAGGCTTATGCAGCAGTAGAAAGGGACCAACATACATCAAGACATGGAGACGTAGAGTTGAGAGGAGAGCGATCATCCATCATCCGGAGGGGCTGCAAGAGAGGTTTCGCTGGAGATTCAAGTAGGATCGGTCCAACTAACCATGATTGTTCTTAGATCAATCATGGGCTAGAGCCGCTTTGGTAGTTCTAGGGTTATAAAAGTTTCATGAGTTAATTTGTCTTTCATGTGTATACTCCGTACAACACTATTTGTGGTTTATTTTATATAAGATTACGCATTTTTAATACATACTAACGGTCATTTTGTGCATCAATAATTGTTATGTAGTGTCTGTATACATATCTTGGTTATTGATTGAATGCGTTCACCGCTGAGCAAGATTTCATGTTATGATTCTAAGTGAGGGGACTCCGAAGCTTCATTAGAACTATCATATATGAATACTTATAAATTGAATTGAATTCGGGTTATTAAGTAGGATAAAGAGGATAATTTTATAGTACCTATAAAGGGAGATCATATCGGGTTAGAGTACCAATTGGCCAGGGAAATAATTGATATTGATAGTACCTAGAAAGGGGGATGGAATTATATCTCTTGCTCCGAGGTTATTCACACGTGTTACGCGCATGTTTACTTGTGTCTATAGAGTAGATATGCATAGTTTAGTGATGCGTTCATATTCCAAAAGGCAGATTCGAACATCAACACACGGAAGGGAAATTAATGCGTGAAACTGGATTATCCTAGAGCTACCTATTCTCCTACTTGATCCACTGTCGTATTCTTTGAATGATATTTTACTTTATTCGTTATTTTAATTAATTATTTATAAGTTATTAGATTAAAATCCCATCCTTGATTGCTTTTCGTCTTAATTAATTTAGTTAATAATTAAATTGATAATACGCTATCCTTTGGGTTCGATATTTAACTTGGTCGTTTGCCTAAGATGCAACTGATATCCTTCATACTTGGGGATTAATTTTACGTGCAAAGAAAACGAGCATCAAGTTTTTGATTTTTTCGGCATACTAATATTTTAACTGGTATTGGTATGTTTATTTTTTTACAACTTACCTAATATTTTGTTTGTTGTTTTTGTGTTTTTCCTAGTGTTAGGTGTTTAGTTTTTAATTTTACATCATTTCAATTTTTCTGGCGTCTCTTATTTTATTATTGATGATTTTTGTGATGATGAGTATGTTTGACCTTTGATGATAGAAAAAGGTACTAGAGTGGCAAGACGAGTTCCACACTGAGGCTTTGACCTGACTGGGTTGAACAACTCGAGGAGCAAGTAAACGTTTTGAAAAAGAAAAATCATTTTTCCTCGTTTTATTATTCTAATTTTTATGTGTGCTTTTAATTCATGAGAGTTGAAGGATTGGGTTTTTGGTTTTGGTGATCCACAAGTGAGCTTATATTGTTTAAATTGTGCTTAAAATTCATATTCTTTTGAAATTGATGAGGGTAGTGAACTTGAGTTATGTTGTGGTATGAAGTTCTATGTGTACTTGTTGGATATTGCTTACCATGAAAAGTGCTCTGTTACTTGTTAAAAACCCATATGAGATTTTGAGCCTCGTTGATCATGTTACATAATCACATGATTTATCTTTTTTGGTGAGTATCGTTCTTGTGCGTGTATTCTAGAACTTGCCTCTTGTCTTACTTTAAACTACATGTGTATTAGATAATGGGAGATGATTTTAGGCCATCCTTGAATTTATAAGTCACTTAGCCAAATAATTCCCTACCGAATGATGTTTATCCGTAGTTAGCCCCGTTGAGCCTAAAAACCTCATTCTTTGGCAGCCTACGAGAACTAACCACTTTAAGCATCTTAATTTTTTTAGCCTTAATGTTCTATCATGACAAGAATTAATGGCTTTTCAAATTGTGTTGATAGAGTTTCATAGTAGCTTGGGAAGCAGTGAAATTGGTGTGGATACAGTGATTGAGCTTGAAAATGCATCTAAGGAGAATCATGGAGTAGTGCTTAAATCTAGTACTCCATTGAACTAAACACTCTAGGGTAGTGCTTAAACTAGTATCCTATGGAGGATGCGGGAGGTAGTGCCCGAAACTGGTACCTCGAGAGAAAAAAATAAAGAAGAAAAAAAAGAAGGAAAAAAAAGTGATGTTTGAAGAAAAAAAGTGAAGGAGTTGAGGAGGATGTTGTACTTAATTGAAGTGATGAGGAAGAATGAAAGATCGAGAGAGACTGCAGGTTTGATTGATCCAAGTATTATGTGACTTATCCATATATTTCCTACCTTAAACGAAGAGTCAACATTACATCAAATAAAAGACCTTTTTGATCCATAATTTGCTGGCTACAAGTAAAAGGAGAGTTGAGACAATAGACAAGTTTATGGTTACGCATGCACTTGAATTGAATCTGAGCGTAAACACCTTAACCCATAAGTATACATCTTTTACACTTGAGTGTGAGTGATATATACTTCCCGTGAGAACATGTGAATGGAGCATTTGAATTGGTAGTGATTGTCTTATCTTGTATGCTATGAATTGATTATTACTTGTAATAAAAGTTGCAAGACCTAAGTTGAAGACAATTGTATTTTGAATGAGGTATTGGTTGTAGTCCTTGTTTTCCCGCTAATTTTACTCTCTCTTTCTTTATTTTTATTTTGTTGCCTCGGGACGAGCAACGGGTAAGTTTGGGGGATTGTTGAGAGTGAAAATTAGTGTGTTTTATTATCCAATTTAACACATTTTTTATATATATTGTTGTCATATATTAGCACAAGTGTCTTATATTCAATATATTTGAGAAAATGGTGCGTTTGAGGTGTTTTATTGTATTTTAGGTAGAAAAAGGTTCAAAAGTGCAAGGTTGGATAAAAGGTGTAACTTGTATAAGAATATTGAAAAACGCACGTCCAACTTGTGTAATTTTTCTGTGTTTGTGTTGAGCTCAAAATTAGAAGTGTGAAACATGGTTAGAAAGCCACAGAAGAGAGGGTGGTTTGGCGTAAGAAACATAATCAGAGTCGAAATAAGAAAGTTATGATCGAAATGGTGACATCGCGTAAGCTGTTTCTACTCTACACGACTGTTCCACTTTACATGACATGGTACATCTTCAAATTTTAGACTTTTAGTGAGTTCTTTATATGGATAGAAAGCCAAGGAAGAGAGAATCGGGTTAGCGCAATAATCACTTAAACTGGAGTTTGGACGAAAAAGTTATGCAAAACTCGTGAAGTCGCGCAGCTACCAGCGAGAATTTTAGAGAATTTCTGAAAATTTCCGAAAATTACTTATTTGTTTGAGCATAATTAATCTCCTTATCACATAATCCTCCATGATTTACTGATATCGTTTTTTCCTTATTTAATTCTCTTCTCATATCTATATATATTTCACATCATTATTCATATGAGAAGGCACCGCAACACATCCATCCTAAACCACCCCACAAGGAGGGATCACCCCCAACCATCATTCACATCCTTTCCTCCATCCATCCATCACTTTAAAGATTCATCTGTTGAATCAAGAGGAGAACCAAGAAGAAGATTCAAGATGGAGAAGGACGCGACAACTCCCGTATCTAGGGTTTTTTTTGTTTTCTAATTTATCTTCTATTTTCTAGACATATGGGTAAGATCTATCCAACCCCATTGATTGTTCTTGGCAACATCATGGGCTAGAACCTTTTTGGTAGATCTAGGATTTTGAAGGTTTTATGAATTAATTAAAAACTCTTATGTGTCCTCCTTACAACACTACTTGTTGATTTATTTTATATATGATTACACGTTTCTAACTCATATTCATGGTCATTTTGTGCATCTTCAACTGTTATATAGAGTCTGAATATATATCTTGGTTTTTGATTGAGCGTGTTCACTGCTGAATAGGGCTTTATGTTATGATTCTAAGTGAGTGGACTCCGAAGCTTCATTAGAACTATCATATATGAATGTTTATTAATTGAATTGAATTCGTGTTAATAAACAAGATAAAGAGGATAATTTTATAGTACCTATAAAGTGAGATCATATCTGGTTAGATTCCAGACGTGGGAAATAATTGATACTGATAGTACCTAGAAAGGGGGGTGAAATTATATCTCTTGCTCCGAAGTTAGTTACACGTGTTACACGTATATTTACATGTGTCTATTGAGTAGATTTGCATGGTTTAGTGATGCGTCCATAATTCACAAGGCAGAGTCAGCCTGCACTTGAGAGAGAAGTTAAGTAGTGTAACTGGATTACCCTAGAGCTACCTATTCTCCATTCTTGAGACACTTTCATATTTTTCTAGTGCTTAATTTATTTTATTTATTATTTTAATTATTTATTAGTAGTTGATAATTAATTCCACAACTTTTATTGCCACTTCGTCTAAATTAATTTAGTAAAATAATTAAATTAGTAATAAACCATCCTTTTGGTTAGATATTTAACTTGGTGCTTATCAAAGCTACAATAACATCCTTTGTACTTCGGGATTAATTATGTGTTGAGAAAACGCTCATCATGTTTTTGGCGCCGTTGCCGGGGACGACTGTTATTATTGATTTTATTATTTCTAGTTTGATTAAGACTTTTATTTATGATTATTTATTTCTATCTGACCTTAAATTTTTATGAGGTACTTGTGCACTAAGAAAAGGAGAGGAAGGAAAAGAAGGCATAACACATTGACCTAGATATGGATGAAGAAAATCATAATCAGGATAATGTTGTCATACGTGAAATTTTCATGAACTATAGGATTGGCGACATGGGGTTGATAGGATCAAGTGGGGAAGATGATAATTTTGAGATACATCCCTTTCTTATCAACATGTTGGAAAAGAATCCCTTCTCTGGAGATTGCTTTGAAGATCCATATCAGCATCTCAGAAGATTTCTTGGTTATGCAAATACTCAGAAGGGTGCTGGAGCTCATGATCATGCTATGCGGATCACCCTATTCATGTTTTCATTAATTGATATGGCAGAACATTGTTATGAGACTCTTGATGCAGCAGACTGCACTACATTGGGACTAACTTTAGCAAAAGTTCTTAGAGAGATACATGTCACCCTCAGAGGTTTTCAGAATGAGGCAAGAGATCACCCAATTTGTTATGAATCGGGGTGAGAAACTCCATGAGGCGTGGGATAGGTTTAAAGATATGCTCAGGAGGTACCCACAACATGGGATGTCTAAGGCTCAATACATAAGTATCTTCTACTATGGATTGGATTGTGAGTCGCATGTTCTTATTGATTCATCATTAGGTGGAGCGATGTTTTTTAAGACAACACTTGACACAGAAAAGTTATTTGAAGACATCTCTATGAATTCACATGACTGGCCTACGGAAAGAGTAAGAGAATCTTATGTACTTGGTAAGGTGGCTCAGGTTAAACATCAAGTGGTGAAGTCGAATAGGAATGATGAGATCATCTCTAGCTAACATCAACAAGCTACTTGAGTCCCAACAAAAGTAGATTATAAAGTTGACACAAAAGGGGCCTAGTATGCAGCACCAAGAAGTGAAGAGTATTGAAGATACCCTCAATCGATACATGGCTAGGAATGATGCAAGGGTGATCGACTTGAGGCTACTATGAATTCTACCCATGTAGATTTGTCTAACCAGTTGAATGACCTAACTTCATTGATGGGCAAATAGCCGGGAATGTGAATCAATTGACACATACGTTGGAGAAGGAAAAGTTCCCGTCTCATGTCATAATGAACCCAAAAGAGTGCAAAGCCATCACATTGAGGTCAAGAACACAGTATGAAGGTCCAACGATGCCAATGGGCGAAAATAGAGATGGAGTGTCCCCGCTCGACTGCCGCGGAGGTCGAGCAGCCACCTGTAGAACTGAACAACTAGAATTAGATTATAGGGACCTTGCTCGACCAATTTCACCTCAATCGACCAGACCAATCTAGTCAAACAGAGGACAAGCAACACCGTTTTACTCCAGTTTTCGTGCAGAACACTATACTTTATGTTCAAGAAGGAAAGCTTAGACTATGGATGAATAATGAAGTTGTGGTTTTCTCTCTTGATCAAGCAATGAAGATGCCCATGGAGACTCAATCATGGAAGAGCGTAGATGTGATTTCTAACTTGTTTAATCTTTATTTTACTAGGAAAGATGATTATGAATTTGAATAAAAGATTGACAAGGAGGAGTCTTGACAGCCGTGGGAGGAAGGAAATTCTGAGGATCATATTTTTGTGACCAAGAAAGGTGAGGTGCTGAGTGTAGCAAGAAAAGAGAAAGAAAGTACTTGAAGGTGAGGATGCGAGAAGACCGCCATCTGATCTAGTAGTTCAAAAAGTAGTATTCTGTCGTGACTCTTTGACGTTAAACATGAGCACCTATTGGGGGCTTGTCCCTTCAGTTTTATTGCTTTATTATTTTTTTCATGTGAGTAAGATGTTATTATATTTAAAGTGTTCACGATTCGGCAATTACATCTCTTTTCAATCTTAGTTTTGACTTACGTTTTTACTAAGTTTGGGGGGTGTGATGTACTTACCTCGTCTTATGAGCACTATATGAGCACTAAGGGTATAATTTTTCCTTTCGTTTGTTAAGGGGTTTATTTTTTGCGGCATACTAATATTTTAACCGGTGTTGGTATGTCGATTTTTTTGCAACTTACATAATATTTTGTTTATTATTTTTGTGTGTTTCCTAGTGTTAGGTGTCTAGTTTTTAATTTTTCATCTTTTCAATCTTTCTGGTGTCTCTTATTTTATTATTGATGAATCTTGTGATGATAAGTATGTTTCAGCTTTGATGATAGAAAAAGGTACTAGAGTGGCAAGACGTGTTCTACACTGAGGCTTTGACCTGACCGAGTTGAACAACTCGAGGAGCAAGTAAACGTTTTGAAGAAGAAATATCAGGTGCCCTAGTTTTATTATTCTAATTTTAATGTGTGCTTTTAATTCATAAGAGTTGAAGGATTGAGTTTTTGGTTTTGGTGATCCACAAGTGAGCTTATATTATTTAAATTGTGCTTAAAATTCATATGCTTTTGAAATTGATGAGGGTAGTGTAATTGAGTTATGTTGTGGAATGAAGTTCTATGTGTACTTGTTGGATATTGTTTGCCATGAAAAGTGCTCTTTACTTGTTAAAAACTCATATGAGATTTTGAGCCTTGTTAATCATGTTACATAATCACATGATATATCTTTTTTGGTGGGTATCGTTCTTGTGCGTGTATTCTAGAACTTGCCTCTTGTCTTACTTGAAACTACATGTGTGTTAGATGATGGGAGATGATTTTAGGGAATCCTTGAATTTATAAGTCACTTAGCTAAATAATTCCCTAACGAATGATGTTTATCCCTAGTTAACCCCGTTGAGCCTAAAAACCTCATTCTTTGGCAGCCTACGAGATTTAACCACTTTGAGCATCTGAATTTTTTGAGCCTTAATGTTCTATCATGATGAGAATTAATGGTTTTCCACACAAGCATTTACACACACTTAGATCTGCATGGGTAAAAAATCCAAAAGTCCTTTGTAATGTAGTCTGTACTTCTTTACAAACATATGTACTTGGTTTATGGTATTTTGATAGTGGTTGTTCTAGAGATATATCTGGTAATATTGAATAGTTAAAAGATTATAAAACTTTTGATGGTGATAAAGTTACTTATGGTAGTGGCTCTAAGGGTAACATTGTTGGTAAAGGAACTTTGAATATTAAAGGTTTTCCAAATTTGAAGAATGTGCTTCATGTTGAAGGTCTACGCGCTAATTTGATAAACATAAGTCAATCTGCTGATAATTGTTATCTGAATGGTAACAACATTTACATCAACATCACATAATATGACGAAAGTGTACTTTTGCAGCCATGTAAAATACTAAAATTTATAGAAATTAGTTAAGTTGGAGGTTGTTAAATGATTTCATAAGCTCAGTTTCAGAGACCCACATGTATGTGGTTCATGCAAAAAAGGTAAGAAGGTAAGATCCTCACACAAAATCACATCTATGTGCACATCTTTAAGGAATTTTTAATTGCTTCACATGGATCTTATGGGTGATATCTAGACTGAAAGTGTTGGTGGTAAGAGGTAATCCTTGGTTTTTGTGTTAGATTGTATACTAAAATTCTAGCTTTTTGCATGAACAATGTTTTAACAATTAATTTGAAATTAGAATCATATGATCAAACGTTTTGCATATTATAATTTATTTATACTTTTGTGAAAAAGTCCACATACTTTATACTGTAGATAATATGTTATGAGACAACACGTGGAAGATCATATTATCAGTTTCCTTATAAAGTATAAACAGATGCTCACAATCGAGATAGATGGGGACAATCCATCGGGATGATTGTAGTGTAATTTGATATTAGTTTGTCTTGACTATAAAATCACATTAGTATGTTTTGTGTGTATTGAGCAGGACTGCCTAAGATCCTTCAACTTATACTGATTATATAAAAGAACTTATCTCTATTATTATGGATGTTCATGCTCTTAATCCCTATATATTAACCTCGACACATAAGGCAGTATGTATTTCTTTGATTCATCAATTAGTGAGATTTACATGTAATTAAATCAACAAACTCAGTGAGTTGGAAAGTATTAATGTCTCTATGATGTGCTGTTGATTGTAGAAGGAATCTGTATCATATTAAATAGGTTGATGATGTCCCCTTGAGGAGCTCATAAGGATTATCATGTAAATCTTGCAAGTGGATTAATTTTGGCATGATAATGAGGTTGAGTGGTACTACTCTCAGATTAGATATTAATTAATGGAGTTGTCAGTAACTTAATTAATTATTGTGAATTGTATATCTTAAACATATGGAGGCAAACAGGCTCATTATAAGAAGGAGCCCATAACGTAATTTGGGATTGGAGAGGCAGTGCAGTAATAATATTTTAGTGGAATATATTATTATTATTGAACTTAAGTACAAGTTTTGGGCTAAACTTGGATACTTAAGCCCAATGTAGGCCCGACTCTAATTTCTCTTCATAGTGCTTGGGAAGAAATGAAATTGGTGTGGGGACAATGATTAAGCTTGAAAATGCATCTAAGGAGAATCATGAAGTAGTGCTTAAATCTAGTACTCCATTGAACTAAACACCCTAGGGTAGTGCTTAAACTAGTACCCTATGGAGGATGCGAGAGGTAGTGCCTGAAACTGGTACCTCAAGAGAAAAAAATAAAGAAGAAAAAAAAGAAAAGGAAAAAAAAGAAGGAAAAAAAAGTGATGTTTGAAGAAAAAAAGTGAAGGTATTGAGGAGGATATTGTGCTTAATTGAAGTGATGAGAAAGAATGAAATATTTAGATAGACTGCAGGCTTGATTGATCTAAAGTATTGTGTCTCTTATCCATATATTTCTTACCTTAACAAAAGAGTCAACATTACATCCAAATAAAAGACCTTTTTGATCCATGATTTGCTGGCTACAAGTAAAAGGAGAGTTGAGACAATAGACAAGTTTATGGTTACGCATGCACTTGAATTAAATCTAAGCGTAAACACCTTAACACATAAGTGTACATCTTTTACACTTCATTGTGAGTGATGTATACTTCCCGTGAGAACATATGAATGGAGCATTTGAATTGGTGGTGATTGTCTTATCTTGTATGCTATGAATTGATTATTATATGTAATGAAAGTTGCATGACTTAAGTTGAAGACAATTGTATTTTGAAAGAGGTACTGGTTTTAGTCCTTGTTTCCCCGCTAATTTTACTTTCTTTCTTTATTTTTATTTTTTTGCCTCGAAACGAACGACGAGTAAGTTTGGGGGATTGTTGAGAGTGAAAATTAGCATGTTTAAGTGACTAATTTAACACTTTTTTTATGGATATTGTTGTCATATATTAGCACAAGTGTCTTATATTCAATATATTTGAGAAAAAGGTGCGTTTGAAGTGTTTTATTGTGTTTTAGGTAGAAAAAGGATCAAAAGTACAAAGTTGGAGAAAAGGTGTAACTTGTGCAAGAATGCTGAAAAATACACATCCAACTTGTGTAATTATTCTGTGTTTGTGTTGATATCAAACTAGAAGTATGATAAATGGTTAGAAAGCCATAAAATAGGGATTGTTTGGCATAAGAAACACCTCAATCGGAGTCGAAACGAGAAAGTTAAGATCGAAATGGTTACATCGTGCAAACTGTTTCTACTCAGCACGACTATTCCACTTTACATGACTTTTTACATCTTTAAATGTTTGACTTTTGGTGAGTTCTCTATGTGGATAGAAAGCCAAGGAAGAGATAATCGCGTGAGCGAAAGAATCACTCAAATCGGAGTTTGGACGAGGAAGTTATCCAAACCATCGTGAAGTCGCGCAGCTGCCAGCGAGAATTTCCAAAAATTTTGGAAAATTACCTATTTCTTGGAGCACAATTAATCTCCTTATCACATAATCCTCCATGATTTACCCATATCTTTTATTTCCTAATTAATTCCCTTCTCACATCTATATATATTTTACATCATTATTCATATGAGAAGGCACAACAACACATCCATCCTACACCACCCCACAAGGGGATCACCCCAACCATCATCCATATCCTTTCCTCTATCCATCCATCACTTTGAAGATTCATCCGTTGGATCAAGAGGAGAACTAATAGGTGGATTCAAGACAGAGAATGACGCGACTACTCCCGCATCTATGGTTTTATTCATTTCCTAATTTATCTTGTATTTTCCAAATATATGTGTAAGATATATATAACCCCCATGATTGTTCTTCGCAATATCATAAGCTAGAATCTATTTGGTAGATCTAGGGTTTTGAAGGTTTTATGAATTAATTAAACACTCTTATGTGTCCTCATACAACACTACTTGTTGATTTATTTTATATATGATTGCATATTTTTAACTCATATTCACGGTTGTTTTGTGCATCTTCAACTATTATATAGAGTCTGAATATATATCTTGGTTGTTGATTGAGCACGTTCATTGTTGAACAGGATTTTATGTTATGATTCTAACTAAGGGGACTCCGAAGCTTCATTAGAATTGCCATGTATGAATGTTTATTAATTGAATTGAATTTGGGTTAATTAGCAGGATAAAGAGAATAATTTTATAGTACCTATAAAGGGATATCATACCGGGTTAGATTCCAGACGAGGGAAATAATTGATACTGATAGTTTCTAGAAAGGGGGGTAAAATTATATCTCTTGCTCTAAGGTTATTCACACGTGTTACACGCATATTTACTTATCCCAACGGAGTAGATTTGCATGGTTTAGTGATGCGTCCATAATTCACAAGGCATAGTCAGACTGCACTTGAGAATGAAGTTAATTAGTAAAACTGGATTACCCTAGAGCTACCTATTCTCCATTCTTGAGACACTTTCTATTCTTCCAGTGTTATTTTATTTTAATTTTAATTTTAATTTTAATTTTAATTATTTATTAGTAGTTGATAATTAATTCCACAACTTTTATTGCCACTTCGTCTTAATTAATGTAGTAAATAATTAAATTGATAATACGCCGTCCTTTGGGTTCGATATTTAACTTGGTCACTATCAGAGCTACAATAACATCTTCGTACTAGGGGATTAGTTGTGTGTTGAGAAAACGTTCATCAATACTGAGAGTACCTAGAAAGGGGGTGAAATTATGTCTCTTGCTCTGAGGTTATTCACACATGTTAACGCATATTTACTTGTGTCTATAGACTAGATTTCATGGTTTAGTGATGCGTCCATATTCCATAAGGCAGAGTCCGCCAGCACTTGAGAAGGAAGTTAAGTAGTAAAACTGGATTACCCTAATGCTACCTATTCTCCATTCTTGAGACACTTTCATATTCTTCCAATGTTATTTTATTTTAATTTTTATTTAATAATTTTGCTTATTAGTTTAATAATTCTAAACCTCAAACTTTATTGCACTGTCATGATTAATTTAGTAAATAATTAAATTGATAATACGCCATCTTTTGGTTTTAATATTTAATTTGGTCACTTGTTTAAGCTGCAATCGATATCCTTAATACTTGGGGATTAATTTTGCATGAAAAGAAAACGCTCATCATTTGGTCTTGGATTTACTGAAGATTGTGTGCCTTTTAGTTTTGAAAAAAACTGTTATGTTAGTGAAACATAAATCAAAAGATTTTTCTAAAAATATTCCTAAACAAAAAGTCAAAAGGACTTTCGTTTACCATTACTGTGCAGTTTTTGAATATTTTTATCCTTTCTATTTTAAACTGAGAGATAATCTGCTTTCTGGAAAAGTGTTGCCTGGAGTTTTGCCACACAAGCATTTACACACACTTAGATCTGCTTGGGTCAAAAATCCAAAAGTCCTTTGTAATGTAGTTTGTACTTCTTTACGAACATGTGTACTTGGTTTATGGTATTTTGATAGTGGTTGTTCTAGAGATATGTCTGGTAATGTTGAATATTTAAAAGATTATAAAACATTTGATGGTGATAAAGTTACTTATGGAAGTGGCTCTAAGGGTAACATTGTTGGTAAAGGAACGCTAAATATTAAAGAGTTTCCTAATTTAAAGAATGTGCTTCATGTTGAAGGTCTACGTGCTAATTTGATAAGCATAAGTCAATCTGCTGATAATTGTTATCTGAATGGTAACAACATTTACGTCAACATCACATAATATGATGAAAGTGTACTTTGGCAGCCATGTAAAATACTGAAATTTACAGAAATTGGTTAAGTTGGAGGCTGTTAAATGATTTCATAAGCTCAGTTTCAGAGACCCACATGTATGTGGTTCATGCAAAAAAGGTAAGAAGGTAAGATCCTCACACAAAATTACATCTACGTGCACATCTTCAAAGAAAAATTTTAATTAATTCACATGGATCTTATGGGTGATATGTAGACTGAAAGTGTTGGTGTTAAGAGGTAATCCTTGGTTTTTGTGTTAGATTGTATACTAAAAGTCTAGCTTTTTGCATGAACAATGTTTTAACAATTAATTTAAATGAGAATCATATGATCAAACGTTTTGCATGTTATAATTTATTTATATGTTTGTGAAAAAGTCCACTTACTTTATACTGTATATAATATATTGTGCGACAACACGTGGAAGATCATTTATCAGTTTCCTTATAAAATATAAACAGATGCTCACAATCGAGATAGATGGGGACAATCCATCGGGATGATTGTAGTGTGATTTGATATTAGTTTGTCTTGACTATAAAATCACATTAGTATGTTTTGCGTGTATTGAGCAGGACTGTCTGAGATCCTTCAACTTATAATGATTATATAAAAGAACTTGATCTCTATTATTATGGATGTTCATGCTCTTATTCCCTATATAATAACTTCGACACGTAAGGCAGTATGTATTTCTTTGATTCATCAATTGGTGAGATTTACGTGTAACTAATCAATAAACTCCGTGAGTTGGAAAGTATTATTGTCTCTATGATGTGTTGTTGATTGTAGAAAGATCTGTGTCATATTAAATAGGTTGATGATGTCCCCTTGAGGAGCTCATAAGGATTATCATGTAAATCTTGCAAGTGGATTAATTCTGGCATGATAATGAGATTGAGTGGTACTACTCTCGGATGAGATATTAATTAATGGAGTTGTCAGTAACTTAATTAATTAATGTGAATTGTATATCTTAAACATAGGGAGGCTAACAGGCTCATAATAAGAAGGAGCCCATAACGTAATTTGGGATTGGAGAGGCAGTGCAATAATAATATTTTAGTGGAATATTGTCACTCCCAGACCCCAGACAGAACGCGACAACCGCCACGTTAACCATAAATTTCGCGGAATGGGCGCACTCCACTCCACAAAGTTTATAGAAAACGCAAGGCTTGCTATCAAGTACCTGTAGAACTGAACAACTGATAACAACGGGTACAACCCGAGGACATCATCTCATAAAGTATCAACAAGGATTTACAAAGGTACAAAATACAACGGTGTAACTTAGTTTAAAGAAAATATACATGAACGATATAACATCGCGAAGGTACAAAAAGAACATCAAAGGGGGTCACCAAATATAAACTATACAATCTCGCCAATGAATCCGTCAATTTACATAAAAGAGAAAGTACCGAAAACACTGATTGGATGATGAGCAAACGATAGGAAAACCTCCAACCAAAACGATATCAACAGCCTGAAAAGGAAAGAATGATGGGGGTGAGCAAAACCACTAGCTCAGTGAGGTGATAAGCCGGTCACCCTGACCCTTATACGAAGCCTGTATTCCCACTCGCGGTTCATAACATAAAATCCAACATTTCGTCCCACAATAACTATGTCTCGCTCAGTATACATATTAATGGAAATAAAAACCTTAGTGCACATTTACGAATAACACAATTAGTTCAAACAACATATTATCACATAAAAGACGCGTGGGTAGTCAATATCCTCCTCAAACTAAGCTCTCCATCGAGAGACAGTCCAAGCCCGTCACCGTTACTCTAGATAAAATTCACATTAATATTCTTTCTCAACACGCCAAGTGTTAAAGTTCACAATTCAATATCGACGTGAATACTTGAAATGATCAAACATATAAACATATATGACATGCATGTCCCATACCGGTGACGTTGACTTAGCCTATAATAGACTGATCCATCTAACGATCACCCTCCAGAGTATCAGTATTTGGCAAATGGACGGTGCCCCGTTAGATCTAACTCACCCGGGTTTGCCAAGCAATGGGCAACTTGGTTGTCACTCTAACTCACCCGAACCGCGATAATTCGGGCTACTTAATCAATGTCGCTCCAACTCACCCGAACCGTGACCAATTCGGGCTACTTAACCTTGATACCAGGCATACATAAGCATATGCATCATAAGATGAATAACGACTCAATTTAGAGTCTTAATAGCACACAAGAATAACCAGAAATCAATTCTCAAATAATTCACAATAAATGCTATCAGATACCGAGCCGGCAAGGCTCTTCAACATAAGTTAAAATCAATAATACTCATAAAATGACTAACAGGACTCTAACCAGAGCAATCGAGCCAATCAGGCTCTTTACCACATAACACAATACCAAATAATTTTCTTATCAATTAACTAAAACTAAAATTAATGCACATTTATCGAGGGTCCACACTTCCCACAAGAGAAGGCGTTCCCGAATTATCAACTCACAAGGAAGTGATTAACTCTCTCCGGAATCTGAAGTCGGTCTCTTACCCTTTGTCGATGGTTTTTTACCTATAAAGGAGATGAGCAATTAAAGACAAATTAAATATAACTAACTATTAGCGGTAACATCACTTTCATTGCTAAAAACAAATCCTAATCGAGTACGAACGAGTCGATATTAAATAAAAATGGCATGTAACTCCTTAACATCAGTTTTCAATCCCACATAACCCGTTTCAATACATTAACTAAACAAAACGATAGAAAATAAGTTTGAATTCGACATAAAAATTCTAAAATTTTCCTGCTAGCGGCAGTTTACGAGAAAAATCATAACTAATTGTAGAATAATCGGATTGAGGCGTTTCAAGTGACTATGGAAAAATAACGAGTTCAGCTACGTACAGAAATTAAGTTTGCAAACTTTCGAGGGCAATAGCTATGTCAAAATCAGTTCGAACAGTTTGCGAATTACCCACATACCAAAAAGAAAAACCCCACAAAATTTCAAAACCATGGAAGAAGGAAGCTTAATTCACACACCACTTACCTCAAAAAAAACTTAGAAACCACCTAGGATGAGGGTTGTAAGGGAGAATTTGATCAACAAGGGTTTCTACTCTTCACTCTCTTCTTTCCCCTCTTTTGTTTTTCTTCTCCCGTTCTTCTCTCTTTTTTTTTTAACTTTTTAGCCTTAATAATTATATATCTGGCCATTTAAGTGGGCTGAAACTTTGGGCCACAAAATATATAAATAAATAAGTTTGGGCTTTCTAAAAAAAAATCTAGTTGGGCTAAGATAGGGCTGGCCTTTTGGGCCATAAAAATAAATAAATAGGTTTGAGCTTTCTAAAAAAATCTAGTTGAGCTAAGATAGGGCTGACCTTTTTGGCCATAAAAATAAATAAATAGGTTTTGGACAATTTGTACGTCGTACGATAGATTTTCCTTTAATACAACTGGGAGATATTTGAGCACGTACGAAGGATCTGGTTCATATTTTCTAAGCATAGAGACATGGAAGACATCGTGAATCTTCGACAATTCCGATGGTAGCTCAAGTCGATACGTGACACGACCAATCCTTTGCACGATCGTAAATGGGCCAATATACCTTGGACTCAACTTTCCTCGATGGTGGAATCGCAACACGCCCTTCCATGGAGAAACTTTCAGAAAAACTTTGTCTCCTTCATTAAACTCCAAATTGCACCTCCTATTATCTGCGTAGCTTTTCTGTCGATCTTGCGCTGCCTTAAGTCTGTCTCGAATAAGTTTTATTTTTGCCTTCGCATCTTCGATAAGCTCTACTTGTTCGATTTGTCTCTCGCCAACCTCATCCCAAAAGAGCAGTGTTTGACACTTTCGGCCATACAGAGCTTCGTACGGGGGCATTCCAATGCTTGAATGATAACTGTTGTTATAAGCGAACTCCACCAAAGTCACGTACTTATCCCAGCTACCTCCCAAATTCAACACCACTGCACGTAGCATGTCTTCTAGTGTCTGTATAGTTCTCTCTGACTATCCATCAGTCTGTGGATGAAACGAAGTACTGAATAGTAATTTTGTACCTAGCGCTTTCTGCAGACTAGGCCAAAAATGGGAAGTGAATCTTAGATCACGATCAGATATGATTGACACTGGTACTCCGTGCAATCTCACGATCTCATCGACATATAACTTGGCAAGTTTCTCTAAAAATTCGTTGGTATGCACTGAAGGAAATGTGCCGATTTCGTCAGACGATCGACAATGACCCAAATTGAGTCATGACCCTTTTGGATTCGAGGTAAACCAGAAACAAAATCCATTGTGACGTTTTCCCATTTCCACTCAGGAATAGGTAGTGGTTGAAGCATGTCGGCTGGTTTTTGGTGTTCCGCTTTAATTTGTTAGCATGATAAGCACTTTGATACAAATTCAGCAATGTCCCATTTCATACCTGGCCACCAATAATGCTCCCGAAGTGTTCTGTACATTTTGGTACTACCAGGATGCATAGCATAGGCTGAAGAATGGGCTTCCTCAAGAATAGCTCTACGAACATCAAGTTCTGATGGAACACAAACACGATTTTTAAAAGTAAGAAGTCCATCATCCCGAATTTGAAATTCTGTTTCTTTTCCTTGATTTAGCTTCGCCATTTTCTGTTATAAATAAACATCGTGTGATTGTCTTTCTCGAATTTGCTCGAACAAGGTAGGTCTAACCTTGAATTTGGCGATTAAGGCAGAATCATTAGACTTTTCACAATCGAGCGAAATGTGTAAAGATTTAAATTGCTTCAACATAGGAAGATAAAAAGATTGAATCGAAGCAAGTGAGGTAGAAAACTTTCTACTCAAAGCATCTGCAACAACGTTCGCCTTGCCAGGATGATAATCGATGACTAAGTCATAGTCACTAATCAACTCCATCCATCGCCTTTGCCTGAGGTTGAGCTCCTTTTGTGTGGTGATATACTTTAAGCTTTTGTGATCAGTGAAAACCCGACAAGTTGCACCATACAGATAGTGCCTCCAGATCTTCAATGCAAAGACGATTGCAGCCAACTCTAAATCATGTGTAGGATAATTTTCTTCATTCTTCTTCAATTGCCTTGAAGCGTAGGCAATAACCTTTCCTTCTTGCATGAGAATGCATCATAATCCTTGTCTCGAGGCGTCGTTATAAATGGTAAATTCTCCAATCGCTGGGTCTGGCAAAGCAAGAATAGGAGCTGAAACGAGTCATCTTTTCAATTCTTGAAATGCTTTCTCGCATTCTTCACTCCATTCAAATTTACCCCTTTTCGAGTCAATTTAGTCAAAGATGAAGCCAATAATGAAAAGTTTTTGACAAACCGTCAATAATATCCAGCTAATCCCAGAAAACTACGAATCTCTGTCACGTTCTTTGGACGCTCCCAATCTAGTATAGCTTGAATCTTCACTGGATCGACGTAGATTCCTTCTTTAGAAATGTGATGACCCAAAAAGCTTACCTCACGAAGCCAAAATTCACACTTCGAGAATTTAGCATAAAGCTGATTTTTTCTGAGAATGTTCAGAGCAATTCTTAGATGATGAGAATGCTCATCGTCCGATTTAGAATAAATAAGAATGTCATCAATGAAGATGATGACAAACTTATCTAAGTACGGCCGAAAGACCCTATTCATAAGATCCATAAAAGCTGCAGGAGCATTTGTGAGTCCAAAAGGCATAACACAGAATTCAAAATGACCGTATCTGGTTTGAAAAGCAGACTTAGGGATATCAGATTCCCTAAACTTGAGTTGGTGATAATCGGATCGCAAATTAATTTTTGAGAACACAGTTGCTCCTTGCAATTGATCAAACAGATCATCGATTCTTGGAAGAGGATATTTATTCTTAATTGTCACCTTGTTCAATTGACGGTAGTCGATACATAGGTGAAGTGATCCATCTTTCTTCTTGACAAAAAGAACTGGAGCACCCCACGGAGATGTGCTAGGTCCTATGAATCCCTTCTCTAATAATTCCCCAAGTTGTGTCTGGAGTTCCTTGAGCTCAGCAGGCGACATTCGATATGGAGTAATCGATATAGGAGTGATTCCAGGAAGTACGTCAATGGAAAAATCAATCTCTCGATTCGGAGATTGTCCTGGTAAGTCTTCGGGAAAGACATCAGGAAATTCATTCACGATCGGGATGTCATCTAGTTTAGTTTCAGAAAGAGAAGTATCGATGACAAATGCCAAGAATGCCTCACAACCCTTACGCATTAATTTATGCGCAGTCAACATTGAAATAAAAGAGAGGGATCTCGTTTGAAGTTTACCTTCAAAAACAAGTTCTGAGAATCCTGGTCTACGAAAAATAACAAGCTTCTCGTGGCAATCGAGAATTGTATGATGAGAAGAAAGCCAATCCATGCCAAGAATAACATAAAGATCAATCAAAGGCAATGGTATCAATTCAGCCTCTAAAATGACATCTTTGATCTTCAATGGACAACCAAGGAATACCGAATCACGAATTAGACGCTCTCCAAGAGGGGTATGAACGATGATTCCAGGTGACAAATGAGAGATAGGATAATCTAAAATCGCAGTAATATCAGCCCGGATATAAGACCTATCAGAACCTGGGTCAAATAAAGCGTAGACCTGATGGTCTCCCACAAACACATGGCCTAAAGAAGTAATATTAGGTGAGATTGTGATTTAAAATTAAAAAAGATAGAATTTCTTACGAATGTTTTATTCGTAATCAAGTGGCATAACAAGGCGGGGTTAGATCTAGCATGTGAAAATACTCAGATTATAAATTACCTGTCACAACCTTCGGATCTGAGTGAGCCTCTTCATGGGAAATATGAAATACTCTAGTTTGCTTCCTTCCTTGCATAGGAGATTGAGTACTAGGGCCGCTTGAGGCATCAGGCACTCTGGTAACTGCAGATCGAGTATCTCTGGGTGTAGAATATGTTAGTTTACCACGAAGCTGACCAAAACCCTGACTACTCGCTCCCATAAGCTGAGGACAAGAACTTCGCATATGCCCCGGCTGTCGACACTGAAAACATACTTGAGGAGCCTTACAGGGGCCGTCGTGATATTTTACGCAATTCTGGCACTTGTGATTTTCACCAACCGATCCCGTGACATTGCTCCCACCTCTACTAAACTGCTCCCGAGGTTGAGAAAAACTAATAGATACCGAACTTGGTGCGCCACGCGAAGATCCCACACCCCTATACACCTTCGATGCATTTCCTGGAAATGCGCTCCCTTGTCTTTTTTTTAGATCGTTCTGCAAGCTTATGTCTCGTCTGAACTAAACCTTCTACCCTCAGGGCTTCTTCTACGAGATCGTTAAGACTCTCGTACTTATCTCCGGACTTGATGCGATCTCGAATATTTAAATTAGGACCATCTTCAAATCTTTTGTATAAGTCTCTCGTCGTATATGAATCAGGAGCGAATTCTCGCAATTCCAGAAATTTGTTTTCGTACTACACAATCGACATAATGCCTTGAAAGAGGTTGAAGAACACCTTTCTCTTCTGATCCTTGATGTACTGAGAGAAGTATCGATCTTTGAATCGTTCCACAAAGATAGCCCACGTAATAGTAATCGAAGATGTCTCTTTTAGATTCTGCCACCATCGTCGTGCATCTGGGCCTAATAGCTTCGTCGCAATGACCACACGATAACATTCTTCAATCATCAAAGAGTCAAAGGTCTCTGTAATCTCCTTTAACTGTGCCCCCGCTTTAGAAACCTCTCTTGCACCATCAAATTTTGAAGTCCCCATGTTTTCAACTGCTTTCACCAATTCTGGTATAAAAAGTGCACCTCGAGAAGTAGAACCACCTAAAGCCATTTCTGGAGTAAAATCTGGTACATTAGTTGTAGGTCGAATTGGTTCATTAGCACGAAGAACCTCTTCAGTGACAGTCATAGTCGTATGAGCCGTTGTAGGTGGTGGAACACCATGTATTCGAATGTGATCATAATACAATTGGTACTGCTCCAGTGTCATCTGTGCTCAACCCGCAACTAGGCCCGTGGTTGCTCTACCTGGGAAACTGGCACCCTATGATCAGAATTGATAGGGTCCGTAACCGTCGGAGGAACGGCATGATCAGAAGAAACATGTCCTCGAGGTCCACGAGGAACAGAAGAGAGTAGAGGACTCGGAGGATCACGAGGAGCGTGTCCTAGACCTCGACCTCGACGACGAACTGGAGGTGCCATAATGACTGAAAGGAAGAAAGGAAAGAAAATGAAAGGTCAACATCAAGGCAATACGATACCTTAGGATGACATAGAAACAAAGTTGGACACATTGGCTTGACTCAAAAAGAATGAGAATTATAAAACCAGGCTTTGATACCAAGAAAGTTGCCACGCCCCGACCCCAGACAGAATGCGACAACCGCCACGTTAACCATAAATTTCACGGAATGGGTGCACTCCACTCCACAAAGTTTATAGAAAATGTAAGGCTTGCTATCAAGTACCTGTAGAACTGAACAACTGATAATAACGGGTACAACCCGAGGACATTATCTTATAAAGTATTAACAAGGATTTACAAAGGTACAAAATACAATGGTGTAACTTAGTTTAAAGAAAATATACATGAACGATATAACATCGCGAAGGTAAAAAAAGAACATCAAGGGGGGGTCACCAAATATAAACTATACAATCTAACCAATGAATCCGTCAATTTACATAAAAGAGAAAGTACCCAAAACACTGATTGGATGACGAGCAAACGATAGGAAAACCTCCAACCAAAACGATATCAACAGCCTGAAAAGGAAAGAATGATGGGGGTGAGCAAAACCACTAGCTCAGTGAGGTCATAAGCCGATCACCCCGACCCTTATACAAAGCCTGTATTCCCACTCGCGGTTCATAACATAAAATCCAACATTTCGTCCCACAATAACTATTTCTCGCTCAGTATACATATTAATGGAAATAAAAAACTTAGTGCACATTTACTAATAACACAATTAGTTCAAACAACATGTTATCACATAAAAGACGCATGGGTAGTTAATATCCTCCTCGAACTAAGCTCTCCGTCGAGAGACAGTCCAAGCCCGTTACCGTTACTCTAGATAAAATGCACATTAATATTCTTTATCAACACGCCAAGTGCTAAAGTTCACAATTCAATATCGACGTGAATACTTGAAATGATCAAACATATAAACATATATGACATGCATGTCCCACACCGGTGACGTTGACTGAGCCTATAATAGACTGATCCATCTAACGATCAGCCTCTAGAGTATCAGTATTTGGCAAATGGACAGGTGCCCCATTAGATCTAACTCACCCAGGTTTGCCAAGCAACGGGCAACTTGGTTATCACTCTAACTCACCCGAACCGTGACAATTCGGGCTACTTAATCAATGTCGCTCTAACTCACCCGAACCGTGACCAATTTGGCTACTTAACCTTGATACCAGGCATACATAAACATATGCATCATAAGATAATTCACACAAGAATAACCAGAAATCAATTCTCAAATAATTCACAATAAATGCTATCAGATACCGAGCCGGCAAGACTCTTCAACATAAGTTAAAATCAATAATACTCATAAAATGGCTAACAGGACTCTAACCAGAGCAATCGAGCCAATCAGGCTCTTTACCACATAACACAATACCAAATAATTTTCTTATCAATTAACTAAAACTAAAATAAATACACATTTATCGAGGGTCCACACTTCCAACAAGAGAAGGTGTTCCCGAATTATCAACTCACAAGGAAGTGATTAACTCTCTCCGGAATCTGAAGTCGGTCCCTTATCCTTCGTCGATGGTTCTTTACCTAGAAAGGAGATGAGCAATTAAAGACAAATTAAATATAACTAACTATTAGCGGTAACATCCCTTTCATTGCTAAAAACAAATCCTAATCGAGTTCGAACGAGTCGATATTTAATAAAAATGGCATGTAACTCCTTAACATCAGTTCCCAATCCCACATAACCCGTTTCAATACATTAACTAAACGAAACGATAGAAAATAAGTTTGAATTCGACATAAAAATTCTGAAATTTTCCTGCTAGCGGCAGTTTACGAGAAAAATCATAACTAAATGTAGAATAATCGGATTGAGGCGTTTCAAGTGGCTATGAAAAGCTAACGAGTTCAGCAACGTACAGAAATTAAGTTTACAAACTTTCAAGGGCAATAGCTATGTCAAAATCAGTTCGAACAGTCTGCGAATTACCCACATACCAAAAAGAAAAACCCCACAAAATTACAAAACCATGGAAGAAGGAAGCCTAATTCACACACCACTTACCTCAAAACAACTTAGAAACCACCTAGGATGAGGGTTGTAAGGGAGAATTTGATCAACAAGGGTTTCTCCTCTACACTCTCTTCTTTCCCCTCTTTTGTTTTTCTTCTCCCATTCTTCTCTCTTTTTTTTTTTTTAACTTTTTAGCCTTAATAATTATATATCAGGCCATTTAAGTGGGCTGAAACTTTGGGCCACAAAATATATAAATAAATAAGTTTGGGCTTTCTAAAAAAAATCTAGTTGGGCTAAGATAGGGCTGGCCTTTTGGGCCATAAAAATAAATAAATAGGTTTGGGCTTTCTAAAAAAAATCTAGTTGGGCTATGATAGGGCTGGCCTTTTGGGGCATAAAAATAAATAAATAGGTTTTGAGCTTTCTAAAAAAATCTAGTTGGGCTAAGATATTATAAATATATTATTATTATTGGACTTAAGTAAAAATTTTGGGCTAAACTTGGATACTTAAGCTCAATCGAGGCCCGACTCTAATTTCTCTTCATGGTCCTTTATGTAGCCTATAAATAAGTCATCTCAGCTGTCCAGTAACCCTAAGAAGTCATGCCTAACCGTGAGAAGGGAAAGAGAATAACAGATTTAGAGGATCTTGAAGATTGTCGCCCACACGACGTCAAGATTGGACTTGAGAATACAACAGAAGATCAAGAGGTTGTTTTCTACAGCTATTCTTCATCAACATACCCTAGTTAAAGGTAATACGTTTCTATGTTCTTGCATCCACTAATTTAGAAATGCATGGAACCCTAACGGTTCACGTTAAATAAATGATCGAATGCTAACAATTGGTATCAGAGCTTCAATTTTGTGGCTAAAGGTGACAAGTTAGGCTAGATTTTATGTGTCAAACATGGATTAGGATTTATAAATTATATTTCTTGTTGAATACTCTATGCGTTTGACGGCGGCAGAATGTGGCGGAACACAGCGAATGAACGACGGAGGCTGTCGGAGGAATGGCACTAAACAGAAGCATGAGTCGTGCCACAGGATGGCATTAGTCATGCCAGTGAAGGACGATGCCGATGGAGAATGAAAGCTGGATAACACATAATGCACTACGGAACTAGCGGCGGAATGAGTCGTGCTTATGAATGGCATGAGTCATGCCTGTAGAACTGCATGGACGTGCGATGATAGTGCGACAGACTTGTGGTGCTGACGGGCGGCACTAACGGCACGCACAAGTCATGTCACTGAAAGGCACGAGTCGTGCGGTGATGATCGGCGCGAGCGGTGGCACTGCCAGCGAGGAAGTCTGCAACATGTTTGTTGATTCATCTCAGCACGCGACACCAGCATGATCGGCAGGCACGAGTGCCACTGGAAGCTCGTGTATGAGTCGTGCCGATGGGCTGCATGACTGGCGAAGAAAAGCAGGGTGCACGTTACGTGGCGTTACTAGCGTGTGGAGGTTGCAGCACGACGGGGCTGCTTCGTGCTGATGACTGGCACGACTACGAGTGATTTCCACTGTGTCAGACGTGGCCAGCACGAGAAGTGATCATGGGCGGCACGAGTATTGACGACGATCAGTACGATCGCGAGTATGTGGAGCGCAGGCATGGACGCTACTGCACGGTAACGACATGACCTGTGTAGCTAGATGGCACGAGTCGTGCCGATGTGACTATTAAGCAGCAGTTTTTGTTTTTCTTGTTCGCCATGTGATTTCTTGCATTTTTTGTCGTGATATATAACTGTCATAATTTAATTTAATTATCTGATAAATGTTATGTATGATATGCATGTTTTATGTGATTTATTACTTTAAATTGCTGAATACAGAAGCATGCTAGGATGCATATTTTATTGATGGATATTATATGCATGTAAAAACCCTTGGTGTTAAATAACTAAGTGGGAGAGGGGGTTGGTGATTAATTCTCGCGGTCTCCATTATTGGTTTGTAAGTGATGTGAGTAAACTTGTGTGTTGGTGATTAGAGTGAAAATAACCGTGTTTTATTGTCCAATTTAACACCATTTTGATGGGATTCTTGTTATGCACAAGTGTCTTATATTCTATATATTTGAGAAAAAGGTGCACTTGAGGTGTTTTATTGTGTTTTAGGTGGAAAAATGATCAAAAGTGCAAAGTAGGAGAAAAGGTGCAATTTTTGCAAGGACGCTGAAAAACACATGTCCAACTTTTATAATTTTCTGATCCCCTAAACTTACTCGTTGCTCTTCACGAGGCAACAAAATAAAATAAAGAGAAAGAGCTAGAGTATAAAAATTAGTGGGGAAACAAGGACTATGACAAATACTCATTCAAAATACAATTGTCCTCAACTTAGGTCATGCAACTCTCATTACATACAATAATCAATTCATGGCGTACAAGATAAGACAATCACCACCAATCAAATGCTCCATTGTCAAATGTACACTTATGGGTTATGGTGTTTAGGCTCAGATTCAATTCAAGTGCATGCGTAACCATTGTTGGCGTTCGATCATTTGGTTAATGTGAACTGTTAGGGTTCCATACGTTTCTAATTCAGAGGAAGCAAGACATGTATTACCTTTCACCAGGGTATGTTGAAGAAGAAGGATTCTCGCTGGCAGCCTGCGCAGCTTCACCGTTTTAGGCATAACTCCCTCGTCTGATCTCCGATTTGAGAGATCTATATGCCAAAACGATACTCTCTTATGTGGCTTTCCATCAGTATATCACACATTGAATTTTGACTTTTGTACAATTTTATAAAAATTGTGCAAGTTGGTGGAGAGTAGCAGCAAAAGACCTTTTGATCTTCTATTGTATTCCCAAGTCCAATCTCGACATCGTGTGGGCGATGATCTTCAAGATTTTCTCAATTTGCTATTCCGTCTACCCTCTTCACATGTTAGGCATGTCTCATCTTAGGGTTAGACAACTGAGATGACTTATATATGGGCTACAGTAAGGACCAGGAGGAGAAATTAGAGTTGGGCCTCCATTGGGCTTAAGTATCCATGCTTAGCCCAAAGCTTATACTTAAGTCTAATAATAATAATAATATATATACCACTAAAATATTATTACTGCTCTACAATTCTAATCCTATAATTACGTTATGAGCTCCTTCTTATTATGAGCCCGTTAGTCTCCCCATGTTTAAGATATACAATGTCCATTAATTAATTAAGTTACTGACAACTCCATTAATTAATATCTCATCCTAACGTAGTATCACTCAACCTCATTATCATGCCGGAATAAATCCACTTGCAGGGTTTACATGATAATCCTTATGAGCTCCTCAAGGGGACATCATCAACCTATGACGGACACGGATTCCTTCTACAATCAACAGCACACCATAGAGACAGCACTACTTCCCAACACACCGAGTTTGTTGATTTAATACATGTAAATCTCACCCAATGATGAATCAAAGAAATTCATACTGCCTTACATGTTGAGGTTATTGTATAAGGATTAAGAGCATGAACATCTATAATAACTGAGATCAAGTTTTTTTATATAGACAGTTCAAGTTGAACGATCTCAAGTGGTCCTGCTCAATACACACAAGTACACTAATGTGATTCTATAGTCAAGAAAAACTAATATCAAATCACACTACAACCATCCCGATAGAGAGTTCCCATCTATATCGGTTGTGAGCATCTGTTTATACTTTATAAGGAAACTGATAATATGATCTTCCGCGTGTTGTCGCACAACATATTATCTACAGTATAAAGTAAGTGGACTATTGCACCATATTATAAATAAATTATAAGACGCAATCATTTGATCATATGATTCTCATTTAAAAAAATGTTAAAATATTGTTCATACTAAAGCTAGACTTTTAGTATACAATCCAACAACCATAAGCTT
The DNA here is from genome assembly GCA_023678885.1 of Pogostemon cablin. Classification (NCBI taxonomy): domain Eukaryota; kingdom Viridiplantae; phylum Streptophyta; class Magnoliopsida; order Lamiales; family Lamiaceae; genus Pogostemon; species Pogostemon cablin. The sequence goes on along the minus strand of CM043004.1, from coordinate 7,144,333 downwards.
GCCAAAAGTCTCAAACTCTCCACCACTAAAAGTATGATTCGACAATGGGATCAAAATGGACTTTGCTTTTGGATGTAATGTTGACTCTTTGGTTAAGGTAGAAAACATATGGATAAAGTGACTCAATTAGTAGAGGATTAAAACCAGAGATCTTTTGTACGACATATTTTTTTACACTTCAAGGCTATCCAGCTTCATGCTCTTCTTATTTTCTTTTCTCTCCTTTTCCTTCAAGCTCAGCATACTTTTTTCTTTCCTTTATTTTCTTTTTTCCTCTCTTGAGGTACCAGTTTCGGGCACTACCTCGCGCATCCTCCATAGGGTACTAGATTTAAGCACTACCCTAGAGTATTTGATTCAATGAAGTACTATGTTGAGCTTTGAAGTGGAAGTGAGATACATGGTTCGAAAACCACAGAAGAAAGGGTCGTTTTGGCGTAAAGAACACCCCAATTGGATTTCAAAAGAGAAGGTTATGATTAAAGTGATGACGTCGCGCAAGCTGTGCTGAATAGAACGGCTGTGCCAATTTTTATGATTTTTTATACATTCAAATGTTGGATTTTCTGTTCTTTGTATGGATATAAAGCCAAGGAAGAGAGGATCACGTGAGCGCAAGAATTACTCAAATCGGAGATCGGATGTGAATGTTATGTGCGAAACGGTGAGACTGCGCAAGCTTGCTCGACCAAAGGAGATTCGTTTGACCAGCATCATCTTGGTTGAATGGAAAAGGTCAAGTCGAAAAAAATGACCAAATTCTTACAAAAGGTTTGCTCGACCATTGCTCGACCAAAAGGGACTTGTTCGACCAAAAAGGTTTGGTCTAACAAAATATTGTTGGGTTCTATTTTTTGTAGTTTCGGGTTTTTTTTACCAAACTTGGCATATGTCTCAAGTAAAAGTCATCCAAAGTCCGTGAGGAGAACTTTACAAGTATAAAAGGGATATAGAGAACATAAAAAGGGGGTTGGAGGAAGAAGAGAGATTGGATTGGAGAGAGGCCACAACAATACTACATCCCACAAGGGGGATTACCCCCCAACCATCATCCACATCCTTTCCTCCATCCATCCATCATTTTGAAGATTCGTCTGTGGAATCAAGAGGGGAACCAAGAGGAGGATTCAAGAAGGAGAAGGACGCGATGACTCCCAAATCTAGGGTTTATTTTATTTCCTAATTTATCTTGTAATTTTCCAGACACATGGGTAAGATCTATCCAACACCCATGATTGTTCTTCATACCACCATGGTCTAGAGCCTTTTTGGTAGAACTAGGGTTGTGAAGGTTTTTACGAATTAATTGAACTTTCGTGTGTAAACTCCATACAACACTACTTGTGGGTTTATTTTATATATGATTGTGCTTTCTTAATCCATATTCACGATCATTTTGTGCATCTTCAATTGGTATATAGAATCTAAATATATATCTTGGTTGTAGATTGAGTGTGTTCACCGCTGAACAGGATTCCATGTTATGATTCTAATTGAGGGGATTCCGAAGTTTTATTAGAACTATCATATATGAAGACTTCTAAATTGAATTTAATTTGGGTTATTAAGTAGAATAAAGAGAATAATTTTATAGTACCTATAAAGGGAGATCACATCTGGTTAGAGTACCAATTGGCCAGGGAAATAATTGATACTGATAGTACCTAGAAAGGTTGGTGGAATTATATCTCTTGCTCCGAGGTTATTCACACGTGTTACACGCATGTTTGTGTCTATAGAGTATATATGCATGGTTTAGTGATGCGTCCATGATGAGCGTTTTCTCAACACACAAAATTAATCCTCAAGTGAAAGGATATCAATTGTAGTTTCAATAGGTGACCAAGTGATTATCGTACCCAAGAGACAGATTATTATCAGTTTAATTATGTTCTAATTAACTAAGATTATGTTTCCCAAATTAGTTTGGAATTGTTACGAAATTAAATAGCGATTAACTTAAATAGCAAATCAAATAAATAAAGAAACAACAGAGAAAATTCAGTTGTGATCAAGTAAGAAGTTAGGTAGTTCTTCAGGTCATCCAGTTTCACTTATTAATTTCCTTTCCATGTGTTGATGTCCGACTCTGTCTTGTGGTCTATAGACGTATCGCTAAACCATGCAAGTCCACCCTATAGTCACAAGCAAACATGCGTATGACACCTGTGAATATCCTCGGAGCAAGAGATATAATTCACCCCCCTTTCTAGGTACTATCAGTATCAATTATTTCCTGTGCACGAAGTACTCTAACCCGATATGATCTCCCTTTATAGATACAATGAAGTTATACTCTTTATCCTACTTATTCTAATAAGACTGTGGAATCCCTTTACTTAGAATTATAACATGTAATCCTGCTCAGCGGTGAACGCACTCAATCAATAATCAAGCTATGTATTCAGAATCTACAAAATAGTTAATGATACACAAAACGACCGTGAGTATGAATTAAAAAGGCACAATCTTATATAAAATAAACCACAAGTAGTGTTGTACGGAGTTTACACATGGAAATTCTATTAACTCATAAAACTTTCATAACCCTAGAACTATCGGAGCATCTCTAGCCCATGATTGATCTAGGAACAATCATGGCTAATTGGTATGATCTTACTTGACTCGCCAGACGAACCTCTCTTCACGACTCCTTCGGACGATGGTAGGGTTTTGGTGATGGATGGATGATGAATGATGTGTACTCCCCTTTTTCTCCTATGAAGGCTCTTCTTTTATACGTGTGGAACCTCCTTATGGGCTTAGGATGGGCTTTTGCTTGAGGCATACATCAAATTTGGTAAAAAAAACTCCAAAATTATCATAAATAGCAGCAGCGAGAAACTGCTCGACCACACTTGGCAAGTCTAGCAAGGCCTTCAACTCGAGCAATGGTAGAGCAAACTCTCTATAAGATTTGCTCATTTTGCTCGACCAAGCTCATATGCTCAACCAAAGTGATGCTGATCGGACAACACCTCCAAGTTGAGCAACCTCTTTGTATGTTTTTGCGTACTTCGCTCGACTTGGACACCTTGCTTAACCACAATGATGGAAGTCGAAAAAGGCCTTGAGGTCAAACAACCTTCCAAAAATCACCTCGAAAATCATGTCTTCCTATTCCGAGCCCTTTCTACCTGTTTTTCGGTATAAATATGCTCAAAAAGCCATTGTCTTCTCTGATTCATTTGGTTCCGAGCCCTTTTGATCGTTTGGTTCAACGTGATCCATTAGGAATTTAAGTGAACAATTAGCATAAGCGAATAAAAGTTTACCTTTCACTGGGTGTATTGTTGAAGATCTGCAATAGAGAACCACCTCTTGATCTTCTGCTGTATGACCCTAGTCCAATCCTGCTGTTGTGTGGGCAACAATCTACAGGACTTCTCAATCTGCTTCTCTCCTTTTCTCACTTTAAAACAACACAGGAATAGGGTATCCAGAAGCTGAGATGACATTTTATATTGGGTTACAACAGGGACCAGGAGGAGAAATTGGATTGGGCCTCAATTGGATTTAATTAACCAAGCTTAGCCCAAAACTTTTAATTAAAACCGATAATAATAATATAGTCCACTAAAATATTATTACTGCACTACCCATCAAATCCCAAAATTATGTTTGGGCTCCTTCTAATTATGAGCCCGAAAATCTCCCAATGTTTAAGATACACAATGCCAATTAATAAATTAAGTTACTGACAACTCCATTAATTAATATCTCATCCGAGAGTAGTACCACTCAACCTTATTATCATGCCGGAATTAATCCAGTTGCAAGATTTACATGATAAATCTTATGAGCTCCTCAAGGGGACATCATCAACCTATGTCGGACATGAATTCCTTCTACAATCAACAACACATCATAGAGACATCACTACTTCCCAACTCACCAAGTTTGTTGATTTAATACATGTAAATCTCACCCATTGATGAATCAAAGAAATATATACTGCCTTACGTGATGAGGTTATTGTACAGGGAATAAGAGCACAAACATCTATAATAACTGTGATCAAGTTCTTCTATATAGACTGTACAAGTCGAACGATCTCAAGCGGTCCTGCTCAATACACGCTAAGTGCACTAATGTGATTCTATAGTCAAGATAATACCAAATCACACTACAACCATCCCGATAGATGTCACCATCCATCTCGATTGTGAGCATCTATTTATACTTTATAAGGAAACCGATAATATGATCTTCCGCGTGTTGTCGCACAACATATTATCTACAATATAAAGTAAATAGACTTTTGCACAAACATATAAATAAACAATTTATAATATGCAAAAACGTTTGATCACATGATTCTCATTTCAAATAAAATTGTTAACACATTTGTCAATACAAAAGCTAGGCATTAAGTATACTAACTAACAATCTTCCACTTATACTAAAAGACTACGATGCCATATCTGCTGACACGCATCTAATCCCCATTCCTTCTACATACCCATCAAACGCTTTCGCTAGAAGGCTCATAGTAAAAGTATCGCCAGGTTATCCTCCAATGCAATCTTAGCGACAATGACCTCCCCACTTTTAACGATGTCTCGTATCAGGTGGTACTTGCGCTCAATGTGTTTACTAGCCTTATGGGCTCGTGATTCCTTCGAGTTTACTAGTGCACCACTGTTATCACAATAAATCGTGATCGCTTTGGGCAAACCAGGAATCACATCCAAGTCCATTAAGAAGTTCCTGATCCATACTCTTCTTTAGTTGCATCTGAGGCTGCTACATATTCAGCTTCCATGATGGAGTCAGCAACGCATTTCTACTTTACCCTCCTCCATATTATGGCTCCTCCTCCAAGAGTATACACATAACCCGAGGTGGATTTACTAGCATCCCTATCTGACTGGAAATCGGAATCAGTATAACCCAAAGGTAACAAAGTATCTGCCCGGTAAATCAGCACATAATCCCTAGTCCTTCGCCGGTACTTGAAAATATGCTTTACCGCAGTCCAATGCCCTTGTCCTGGATTACTTTGATACCTACTGACCATGCCCACGACATAATAGATATCCGGTCTTGTACATAGCATAGCATACATGAGGCTTCTTACTGCCGAAGCATATGGGACCAACTTCATTGCCTCTATTTCCTGTTGTGTCTTAGGACACATATCCTTAGATAGAGGTATTCCATGACTAAAAGGTAGAAAACCTTTCTTGGAATCTTGCATGCTAAAATGAGCCAGGATTGTATCAATGATGAAGCTTGGGATAAGAACAACATTCTTTTCTTGCGATCCCTTATTAATTTGATCCCAAGAATGTGCCCGGTTTCTCCTAAGTCCTTCATCTCAAACTGTTTGGACAGTCATACCCTTACGCCCGACAATACCTTTATATTGTTTCCAATGAGCAGAATATCATCCATGTAGAGTACAAGAAATACCACTACGTTTTCGTCACACTTCTTGTACACATGATTCATCTGGACATTGAATAAATCCATATGACTGGATTACTTCATCAAAACAGATGTTCCATGATCTTTAAGCTTGTTTCAATCCATAAATGGACCTTTTAAGCTTACACACAAGATGCTCTTTGCCCTTTTCAATGAAACCCTCTAATTGCTTCATATAGATGTTTTCCTCAAGACTTCCATTCAGGAAAGTTGACTTGACATCCATCTGTCATACCTCATAATCCATATGAGCAGGAATAGATAAAAGAATCTGGATTGATTTAAGCATGGCCACAGGCGAGAAGGTTTCCTCATAATCGATTCCTTCTTTCTGAGTATATCCTTTAGCCACAAGTCTTGCTTTAAAGGTTTCAACCTTACCGTCATATCCTCTTTTTCTTCTACATATCCACTTGCATCCAATAGCTTTTACACCATCGGGTGGTTCTACAAGATCCCAGACTTGATTAGAATACATGGATTTTATCTTAGATTTCATTGTGTTTAGTCATAATTGAGCATCTTTATCTTGCAATGCCTCATTGTAATTCCATGGGTCGATTTCATGTTCATCAGGACCAAGTCAGAAGACTCTCCCAATCCCATGAATCTATCCGGCTGTCTCACAACCCTCCCACTACGACGAGGCACCGCAGGCAATTGTGTATCAAGTGTGACACGCAGTGCAGTGTCCTGTGGTATATCCACTTGTACAGTTGGTTTTATATTTGGTGTTTCCCCTCTAACTTCTTCTTGAATAATTTTACTCATGGGTTTGTGATCCATTATATAATCCTCTTCCAAAAATCTGGCGTTCGTGCTAACTATCACCTTTTGGTCCTTGGGACTATAAATTAAACCACCCTTTGTTCCTCTAGGATACCCAATAAGCAGACAGACATCAGTATGCGATTCTAACTTATCACCATTTGCCTTTAACACATGTGCCGGAGCACCCCAAATCCGAACATGTTTCAGACTAGGCCTTGTGCCCGGTCCACAGTTCTGTGGGTGTGTGGGTACCGATTTAGAAGGTACTAAGTTGAGAATGTAAGTCGTTGTTTCTAAGACGTATCCCAGAACGAATTTGGTAATTTCGAATAACTCATCATTGATCTTACCATTTCCATAAGAGTGTTATTCCTTCTTTCCGCTACACCATTCTGCTGGGGTGTGCCCGGTGCAGATAATAAGGATTCAATCCCATGCTCCGATAAATAATTCCTAAACTCTCCCAAGAAGTATTCACCATCACGATCAGATCGTAGTGTCTTGATATATTTTTCAAGTTGCTTTTTCACATCAGCCTTGTACTCTTTGAATTTATCAAATCACTCAGACTTGCGGCGCATCAAATAAATATATCCGTATCTAAAATAATCATCAATAAAAGTGACAAAGTATTCAAAACCACCTCTTGCCTGGACAGACATAGGACCACATAAATCAGAATGAACCAATTCCAACAGATCCTTGGCTCTATACCCCTTTGCCTTAAAAGGCCTTTTGATCATTTTTCCTTCCAAACAGGATTCGCAAGTTGGATAATTTTCCACTACTAATGAACTCAGAGGTCCATCAGCTATCAACCTTTGAATCCTACTTAAGTTAATATGACCTAGTCTTAGATGCCAAAGATATGTTTGGTTCATATTAGAAGGTTCTTTTCTCTTACTAGTAGATATATCATTCGTTTCAATTTGTTGCATCGTGGGAGAAATTGGATTAAGAGTATACAAATTATCTATCAATGCACCATCACAGATAATAATTCCAGCTTTCCTTATAACAACCTTGTCATTAAAAGAAACAGAATATCCATCCATAAACAATTCAGAAACTGAAATTAAATTATTTCTAAAATGAGGTACATAAAGACAATTCCTCAAAACAAGAGTTTTATTCTTATTGAAAAATAAATAAACGTCTCCCACTGTAACAGCTACTACTGTTGTAGCATTCTCCATGAGTATGGTAATCTCCCCATCACTAAGCTGTCGGGTTTGGTGGAACCCCTGCAAAGAATTGCAGACATGGTCAGTGGCTCCCATATCTACACACCAAGTGTCAGCAGATACAGCCGCTAAACACGATTCAGCAACCAGTATATAAGACTTACCATTCATGTTCCCCTTCAGAAGAGGGCAGTCAGCCTTGTAGTGTCCTAACTGCTTGCATTTGAATCACTTGCCTTTAGGCTTCTTGACTGCACCAGTCTTTGCTTTCACTTGGTTCACCGGTGCTGAATTTCCTTGCTTCTTCTTATTCCTACAGCCTTTCGGCCTAGGATGAGCAGCATTTTCAGCAACATGAACCTAAGAAGCTCTGCGAAACAGTTCTTCCGCTGCCACAAGTTCTGTCAGAAATTCCGCCAACATGTACAAATGTTTGTTCATACCGTAGTTCTGGCAAAACTGCTCAAAAATCCTAGGCAAGCTTAGGAGTATGATATCGACCTGGGTTTCCCCATCGATTTCAGCCCCAACAACTTCCAACATATTGAGCTGTCCCATCATCTTAAGGACATGTTCCCTCACGGAAGTGCCCTCAGCCATTTTGGTGTTCATTAGAACAGACATGCCCTTCGACCTAGCAGGACGACTCTGATGCCCAAAGAGTTTCCTAAGATTATACATCATATCATAGGCGGTCTGCATAGCTTTATGCTGAGTCTGAAGTACATTTGATATAGAAGCCAAAATGTAGCACTTAGCCATCCTATCAGCTTTGACCCACCTATTATAAGCAGCTCTTTGCTCTTCGCTAAAGTCATCAGTAGGTGTCGGAGGACATTCCTCAGTGAGAACAAAGATATAATCTTCAGCAGTTAAAACAATGTCCATGTTTCGTTCTAGTAATTTGTGCCAGTAAGTTTGTGCTCTTTATGTATTACAGAAAGTGAGTTGAATGCCATTTGAAAATCCTGAGAATCATAAACAATTAAACAGATCAAACACTTCGAATTTATCAATTTATATTAAATCCCTCAAAACAATATAAAATAAAATTCACCAACATCTCAAGCACCATGGATTTGCATGCCACGATAGTGTGGACGTATACAAACCCGAACTTTTACAAGAGAAGGTTTTACCCATTAATTTCATTTATCAACCTAACTTTATGACAAAATAATTAATAGTCGGTTTCTCTTTAGCCATGCAAATAATAGCATTGACTTCGATGGGGAGGATACTTATTATTCACACCTAAGTGTGTACCATTATTTGATTCCAAGTCCATTGCGCAAGCTTGTGACCCTTCATATGGAGAAGATCACATGCTCTCGGGTAACTTTCTACAATCATAATTAAGAAGTTTGTACCAGTGATCCGTGAATAGACTCATCCGATGGGGAGGAAGGCACTATAGCCATCGTGCAAGTCTACTCACATTACTTACAAACCAATAATGATGGCAGTGGGAATTAATTATCAATCCCCTCTCCCACTTAGTTATTTATCACCGAGGGTTTTAACATGCATATAATATTTAATAATAAAATATACAACTTAGCATGCTTCTACTTTAAGTAATTTAATAAATCACATAAAACATGCCACATATATAACAATTAATTGTCAAGTAAAACAATTAAATCAATTATATATATCATGAATTAATTGCATAAATAGAGCAGCAAATGGGCATAGCAAGCCCAACAGCAGGAATCCCACAATAAAATGAGCATTTCATTAATAAATTAAATAAGCCCATTTCCCTTGCCAAATCAGCCCATAAATATCTCAATTTAAATTGGGCCCAACAGCCCATGATCAATTAAAAGATTTAAGCCCACAGCTATTGCCCTATACTTGCGCCGCCAAACATCGACTTCCCACGAAGAAGTTGCCGAAAGCAGAAGTCGAGCTCAATAACGACAAGTAACCGGCCACTTCGCCGTGCACACCACCGGGCAGGCTGCTCGAAATTCCACTCAGCATCTTGCCCGAAAGATACTGCCTCACCCGGAATGTCGTTGCCTCGCCCAGTGATTGGTGCAGCTCGCCTGGTACGACATGAAGACACCCGCGAATCCCCGCCGACATCCATCATCTCCGACTGCCCAAACTAAGCTATTACGACTGCCATCAGCAGCGCCGTGCAAATGCAAGCCTCTGATTCGCCGTCATCGTAGCAGATTGGAGTCACCTCTCCAGCCCACGATGAAAAGAATTGCTCTCAGCAGCCCCTTCTTTGTCGCACCAGTCAACGGCAGTCGTTGCAGACTAGTGAACATCGACCCGTCGGAAGCCAGCAATGACTCACCCAGAAGCTGGTGCAGTTCATCTGGCGATGGCGTGTCCAGCCTCACTTTTATGCCGTGCCATCATCCACAAAACCTTGCCGTCGCACAAGCAAGCGGCAGTGGTTATAGACCCGCCCAAAATCCATCAGACGCCACCTGCTCCAACCTCATCTAGCCGTAGCGGTCATCTAAATCCTTGCTATCCGCAACTCGCCTCCCGATCCAGCCAATTTCCATCATGCGATCATCGCCAGGTCTACCACCGTTTGCAGCCCATGAAAACCGCACCTAAACACAACGCTCTCACTTTTGATAAGCGTCGCTGTCCATGGCGTTCTCCAGTCGATGGGTCTGAACATCACACCAACATCGTTCAGCCAGGCCACTCCAAGACACACCATCGCGATGAGAGACAGTAGTCTAAACAAACCCTATTGCCAAGGAGTCGAGCAACAGTCTCGCCAGCCTCCATCGATCTTTCTTTTTTCTTCTTTCATGGTCGCCGCTCATCAGCCTTTCTTCTAGGCCTTTTACGTGCATCCGAGTGTATGTGTTGTCCAAGTATCACAAAAAATCAATATCCAGCAAATAATACACATAGGGTTTCTTGGATAATTCAAAATTATACAAACCCTAAAATCATGCTTTCAATCGAATAATTAAACACACGTATAGCACGAAAATGCTACCTAACGTCTCACGTTTCACCATGAAACCAACGCTCTGATACTAATTGTTGGCTATTTGATCGTTTGATTCAACGTGATCCGTTAGAAATTCAAGTAAACAATTAGAGGAAGCGAATAAAAGTTTACCTTTCACCGGGTGTATTGTTGAAGATATGCAATAGAGAATCACCTCTTGATCTTCTGTTGTATGACCCTAGTTCAATCCTGTTATTGTGTGGGCAACAATCTACAGGACTTCTCAATCTACTTCTCCCCTTTTCTCACACGTTAAAATGGCACAGGAATAGGGTATCCAGAAGCTGAGATGACATTTTATATTGGGCTACAACAGGGACCAAGAGGAGAAATTAGTTTGGGCCTCAATTGGATTTAATTAACCAAGCTCAACCCAAAGTTTTTAATTAAAACCAATAATAATAATATAGTCCAATAAAATATTATTACTGCACTACCCATCCAATCCCAAAATTATGTTTTGGGCTCCTTCTAATTATGACCTCGAAAATCTCCCAATGTTTAAGATATACAATATCCATTAATTAATTAAGTTACTGACAACTCCCTTAATTAATATCTCATCCGAGAGTAGTACCACTCAACCTTATTATCATGCCGGAATTAATCCACTTGCAAGATTTACATGATAAACCTTATGAGCTACTCAAAGGGACATCATCAACCAATGTCGGACATTGATTCCTTCTACAATCAACAGCACACCATAGAGACAGCACTACTTCCCAACTCACCGAGTTTGTTGATTTAATACATGTAAATCTCACCCATTGATGAATCAAAGAAATATATATTGCCTTACATGTCGAGGTTATTGTACAGGGATTAAGAGCACAAACATCCATAATAACTGTGATCAAGTTCTTCTATATAGACGGTACAAGTCAAACGATCTCAAGCGGTCCTGCTCAATACACGCTAAGTGCACTAATGTGATTCTATAGTCAAGACAAACTAATACCAAATCACACTACAACCATCCCAATAGATAGTCCTCGTCTATCTCGGTTGTGAGCATCTGTTTATACTTTATAAGAAAACTGATAATATGATCTTCCACGTGTTGTCGCACAACATATTATCTATAGTATAAAGTAAATGTACTTTTGCACAAACAGATAAATAAACAATTTATAATATGCAAAAACGTTTGATCACATGATTCTCATTTCAAATATAATTGTTAAAACATTGTTCAATACAAAAGCTAGGCTTTAAGTATACAATCTAACACATTCCGATTCTTGTCAATAAAAGACTCAATCGTACTCAATTTCCATATAAATCTAAGCCCAACATACGTGAATTTACACTCTCATCAAACCCCTAAACTTACATGTAGCTCATCCCGAGGCAACAAAAATCAAAACAAATCCAGAGAATGTAATCACAAAATCAAGCTCAACCTATCCTAACACATGTAATTATATCAATTCAAGTCATGCAATCCATCATACCTTTCATTCATTAAAACATCGATCAATCACAATACTTCTACGAGTGCTAAGTCATCTAGCTCATGGGTAAGTGTTTACTCTCTCTCTTAAGTGTAAAAGATGTACACTTTATGGTTAGTATCAACACTCAATTTCAATTCATATACTCACGTAACCATAAGCTTGACAAGGGTCTCAAAAATCCAACTATGACTACTTCAATACTAGGATCACAAAGGGCATGCATTAAGGATGTAATGTTGGCTCATTGGTAAAAGTAGGAAAATATAGATAAGTAACTAGATTACTAGTAAAGAAGTACCTTGGAGAATTGCTTTTCAACAGCTTCCTTCTTTTCTCCTTCGTCCTTCTCATGATCACTTCAAGTTGCGCTTCCTCCATCTTTACTTGGATCAACATCTTTTCTTCACAGTAGAATACTAATTCCTGTGTTCTTGAAGTATACGGGTACCAGTTTCGGGCACTACCCTTTCTAGCATTAGGGATACTGGTTTCAGACACTATCCCTTGCAAGGTTTAACTACTTGTCTTTTCATTCTTATTAACCCAAATCTCCCCTTCCTATTTTTCTTTAAAACTTCATATAACATTCATTTACTTCCACTCCTTACAAGTAATAGGTGTTCAAAGCTCAAAAAGATAAACAGCTGCTTTTTTTTCAAAAGCTTGACAAAGAAAAAGCTTAAAGGCTCAAAAGGGGCTTCCAATGATAATCATCTAATAAGGTAGGATAAATTTGGCTAAGTGACGTAATCAATAACAATGGCCTAAGATCATTTTCTAGCATCTATCAATTATAGACTTTAAACAAGACTCCAAGTTAAGTTCTAGAATACGAGTATACAAACGAATCTTAAGAATAAACTATCATGCTTATAGCACGATCAAAAGGCTCAAATGTTCACATGGTTAATAGAATCCTAAGCACTCTTCAAAGCATGTAACCAACATCAATTTTCAATGAACTACAAGTAAAATAGGACATGCTCGTCATCAACAAATCAACATGCATCAAAATAAGCCACACGCATAACATGAATAATATTCATCACTAAACAATCAATCCATAAAATCAACGTAAACATCCAACAATCCACCACTCAATCAATAGCAAGTACATGCCACCCACACATGAATCATACACGATACCCACAGCAATCAAATCTCCACCTGTAAAGTGTAAAAGAGAATGGAGATGAGAAGAATCAGAAAAATAAAAGACCTGACAGCTTTACTCCTCCGGAGCATCACCATCATCCTCCTCATCATCATCATCATCACTCCTCTCCAAGTGCAACCGGTCTACATCTCTATGAAGAGCACTGATATTCCTATCTATCACGCGCCAATGATCATACATGTGCCTCAACCGACCATCCATCGCATCGTAACACGCATTGAGTGCAGCATAGTTACCATTCGCAAGCGCCATCTGTCTTTTTGTTTCTTTTTGGTTCGCATTGAGTGTGGCGAAGTGCTCGTGCATCAATCGGAATTGCTCCCAATAAAACTGATCCTGAGCTACCCAATAATCCAGCTGCAGCTGTGGCTGTGGTGGTGGGTCGAAAAATTACTACTCTTGCTGCTGCCGAGGCTGTACCGGAGGTATATCCATCTCTTGATAATCAAAAGCTAGAGGCGGCTGTGGCTCTTCTTCTTCGAAATCAGCTGGATCTCCAACCAAGACCATGTCCTCATCTAGGACAATCCCCTACGCACGCATCTCAGCGAGAAGTCTCCAATTTCCTCATCCCAAGCAAGTCTCAGAAATCACACTGTGCTTCGTAGTATTCATTAATAAATTGTTATTCACCCTAACAGTAGTGAGATCAACAATCACCAATGGAAAACTGAACGTACTAGAATTCTTTCCTCGAACAAACGTCGAAGTATCATCTAGCCGCTCAATCAGCCCCATCCTCAAACATGATGTCAAGATCAAGTTCGGATCCGCTCGGACGAGTCTATGCCTACTCAAATCGACTCTATAGTACTCAACCATCAAGGTGATGAGCCCTCCAATGTTCATACGCTGAAATACGTGAGTCGTGAACTTATTAATCTGATGAAAGAAGTATGTTGCTACATTGAAACGAACTCCATGAAGCATGCACCATAACATGTACAACTCTCCCCTCGAAATGCAACTCCCCTCGGACCTCGCAACCTTAGAAGAATTCAAGTTATATTTCTCTTGCCTCCCCATGATAGCTCTCCAGAAGTCATCAGGCTTGAAATCATCACTCTCAGTATCAAATACATTCTCACAGCCAATTAACTCATTAAACTCTCGAGCCCACATCGTCTGCTCATGTCCCCCAATTTGCATGTGAATACCATAAGGTAGGTATCGATCTCCACGCTCAAAACTCAGCATGCATAGAACCTCCGCAGTGATGTGAAAATATGTCTCTCTCTTCATATCCATAAATCGAGTAATGCCTACTTGATCGAACATCCATCGAATGTCGGTGAGAATATTTATTTCCTCATAGCATGGTCATCTTGATACCGCATCCTCCGAATATTTTGTGAAATTGCAGGCCAAAGATCCTTCTTCTCCTCCCAATTTGGAATTTTCAGCCCATAGTCGGATGGCCTGTTCTTCCCCATCTTCATCTTCTTGACTATCTCTCCAAGATCTTGGATGAAGAAGCAATCTTTTTACCTACAAGAACAATACTTCAATACATACCAAAAATAATAACAAGTATACCCATCTTAAGACTAGCACGAATCCTACTCAAGACTTCAAATTCATGTGCTTCAACAACTCAACCTCAAGTGTTCATCAATCACCATTTCACTCTAAGTCAACACTTTCAATCAAGAATAATGGATTACTACTCTACACAAATATGCTTTCTTGTCACATAAACTTGAACCAAAAATCTAGCATGTTCATCTTCCATCCTCAATTGCACCACACAACACTCCAATTCAATGAGTCTATATATATATATAAATCGAAATTAACCTCAAACCCATACAAAATTCACCATCAATTTCACAAAAAATTCCACAATTCAACGTAAAACGAACCATGAAAATTCAAGTGCAATTTCTAACAAGAATTTCAACAATTCAACAATCAAATCCAACCAAAACTAGCATGAATCCACTCACCCATTCTTCAATAAGCATTAACACTACAATTCAAGAGTAAAAGTGAGGAGAAATCATACCTTTGTTTGTCATGGTGTGTGTGTGGTGTAGACGATGAAAAACCCCCCAAAAAATCAATTCTAGTCCTAAATCGGACTCGAGAACACTCGAATTTGGATGTGGAAGTGTGTGAGATGGAGGATTAAAGTATAGGGAAGAGTTTTGGAAGAAAAACTTAAGGTTTGGAATCGGTGCTCGAGAAAGGGTGACGGGAGTATGTCGAACAGAATGAGAATTTATCTCTTTTAAAACTGTACCGGACCCCGCTCGACCTCAACTCGACTTACATGTTGAAATTGAGCAAGGATTTTAAGTCGAGAAAACCAGATCTACCCTTGAAATTGGCCTAGCTCGACTTCTATTCGACTTGCACAAACTGGTCGAACGGGTGCGGGAAGTCTAGCAACATGCCCAGTCACGCCTCCTGTTCTCGTCTGTTTAGCTCAACTTCCGCTCAACTTCAAAGTTCTGGTCGAGCAACATTGGTTTGGTCGAGCAAACTCTCTGTATATTTTGCACATTTCGCTCGACCACTGCTCGACTTTAAAGTTCTGGTCGAGCAACACAGTCGAAGTCGAGCAACCCTACTGTAAGTTTCGTGCATTTTGCTCGACCTCCGCTCGACTTCTCTTCCTTGATCGAGCAACGTGGTACTGGTCGAACAACTACCTGACTTCTTGAAAGTTCGTACTCTTCTCATCTCTCTCTGCAACATTCAAACTCTAGGAATACCTCATCACCTTGCTTGAACTCCTTGTATGAGATCTTTGAATCATGCCATTTCTTCATTCTTTCCTTAAAGATCTCCGAGTTCTTGTAAGCTCGATTCCTGAACTCATCCAATTGATTGATATGAATCATCCTCAACTCTTTTTGATCCTTTAAAGATAAGTTCAAACTCCTCAATGCCCAAAAAGCTCGGTGCTGAAACTCTACGGGTAAGTGGCTTGGCTTCTCATAGACAATTTGATACGGTGACATATCCAACACCATCTTATAAGCAGTCTGGAACCCCCATAAAACATCATTGAGATTCATAGCCCAATCCTTCCTATTGGTTCCGACTACTTTCTCCAGAACTTGCTTCACTTTTCGATTGGAGACTTCAGCTTGCCCATTCGCTTGAGGGTGATAGGGTGTAGTGACCCTATGCTTGACACCATAATCCTTAAGCACATTTTTAAGAAGTTTATTGACGAAGTGAGTACCTCCATCGCTAACTAGTGCTCTAGGAACTCCATTCCGGGCAAAGATATGTTTCTTTAAGAAAGACAACACAGTCATTGAATCATTCACACGAGTGGGAATGACTTCCACCCACTTTGAAACATAATCCACTGCTAAAAGGATGTAAAGAAATCCATTAGATGGGGGAAAATGCCCCATGAAATCGATCCCCCATACATCAAAGATCTCAACAAAAATGCTTGGCTGAAGTGGCATCTCATCTCTCCTACTTATGTTCCCCATCATTTGACATCTATCACATGTCGCCACATAGGTCCACAATCTTTAAACAAAGTAGGCCAAAAAAGAGCAGATTGAAGTACCTTCGCTGCCGTCTTTTGAGCTACGAAATGCCCCCATTAGGTTGTGCATGGAAAAAATCAAGAACGCTCTCCATCTCCATCTCAGGCACACACCTTCGGACTATGGAATCCGTACATATCTTGAAGACAAATGGATCATACCATATAAAAGTCTCAACATCACTCTTGAATTTTGCAAGTTGATATCGGTTGAGATCTCTTGGAATTTCTCCCACGGCAATGTAATTCACATAATTCAAATACCATGGATCCATCCCTTGGGCAGCAACTACACATGCTCTCTCCACTCCTTCAACAAACACCGCCATGATCTTCTCATCAAGGAACATCTCTTTTATGTAATCGAAAGAATCATCACAATGCTTCCTTGTCTTCAACCTCGATAGGTGATCCGCCAAAACTTTTTCCATACCCTTCTTATCTCGGATATCCATATCGAACTCCTGCAGAAGAAGGATCCATCTATCGATCCTTGGCTTAGTTTTCTTCTTTTCCATCAAGTACTAGATCGCAGAACAATCTATGTACACTATTGTCTTCTTGCTAACCAAGTACTGACAAAACTTAGTGAATGCATACACTACAGCTAGAAGCTCCTTTTCAGTCACCGTGTAGTTCTTTTGTGCAGCATCAAAAGTCTTACTCACATAGTAAATGGCGCAAAATTTCTTATCCCTCAACTGCCCAAGCACCACTCCAAGCGCTAAGTCACTCGCATCACACATAAGTACAAATGGCTGAATCTAATCCGGTGTGATCAAGATAGGTGCAGTAATAAGTGCCTCTTTCAAAACCTGAAAAGTTGTTAAACATTCTTCATCAAAAACAAAAGGAACATCCTTTTCAAGTAAATAAGATAAGGGCTTGGAGTATTTCGAGAAGTCTTTTATGAATCTTCTATAAAACCGGCGTGTCCATGGAAGGACCGCACTCCCTTATCATTAGTAGGTGGTGGAAACTTCTCGATCACCACCACCTTTGCTCTATCCACCTGCAATCCTTTGGCCGAAACATGATGCCCAAGAACAATCCCATCTCTTGTCATGAAGTGGCACTTCTCCCATATCAAGACAAGATTAGTTCTTGGCATCTCTTCAAAACAGTAGCAAGGTTAGATAAACAAATATCAAAAGAGGAACCAAACATAGAAAAATCATCTGTAAACACCTCCATGATCTTTTCTTTCAACTCATCAAATATGGCCATCATGCAACACTAAAATGTAGCAGACACATTACATAACTTAAAAGGCATCTTTCTAAAGGTAAAAGTTCCATAAGGGCAAGTAAAAGTAGTATTTTCTTGATCATCGGGTGCACTCATATTCTGATTATAACCCGAGTACCCATCCAAGAAACACTAAAACTCATAACCCGCAAGGCGATCAAGCATTTGATTCATGAAAAGAACGGGAAAATAGTCTTTGCATGTATTTTCATTCAGTTTCCTGTAATCCATACACACACGCCATCCCGTATGAATCCTAGTGGCTAATGTCTCACCATCCTCGGCTTTCACAATAGTCATGCCTCCCTTCTTAGCTACAACATGTAATGGACTTACAAGGGGACTGTCACTAATGGGATAAATAATTCCTGCATCCAGCCACGTTAGGGTTTACTTCCTAATCACTTCTTGAATAGCGGGATTCACCCTTCGCTGATTCTGAATGCTACTCTTTGCCTCATCTAAGAATCTTATCCTATGCATGCAATATGAAGGACTAATACCTTTTAAATCATCAAGAGACCAACCAATCACAGACTTATACTTTCTAAGCACATCTAACAATTCCTCAAGTTGATCATCATCAAGGGAAGAAGCTACAATTACTGGATATTTTCCTTTTTCCCCTAGATGGGCATACTTCAAGTGCTCCGGTAGCGGTTTCAACACATCTTTCTTCTCTTCTTAAGGTGCACTCTCTCTATCCAATGGTAGGTACTTCCTTGTCCACTTGACCTCTTCAACCTTTTTTCTCTCCGATTGATACATGTCATCACCCAAAGCAAGCAAGTTTTCAATGAAATCAATACATACCTCGTTGGAGAGTTCATCTAGCTCCATAGTGTGAAAAGTAAGAGACTCCATCAAGCATGTCTCAAGAGGATCCTTAGAAAGAATCAGAGACATATCTTCTTTAACAATCTCCTCCACTACATCAATGTTGTTACACAGCGTCTCCATTGGCATCTTCATTGCTTTGTCGAGGTTAAACAAAACCTCTTCTTTATCCATCCTCAGCCGTAGCTCACCCTTTTGCACATCAATCATAGCTCCCGCAGTCACAAGGAAAGGTCTCCCCAAGATAAGAGGGATATTATCCTTGTCATCTTCCATTTCAAGCACAAGAAAGTCGACAGGAAAGACAAACTTTTGTACTTTGACAAGAACATCTTCAATCACACCCTTCGAAAAGGTCATAGACCTATCCGCTAGTTTTAGAGCCACCGATGTAGGAGTTAACTCTCCCAAACCAAGCCTTTTAAAAATAGACAAAGGCATCAAATTGATACTTGCCCTAAAATTGTAAAAGGCTCGTCGTGCCGGCCCCTTTCCAATTTCACATAAGATAGTGAAGCTTCCCAAATCTTTCAACTTAGCTGGCAGCTTCCTTTGTATGATTGAGCTGTAATTCTCCGATAGGTTCACTGTTTCAACTCCATTCAAGCTTCTCTTCTTTAAAAGTATATCCTTCAGAAAACGGGCATAATACGATATCTCCAAGATTGTTTCAGAGAAAGGAATGTTAAAATTTATCTTGTTTATGATGTCTGAAAACCTCTTGAACTTCTCTTCCAATCCCTTTTTGACAAGCATGAAAGGAAACGGTGGAGGTATCTTTATTTTGGAAAACCCCTATTCATCACGTTCAACCTTCTTCGCTTTATCCTTTTTGGCTCTCAATCTCTTAGCAATTTTCCACATCTTTTCTACTACTGTAAGCACGGTATTCTACTCTTGAGGTGTAGCTGGAGTGTTCCGATCAATATGCGTCGCATTCGGTATCGAATCTGACTCTGAACTGTGCTGCTCGACCTTCGCTTGACCAAATGGACTGGTCGAGATTCAGGTTTGTCGAACAACTTGGCTGATCATGTACTCTGTTCCTTGAAGTGTTGCTCGACTTCTGCTTGACTTAGGTGGTCTAGTTGAGCAAATGGGTTTTGGTCAAACAACCTGCCTGATCGTGAGCTCTCGTTACCCTGCCATTGTTTGACTTCCGTTCGACCTTGGAGGTCTGGTCGAACAGTTTTGTGCAAGTCAAACGAATTGTTAGAAAATAGAGTATCGTAATTCTATTTTTCCAGAAGTTGTTCGACCTCTGCTCGACCAGATGGTCTGGTCAAGCAACTCAAGTCTGGTCGAGCAACTCCTCTGCTCCCTTCGGTTTCACTCGCCAACATTATTGGACATTCATATTGCGTTCTCGACCACAATGTGATGGCATGACAAGACTTTGGATTCTCAATACTTTGAGATGGAAACTTCCCCTTCTTAATAATTTGATTCAATTTGTTTACGTTTCCAGCCATCACCCCCATCAACAACGTAAGGTCTTTCACTTCCTTAGACAAATCCTCATGATTAGCATCAATCTTCTTTTCTAACTTGGCCTCTAGACGGTCTACTCTTGCATCGTTCCTTGCCATGTACGTGTTTACCATATCCTCGAAACCCGACTTTCCTTCTTCCACCTTAGCTCCCAAGCTTCATGAAATTTCTCATTACCATAGATAGCGAATTGATAGATCTCTTGCTTTATCTTGAACATCTTTTAAGGTGGCATGTATCGCTCCAAGAATTTCACTTTTAACTTCCCTCAGGTATCACATTCAGCAGCATCAAGATTATCGTACCAATCTCTCGCCATTTCATTCAGCGAGAACTTAAACAAGATTATCTTCCTCGCATCTTCATGAGCTCTTGCATCTTTTTGTGTACTTGTATACCCAAAGAACTTATTTAGATGTTGCTGAGGATCTTCAAAGGTTCCCCCAGAGAAGGGACTCATTTCAATCATGGTGATAAGTGCAGGGTGTACATCGAAATCGGCTCCGGTCCCTCTTACTCCTAACAACCCAGCATTACCCTCTCCATTATTCTTAAAGACTTCACGGATAGCAAGTGTATCCGGATTCACTGCCATGTTGACTGCCTCTACTTCCAAATTAACTTCGGTTGCAGCTTCAATCGTTTGTGAATTCAGTACATCAACTTTAACTCTTAAATCAAGAGCCTCAGTTGGGTCTATGTTCTTGTTCTTATTATTCTTCTTCTTTTTCTGCCTCGACGATGCTCCAATCTCTGGATTATAAGGCTTTAATGAAATTGTTTTAGATCTCGTGAGCATACACCTAAGAAAAATAAGTGTTAGAAATCAAAGATAAGAATTATATGATCTCAATCAAACTAGAAATAATAAACTAATAATTAATTCCATCCCCGGCACCGGCGCCAAGAACTTGATGAGCGTTTTCTCAACACACAAAATTAATCATCAAGTATAAGGATATCAATTGTAGTTTCGATAGATGACCAAGTGATTATCGTACCCAAGAGACGGATTATTATCAGTTTAATTATGTTCTAATTAACTAAGATTATGTTTGGCAAATTAGTTTGAAATATTACGAAATTAAATAGCGATTAACTTAAATAGCAAATCAAATAAATAAAGAAACAATAGAGAAAATTCGGTTGTAATCAAGTAAGAAGTTATGTAGTTCTTTGGGTCATCCAGTTTCACTTATTAATTTCCTTTCCATGTGTTGATGTCCGACTCTACCTTGTGGTCTATGGACGCATCGATAAACCATGCAAGTTCACCCTATAGACATAAGCAAAGATGCGTATGACACGTGTGAATATTCTCGGAGAAAGAGATATAATTCACCCCCTTTCTAGGTACTATCAGTATCAATTATTTCCCGTGCACTTAGTACTCTAACCTGATATGATCTCCCTTTATAGATACTATGAAGTTATACTCTTTATCTTACTTATTAACCCGAATAATATTCAATTAACAAGTATCTATAGAAGATAGTTCTAATAAGACTTCGGAATCCCTTCACTTAGAATTATAACATGTAATCCTGCTCAGCAGTGAACGTACTCAATCAATAACCAAGCTATGTATTCAGACTCTACACGAGGGTTAATGATGCATAAAACAACCATGAGTATGAATTAAAAAGGCACAATCTTATATAAAATAAACCACAAGTAGTGTTGTACGGAGTTTACACATGGAAATTCAATTAACTCATTAAACTTTCATAACCCTAGAACTACCAGAGCGGTTCTAGCCCTTGATTGATCTAGGAACAATCATGGTTAATTGGTATGATCTTACTTGACGCGCTAGACAAACCTCTCTTCACGACTCCTTCGGATGATGGTAGGATTTTGGTGATGGATGGATAATGAATGATGTGTCCTCCCCTTTTTCTCCTGCGAAGGCTCTTCTTCTATACTTGTGGAACCTCCTTATGGGCTTAGGATGGGCTTTTTCTTGAGGCATACATCAAATTTGTTAAAAAAAACACCGGAATTATCATAAATAGTGGCAGTAAGAAACTGCTCGACTACACATGGGCAAGTCGAGCAAGGCCTTCAACTCGAGCAATGGTTGAGCAAACTCTCTGTATGATTTGCGCATTTTGCTCGACCAAGCTCATCTGCTTGACCAAAGTGATGCTGGTCAAGCAACACCTTCAAGTCGAGCAACCTCTCTGTATGTTTCTGCGTACTCCGCTCGACTTGGACACCTTGCTCGACCACAATGATGGAAGTCGAACAAGGCCTTGAGGTCCAACAACCTTCCAAAAATTGCCTCGAAAACCATGTCTTCCGATTCCGAGCCCTTTATACCTTTTTTCCTATATTAATATGCTCAAAAAGTCCTTTTCTTCTCTGATTCGTGGCTTTTCCATAAACATTCTGATTCATCTCAATAAAAGACTCAATCGAAGCCCAAAATACGTGAATTTACACTTTCATCAATCCATATTCCACAAGGCAGAGTCGGACATCAACACACAGAAGGGAAATTAATGAGTGAAACTGGATTTCCCTAGAGCTACCTATTCTCTTACTTGATTCACGTTCGTATTCTTCTAAGTGCCTTTATTTTATTTTTTATTGAATTTAAGTCTTTTAATTGTTAGATTAAATCCTCAAAGTTAATTGCCTAGTCTTAATTAATTTAGTAAATAATTAAATTGATAATACGCCGTCCTTTGGGTTTGATATTTCACTTGGTCACTTACTAAGCTACAATTAATATCCTTAATACTAGGGGATTAATTTTGCGTGCAAAGAAAATGCACATTAAATTTTGGTACTGCTGAGGACGGCTATTATCATTAGTTTATTATTTCTAGATTGATTAAGACCTTTATTTATGATTAATTATTTCTAACTAACCTTAAATTTTTCTAAGATACATGTGCACTATGAAAAGAAGATGAAGGAAAGAAAGGATTAACACACTGAGCTAAACATGGCCGGAGCAGGACAGATCCGGATAATGTTTCCAAACATGAAATTTTCAAGTATGATGGGATTGGCAACATGGGGTTGATAGGAGCAAGGGGGAACATGATGATTTTGTGATACATCCCGCTCTTATTAGCATGGTAGAGAAGAATCCCTTTTCTGGATGTTGCTTTGAAGTCCATATCAGCATCTCCGAAGATTTCTTGGTTATGCAAACACTCATAAGGGTTCTGGAGCTTATGACAATGCTAGGCGGATCGCCCTGTTCAAATTTTCTTTGATTGATAAGGTAGAAGCTTGGTATGAGACTCTTGATGCCACATACTGCACTACATGGGACCAACTGTAGCAGAAGTTCTTGGAGAGATACATGCCACCCTCAAGGATCTTAAAAATGAGGCAAGAGATTACCCAATTTGTTATGAATCAGGGTGAGAAATTTTATGAGGCATGGGATAGGTTCATAGATATACTCAGGAGGTGCCCACAGCATGAAATTTCTAAAGCTGAATACATAAGTATCTTTTACTATAGATTGGACTGTGAGTCACGTATTCTTATTGATGCATCATCAGGAGGAACGTTGTTATCAAAGACAACACTTGAAGAAGAAAAGTTGTTTGAAGACATCTCTTTGAATTCAGGTGACTGGCCTGTAGAGAGATATAGAGGATCATATGTACTTGGCAAGGTGGCACAGGTTGAACATCAAGTGGTAAAGCCGAATATGGATGATGAGATCGACTCTAGTCTAGCTTACATCAAAAGCTATTAGAATCCTATCAAAGGCAGATTACAAAGTTGAGACAAAGGGGGCCTAGTATGAAACAACAAGAAGTGAAGAGTGTTGAAGATACCTTCAATCGATACATGCCTGAGAATGATGCAAAGGTTGACCGCATCTAAGCGAGAATGAATGTTGATCATGCAGATTTATCTAAGCAGTTGAAGGACCTTACCTTGATTATGAGGCAGATGACCGTGAATGTGAATCAATTGACACAAACATTGGAGGATAATGCCATCACATTGAGGTCCAGGATGCAGTACGAAGGTCCGATAAAGCCGGTGAGCGGGAACAAAGAAAGCAGGAGCACTGTTTGACCAACACCACCTCATTCGAATAGACCTGATGGTCGAATTGAGGTCAAATAGCTTTCGGAAAAATAGAATCCCGATGCTCTGTTTTATGCCCCGCCGTTCTACCAAGACACCCTTGTTCGACCAGATCACTTTGGTCGAAGCATGATCTAACGAGCACTTGTGGAAGAGAATAATCACGTTCAGACTGCAGGGTCTTTGTTCGACCAAACCAATGTTGTTCAACCAGACCATTATGGTCAAACGATGGTTAAACAGGAGCAGAGTGAACGAAATCGGTTTACAGAGCCTTCGTTCGACCACACCACTGTTGTTCGGCTAGACCACTCAGGTTGAACAGTGGTCGAACAGCTTCATGCACCTCCCGTTTCCATACCGAATGCTACACCTATTGTTCCAAACAATTTAGCAGCGTCCAAAGAGTAGAATACTGAGCTTATAGTTGAGAAGAAGCAGGAAAGAGCAAAGAAATTGAGAGCTGAGAAGCTTAGACTGTAGATGGATAATGAAGATGTGATTTTCTCTCTTGATCAAGCAATGAAGATGCCTATGGAGACTCAATCTTGCAAGAGCATAGATATGATTTCTATCTTGTTTAATCTTGATTTTACTATGAAAGATGATTCTAAATTTGAATAAAAGATTGACAAGGAGGAGTCTAGATAGCCATGGAAGGAAGGAAATTCTGAGGATCATATTCTTGTTGCCTAGAAAGGTGAGGTGTTGAGTGTAGACAAGAAGAGGGAAAAAAAGTATTTGAAGGTGAGGATGCGAGAAGACCGTCCTCTACCATCGTGACTCTTCGACATTAAACATGAGCACCTGTTGGGGCTTTCCCTTCCATTTATTGCTTTATTTCTTTCATGTGAGTAAGAAATTTTTATATTTAAGGTGCTTACTAATTGACAATTATATCTCTTTGCAAACTTAATTTCAACTTACGCTTTTACTAAGTTTGAGAGGGCGAGTGTGATGTTATTACCTCATTGAAGCACCAAGAGTATAATCTTTTCTTTGTAATGTTTGCTAGGGGAGTTGATTTTTTAAGGTATGTTGAAACTTTAATCGGTTTTGATGTATTAATTTTTGCAATTTGCCTAGTGTTCTGTGGTGTTTCTAGTGTGTGGAGTCGATTAGATAGTTAATTGATTCTTTCTTACAGTTCTCCTATTTTATTACTGACGAATCTGTAATGATGAGTGTGTTTGAGACTTGATGATATAAAAAGGTAATTGGAGTGGCAAGACGAGTTCTACATTGAGGCTTTGACTCAAAGAGCTCGTGTGTTTTGAAGGAGAAATCAGGTACACTCGTTTTCCTTTTCTAAATTTTGTGTGTGCTTTTAATTCATGAGAGTGGAAGGATTGACTTTGTATTTGTGATCCATGTGAGCTTATATGTTTAAATCGTGCTTGAAATTTATGTGCTTTTGAAATTTATGAAGGAATTGTACTTGAATTATATTGTGACATGAAGTTCTATGTGTATTTGTGGGATATTGCTTAACTTGAAAAGTGCTCTGTTACTTGTTAAAAACCCATGTGATATTTTGAGCCTTATTCATGTACATAATCACATAATATTTCTTTTCTGGTGAGTATCGTTCTTGTGTGTGTATTCTAGAACTTGCCTCTTGTCTTACTTGAAACTACATCTGTGTTAGATGATGGGAGATGATTTTAGGCCATCCTTGAAATTATTAGTCAATTAGCCAAATAATTCCCTATCTAATAATGTTTATCCGTAGTTAACCCCGTTGAGCTTAAAAACCTCATTCTTTGGCAGCCTACGAGAAATAACCACTTTGAGCATCTAAATTTTTTGAGCCTTGATTGCCCTTTATCTAGTGGAGAATTAATGGTTTTCAAAGTGTGTTGATGGAGCTTGAAAACAGTTTGGGAAGGAGTGCAATTGCTGTTGAAATAGTGATGGATCTTGATAATGCATCTAAGGAGAATTAGTTGGCAATAGACCTTCCTCCCCATCGATGAGTTTATTCAAGGATCGCTGGTACAAACTTCTTTATTGATGATTGTAGGAAGTTATCCGAGCACTTGTGTACTTCTCCATCTGTAAGGCACATAAGCTTGCACAATGGACTTGAGATCAAATAATGGTGTACACTTAGGTGCAAATAATAAGTATCCTCCCCATCAAAGTCACTGCTGTTATTTGCATGGCTAAAGAGAAACCGTCTATTAATTATTTGTCATAAAGTTAGGTTGACAAATGAAATTAATGGGTAAAACCTTCTCTTGTAAATGTTCGGGTTTGTATACATCCACACTATCGTGGCATGCAGGCTCACGGGGCTTGAGATGTTGGTGAATTTTATTTTATATTATTTTGAGGGAATCAATATAAATTGATAAATTCAAAGTGTTTGATCTGTTTATTTATTTATGATTTCCAAGATTTTCAAATGGCACTCAATTCACTTTCTGTCATACTTAAGAACACAAACTTACTGGCACAATTGATGTTGACTGGAAGCGAAATATGGATATTGTTTTAACTGCTGAAGATTATATCTTTGTACTCATTGAGGAGTACCCTGTGACACCTACTGATGACTCTAGTGAAGATGAAAAAGCTGCTTATAATAGATGGTTAAGGCTGATAGGATAGTTAAGTGGCTTCTATGTCAAATGTGCTTCAGCATCAACATCAAGCAATGAACTCCGCCTATGATATAATGTAGAATCTCAAGGAACTCTTCGGACACCAGAGTCATCCTCCTATGTCGCGGGGCATGACTGTACTAATGAATACCAAAATAGATAAGAACACTCCTGCAAGGGAACATGTTCTTAGGATGATGGGCCAACTTAATGAGTTGGAGGTTCTTGGAGCTGAATCGATCAGGAAACTCAAATCGACATCATACTCCTAAGCTTGCCTAGGAGTTTTGAGCAATTTCATCTGCACCAGTATGAATAAACATTTGTACAAGTTGGCAGAACTTTTGACAGAACTTGTGGCGGCTGAAGAACTATTTCAGTGAGCTCCTCAGTTTCATATTGGCGAAAATACTGCTTATCCTAGGCCGAAAGGCGGTAGGAATAAGAAGAAGCAAGGAAATTAATATCGGTGGACCAAGTGAAGGCAAAGGGTGGTGTGGTCAAGAAGCTTAGGGGAAAGTGCTTCAAATGTAAGTAGCCGGGACATTATAAGGTAGACCGCCCTCTTTTGAAGGGGAACAGGAACGGTAAGTCTTATTTACTTGTTGTTGAATCGTGTTTAACGACTGTATCTGCTAACACTTGGTATGTAGATATGGGAGCCACTGAACATGTCTGAAATTCATTGCAGGGTTCCACCAAACTAGACAGCTTAGTGATGGAGAGATTACCATACTCATGGGGAATGCTACAAGAGTAGCGGCCATTGCAGTGGGAGACGTTTATTTATTTTTCAATAAGAATAATACTCTTGTTTTGAGGAATTATCTTTATGTACCTCATTTTAAAAAGAATTTAATTTCAATTTCTTAATTATTTATGGATGGATATTCTATTTCTTTTAATGACAAGATTGTTATAAGGAAATATAGAATTATTATCAGTGATGGTACATTGATAGATAATTTGTGTACTCTTAATCCAATTTCTCCCACAGTGTAACAAATTGAATTGAATAACACATCTACCAATAAGAGAAAAGAACCTTCAAAAATGAACCAAACATATCTTTGGCATTTAAGACTAGATCATATGAACTTAAGTAGGATTCAAAGGTTGATAGCGCTATACCTGTGAGTTCATTAATATTGGAAAATTATCCAACTTGCGAATCCTGCTTGGAAGGAAAAATGACCAAGAGGCCTTTTAAGGCAAAGGTGTATAGAACCAGGGATCTGTTAGAATTAGTTCATTATGATTTATGTGGTCCTATGTTTGTCCAGGCAAGAGTTGGTTATGAATACTTCGTCACATTCATTGACGATTATTCTAGATACGCATACATTTATTTGATATGCCGCAAGTCAGAGTGCTTTGATAAATTCAAAGAGTCCAAGGCTGATGTGGAGAAGCAACTTAGAAAATGTATCAAGACACTACGATCTGATCATGGTGGTGAATACCTCTTGGGAGAGTTCAAGAATTATTTTTCAGAGGAAATGATTGAATTCCGATTATCTGCACTGGGCACACCCTAACAGAATGATGTAGCGGAAAGAAGGAATAGGACTCTTATGGGAATGGTAAGATCAATGATGGGTTATTCGGAATTACTAAATTCGTTTTGGGGACATGTCTTACAAACAACAACTTGCTTTCTGAACTTGGAACCTTCTAAATCAGTAGCCTCTACACCCAAAGAACTATGGACAGGGCGAAAGCCTGTTCTGAAACACATTTGGATTTGGGATGCTCCAGTACATGTGTTAAAGGCAGATGCTGATAATTTAAAATCACATACTGAGAAAGCCTGTTCTGAAACACATTTGGATTTGGGATGCTCCAGCACATGTGTTAAAGGCGGATGCTGATAAGTTAGAATCACGTACTGAATTTTGTTAGTTTATAGGATATCCTAGAGGAACGAAAGGTGGTTTGTTTTATAATCCAAATGATCAAAAGGTGATCGTTAGCACGAATGCAAGATTTTTTGAAGAGGATTATGTAATGAACCACAAACCCATGAGTAAAAATGTTCTAGAAGAAGTAAGAGGGGAAACACCAAATATAATACCAACTGTACAAGAGGATATACCACAAGACATTGCACAGTGTGTCACACCTTATACACAATTGCCTGCGGAGCCTCGTCGTAGTGGGAGGGTTGTGAGACAACTTGATAGATTCATGGGATTAGGAGAGTAGTCAGACTTGGTCCCTGGTGAACATGAAATCGACCAATGGAATTACAACGAAGCCATGCATGATAAAGATGCTCAATTATGGAAAAAAGCAATGACATCTAAAATAGAATCCATGTATTCTAATCAAGTTTTGGAGCTTGTAGAACCACCCAATGGTGTAAAAGCTATTGGATGCAAGTGAGTCTACAAAATAAAACATGGATCTGACGGTAAGGTGGAAACCTTTAAAGCATGGCTTGTTGCGAAGGGATATACTCAGAAAGAGGGAATCGATTATGAGGAAACCTACTCGCCCTTCGCCATGCTTAAGTCAATCCGGATTCTTTTATCTATTGACGCTCATATGGACTATGAGGTATGGAAAATGATGTCAAGACAGCTCTCCTAAATGGAGGTCTTGAGGAAACCATCTATATGAAGCAACCAGAGGAATTCATTGCGGAAGGGGAAGAGCATCTTCTATGTAAGCTTAATATGTCCATTTATGGATTGAAACAGGCTTCTAGATCATGTAACATCCATTTTGATGAAATAATCCAGTCATATGGATTTATTCAATGTCGAATGAATCATGTGTGTAGAAGAAGTGTGATGGAAACGTAGTGGTGTTTCTTGTACTTTATGTGGATGATATCCTACTAAATTGGAAACAATGTAAAGGTATTTTCGGGCATTAGGGTATGGCTATCCAAGCAGTTTGAGATGAAGGGCTTAGGTGAAGTAGGATACATTCTTGGGATTAAATTAATAAGGGATCGCAAAAATAGAATGTTGTGCTTATCCCAAGCTTCATACATTGATATAATTCTGGCTCATTTTAGCATGCAAGATTCCACGAAAGGTTTTCTACCTTTCAGACATGGAATACCTCTATGTAAGAAAATGTATCCAAAGACACAAAATAAAATAGAGGAAATGAAGTTTGTTCCTTATACTTCTGCAGTAGTTAGTCTCATGTATACAATGCTATGTACGAGGCCGGATATCTGTTATGTCGTGGGCATGGTCAGCAGGTATCAAATAATCCAGGACAAGGACATTGGACTGCGGTAAAGCATATTTTGATGTACCTGCGAAGGATTAGGGATTATGTTGATTTACCAGGCAGATACTTTATTGCCTTTGGGTTATACTAATTCAGTTTTTAAAACAGATAGGGATGCTAGTAAATCCACCTCGGGTTATGTGTTTACTCTTGGAGGAGGAGCTATAATATGGAGGAGTTTAAAGTAGAAATGCGTTGTGGACTCTACCATGAAAGCTGAATATGTAGCAACCTCTGAGGCAGCTGAAGAAGCAGTATGGCTTATGAACTTCTTAATGGACTTGGATGTGATTCCTTGTTTGCCCAAAGCGATCACAATTTATTGTGATAACAATGGTGCAGTAGCAAACTCAAATTAACCACGAGCCCATAAGGCGAGTAAACACATTAAGCACAAGTACTACTTGATACGTGACATTGTTAAAAGAGAGAAGGTCATTGTTGCTAAGATTGCATCTGAGGATAACCTAGCTGATCCTTTTACTAAGAGACTTCTAGCGAAAGCGTTTGATGGGCATGTTGAAGGAATGGGGATTAGATGCATGTCAGCAGAAATGGCAACGTAGTCTTTTAGTATAAGTGGGAGATTGTTAGATTGTATACTAAAAGTCTAGTTTTTGTATGAACAATGTTTTAATAATTAATTTGAAATGAGAATCATATGATCAAATGTTTTGCGTATTATAATTTATTTATATGTTTGTACAAAAGTTCACTTACTTTATACTGTAGATAATATATTGTGCGACAACATGCAAAAGATCATATTATCGATTTCCTTATAAAGTATAAACAGATGCTCAGAATCAAGATAGACGAGGAGAATCTATCGGGATAATTGTACTTTGATTTGGTATTAGTTTGTCTTGACGATAAATCACATTAGTATGCCTTGTGTGTATCGAGCGGGACCAATTGAGATTGTTCGACTTATACTGACTATATAGAAGAACTTGATCTCTATTATAATATATGTTCATGCTCTTAATCCCTATAGAATAACCTCGACACGTAAGGAAGATATGTATTTCTTTGATTCATCAATGGGTGAGTTTTACATGTAATTAAGTCAACAAACTCGGTGAGTTGGGAAGTAGTGCTATCTCTATGGTGTGCTGTTGATTGTAGAAGAAATCTGTGTCCTATTAAATAGGTTGATGATGTCCCATTGAGGTGCTGATAAGGATTATCATGTAAATCTTGCAAGTGAATTAATTCCAGCATGATAATGAGGTTGAGTGGTACCACTCTCAGAGGAGATATTAATTAATAGAGTTGTTAGTGACTTAATTAATTAATGGGCATTGTATATCTTAAACATGGGGAGACTAACGGGCTCATAATAAGAAGCTGCCCATAACATAATTTGAGATTGGAGCGGAAGTGCAGTAATAATATTTTAGTGGAATATATTATAATTATTAAGTATAAGTTTTGTGTTACACTTCGATACTTAAGCCCAATGGAGGCCCGACTCTAATTTCTCCTCCTGGTCTCTGCTATAGCCTATAAATAAGTCATCTCATCTGTCCGGTAACCCTAAGAAGTCACGCCTAACCGTGAGAAGGGAAAGAGAACAATAGATTGAGAGGATCTTGAAGATCGTCGCCCACACGACGTCAAGATTGGACTTGGGAATACAGCAAAAGATCAAGAGGTTGTTTTCTGCAGTTGTTCTTCATCAACATACCCTAGTGAATGGTAATACATTTCTATGTTCTTGCTTCCGCTGATTTAGAAACGCATGGAACTCTAACGGTTTACGTTAACCAAACGATCGAATGCCAATAATTTGTCGATGACTTTTCTAGGTTTTCATGGGCAGAATTCATTAGAGAAAAATCTGATACTTTCAATGTGTTCAAATTTCTTTTCAGAAGGTTCAAAAATGCTTTCAATCTTAGATGTGTAGGATTAGAACTAATCATGATAATGAATTTGAAAATAACATGTTTGCTGATTTTTGTGAAAAGAAAGGCATTATGTAAGAGTTTTCCTCTCCTAAAACCCCACAACAGAATGAGATTGCTGAAAGAAAGAATAAAACTATGCAAGAAATGGTTATAGTTATGCTTACTTCAAGGAATGTGTCTAAAATATTTTGGGTTGAAGTATTGAATATTGCATGTCATGAGTCTAATAGAATTCCTTTTAGACCAGGTTATTGTATTACTTCTTATGAGCTGCTGTACAAGAGGAAACTAACCCTGAAATACTTTCATGTATTTGGTTGCAAGTCCTACATTTTGAATGATAGAGAGTATCTTTCAAAGTGTGATTCTAAGAGTGATAAAGGTCTTTTCTTGGTAAATTCTAAGAATAGCAAAGTTGATAATATGTTTGATGATTCATCCAATATTGCATGTAAAAAGATAGAAGATGATATCTCTGGTTTGGTTGAAACTGCAGAACAAGTGAACAATGTTGAGCGGAATGTGATTACATCGCCTACAACATCAAGTGTTGATTCAGAAGAAGATGAGAACTAAACTTAGAGATGTCAAAGAAATACTCTTGCTCGTGCATATAATCACCCTTCACACAGATCATTGGTGAGTCCTCTGTAGGTGTTCAAACCAGAAGAAAAGGTAAGTTTAGAGATGTAATATGATCGGTTTGCTTGTCTATAACGTATGCAATCATGTATGTGCTGAATGTTATTTCTCTTTTATTGAACCCAAGAATGTTACTGAAGCTTTAAAATATGAATGTTGGATTCAGTCTATGCAAGAAGAACTTAAATAATTCACTAGAAATGATGTTTGGAGTCTAGTATCTAAGCTTACAAACACTAATGTGATTGGAACAATGTGGGTTTTCAACAACAAAACTGATTAATCTAGTAACATAGTAAGAAATAAAGCTAGACTTGTTGCAAAAGGATACACTCAGATTGAAGAAATAGATTTTGATGAAACATTTACACCCGCAGCTAGAATAGATTCTATTAGGCTTCTCTTAGATATTGCATGCTTTGATGGTATCAAACTATTTCAAATGGATGTTAAAGCTGCTTTTTTAAATGGTATTTTACTTGAAGAAGCTTTTGTTGAACAACCAGAGGTTTTATAGATTCATTTCACACTAATCATATGTATAAACTGAAAAAGGCTTTGTATGGTCTAAAACAAGCTCCCAGAGTACGGTATAATAGACTAACTGATTTCTTACTTTTGTTTGGATTCATTAGAAGTGAGGCAGATAGAACTCTTTTCATTAAGCGTGAATCTGATGACTTTTTGATTGCGCAAATATATATTGACGACATCGTATTTGGAGCAACATCGCAGGTCATGACAATGACTACCACGTTTAAGATGAGCATAGTTAGTGACCTAAATTATTTTTAGGGCTCCAAATCAAACAATGTGAATGTGGTATCTTTATCTGATAGAGTAAGTATGCAGAGAACTTAGTAAAGAAATTTTGGCCTTGAAAATTCCAAGCCTATGAAGACAATATGGGAACATCACATAAAATGTGTAGTGATGATGTCAGGCCAGATGTTGATCACACTCTGTATAGATCTATAATTGCAAGCCTTCTGTACTTAACTTCTACCTGACATCATGTATATTGTCTGTGTATGTGTTAAGTACCAAGAAAATCCAAAGGAATCTCATATGAAAGCTGTGAAGAGGATCATTCGATATGTTGCTGGACAAGTGAGATGGGACTATGGTTTTCAAAGGATATAAACAACTTTGTTGTTGGATACAGCAATGTTGATTGGGCTGGTGATTGTGATGACAAGAAGAGCACAAGTGGTGAATGCTTTTACATTGGTACAATCTTGTTTATTGGCATAGTAAAAAAATGCATATCCCAATCCACTGCTGAATATAAACATATTGATGCTGGTAGTTGTTGCACATAATTGCTTTGGTTGAAAAAGACGTTAGATGATTATGTGCTTGAGAAATAGTCTTTGGTGATTTATTGTGATAATACGAGTGCTATAAACATTTCGAAAAATCCTGCATAAAACACACTCACCAAGCATATCAGTATTAAACATCATTTTCTAAGAGATTTAGTTGAGAAGAATATAGTTAAGTGGAGAATATTTCCATTGTGAAACAACTTGCTGACATATTCACGAAAGCACTTGATTTCGAGAGGTTTTATTTACTTAGGAAATCTCTTGGCCTCTGCATTCCATGATTCATGCATGATGTTGCTTAGAGTGTCTCGACAATCAGAACGACACTACTATAAGTTTTGTTATTTTATGTCTAAATTAAATGATTTGGTAGCTTATTTTCTTGTTGCTATCTATATTCTAGTTTAATCTTAAGGTGCAATTCTGGAAGCACTAGTTCTAAAAAATCATAGGTCTAAACATGCTGAGTAACTAGGCACACAGGCCTGACAACCACGATTGTTTAGTTTCAAAAAATGAAAAAGTACACTCTTGGATTATCATTATGTAACCAGACACAACCACTATGTGATCTTTTTAGAAGGTGGTAAGTTCCTTGAGATTTAAAATTACTTAAAAATCAATAAAAGGATAAAATGCGTACGTGTGCCTGCATAAAAAATCAACCTTGATTGATTTTTCCAGAATCTTTTTAGCTCATGAAAATGTATTATTAAATTATTTATTTTCAATACATTAAGTAATAAAATTTATAGTATATATTATTTAATTATGCATATTGTTTCTTTATTTTTAATTATGGTCGAGATTTTATTTTTTGCATAATAGACAGTGGGCCATGATTTACATAACTGCTGTGTTATATCCCCCTACATCACACGTTCAACAGTTATAATTAGTGGGAATAAACTTCTTCTCAAACCTTTCCTCTTCTCTTTATAATCTCGGTAAGTGATGTATGAGAAATGGTATGATGTGATAGCTACTTGAGTTCAATAGTTACGCTGCACTCTCTCACATACTCCTTACGTCCCATTTCAATGTTTACGTTAGCTTTTTGCATGTTGATTAAGGAGTATAATATTTTAATAGATAGTGGGTGGAAAAATATAATATTTAATGCAAAATGGGTAGCTGTATTAGTGTTGGATGATATATTAATTGTTTTAGGTGGGTCCTATATTCCAAAAAGAAAAACGTAAATATTGAAATGAGACGCGCAAAATAGAAACGTAAACATTGAAAATGGACGGAGGGAGTACTTTTTTTTTCAAATTTAAATCTTTTTCACTCACATATATCTGTCTCCTCCAAAGATAAACCTTCCATCTTCCAAAGCTAAACCCTCATCCAGTGCCAAAACTTCATCTTCCTCCCACAATCTTACTCCACTCCAAATCCAAGCATCTATGGTAGAGAGTGTTGCTTCTAGTGCTGCCAGAATGTCAATCTGAATGCTACTACAACACTGCTTGGACCCATTGTTGAATTTGTCATTCTGCAATAGTTTGACTTTCTTAAAGGTACTTCCGATTCAGTCCTTGAATCCCTTCATACTCAGTTCGTTGATTTGAATATTCTTATTTCTTGAATCGAGGTTCCTTTGCTTGAGCCACCTCCAACAAATGCTTAATCTAAAATTCCTGCTCAATCCTCTGACATTCCTGCTCAAACTACAATTTCTCCATCTGAAATTCCTGTCGGGCCTTAGCCTGAACACAGTTTCGAACCCTATTTAAGTTCCATTCACATCATCACCCGTTGCTTCTCCTATCCATATTTAGCCGAATCCACCCATGTCTTCTCCCTCATCATCACCACCAGTGCCAACTAGGTCGAAGGTGAGCAAGCCCACTGCTCCAAAACCTAAGGATCCACCTATGGGATGGTCCATCCTTGGGTGTACCACAGTTTTCTCAATGGATGTCCCCAACATTGCCAAAGGTAAGTCTCCTATTTCTCTATCTTATTCTGATAATGAATCTGTTCCCATGGATGTAGATGTACTAGTGAGAACCCCACGTTAGTCAAATTTTGCAAAGCCCTGAAGAGAGGAGAAGATGCAAGAAATTTGTCTCTTATGTTGCCACACCTATTGCAAAACTTGAAGAAGAAGTTGATGATGATCTGGACAGTTAATAGATGATATTACCACTGATGTTGCGAATGAGAAGGCAACATCTACTGTTGTGGATGCAGATCCCTTTGATCTTGACCCTGAATCATCATCTGATGATGAAGAGGATGCATCCGAGGATTCTGACAAAGGTATTGCCTCTACTGAGTCTGATGAGGATGCTCTTGCTCCCAATAATGAAGATACTCCAGAACAAGATAATGATGATGTTGGTGAACCCGCTAATGATAAAGATGAAGATGATGATGAGTCTGACTATGATCTTGAGAATTTTGGTAATGATCGTTTCTACTTTGATGATGGTAAAGTCAGATACAAAAAGTTTGCCGAGAAGGATGTGATACATGAAAGGAAAATAAAAGATGCCGACCTCATTACACACAGCCTTACTCAATTCTTTGAAGAACCAAGTTTGCTGAAATCCCTCAGGTACTCTAGTACATTCTGCAATAATTGGATTTGTGAGTTTTATGCAAACATTAGTTCAAGGATGATTAAGAGTACTAATCCCAAGTTTGGAAAGATTTACTTTAAGGGTAAGATTTATGATTTTTCTCCTGAAAAGATAAATGGATTATTGCTATACATGCTGAAAGTGATGATTAAATTGATGATATTGATGAGATTGTGTGTGTCCTATCTGGTGGTCTGATTGCTAGTTGGCCTAAGAAGTTTTTCAGTTTGAGTCTAACAAGTTTACATGATGTGTTGCACAAGCTATGTATCTACAATTGGTTGCCTAACTCTAACATCACTAGAGTTACTACTGAGAAAGCTGTGCTAATTCACAAGATAGGGAAGAACCAGCTCTTTAACCTTAACGAAGATTTATAAGAACTTGATCAGTTATGGTTGAAATATTTCCAAGGTTGGCAAGTTAGCATACCCTGCCCTATTGTTGGATTGTATGCTGAAAGTCTAGCTTTTTGTATGAACAATGTTTTGACAATATTTGAAATGAAAATCATGTGACCAAACATTAGCAATTATATTGTTGCAAAAGCCCATTTACTTTATATTGTAGATAATGTGGTGTGTGGCGTCACACGGATGATCATATTATCGATTCCTTATAAAGTATAAACAGATGTTCAAACTGAGATAGACGAAGATTATCTATTGGTATGGTTGTAGTGTGATTTGGTATTAGTCTGTCTTGACTATATAATTACACTAGTGCGCTTTGTGTGTATTGAGCAGGATTGTAGTGAGATCGTTCGATTTATACTGACTATATAACAAAACTAGATATCTGGTATTATGGATGTTCGTACTCTTAATCCCTATACAATAACCTTGACACGTAAGCCAGTATTTATTTCCTTGATTCATCAATGGGTGAGATTTAATTATTAAATCAATATGCTTGGTGAGTTAGGAGATGGTGTTGTCTCTATGGTGTGTTGTTGATTGTAGAAGGAATATGTGTCCTAATGGAACTGGTTGATGATGTCCCCTTGAGGAGCTCATAATGATTATCATGTAAACCCTACACGTGGATTTATTCCGGCATGATAATAAGGTTGAGTGGTACTACTCTCGGTAAATACATTAATTAATGGAGTTTTCAGTAACTTAATTAATTAATGGACATTGAATCTTAAACACGGGGAGATTAACAGGCTCATAATAAGAAGGAGCCCATAACGTAATTTGGGATTAGGGTGGCAGTGCAATAATATTTCTTTAGTGGACTGATTTATTATTATTGGACTTAATTATAAGTTTTGGATTAAACTTGGATGCTTAAGCCCAATGGGAGGCCCAAACCCTAATTTCTCCTCCTAGTACCTGTTGTAGCCTATAAATAGCCAATCATAGTAGTCTGAAAATTATACTTCACTCTCCAATATCATGAAAACGATATTGACTACAGATTGAGTTCATCTTCGTTATCGTTGCCCACACAACGTCAAGACATGGCTTAGGAATACAACAGAAGATCGAGAGGTCATTTTCAGCAACCTGATCATCAACTTCCATGATTTTTTTTAATTTTTGTGGAACTCAAAACTTATTTTTTTTCATACATGGATGGAAAGACACGGAAGAGAGGATCGTTATGGCGCAAAAATTACTCAAATTGGAGATTGGATGAGGAAGTAATGCCCAAAGTCGTGAGGTCGCGCAAGCTGCCAGTGAGAATTTTCGAAAAGTTTTGAAAATTTCATCTTCTTCGACATACCCTGGTGAAAGGTAAATCAATTCTATATTATGCTTCCGCTGCTGTAGAATTGCATGGAACCTTAATGGTTCACATTAACCAAATGATCGAACGCCAACAATTGATATCAGAGCTTCGGTTTCATGGTGAAGCGTGAAGTGTTAGGCTAGGGTTTATGTGCCAAAGGTGAAAGGATTCACGTATATTTCGTGTTATGCTTGTATACCCTATTCGGATATCATATACGTGGGTTAGGATTTAGAATATCTTTTATTATACTTGTATACCCTAAACGTTTGACGGCGGTATAACGCGGCGGATCACGGCTGATGAACGACTTAGGGCGCAAGTAATCCTACTTGTTGCGTAAGGCATCAGTTTAACAGTTGGAGTGTTGGACAAGACTTCCTTATATAAGTTCCGATTTTATTTGTGATATATAACTGCCATAATTGATTTAATTGTCTATTATTATTATATATGGTTGCATGTCGATATCAATGATTTCGATAATCTGGTCGATTTCGACGATTTGATAATCTGGTCGATATCGATTTTGATAATCTGGATAATATCGACAGTCGATATCGATAGTTTCAAAATTTTGATAATCTGGAAGTTTTCAAAAATTTGATAATCTGAAAGTTTTTGAAAATTTGATAATCTAGAAATTTTGAAAATTTGATAATCTGTTAGTTTTTGAACATTTGATAATCTGGAAATTTCAAAATTTTGATAATCTGGAAATTTTTGAAAATTTGATAATCTGGAGATTTTGAAATTTGATAATCTAGAAATTTTTAAAATTTGATGATCTGGATATTTTCAAAAATTCAATAATCTGGATATTTTCGAAAATATGATAATCTGAAAGTTTTTAAAAATTTGATAATCTGGAAATTTCAAAATTTTGATAATCTAGTCGATATTGATGATTTCGCTAATCTGGACGATATCGATTATCGATTATCGATATCGATATTTTCGAAAATTTGATAATCTTGAGATTTTTGAAAATTTGATAATCTAGAAGTCGTTGCCCCTATTCGTTCTTGGAGGCGAATGATCGAATTCGTTGACATATAACTGTTTATAATTGATTTAATTATCTGATTATTATTTTATATGGAGGCATGTTCTATTTGATTTACTGCCTTAAATAGAATCATATTAGGTTGCGAATTTTATTGTTGAATATTATATACATGTAAAAACCCTCTTATTAAATAACTAAGTGGGAAACCTCTTGTTAAATAACTAAGTGGGAGAGGGTTTGGTTAATAAATCCAACGGCCTCCATTATTGATTTATTATGTGATGCAAGTAAGCTTATGAGTTGGCTATAGTGCATTCCTCCCTAACAGATGAGTTTTATTTGTGGATTACTAGAATAAATTTTATTAAATAATTATTATTTATAATATGATACACATGAACTTATGAGTCGGCTATAGTGCTTTACTCCCCAACGAATGAGTTTTATTACGGATCATTGGTACAAATTAATAATTGATGATTCTAGAAAATTATTTGAGGGCGTGTGGACTTCTCCAATTGTAAGACACACAAACTTGGGTAATGTACTTAATATCAAATAATGGTATACACTTAGGTGCAATTAATAAGTATCATCCCCAACGGAGTCACTGCTATTAAATTGCATGGCTAAAGGACAACCAACTATTAATCATTGGGTCATAAGGTTAATTTGATAAATGGATAATGGGCAAAACCTTCTCTTGTGAATTTAGGGTTTGTATACGTCCACACTAACGTGACCTGTAAATTCACGGTGCTTGAGATGTCGGTGAATTTATTTTATATTGTTTATTGAGGGAATCAATATAAAATTTAAATTTGAAGTGTTTGATCGTTGTATTTATTTACTTGATTCTCTGAATTTTCGAATGGTTTATTTCACTTATTGTTAACTAAAAGAAAACATACTTACTGGTCCAAAATTGTTTGATTAGAAAAGAATCTTGGTTTTAATTATTACTGCTAAGAAAAATACATGTGTGTTCTTACTAAGGATGCCCTCTAGTGCCTATTAAAGTCTCTAGTGAAGAGATGAGAGGTTCATAGAAATATGATGGTCTCATACGATTCGTTGGATACTTGAGAAATAAAGAAAGGCAAGGGGTCGTGGTTAAACTTGATGAATAAATTGGAAATATTTGGAATAGAAATTGAAGGGGAACCTATGTCAATTTATTCTTAGTAATTTGCCTAGATGTTTTGAGCAAGTTCCACACGAATTACAAGAGGTTGTATATGGTGGAAAACTTCTGACAAAACATGTGGTGGAGCAAACCTAATTTCATCAAGACATGAATAAGGTAAGTATCTTAATCAATAATAGTGGAAGCATGAATAGTGATGGCATCTACTGACACGTTGTGTGTAGATACCGGAATCATTAAATGTTTATAATTAAGTGATGATGTGATTACTATATACATGGGTAAATACTACGAAAGTAGTGGCTGTTGTAGTGGGAGTTGTTAATTTATCTTAAGATATGAATACATGTTTGATTATGAGAAATTTTCTTTGCATACGTTTTCGCAGAAAGAATTTTATTTCGATTTCTATGTTTTACGAATGGATATTCTATTGCATTTAAATGACATAGTCATTATAATGAAGAATGGAGCAATAATCTTTTATGGTACGTTGGTGACAATTTTTACACTCTTAAATAATGTTTATTCCACGGATGCAACAAATATTAATTAATAATGCATCTTCTAATCTTAGTAAGAGAAAGGAACCTTCGGCGATGAACCAAAATACTTTTAGCATCTAAGACTAGATTTTTTACTTGAGTAGGATTCAAAAGTTGATAGCCGATGATCCGTAAGGTTTATTGAAAGTGGAAACTATCGAACTTGTGAGTCTTACTTGGAAGTGAATATGATAAATTGCCTTTACAAGGCAAAGGAGTATAGAGCCATGTAAAGATATGTTGGAAATGGTTCATACTGATTTGAGCGGTCCTAAGATTATCCCGGCGAGAGGTGGTTTTGAATATTCGACGATTATTCTAGGAACAAATATATTTATTTGATACACTGCAAGTCTGAGTACTATGATTAAATTCAAGAAGTGCATGACTGATGCGGTGAAGCGTCATGGAGAATATATCTAGTCATTACGATTTAATCGTGGTGGCGAGTACCTCTTAGGATTGTTTAGGAACTATTAATCATAGGTTGGGATTGAATCCCAAGTTGACTACACTGGGCAAACCCCAGCTGAATGGTCTGGCAGAAAGAAGGAATAAGACTCTTATGGTAATGGTTAGATAAACGATGAATTAATTAGAATTAATTCATTTTATGGGTAAGCTCTAGAAACAACATGTTGAATTGATGTTTGTGGGATATCCTAGAAAAATGAAGGTTGGTTTATTTAATAGTCCAAAAAGATCAGAAGGTGATTGTTAACATGAACACTAGATTTTTGAAAAATGACTATGTAATAAATCACAAACCCATGTATAAAATGTTCTAAAAGGTGTGAGAAAGAAAACACAAGGTAATACCAATTGTATAAGAGGATATACCACAAGTAAACTGCATCGCGTGTCACATCTAATACATAATTGCATGTAGTGCCTTGTCGTAGTGGGAGGGTTGTTTTACAACACGAAAGATATATGTTTTGGGAGAGTTGTGAGACTTGGTCCCTAGTAAACATGAAATTGGCCCATGGGTTCGACAAAGCACTACAAGATGGAAATGCGAAATCTTAGTAAGTTGCAATGAATTTTTGAAACAAAATCTATGGATTCTAAATCAAATCTGGGAGCTTGTAGGACCACTAAATGATGTAAAAGCCGTTGAAAATGGTCATACAAAGTAAAAGAGCATCACACGATAAGGTGAAAACTGATGAGTGATATTCTACCTAGATTTTAGTGTCTTTTTATGTTCGTTTTCGTAGTATCTTATGCGTATTTTTTGTATTAATTGGTTGTGTTATGTGTTCTCGTGGAAATATGTATGAATGAGCTTAAACGTATGTAAAACAGGTGAAAATGGAGCAAAAATGGAATGAGGCTGAAACGAGCAAGAAACGGGCTCATGGGACCCAACTCAAGTTGCAAGGTGTAACTCAGTTGAGAGAAGGTCGAGTTAAGGTCCAGAAATCATCTAGAGAGCTTACTCGAGTTGCAAGGTCCAACTTGACTTGCAACTCTAGTTGAGAGAAGGTCGAGTTGGGGTCCAGAATTTGTTCAGTGAGCCAACTCGAGTTGCAATGTCCAACTCGACTTGCAACTCAAGTCGAGTAAGGAGCAGGGCAGCGACTGTACAGTGAGCCAGCTCGACTTGCAAACTTCAACTCGAGTTACTAGCTCGAGTTGAGCTACCTTTAGTAGACAATCCAGTTTCAGAGCCTAGCAACACGAACGAACCGTTGCCAACACGAGTCGAGCCAAGTCTACTTGAGTTACACAAAACGTAGCTCGACTCGAGTTGAAATTCGAGTTGGGTAAGGCGAACTCGAGTTGCATGTTTTTGGGCCAAAAATTTAGATTTTCACATCCCAATGTATGTAATTGTGTGTAAAAAATCCAACTAATGTTAAATTCGTGGCTCAACTTGGAGAAGGTATAAATAACCTCAAGTTCAACATTTGAAGAGAGATATGAGATTCCACCAAGGGTTTGCACCAAAACACATAGATCACACACCATTTCCTCCAATTCACACCATCATCTTCATCAATTTTTCATCCATTTCATCTACCATCATCCCA
This sequence comes from Pogostemon cablin, assembly GCA_023678885.1. Taxonomy (NCBI): domain Eukaryota; kingdom Viridiplantae; phylum Streptophyta; class Magnoliopsida; order Lamiales; family Lamiaceae; genus Pogostemon; species Pogostemon cablin. The sequence continues at coordinate 7,101,355 of CM043004.1, read as the reverse complement.
CCATCAATACCTTCACCCAATTAAAGAAAAGAAGCAAGGAATAGAGGAGAATTGCAAGGGAAGGAAGGAGATCACCATTGATGCACTTCAAGGGAGTTTTCATCCATACTTTGTAGTTAAACCTCATAGTTTCATTATGATTTGTAAGGATCTTAATGTCTATGTTAATTTCCTTTTGGATATGGCAGACTATCTCCCTTGTGGGATTAGCAACATGAGAGTTGTTGGTTAATTTTGGGGATTTGTGTATTTGAATTCATATGTTGATTGGATCTATGATTTTCTATCATTGAATATTAATTGCTTGATTTATATTGTTGATTTGTATGGTTAATTGTCATGGGCATGTGATTAGATTGAGAAATCAATTATATGTTTAGGATAGTTGATTGAATCAAGTCATCATACACCTCATGTTAATTATAAGTTGTAAAGAGATTGAGAAATCCTTTAGAATTTAAAACCCTTTGGTAGAACATGTGATTGATTTGATCGAGAGGATGATTAATCTTGTGAAGGGACTCTCATTTCAAGCTTAGTACATAGTTGGAATTGTTTGTGTGAGAACCAATCCATTGAGCTATTTCATATTCATATCCTATTCATCTCGAGAGGGAGTTTAGGTGAACTTAGTGTTGGCCCTTAATCCTATATCCATGTTACATATGAATGTGATACATAATTCCTAGAATTACCACTTCTTGATTGTTGTTAATCTCACTTTTAATCAATTTGGAAAACACCTTTAATCAATCTATCTTGTTTATTTGATCATTGCTTGTTTACTTGCATTGATTACTATTTACTTGTGTTTGATCAACAACCCCTTCGATGATTCGTCTCTATAAAATTACAAGAAACATGAGATCGCTTAAGCACTAGTACCTACCTCCCTGTGGTTCGAAAAATTGTTAAATTGATCATACCAACTACAAAATGGCTAATCAAAAACCTTGGAAGAAAAGCTTATTGCGAAAAGGTATACTAAGAAAAAAATAGTTCGATTATGAGAAAACTTGTTCGCCCATAACTATGCCTATGTAGATTCAAACTCTTTTATATGTTGCTGCTCATTTTGATTATGAGGTACAACAAATAGATGTCAAGACAACATTCCTGATTGGAAGTCTTGAGGAAAACATCTATGTGTAGCAACCAGAGTGATTCATTGCAAAGAGCTAAGAGCATTTTGAATGTAATCTTAAAAGTGTTCATCGATGGACTAAAACAAGTTTCAAGAGCATGGAACATCCGTTTTGATTAGGATATCCAGTCATATGGGTTTAAACAATGCTCGGATGGGTCTTGTGTATTGAAAAGAGTGACGGAAACATAGTGGTATTTCTTGTATGTACGTAGATGGATCTTGCTCATTGGAGACAATGAAAGAGTATTGTATAGCGTATGGGTATGGTTAATAAAGCAGTATGAAATGAAGGACTTAAGAGAAGCAAAATATATTCTTGCGATCATGGTTACAATGATCAAAAGAAAGGATGTTGTGCTTATCTTAAGCTTCATATAAATGATAAAATCCTTACACGTTTTAGCATGTGACTTTATCAAAGGATTTTTGTCTTAAGACATAAAAAAAGATAAAATAGATAAAGGTTGTTCCCTATGCTTCGACAATAAGGAAGCTTAATCAATGGAATGCTATGCATGAGATTGGATATATGTTTTGCCAAAGGCATAGTCAGTGGGTGTCAAGGTAACCCGAAACAAGAATATTGAATTGTGGTAAGACATATTTGAAGTGCCTGAAGAGGACTGAAAATTATATGTAAGCTTACCGGACTGATTTATTGCTTCTTGATGGTTGCTTAGATTCGAATTTTCAAATTATAGGGACGAAAGTAAATCCACCTTAAGATTATGTGTTTAAATTGGGAAGTAGATCCATAGTATGAAGGAGTGTTACATAGAAATATATTTCGAACTCCACCATAGAGAAATGATAATATCAGATGATAACCTAGTAAATCCTTTTACAAAGACCTTAAAGCGAAAGCTATTGATGGTTATGTAGCGAGAGTGGTAATCAGATGTATGGCAGCGAATATGGCAGCATAGTCTTTTAGTATAAGTGGGAGATTATTAGATTGTATACTGAAGTCTAGCTTTTTGTATGAACAATGTTTTGACAATATTTGAAATAAGAATTATGTGATCAAACGTCAGCAATTATATTGTTGCAAAAGTTCATTTACTTTATACTATAGATAATGTGGTGTGCGGCGTCACACAGAAGATCATATTATTAGTTCTTTATAAAGTACAAACAGATGTTCACAACCGAGATAGACGGGGACTATCTATCGGTATGATTGGAGTGTGATTTGGTATTAGTCTGTCTTGACTATATAATTACACTAGTGCGCTTTGTGTGTATTGAGCAGGATCGCAGTGAGGTCGTTCTGTTTATACTAACTATATAATAGAACTAGATCTCTGTTATTATGGATGTTCCTAATCTTAATCCCTATACAATAACCTCGACACGTAAGCCAGTATTTATTTCCTTTATTCATCAATGGGTGAGATTTAATTATTAAATCAGTATGCTTGGTGAGGGAGATGTGGTGTCTCTATTGTGTGTTGTTGATTGTACAAGGAATCTGTATCCTAATAAAACTGGTTGATGATGTCCCCTTGAGGAGCTCTTAATGATTATCATGTAAACCCTGCAGGTGGATTTATTTCGGCATGATAAAAAGGTTGAGTGATACTACTCTCGGTAAATATATTAATTAATGGAGTTATTAGTAACTTAATTAATTAATTGGCATTAATCTTAAACACGGGGAGATTAACGGGCTCATTATAAGAAGGAGCTCATAACGTAATTTGGGATTAAGGTGGCAGTGCAATAATATTTCTTTAGTGGAGTGATTTATTATTATTGGACTTAAGCATAAGTTTTAGGCTAAACTTGGATGCTTAATCCCAATGGTAGGCCCAAACCCCAATTTCTCCTCCTGGTCTCTGTTGTAGCCTATAAATAGCCAATCTCAGCAGTCTGGAAACTATACTTCACACGTCAATACCATGAAAAAGGAGATTGACTACAGATTGAGTTCGTGTTGGTGATCGTTGCCCACACATCGTCAAGACCTGGCTTAGGAATACAACAGAAGATTGAGGGGTCGTTTTCTGCAACCTAATCATCAACTTCCATAATTTTTCTGAATTTTTGTGGAACTCAAAACTGGTATTGTCATACATGATGGAAAGCCACAAAAGAGAGGATCGTTTTGGCATATAAATCAATCAAATCGAATATTAGATGAGGAAGTTATACCCAAAGTCCTGAGGTCGCGCAAGCTGCCAGCGAGATTTTTTGAAAATTTTCAAAAATTTTATCTTTTTCAACATACCCTGGTGCAAGGTAATTCAATTCTATATTATGCTTCCACTGCTGTAGAATTGCATGGAACCCTAATGGTTCACATTAACCAAATGATCGAACCCAATACCTGATCCATCTCTTGCTCACGGATCAAGGTGTTAAAAAGGGTAAGGGTGATCTCCTGTCATTGAATGCTCTGGTGTTCGGTATTATTAGACCCCTTCATGAAGGTAACCGCATTTTTGATCTACCCTATGTGAATCCTACTCTTGTCCCTACTCCTGAACCTAGTACTCAGAATGTGTCCCCTGATGTTGGCAACACCACTGTCTACACATATACTCGTGCTCAAGCTGGAGAAGTTATTTTGTCACTGTGCATCGCAGGTACATAGAAGATTAAGATGTTGCCCTTGCATGCTAAGTGTCACATCTCAAACTCCAAGCCTTTGCTTTAAATAGACAAGCTGACAGGCTAGAATAAAGAGCTTTGTTTTGGACTATTTTTCTATCACACCCATAGGGGAGTTGTGATCGAGGACATCACTAAAGAGAAAAATGCTAATGTTGGTGCTTCAAGTGCTGCTACTGATGTTGCTGCAACTTGGGGTAGTTCATACAGTAAGGGGGACATTAGCAGATCATAAATCTTGTTGCTGATGACAAAGAATGAAGGATTGTTTTGGATTGTTAAACTGATATTGTTTATTTCCTGCTGGATTTGTTAGATACTTTTTTTTAAGTTTGTTTTATTATTTCTCTGAACTTATTTAAACTAGGTTATTTATTTTTTTGGAGTCATAGTTGCTTTAGTTTCATCTTTTTTGCTCTAAACTATGCTCTGATCTTATTGTTGATGATGCAGTTAGCTTTGTGATCTTGTTGGTAATAATGCTTTGAAGTGCTTAGTTATTTGCACAACTGTTGAACTAACATATGATGTAGTATTTGTTTATCTTGCGTTATCTTGTTTTCTGGGCATTAGGTTGTGTGGTTGGGGATAGATGTGATTGGGGAGATTGTTGATGTTAAGTGTTGAGACTAGTGTCGTCACATCTAGAATCACACCGATTCTCCACCGCTTTATTATTCAAGCCACTAACATTTTAATATTGTTCGAGTTGTTCTGCTTGATGTTGCTTTTATGGTTGTGACAATTAGATGATGAACATGCTAGAAAGGGACCTACAAACCTGGAGAGCAGTTTGGAAAGTTCTAGAAGTTCGAAAGATTCTAGAGTATGAAGATAAACTACCCGAAGTAGTGGGAAGTTATTTCTTCATCATGTGTGGTTTTATATCTCCTAGTGGACCACTCATTTGATTAGAGACTCTTATAGCATGATCCACGTCTATAAATAGAAGCTGTTAGATATCAGATCGTTGACGAGATCGATCAACTTGGAGAGACCTATGTCTACAAAAATTTGATAGATGACGACGACAAAATTCATCATTAAAATTGAATTTTTTGTCATAAAAATTTTTTAATAACGAAATTCGAGTTTCACAAAGATAGTCACAGTTTGTGCGTCATATTAGGTATATGTGACAATATTTGAATTCATCACCAAATATTATATTTTAGTGACCAAATTACTTCCCGTCACCATATGTTTTAGTCTGAAGTGAATATTAAGTTGTCACCATTTTCATCTTATTTTTTTGTGAAATGTACTATTTCGTCATTAAAAAATGAATTTAACATGACTTTAAAGTTTATGGTCACTAAAAAGTTATAATATAATGACGATTTCTCTAGAGTATCAAAACTAATAAATTATTTACGATGCTTTATTGTCACTTTTAAACCAACTATTTTGTCGTCTCTAAAATATTTCATCGTGAAAAGTTTAAACAACGATAACAATATAAAAGTCTTATATATAATAACAACATGATTTGTCGCTAAAGAGTAAGATATTATGACAAAATATTTATTGTCATAAAAATAGGTCGCATTTTTGACAACTTATTTTCGTTGTCAATATACTCCCTCCGTCCCATTTCAGATGTCACACTTTCCATTTTGGGTTATCCCACAAAAGTTTGCATATTCTTAATAAAGCAAAAATTCAAACACAATCACCCTTCCTCATACACTTTATTTATAAAAAAACCACCTTACCTAATACACCTAACATATTTTATCATTTATTTATTACAAAAAAATACCATAATACCCCTAAAAGTTATCACTTTTCTTAATCTCCGTGCCGGAAGAGGCATTCAAACTTTTGTGGGATGGAGGGAGTATATTATTAGTGACGACATCAAAATTTGTCATTAAAAATTTTAAAAATCGCAACAATTTTTTTGTTATTATTAATATATATGATGACAATTTATATATATCATATCATTAATCAATTATTTTATAACGAAATATTTTGTCGCATTATGAATTAACATTTTATGAGAAAAATATATTCTCATTTTAGTAACAAATCAATTATCATGAAATGAATATATTTATTAAAGAATTTATTTATTAATCAATATTAAATCAATAAACAGATAAATATTTAAAGACGTTTAAGTTACTTTTAGTCAATACTGTACAAAACAGTTAATATATTTCAGAGTTCAACGTTACAAAGTACAATACATCCAAAATGCAAATTCATCCCCTTAGTTAGTAACATGGCTATGTCTAGTATAGGTACAAGCAACAAAAATTAGTTGTATGAGCAGTACAAGAACTTAACAATCTGTAAAATATCAAATAGTCGAGCAACCTGCAGCAAGTTGTATATCATAATCTAGCACCGTGTAGTGTAATTCAAGATTCAGTTGTCGACCAGAACTTCCTTATTTAAAAAAATGAGCACCATTATTTGCCCTCCAAACATAATTGATTGGTGGACAGTGTAAAAGGAGACAATGGGTTTGAAACAGGCTACAATGGATCCAGTCTTCTAGCTAGGCCGCTCAAAGGTATTCAAGTTTAAAATCTAGTAAAACACAAGCTTCAAAATTCCAGTATAAGAATAGGAAATTCCATTACAAAAGCCAAAAAGTATAAAAAAGAAATCCAAAGACTAAAAAAACAAGCTCATAAAACCAGCAATATATCCAATATATCCAACTTCTAATAATGCACACACAAGAAAACTGCATGTACTCAAGAACAAGAACAATGGACACTCAGGCACAGCTCCCTCTGTCCTGCATCAACGTTTACACTTGCTTTTTGCACATAGATTAAGAGATAATATTTTAATGTGTAGTGAGGTGCTGGAAATATTATTTAATATGAGGTGGGTAGTTGTATTAGTGTTGTGTGTGGGTCCTATATGAAATAATTAATTATTTTGTGTGGGCCTAACTTGATAAAAAAGGAAACGTAAACCTTAACTTGGGACTACCAAAAATAAAAAATGTAAACCTTAATGTGGGATAGAGGGAATATACACAAAGGGGTTAGTTTTTCAATCATGCACTTCTTGCATCTTTCCTACACTAGAAAAGAAGAGAGATAAAAATAGGAAAACAAGTCAAGAGCTTATAGAAAATGATGAGCACCTGAATCTTTGCGCAATATGATTCATGCATGAGCTTCCAGTCAAGAGCTTCTAGCAAATGCTGACCACAAAAAAAATCAAAAGCTAAAACTATGTTGGGAAGATAAAGAAGATTATGTGAATATGACATTCATTTTAATTCCTAGAACATTAGGTTACTTAGAAACAAGAGAGAGAATTGAAACCCATATAAATATTACCTGCTTGTGTAATGTATAAATATATGTTAGTGCAATAACTATGGTAGGAACTAATAAATAAGATGGTATGAACTTGGTAATCAATTTATGTATAGAATTAATTAAACACCTGAAAAGCAAAATAAAATATTACCTAATATCAAATTCCGGCAGGGAACCCATACATATATATATATATATATATATATGTATATATATATATGGGTTAGTTTTTCAATCATCTTACACCCGAAAGATAAGAAAAAAGAGATGAGAATAGGAAAACTAGTCAAAAGCTTATTGAGAAAATTATCACTTGAATCTTTATGTAATCTGATTCATGGATGAGCTTCCAGTCAAGAGCTTCTAGCAACTACAGACCATACAAAAATGTTCAAATGCTGAAACTAACTATGTTGGGAAGATAAACAAGATTATGTGTATTTGGAATTCATTTTAATTCCTAGAACACCTGGTTACTTAGAAATAAGAGCAGAAAATTGAAACCCAAATAACATTACCTAATTGTGTAATGTGTGTATATATATACATTGATGTGGATAAATATATTAATTATATTTATTAATTAAATTGAGCCTTTACGGTTAAGCAACGATAGAGAACGTGGGTTATTTGTCGGAGAGTTATAATCCTACAAGTGGGACAGAAGGTGAGGGAATTGAGAGATTTAATACAGTTATGTTGAGCTAATATTGATAGTGACTTGAGCTTCGGAGGATCTATGCCGGACATCCTCTCCGGCGTACTTTTGCAGGTTACGTACGAATATTATTAAAGATTGCTGAGGATTGAAGAATGACTCAGTAATCAAACTAGTTTTATATCCTCCTAATCTTTTATATTATTGTTTAATTAATTTATTTATTATTTGATGATTTAACCTCATCATATATATATATATATATATATATATATATATATATATATATATATATATATGTCAATGCAATAACTCTGGTAGGAACTGTTAAATAAGATGATTTATATTAAAACTACTACACAAATAAAGTGAAATATTTAATTAAATACTTTAGTCTATTTCAAGTTAAAGACTCTATGAGATCAAATATATTGTTAAAAAATTAGTAATATTATTCTGGACAAGAAAGCAAACCTGTGAACCTATTATATTTTGGTGTCCGTTCTATGTAACAAAGGAAAAAACTTGACTTCAACCTAACTCTTATGAACATCAATTGATAATAAATAATTTATTAAATTGAAAACTCCAATAAAGTTGTTCTAATAATAAGAGCCTGAATTCACATAGAAGGCCCCTCCCATGAATGTAATGCTATATAAATAACCCAACAATGTAATTTCATACATTAGTATAGAATACAATGGAGAGGGAAGAAGCAATCCTAAAAAAGATGGGAGTGTTGGCATTTGTATCATTTGGTTAACTTGAACCGTTAGGGTTCCATGCGTTTCTAAATCAGCGTAAGCAAGAAATCATAGAAACATATTACTTTTCACCAGGGTATGTTGAAGAAGAAGGATTTTCGCCTGCAGCTTGTGTAGTCGCATGATTTTCGCCATAACTTCCTCATCCAATCCCCGATTGGTGTGATCTACGTGCCAAAACGATCCTCTCTTCCGTAGTTTTCCAGCAGTATATAACACGCATAGTTTGGACTTACATACGATTTTTGAAAAATCAGTGAAGTTGATGGACAGAAATAGCAAATGATCTTCCGGTCTTCTGTTATATTCCTAAGCCACGTCTCGACGTTGTGTGGGCAACGATCTATGAGACGATCTCAATCTGCAGCTCCCTCAATCTCAGTCATGTGTATCAAGTTAATGGGCTGCTGAGATTGGCTATTTATAGGCTACAACATGGACCAGGGGGAGAAATTAGGGTTTGGGTCTCCCATTGGGCTTAAGCATCCAAGTTTAGCCCAAAACTTATACTTAAGTCCAATAATAATAAATTATTCTACTAATGAAATATTATTGCACTGCCACCCTAATCCCAAATTACATTTATGGTCTCCTTCTTATTATGAGCCTGTTAATCTCCCAGTGTTTAAGGTTCAATGCCCATTAATTAATTAAATTACTGACAACTCCTTTAATTAATATATTTACCGAGAATAGTACACTCAACCTTATTATCATGCCGGAATAAATCCACCTGCAGGGTTTACATGATAATCATTATGAGTTCCTCAAGGGGACATCATCAACCAATTTCGTTAGAACACAGTTCCTTCTACAATCAACAACACCATAGAGACAGCACCATCTCCAAACTCACTGAGCATATTGATTTAACCATTAAATCTCACCCATTGATGAATCAAGAAAATAAACACTGGCTTACGTGTCGAGGTTATTATATAGGGATTAAGAGCACAAACATCCATAATAACAAAGATCATGTTCTATTATATAGTCAGTATAAACCGAACGATCTCAATGGCAGTCCTATTCAATACACAAAGTGCACTAGTGCAATTTTATAGTCAAGACAGATTAATACCAAATTACACTACAACAATACCGATAGATAGTCCCCATCTATCTCGGTTGTGAACATCTGTTACTACTTTATGAGGAGCCAATAATATGATCTTCCATGTGACTCCGCACACCATATTATCTTCAGTATAAAGTAAATGGACTTTTGCAACAACATTATTGTGAACGTTTGATCACTTGATTCTCATTTCAAATACTATCTAAACATTCTTCACACAAAAATCTAGACTTTTAATATACAATCCAACAATCTCCCACTTATACTAAAAGACTATGTTGTCATATTTGCTGTCATACATCTTATTACCACTCCCACTACTTGACCATTAAATGTTTTCGCCTTAAGGTCCTTGTAAATGGATTACTATGTTATCATTTGATGTAATCTAGGCGACAACAACCTTTCCCTCATTATACGATTTCTCGTATAGTACTAGATATCAATGTATTTAATTTCCTTATGGACTCGTGATTTCTTCAAGTTTGCAACTGCACCATTATTATCACAATAAATTGTGATAACCTTGGGCAAATTCAAAATCACATCTAAGTCCATTACGAAGTTTCTAGAACTATATAGATACTTTGGCTATCGCAAGGCTCAAATTTATCATTTTTCCATGGTGGAGTCCAAAATATATTTTTATACAACACTCCTCAATCCTATGGATCTACTTCCCAATTTAAACACATAACTTTGAGATGGATTTACTACCGTCCAGTAAGCTTACATATTATTTCCAGCCCTTTTCAGGCACTTCAAATATATCTTACCACAATTCAATATTCTTGTTCCGAGTTATCTTGATACCCAGTGTCTATGCCATGGGCAAAACAGATATCCAATCTCGTGCATAACATTTCATAGATTAAGCTTCTTTATTGCCGAATCATAGGAAACCGCCTTTATCTATTTTATCTTCTTACGTGTCTTAAGACACAAATCCTTAGATAAAGGTATATGCTAAAACGAGTAAGGATTGTATGATTTGTGAAGCTTTAGATCTTGTGATCTTTATTACCATGATCGCAAGGATATATTTTGCTTCTCTTAAATCCTTCATTTCTTACCGCTTTATTAACCATACCCATACATCCGACAATTCTCTTTCATTGTCTCAAATGAGCAAGTTATCATCTACGTACTAACAAGAAATACCACCACATTTCCGTCACTCTATTTAATACACCAGACCCATCCGAGCATTGATAAAATCCATATGACTGGATTTCCTAATCAAAACGAATGTTTCACGATCTTGAAGCTTGCTTTAGTCTATCGATGAACATATTTAATCTCACACTTGAAATGCTCTTAGTTCATTGTAGACCCACTTTCATCCATTAGCTTTTACACCATTTGATGGTTCTACAAGCTCCCAAAGTTGATTTTGAATCCAAAAATTTTATTTCAAAATTCATTGTAACTTACTAAGATTCTGCATTTCGATCTTGTAGTGCTTTGTCGTGTCCATGGGCCATTTTTATGTTTACTAGGGATCAAGTCTCAAGACTTTCCAAAAACATAAATCTATCTTGTTGTAAAACCATCCTCCCACTACGACAAGATACTAAAGCAATTGTGTATCAGATGTGACACGCGATGCAGTTTACCTATGGTATATTCTCTTGTATTCTTGGTACTAAAACTTGTGTTTCCTTTCTCACAGCTTTTAGAACATTTTATACATGGTTATGTGATTTATTACATAGTCGTTCTTCAAAAATTTAGTGATCGTGTTAACAATCACTTTCTGATCCTTTTGGACTATTAAATAAATCACCCTCATTTTTTATGATATCCCACAAACATCAATTCTACATGTTGTTTCTAGGGCTTACCCATAAAATGATTTAGTAATTTCAAATAATTCATTATCTAGCTAACCATATCCATAAGAGCCTTATTCCTTATTTCCGCCACACCATTCAGCTGGGGTATGCCTAGTGTACACAACTTGAGATTCAATTTCATCATCTGATTAACAGCTCCTAAACAATCCTAAGAGGTACTCACCACGACCATCGGATCACAGTGACATGATATATTTTCCATGATGCTTCACCGCATCAGCCATGCACTTCTTGAATTAATCATAGTACTCAAACTTGCAATGCATTAAATAAATATATCTTTTTTCTAGAATAATCGTCAAACAAAATGACAAATATTCATAACCACCTCTCAACAGAATAATCTTAGGATCACTTAAATAAGAATGAACCATTTCCAATCATATCTTTTCATGGCTCTATGTCCCTTTGCCTTGTATAGGCAATGTAATCTTTTTCACTTCCAAGTAGAACTCGCATGTTCGATAGTTTCCACTACCAATAAACCAAATGGTCCACCGGCTATCAACTTTCGAATCGTACTTAAGTAAAATGATTTAATCTTATATGCCAAAAGTATGTTTAGTTCATCTCCGAAGGTTCCTTTCTCTTACTAAGATTAGAAGATGCATTATTAATTACTATTTGTTACACCCGTGGGATAAACATGACTTTAGAGTGTACAAATTATCACTATCGTACCATAACAGATTATAGCTCTATCCTTCATTATAATGACCATGTCATTTAAATGAAATAGAATATCCATCCATTAATGCATAGAAACCGAAATAAAATTTTTTCTATGAAAATGTACATAAAGACAATTTCTCAAAATCAAACATTTATTCCTATCAAAAGATAAATAAACAACTCCCACGACAACAGCCACTACTCTTGTATTTTTATCCATGTACATAGTTAACTCATCATAACTTAGTTATAAACTTATAGTGATTCTGATATCTACATAATGTGTCAGTAGATGTCATCACTAATCATGTTTCAATAACCAGTGAATAAGATAATATACTTGTATATTTCTTGATAAAATTGGGTTTTCTTCGCCACACGTTTTGTCAGAAGTTTCCTACCATATACAACGTATTGTAATTCAGGTGAAACTTGATCAAAAACGTTAAGGCAAACTATGAAAAATAAATTGAGCTAAGTTTCCTCTTCAATTTCTATTCCAAGTATTTTCAATTCATTCATCAAGTTAACCATGACTTCTTGTCTTTCTAATTATTCAAGTGTCCGAAGAGTCGCATGAGATCATCATATTTTTATGAACTTCTCACCTTTTAACTAAAGAATTAAATAGACATCAGAGAACATTCTTAGTGAGAACACATATTTTTATTTTCTTAAGCAGTAAGAATTAAAAAAAAAAGATTCTTTTCTAATCATTTATATTGGACAAATAAATATAATTTCATTCAGTTAACAATAAGTGAAATAAACCATTCGGAAATCCTGAGAATCAAGTAAATAAATATGACGATCAAATTCTTCGAATTTAAATTTTATATTGATTCCCTCAAAAAATAATATAAAATAAATTCACCGACATCTCAAGCACCGTGAATTTGCATGCCACGTTAGTGTGGTTGTATACACACCCTAATATTCGCGAGAAAAAGTTTTACCCATTAATTGCATACGTCATAATTAATCTTATGACTCAATGATTAGTAGTCGGTTGTCCTTTAGCCATGCAATTTAATAGAAGTTTCTCTGTTGGGGAGGATACATATTAACTTAACCTAAATTTATACCATTATTTGATACTAAGTACGTTACCCAAACTTGTGTGCCTTACAGTTGGAGAAGTCCACACGCGCTCAAATAATTTCCTAAAACCATCAATTATTAATTTGTACCAGTGAAACGAAAATAAAATTTATCCATTGGGGAGGAATGCACTATAACCGACTCATAAGCTTACTTGCATCACATTACAAATAATAATTATTCATGAAACTTATTCCAGTGATCCACAAATAAAACTCATCTGTTGGGGAGAAAGACACTATAACTGACTAATAAGCTTATTTGCATCACTTAATAAATCAACAACAGAGGCCGCGGGATCAATGACCAATCCCTCTACCATTTAGTTATTTAACAAGAGGGTTTTTTTTTCATGCATACAATATATACCAAATATAAAATACACAAATAAGCATGCTATTATTACGGCAAATAAGACAGTAAATCAAATAGCACTTGCCATCCAAATATATTATAATAATTGACAAATAATACAATTATGAAATTATATATATGGAAATAAAAAAAATGCCTAAAATAAATGTTGACTTGGTCAACACTCTTGAAGCAATAAATAGGCAACTTGCACAACAAGTAGGATAAGCATGACCAAACACACGATTTCATAGAATGCACCGCGCTGCTCCTGAAACAGCTCCGCCCCCAGCCATCTAACTACCAGCTGGAAAAGCGGCGCACATGCGGGAACTTATCGCCCAGTTTCCTAAAAAAAACTACCACCGCCCACCGTGTGGAACAGCAGCAGAACAAGACTCCCATCGTCTTACAGGCGACAAGCAAGTGATCTCCGTAGACTGTTGTTCACAAGCCACTCCAATATAGCTTGCTGTCTGCAACGATCAACGCTCGAACCAACCCACAACACCATGAGTCCGAATCACCGTGAACGCAGTTATCAGGAAGAACCACGCCGTCCGCTGCCGAAAATCATGACGGCAGCGGCTACAGTCTCTCCTAATTTTTGCCGACAACACCCACAGTCAACGGTCAGCAGGATTGCTCTACCTGATCATTTACACGCCGCCAAGCCAATCCACGCCGTCCGCTGTGGCTGTAAGAAACCCATGTCAAAGCTGTATCGCCATGCTTTCGTCGGAGTTCCGCCATCAACGACATCATCCACTCGCACCCCATCGTGACTAACCACCTACCACAGCTGCCTGAGCGTGTCCCGCCGCCATGTGCCATTTGCATAATCGATCATTCACGCCGCCAGCAAGATGCCAGCCGTGAGCGCCTGCAATCACACATGCTCACGACCGCTCATAAGCTTTGAAAAACACCACACGTCTGGCCCGCCCCAACCACTTGCTGACTCATCCAGAATCAAGAGCAGATTCCTCGGAAATGGTAGTAAGACTCGGTCGGTCAGGCAACAGACACGTCGGAAGCTTCAGCAGACTCGCTCGAAAATAGTGAAGGCTCCACTTGGAATCCTAATATGGCTCGCCTAGAACCGGCACCGCTGGGTCGAGACTTGTGCCTTGAGCCACCAGTCGTCGCGCCTTACCTCTGCCTCCGGCCAGCACCTGCTCAACGTGGCCGTACAACTGCCGTTTCATTGATCAGCCACCATCGCGATAAGATTCATCGCTCATGGTTCTGCTGTCTATACCAGCCGCCTGATCTTGCCGTGCGACCCACGACATCGAAGTAAGCTGCTCACGCCATTGTCACATCAGTTTGCAGTGCTTCTCTTTCGCTTTGTTCCAAAGATCAGCCACAAAAAGTTATCGATACAGCGCCACATAACCTCCGATCAGCAACAATAAACACCCACCATGCCATCGCCAGCCTCGCCGTGTTTTGTGCAGTATTGTGTGTGTGGTGTTGTCCAATTAGGGTTCCAACAAGTTCAAACATACAACAAGTTCAAACATTCAACCCTAAGTTCTAGCACCACATTATCCACTCAAACCCTAGCCTAAAGTGTCACATTTAGCCTTAGATACTTCGCTGTGATACCAATTGTTGGCATTTAGATCTTTTGGTTAATATGAACCTTTAGGGTTCCATGCGTTTCTAAATTAGCGGAAGCAAGAAATCATAGAAACTTATTACCTTTCACCCAGGGTATGTTGAAAAAGAAGGATTCTCGCTGGCAGCCTGTGCAGTCACACGGTTTTAGCCATAACTTCCTCATTCGATCTTCGATTAGTGTGACCTATATGCTAAAACGATCCTCTCTTCCGTAGATTTCCAGCGGTGAATCACACACAGAGTTTGGACTTACACACAATTTTATAAAAATCAGTGAATTTGACGGACAGAAATAGCAAATGACCCTTCGGTCTTCTGTTGTATTCCTAAGCAACGTCTCGACGTTTTGTGGGCAACGATCTGTGACAATTACAATCTACAGCTCCCTCAATCTCAGTCGTGTGTATCAAGTTACTGGGCCACTGAGATTGGCTATGTATAGGCTACAACAGGGACCAGGAGGAGAAATTAGAATTTGGGCCTCTCATTGGGCTTAAGCATCCAAGTTTAACCCAACACTTATATTTATGTCCAATAATAATAAATTATTCTACTAAAGAAATATTATTGCACTGCCACACTAATCTCAAATTACTTTTATGGGCTCCTTCTTATTATGAGCCCGTTAATCTCCTCGTGTTTAAGATTCAATGCCCATTAATTAATTAAGTTACTGACAACTCCATTCATTAATATATTTACCGAGAGTAGTACCACTCAACTTTATTATCATGTCGTAATAAATTCACCTGCAGGGTTTATATGATAATCATTATGAGCTCCTCAAGGGGCAACATCAACCAATTTCGTTAGGACACAGATTCCTTCTACAATCAACAGCACACCTTAGAGACAGCACCATCTCCCAACTCACCGAGCATATTGATTTAACCATTAAATCTCACCCATTGATTAATTAATAAAATAAATACTGACTTACGTATCGAGTTATTGTATAGGGATTAAGTACAAACATCCATAATAATATAGATCAAGTTCTATTATATAGTCTATATAAACCGAACGATCTCAACGGCGGTCCTATTCAATACACAAGGTGAACTAGTGCAATTTTATAGTCAAGACAGACTAATGCCAAATTACACTACAACCATACTGATAGATAGTCCCCATCTATCTCGGTTGTGAACATCTATTTATACTTTATAAGGAGCCAATAATATGATCTTCCGTGTGACGCCACACACCACATTATCTACAGTATAAAGTAAATGGACTTTTGCAAAAACATTATTGCAAACGTTTGATCACATGATTCTCATTTAATACTATCTAAACATTGTTCATATAAAAAGCTGAACTTTTAGTATACAATCCAACAGGGAGCTAAAAGGATACAATGGGAATAAGACGAAATGGTTGCGGAGGCTAAGGGTGAAGGGTGGAGAGACAAGTGAGAACCATAATCTTTTATAAAGAAATGATACTGCCTAAAGTGGAGTGAGATAATCCCTCTTTTTTATCATTACAAATATTTAACTTGAAAGATTAGCATATTAATAATCCCTCCATCCGCTGAACAGGTTTTCAATATTTCTTATGATGATATGCATATTATCAAATTACTACTACCCCTCCGTCTGCTGAATAGGTATATATTTTCTTTTTGCATGTGGATTAAGGAGTATTATTATTTAATGTGTAGTGGATAGTTGTAGTAGTGGGGTGTGTGGGTCCCATATATTAAATGTATTAGTGATGTGTATACCTTTGATATGAACGCACAAAATAGCAAAATGAATACCTTTCTAGCGGATGGAGGTTGTATCAGATTAAAATATCTGATGTTATTCATGTTCTACCTATACAAGGAGATGAGATTTTAGTTAATTGTAAAAATTTCTATGAAAGAGAGGAAAGTTGATTGAGGCAAATTGGGAGAGGCTTCCAAGATTCCGTGAAGAAAAATCATTTACAAAGTGGTTTTGTTACCTCCCGAAATTAAAATTAGAGAATCTCTAATATGCTTAAATAGTCCTTCATCAAAAGAACACCAATCCAATCTCTATAGTTTTTAGCCTCTTGCTGTCATTACTAAATAAGTCCCTTGAGAATAAAGTCGAAATTAAAAAAATAATGTAATCATTAATAATTCAATAAACTTCATGCCAATATAACTCAATGTAAAATCATTCCATATTTGTTCTAATCATATAGCAAAGTAATTACAACCTTCAATATTAATTATAGAACCTCTCCAAGAGACCTCCCATCAACTACAATTGGAAGACAACATCTCACAATAAGTTATAATAAAAAAAATAATTGAAAAATAGCTAGGCGGAACTTGTTAATAATCCAATTCACACAACAAGAACAACTGAGCAACTCTTAAAAATGAAATTTTCACAAAGAACACACCTAAAATGAAGACTCAACTTTGGCTCATGTTAAAGGAGAGGGAAGCCGGGAGGAGAAAAGATGGGGTGTGACCAATAAGATTAGAGTGAGGGGTGTCCGGTCCTAGCAGGTGTGTGCAATAACGGACCATGCATTCGAATTCCAGAAGAGTTATATTTAACCTCCCTCTCTCTAACCGCATTCACCCTGTGTCAAAGGTCACATTTAAAATGAATCAAGGAATATGTGGTTAATTACATCACCACCAACAATGACAACAAATTGTAAATAGAATCGAAGCTTTAACACCCACTCTACTAGATCCCCAAACCAAACCCCCAAACAGTCAAACTCCTCTTCAAAAAATGGCTGAAAGGATAATCACTTGTTCTCAAACCAGTGTTCTAAGACAAAAGAGTCGGGCAGTTCTTAAACCAACATTCTAAGAAAAAAGAATCAGGTGGAAAAGGGAAAAGTCTATCATCCTCAACCGTTCGCTCATAGAAAAACAAAAATTTACTTTATTAGTGAGGAAATCACTCACCTCTACTGCCTCTCTAGCTTATACCCCATCTTCTCCTTTTCATTGCCGTCTCCCATCGAAATGCGACCTACTTGTGAGTTGTGAAGAATTATGAGTCTCATCATGAAACTCTCAACCATTTGCTCTTTGTTGTGCTTTCTCGAATTCACAAGGATTATACATATAAAACTGATGTTGAATGGAATTTGGAGAAGATGGTGATTAGAAAAATGTGTATTCCAAATTGCTTACCAAGTGTGAATGAATTGAAGAGGAAAGGCACGAAGTTCAATTTATTTAGTGAAGAATGATTTTGGGTGATTCAAGGGTTTATACTTTTAAGCCAATTCATCCAAGGTCCAGGTTCAATGTTTCTAAACATGTCTGTAATTTGATCTAATTAAAATTTTTAAATTTCTCTTGAACCAAATTACAATTAAAATTTCTCTTGATCTAATTAAAAATTTTAAATTTCTATTGAAATGCATATTGCTCGATTTACCTGCAATAGAAGTACTTTCATAAAATAATACTCCATAAATTAATAATCTCGATAAAATTAATAATCTGTATGATCTCAATTTGGTGTCGGTTCAAATTTGGGTACTAATCAATTAAAATAATATTTTTTAGGAAATTATAAGGGAGAACTTTTTTTTATACAAATTTTAAAGTAAAAAATTAATACCGACACTTTTAGAACAAAGTTATTAAATATATCCAATTGGCACCTTTATATGACTATAATACCCTTACTTACAAACTATCAATATTATCGGTTGGGTCACTTCCCCACTCCCCCCACCCCACACCCACCAAAAACCTCTCACCACTCACCTCGCATTCTCTCCCATAATTTCTTGCTAGTTCTCTCACCTTTCACTCCTGTTTCATCCTTCGAATTTTATTTCGTCATCTTATTTTTTTAAATTAAAAAACCAAACATAATTCTTTAAAATCTCACTGTTACCCATCACTACATTGTGGTTATTCCCCTTGAATATCTTGCAGAGTTGTTGAAGATTGCAGTGGGGCTCTTCCATGTGACCTATCGAGCGTGTGTTGGACCTTCCCCAAGCTTCCCCATTATTGAATCGATTCTAGTAGAAGTAGTTCGTGGAATCCACTTGATTCTTGAAACCCACTACATTCAAGCATACAGATTTTTAAATTTTCGTCACCGTCGATGAAATATTTTTTTGGGTTAATCAATTTCGACAGACTCCCTAAAAGCTATTTTTCGAATTAACTATTAAGGTATGTTCTCTTGTTCTTTGCTCTATTGCATTGCCAATGAAATCTAACCCTAGTTTGCTTTTTGAATATGAAGATACTCTATTTTAGTTGTGTATAATTCAATATTGTTGGTGACCACCATTTGATTATATAAATATGATAATTTCAGCCACGAAAAATTAGATCTTATTTGAATGAACTTAGTTTGAGCAGTCAATTATCATTGTATTTATTTTCTACTTTGATGGTTTAATTTATATTAATTACATCTTTTGCAACTGATAACTCTATATTGTTAACATTGCTTCCTAATTCTTTTAGAAAAAAGTTTGTTCTCTGCACCTAAAGCTTAATAAGACTAAGAAATGATATCCACTACATCAATGTTGTTAATACTATATTGTTACTGAATATGATGGCGACATATGTTTGATATGCAAAAATGTTTGTTTTTGTTGTTAACTTTCATATTGTCGTGGAAGTGTGGATAGTTTGAAACTGAACATGTTTTACTAAATCATGAGTTTCAGGGTTTTGTACTCATGAGCTTTTGTTGAATCTATTTTATTTGAATTGTTCATGAAGCATGATAGCTTCTGATATTAATTATAGTTCATAACCCTTAATGTAGTATTTCAGTATTAATTTCAACTTTAAATGTCTTTGGGACAGAACATAAGCACTGTGGTTACCTGATTTCTTTTTGTCTAGATTCTAAATTTATATTTTGGAGCTTGAATTTTGGGAAAGCTTTGTTTTACATTAATGTTAAAGAGTTTTGGGTGAACCAATTGCATTTTTAGATCAGCTCATACATTCAGGTTTTAGTTGAAAAGAGGTGTTGAATTTTAGTAGATACTCAGTTGCTTAATCGTCGATGTCTTAGAGTTAAAAAGAATGTTAGAATTGCAAAACTTTCCATGTTGGCTGACAGTATTCGTTCTTAAACCAAGCAGTGTATCCATATGGTAAATGGAAGTGCTCTTGCCCCACTCTCTAAAGCATCGAGTTCAATTAATTTAGCAAGTGTGTTATTTTGTAAGAATATCCCATTTATGTAGATATTATTTACGATAATTTCTTTTAAGGTCTAAGACTATAAAAGACTGGTGTTTGATCCATTCGGTGGGAAAGAAGTTCCAAGAAATTAGGTGAATTAGAATTGTTCACCGTGGTTGAATAACTTGATTGAATGTTCAAGACTTTATACGTGAATACTTAGGCTCGACTGAAGAATCGGGGTTGAGAATCATTCTAAATACTATTGTTTGGATTTATGATGGTGTTGGTTTTTGGGGTGCGTATATTGAATCGTTCATACTCGTCCTCCCTTTTTATTGAAACTTTTTCATGCTTATTGTGTCTCAATTTTAGATTTTTCCATTTCCAACTGATCATATATGCTTTACTTTTTATTGCAAACAAAATAATAGTGACTGTAATTTTTAGCATCATCATCGAAACTGATCCATGAAAGGTAATATTTGTAAATTTTTAATTTTTTCAATGGATAGATCCACCTATGTGTCAAAGATCTATGGATATCATACCATGCTTACTCCACAATATGTGGTCAATAGAAGATGAATTGTTTTAAGTTGAGATGAATGTGATGAGGCTGGAAGATGAAATGAAAAAGATGCATCAAACTCATCCGATTTTGAAGAAGAAATCTGAAGAAAACGCAAGGCTAAAGTAGTGGAATAACATTCATCTTATCTTGATAATTGTAATTTGGTTCAAATTTCTATTTTCAAGGCTGTTTTGAGGAGTTGAAATGGGGTATGTTATTTTGAATATAAAGCTCAACCTAGGTATTTCAATTAAAGTTCATGATAAATATGCTTGCCCTTAATATACAAAATTTTCTCCAACCATGTTTGCAAGTTTGAGCATGTATCCTGATTTCCTCTACATTGCTAAAAAATATATATAGGTTCATGGGATATATAACTATAAAATTGTAATGGTGCATTATAGCAGGATACATTCTTCTTCCCATGTTCAAGAGCCTTTATTTATTAATGGTGGTTCATTTAAAGAAGATGTGTGATGTTGTGTACTTACATGTATTTGAAGATGCTGATTCAAGTATTACTTTATTTATTAGGAAGCACCCAACATCTAAAAGATCATGAAAGTTCACTCACGATGGGCTTGGTCATGACAGTGATGAAAAATCGACATGGCCACCTATATAATGACCATCATGAGAACCGACAAGATGACCATCATGATTACCAACTAGAGTACCATTATGATGATCGACCGATATTTTTTTTTGGGCACAGGGAGAGGGGACATGCTATGCAACCATGTACTAGCTCAACAGTTTAGGGTTTATGTTTTATCTCACAAATGAGTTTCGGAGGCAATCCTCTTGAACACGCAATCCTCTTGAACACAATAACAAAACGCATACTAGTATGGAACACATATTGTATTACTTATCTATTCAAATGAGTGAGAGTTAATTCCATGTGAAATAAAATTTTTATTCATCATGTATAGAGTTGAATTTAATTAAGTGGGACAAAGTTAATACTGATATGTGGTCTTTCACATCCTCTGAAATATATACATTTTATTCCTTTTATTAGTCTATGGGGTTACTATTATACGAAATCATTACTTGATAACATGATTCATCACCCACATGTAATGTTTACATCACTCACATGCAAGCTAACAATATGATCTGGACCTAATGACAACAATACTTATAAATTACGCGGTAGCTAAGTTGGTCACCTACATGGTCACCGACGTGACTACCGTTATGTTCCCCTACATGACAACCATTATAGTTACCTACATGACAAAAAATTCTCATCCCTATGATGCAGAAAAAGCATTTGCAGTAGGGTTAATCAACATAAAGCTTACTGGCATTTAGATTAACACAAAACAGTTAGTGATTTTTTTTAGAATACAACACACATCTAATAACACAATAGGTTGCATATTATTAATACTTGAATTTATAATTCAACTAAATTATATGGCCTCAACAATAAGATCTCAAGCTCTACTATCAGGGCAAGCCCTTTTGGTGTGGCCTGAGAGGCGGCAAATTGAGAATTTCCTCCGAATACGGTGCATAGCTGGGCCCTCTGAAGATGGTGCTGAAAACTCAACTCCATCCAAATCCTCATGTTGGGTACAATGTGACTAAAAGTACAAGTCGCCCTATTATGATTCACCCCCCCCCCCCGAAATTCGAACATTTATTGCCTCTACGAACACTCTGATAAGTTCTAGTGCACTCTTCGTTCGACTCTGTTTAGGCCTATTGGATTTCTTCAGGCTATCAAGTGGTATGCAGACTTTATCTTGTACTAGTGGAGGAACATCTTATTCATTTGAATCCGATAGAGGATAAATTGAACCACCCTTCATCAATTTTACCATCTCATTCTTGAAACAGTCCCCCACATAAGAATTAACATTGAGGCTCTTTTTCCTTCAAAGCATTAAAGAATATATAATGAAAAGTTGATATATGTTTATTAATTCTCTCAACACAGACATGAAGGTACCTAGTCGCAACAAGTGCGTGTAGGCATGGAATGAGTTCATTAACTTTGAAAGACACATTCTTTTCATCAACTTTCCCTACTTGGTATATGTCGTAGTTGGCACATTCAAAATCTGACTTTATGAGCTCGTGCACCAATTATCTAAGCGTCTCCATGTTATGGTCACTCTTAGGCATCCGAGCACCCTACTCATTGTCGCCAACGTACTCAACCCCATTCCATTCCTCTTTAGCATGCACAACAATAAACTAAACTGATGACATCCTACTGCACATACAAACAATATTTAATTTAGGCTGAAACGTGAATTAACATGATTAAATAATTTTCATACCTGGTGTATTATTAAACCCTCAACCCTAAACTTTCTTAATCAAACACAAATTCACATTTTGTTTCAAACTAAAGACCGGGCACAACAATACATCCTCCATTCTTGGATTCAATCAGTACAAAATCAGAAATGGACTTTGTGTACATTTTCAAATTATCCAACAACAATTATCACAAATATAATTGGAGCAATTACATGGGTTCGAAATCCATATCATCTTCATAAAATTTCACAGATATATTTATAAAATGATAGCTTTTCATCCATCCCCATGCCTTTAAAGAACGACATACTAAAGGAAGTGTGTGTGATTAAAAGAGAGCATTTCACTACTGCTTTTGCCAGCCGAACATGGTACATTAACCATTTGCATACAAATTTTACAATAGAACAATGCAGCAAAAAGTATAGTTTGACATTTTATCTATTTTTTTCTGATTAGACAGCAAAATCCATTTCCATTTATTTCATTTAGGTCACCAGAACAACTATTTTCTCTCCATAACATTATTCATAATTACAAATTTTACTTTACTATAACTCAATTAATCCACCTCGAAGATCATCAATATCCTTCTATGACACGAACTAACCCAATTTTTAAGGACTAAATTCTATCAAAGACCTTACGAGATAAGAAATAGAATTGATATAGAATTTGAAGTACAACTTGTTGGTTGAGTGTCAACCAAAGTCCCACATCGGTTAGAAGTGGGGTTGGAGATGGGTTTAATAATGAGGGATGGACTCTCCCTAGAATGAGGCCTTTTGGGTGTGAGTCCAAAGAGAAAAACCATGCGGGCCAGTGGGCGACCCAAAGCGGACAATATCATGCTATTGGATTGAGTGGGCCTAATAATATTTAGGGGCCGATAAACCCAACAATTGATATCAAAACTTCAGTTTCATGGAAGACGTGACACGTTAGGCTAGGGGTTATGTGGAATGTGTGATTTATTTTTTAGAATAGAATCACATACATGAATTAGGGTTTCTGGAATAATTGTATTATCCCTGTATACCCTATATCTCGTCTGCAAACCTATTTGGTGATGGTATCGATATAACCTGTTTGTCGAATTTACGCCTAGAGGAGATGAAGATTGCTCAATGGCGCGCGATATCGAGCTTGGTGTCGGGCGGTGATGACTTAGCGTGCATGAAATTGAGCATAGGGCCGGGCATAAATTCTTGGAGCTGAGTGTGAAGGCAGTCGATGGCGCCCGTCGGATTGCACATCGGCAGGCATGATGCTTTGTGGTGGAGCAGACTATTACTCATGCTAGCGAGTGAGACACGCACGGTGCCGAGTGGATTATTGTGTCTGTAGTTTTTTGCCGAGCATGGAGACGTGCAGGGCGATCAGCGTGCTGACGGGCGAGGTTCGCTGATGGTTGCACGGTAGGCCGCACGGGGCTGAGTTTTGGTGCACAGTAGGCCGCAAGGTTGGTGCTAGGAGGTGTGCTGAATAGCGAGCATGAACAGTCGTTCACTGATGAGTGTAGAGAAGGCACGTACGGTGGAATGCAATGTCGTGCGCAGGCACTCGGCAGTGCCCGATTGTGTGTAGATTGCCGAGTGACATGTCGGCTAATAGGCGAGCAGGCGTGCATTTGGTTGATGTCGCGCTGGATGCCGTATGATGATGCTCCAAGCCGGGTGTATGGACAGGCAAGGCATGCTGACTGCTGGGTGAGAAGGAACTCTCACATGTTGGCTGTCGTGTGTGGACATGTGAGGTACGTTAGCGTGCGGATCGGCGGGCATTAAGCTTGTTTAGTACGCACGGAGGTTTCTCATAGGCGCAAAGAAGGTGGCACGATAGCAGGTGGGCAGGAGCGAGTTGCCGAGCATAGTGACTGGTGGTGGACAAGCAGATAAATAGGCCTGATACCGTGTAAGGCGCACAGGGATACGCACGATTGCTGGGCATTGTTGCCCGATTTATACAGGGTGCCGAGCAAGTGGTGTGGTTAGCAGCAATGAATCTGGAGGAAAACCTATATGTGTTGCCCGCATTCATGCTTGGAGGCAAATTATCGAATTTGCTGATAAATAACTGTCATAATTGATTTAATTATTTGATTGTTGTTATATATGTTATGCATGATTCTCTATGATTTACTACCTTATGTGCCGTAATAGGAGCATGTTAGGTTGTTGTTTTATTTTGGAATATTATATGCATGAAAAAACCCTCGATGTTAAATTACTAAGTGGGAGAGGGGATTGGTTAATAATCCCTGCAGCCTCCATTATTGGTTTGTAATGTGATGCAAGTGTACTTGCGCATTAGTTATAGTGTCTTCCTCCCCATCGGATGAGTATATTTGTGGATCACTGGTACAGACTTCTTTAAATAATTATTATTTCTAATGTGCTGCATATGAACTGCGCGTTGGCTATAGTGTCTTCCTCCCCATCAGATGAGTTTATATGAGATTCACTGGTACAAACATTTAATTGATGATTGTAGAAAGTTACCCAAGCACGTGTGTACTTCTCTATCTATAAGGCAGACAAGCTTGTGCAATGGACTTGGAATTAAATAATGTTGAACACTTAGGTGCAAATAATAAGTATCCTCCCCATCGGAGTCACTGTTGTTATTTGCATGGCTAAAGAAGGACCGAATATTAATATTTTGTCATAAAGTTAGGTTGACGAATGAAATTAAGGGATAAAACCTTCTCGTAAAAATGTTCAGGTATGTATACGTCCACATTATCGTGGCATGCAGACTCACGGTGCTTGAGATATCGGTGAATTTTATTTTATATTGTTTTGAGGGAATCAATATAAGTAGATAAATTTGAAGATTTGATTAGAGTATTTATTTATGATTCTAAAGATTTTCAAATGATTTTATTTCACTTATTGTTGACTAAGAGAAATTGTATTTAATTGTCCAAAATTAGAATATTAGAAAAGAATATTAGTTTTAATTCTTACTGCTTAGGAAAACATATGTGTTCTCACTAAGGATGTTCTATGATTCCTATTAAAGTCTCTAGTGGAGAGGTGAGAGGTTCATAGAAATATGATGATCTCATGTAACTCTTCGGATACCTGAGTAAGGTTGATAGGCGAGAGTTCGTGGTTGAATTGATGAACGAATTTGAAATGATTGGAGTAGAAATTGAAGGGGAACCTAGGTCAATTTTATTCTCCATAATTTGTCTAGAACTTTTGAGCAAGTTCCACCTAAATTACAAGAGGTTGTATTCGGTTGGAAACTTCTGACAAAACAAGTGGCGAAGGAAATCAATTTTCATGAAGATGTGTACAAGGTTAGTGTCTCATTTACTAGTTATTGAAGCATGATTAGTAATGGTATCTACTGACACGTTATGTGTATTGGATTGAATACTAAAAGTCTATCTTTTTTGTATGAACAATGTTATAACAATTTATTTGAAATGAGAATCATATGATCAAATGATTGCATCTTATAATTTATATATATGCACAATGCAATAGTTCACTTACTTTATACTATAGATAATATGTTGTGCGACAACACGCGGAAGATCATATTATCGGTTTTCTTATAAAGTATAAATAGATGCTCACAACCGAAATAAATAAGGACTCTCTATCGGGATGGTTGTAGTGTGATTTGGTATTAGTTTGTCTTGACTATAGAACATATTAGTGCAATTGTGTGTATTAAGCAGGACCGCTTGAGATAGTTTAATTTATACTAACTATGTAGGAGAACTTGATCTCTGTTATTATGGATGTTCGTGCTCTTAATCCCTATACAATAACATAGACACGTAAGACAATGTGTATTTCTTTGATTCATCAATAGGTGAGATTTACATGTAATTAAATTAATAAACTCGGTGAATTAGGAAATAGTGTTGTCTCTATAGTGTGTTGTTGATTGTAGAAGGAATCCGTGTTCGACATAGATTGATGATATCCCCTTGAGGAGATCATAAGGATTATCATGTAAACCCTGTAGGTGGATTTATTTCGGCATGATAATGAGGTTGAGTGGTACTACTCTCAGACGAGATATTAATGAATGGAGTTGTCAGTAACTTAATTAATTAATGGACTGTATATCTTAAACATGGGGAGTTAATGGGCTCATAATAACAATGAGCCCATAACGTAATTATGAGATTAGAATGGTAGTGCAGTAATAATATTTAATGGTATATATTATTATTATGGACTTAAGTATAAACTTTGGGCTAAACTTGGATACTTAAGCCCAATGGAGACCCAACTATAATTTCTCCTCCTGGTCCCTGCTGTAGCCCATATGTAAGTCATCTCAGCTGTTCGAAAACCCTAACTGAAAATAATTCATGCCTAACACTATGAAGGGGGTTAAAGAACAGCAGATTAAGAAGATCTCAAAGATCGTCGTCCACACGACGTAGAGATTGGGCTTGGGAATACAGAAGAAGATCAAGAGGTCGTTTGCTGTTGTAGTCTGCCAATTTGTATGATTTTTATAAAATCTTATAGACTTCAAAGTAGGACGTGTGATATATTGACAGAAAGCCACGGAAGAGAGGATCATTTTGGCATATAGATCACTCAATTCTGACATCGGATGAGAGTGTTATACCTAAAATAGAGAGGCTGCGAAGGTTGCCGGCGAGAATCCATCTTCTCCAGCATACCCTTGTGAAAGGTAATATGTTTCTTGTTTTCATGCTTCCGCAGACTATTAGAAACGTATAGAACCCTAACGGTTCATGTTAACCAAATGATTGAATACCAATGATTGGTATCAGAGCTTCAGTTTTGTGGTGAAGCGTGATACGTTAGGCTAGAATTATGTGCCATATGTGTAATTAGGGTTTGTAGAATTTGTTTCTTGTTGAACACCCTATTCTGTACACGATGACACACACACATCGACAGGTGATGACATGGCTGATGGGCGTCGAGGCTGCAACGACACGACGGCGTGAAAACTTGAGCCAGGCTTTGCATGCAGGCAAACTTGGGGCGTTGACCTGGCAAGGTTGACGCGGGGCATTAATGGCGAGTTGGTGGTGCTACGTGAGTGAAGCAGCCGGCATGATGTGGCACTAGAGACGCTGGTCATGATGGTGGGCCGACAGCAGTGCACATGAGGTGCGTGGCTTGCAGTGCAAGTTAGGTCAGCGAGCCAGTCTGTGTAGATGGCACGACCTGCCGGTGCCGGTGGCACGAGTGGTAGCACTTAGCGGCACGACCTGGTGTCCATTATCGGCACAATGAAGACGTGGGTTGACGACGGTTGCGGCATGAGCAGTTGTTCCAAGTGGGGCTGTTAGGGTTCTGAGCGGGTCTGCAAACATTCTGGTCGAGTCTGAATAGGCTGGCGAATCGTAAGGCCTTTTCGTTCGGGATGGTGTTTGGTTCCGAGCAAGTCAGTCGCTGCCCAGTACATCAGAGGCACGAGGCTGGCTGTCAGACGGAATGACCGAAACTAGCAGGCAGCACGTGATGTGTGGCATGGTAGGTTCGCTGTTGTAAAAGGAGCAGACGCAGACGCGTCAGACGTGAGCAGCGGTGATCTAGGCGAGTCGATGAGAATTCTGGGCGAGTCAATGAGAATTCTGGGCGAATCGACAAGTATTTTGGGTGAGTTGATGAGAACTCTTACGAGTCAGGAAGAATTCCAGGCGAGTTGATCGTGAGTTCCCTTAAGAGTTTTGGGCGAGTTAACGTGTGTTTCGGGCGATCGAGTTGACTGCATTCTGGGCAAGTCAGAATCGTTCTGGGCGAGTTGACCAGGGCATTAGGCGTGATGACGGATAGCTTGCTGGCAGGCGTGTGTGGCATGACTAGTGCCCAGACTCTGCACGAGTCGTGTGGATGAAGTTTTGGCCATGGCAAACTAACTGTAGGCTTTTGATGGCGGCACGACTCGTGTGGATACCCTGCACGAGTCGTGCAAGTGCTTTCCACGGGCAGTAGGGCTAGTTTATGCGTATCATTATTTTCTGCATTTATTTCGTGATATATAATAGCCATAATTGATTTAACTATCTATTATTGTTATATATGGTTGCATGTCGATATGATGATTTTGATAATCTGGATGATATCGACGGTCGATATCGATAATTTTAAAATTTTGATAATTTGGAAATTTTTGAAAATTTGATAATCTTGTCGATATCGATGATTTTAATAATCTTGAAGATATCGATGGTCGATATCGATAGTTTAAAAATTTGATAATCTGGATATTTTCAAAAATTTTGATAGTTTGGAAGTCTATGTCGACATTCGTGCTTGGAGGCGAACAATTGAATTCGATGATATATAACTGTTAATAATTGGTTTAACTATTTAATTATTGTTATATATGTTATGCATGATTCTCTGTGATTTACTGTCTTATGTGCCATAATAGAAGCTTGCTAGGTTGTATATTTTATTCTTCAATATTATATACATGTAAAAACCCTCGGTGTTAAATTAATAAGTGGGAGAGAGGATTAGTAAATAATTCCCGTAGCCTCCATTATTGGTTTGTAATGTGATGCAAGTATACTTTTGTGTTGGCTATAGTGCCTTCCTCCCCATCGGATGAGTATATTTGTGGATCACTGGTACGAACGTCATTAAATAATTATTGTTTGTAATGTGAAGCACATGAACTTGCGTGTTGGCTATAGTGCCTTCCTCCCAATCGGATGAGTTTGTTTGCGGATCACTGTACAACCTTATAATTGATGAATGTAAGAAGTTATCCAAGCGCGTGTATACTCCTCCATCTGTAAGGCACATAAGTTTGGGCCGCCCGGACATGGGGTCAAAAATGGTGTATACTTAGATGCAAATAATAAGTATCCTCCCCATCGGAGTCACTACTTTTATTTGCATGGCTAAAGAGGAACCGACTATTAATTATTTTGTCATGAGATTAGGTTGACAGATGAAATTAATGGGTAAAATATTCTCTTGTAAATGTTCGGGTTTGTAAACATCCACTCTATCGTGGCTTGCAGACTCACGGTTCTTGAGATATCGGTGAACTTATATTTTATCATTATTTTTAGGGAATCAATATAAATGGATAAATTTGAAGATTTGATCGGTGTATTTATTTGTGATTCTCTGTAATTTCATATGGTTTAATCTCGCTTATTGTTTACTAAAAGAAATTATATTTACTGGTCCAAAATTAGATGATTAGAAAAGAATCTTGGTTTTGAATTTTACTACTTAGGAAAATATAAGTGTGTTCTCACTAAGGATGTCCCATGATGCCCTTTAAAGTCTCAGGTGAAGAGGTGAGAGGTTCATAGAAATATGATGGTCTCATGCGACTCTTCATATACTTAAGTAAGTTATAAAGGCAAGAGGTCATGTATAAGTTGATGAATGAATTGGGAATGCTTAAAGTAGAAATTGAAGGGGAAACCTAGATCAATTTATTCTCCATAATTTGTCTGGATGTTTTGAGCAAGTTCTACCTGAAATACGAGAGGTTGTATATGGTGGGGAACTTCTGACAAAACATGTGGCGAAGTAAAGCTATTTTCATCATGATGTGAACAACGTTAGTATCTCATTCACTAGACGTTGAAGCATGATTAGTGATGGCATTTACTGACACGTTGTCTATAGATACCGGAGTCACTAAAAGTCTGCAACTAAGTGATGATGAGATTGTATTATACATGGGTAACACTACTAGAGTAGTGGCTGTTGGAATGGGAGTTGTTTATTTATCTTACGATATGAATAAACGTTTGGTTTTGAGAAATTGTCCTTACGTATATTTTTCATAGAAAGAATTTGATTTTAGTTTCTATGCATTTACGGATGAATACTCTATTTCATTTAGATGACATGGTCATCATAATGAAGGATGGAGCTATAATCTGTTGTTGTACGTTGGTGGACAATTTGTATACTCTTATATCATGTTTATCCTACGAATGCAACAAATAATAATTAATAACGTGTCTTCTAATCATAATAGGAGTGAGACTCTTTTGGAAATGATTAGATAGATGATGAATGATTTGGAATTACTAAATTTATTTTATGGGTATGCCCTAGAAACAACATTCGTATAACATTTGTCTGTTTGTGGAAAATCCTAGAAAAATGAAGGTTGATGATTTATTTAATCCAAAAGATCGAAGGGTGATTGTTGACTCAAACACTAGATTTTTGGAAAATGACTATATTTTAAATCATAAACCCATGTATAAATTGTTCTAAAGGAAGTGAGAGGGAAAACACAAAGTATTAGTACCAAGTGTACAAGAGAATATACCACAAGGTAAACCGCAATGCTTGTGTCACGTCTGATACACAATTGCATGTAGTGTCTTGTCATAGTGGGAGGGTTGTTTGACAACCTATAAGATATATGTTTTGGGAGAGTTATGAGACTTAGTCCCTAGTAAACATGGAATAGACCCACGGATACGACAAAGCACTACAAGATAGAAATACCGAATCTTAGCAAAGTGCAATGGTTTCTGAACTAGAATCGATGGATTCTAAATCAAATCTGGGAGCTTGTAGGACCACTAAATAGTGTAAAAGCCATTGGAAGTAGTCATACAAAATAAAAGAGGATCATACGGTAAGGTGAAAACCTTGGAAGCAAAGCTTATTGTGAAAAGGTATAATCAGAAAGAAAAGGTTCGATTATGAGGAAACCTGTTTGCTGATAGCTATGCCTATGTTGATCCGGACCCTTTTATCTGTTGCTTCTCATATGAAATATGAGGGATAGCAAATAGATGTCAAGACAACTTTCCTGATTGGAAGTCTTGAGGAAAATATGTATATGAAGCAATCAGAGTGATTCATTGCAAAGGGCTAAGAGCATTTTGATAGTAAGCTTAAAAGTGTCCATCGGTGGACTAAAGCAAGCTACAAGATCATGAAACATCCATTTTGATGAGGCAAATCCAGTGACATGGATTTAATCAATATTCGGACGGGTCTTGTGTATTGAAAAGAGTGACGGAAACGTGGTGGTATTTCTTGTACTATACGTAGATAGTATCTTGCTCATTGGAGACAATAAAAGAGTATTGTCAGGCATATGGGGTATGATTAATAAGGCAGTGTGAGATGAAAGATTTAAGAAAAGCAAAATATATCCTTTTGATCACGGTAATACGGATCATAAGAAAGGATGTTATGCTTGTCTCAAGCTTCATCAAATTATACGATCCTTATTTGTTCAGCATGTGACTTTATCTAAGAAAATGTGTCTTGAGACGCAAAAAGAAGATAAAGGTGATGAAAGCGGTTCCTTATCCTTCAGCGAATGAGAAAGCTTAATCTAAGGATTGCTATGCACGAGTATGGATAACTGTTTTGCCGAATGCATGAACAGTGGGTATCAAGGTAACCCAAAATAAGAATGTTGAACTGTGGTAACACATAATTTTGAAATACCTGAAAAGGTAGAAATTATATGTGAACTTACCGAATAGATTCACTGCTTCTTATGGGTTACATAGATTCAGATTTTTCAAAAATCAGATAGGGACGACAGTAAATCCACCTCAAAGGTTATGTGTTTAATTTTAGGAAGTTCAGTCATAATGTGGAGGAGTGATATATAGAAATATATATTGTAGATTCCGAACTCCATCATGGAAAGATGATAAATTGGAGCCTATGAGGCAGCCAAAGTATCTGTATAACTCTAGAAACTTCATAATAGACTTCGAAGTGTTTTCTAAGTTTGCCCAAGGTTATACAATTTATTTTGATGATAATCCTTTTACAAGGACCTTAAGGCGAGAGCTTTTGATGGTCTTGTAGTGGGAGTAGGAATCAGATATACGACAGACGACATGATAGCATAGTCTTTTAGTATAAGTGGGAGATTATTGGATTGTATACTAAAAGTCTAGTTTTTTGTATGAACAATGTTATAACAATTTATTTGAAATGAGAATCATATGATCCAATGATTGCATCTTTATAATTTATTTATATGCACGATGTCATAGTCCACTTACTTTATATTATAGATAATATATTGTGCGACAACACGCGGAAGATGGTTGTAGTATGATTTGATATTAGTTTGTCTTAACTATAGAATCACATTAGTGCACTTGTGTGTATTGAGCAGGACCGCTTGAGATCGTTTGATTTATACTGACTATGTAGGAGAACTTGATCTCTGTTATTATAATGTTCGTGCTCTTAATCCCTATACAATAACCTCGACATGTAAGATAGTATGTATTTCTTTGATTCATCAATGGTGAGATTTACATGTAATTAAATCAAAAAACTCGGTGAGTTGGGAAATAGTGTTGTCTCTATAGTGTGCTGTTGATTGTAGAAGGAATCCGCGTCCGACATAGGTTGATGATGTCCCCTTGAGGAGCTCAAAAGGATTATCATTTAAACCCTGCAGGTGGATTTAGTCCGGCATGATAATGAGGTTGAATGGTACTACTCTCGAACGAGATATTAATTAATGGAATTGTCAGTAACTTAATTAATTAATGGAAATTGTATATCTTAAACATGGGGAGATTAACCGGCTCATAATAAGAAGGAGCCCATAACGTAATTATGGGATTAGAACGGTAGTATAGTAATAATATTTTAGTGGTATATATTATTACTATTGGACTTAAGTATAAGCTTTGGGCTAAGCTTGGATACTTAAGCCCAATGAAGGCCCAACTCCAGTTTCTCCTTCTGGTCCCTGCTGTAGCCCATATATAAGTCATCTCAGCTATCCAAAAACCCTAACTGAAAAGTAATTCATGCCTAACACTGTGAAAGGGGTTAGAGAATAGCAGATTGAGAAGATCTCGAAGATCGTCGCCCACACGACGTCGAGATTGGACTTGGGAATACAACAGAAAATCAAGAAGTTGTTTACTGCTGTTGTCCGCCAACTTGTATAATTTTTATAAATTTGTATAGACATCAGAACAGAACGTGTAATATACTGACGGAAATCCACGGAAGAGAGGATCGTTTTTGCATATAGATCAATCAATTCCGATATCGTATGAGAGGTATGCACAAAATGGAGAGGTTGCACAGGCTGCCGGCGAGAATCCATCTTCTCCAACATACCTTGGTGAAAGGTAATACGTTTCTTATTTTCATGCTTCCGCTGACTGTTAGAAACATATGGAACCCTAACGGTTCATGTTAACAAAATGATCGAACGCCAATAGTGTGTAGTTACCAGAATCACTAAAAGCCTGCAACTAAGTAATGATGAGATTATTATGTACATGGGTACTATTATGAAGTAGTGGCTGTTGCAGTGGGAGTTGTTTATTTATCTTCAGATAGGAATAAACGGTTGATTTTGAGAAATTATCTTTACGTATATTTTCATAGAAAGAATTTCATTTCAGTTTCTATGCATTCACAGATGGATACTCTATTTCATTAAATGACATGGTCATAGTGATAAGGGATGGAGCTATAATCTGTTACGGTATGTTGGTAACAATTTGTACATTCTCAAATCATGTTTCTCTCACGATGCAACATAATAGTAATGATAACGTGTCTTCTAATCCTAATAAGAGAAAAAAACCTTCGGATATGAACTAAACATACCTTTAGGCATCTGAAACTAGGTCATGATTGCCTTTTCAAGGCAAATGGGTGTAGAGCCAAAGATATGTTGGAATTAGTTCATTCTGATTTATGCGGTCCTAAGACTATCTAGGCGAGAGGTGGTTAGATATACTTTGATGCACTGCAAGTCCTAGTACTGTGATTAATTCAAAAGTTCATGGCTCATGTGGTGAAGGGTCATCAAAAATATATCAAGTCATTACGTTTTAATCGTGGTGGAGAGTTCCTCTTAGGATAGTTTAGGAGCTATTTATCAGAGGTTGGGATTGAATTCCAAGTTGACAACACCGGGCAAACCCCAGCTGATTGGTGTGGCAAAAAGAAGGTATAGGACTCTTATGGAAATGGTTAGATAGATGATAAATTATTCGGAACTACTAAATTCATTTTATGTGTATGCCCTAGAAAGAGCATATTGTAAGGATGATTGTCTGTTTGTGGGAAATTCTAGAAAAATGAAGGGGATTTATTTAGTCCAAAAGATCAAAAGTGTGTATGTTAACATGAACACTAGATATTTAGAAAATGACTATGTAATAAATCACAAGTATGAATTGTTCTAAAGGAAGTCTTAAGGAAAATATTTGTTTGGAGCAACCAGAATGATTCATTGCAAAGAGCTAAGAACATTTTGATAGTAAGCTTAAAATTGTCCATCGATGGACTAAAGCAAGCTTTAAGATCATGTAACATTCATTTTTTATGAGGAATCCAGCCATATAGTTTTAATCAATGTTCGGATGGGCCTTGTGTATTGAAAAGAGTGATAAAAATGTGGTGGTATTTCTTGTGTTATATGTAGATAGTATCTTAATACTTGGAGACAATGAAAGAGTATTGTCTGGCGTATCGGTATGGTTGATAAAGTAGTATGAAATGCGAGACTTAAGATAAGCAGAATATATCCTTGCGATCATGATGATCACATGATAGGATATTGTGCTTATCTCGAGCTTCAAGGAATGATAAAATCCTTACTTGTTTTAGAATGTGACTTTATCTAAGGTTTTGTGTCTTATGACACAAAAGAAGATAAAGGAGATAAAAGCGGTTCTTTATTCTTCGGCGAATAAGGAAGCTTAATCTAAGGAATGCTATGCGCAAGAATGGATATCTGTTTTGTCAGTGGCATGGTCAGTTGGTATCAAGGTAACCCGAAACAAGAATGTTGAACTATGGTAAGACATATATTTATGTACCTGAAATAGACTAGAAATTATATGTGGACTTAACAGACAAATTCACTGCTCCTTGTGGGTTACATAGATTTAGATTTTTCAAATCAGATAAGGACGGTAGTAAATTCACCTCAAGGTTATATGTTTAATTTTGGAAGTAGAGCCATAATATGGAGGAGTGTTATATAGAAATATATTTCAGACTCCACCATGGAAAGGTGATAAATTGGAGCCTTTGAGGCAGCTAAAGTATTAGTATGACTTTAGAAACTTCATGATGGACTTGGAAGTGTTTATAAGTTTGCCCAAGGTTATCATAATTTATTGTGATAATAATGGTGTAGTTTCAAACTTGAAGGAATCACGAGTCCATAAGGAATTAACCACATTAAGCGCAAGTACCACCTGTTACAAGAAATCATATGATGAGGGAAAGTTTGTTGTCGCCAAGATTGCATCGGATGATAACCTAGTAGATCCTTTTACAAGGACCTTAAGGCAAAAGCTTTTGATGGCCGTGTAGTGGGAGCGAGAATCAGATGTATGGCAGTGGACATGACAACATAATCTTTTAGTATAAGTGGGAGATTGTTGGATTGTATACTAAAAGTCTAGCTTTAGTATGAACAATGTATTAAAAATTTATTTGAAATGAGAATCATTGATCAAATGATTGCGTTTTATAATTTATTAATATATCCGATGCAATAGTCCACTTACTTTATACTGTAGATAATATGTTGTGCGACAATACGTGGAAGATCATATTATCGATTTCTTTATAAAGTATAAATAGATGCTCACAATCAAGATAGATGGGGACTCTCTATCGGGATGGTTGTAGCGTGATTTGGTATTAGTTTCTCTTGACTATAGAATCACATTACTGCACTTTTTGTGTATTGAACAGGACCACTTGAGATCGTTCGACTTATACTGACTATATATGAGAACTTGATCTTAGTTATTATGGATGTTCATACTCTTAATCCCTATACAATAACCTCGACACTTAAAGTAGTATGTATTTCT
Source organism: Pogostemon cablin (assembly GCA_023678885.1). Lineage (NCBI taxonomy): Eukaryota > Viridiplantae > Streptophyta > Magnoliopsida > Lamiales > Lamiaceae > Pogostemon > Pogostemon cablin. The sequence goes on along the minus strand of CM043004.1, from coordinate 7,064,419 downwards.
GTGATTCAGCAATGAGTGAGATTTAAATATTAAATCAATAAATTCGGTAAGTTGGGAAATAGTGTTGTCTCTATTGTGTGTTGTTGATTGTAGGAGGAATCTGTGTCCTATTAAATAGGTTGATGATGTCCTCTTGAGGAGCTCATAAGGATTATCATGTAAACTCTGCCAATAGATTTATTCCGACATGATAACAAGGATGAGTGGTACTACTCTCGGATGAGATATTAATTAATAGAATTGTAAGTAACTTAATTAATTAATGGACATTGTATATCTTAAACATGGGGAGACTAACGTGCTCATAATAAGAAGGTGCCCAAAATGTAAATTTGGGATTAGAGCGGCAGTGCAGTAATAACATTTTTGTGGAATATATTATTATTATTGGACTTAAGTATAAGTTTTGGGCTAAACTTGGATACTTAAGCCCAATGGAGGCCCGACTCTAATTTCTCCTCCTGGTCCCTGTTGTAGCCTATAAATAAGTCACCTCAACTTATCTGGAACCCTATTATTCACGACTAAAACAAGAGTTGGATTGGGAGGAAATCAAATTGAGGAGATCTTGAAGATCGTCTCCCACACATCGTTAAGATTGAATTTGAGAATATAGCAGAAGATCAAGAGATTGTTTTCTGCAGATGTTCTTCCTTAACATACCCTGGTTAAAGGTAATATGTTTCTATCTTTTTGCTTCCACTGATTTATAAATGCATGGAACCTTAACAGTTCACGTTAACCAAACGATCGAACGCCAACACAACCAAGACAATATACAAGAAAATCTTTGCATTTAGCTCTTGATATCGGAGTAGGTTAGGGCCCTGAAATGAAAACAACTACTTTGAAAACTCCAGACCTACATTAGACAAATCACAAATGCATATCCCTAGGCCATAGAGCTCAATTTGATATAGATGAAGCAAAGAACGAGAAATGTTTGGAGCTAGCTTGCAAATTGTGTACTCATCGTGATTGGTTTCCACAGTGGTGTCGAGGCAGTCACATGTTGATGTGAGCAGCGATGGAGGCATACAATGAATATGCCTTACACATAGCCCATATTCAGTGTGGTTGGTTCCTAGCCAGAAGTCGAGTGTGAAAGTACCACTGCAAGTGGGATACGAACTTTGCTTAAATGACGCAAGCAAGAACTTCTACATGCAATTCCATCTTCCTTTCATTTGAGGAATTCACGATTTTGGAGCAGTTCTTACCTCTTCTTTCCGGCTCGAGTGTCTAACAGATTGTAGGGTGAAGATGAAACTGGGAGTTGAATTGAATTCTTTCTGCTGCAGTTGTGAAAGGTTATAACTCAGCTAAAGAATATGCAAGAAGGAGAGAGAATGGGAGTTTGACGTAATTAATTTCAATTGGATAGGGTGGAGTTGAATTGAATTCCTTCTGCTGCAATTGTAGAGCATATAACCCAGTTGAAGGAGACGCAACAAGGAGAGATCGTGAGTGTAGGCACTTGAATTTTATTGTCTATTAAAGGAAAATATGTGGCAAATTAATGCAATAATTATCAATTAATTATTTATTTATTAAGGAATTTAAATAAATAAATTTTAAAATAAATTAGTGAATAATTGATGATTGGGAGTGATCCAGTCAAATAAGTCCATGGCCGCAAATTAGGTTAAATCAAAGATCAACCAATCATATGGAAAGGCCCAAGCTTGCAGAATCAGGTCAAATCAGACAATGACCAATCAAATTATGTGTTATTTATGGTTCTTCCTCACCCTTCATCTATATAAGGAGCCCTCTTCCATTCAATCCATACATACCTAAAATATCTTAAGACGCAGATGATTCTGAAGAGATCAAGAATATGAGTAGTGCTACCTTGAAATCTTCAAGCATCTTCAAGTCAAGAACAACCTCCGATTAGAGATCAAGGTATTAAGCACCTTCGATCCGGCGTTCTTCCAACCAACTGCCTCCGATTAGATATCAAGGTGACAAGCCCTTCCGATCCAGCGTTCTTTAAGTCAACAGTCTCTGATTAGAGATAAAGGTACCAAGGCCCTCCGATCAGGCATTCTTCCAGCCAACCGCCTCCGATCAGAGATACAGGTGTCAAGTCCCTCTGATCCGGCGTTCTTCCAGTCAATGACTTTCTCCATAGAAAGCTCTCCAGTCAACGTTCAATCTGAACAAAGGCTCAACGCTTCCGGATCAACATTACAAGACTACACATCAGAGCTCGAACAAGCTTCATCTGAAGATCTAGCTCAACACACACGCTGTCAACACAGTCAGCATACACTCCAGTCAAAGAAGTCAAAGTCTACACACACAAGTCAAGTCAAAGTCAAGTCAAGCCAAATTGGATCGAGAAAATAATCAAAGGATTGATTGAGATTGAAACTCATTTACATCTTTTCCCAATTAAATCCCTCTGAAATTATCTTTGTACTCAATTTGTATTTATTTCATTTTAAATACAAAATTTGTAGTTAAAGTGAGTTGGACTTGATTATTTCAGCTGGGCAGGGTGAGTAAGGTATAACCACCCAACTGGTAATTTTGATAAAATGCAAGGAGGGTTAGTATTGTCCAAAAAATGCCAAATTGTTATTTTTGATAATTAAGTTAGATGTTTGTTGGTATTAATTTTTCACTTTTATTTTGGTAATTATGTATATTGGCACAAATTATAAAGTATAATTAAGGTATAAAAGAAACTATAAATTAATAATTATTAAAAAAATATATATATATATACTACCACTGTCTCCTTAAAAAAGGGTCTTTTTTTTTTCATTTTAGCGTCTCATCTAAAGAGTCTCCTTTCATTTTTTACACACATGAAACCCACACACACCCAATAACATAATTAAAATATAGTTCCTACACTCCAAATAATATAAATACCCACTACACATTAAATAATAATAATACTTAATCCACGTTCAAAAAGAAAAGACTACCCATTGGGTGGGACGTAGGGAGTATTTTTTATTGTATATTTTCATCTTTTTGCCAATATATTATAAATATACTCAACAATGATAATCAAAAAATATAATTAACTATTTATTATTAATGTGTAAATTGTGAATCTCCTAAATTATATACTTATACATTCCTAATAACACATTTTTATTAATATAAATACTGAAACATTCCTTATATATTCAATTTCTCTAAATTAATAAATTATTAATTTATCGATTATATATTATCTCTTTAAATTAATAAAAATTTTCGGTCCCAACAATATTAATTTACAGAGATTTTATTAACTACTAAAAAGATACCTTCAAAACTTTTTCGAACAATTGTCAATTAGAACATTTTTATATATTTTTAATAACAAAATATTTTATCAAAAATTATTTTTGATTAAAAATATTATATTCCTATTTTTTATTTATACTATTAATATGAAATAATTTAGTACATCATTATTACTTTTTATTACTGTATAATATTATTTTTTATTAAAATATTATTATTTACTCGGTGGGACAACATCATTAAATTTATTTAAATTCATAATCACTGTACATAAGATTATTTTCTAAAATTAAAGTAAAAATAAATGGTTTAATAACGTTTCAAAGACAAATTATATTTTTTTAAATAGAAAAGTTATACTATATTATGAATATTGATACTCGTTTAATAGAATTATATGGTGAAATATGGTTAGTTAAAGGAATTAAAAGTGATTATTTTAAATTTAAAAAATAAAATCTAAAAATAATAGTAACAAAATAGATGTAGTTCCTCTATTCTATGTTAAAGTTTACGTTTGGTTTTTTATGTAGAGTAAGAAATGTAATACTCCCTCCATCCATCCTTAATTTATTAATTTTACTATTTTGGGTTATACACTCTTAATCTGTCTATTTTTCTTTTTAAACATATGGGATCCACTCCCTCAACTAATATAAATAAAATATAGGACTCACACCCTCCTCTAATACAACTACTCACTACACATAAAATAATAATAGTTCTTAAACCACGTGAAAAAGCAAATAAATAAATGAGTCAATAAATAGTAGGCACAAAACATTCTTAATTATTGTTGTACGATACATTCGTCTTAGAAAATTACTGATAAATACAAAGTTTTATTTTTTACCCATAATACCCATATCTTTCTGAACATCAGTGTGTATCGTTAAGAGAAAATAAAAAAAAGCCCGATTAAGTAATTATACTAATGTACATCAATGCGATTCTTGTGAGAGAAATAAATTAATGAGAGACAAACAAAGAATAAACTATTAAAATCACCATTGAAGAGTACACACTGATGTACACCAATGTGCAATCTGACCAAAAGAAAGAACATGCCATTAAATTTTAATGTACACCAGTGTACAATCTGACCGATGAATGAACATGCCATTAAATTCCCCCAAAATAAGAAACTCATTAAACTTTGACTTGACTGTACATTAGTGTGCAATTCAGAGACAATAAATTCCCTCAAAATAAGAAACTCATTAAACTTTCACTTTACTGTACATTAGAGAGAAATATAGAATATATTCAATCTCGATTGAAGAGTGAGCGCTGATATACATCAGTGTGTAATCTGACAGAGGAAATAACACGCCAATAAATTCCCCAAAAATAAGAAACCCATTAAATTTTCACTTTACTGTACATTAGCGTACAATTCAAAGTGAGAAATAGTAGATATGGTAGTTCCTGAAATTACTCCTTAATGCGCGATTGATGAGTACAATGGGTAATGCTGGAAAATAAATTAGGCCTGTATCTATTAATATTTATATTTAATCAATGTATTTATTAATAATTAATCTATACAAATGTGTACCTATGAGTAATAATCCTTAAATAAATTGATGTTGGACGGAGGGAGCATTTTAATGAATAGTTTGTCGAGAGTAATGTATAATTAGTAGTTATATTAGTGATTATATATGAATCTCATGTACAAAATTTGTTTTATGTGAGTCCTAATTGACAAAAAGATAAATGTAAACTTTAAATTAAACATAAATAAAAATAAAAAATGTATACCTTTTTGCAGAGCCATGGTGTGTATATATACAACAAAAATATTGGACATTCATACCCTAATAATTCATGTCATATACCCTTAAAATTTCATATTTATTCTAAAAATTTAGGATATTTTAAAGAATAATTATATTGTCAATCCATAAATAAAATGAGTTTATATTCAGGATGAAAAACGCTATTAAGGATAGAAACATAGATTTATAAATGGGAAGACGAAGATTTTCAGTAATACACACGGTAGAGTACATCCAACACTTAATCTAACTACTTCACTAATAGAATATGATTTCTCCCCATGAGACTCCCTCTCATTAAATCTACATGATGATTGTTTATCAATACAATTTTCTAACAAAAACACTAGAACACCAACCCTTACACACTTTTCTTTTCTTAATAAAAATAGATTCTTTCCTCATTTATTCTCTTATTTATATGCCTCGTGTGATTCCTCTTTCTTTGGAGTAATATTAACATGGCTCAATTGCTCTAAATTAACCTCCATTAATTGCTGGGTAGACAATCTTCTTCTTCTGATAGACTGCAATCATTTGATCTCTTTAAAAAATAGCTTCATCTTCATAAGGTAACCGAGTAATGAACCTGTAAAAAATAATCATGAAAGAACATATACAATTTGTCACTTATATTCCTTTCATTCTCCCCCTTGGCAAATGCATATAACAAACAGAGTATAAGAAGAAGATCAAGTAAGTAGAAACGAAACATATAGAGAAATACTAATAGAGCATATTATCCAAAGTCAAAGACTGCCTTCAGCAGAGGCATAATACAACCCATAGAAAAAGAAGAGTTTTAGAATAAATAAATTTTGTCACAAAGAGCTTAGCCGACGAGATCTCAAAATAATGAACTTGGTTTCAATTTTGGTATAAATTGATTAGAGCAAGTGTACCCTATCACGTAGTAGATCGTAGTGACCAATTGCGAAATTTATAATATCGAACCCAAGAGCGAAAGTATATATATCCGTATTTGAGAAATGTTTTACTTTGGAAGCACTAATCAATAAAAGAGGGGTTGATTAACACTACGAACTAACTAAGAAAGTAATTAAATATAGAACATATACAAATGTGATGGAAGATAGATGAAGGTGAGCACTCTAAGAAGTATGTAAGGGAGGCAACATCATGGAAAGGCTCATATAGACTCACACACACACATGTATTAAAGGTCATCATGTTATGATATTAAGAGCACACCTGAAGAGTGTCTCCAATCCTCACTATTTCCATAGGTAATTATGGATATTAATTTACCGGTATAGAGATATTATCAAGAAGAATTTTCTCTAATAGGCAGTGACGCTTTCCTATATTAGCATTCTAAGGTCAAATGCGTTTTGGTTTGGGTCCCCTCATCATATCAAACACTTTCACAAGTATAATCAATAATTTCCTATCATGAGATTCTAAGCACATAAAGGTTATGTCCAAATGATCGCTATTTTCTTTCATCCTCAAGTGTAAGGGATCGATTGTAGCGCGTGTGAACAAGTTAAATTACCGTTCCCATGGGATAATTATAAACTTACTATTCAACTCTATCTATGACAATTTAATTGCAAGACAAATTTGGGATTTTCGAAAGGATAATTAATTAAGCCCAAATTAATTTATTCTAAACCCAGATTAATTACCTATAGATGTTTATAAGATGATCACTAAATCTAGTTAGACCTCCTTGATCGGGTAGAACATAACACTTATAATGAGCTACAAATCCTAGGATCGATAAGAAATTATCTCTCACTCCCTCTATAGGTACTTCATGCTAAATTCCATTAAAGGTTAAAGCACTAGACTTCCCTTTCTAGGTACTAAATTATTAACCCCTTTTTTCTCCTTATCAATTACCTAATAATGATATTTTACCAAGTAATCAATATTCCAAATTGATTGTCTAACTGTCTTAGGAATTATAGGCCAATCCCCGAAGAGTGTCATAGGAAACAACAATTATCACGCAGAAATAAGGAATCCTATTAACTATCAATCAGCAATATCGTTATGAATAATTAAAGGAATCAAAACTCAAAATACAATAATATGAAGCCTCATAATATCCTTTTCAATAATAAAATAAACATTCTGTAGAGTAATCAATTCAAGTTGGGGCAATCAAATCACATAGTTAAATTGTCTTAACACCCTAACATTACTAACAAAGAAACTTAGCTCATTTACGAGGGAAAATCACTAAGATGTAATAAGCCTCAACCATTAATCTAAAATAATAGATATAAATAACTAAAAAATAAAGAACTCTTGTGAAGGACTCTGATTCTTCAATCACGGTCTCCGTTGGGATCTCCATCTCCGATCTAAGTAGCAACTCCGATCGTCTCTCCGGTGGATGGAGGGAAGGTGGTGAGTGATGGCTGAAAGTAGGGTTCTGGATGAATGAGGCGTGAATTGGTATCTGTTCTGCGTGAATTCAAAATTGAAGTATTTATACGGATGAAATGGGACTTGGCCAAAAAATAAATGACATGGCGTAAGTTTGGGCCACACACGGTAGTTGCTCGATAGACACTCAGCTGCTGAATTTAGTTTCAATTTTAGTACAAATTGATAAGAGTAAGCGTACTCTATCATTGTGTGTAGAGTGGTGACCAAGTGCAAAATTTATAATATCGAACCCAAGGGAGAAAGCGTAAGTATCTGTATTCGAAAGATGTTTACTTTAAAAGGATAAATCAATAAAGGGGGAGTTTAATTACACTATAAACTAAGAAAGTAATTAAAGATAGAAAATGTACATATGAGATGGATGATGGTGAGCAATCTAAGAAGTATGCAAGGCTTAACCACAATCAAGATCTAGACATCACCTAAACATGCAAGTTTCTAATGGCAAACATCATTGAAAATGGAATAGAAGCAATCACATATGTTCCCCTAATCCCTATGGCCAAGGTAATTAGGTTTTAAACTTTTTACAAGTTTGCAAGCCCCTAAGATTGATTCTTACTCTCAATTTGATTCTTACTCTCAATTCCCTTAAAAGGTACTATGATCTTAAATTTGGTTCTTCTCACTCAATTAATAACCAATTTGGATCTATTAACTAAGTGTTATCTCATGAATGTCCCAAGCACAAAAAGGGTATGGCTTACATGATCATATAATAAATGATTCAATTAAAACCCTAGACATAATATTGGAATGTCCATCCTAACACTATGAATAGAGAATTTAACAATATGACTCAAGTAATCATAGATCATGAGATAAATTCCAAAATCAATCAAATTAAACTATTAAAAATTCTACATATATAGAATAGTCTCAATCCGTCATTTGGCTAGCCTCACATGAGGACTAGCCACTAAAATTCATTGCAAAAACAATACAATCTATGGCTTGCTCCATTTGAGCTAAATAATGAAGAAAATCACAAATAAAAGGTTGATAAGCTTCCCTTTTAAAGTAGGCTTGATCTTCCTTCAACATACTCCACTCTTCACTTCGTGTTGATTTTCCCTTCTTAGAGTGGTGGAAGGATGGAATGAAAGATGGATGGATGGAGAGGAGTGTGTGTGAAATGGGAGGTGTAGTCTCCAAGTGGAGGAATGGGAATGGGAGTTGGTGTCCAAAGATGAGAGGAAGGGTATTTATATTTATGGAGGATTAGGGTAAAAATAGGTAATGGGCTTTAAGTGGAGAAAATGGGCTTAAGTGAAGAAATGGGCTTTTTTGGCTCAAAAATCGATTCTGGAAAACCATTTCAAGTATTACTCCGTACGACTTGGTTACTAAAATCCGGTTGTAGCCAAGTGGTAGCATGCGCGTGCATCCATGCCCGAGGTCTTGGGTTCGATTCAAACCCAGCAAATATTTTTATTTAATTTCAGACCAGGCACAATCCGGCTTAAAAAGCATTCCATACGATTCGTGGCAACAAACCGGCAGTGGCCAAGCGGTTCATTTTGCGCCTTCAAGCAGTAGGTCATGGGTTCGATTCCAGGCCTCCACCGAATTTATTTTTTAATTAAATGGAGCTTCCATGTTAGTGTGAAGTAGCAGATCGCTCCCCTGTTGGGCCCAAAAATTGGAGCGAAGAAAAAAAAACTCGCTTCTAGTCTTAAAAAGACAACAACAACAACCTTTGTTGTTGTCTATTCCTTCATTTCTCTCAGTAAAAGTATTGTCGTAGCCCTCTTCTTAATCTGTTGTCTTTTCAACTGCAACACTTTTTTTCTCCTTTTCGTCTTAATTTAATTCCCGTTTCCTCCTTCTTCTTCTTTTTGCTCAAATACACCTCATTCCTATAATAAAAATAGCAAGATTCACACACTTTATTCCAAAAATAAAAACAACAAAAATAAATAATAAAATACTAAAAATAATATAAAAACACACAAAAATCACACGAACACGACTCTAAAATCTACTAAATTTTCACGATAATCATACCCCCAAACTTAGAGTGTTGCTTGTCCCCAAGCAACGAAAAAGAAAAGAAAAGAATTAGAGGGAAAATTTACGTAGATATTAGAGTCAAACAATAAAAATAATGTTAATATCAATCATAAACAAAGATAGTGTATCACTCCACTCATTTTATTTTAGAGGGATATCCATAATCTCATCAACCGATCAATGTATACTCACCATAGGCTTGCAAGTTGACTCATTCTTAGAGACTCAATTAATTTCCATGAAAGATCAAAGAGGTCTTATATTTGGATGTAATGGAAAGCTCTTTGGTTAGGGAAGGATAATTATAGGATTAAAGTGACTAAAAGTGTGGAGAGATCTGATGAGCGTTTTTTCAACAAACAAACTTAATCCTCAAATATAAAAATATCAATTGTAGTTTCGATAGGTGACCAAGTGATTATCATACCCAAGAGATGGATTATTATCAGTTTAATTATGTTCTAATTTACTAAGATTATGTTTGGCAATTTTGTGTTGAATTGTTACGAAATTAAATAGCAAGTATCTTAAATAGCAATAAAACAATAAGCAATAGAAAATACGGTTGTGATCAAGTAAGAAATTAGGTAGTTCTTCGGGCATCCGATTTTACTTGTTAATTTCCTTTCCATGCGTTATTGTTCGACTCTGCCTTGTGGTCTATGGACGAATCACTAAACCATGTAAGTTCACCCTATAGACGCAAGTAAACATGTGTATGACATGTGTGAATATCCTTGGAGCAAGAGATATAATTAACCCTCCTTTATAGGTACTATCAGTATCAATTATTTTCTGTACACTTAGTACTCTAACCAGATATGATCTTCCTTTATAGGTACTATGACATTATACTATTTATCCTACTTATTAACCCGAATAAGATTCAATTAACAAGTATTTATATAAGATAGTTCTAATAAGACTTCGGAATCCCTTCACTTAGAATTATAACATGTAATTCTTCTCAGCGGTGAACGCACTCAATCAATAACCAAGAGATGTATTCAGACTCTACATGACATTTAATGATGCACAAAACGACCGTGAGTGTGAATTAAAAAGGTACAATCTTATATAAAATAAACCACAAGTAGTGTTGTACGGAGTTTACACATGGAAATTCAATTAACTCATAAAACTTTCATAACCCTAGAACTACAGGGGTGGTTCTAGCCTATGATTGATCTGGGAACAATCATGGTTGTTTGATATGATCTTACTTGACGCGCCAGACGAATCTCTCTTCATGACCCCTTCGGATGATGGTAGGGTTTCGATGGTGGATGTATGATGAATGATGTGTTCCTTTTCTCCTGTGAAAGCTCTTCTTTTATACTCATGGGACCTCTTTATGGGATTAGATTGAGCCTTTGCTTGACGCACACGTTAAGTTTGGTAAAAGATATCTGGAATTACCATAAATAGCAGCAGCGAAACTCCGTTCGACCAAGCCTGAACTGGTCGAGCATGGCCTCCAACTCGAGCAACTGGTCGAGCAAGCTCTTTGGACTACTTCACACATTCTGCTCGACCAAATCGATATTGGTCGAGCAACACCTCCAAGTCGAACAAACTCTCTGTATGATTTTCACATTCTGCTCGACCCCTGCTCATCTGCTAGACCAAGATGATTCTGGTCGAGCTAGCTTTCTGGATGGATCTGTAAAATCTGCTCGACTTGGCATCCTCGTTCGACTAAAGTGATGTTGGTCAAACAAGTTCTTGAGGTCGAACGACACTCGAAACTTGCCTCTAGAATTGTGTCTTCCAATTCCTAGCCATTTACACCTATTTTCTTATACAAATATGCTCAAAACAACCTTACCATCCTCCAATTCATGACTTCTCCATAAACAATCTGATTTGTCTCAATAAAAGACTAAATCGTACTCCATTCCCACACAAATCAGCGTCTAAAATACGTGAATTTACACTCTTATCAAACCTCCAAACTTATATGTTGCTCATCCCTAGGCAATGAAAATCAAACAATTCCAGAGAGTGTTATCACGAGATCAAGCACACCCTATCCTAACACATGCAATTATATCAACTCAAAACATTCAACCATCATACCTTTCATTCACGCAAAAATATCAATCAATCATAATACTTCTACGAGTGCTAAGTCATCTAGCTCACATGTAAATATTTACTCTCTCTCTCTCAAGTGCAATATATACACTTAATGGTTAATATTGACACTCAATTTTAATTTATATATTCGCGTGACCATAAGCTTGACAAAGGTCTCAAAATCCATCCATAATCGACTCAATACTAGGATCACAAAGGACTTGCTTCAAGGTTGTAATGTTGGCTCTTTGATAAAGGTGGAAGAATATAGATAAGTGACTAACTTCACTAGTAAAGAATTACCTTGGTATATTGCTTTTTAATTACTCCCTTCTTCACTTCTTCGTCCTCTTAACGATCACGTTCATACACTGTTCCTCCATCTGTACTTGGATCAACCTCTTTTTAACAGTAAAATACCAATTTTGGTGTTCTTCAAGTGTATGGATACCAGTTTCGGGCACTATCCTCTCTAGTATTCGAGATACCGATTTCAGATACTGTCCCTCGCAAGATTTAACCTCTTGTCTCTCGATTCTGATTTCACCAAATCTCTCATTCTATTCCTCTTCAAAACTTCATAGAGCATTCATATACCTCCACTCTTTACTAGTAATAGGTGTTCAAGGCTTAAAAGGTAAAACGCTAATTATCAAGGCTTACCAAAGAAAAAGCTTAAAGGCTCAAAAGGGCTTCCAATGATAATCATATAATAAGGTAGAATTAATTTGGCTAAGTGACTTAATCAACAATAATGGCCTAAGATCATTTCCTAGTATCTATCAATTTCAAGACTTCAAACATGACTCCAAATCAAGTTCTAGTATACTAGTATACAAACGACTCTCATGAATAAACGATCATGCTTATCACACGATCAAAGGGTTCAAATCCTCACATGGTTAATAGAATCCTAAACACTCTTCAAAGCATGCAATCAACATCAATTTTCTATGAACTATAAGTACAAATAGAAAATGCTCGTCATCAACAAATCAACATGCATCAAAACAGCACATGCATAACATGAACAATCCTTATCACTAATAATCGCAAACAAATCCATGTACCATCCTCCATCATCATTATTATCAATACATGCCACTCACACATGAATCAAACACTAACCCACAGCAATCTCCACCTTTTAAAAACTGTCTCCGGACTCCGTTTGACTGTAGTTCGACTTGTGAGGAGTTGTCGAACAAGGTCTGTAAGTCGAGCAACCCAAATCTGTCCCTTGAAATTGCCTTGCTCGACCTCTGTTCGACTTGCATTTTGTAGTCAAACAGCATATGTAAGTCAAGCAGCATGTGTAATCGTGTCTCTATTTTGCCCTGACTTGCTCGACTTTCGCTCGACTTTCAAGTCTTGGTCGAACAACCTATGTTTAGTCGAACAAAGTCTCTGTAAGTTTTTCAATTTGTTCGACTACAACATCTTGGTTGAGCTGCAAGGTTCAAGTCGAACAACCTCTCTGGAAGAATCATGCATTTCGTTCGACCATTGCTCGATCAAATAACATGGTCGAACAACTTCTCAAACTCCATTACCTTCGTACCTTTCACGTATTTCCCTGCAATATTCAACTCTAAGACAACATCAAGTATCAAGATATCCAAAAAGTAAGCTAGAGAAGCTCTTAAAACCATATAACATCAAGTGTAACTCCGCAATAACACTAGAAAATAACACACCACTGAACACTAGGCAAATTGAAAAAAATCGATGCATCAAAACCGGCTAAAGTTTTAATATACGGAAAAAAATCAACTTCCCTAGCAAACGTTACAAAAAAAGATCATATTCTCCGCGCTATGATGAGGTAAGTACATCACAACCTCCCCCCCCCCCCCCAAAACTTAGTAGAAACTATAGTGGAAACTAAGTTTGCAAAGAGATGTAATTTTCAAAAAATAAGCATGTCAAATATAAAAATTTCTCACTCACACCAATAAAATTAAAGCAATAAAATGGGAGGGAAAGCTCCCAACTGGCGCTCATGTTTAACGTCGGAGAGTCACGACGGTACCACTCTAGTGCAAGGTATCCTCAAAAATGATGCAAGCATCATCCGGCGACTTGTAATGCTTCAATCGATGCCCATTCGCCGCTATGATGTCTCCATCTTTGTCCATAAGCTCAAAACTCCCCCCTTTGTAGGCTCTATGGATAATGAACGGTACCGTCCACTTCGATTTCAATTTCCTTGCGAAGAGCTTCAAACGAGAATTAAAAATAATATCTTATCACCTTGCTTGAACTCCTTATATGAAATCTTTGAATCATGTCATTTCTTCATTCTCTCCTTAAAGATCTCCGAGTTCTTGTAAGCTCGATTCCTGAACTCAACCAATTGATTGATATGAGTCATTCTCAACTCCTTTTGATCCTTGAAAGACAAATTCAAACTCCTCAATGCCCAAAAAGTTTTGTGCTGAATCTCTGCAGGTAAGTGGCATGGCTTCCCATATACAATTTGGTACGGTGACATATCTAACACCGTCTTATAAACAGTACGAAACCCCATAAAATATCATCGAGCTTCATAGCCCAATCCTTCTTATTGGTTCCGACTACTTTTTTCAAAACTTGCTTCACTTGTCGGTTGGAGAGTTCAGGTTGCCCATTCGCTTAAGGGTGATAGGGTGTAGTAACCAATGCTTGACACCGTAATCCTTAAGCACCTTTTCAAGAAGCTTATTGACGAAGTGAGTACCTCCATCGCTTACGAGTGCTCTAGGTACTCCATAGCGAGAAAAGATGTGTTTTTTTAAGAAAGACAACACAGTCCTTGAATCATTCACGCGAGTGGGAATGACTTCCACCTACTTAGAAACATAATCCACTGCTAAAAGAATGTAGAGAAATCTATTAGATGGGGGAAAAGGCCCCATAAAATCGATCCCCTATACATCAAGGATCTCAACAACAATGCTCTGCTGAAGTGGTATTTCATCTCTCTTACTTATGTTTCCCATCCTTTGACATCTATCGTACGTCGCCACATAGGTTTCACAATCCTTAAACAAGTAGGCTAATAAAGAGCATATTGAAGTACCTTCGCAGCAGTCTTTTGTGCTCCAAAGTGCCCCCCGTTAGGTTGTGCATGGCAAAAATCAAGAACACTCTCCATCTCCATATTAGGCACACACCTACAGACTATGGAATCCGTACATATCTTGTAGACAAAAGGATCAAACCATATAAATGTCTCAACATCTCGCTTGAATTTCGCAAGTTAATATCGGTTGAGATCTCTCAGGATTTCTCCTACGGCAATGTAATTCACATAGTCCGCATTGTTGGCATTTGGATTTTTTGGTTAACGTGAACTGTTAGGTTTCCATGCAATTCTATCACAGCAGAAGCATAAACATAGAATTGAATTAGCTTTCATTAGGGTTGATGTAGAGGTTGAATTCTCACCGACAGCCTGCGAAGCCTCACAGTTTTAGCCATAACGCCCTCGTCTGATCTCCGATTGGAATGATCTACACGCTAAATCGATCCTCTATTCAGTGGCTTTTCACCAGTATATCACACGTCTAGTTTGGACTTCTACATGATTTTATAAAAATTGGGGAATTTGATGGCCAGAAACAACAAACGACCTTCCAGTCTTCTGTTGTATTCTTATGCCACATCTTGACGTTGGTGTGGGCAACGATCTACAAGATGAACTCAATCTTTCAGTCAATCTCTCTCTCACAGTTTTTGTCATGTGTGTTAAGATATTCGGACTGCTGAGATTGGCTATTATATAGGCTGCAATAGGGACCAGGAGGAGAAATTAGGGTTTGAGCCTCCCATTGGGCTTAAGCATCCAAGTTTAGCCCAAAACTTATACTTAAGCCCAATAATAATAAATCATTCCACTAAAGAAATATTAATCCCAAATTACGTTTATGGGCTCCTTCTTATTATGAGCCCGTTAGTCTCCCCGTGTTTAAGATTCAATGCCCAATAATTAATTAAGTTACTAACAACTTCATTAATTAATATATTTACCGAGAGTAGTACCATTCAATCTTATTATCATGCCGGAATAAATCCACCTGCAGAGTTTACATAATAATCATTATGAGCTTCTCAAGGGGACATCATCATCCAATTCCGTTAGGACACAAATTCTTCTACAATCAACAACACACATAGAGACAGCATCATCTCCTAACTCACCAAGCATATTGATTTAATCATTAAATCTCACTCATTGATGAATTAAAGAAATAAATATTGGCTTACGTGTCGAGGTTATTGTATAGGGATTAAGAGTACGAACTTCCATAATAACAGAGATCAAGTTCTATTATATAGTCAGATAAACCGAACGATCTCAACAATGGTCCTATTCAATACACACAAAGTGCACAAGTGAAATTTTATAGTCAAGACAGACTACTGCCAAATCACATTACAACCATACCGATAGATAGTCCCCATCTATCTCGGTTGTGAATATCTATTTATACTTTATAAAGAGCCGATAATATGATCTTCCATGCGACGCCACACACCATATTATCTACAGTATAAAGTAAATGAACTTTTGCAACAATATAATTGCAAACGTTTGATCACATGATTCTCATTTCAAATATTATCTAAACATTGTTCATACAAAAATCTAGACTTTTAGTATACAATCCAATAATCTCCCACTTTTAATAAAAGACTATGTTGCCACATCTTCTGCCATACATCTGATTACCACTTCCACTACTTGACCATTAAAAGCTTCGCCTTAAGGTCCTTGCAAAAGGATTACTAGGTTATCATCTGATGTAATCTAGGCAACAACAACCTTCCCCTCATTATACGATTTCTCGTACCAAGTAGAACTAGCTATCAATGTGTTTAATTTCCTTATGGACTCGTGACTTCTTCAAGTTTGCAACTGCACCGTTATTATCATAATATGTTGTGATGACCTTGGGCAAACTCAGAATCACATCTAAGACCATTACAAAGTTTTTAGAACCATACAAATACTTTGGCTGCCATAAGGCTCCAATATTATCATTTTTCCATGGTGGAGTTCGAAATATATTTCTATATAATACTCCCCCATACTATGGATCTACTTCCAATTTAAATACATAACCTTGAGGTAGATTTATTGTTGTCCCCATGATTTGAAAAAACCGAATCTATGTAACCTCCAATAAGTAATGAATTATTCAGGTAAGCTTACATATAATTTCCAGTCCTCTTCAGGCACTTCAAATATGTCTTACCATAATTCAATATTCTTGTTTCGGATTACCTTGATACTCACTGACTATGCCATTGGCAATACAGATCTTGTGCATAGCATTCCATAGATTAAGCTTTCTTATTGCAGAAGCATAGGGAACCGCATTTATCTATTTTATCTTATTATGTGTCTTAATACACAAATCCTTAGATAAAGTCACATGCTAAAACGAGTAAGGATTGTATCTATTTATGAAGCTTGAGATAAGCACAACATCCTATCTTGTGATCACTATCACTATGATCGCAAGGATATACTTTGCTTCTCTTAAGTCCTTCATTTAATAATGCTTTATTAATCATACACATACGTCTGACAATAATCTTTCATTGTCTCCAATGAGCAAGATACCATCTGCGTACATACAAGAAATACCACCATGTTTTCGTCACTCTTTTCAATACACAAGACCCATCCGAGCATTGATTAAATCCATATTAATGTATTTCCTAATCAAAACAGATGTTCCATGATCTAGAAGCTTGCTTTAATCCATCGGTGGACATTTTTTATGCTTACACTCAAAATGCTCTTAGCTCAATGAAATGAATCACTCTGGTTGTTTTACATAGATGTTTTCCTCAAGACTTCCAATCAGGAAAGCTGTCTCGACATCTATTTGTTTTAAACCTCATATTTAATATGAGCAACAACAAATAAAATAATCCAAATCGAAATAATGTAATTGATCCTTTTTTCATTTCATAGACCCATATATCCAATGGCTTTTACACCATTTGATGGTTCTACAAGCTCCTAGAGATGATTTTGAATCCATAAATTTTATTTCAACATTCATTGCAACTTACTAAGATTCTGCATTTCGATCTTGTAGTGCTTCATCGTATCCATGGGATGATTTCATGTTTATTAGGGACTAAGTCGCACGACTCTCCTAAAATATAAATTTATTCGGTTGTAAAACAACCCTCCCACTACGATAAGGCACTACATGCAATTGTGTATTAGATGTGACATGCTATGCAGTTTACTTGTGGTATATCCTCTTGAGTCCTTGGTATTAAAATTTGTGTATCCCTTCTCACACCTTTAGAACAACTTACACATGGATTTGTAATTTATTACATAGTCCTTTCCAAAAATCTAGTGTTCGTGTTAACAATCACTTTTTGACCTTTTGAACTAAATAAATCATCACCCCCCATTTTTCTAAGATATCTTATAAACAGACAAACGTTATACAACATGTTGTTTCTAGGGCTTATCCATAAAATGAATTTGGTAATTCCAAATAATCCATCATCTATCTAACATTTTCCATAAAAGTCATATTCCTTCTTTCCACCACACCATACAGTTGAGGTATGCCCAGTGTAGATAACTTGGGATTAAATCCCAATCTCCGATTAATAGCTCCTAACTATCCTAAGAGGTTCTCGCCATCATGATTAAATCATAATGACGATAAATTTTTCATGATGTTTCACCGTATCGGTCATGTACTCCATGAATTTAATCATAGTACTTAGACTTGCAGTGAATAAATAAATATATCTTGTTTCTAGAATAATCGTCAAACAAAATGACGAACATTCATAACCACCTCTCGACAGGATAATGTTACGATCGCATAAATTAGAATGAACCATTACCAACATATCTTTTCATGGCACTATACCCCTTTAACTTATATGAATTCCAAAAGTGTGTTTATTTCATCTCCGAAGGTTTCTTTCTCTTATAAAGATTAGAAGATGCATTATTAATTACTATTCATTGCACCGTGGGACAAACATGATTTAAGAGTGTACAAATTGTCACTATTGTACCATAACAGATTATTATACATTAATGAATAGAAACCAAAATTAAATTATTTCTATGAAAACGTACGTGAAAACAATTTCTTAAAATCAAACGTTTATTCCTATCAAAAGATAAATAAACTACTCCCACTGCAACAGCCACTACTCTTGTAGTTTTACCCATGTCCATAGTAATCTCATCATCACTTAGTTATAAACATATAGTGATTCCGATATCTACACACAACGTGTCAGTAGATGTCATCACTAATCATATTTCACTGACTAGTGAATAAGATATTATCCTTGTTCACATCTTGATGAAAATTAGTTTTCTTCCACCACATGTTTTGTCAGAAGTTTCCCACCATATACAAACTCTTGTAACTCAGGTAAATATTGCTCAAAACGTTAATGCAAACTATGAAAATAAATTGAGCTAGGTTTCCCCTTCAATTTCTATTCCAAGTATTTCCAATTCATTCATCAAGTTAACCATAACCTCTTGTCTTTCTAACTTACTCACGTATCCGAAGAGTCTCACGAGATCGTCATATTTCTATGAACCTCTCACCTCTTCACTTAAGACTTAAACAGGCATCAGAAGGCAACCTTAGTGAGAACACATTTTAATTTTCCTAAGCAATAAGAATTAAAATCAAGATTCTTTTCTAATCATTTATTATGGACCAGTAAATATATTTTCCTTTAGATAACAATAAGTGAAATAAATTATTCAAAAATTTAGAGAATCAAATAAATAAATATGACGATCAAACTCTTCAAATTTAAATTTCATATTGATTACCTCAATAAACAATATAAAATAAATTCACCGACATCTCAAGCACCGTGAATTTGCATGCTACATTGGTGTGGACGTATACAAACCTAACATTCGCAAGAGAAGGTTTTACCCATTCATTCCATACATCATAATTAACCTAATGACTCAATGATTAATAGTTGGTTGTCCTTTAGCCATGCAATTTAATAGCAGTGACTCCGTTGGGGAGGATATATATTAATTACACCTAAGTGTATATTTGATACTAAGTACGTTACCCAAGCTTGTGTGACTTACAGTTGGTGAAGTCTGATAGGCGTTTTCTGAACACACAATTAATCCTCAAGTATGAAGGATATCAATCGTAGTTTCGATGGTGACCAAGTTATATATCGAACCCAAGGGACGGATAAATATCAATTTAGTTATACTCTAGCAAACTAAGACTATGTTGGAATGTATAATAGGTTGTGATTTGGTAATTAAGTAACGATAACAAGAAGAAGAGATAAGTGAGTTGTGATCAAGTAAGATAGTAGGTAGTTCGTCAGGTAATCCAGTTCCACTTATTAAATCATCTTTCATGTGGTGGTGTCTGACTCTGCATTGTGGTTTATGGACGTATCACTAAACCATACAAATTCACTCTATAGACACAAGTAAATATGCGTATGACACGTGTGAATATCCTCGGAGCAAGAGATATAATTCACCCCCTTTCTAGGTACTATCATAATCAATTATTTCCCGTGCACTTAGTACTCTAACCCGATTTGATCTCCCTTTATAGGTACTATAAATTTATACTCTTTATCCTACTTATTAACCCGAATATGATTCAATTAATAAGTATTCATATAAGATAGTTCTAATAAGACTTCGGAATCCCTTCACAAAGAATTATAACATAAAACCCTGCTCAGCAGTGAATGCACTCAACCAATAACCAAGTTATGTATTCAGACTCTACAAAACAATTATTGATGCACAAAATGACCATGAGTGTGGATTAAAAACGCACAATCTTATATAAAATAAATTACAAGTAGTGTTGTACGGAGTTTACACATGAAAGAGAAATTAACACATGAAACCTTCATAACCCTAAAACTACCGAACCGTCTCTAGCCCATGATTGATCTAAGAACAATCATGGTTAGTTGGACCGATCTTACTTGAATCTCAAGCGGAACACTGTCACAACCCCTCCGGATGATGGATGATCAATCTCCTCTCAACTCTATGTCTCCTCATCTTTTTGATCAAGTCGTCTCTCTATGATGATGCACAAGCCTTCTTTTATACTTGTAATCACATCTCCTGGGCTTGGAATGGGCTCTTTAAGTAATCACACGCATTGACGTTGTAAAAACACGGATATAGTAAGTTCTCAAGCCTCAATTCGACTTCAGCAACATGTCGAATTGACATCACAAGTCGAATTATAGGTTTAATCGGCACACTATAAGTCCCAGGTGCTCAATTTGACCAATTGCCCAGGTTGAATCGAAGTGACGAGGTCGAATTGGTATTTTCGCCATTTGATTCGACCTGATGCCCAGGTCGAATCCCCTGTCATGGTCGAATCCACCTTATGTCATTTTGTGTTGTCAATTCGACCTGAAGGGGTGGTCAAATTGATCTCCTTCAGGTTGAATCGCACTCCTGCTACACCCAATCGGATGGCTTCTACTTTCTTTCTTTAGTTTTCAACACTTCCACTTCAATTTCCTTCGAAAAACCACTCAAATAGCTTCCACAACACCTGATTCATGCCTTTTCACAATATACATTGGTTTACAACCGATTTCAACCTTCAAACACTCCATAATAGCACAAATCTAGGCGCGAGATTCGTGAATTAACACACTTATCAAACCCCCAAACTTACATGTTGCTCGTCCCGAGGCAACGCAATCAAACCAAGGAGTCGTGTATAATTCACGAGATCACCAAGTACAACACATATTACACATGCAATTTCATCAATTAAAGACAAGTATTTCCTGCATCATACATATCATTCATGCAAAACATCACTCAATCATATTACCATTCAGAGTACTAAGTCATCAAGCTCACAAGATAAGTGTTTACTCTCTCACTCAAGTGCTAGTTGCACTTAAAAGGTTAATGTATATGCTCATACTCAATCCATACTCATGCGTGACCAAAAGCTTGGAAAGGGTCTCAAAAATCAACTCACAATCAACTCATTACTAGGATCATAAAGGACTTATTTTTGGGTTGTAATGTTGGCTCTTTGGAAAGGGTTGGAAAATTTAGATAAGTGACACAAACATTAGTAGAGAGTTACCTTGGAGATCTTGCTTTCTTCACTCGGCTTCATATTCTCCTCCAATTTCTTCTCTTGCACTTGCAATTTTCGAATTTCCTTCTCTTCCTTGCATCAACATCATTATTCTCTTGATAACTCAGGTACCGGTTGTAGGCACTACCATTTTTAATTGGGGTACCAGTTTCAGGCACTACCCATAAACGCGATTTAACCATACACTTCTCTTACTTTACTCAACCCCATTCTATCTTCCTTCTTGTTATTGCAACATTATTCACATCAACTCTCTACTAATGAATAGGGTATTTAAACAAAGTTCAAGTAAAGGTAAAATAAGGCTCTTTTATTCGGCTTGCCAAAGAAAAAGCTTTTAAGGCTCAAACGGGGCTACCAAAGGTATACATAATCAATGGAAAGGTAAATTTGGCTAAGTAGCTTAAGTAATCAAAAATGGCCTAAGATCATATCCTAGCAATTCACAAATTGTGAGTCTCAAACAAAACTCCAAGCCAAGTTCTAGAATACGTTCATCTGAATGATTCTCTCAAGAATAAACTATCATGATCAAGCATGATTAAAAGGCTCAAATCCTCACATGGGTAAATAGAATCCTAGGTACTCCCCATAGCACATAATCAAGATCAATTTCACAAGAACTCTACATACTTATCAAATTATACATGCTCTCATCAACAAAAATTAACACATGAACATATGAATGCACAAAATCTATGAACCCATATATCAAAGTCAATCATACAAGTGTCTCCAACAAATCCCAGCTCATGCATCATAATCTATCCTAAAACTCAACATTAATGAGTAACTCCGCAAATGACTCAAAACACGGAACAAAACACCACTAAACATTAGGTAAGTTACAAAAAATCGACACATAAAAACTGATTAAGTTTAAATATGCTGCAAAAAATAAACTCCTCTAACAAACGTTACAAAGAAAAGATTATACTATCGGTGCTTATTGAGGTAAGTACATTACACCTACAAACTTAGTAGAAACTATAGTCGAAACTAAGTTTGCAAAGAGATGTAATTGCCGATAAGTAACCACTTCAAATATAAAAATTTCTTACTCACACGAATGAAATAAAGAAATAAAACGGGAGGGAAAGCCCCCAACAGGTTCTCTTGTTTAACATCGGAGAGTCACGACGGAACCTCTACTATTGGATTTGAGGACAATCCTCTCGCATTCTTACCTTCAAGTACTTCTTTACTCTTTTATTTTCTGTACCTATCATCTCACCCTTCTTTGTAACTAAAACAGAACTTTTTGAATTTCTTTCCTCCCATGACTGGATTGATTCTTTCTTGTCAATCCTCTGCTCAATTGTAGGCTCAACTTGCGTAGTAAAACAAGGATCAAACAAGTTAGAATTTTCAACACCAATATAAGAATAAAAATTCGGATGTATGTTCGGAGGCTTCAGATATGGATCATCCATCTTTCCTGCAACCAAAAGATTATCAAATATCACATTGGAGTTAGTAGTAGGAAAAATAAGAGATACGCTTGGTCCTGTGATCTCCTCTACCACTTCATTTATCTTGCTCTCATGCTTATCTTCCTTAGCAGCAGGCTTCATTTCCTCCTTAACAGTAGACTTATGATTCACCATGTCAACAGTGATCTTCCTTATCTGTTCATCCCTGGCATCACCTAATGCAAGTAACTTCTCAAGATAGTCAATACATGCATCATTGGAGAGACCATCAAGCTCCGTAGTGGGAAAAGTAAGAGACTCTGCCAAACATGTCTCAATAGGATCTTTTGATAGAATCAAAGACATGTCTTCATTCACAATCTCCTCCACTACATCAATACTATGACATTGTGACTCCATAGGCATCTTCATTGCATTGTCAAGGTTGAATAGGACCTCTTCTTTATCATCCGCAACCTGAGCTCCCCCTTTTTAACATCAATCATGGCCCCAGCAGTAGCAAGGAAAGGTCTCCCCAAAATAAGAGGGATGTTATCCTTGTCATCTTCCATCTCAAGTATAAGAAAATCCACAGGAAAGATGAGTTTATCTACTTTGACAAGAACGTCTTCAATGATACCTTTTGGAAATGTCATCGACCTGTCCGCCAATTGTAGAGCAACTATTGTAGGAGATAACTCCCCCAAACCAAGCCTTTGAAAGATACACAATGGCATCAAATTGATGCTTGTCCCAAGATCGCACAAGGCTCACCGTGCCGGCCCTTTTCCAATCTCACAAAAGATAGTGTGAAGCTTCCCGGATCC
Source organism: Pogostemon cablin (assembly GCA_023678885.1). Classification (NCBI taxonomy): domain Eukaryota; kingdom Viridiplantae; phylum Streptophyta; class Magnoliopsida; order Lamiales; family Lamiaceae; genus Pogostemon; species Pogostemon cablin. Next base: position 7,040,489 of record CM043004.1, on the reverse strand, counting down.
TTCATCTTCTGCGGCAGCTTCCTTTGGATAATCGAGATGCGATTTTCAGACAAGTTCAGCATCTCAACTCTGTTCAAGCTTCTCTTCTTCAACAATATATCCTTAAGGAATCGAGTATAGTACGACATCTTCAATATTGCCTCAAAGAAAGGAATACTCAAGCTTATCTTATTTATGATATCTGAATACTTCTTGAACTTCTCTTCCAATCCCTTCTCAACCAATTTATAAGGAAATGGCGGAGGTATCTTTATTTTGGGGATACCCCATTCATCACGCTCGACCTTCTTCGCTTTATCCTTTTCGGCTTTCAATCTTTTAGCTCTTTCCCACTTCTTCTCTGGTATGATCTCAGTATTTTGCTCATTCGGAACCAATGGAGTAATGTTCATATCACGAGGAGTGTTCGGTGAAGAAACAGGTGCAGTACGGTGTGATTCGACCTGGATTAGTCCATGTGCTCTGGTCGAATTGCGCACCTAAACACGATTCTCACCCTATATCTCTGATTTGACCTGGATTTGACTAGAAGGTCTGGTCGAATTGAATTCTCCCTGGTCGAATCGGCTCAATATAAGATTTTTGCCCTCCAAGTCGACCTCGATTCGACCTGAAGGTCTGGTCGAATTAAACTGCTGCTGGTCGAATTGGGCTTCTGATAAAATAGAGTGCTCCAGAAGGGTGGATTCGACCTCAATTCGACCTGGCCCCCAGGTCAAATTGAATGAATTTTGGTCGTATCGAGGCGCTGGTGCATCCAAATCACGTCCAGGCGTCCAATTCGAGCTCTCCTATTGAATTCGACCTGTGATCTTGGTCGAATTGGGGTTAAATTGAGCCCTCGATGTGTTCGATTTCAATTCTGGCCTCATCAGTCCCTCGTATTGTGTTCCAGACCTCAATGTGATGGCGTTGCAGGACTTTGGATTCTCAATACTTTCTCATTAGTCTGAGTGAGCTTGTTAACACTTTCTGCCATCTCCCCCATCAACAATTTAAGGTCCTTCACTGGTGTAGTCAAATCCTTATGGTTTGCATCAATCTTCTTCTCTAACTTGGCCTCAGGATGATCCACTCTAGCATCATTCCTAGCCAAGTACCTATTCACAGTATCTTCGAAACCAGGCTTTCCTTCTTCCACTTTCGCACCCAGATAAACACCCATCGGAGCTTGAATTGCATTGTTAGGATTACTCCATGAAAACTCCGGCCTCCTAGACTGTTGATAATTACCCAGAGAACCACGATTGTTGTAATTCCCCTGATAATTCCGGTTGCCTTGATTTTGAAACCTTGTTCATTGAATACTTTGGCCCATAGCATAGTTTGCTTCTTCCATGTCCTCTTGGATCGGTCCATCATTCATAACTTCCTGCTGCATGATCGGTACGCGCTGAGATATATCACTGATTAGCTTTTGTTGGGACTCAAGTAGCTTGTTGATACTCGACAAGCTAGAGACGATCTCATCTTTTATACTTGTTTTCACCATAGAATGTTCAACCTTAGCCACCTTTGCAATGACGTAAGTGCCTCTCACTTTATAAGTTGGCCAATCTCTTGAGTTCATCGAAATATCTTCAAAAACTTTCTCGGCCTCTACGGATGACTTAGTAAGCAATGCTCCAATAGAAGAAGCATCCAATAACACATATGAATCACAGTCCAATCCACTGTAGAATATACTGATATATTGTATTTTAGATAGCCCATGTTGTGGACACTTACGAAGCATGTCCTTGAATCTGTCCCAAGCTTCATGAAACTTCTCTCACCACCAATAGCAAATTGGTTAATGTCTTGCTTTATCTTGAACACCTTCGAAGGTGGCATGTATCTTTCCAAGAACTTCAACTTCAATTGCTCCCAAGTAGTGCATTCAGCTATGTTAATAGTGTCGAACCAATCTCTCGCCTTTTCAATAAGTGAGAATTTAAACAAGAGGATCTTCCGAGCATCTTCATGTTCTCCTGCATCTTTTTAAGTACTTGCATAGCCCAAGAACTTGTTTAGATGCTGCTGCGGATCCTCGAAAGTCCGTCCTAAAAAGGAATTCCTTTCTATCATGCTAATAAGAGCGGGGTGAAGATCGAAGTCCGCATTAGTCCCCTTGCTCCTAGAAGCCCAAAGTGTCTAGCCCCGTTATTCTTGAAGACTTCACGGATGGCCAGATTATCTGGATTCGCTGCCATGTCGACTGTCTCTGCTTCTAAATTCATTTCGGTTGCAGCTTCAATCATTTGCGAATTTAGCACGTCAACTTCAACTCCAAGGTTAAGAGCTTCAGTTGGAACTACGTTCTTATTCTTACTCTTCTTCTTCTTCTTCTTCTTCTTCCTCGATGACTCTCCAATCTCCGGATTATATGGTATTAATTCACCTTGCTTTGATCTTGTGAGCATACACCTGAAAAGAATAAAAGTTAGAACAACAAAACAAGAATTAAAATAGTCCTAATAAAACTAGAAATAATAAAAAATATTTTAAGCCGTCCCTGGCAACGATGCCAGAAACTTGATAGGTGTTTTCTCAACACACAATTAATCCTCAAGTATAAAGGATATCAATCGTAGTTTCGAAGGTGACCAAATTATATATCGAACCCAAGGGACAAATAAATATCAATTTAGTTATACTCTAGTAAACTAAGACTACGTTGGAATGTATAATGGTTGTGATTTAATAATTAAGTAACAATAACAAAAAGAAGAGATAAGTGAGTTGTGATCGAGTAAGATAGTAGGTAGTTCGCCAGGTAATCCAGTTCAACTTATTAATTCATCTTTCATGTGACGGTGTCCGACTTTCCCTTGTGGTTTATGAACGCATCACTAAACTATGCAAATTCACTCTATAGACATAAGTAAATATGCGTATGACACATGTGAATATTCTCGGAGTAAGAGATATAATTCACCCCCCTTTCTAGGTACTATCATAACCAATTATTTCCCTTGCACTTAGTGCTCTAACCCGATTTGATCTCCCTTTATAGGTACTATAAAGTTATACTCTTTATCCTACTTATTAACCCGAATATGATTCAATTAATAAGTATTCATATAAGATAGTTCTAATAAGACATCGGAATCCCTTCACTTAGAATTATAACATAAAACCCTGCTCAGCAGTGTACGAATTCAACCAATAACCAAGTTATGTATTCAGACTCTACACAACATCTGTTGATGCACAAAATGACCGTGAGTATGGATTAAAAACGTGCAATCTTATATAAAATAAATCACAAGTAGTGTTGTACGGAGTTTACACACGAAAGACAAATTAACACATAAAACCTTCATAACCCTAGAACTACCGAAGCGGCTCTAGCCCATGATTGATCTAAGAACAATCATGGTTAGTTGGACCGATCTTACTTGAATCTCCAGCAGAACTCTGTCACAGCCCCTTCGGATGATGGATGATCGATCTCCTCTCAAATCTATGTCTCCTTGTCTTCTTGATCAAGTCGTCTCTCTATGATGCTGTACAAGCCTTCTTTTATACTTGTAATCACGTCTCATGGGCTTGGAATGTGCTTTTTAAGTGATCAGATGCATTGATGGGTTATAATAACACAAATCCAGGCGCAAGATTTGTGAATTAACACACTCATCAAAGTCCACACGCGTTCAAATAATTTCCTATAACCATCAATTATTAATTTGTACCAGTGATCTGCAAATAAAACTCGTCCATTGGGGAGGAAGTCACTATCACCGACTCATAAGCTTACTTGCATCACATTACAAATAATAATTATTTAATAAAATTTATCAAAGTGATCCACAAGTAAAAACTCATCCATTGGGAAGGAAGGCACTAAAATCGACTCATAAGCTTAATTGCATCACATAATAAATTAACAATGGAGGTCGCGGAATCATGTCCAATCCCTCTCCCACTTAGTTATTTAACAGGAGGTTTTTTGCATGCATACAATATAACAAATATAATTATTCAAATAAACATGCTATTATTATGGTAAATTAGACAGTAAATCAAATAGCACATGCAATCCAAATATATAATAATAATTGGCACACAAAAAATTATTAGCAATTATATATAAGGATATAAAAAATTGGCCAAAAATAAGTTGACTTAGTCAACACTCCAACCAATCAAATGGGATGACTTGCACAACAAGTTGAATTTCTTAGGCTCCAAGAAAACACCCTTTCTCTTGATCCCACGTCCAACGAACAACCTTCGCCACTACCGATCACTCAGCCTTGGCACAAGCGACCGCCGGCGAACTTAGTCATCGCTGTCTATTTGATAGATGCCGAAAAACTTGATGGCCACAAACTGTCATCCACTCCTAACCCATCGCTCATTGCCTGAATCTGCCTCTCGTCAGAAGCCCAATGTTCTCATGGTTTCATAGCAACGGCAAAATCATCGAGAAAAACTTATCCTCGCCGAAGTGCAGCCAACATCCTCTTTCCACTTCATGGACATCACTTCCCCTTCGCTGGAATTCATCACTGCTGCCGGAAATAAACATGCCATAAGCACGCCATCTGTTGCCAGAAATTAAATCCGCAGCAGCTACCGGCTGTCTTCACCAGTCATAGCCAAGCCATCCGCCGAACGTTCTCTTCCAGCCGTAGCTTCCTACCTGGATAACTTATCGACAATTGCTTTCTGATGTGCCTGCGCCTTCGTGACATCTTGTTGGTCAAGCAGCTAAGTAGCCCATTTTGCAGACGACGTCACTAAGCGAAGGTGATCCCAGCCACGCCATCGCTAGCCTTACTATCGCGTTCCGCCGCAGACCTAATCAGAAGAATGCCAACATGATTGCTCCGCCCGCTCGTATATACGCTGCCGGCCAATCCATGTCAAGGCGGAAGTAACAGGCGCTAGCGATACAGACATCAGCCATGGAATCGGTTAGCCAGCATCCAACGCCAATCGCTATCTGCTGATGAAGGTGATTCCTGCCGGCGTTTTGATAACACCGCTCGCCGGACGAGACATGCTGCCGCCCAATAGCAATACCCCGACTGGATGACCCACTCAAAAGAGATTGTGACCCACCCGGAATTAGCGCTGAATCGCTCGGAAAGAATTAAGACCCACCCCGGAACTCCATTTGACTCGGCGGCCTATGATGGAGTCGTCCGAATCACACCATCGTCTACCGTCCAGTATCAACAATAATGCTTCTCCAGCCATCAATTCTGTTAGCATCGTATCGTTGCCAGATTATCAACCAGCATCAACATGTCGTTGTACCAGAAGCAGATCATCTGATGTCGCTACTTCTCGACGTTCATGCTGCAAGCAAGCCAGCGAGATATGCCCCTCCATCCCACGACCTCTCGCTGTAGCATTTTTACCATCACCAGCAACGTGATGCCCATCACCCTGGAATTGGCATGCCACCAGGCAACAACAATCATCCACCATCAGCCGTGCACGTTCAATTTAGGTTTTGTAGCCATGTAAACTATCTTAGGGTTTTTACCGTGTAGAACATTAAACAGGCTTACACCATGATTCCCATACACCAGCCGATAACCACATATAGGGTTCTCACATTGGAATATCCATGAATAAATTCATAAAACCAAGACCCTAATAGCCACAAGCGATTCAATTTGAAATAAATCACAAAGGCACATAAACCTTAGCCTAACGTGTCACGATTAGCCATAGAACCTATGCTCTGATACCAATTGTTGGCGTTTGGATCTTTTGGTTAATGTGAACTATTAGAGTTCCATTCAGTTCTATCACAGCAGAAGCATAAATATAGAATCAAATTACCTTTCACTAGGGTTGATGTAGAGGTTGAATTCTTTACGACAGCCAGAGAAGCATCACGGTTTTGGCCATAACTCCCTCGTTTGATCTCCGATTAGAGTGATCTACGCGCCAAATTGATCCTCTCTTTAGTGGCTTTTCACCAGTATATTACATGTCCAGTTTGGACTTCTACCAATTTTATAAAATTGGTGAAGTTGACGGCCAAAAATAGCAAATGACCTTCCGGTCTTCTATTGTATTCATATGTCATGTTTTGACGTTGGTGTGGGCAAAGATCTACAAGACGAACTCAATTTGCGGTCAATCTCTCTCTCACAGTTTTTGTCATGTGTGTTAAGATATCCGAACAGCTGAGATTGGCTATTATATAGGCTACAACATGGATCAGGAGGAGAAATTAGGGTTTGGGCCTCCCATTGGGCTTAAGCATCCAAGTTTAGCCCAAAACTTATACTTAAGTCAAATAATAATAAATCATTCCATTAAAGAAATATTATTGCACTGCCACCCTAATCCCAAATTACGTTTATGAGATCCTTCTTATTATGAGCCTGTTAGTCTCCCTGTGTTTAATATTCAATGTCCATTAATTAATTAAGTTACTGACAACTCCATTAATTAATATATTTACCGAGAGTAGTACCACTCAACATTATTATCATGCTGGAATAAATCCACTTGCAGGGTTTACATGATAATCATTATGAGCTCCTCAAGGGGACATCATCATCCAATTTCGTTAGGACACGGATTCCTTCTACAATCAACAGCACACCATAGAGACAACACCATCTCCTAACTCACCGAGCATATTGATTTAATTATTAAATCTCACTCATTGATGAATTAAAGAAATGAATATTGGCTTATGTGTCGAGGTTATTATATAGGGATTAAGAGGACGAACTTCCATAATAACAAAGATCAAGTTCTATTATATAGTCAGTATAAACCGAACGATCTCAACAGCGGTCCTATTCAATACACACAAAGTGCACTAGTACAATTTTATAGTCAAGACAAACTACTGCCAAATCACACTACAACCATACCGATAGATAGTCCCCGTCTATCTCGGTTGTGAATATCTGTTTATACTTTATAAAGAGCCGATAATATGATCTTCTGTGCGACTCCACAAACCACATTATCTCCAGTATAAAGTAAATGAACTTTAAAATAATATAATTACAAACGTTTGATCACATGATTCTCATTTTAAATATTATCTAAACATTGTTCATACAAAAACTAGACTTTTAGTATACAATCCAACACGCATACCATGGATCCATCCCTTGGGCATCCACCACACATGCTCTTTCCGCTCCTTCAACGAACACTGTCATTATCTTCTCATCCGGGAACATCTCTTCTATGTACTCGAAAGAATCTTCACAGTGCTCCCTTGTCTCCAACTCGATATGTGTTCTACCAACACGTTCTTCGTTCCTTTCTTATCTCGAATCTCCATATCAAACTCCTGTAGAAGAAAGATCCATCTAATGATCCTTGGCTTCGTTTCCTTCTTCTCCATCAAGTATCAGATCGCAAAATGATCCGTATAAACTATCGTCCTTATGCCAACCAAATACTGCCGAAACTTATTGAACGCATAAACCACAGCCAAAAACTCCATTTCAGTCACCGTGTAGTTCTTTTGTGCCGCATCAAAAGTCTTAATCGCATAGTAAATGACGCAGAACTTCTTTTCCCTCAACTGCCCAAGCACCACTCCAAGTGCTAAGTCACTTGCATCACACAAAGTACAAACGGCTGAGTCCAATCTGACGTAATCAAGATAGGTTCAGTAATAAGCGCCTCTTTAAAAACCTAAAAAGTTGTTAGACACTCTGCATCAAAAACAAAAAGAACATCCTTTTCAAGTAAATGAGATAAGGGCTTAGAATATTTCGAGAAGTCTTTTATGAATCTTCTATAAAAATTGGTGTGTCCAAGAAAGGACCGCACTCCCTTTTCATTAGTAGGCGGTGGAAGCTTCTCGATTGCCACCACCTTTGCTCTATCCACCAACAATCCCTAGGCTAAAATATGATGACCAAGAACAATCCAATCTGTTACCATGAAGTGGCACTTCTCCCAATTCAAGACAAGATTAGTTTCTTGGTATCTCTTCAAAATAGTAGCAAGGTTAGATAAACAACTATCAAAAGAGGAACCAAACATAGAAAAATCGTCCATAAACACCTCCATGATCTTTTCTATCAACCCATCAAATATGGCAATCATGCAATGCTGAAATATAGCAGACCCATTACATAATCCAAAAGGCATCTTTCTAAAGGCAAAAGTTTCATAAGGGCATGTAAAAGTAGTCTTTTCTTGATCCTCGAGTGCAATCATGATTTGATAATAACCCGAGTATCCATCCAAGAGACAATAATACTCATACCCTGCTAGACGATCAAGCATTTGATCCAAGAAAGGAAAGGAAAAGTGGTCATTGCATGTATTTTTATTCAGTTTCCTGTAATCTATACACACACGCCATCCCATAGGAATCCTAGTGGCTAATGTCTCACCATCCTCGGCTTTCACAATAGTTATGCCCCCTTCTTAGCTACTACATGCAATGGACTCACATGGGGACTATCACTAATGGGATAAATAATTCCATCATCGAGCCACCTTAGGATTTACTTCCTAATCACTTCTTGAATATCGGGATTCACCCTCCACTGATTCTGAATACTACTCTTGGCCTCATCTAACAACCTTATTCTATGCATGCAATATGAAGGACTAATACATTTCAAATCATCAAGAGACCAACCAATCACAGACTTATACTTCCTAAGCACATCTAACAATTCCTCAAGTTGATCATCAACAAGGGAAGAAGATACAATTAACAGATAATTTCCATTGTCACCAAGATAGGCATACTTCAAGTATTCCAGTAGTGGTTTCAACTCCTCTTTTATCTCTTCCTGAGGTGTGTTCTCTCTATCCAATGGTAAGTACTTCTTAGTCCACTTGACCTCTTCCAGTTTTGTCCTTTCTGATTGATAACTATCATCACCCAAAGCAAGCAAGTTTTCAAGTAAATTAATACATACCTCATTGCAGAGTTCATCTAGCTCCGTGGTGGGAAAATTAAGAGAATACATCAAGCATGTCTCAAGAGGATCCTTAGAAAGAATCAGGGATATGTCTTCATTAACAACCTCCCCCACCACATCAATACTATGGCATTGCTTCTCCATCGACACCTTCATTGCTTTGTCGATGTTAAATAAAACCTCTTCTTTATCCATCCTTAGCCGTAGCTCGCCCTTCTGCACATCAATCATAGCTCCCACAGTAGCAAGGAAAGGTCTCCCCAAGATAAGAGGGTCATTATCCTTGTCATCTTCCATCTCAAGCACAAGAAAGTCCACAGGAAATACGAGTTTCTCTACTTTGACAAGAACATCTTCAATCACACCCTTCGGAAAGGTCATAGACCTATCCACTAGTTGTAGAGCCACTGATGTGGGAGTTAACTCCCCCAAACCAAGCCGTTTAAAGATAGACAGTGGCATCAAATTGATACTTGCCCCAAGATCGTACAAGGGTCGTCGTGCCGGCCCTTTTCTAATTTCACATAAGATAGTGAAGCTTCCCGAATCTTTTAACTTAGCTGGAAGCTTTCTTTGTATGATTGAGCTACAATTCTCTGACAGGTTCACGGTTTCAATTCCTTTCAAGCTTCTTTTCTTTAAAAGAATTTCCTTCAGAAAGCGGGCATAATACGACATCTCCAATATTGCTTCAGAAAAAGGAATGTTTAAGCTTATTTTATTTATGATCTCAGAAAACTTCTTGAACTTTTCCTCTAATCCCTTCTAAACTATCTTGAGAGGAAATGGCTGAGGTATCTTAGTTTTTGGAATCCCCCATTCATCACGTTTAACCTTCTCCGCTCCATCCTTCTAGGCTCTCAATCTCTTGGCTCTTTCCTACTTCTTTTCTACTACTGTAAGCTTGGTATTCTATTCTAGAGATGTAGCTGGCGTATTTAGATTAGCAGGTGTCGCATTCGGTATCGAATTGGATTCTGAGTTATGCTGCTTGACCTCCGCTCGATCAAGGTGGTTTGGTCGAGCAGATAGGTTTTGGTCGAATAGATTGTCTGTTCGCGTACTCTATTCCTGGACGTGTTGCTCGATCTCTGCTTGACCAAGGTGGTTTGGTCTAGTTGATAGGTTTCGGTCGAACAGATTGCCTGATCGCGAACTCTCGTCAAACTACTTTTGTTCAACTTCCGTTCGACCTGGATGGTCTGGTTGAAAGGTATTGTGCTGGTCGAACAGATTGTCAGAAAATATAGTATCATAATTCTATTTCTTCGAAAGTTGTTCAACTTCTGCTCGACCAGATGATCTGGTTGAGCAAATCCAGTCTGGTCGAGCAACTTCTCTGCTCCCTTTAGTTTCACTTTTCGGCATCATCGGACCTTCATATTGCGTTCCCGACCTCAATGTGATGGCATGGTAAGACTTTGGATTCTCAATACTTTGAGATGGAAACTTCCCTTTCTCAATAGTTTGAGTCAATTTGTTTACATTTCCAGCCATCTCCCCCATCAACAACGTAAGGTCTTTTACTTGTGTAGACAAATCCTTATGATTATCATCAATCATCTTCTCTAACTTGGCCTTAAGACGATCTACTCTTGCATCATTCCTCTCTATGTACCTGTTCACCGTATCCTCAAAGCTAGGCTTCCCTTCTTCCACCTTAGCTCCCGAATCAACACCGATATGAAGCTACACTGCATTATTCGGATTGCTCCATGAAAACTACGGCCTCCTTGGTTGTTGGTAATTACCCGGGGGACCACGGTTGTTGTAATTCCCCTGATAATTCCAGCTTCCTTGATTCAGGTACCTAGTTCCTTGAATACTTTGACCCATGGCGTAGTTTGCCTCTTCGATCTCTTCTTGGCTAGCTCCTTCGTAGCCACCATCCTGCTGCATCAATGGTACTCTCTGAGATAAATCAGTGATCTCTTTTGCTGAGACTCAAGTAACTTACTAATATTAGCCAAGCTAGAGACGATCTCATCATCTCTTCCCGACTTCACCATAGTATGCTCAACTTGTGCTACTTTATCAAGGACATAAGTGTCTCTCACTCTATCAGTCGGCCAATCTCTTGAATTTATCAAAATATCCTCGAAAAGCTTCTCAGTCTCAATGGGTGACTTCGTAAGCAATGATCCATTAGAAGAAGCATCAAGTAACAATCGAGAATCGCAATCCAACCCATTGTAGAATATATTGATATATTGAGCTTTAGATAGCCCATGGTGTGGACACTTATGAAGCATGTCCTTGAACCTATCCCAAGCTTCATGAAATTTCTCATTACTATGGATAGCAAATTGATTGATCTCTTGCTTCATCTTGAACACCTTTGAAGATGGCATGTATCGCTACAAGAATTTCACTTTCAACTTCTCCCATGTATCACATTCAGCAGTATCAAGATTATCGTACCTATCCCTCGCCTTTTCATTTAGCGAGAACTTAAACAATATTATCTTCCTCGCATCCTCATGAGCTTCTGCATCTTTTTGTGTACTTGCATATCCTAGGAATTTATTTAGATGTTGCTGAGGATCTTCAAAGGTTCCCCCAGAGTAGGGACTTCTTTCAATCATGGTGATAAGAGTAGGGTGTAAATCAAAATTGGCTCAGTCCCTCTTGCTCCTAACAACCCAATATTACCCCCTCCGTTGTTCTTAGAGAATTCATGGATGGCAAGTGTATCATGATTCGCTGCCATGTTGACTGTCTCTACTTCCATATTATCTTCGGTTGTAGCTTCAATCATTTGCGAATTCAGCACGTTAACTTCAACTCCAAAATCAAGAGCTTCAGTTGGATCTACTTTCTTGTTCTTATTCTTCTTCTTCTTTGTCTTCCTCGACGATGCTCCAATCTCTGGATTATAAGGCTCTAATGTACCTGTTTTAGATCTCGTGAGCATACACCTAAGAAGAGTAAGTGTTAGAAATCAAAGACAAGAATAATATAATCTCAATTAAACTAGAAATAATAGACTAATATATTCCATCCCCGACAACGGCGCTAAGAACTTGATCAGAGTTTTCTCATCATATAAAATTAATCCTCAAGTATAAGGATATCAATTGTAGTTTCGATAGGTGACCAAGTGATTATTGTACCCAAGAGACGGATTATTATCAGTTTGATTATGTTCTAATTTACTAAGATTATGTTTGGCAATTTTGTTTTGAATTGTTACGAAATTAAATAGCAAGTAACTTAAATAGCAATAAAACAATAAGCAATAGAAAATACGATTGTGACCAAGTAAGAAATTATGTAGTTCTTCGGGAATTCGATTTTACTTGATAATTTCCTTTCCATGCGTTATTGTCAGACTCTGCCTTGTGGTCTATGGACGCATCACTAAACCATGCAAGTTCACCCTATAGACATAAGTAAACATGCGTATGACACGTGTGAATATCCTTGGAGCAAGAGATATAATTCACCCTCTTTCTAGGTACTATCAGTATCAATTATTTCCCGTGCACTTAGTACTCCAACCCGATATGATCTCCCTTTATAGGTACTATGACATTATACTCTTTATCCTACTTATTAACCCGAATAAGATTCAACTAACAAGTATTTATATAAGATAGTTCTAATAAGACTTCGGAATCCCTTCCCTTATAATTTAACATGTAATCCTGCTCAGCAGTGAACGCACTCAATCAATAACCAAGAGATGTATTCAGACTCTACATGATAATTAATGATGCACAAAATGACTGCGAGGATGAATTAAAAGGCACAATCTTAATATAAAATAAACCACAAGTAGTGTTGTACGGAGTTTACACATGGAAATTCAAATAACTCAAAAACTTTCATAACCCTAGAACTACCGGGGTGGTTCTAGCCCATGATTGATCTAGGAACAATCATAGTTGTTTGGTATGATCTTACTTGATGTGCCAGACGAACCTCTCTTCACGACCCCTTCGAATGATGGTATGATTTCGATGGTGGATGTATGATGAATGATGTGTTCCTTTTCTCTTGCGAAAGCTCTTCTTTTATACTCATGGGACCTCCTTTTGGGCTTAGGATGGGCCTTTGCTTGACGCACACGTCAAATTTGGTAAAAGAAATCTAGAATTACCATAAATAGTAGCAGAGAAACTCCATTCGACCAAGCCTGAACTGGTCGAGCACGGCCTCCAACTCGAGCAACTGGTCTAGCAAACTCTCTGGACAACTTCGCACATTCTGCTCGACCAGTCTTCTTTACTCGACCAAATCGATGTTGGTCGAGCAACACCTCCAAGTTGAACAAACTCTCTGTATGATTTTCACATTCTGCTCGGCCCCTGCTCATCTGCTCTACCAAGATGATTCTGGTTGAGCAGCACCTCCAAGTCGAGCTAGCTTTCTGGACAGATCTTCAAAATCTGCTCGACTTGGTCTCCTCGTTCGACTAAAGTGATGTTGGTCGAATAAGTTCTTGAGGTCGAACGGTACTCGAAACTAGCCTCTAAAATCATGTCTTCCAATTCCGAGCCTTTTACACCTGTTTTCCTATACAAATATGCTCAAAACAACGTTACTATCCTCCAATTCATGGCTTCTCCATAAACAATATGATTTTTCTCAATAAAAACTAAATTGTACTCCATTCCCACACAAATCAGTGTCCAAAATACGTGAATTTACACTCTCATCAAGATCCTATCGAAAAACTCATCACCCTTATAATTTTCCTCATTCTTTCTTGCCACTTTTCATCTTTTAAAAGCATTCTTCTTCCATGTTCCAATCATAAATTCCTTCTTTTGAGCTCTTTCTTTTCAAGAATTTTCTCATGGTAAATGTATAGCAATGACTATTCTTCTTTCTTGATTTTTTTCTACATTCGATGTTCTTTTTCTTTTTTTTTTTACAACTCACATCCTTCTTTTTGCAACACTTCTCTTATCTTTCCTTTCTTGCTTCTTATGATTCACATTACTTAACTTCACTTTCTCAAGGCAAACTCCACACATAGGGTTCTTTCTTAGCTTAAAGTGGTATTTTGACTAGAGATGTGCTCATCAAAGAATAAAGGCTAATAAGGCTCAAATTGGCTAGCAATGGGTAATGTTGAAAGGTAGGGAAAATGTGTTTATAGCCATAGGTTATAAGATCAAGGATGGCCTCTTATCATTTCTCAAATGTCGACAAGTACTTTAGAAGAGTCAACAAGCAAATTCTAGTTCATACACATATGATCGGTCCTCTCACAAACAAATGAAACCATTTAGGATGTATGGTTAGGCTCAAAATCTCACGGTTCATTATGAGGATCAAAAGTACACTTGTATATCACCTTTTGCTCATTGAACAATTTAAAGTGCACTTGTTATCATTTCCAAATCTAACATCCTAAATCCACTAACAACTCCCTATTCACAATCAATATTCATATTACCCTCACACAAGCAAACAACAAACAACATGAGAAAATAAGAAAATCACAAAAACACAAAAACACAAGACACAAGGAAATTATGTGCGCCGATGCAAATGTTCATAATATGAGAACTACGAGAGCATAATAAATTAACCCCCCAAACTTAATTCTTAGCTAAGGCTAGAATTAAGTTGGAGCCAAAGAATAGGTACTCCCTTTAAAGCATCTCTCGTAGCTCTTCTCGTAATTCGATATGCTCCAAACTACACCAAGTTCAATATAATTCCTACACAAAACACAAAGATCAAACCAAAACACCAAAAATCAAATCCATCATCCTTATTGAAAGGAATAAAGATCGAACGGGATTTTCAAACTCATCAGAACGGCCATGGATATCGATCGTCCTTGCCACCACATTTTAATCTTTGTGCTTCTTCCTTTATTAGGCAAGTGTTGCTAGTGACGGCCTCGTTGGCATCTTTCATGCATGGCTTGAGATCACCAACTATCCTAGTATGACATTCCATTAACCTCGCCATTCTCGAGTGCCACTTATTTCTCCTTTCTATGTAAAGTTCAAATTTCTCCTCCAACTCTCTCTTGTCCCTAAGAATTTGTGAGAAATCAATAGGTAAAACAAAGTCAATTGAAACAATATCAAGAAATTCATTGCAACTTAAAGAGTTTAAGGATTTAGAAATGCTCATTTCACTCTTCAAGGAATTTTCATTTTCTTCTTGACTTTGCTCATCTTCTTCTCTTTCTTTGGCCTCAATAGGTTCTTCAAGCACCTCTTTTGATTCTTCTTCTCCTAAATCTTCTTCAACCTTGTTTTCCTCATCTTTTTCATCAAGATCTTCCATTTGTTGAAGAGTGTTCAAATCACGTGCAATTTGGCTCATTTGATGTTCTAAGGCCTCAAATCTCTTTTCATTAGCCTCATTCTCTTGATTCCTTTCATCTCTTTCAACTTCAAAAAATGCAATCATCTCTTCTAGTTTTTTCAATTGATAACTTCATATCGTTGTTTGGTGGATATACTCCTTGAACTTGAGGATAATTCTCTTGAACATTTCCTTGAAATTCTCTTGAAAATTACGCTCATGCATGTAAGAAACATCCTCCATAGGATTAGGCATCATCCACTCTTATTGCTCCATAGAGTTAGGAACGAGCATACTTTGCAAACCATGACCACCAATAAAATTAGATAAGACTTGACCATAAGCTCCTTGATTCATCAATCTCATTTGATCCATCAATTTCATTTGTCTTAACAATTCAAAGGTAGTGGAAGAAATTATCTTAGAAGATCCATTACTAGGAAGACTAAGATGAGAATTTTTTCTTTCATCACTCTTTTGAGCATCTCTTCTGTTCAACTCAACTAAGGCTTCATTGTTGGATGTAAGGGTAACTGTAGGCACTTTGTTGTAGGAACTTGGTAGAGAATAAATGTTTCCTTGATGAGGTTGGAATGTGTTTCCATTGTAAGCACTTTGACATTCCTCATAATTCCCATTGTTGTAGCCTTGAGAGCTTGCTTGATTCATTTGGCAACTATACCTATAGTTACTCTCATTCATGTAGCCCATTGGTTGTTGTGGTGGAGCCAAACCAAGTAAATTTCCATAATTTCCTCCCAAGTATTGGTTCCAACCATCCATGTTCATACTCTTCAATTCAAGGCTAACTACAACTTCCTTCACTTTCTATTTTTGGTTGCTCCTTCTTCTCTTCTATCAAGGTTGATGTACCTATCAAGAAGAATAAGTTAGAATAAGATTTTTCAAAACAAATATAAATGCAAAAAAATGTCCTAAGTAGAGCTAACAAGTTCAAACACGTTACGCCAAAGACTTTCTCCCCGGCTATGGCGCCATGAACTTAGTCTCAATTTTGGTATAAATTGATAAGAGTAAGCGTACTCTATCGTTGTGTGTAGACGTGGTGACCAAGTGCAAAATTTACAATATCGAACCCATGGGAAAAAGTGTATGTATCTGTATTTGAAAGATGTTTCACTCTAAAAGGACTAATCAATAAAGGGGGAGTTTAATTACACTACAAACTAACTAAGAAAGCAATTAAATATAGAAAATGTACATATGAGATGGATGATGGGTGATGGTGAGCAATCTAAGAAGTATGCAAGGCTTAACCACAATCAAGATCTAGACATCACCTAAACATGCAAGTTTATAATGGCAAACATCATTGAAAATGGAATAGAAGCAATCACATATGTTCCCCTAATTCCTATGGCCAAAGCAATTAGGTTCTAAACTTTTTACAAGTAAGCAAGCCCCTAAGATTGATTCTTACTCTCAATTCCCTTAAAAGGTACTATGATCATAAGTTTGGTTCTTCTCACTCAATTAATAACCAATTTAGATCCATTAACTAAGTGTTATCTCATGAATGTCCCAACCACAAGAAGGGTATGGCTTACCTCTCCCTACACTAACATACATGATCATATAATAAAATGATTCAATTAAAACCCTAGACATAATATTGGAATGACCATCCTAACACTATAAATAGAGAATTTAACCACACAATTCATAACATGACTCAAGTAATCATAGATCATGAGATAAATTCCAAAATCAATTAAATTAAACCATTAAAAATCCTACATATATAGAATAGTCTCAATCCATCATGTGGCTAGCCTCACATGAGGACTAGCCACTAAAATTCATTGCAAAAACAATACAATCCATGGCTTGCCCAATTTGAGCTGAATAATGAAGAAAATCACAAATAAAAGGTTGATAAGCTTCCCTTTTAAAGTAGGCTTGATCTTCCTTCAACATGCTCCAATCTTCACTTCGTGTTGATTTTCCATTCTTAGATTGGTGGAAGGATGGAATGAAAGTTGGATGGATGGAGAGAAGTGTGTGTGAAATAGGAGGTGTAGCCTCCAAGTGGAGGAATGGGAATGGGAGTTGGTATCCAAAGATGAGAGGAAGGGTATTTATATGTATGCAGGATTAGGGTAAAAATGGGTAATGGGCTTAAGTGGATAAAATGGGCTTTTTTTGCTCAAAAATCGGTTCTGGAAAACCGTTCAAGTATTATTTCATACGGCTTGATTACTAAAATCCGGCTGTAGCCAAGTGGTAGCATGCGCGTTCATCCATACCCGAGGTCTTGGGTTCTATTCACGCCCAGCAAGTACTTTTATTTAATTTCAGACCAGGCACAAACCGGCTTATAAAGCTTTCCGTACGATTCATGGCAACAAACTGGCAGTGGCCAAGCGGTTCAGTTGGTCACAGGTTCGATTCGAGCCATCCACCGAATTTATTTTTTAATTAAAGGGAGCTTCCATGTGAGCGCGAAGTAGTGGGCCCAAAAATTGGAGCGAAGAAAAAAACTCGATACAGCTTGCATGCTCTGTTATGTTTCCTTCCACAAATACACAACGCTTCTGAGTCTTAAAAAGACAACAACCTCTGTTCTTTTCCTTCCATAAATACACAACGCTTCTGAGTCTTAAAAAGACAACAGCCTCAGCCGTTGTCTATTCCTTCATTTCTCTACGCTCAGTAAAAGCGTTGTCGTAGCCCTCTTCTTAATCTATTGTCTTTTCAACTGCAACACTTTTTTTCTCCTTTTCGTCTTAATTTAATTTCCGTTTCCTCCTTCTTCTTCTTTTTGCTCAAATAAACCTCATTCCTATAATAAAAATAGCAAGATTCACACACATTACTCCAAAAATAAAAACAACAAAAATAAAGAATAAAATACTAAATATAATATAAAAACACGCAAAAATCACACGAGCACGACTCTAAAATCTACTAAATTTTCACGATCAGCTGCTTACACGGCTCGAGCCACATCACACAACATCGTGTTACATGAAGCATGGCAGTCACATGGCCTTGACCTTCTCATGCACGGCGGCGTGTTTGCATCGCACGGTTATGTTCGAATGCACTCAGTCTCTTCCACGGCTTCTAGTTCACTCACCGACAATGTGTGATGTCACATGGTAGTGACCATATGAAAAGATTCTTCACACAGTGCAAAACTCTCCAGGAAGCTCACCGCCGCACGTACCGCCGCGCATGCTTTAGCAGCCTGCGCAATTCCACCATTTTGAGCATAACTTCTTCATCCAAACTACTATTTGAACAACTCTTGCGCTCACGTGATCCTCTCTTTCTATCAATATAAATAAATTATAAAAATTATAATATTTTAAGTTATAACAAGTCATGAAAAGTGGAACAATCGTGCTGAAAAGGAACAGCTTGCGCGACGTCCCCGTTTTGAGCATAACTTTCTCATCTGAACACTGATTGAGGTGTTTCTTGCGCCAAATTGATCTTCTCTTCTATAGCTTTCCAACCATATATTATATATTAATTTAGACTTCCACACAAATATACAAAAAAATTATGGAATGTGGATGTCTGTTTGCTTGCAAGTAGTACGAATTCATTCTTCATTCCAACTTTGTGTTCTTGATCCTTTTTCCTATCAAAACAAAATAAAATACCTATCATGCATATTTTAGTTGATAATAATTCAAAGTATAAAGATTAGTGCAAATAATATTAATTATACAATCAATGAGGTATCAAATTGAACCTGAAATCACATGAATTTCCACTCTCATCACCAAACTCCACACATACTGATATAGTAACCTCATGCGATCAATGATTCAATTAAAACCCTAAGCATAATACTGCAATGCCCATTCTAACATCATGTATAGAGAATTTAATCACACAAATCATACATAAAATGAGAATAAGGATTCATGATAGAAAATATTCATAACAATCAATTCATCATACATGTGTTGTGCAAAATCTACATAATCCCTAACCAATCATATTGCTAGCCTCACATGAGGACTAGCCACTACAAATCATTAATAATTCATTACAATCTATGACATGCTCCAATTGAGCCAAATAATGAAGCAAATCACAAATCAAAGGTAAGTTGGCTTCCCTTTTGAAGTAGGCCTTCTCTTCCTTCAACATGCTCCAATCTTCAATCAATGATGAACTTCCCTTCTTAGATTGGTGGATTGATGGAATAGTGGATGGATTTGAGGAGATCAAGTTGATTGGATGGATGAAGGGTATGGAAAAGGTGGAGATGAATGTGTGTGAATTTAGGTGTCAAGTGTGTGTGGAAACTGATCCAGAATGATTCCTCTCTTAATTTGTGATCAAAAATGTATTCATATCCCACAGGAAGCTTCTAGAACACGTGCACATCAAAAAATTAACTTTTAGCTGAGCTCAGGTCGAGTTCGGGACTTGGGTCGAGCTCAGAAACAGAGCTCGGGTCAAGCTCGGACGTCGGGTTGCGTTAGTGTAGTTTTCAGCAATTTTGTTTTGGCTCGTTCTCCTTAGTTTCAACTCCGAATTGAGCTCTATTTTTTCCTACGTCTTCCTTGTCAAGTCTAGAATCCATTTTACTTGAAAATCATACAAATTCCACCAAAGTACAAATTCTCTACAAATAATGCGCAATTTAAGGTATTTAATCATAAAAATCACATATTTATCATTTCAAAGCACAAATCTGCATATGAACATAAAACACCACCAAAAGATATACAAAACGGATAAAAACATGCAAGAATAAATAAAAAAGACACTAAAATCTATGTGCAAATGATACCGATCAATCCCTAAAACTTAAAGTGTTGCTCGAGAAGAATGAGAAAACGAGAGAGGAAATTTTCACCTAGAGAAAGATTTAAAGAACATAAACAATAATATATCATAAGTAATAAGGACTACAAATTATATCTAGGCACCTTACAACATTAAAATCATGACACGAAAAATTAATAAGTTCAATTAAAAAAGAATTAAGAGTAATAAAGTCCCTTTCGATCCAAGCCTCACATCGGGTATTAAATGCACTCAACACTCTATGAAGTAGGGTAAATTTCACTCATTAATCGATTGAACCCATAGCGACATAGGCTTGCTCACGGACTATATTCACACATGTTAGCATTCGATTATTTGGTTAACGTGAACCGTTAGGGTTCCAAATTTCTAGCAGTCAGCGGAAGCATGAAAATAAGAAACTTATTACCTTTTACCAGGGTATGTTGGAGAAGATGGATTTTCGCCGGCAGCCTGCGCAACCTCATCGTTTTGAGTGATCTACGTGCCAAAATGATCCTTTCTTCAGTGGCTTTCCATCAGTATATCACACGTCTTATTCTGATGTCTGTACGATTTTATAAAAATCATAAAAGTTGGCAGACAGCAGCAACAAACAACCTCCGGTCTTCTGCTGTATTCCCAAGTCCAATCTCGACGTCATGTGGGCGACGATCTTCGAGATCTTCTCAATCTGCTGTTTTGTCTACCCTCTTCACGTGTTAGGCATGTCTCTCTTAGGGTTAGAACAGCTGAGATGACTTATATATGGGCTCCATTAATTAATATCTCATCCGAAAGTAGTACCACTCAACCTCATTATCATGCCGGAATAAATCCACCTGTAGAGTTTATATGATAATCCTTATGAGCTCCTCAAGGGGACATCATCAACCTATTTCGGACACGGATTCCTTCTACAATCAACAGCACACCATAGAGACAACACTATTTCCCAAATCACAGAGTTTGTTGATTTAATAAGATATAAATCTCACCCATTGATGAATCAAAGAAATACATACTACCCTACGTGTCGAGGTTATTGTATAGGAATTAAGAGCATGAACATCCATAATAACAGAGATCAAGTTCTTCTATAAGTCAGTATAAGTCGAACGATCTCAGGCGGTCCTGCTCAATACTCACAAGTGCACTTGTGTGATTCTATAGTCAAGACAAACAAATATCAAATCATACGACAACCATCCCGATAGAGAGTCCCTGACAATCTCGGTTGTGAGCCTCTATTTGTACTTTATAAGGAAACCGATAATATGATCTTCTGCGTGTTGTCGCACAACATATTATCTACAGTATAAAGTAAGTGGGCAATTGCATCGAACATATAAATAAATTATAAGACGCAATCATTTGATCATATGATTCTCATTTCAAATTAATTGTTAACGTATTATTCATACAAATTCTAGACTTTTAGTATACAATACAACAACAAGCCACCCTAGTTTCAATAAGTGATCACAAAGGTCTTTATTTTGGTTAAATGTTGGGCTTTTGGTATGGTATGGAGAATATGAGTAAGAGTGATTCATAGAGTGTAAGTAATTGAAGAGATAATCAGCTTCTTCAACTTCTTCACGTTTCTATCTTCCTTTTTTTCCTTTTCTAATCTGAAGCACTAATCTTTATCATTCCTTGAATTTCTTGAGCTTTTTTTGATTTGCATGCTCCCTTTCTTTGAATTTGTATTTACTTGAGCATATTTTTGTTGATTTTTCTCCTTTTTCTTGTGTTGAAGGTTGCATGTTTATTTACTTGAGCTCTCTTTTCATCATTTTCTTGCTTGTTCACCATTTCCTTCTTTCTCTTGCACAAATCTCACATCAAACCTTGTAGACCATCATCTCCTCAATCACCCACACAAAGGGTATATATAAAAGGCTTCAAGTGGGTATTCAAGGCTTGTATTGTGCTCAAATCACAATAAATAGGCTTAAAGGCTCAACATGGCTTACTAAGGATGATGTTTGAGTAAGGAAATTTATGGCTACGACTTTGAA
Source organism: Pogostemon cablin (assembly GCA_023678885.1). Taxonomy (NCBI): domain Eukaryota; kingdom Viridiplantae; phylum Streptophyta; class Magnoliopsida; order Lamiales; family Lamiaceae; genus Pogostemon; species Pogostemon cablin. Next base: position 7,018,552 of record CM043004.1, on the reverse strand, counting down.
TAACAAGGACGGCCTAAGATAATTTCACACATCTCTACTACTCGAGCTCATTCCTACAGTCCATGAGCAAATTCTAGCTTGTCTAGGCTTAACCGATCCTCTCATGAAAAACTAACCTTGGTGGCACGGTTGAGGCTTTAAATGCTCGCAAGCTTTTTCTCAGACATAAAGGAACCTATTACACCTCAAAATTGAACAAGTTAAGTAAAACATATCACAATTTTAAAGAGTAGAAATTCTTAACATAATTTGTCATCACTTATCAAAAACAACACATCATCACTCATAATAAAAAAAGACTCACAACATCCCAAAAACCAACCACCAAACAATCCTATACAAGAATAAAAATACAACACAACACATGAGAAAAGACTCACCAAGTAAAAAACACAAAAATACATAACATGCAAAAACAAAAATTTCATCCATCAAAAGAAATTTAAGCACATATCCTCATCATCCAATAACATTTAAACTCAAGAATTTACCACCTCAATCAAAAATGTAAAAGCAAATAAAGCAAGTAGACCTCCTAAATACATAACAAGTGAAGTAAAATGCCAATCCAAGCAAATTCAAACCAAATTCAAGTCTATGCTAAGCTAAATGGAATTGATGAATCGTAAAGAAAACTCCCTGAAAAGGCATCCAGAGGTGGAAAAGGCTATCATGGATAATTAGGCTGCAAGCACGATGATCTAGAACTTTTGCGAAATTTCTTAACAGACACGAGCTTTCTTCATGGCTCGACTCGAGCTCTTGGCTCGACCAAGATATGGTCGAGTTTGTGTTTTTGATGTCAACACTCGGCATCTATACAGGCCCAAGCACAGCACTCAAGTCGAGTACCAATATACAGCTCGAGTCAAGTTCTTCACTCGACCTCGACATAGTCGAGTACATGTCTCTGATGCTCGAGCTCAACCTTCTGTAGTACAAAGCTCGGCTCGAGTTCCAACATGATTTTCTAAAAAATTTTCAACTTTGACCCCTGTTTTTCCCTATTCATATGCTTCCGATACACCTCATATATGCTCAAAAACTCATCAAAAACCATCAGCTCAACAACTGTAACAAAATTATGGACTTGCATGCACTTCAACACAACCAAACAATCTAAAATTAAACCAATACTCATGAGAAAAATTTAAAATTTATCTCATTTTACAAGAAAACCTCTTAGTTAACACAATAATCACACTCAAGTGGTGAGTCACACCACGCACTCTCCCCGAAACTTAAATCGAAACAAGAGTTGAGAATTAATTTTGCAAAAAGTGGTGGAACTTACCCTTGTAGTTTCCAACAATGAGCTTCTTGTAGAGAAGAATATGCATCATAAAAATTCAAGGTATGTCCACATAAAGAAGAAGATTGTTGCTCTTGCTAAAGGAAGAAGCATTCGCTGTATAATTCTCCAGGAATGTCAAGTATGGTTAGTAAGAAGGGGGATACGGTCATAACGGACAAGAAGAGAGCAAAAAGGAAATTTAAAGTGAAGATGAAAGCCGATTGCGCAAAGGATTTTTGTGGAGTTTAAAAGTTTAATTATGCGTCTAGCTTGAAGACGTTAAATTTAGCTCTTGATGGGAGGCAACCCATTTTTAATTGCTTTGATTTAGATTCTTGCATTTTTGGCATGTATGTTGATTGTGCTCATTGAGGAGAATGCGTATTGGAGATACGAAGAGTGCTTGATTTGAAGTGTGGAGGTAGTCTCTCCACTTTTCAATATCCGGAGCTTCATTCATATCAAGTTCAAATTAAGAAATATTACACTTTTCAATTTTCACACAATTTTCCACAATAGGAATCAAAGCTTCTAAATAGTAAGACTATTTAAATCCTTTAAGCTTATCCTGAGGCACTTGAAAATCAAGAACATGAGAAAGATTAGAATCCTCAATTTCCACAAAATTATGCATGATGACCTCTAAGTAATACACTTGCTCCATCCTTTCTAACTCATCTTGGAGGCACATTTGGGAATTTAAGATAAGATTAATCCTTTCTTCCTTGATGGCATGATAATGTTGTTTTCTTTCGGATCGTTTAGTTAACGTGAACCACTAGGGTTCCATGTGATTCTAAAGCAATAGAACCAAGAATTAGAATCGTATTACCTTTCACCAGGGTCTGGTGAATGCGACCAGGTTGAAGCAAACTATTGACGTTCGATCGTTTGGTTAACGTGAACCATTAGAGTTCCATACATTTCTAAATCAGCGGAAGCAAAAACATAGAAACGTACTACGTTTCACCAGGGTATATTGAAGAAGAACAGCTACAGAAAATAACCTCTTAATATTCTGTTGCATTCCTAAGTCTAATCTTGACGATGTGTGGGCGACAATCTTCAAGTTCCTCTCAATCTGTTGTTCTCCCTCATTCACTCACGATTAGGCGTGTATTATTAGGGTTCCGGACATATGAGATGACTTATATATGGCTACAGCAGGGACCAAGAGGAGAAATTAGAGTCGGACATCCATTGGGCCTAAGTATCCAAGTTTAGCCCAAAACTTATACTTATGTCCAATAATAATAATATAGTCCACTAAAATATTATTACTACACTGCTGCTCTAATCCCAAATTACATTATGGGCTCCTTATTATTATGAGCCTGTTTGTCTCCCCATGTTTAAGATATACAATGCCGTCAATTAATTAAGTTACTGACAACTTCATTAATTAATATATCATCCGAGAGTAGTACAACTCAACCTTGTTATCATGCCGGAATAAATCAACTTGCAAGATTAACATGATAATCCTTATGAGCTCCTTAAGGGGACATCATCAAATTATTTAATATGACACAGATTCCTTCTGTAATCAATAGCACACCATAGAGACAACACTATTTCCCAACTCATTGATTTAATAAATGTAAATCTCACCCATTGATGAATCAAAGAAATACATATTAGCATACGTGTCGAGGTTATTGTATAGGAATAAGAGCACGAACATCCATAATAACAGGGATCAAGTTCTTCTATATAGTCAGTATAAGTTGAACGATCTCAAGCGGTCCTGCTCAATACATACAAAGCATACTAATGTGATTTTATAGTAAAAAAAACTAATACCAAATCACACTACAACCATCCCCATTGATTGTCCCCGTCTATCTCGATTGTGAACATCTATTAATACTTTATAAGGAAACCAATAATATGATCTTTCGTGCGACGCCCCACACCATATGATCTACAGTATAAAGTAAGTAGACTTTTGCAATAACATATAAATAAATTATAATATGCAAAATATTTAATCATATGATTCTTATCTTTATATATATATTAACACCTATTTTACCACCTATACAAGATAAAATTATTCCCCCCAAAATCAATTTAACCACCTAAGGGTAGTTAATATTCATTTAAGGTAATTTTTATGTATTAATCTCAGCCATTTATTTTTATAATTAAATCTAAACCATTCATTTGCCACAACATCTCTCACACATCTCTGTACCCATCATAGTTTATTACACAAACCCTAATATATATTTCACACCTTTGCTCTACTACTCATTTCACTTAATAGTAGATTTGCCAAGAATCTATGTAATCAACTCCACGAAGATAGTGTTTTTGACGGTGCGAAAACCCTAATCGATCATTCAGAGTTTTGCTGTTATAAGCTTCTTCCTAATCTTCCCGTGCATCTAAATTTATATTTGTTTTGTTTTCTAAATTTTGTATTCCTGAAGAATAATCTTAAAATTTAGTGCCCGATTTTTGTATTATGGTGTTCTGATGTTTCCTTTGTGATGTATATAAGTTCAATTTTTTTGAAATATTTACATATGAGTTGATTTTGATCTTTGTATTTCCTTTTTGTTTGATCCCAAAAATTGACACAATCTTCCTATCAATGTTAGTTATCCGATCGAATTGTGCCACCGCTTCGCTCCTCTGCTATTCCACTATCCAGACCTCTACCTGGGTTCACTCAAAGCAAGGTTTCCATTGCCCGCACTATATCACTCACTCCACGTCATTTCTCCCAATCTCAGCCGTGTCAACTGGGTTAGATGCCGAGTTAACAGGCCAGGATCGCCATACTCATTGCTAAAATCTGGGTCGAGCTTCAACGGCCATCCTCCGATTGAGATGATGCCACTCTTTCCCTATTGCTGGAGCTCATATGAGTTTCATATTATGTGATGAATTGAGGTGCCTTTATCTACTGTTCTCTTTTGGATTTAGTTCAATTTTCAGTAATACAAGTGTTAGGCCTTAAAATATCGACATTTGGAAAGAAACACTATACAATGATACCTATAAGAAAGTTTAAGCAGAATTGGGCTTAAAAAAATCACTCATTCTCATTGTCGATTAGAAGCTAAAAAAGGTTTGAAATTGATGATTAATTGAGGATGATAATCACAAAATTGGAAATGGAATCACGGAGCATTGTAACACCTCCAAGTTGATGACACAATCGATGACCTCTTTCGATGTTTGACTTATACACCTTAGGTATGATTTTTTCTCAAATCCGTATCTTATTTGTTGATTCTTTAATGCAGTGGCGATCATCTGTGTAATCAGTTTATGTTTTTTTTCTCATCATCACATTCACCTCTTGCGTATAGGTATGTTTGTTGTTGATGTTTCTTGATTCTCATTTTTTCTGGTATATCGTTTGAAACTGGATATTGGGTTTGAAAGAAATGTTTATTAGTCTTGTGTTTGAGGATGAAAAATGTGTATATGTATTTTTACTTTCCATAATGATGTTGCTATGATTGGGATAGATGCAATGAAACATTTAAATTAAACTCTAGACGATTTTGTAAGAAATCTTGATTCTATAGAGACTGAAATTCATCATGCAACTCATTATATTTATTTTTTAGTTTTGTTTATGTCACGCCCCAAATTTTACCAAGAAAAATCCGAATAGTATTTGAAATAAAATATTAAATAGGGCATGATTAAAATTTTTTTATTTTTTAACAAGTAGGAAGTAATTTACAAACAAGAAGGAAATGGAAATGGGCTTAGTCCTATAAATTTCAGCAATCTTTAAAAAAAGAACAAGTTATCTTGCAAAGTGAAAAGTTAGCAGCAAGTCCCGCAAGTTTTCTTTTTTTACAAACTTGAGCAAACAATTTAAGCAAAGGATTTAGATGAGGGATAGATCCTTTAAGTTCTGCAAATTTTTATTTTTAAAATATTAAATAAAATATTATTGCAAAAGATTTGAAAGTAAAGGACTGCAATCCCAAAAAGAAATCCATGTCATGCAAAAATACAGGACTTGTCATTGTATAAACCAAGATTTAAGTAGAATTATTTGCAACACTTCTGCAAAACCTTAGTGGAAGGACAATAAATTTAATCCCACCAATTCTTGACTATTTAAAACATGCAGGACCTATTGTTTCGCATTATTTCGTTCAAAGGATATTAAATAAGGCATGACTAAATTATGCATTTAACAAATGTGAAGTATTTTGTAAATAAGGAGAAAAAGAGATGGGTCCAGTCCTATAAGTTTTCAATGATCTTGTGCAAACAATTCAAATAAGAAAGATTAAATAGGAAGTAAGTCCATTAAGTTCCTGAAATCTTTATTTTATTATTTTAAAAAAAATGTTTGCAGAACTCTGCAAAATTCCAAGGTGGAAAGTAAGTTTTTTTTTTTTTATTTCTACACTCCACTATAAGAGCATGCGGGACATCCCATTCCATTTTATTGAATAAATAATATAAGGTGAAGGACAACCCCACTATACCCTATAACTTTTATTTATATAATAGGTGGCATGCAAACTTGAGTTGTGCATATAAGTACTCCTCAATTGTCAAGCCTGTCATATGTTAGTTTATAGCAGGATGAAAGGTAATTCAAGAAAAACAACCCAACTGAAAATTCTTACATGTATGCCACGAATTCACCACATCAGTACCACACAACCTGCTAATCAAAACTAATAAAGCACAAAAAGATATGATAATAATTTATTTTCACAAGCGCACTAGTGCAGCCCATACCCATGTCATATATAATTTCATAACATTCAAGTATGATCATCAACTCATAAGTGACAACAATTTCAAGTTCATTTCAATTACCACATACGAAATCATCTAAACACATATAAGAATGAAAGAATCCCCACCTTTTTACCGTGTGAGTCTAGGTCTCAATTATCAAACGTCTCGATCGGGGCTTCCTTCCAAACCTATAATTAAAGGACCGATCATTACCCCCACATAACCATACAACTATACGTGACTACCTAAGATATAATACGATATTGAAATCCAACTAGAATGAGGGGTAGAAAAATTTACGATGGCAGAGGAGAAGAGAAAAAAGGGAAAAAAAAGAAGGAAAAGGAAAGAAGAAGAAAAGAGAAAAAAACGAGTGAGAACTTCACCTTTCTCTCTTCGTTTGCAGCTGTGAAGTGACGTCAAGGTGTCGAGAATAAGGAAGATTTTGGATTACATTCTCACGGCTGGTTGGGAGTAATTGCGTGTATCTCTTCGTAGGATTTTAACGGGCTTTCCGAAGATGATGGAGTTGATAAGTGGAAGATATTATCTTCCTCAATGGATAAAGAGATCACATATTTATTTCTTGGGGAGTAAGAAAATTTATCTATTTTAATTAAACTCACGGCTGATAATAATGAATGGGCTGAGTTTGGATGTGGGCTTCGAAGAGTTGAAAACCTTGGCTTTAAAGATTGGGCCATGACAGAAAATCGCAGCGTGAACTTACGGGGTATTACATCCCACCCTCCTAATAAAAATTTCGTCCTCGAAATTCTCTAATGATATAAACCTCTTACCCGAAATGAAGAAAAAAGGTATCTTGCTTGAATTTCATCTTTCTTTTCCCATGTAGCCTCATCTTCCGTATGTCGACTCCATTGAACTTTGACGAGTGGCACGTCATGATTTCGAATCCTTTGGACCTTTTGATCCAAAATGGACACAGGTTCTTCTTCATATGTCAGGTCCTTGCCAATCCCCAATGTCGAGAAATCCACAACATGATTAGGATCATGAACTTATTTTCTCAACATCGAAATGTGAAAAACATTATGCACGGAGGATAACTCGGATGGCAACGCCAAACGATAGGCTAGATCTCCAACTCTATCAAGAATTTGAAATGGACCAATGAAACGAGGTCTAAGCTTTTCTCTCCTTCCAAATCGTATGACACCCTTCGTGGGAGCCACCTTCAGAAAGACATGATCTCCGACTTCAAAATGTAAATCCTTTCTTCGTTAATCAGCATAGGACTTTTGTCTATCTTGAGCAGTCTTGATTCTTTCTCGAATTATTCTGACTTTGTCCACTGCATCTTCTATTAGCTTGGGGCCTAGAATAGCTTTCTCACCAACATCATCCCAATATAATGGTCATCTACACTTCCTTCCATAGAGCGCCTCGTAAGGAGCCATCTTGATAGTTGCTTGATAGCTGTTATTGTAGGCAAATTCGACAAGAGGTAGGAACTTCTCCCATGCTTCTCCCATGTTAACAGTGCAGGCTCTTAACATGTCTTCCAAAATCTGGATTATTCTTTCGGATTGCTTATCCGTTTGTGGGTGATAAGTTGTGCTGAAATTTAGTTTAGTTCCCATCGCCTTGTGCAGACTTACTCAAAACCTTGAGGTGAAACGCGTATCTCTATCAGACACTATTGACATTGGTACGCCGTGTAGCCTCACTATCTCTTGAATATACAACTGCGCATACTGCTCCATCTTGAATGTCATCTTTATGGGCAAGAAATGAGCTGACTTGGTCAATCGATCGACGATGACCCATATGGCATGATTTCCCTTCGAAGACCTTGGTAAACCTACGACAAAATCCATGGCAATTTGCTCCAATTTCCACTTAGGGATCTCGAGTGGTTTAAGCTTTCCGGCTGGTCGCTGGTGTTCAATTTTAACTTGTTGGCAAGTTAAACATCTTTCAACAAAGTATCCAATATCTCGTTTCATACTTCGCCACCAAAATCTTTCCTTCAAGTCATGGTACATCTTCGTTCCTCCCGGATGAGCTGTGTATGGCGCTCCATGCGCTTCACTTAAAATCTTTTCTCTCAACTTCTCAACCATTGGAACACACAATCTTCCATTTAGAGTCAAAACTCCCTCTTCGTCTACTTTGAAGCCATTGTATTCGCCTCCAGCTAGTGCCTTCTTCATCATTCCTTGCAAGAAATGATCTTGTTCCTGAGCTTCTTTTATTTCTATTTTCAGACTCGGCTGAATTTCTAATGCCGCAATGATCGCCTTTGTGTCGGAGGGTGATGCCACCAATTCAATTTGCATCTTGGGGAACTCTTCGGCTAGCTCTTCTTGCTTAATATACAGACTATTCAGCTCCACATTGGTTTTTCGACTCAAAGCGTCGGCCACTACATTAGCCTTGCCTGGGTGGTACTCAATGGTGCAGTCATAATCGTTCACCAACTCTAACCATCTCCGTTGTCTCATGTTGAGCTCCTTCTGCGTGAACAGATACTTCAAACTCTTGTGGTCCGTGAAGATCGTACATCTCCCACCATAAAGGTAGTGTCGCCAAATCTTCAAAGCATGAACTACGGTCGCTAACTCCAAGTCATTAGTAGGGTAGTTCACTTCGTGCGGTCTCAACTGTCTAGAAGCATATGCAATAACCTTTCCATGTTGCATCAATACACATCCGAGTCCTTGCTTTGATGCATCACTGTAGATCGTGAACTCTTCATTCGGATTTGGGATTGTTAACACGGGTGCTGAAGTCAAATCGTGCTTTAACCTTTGAAAGCTCTCTTCACACTTGTCCGACCAAATGAACTTCTCTCCTTTACGAATCAATCGTGTCATTGGACCGGCTATCTTGGTGAATCCTTCTATGAACCTTCAATAATAGCCAGCTAATCCCAAGAAACTACGAACTTCTTGAACATTTGTAGGTGCCCTCCACTGATTTACTGCTTCTATTTTAGATAGATCTACTTTAATCCCTTGTGATGTCACCACATGTCCAAGGAATGTGACTTGCTTCAACCAAAACTCACACTTCTTGAACTTCGCGTATAACCTCTCCTTGCGAAGTGTCTCGAATACCAATCTCAAGTGCTCCTCATGTTGTGCTTCATCTTTGGAGTACACCAAAATGTCGTCGATGAAGACTATAATGAACTGATCGAGATACGGGTAAAAAACTCGATTCATCAGATCCATGAACACTGCAGGCGCATTACTCAACCCAAATGGCATGATGACGAATTCATAGTGCCCATAACGCGTTCTAAAAGTAGTCTTAGAAATGTCTGACTCCTTCACTCTCAATTGATGGTACCCGGATCTTTAATCAATTTTGGAAAATACCCTTGCTCCTTCTAATTGGTCAAACAAGTCTTCAATTCGAGGTAAGGGATACTTGTTCTTTATCATCAACTTGTTAAGCTCTCAGTAGTCAATACACATCCTCATGGATCCATCTTTCTTCTTAACAAACAGGATTGGCGCTCCCCATGGAGATACGCTTGGGCGGATGAACCCCAAGTGTAAGAGCTCTTGTAGCTGAACTTTCAACTCTTGTAGTTCCACGGGCGCCATTCGATACGGAGCTTTGGATACTGGTGCTGATCCCGGTATCAAGTCTATTGAAAACTCTACTTGACGATTTGGAGGCACGCCTGGTAAATCCTCCGGAAAGAAATCAAGATACTCTCGGACAATAGGTATGTCACTAGGTGGTACTTCTGTGGTCCTGGTGTCTACAATGTTGACTAGGAATCCCTGGTAGGACTTCTTTCTAAGCATCTTGGCAGCTTTTGCAGCAGATAATATTCTCGGTGCTACACCACTCTTGAGCTTTTGTACCACTTCTTTCTCGAATTTTGGTTCCCTTAAGATCATTACTCTTTCCATGCACTTTATATTGGCATGATGATAGGTAAGCCAATCCATTCCTAAAATCAAATCAAATCCATGCATATCCATAACATACGGCTTGACGCTGAAGTCTACTCCTTCAATGCGTACGCTCACATTTTCTACTAAGGTATTCACAACAACTCTCTCCCCCGAAGGTAGACTAATCTCAAGAGGTTCATCACTCTTGACTCGTTTACAGTTAATCTTATTACAATACTTTGCGGAAATAAATGAATGTGATGCACCAGTGTCAAACAAAGTGAAAGCTCGGGATTTACCCACTGCCAACATACCTGTCATAACATTAGGTTCATTGTCCCCTTCAGCTTGGTTCATGGCGAAAACTCTCCCTCTTCCTCCAGTGCCTTGTCTTGTATTTCCCCCCGGAGGTGGTCCCCTACGATCAGGTCTAAAGTTGGTCGGCTTTGGGCAGTTCTGTGCTTGATGGCCAACTTCATAGCACCTAAAGCATTTGTTTTATCCCATGAGACATTATCCATGATGATTCTTCCCGCACTATGTGCAGAGAGGCTTTGGTCTTTGTGCGTTGGCAGGCGTGTTGTTGTTCGTTCTAGCTTGCCTTTGATTGTTGTTTCTGCCTTGGCTAGAATTTTCCCATTTTCGTTTGTTTGGGTTCTCCATCGGCTTTCTGTTCGCTCACCCTTTCAGTAAGCAAGCTTCAACTTTCTGGGCCCTCATAAACGTGTCGGCATAGCTCATATCGGGCAGTGAAGACATTCTCACTTGTATATCCTGGTGTAATCCATCCAGGAACTTCTTGGCTCGTTTCTCTTCGGTATTGACCAGCTGTGGAGCTGATCGGTGCAGCTTATTGAACCGCTGTTCATACTCAATTACGGTCATGTTACCTTGTTGGAGATTGTAAAATTCATGCTCCATATTATTGCGGTAAACTTGAGGATAGTAGTTGGCCATTACTATATCCTTGAACTCTGCCCAAGTAATAGCTTCCCAGTTCTCATTAGGTCTCATCTCCCAGTATCAATCCCACCAATGGTCGGCATCTTCAGTAAATTGGTAGGATGCGCAGATCACACGCTGCTCATCATTGCACCTTAAGAGACGAAAAATTCTCTCAAGTGCTCGTAGCCACTCTTCCACGTACTCAGGCCCTTCACTTCCCTTGAAAAATGGTGGATGATTTTGGCGAAACTCATGTACTATTCTTGTATGAGCATCCGCATCAGCATTTGGAGCATTCGGTGCGTTTGGAGCGTTAGGGACATTCTGAGCATTCGGAACGTTTTGAGGGTTTTGAGCATCCCTTCTTGGAGGCATCCTTCAATTCCACCATGAAAATAATTTTAGCTTTTATTCAAGTTAATGAATGAAATCATAATGCAAATCATATCATTGTACAAATTAGCAAATGTACGATAGAGGCACAGACATCATAGTAATAAAATTTTGATTGAATGAAAATTTGTCTTAAATTTGCAAATTAAATTAGAATCAAATGCTAAATAATGAAATAACGAATACTAAATAATGATGAATATCCCAGATATGATGTCCAGGAGGGGGGTTTGGCGGATACTATCTTGCGACTCTCATGAACAAAACGGCTGTGAACTGCACGTGGTCCACTTGCGGAACTTGGTGTTGAACCGAGTGATGCATAAGGTCAGCATGTATGGAATCGGCCATGTCTTTCCAAGCCCACGGTAAAGTACTGATGAGCTTTAATCCAGCCCAATAGTCAGTAATACCTTCACCCACATCCTTTACTTGTCTCCATAATTATAGCATGTGAGCAATATGGGTGAGCAAGTCATGTCTGACGTCCCGGTGATAATTCATGTAGGCTTGTTGTCTTGCCAAGTCACCCATCTAATGCGATAATATCTTTACTAATCATATAGGTTCGCAATAAAATTCTAAATATTCATCATTTATCATAAAGAAAAACCCACATTATTCATATAACATAAACTTTCATTTTATATCTCGCATGTCATCAATTTATGCAATTTATACTTTCATACCTTGGTTGAAGCGGGCGTCGTACTCGGTGGATGCGTAGCAAGAGACTTTATTTAAACTTTTATACAATTGCAAAATCATGTCATTCAAGCCACGAAATTCACTTATGTGCGGAAATAAAAATTTAAAATTTTTTAAGCAAGTATACAGAATCGCATACCTGCTCTGATACCAATCTGTCACGCCCCAAATTTTACCAAGGAAAATCCGAATAGTATTTGAAATAAAATATTAAATAGGGCATGATTAAAATTTTTTTATTTTTTAACAAGTAGGAAGTAATTTACAAACAAGAAGGAAATGGAAATGGGCTTAGTCCTATAAATTTCAGCAATCTTTAAAAAAAGAACAAGTTATCTTGCAAAGTGAAAAGTTAGCAGCAAGTCCCGCAAGTTTTCTTTTTTTACAAACTTGAGCAAACAATTTAAGCAAAGGATTTAGATGAGGGATAGATCCTTTAAGTTCTGCAAATTTTTATTTTTAAAATATTAAATAAAATATTATTGCAAAAGATTTGAAAGTAAAGGACTGCAAGTTTATTCCCAAAAAGAAATTCATGTCATGCAAACTTACAGGACTTGTCATTGTATAAACCAAGATTTAAGTAGAATTATTTGCAACACTTTTGCAAAACCTTAGTGGAAGGCCAATAAATTTAATCCTCCAATTCTTGACTATTTAAAACATGCAGGACCTATAGTTTCGCATTATTTCGTTCAAAGGATATTAAATAAGGCATGACTAAATTATGCATTTAACAAATGTGAAGTATTTTGTAAATAAGGAGAAAAAGAGATGGGTCCAGTCCTATAAGTTTTCAATGATCTTGTGTAAACAATCCAATAAGAAAGATTAAATAGGAAGTAAGTCCTTTAAGTTCCTGAAATCTTTATTTTATTATTTTAAAAAAAATGTTTGCAGAACTATGCAAAATTCCAAGGTAGACAGTAAGTTTTTTTTTTTTTTTTATTTCTAAACTCCACCATAAGAGCATGCGGGACATCCCATTCCATTTTATTGAATAAATAATATAAGGTGAAGGACAACCCCACTATACCCTATAACTTTTATTTATATAATAGGTGGCATGCAAACTTGAGTTGTGCATATAAGTACTCCTCAATTGTCAAGTCTGTCATATGTTAGTTTATAGCAGGATGAAAGGTAATTCAAGAAAAATAACCCAACTGAAAATTCTTACATGTATGCCACGAATTCACCACATCAGTACCACACAACCGGCTAATCAAAACTAATAAAGCACAAAAAGATATGATAATAATTTATTTCCACAAGCGCACTTGTACCACTAGGTACAAGTCTATCACCAACAATTCACAAAGCTAAGCATACAGCTGACCACCTCACAATTTCTTCAATCTGTCATCGATGACAGACATAACACACCATCATGCATGCTAACCGACCACACACATAAGCAGTGGATTTGATTTACAAACTGATTTCCTCACCTATGTCATTAATAACCTACATCATGCGTCCTACTAAATGAACACGCCAACCTTGTGAAAAACTTGCGAAACGTTTCCGACGGCTCAGTAACACATGACATCAATTATTAACAATTCCAACATAAGTATTCAATTAAGTAGATAAATAAATAGGAAGCTTGCAGCACAAATATGCGCTGCATAAAATTGAAGTTTTATTATTAAGTCTCATCGCCCTCACAACCCCTGCTCGTACGCTTTACCACGCTCAACCTGCGATAAGAACATTTATCGGGGTGAGCAACCACACGCTCAGTGAAGATTTAAACATGCTTATATACATCAAATAATCCATATGCGAGAATTTAATTCACTTACAATACAATCTTATCATGTCAAAATAAGGCATCTTTCGGCCCTTATCCGTGTAACTTTACGATATCACGATTCGTTAGTAAGGCACTCCTTCACAGCCCTTACCCATGCTATAGTATGGCACCATTACAGCCCATACACATGCTATAGTATGGCACTAGTGCAGCCCATACCCATGTCATATATAATTTCATAACATTCAAGTATGATCATCAACTCATAAGTGACAACAATTTCAAGTTCATTTCAATTACCACATACGAAATTATCTAAACACATATAAGAATGAAAGAATCCCCACCTTTTTACCGTGTGAGTCTAGGTCTCAATTATCAAACGTCTCGATCGGTGCTTCCTTCCAAACCTATAATTAAAGGACCGATCATTATCCCCACATAACCATACAACTATACGTTACTACCCAAGATATAATACGATATTGAAATCCAACTAGAATGAGGGGTAGAAAAATTTACGATGGCAGAGGAGAAGAGAAAAAAAAAAGGGAAAAAAAGAAGGAAAAGGAAAGAAGAAGAAAAGAGAAAAAAAACGAGTGAGAACTTCACCTTTCTCTCTTCGTTTGCAGCTGTGAAGTGACGTCAAGGTGTCGAGAATAAGGAAGATTTTGGATTATATTCTCACGGCTGGTTGGGAGTAATTGCGTGTATCTCTTCGTAGGATTTTAACGGGCTTTCCGAAGATGATGAAGTTGATAAGTGGAAGATATTATCTTCCTCAATGGATAAAGAGATCACATATTTATTTCTTGGGGAGTAAGAAAATTTATCTGTTTTAATTAAACTCACGGCTGATAATAATGAATGGGCTGAGTTTGGATGTGGGCTTCGAAGAGTTGAAAACCTTGGCTTTAAAGATTGGGCCATGACAGAAAATCGCAGCGTGAACTTACGGGGTATTACAGTTTATTTATTTGAGAAGTCTTTCTACTATGTTACTGGAAATGAAATTTAGTTTCTTTAAATATTTTTCTAAGATAACAGAAAAAATATAAAAATGTAGATGTTTAACTGAAATACTTAAGTCCGAATCATGCCTTATGATACAATTATAATGTATATTCCTCATGAGTTATCATTGTTGGACCTTATATGTTAATTATGTGAATTTTATAATGGTTGACAGAAATCTGTTATGCTTGCTCAATTAATATTCAGATACCTGCCTATGCTAACTATATCATGATTACCATGATTACACATTTCAGGAAAAAGAGGAGTTTCCTTTGGCTTCGGCGGCGTTCTTGGATGGAAATTGCCAAATTGGCATGTGGGGAAAATTTAGGGATCTTAGTGGGCGATTGTTTAATTAATTTATGGATGAATGAAGTGAATTTTGCGATGAGAGAGAAAAAGATATTTGGGTAAAATAAGGAGAGGTGTCTTAGGTTTTTGGCTGGTAAGAGTGAAGTCGTTATTGCGCCCTTAAAGCACACACGGATTTGGCTTGCTGAGTTGATTAACAGATTTGGCTCGCCGAGTTGAGGGACTCGGTTTGTAGTTTTTTTTCGAGAGGTAAGATAATTTCAGCTTATATATATATAATGTTTTCCTTCAATCTATTTCTTTCATTTCCTTTTCTTAACCTTATAATTTCTGTCGTTATTCACTTATCCTTTTTTATTCATGAATTCACTGCCTAACAGAGAGAAGATTACGTTGTTGTGTGATCCGCTCCCAATTTCTGATTGATATTGTTGTTCGATCAATCGAATTTCTGCAGAGAATACTTGCAAAAGGTGAGATTTTTGGGTTTTGATTGTGGCTTTGTAAAATGTGAATGTTTAATTAGGCATGAATGTTGTTCTTTCTGTTCTTTAATCTTGTGTTTAAAGTTATTGAGAAGCCATAGATTTGAAATGCATCTCTTTACACAGAATTTACTTGCAGTTGAACATTTTTGCAATTGGTTTTATTAGCAACATATGTTGGCAGTTCATTCCTTCAGTTATAGGTACACGAAAAAAAAATGAGTATATCTAAGAATTGTTTGTGTTTTTGTGAAGTACTTTGTAGTGATCTGATGTTTTCTTTACTCTGTCATATTAATTTTTATCTTTTATGCATTTCTATCTTGCTTCAATCATTTGAAAGTTTTACTCCTATATATGAGAATTGCTTCATACCTATCGACACTTTTTTGTGGTTATTATCAAGTTAATTTCTGCAAGATTTGGTATCCTGAAAAGTTCTTTCATGTCATAATTGGGCTAGATTTTGCTGATAATTCCCTGTGCTGGAGAAACCTTGCATGTTTTCTATGATTTATGAAATCTGTATCTATCTGCATTGATTTTTGGTTCTAAAATGGATTGTTGCTGACTATAGAAAAGGAACTACAAGTGGGCTGTTGCATTAATTTCTGATTTTTGGTTCTAAAATTGCAAATACATGTTCCATTTCTTTTATAGTAAATTGATAAAGCCATGAGTCATAAAATGGTAATAGGTGATAGTTTTTCCTTTTTTTATGTTTATTTAAAATAATAATAACATGTAGATTAATCTTAAAGTCTATGTGTGAAACCTGATTTATTTTATGCAAATGTGGGATCTGTGGCATCGACATTCATAGACAAGCGAATTGCAGCAGTCCAAGCTATTTCAGGAACTGGTGCTTGCAGGCTATTTGTGGACTTCCTAAAACATTTCTCTCCCGATTCAAATGTCTATATTCCTGTTTCCACCTGGTTCAAGTTAGTATCTGCTTCCCTATTATCTAATTCCTCTTTTAATATTTCAACAAATCTGTAAAAAAATATTGTGTTCAAATTCTTGATTGTCTCAACTCATTCATGATTTACTATGAGATTCTAGCAGTCATCACAACATGATTTGGAGCGATGCCAATGTACCTCAGAGAACATACCATTATTATCATCCTGAGTCGAGGGGGTTGGACTTTTCTGTGTTGATTGATGACATAAAGGTCACTATAGATCATCTAGAATTGAGTGATTATTTGCTGCTAGGATAACTTAATTAATATTTTCTTTTGTCACAGAATGCACCTAATGGCCCTTTCTTTATATTTCATGCTTGTGCTCATAATCCCACCGGAGTAGATCCTATCGAAGAACAGTGGAAGGAGATTTCATACCAGTTCAAGGTTTCATCCTATGCACTCTTTTGTGCCTAACCATTTTTGCACTTATTTTCTTGAATTTTTTAAAACTTTTGCTATAGAATTCATATCATCATGTAAAAGGCCAATTTGCTCTTTTTGATATAGCATATCAAGGTTTTGTGAGTGGTGATCTGTAAAGGGATGCGATATCCATTCGCATATTTCTTGAGGATGGCCATATGATAGGATGTGCTCAATCATATGTAAAGAATATGGGGCTTTATGGCCAGAGAATCGGTTGCCTCAGGTTACTCTCTAACTAGACAAATCACACCTTAAATCCCATAATAACTTTCATCACTTAATGGCTAATGCAAATTCTTTATCATGCTTGCAGTGTGGTTTATGAGGACGAGAAACAAGCCATTGCAGTAAAAAGTTAGTTGCAGCAACTCGCAAGACCCATGTATAGTAACCTGCCCTTTCATGGCGCCCTCATTGTTTCCACCATTCTTGGCGACCCAAATTTGAAACAATTATGGCTAAAGGAAGTTAAAGTAATATGCTGATTTGCTTTCATCTACTTACAAAAGTTTTAATAAAATTCATCAATCTCTTCACCATACCAATGTTCTTGCTCCTTTTTGGGTTTTTGTTTTCTGTCCAATTGTTTATGATGTTTTTTTCACTAGATTCATGCCTTTTTTTTGAAAATTTATTATTCAAGTTGGATTACGAATGGATTAATGTGAAATTGGGGACGGTTGACAACATCTTCATATATTGATTTGTGCTTTTGAAGATGATGTATTAGAAAATGCTTGCAGTTTTTTGAATAAATGGGGATTGCAGTTTACTTGCTATACCTATAAGTCTCTTGTGCAGGCGTTATTTAGAGAAAATGAGTTAAATCGAGTATTGCAGGTTTATGTATAGATACAGAGGAAAGGGTTCTAGCTGGATAGCTTTGGGTTCAATATGCTTCTTCACACACATGCTAAAGATTAAAAGGTTTGATTTTTACGTAATTTTATGTATTTTGATGGCTTTAAGACTTGATATTTATTATATTCCATTGCATATGAATGTTGATTTCTGAATTCACATTCACTGATTTAGTATATATATATATATATATATATATATATATATATATATATATATATATATATATATAATTGAGTGGATAATATTTGGGATAACCATGGGTGAAGATTCTTTTTTCTTTGTCTTTTTATGTCCTATATTATTTTTCCCAATTTCTGGCACGATGCCTTCACTTACAACCTTGATTCTCTCAAAATCATCCCCTACCTGAAAGGACTGATAATATGAAGGAAAATATAAAACTAATAGAGAAATTAGGGACGATTAGTAACATCTTCACTATCAATATATTGATTGGTGTTTTTGAAGGTGTTGATGGATTGGAAAAATCTTGGAGTTATTGATTAAATGGGTGTTGCAGTATTCTTGCTATACCTATAAAGTTTATTCTAGATTTTTATATGATTTTTTTAAGATTATTAGGTGAAGATTGATGAGTCATAGAAGGAAAGATGTTGAATAAATATCGAATTTCTATGATGACGACAGTTGAGTCTACTGTAATAACACTTCAATTAAATGCTGGTGTGTTTATTAACTTAAGAATCCAAATATATATATACTTGAGGCAATTTGGGGTTGACAACTTTTTTTAAGAATGATGAAGTTTGAAGTAACCCTATTCAGGAGACTCGAATCGTCTGGTGCATGGCACTGAGTAAGCGACCGTATGACACTCCAGGTTTCTTCTGTGCTGCTTTGATAAAGCTATATGTCATTGCACCTGTTGTTGTATCATCTGACAAGGCCTGCACTATCATCTCTAAAGCCATTACTCTTTCTTCATCTGGTAATTTTATTTTACTGCGTCTTTTCAGTTTTTTCTTCAAATTTAGGGTGCCTACTTTTATCATATTTTAGTCCTAATCAAATCAGGTGCATGTGTGATGTGGGTAGTAATGTTATTTATTTCTTAATGATACTTTCACTAAAAAAACTAAGTAATAAAGTTGGAGTGGTGAATAATAGTATAGATCTTATTGAATAAAAACTTTCATATTTTTTCTCTGAATTTGTTCTTTTTTTCATATTTGCGGTTATGTGTGGATTGTGAATGTGTGGATTCATGGTTTACTCTTGCCATTCAATTGGAATTCTTTTACTTTCTTTCTTTTTTAAGAATAAGTTATTATTTATTGTAGTAGGTACATTAGATATTCTTCTTACTTTTGGTAATGGACAAATTTCCAAATGTCATTGATGTTTATAGTTTCTAACTTGAGATAGTCTCCTCAACATATATTAGATACCAGCTTAAGTAATGAAAACTTATAATTGCTTTTATATTGGTTCTTTTCTTCTTTTTTTTTACACACAATTATGAAGAAATTTCTAAAATTATTATGTGTGTGAGTTCTGTTATTTCTTAAGGAAGTGCAGTGTCTTTCAATTTCGAAAATGATTATTTTACATTCATCTAATCTAAATATTTGTGGATAACAATTAGAACTAAATTTATTTCATTCTTACTTTTACTACTGATATTAAGTATTGAATCTTCTGGTAATATTGTTGGGTAATTTGATTCAGCATCCATAAACATGGGACATATGGCACATCTAATGTGAATCTGTTGATTGGGTGGAAGAATATGCTGCAACGACTTGATGATTCCAGACCAGTTTTTGATGGGGAATACAATGGTAATATTTTTTCCATTGACAATAGTCCTTTATATACTTGAGTTTATTTCTGGTGTATAATGCCCCCCTTTGAATTCTTTTTCCATTAGTTTTTATACAATAAGTTCTCTAAGATGTAGATATATACATATTTATGCTTTATAAAGTGCTTTTACATCTTAAAATTGCAATTTGAGAGCTTTTTTTCCCTTTTATTTTAATAACTGCAAACTAAAGATGAAGGTATTAAATATCCATATGTATTCCTACCCATAGAAGTATAGGCATTTTTTTTAATGGGCAGAAATATGTAAGGGTAATTATGTAAGAGACATTTTCATGGGTAGGAGTAGCCTTTTAATACAGTAAATGGCTACATTCTAGATGCTGTAACAAGCACATATAAATTTATAAATGTCAATGTGTTATAATTTTTTTTTTTTCATTTTTATAACTCTCTAAATACTATTTCCTTATTAATTCCCTTATATGCTATGCTTTTTATTCAAAGTGAATTATTGTTCATTTCTTTTGATTTTTAAGTTAAGTACTCCCTCCGTCCCACCATAACTTTCACACATTAGAGTATAAATTTAGTTATGAGTAAATATCAAAATTGGTTATGTAAGTATGGTCTTTTCCAATTTTAGTCATTTTTTATTGCATTTCTTACTTTTGATCCTCCGGCGTTCGTTTTTGGTCTTTTTGGCCCAAATTTAGTCTTTTTTCGCCAAAAATTCAAAAAACTCACTGGAAAAATTATGCGTGAGTTACATGCGCTCAAATTTGGTCCTGTTTCCAACTTCAGTCCTTTTTTTATTGCAATTTTCACTTTTGGTCATCAGTTGTCCTATTTTAGTCCTTTTTTGTCCAAATTTAGTTATTTTTTGCCGAAATTTTAAAAAACTCGTCGGAAGTCATGCGAGTTGCATTAATCTTTCCACTTTTCATTTCTCTTTATTTCTCTTTTTTCTTTTTAAATTAAATTACAAACTTTACGTATTTATTACTTATTCAGTCAAAAAAAGATTTGAGCAAATTTTTACATTAAATTGTTTTAATTAAAATGAAATTTTCAAATATAAAATTAGATCTGATTGTCGTTAAAAGAAATATTACAAAATATTGATAAAAAATGAATTTGATCCATAGACCAATCCACTTTCCATTTTTCTCTTCATTTCTCTTTTTTCTTTTTAAATTAAATTATAAACTTAACATACTTATTACTTATTCACTCAGAATTAGATTTGAGCAAATTTTTACAATTTTTGAATATAAAATTAGATCTGATGGTCGTCAAAAGAAATATTACAAAAATATTGATAAAAAATAGATTTGACTCATAGACAAATTCCAGCTAAATCAGTTCATTCAATAAAACCCAATAAAAGATTCAACCAACTTGAAATTTACATGTACATCTTAAGAAGCTTGAAAATTATATATCAAGACTCTAGAAACTTTATTGAAAAGATTAATAAATAAATAAATAAAACATTTATATTATTATGTATAAAAAATTAAAAAAAATTAAAGCCAAAATTGTAACACAAAATTAAATAAATAAATAATCTAGAACATGTATATTATTTAATTAATTGTTAGTCCCAAAATAATATTATTCTTCACGCGATTCATAACAAATGTAATGTGAAATTGTGTTTTTACCTAAATATTATATCTTTTGGTATTTTAATTAATAGTATCATATACAAATAAAGCAAATGGGCATTTTATTAATTTAGTAATTTTAAGTTTAATAAATATAAATTACAAATTTGAAACAATCTGTTTTCTCCGCCGCAAACATTAAATGATTCTTAAATCATGAGCATGGAATTTTGGAGCACGTTCAACTTACACATGATTTTAGACGAGTTTTTTAAAATTTCGCAAAAAAAAAATCAAATTTGGACA
The DNA here is from genome assembly GCA_023678885.1 of Pogostemon cablin. Classification (NCBI taxonomy): domain Eukaryota; kingdom Viridiplantae; phylum Streptophyta; class Magnoliopsida; order Lamiales; family Lamiaceae; genus Pogostemon; species Pogostemon cablin. The sequence continues at coordinate 6,997,066 of CM043004.1, read as the reverse complement.
AAAATGACTAAAATAGAATAATGGAGGACCAAAAGTGAAAATTGCAATAAAAAATGACTGAAATTGGAACGGTCCATACTTACAGGACCATCTTTGAGCGTGTGCAACTCACACAATTTTTTCGGTGAGTTCTTTAAATTTTCGGCGAAAACGGGCTAAATTTGGACCAAAATGACCAAAAATGGACGCCGAAGAACCAAAAGTGAGAAATCCAATAATAAAGCACTAAAGTTGAAAAAGGTCATACTTTACATGACCAATTTTGATATTTACTCTTTAGTTATTCATAAGAATTATTTAAATAGTTTCAGGACTTCATTTTTCTATGAGTATATTATTTGTATAATTTATGAATTGTCTTGGCTTTATTGGTAGAATAACATTTCAATATTTTTTAAACATAATTGATAATTACATGTGAAAAGATGAGCAAGGGTTTAGAATTATGTTTTATTTGAGATCAATTTGTGTTAACTATAAGGTTAGCACTGTGAAAAAACATGGATGAATATAAATGCTAATGTCAATTTCTCATTTTTTGTTGGTAGAAATTTTATACATTCAGTGATGTATATTTATTCTTTAAAGTTTATTGAGTTACATCAAATTGAGGTGAATCTCTACGTATGACTATTAATATATCAAATTTACATTTCAATGTTCTAAAATATTAAATTTTGTAATTTTAGTCAAATCGGAATCAGATTCCTTAGTTTTTTAAGAGAGTTTTCATTGACGAAAGATAATCTATTGACAATTTAATCTGACAATTCAAAAGAAATGCTCATTTGAATTGACGCTCAATGTTAATGAAGATTAATGATTTACTCTATGGTGTTAATTTGTTTCAACTATTATATTGTATTTTATTTTGATTTTTTTAATAGAAATTTGTTAATGGAATTATATAGATTTTTACCCAGTATATTTGTTGGCGTTTGAATCTTTTGGTTAACGTGAACTGTTAGGGTTCCATACGTTTCTACAGCAGAAGCAAGAAATTAAGAAACGCATTACCTTTCACCAGGGTATGTTGAAGGAGGAGGATTCTCGCCGGCAACCTGCGTATTCTCACCGTTTTGGGCATAACTTTCTCATCTGATGTCGGATTTGAGTGATAAGCCTAAACGATCCTCTCTTCCGTGGCTTTCCGTCAGTATATCACATGTCTTGTTCGAAAGTCTGTACGATTTTATAAAAATCATAGAATGTGGCAGACTGCAGCAACAAACGACCTCTTGATCTTCAGCTGTATTCCCAAGTCCAATCTCGACGCCGTGTGGGCGACGATCCTCGAGATCTTCTCAATATGCTATTTCCTAACCCCCTTCACAGTGTTAGGCGTAAATTATCTCATAGATTAGGGTTTCCGGACAGTTGAGATGACTTATATATGGGCTACAGCAGGGACCAGGAGGATAAATTAGAGTTGGGCCTCCATTGGGCTTAAGTATCCGAGCTTAGCCCAAAGCTTATATTTAAGTCTAATAATAATATATACCACTAAAATATTATTACTGCACTACCGTTCTAATCCCATAATTACGTTATGGGCTCTTTCTTATTATGAGTCTATTAGTCTTCCCATGTTTAAGATATACAAGGTCCATTAATTAATTCAGTTACTGACAACTTCATTAATTAATATCTCATCCAAGAGTAGTACCACTCAACCTCATTATCATGCCAGAATAAATTCACCTGCAGGATTTACATGATAATCCTTATGAGCTCCTCAAGGGGACGTCATCAACATATGATGGACACGAATTACTTCTACAATCAACAACACACTTCATGTGTTAAACAATATATATTCTGCTTTGTTTGTGGGTGATGAAAGGGACGAAGCTAAGGATGAGTGAGGTACGAGATCGACCTCTGTCGGAGATGAAAGATGAGCGACCTGCGCCCTGCCATAAGGCACTATGCCCGGAACCCTTACTCCATTACTTACTGACAAACGGATCCAGGTAGCTCAGATCTAGCTAGGTTAGATGGTTCGATCAACGATGGTTTGCTTGGTCTAGTGTGTTAGGGATAGCTGAACAGAGCATACCGACTTCTCGCTGTGTGTCTAGTAGAACCCGAAGCATTGACATTGAAAGAAAGAATTCCCTCAAGCATTGAAGAAAGAACAAAGACAAGGATTTACCTATAGGAGAATCCTGTCTAGAATCATCGACAACACGAAAGTCAACTCATCTCAGAGCATGGAAAGAAGGATCGATGGAAAGAGTACTGGTCTTGCAGAGCCTATGTTATATATGCCTGCTGAAGTCAGCTATTCATTTCCAGGTAGAAAGAGCTTTGCCCTTATCCTCTTCAAAGGCACAGATTCAAACTCACTGAGTTTGTTGATTTAATTACATGTAAATCTCACCCATTGATAAATCAAAGAAATACATACTGCCTTACGTGTCGAGGTTATTGTATAGGGATTAAGAGCACGAACATCAATAATTACAGAGATCAAGTTCTTCTATAAGTCAGTATAAGTCGAACGATCTGAAGTGGACCTCCTCAATACACACAGAGTACACTAATGTGATTCTATAGTCAAGACAAGCTAATACGAAACCACACTACAACCATCCCGATAGAGAGTCCCCGTATATCTCGGTTGTGAGCATCATTTATACTTATAAGGAAACCCATAATATGATCTTCCACGTGTTGTCATACAACATATTATCTATAGTATAAAGTAAGTAGACTATTGCATCGACATATAAATAAATTATAAGACGCAATCAATTGATCATATGATTCTTATTTAAAATAAGTTGTTATAACATTGTTCATACTAAAGCTAGACTTTTAGTATACAATCCAACAATCTTCCACTTATACTAAAAGACTATGACGTTATGTCTTCCGCCATACATCTAATTTCTACTCCCACTACACGACCATCAAAAGCTCTCGCCTTAAGGTCATTGTACATGAATTTACTAGGTTATCATCCGATGTAATCTAGGCGACAATAACTTTTCCCTCATCATATGATTTCTCGTAATAGGTGGTACTCGCGCTCCATGTGTTTAATTGCCTTATGGGCTCGTAATTCCTTCAAGTTTGCAACTGCACCATTATCATCAAAATGTATTGTGATAACCTTGGGCAAACTTAGAAATACTTCAAAGTCCATCATGAAGTTTCTAGAGTTATACATATACTTTGGCTGCCTCATAGGCTCCAATTTATCATCTTTGCATAATGGAGTCCGGAGTCCGAAATATATTTCTATATAACACTCCTCCATATTATGACTCTACTTCCTAAAATTAAACACATAACATTTGAGGTGGATTTACTGCCGTCCCTATCTGATTTGAAAATTCCTAAGCTATATAACATATAAGAAGCAATGAATCTGTCCAGTAACCTATATAAAGTTTCTAGTCCTTTTCAGGTACTTCAAAATTATTTGTTAGCACAGTTCAATATTCTTATTTTGGGTTACCTTGATACCCACTGTTCATGCCATTGGCAAAATAGTTATCTGTTTTCGTACATAACATTCCTTAGATTAAGCTTCCTTATTCGATAAAGCATAAGGAACCGCTTTCATCACCTTTATCTTCTTTTTGTGTCTCAAGACACATTTCCTTAGATAAAGTCACATGCTAAAACAAGTAAGGATCGTATCAATTCACGAAGTTTGAGACAGGCATAACATAGTTTCTTGTGATCTGTATTACCATGATCAAAAGGATAATATTGCTTATCTTAAGTCCTTCATCTCATACCGCTTTATCAACCATACTCTTACGCCCGACAATACTCTTTCATTGCCTCCAATGAACAAGATATTATCTACGTGTAGTATAAGAAATACCACCATGTTTCCGTCACTCTTTACAATACACAAGACACATCCGGGCATTGAATGAATCCATATCTTTGGATTTCCTCATCAAAACGGATGTTTCATGATTTTGAAGCTTGCTCTAGTCCATCGATGGACACTTTTAAGCTTACTATCACAATGCTCTTAGCCCTTTGCAATGAATCACTCTGGTTGCTTCACATAGATGTTTTCCTCAAGACTTCCAATCAGGAAAGTTGTCTTGACATCTATTTTCTACTACTCATATTTTATATGAGTAGCAACAGATAAAAGAGTCTGGATCAACATAAGCATAGCTATCGGTGAATAGGTTTCCTCATAATCGAACTGTTTCTTTTTTATTATACCTTTTCGCAACATGCTTTGCTTCCAAGGTTTTTACCTTATCGTATGATCCCCTTTTATTTTACAGATCCACTTTCAATGACTTTCACACCATCCATGGTTCTAGAAGCAACCAAATCTAATTTAGAATCCATCGATTCTATTTCAAATTTTATTATACTTTGCTAAGATTCCGCATTTCGATCTTGTAGTGCTTCGTCATATCCGTGGGTCCATTCCATGTTTACTAGGGACCAAGTCTCACGACTCTCCCAAAATATATATCTTACCAGTTGTCGAACAACCCTCCCACTACGACAAGGCACTACATGCAATTGTGTATAAGATGTGACACGCATTGCAGTTTACCTTGTGATATATCCTCTTGTACACTTGGTACTAATAATTTGTGTTTTCCCTCTCACTTCCTTTAGAACAATTTATACATAGGTTTATGATTTAATACATAGTCCTTTTCCAAAAATCTAGTGTTTTTGTCAACAATCACTCTTCGATATTTTTGGACTAAATAAATCATCACCATTCATTTTTCTAGGATATCCCACAAACAGACAAACGTTATATGACATGTTGTTTCTAGGACATACCCACAAAATGAATTTAGCAATTCTAAATAATTCATCATCTATCTAATCATTTCTATAAGAGTCTTTTTCTTATTAAGATTATAAGATGCGTTATTAATTACTATTTGTTGCATCCGTAGGATAAACATGATTCAAGAGTTTACAAATTGTCGCTAACGTACCATAACAGATTATAGCTTCATACTTCATTTCTATGACCATGTCATTTAAATGAAATGGAGTATCCATCCATAAATGCATAGAAACTGAAATCAAATTCTTTCTATGAAAAACGTACATAAAGATAATTTCTCAAAATCAAATGTTTATTCATATCGTAAGATAAATAAACAACTCCCACTGCAACAACCACTACTCTCGTAGTACTACTCATGTCCATAATAATAATCTCATCACCACTTAGTTACACGCTTTTAGTGATTTCAGTCTCTACACACAATATGTCAGCAGATGTCATCACTAATTATTCTTCAACGACTAGTGAATGAGATACTAACCTTGTTCACATCTTGATGAAATTAGATTTACTTGCCACATGTTTTGTCAGAAGTTCCCCACCATATACAACCTCTTGTATTTTAGGTAGAACTTGCTCAAAACATCTAGGCAAATTATGGAGAATAAATTGATCTAGGTTTCCCCTTCAATTTCTACTCCAAGCATTCCCAATTCATTCATCAACTTATCCATGACTTCTTGCCCTTTTTTCTTACTCAAGTATCTGAAGAGTCGAATGAGACCATCATATTTCTATGAACTTCCCACCTCTCCACTAGAGACTTTAATAGGCATCATGAGACATCCTTAGTGAGAACACATTTATATTTTCTTAAACAGTAAAATTAAAACCAAGATTATTTTCTAATCATCTAATTTTGGACAAGTAAATATCATTTCTTTCAGTAAATAATAAGCGAGATAAAATCATTTGAAATTACAGAGAATCATAAATAAATACACCGATCAAATCTTCGAATTTTATCCATTTATATTGGTTCCCTCAAAACAATATAAAAATAAAATTCACCAACATCTCAAGCACCGTGAGTCTGCAAGCCACGATAGTGTGGATGTTTACAAACCCGAACATTTACAAGAGAAGGTTTTACCCATTAATTTCATCTGTCAACCTAACCTCATGACAAAATAATTAATAGTCGGTTCCTTTTTGGCCATGCAAATAAAAGCAGTGACTCCGATGGGGAGGATACTTATTATTTGCATCTAGGTGTACACCATTATTTGACCCCAAGTCCATTGCGTAAGCTTATGTGCCTTACAGATGGAGAAGTACACACGCGCTTGGATAACTTCCTACAGTCATCAATTATAAGTTTGTACCAGTGAACCACATATAAACTCATTCGATAGGGAGGAAGGTCTATGCCAACACGCAAGTTCATATGCATCACATTACAAACATAATTATTTAAGGAAGTTTGTTCCAGCAATCCATGAATAAACTCATCCGATGGGGAGGAAGGCTCTAATGCCGACGTACAAGTTTACTCACATTGCTAACAAACCAATAATGGAGGCCATGGGAATTAATTACCAATCCCCTCTCCCACTTAGTTATTTGATACCGAGGATTTTTACATGCATATAATATTCATAATAATATACGCAACCTAGCATGCTCTTATTATGGTAATAAGGCAGTAAATCAAGTAGAACATGCATCCAATCCAAATATAACAATAATTGACAAATAAAATAATTATATCAATTATATATAAGGAAAGAAAAATAATTGCCAAAATTAAGTTGACTTGGTCAACACCTCAAGCAATAACTTACCCAACAAGTTGGAACAACTTTACCCCAAGACAATTCACACACGCTAGTTAAAGACAGCCCTACCGCTGCACCCTTGCAAACGCCAGCTTGAAAAACTGTCTTCCGGAATGACGTTGTACAGCTGAAAGCCTACTATTCATCCCGGTGGCAAACCAGCCAACCCGCCAGCTTTTTATCAAGTAGTAGTTTGCCGAAAAATTACTGGCATCGTGACTCCCATCTCACGGTGCCTGAATCTGCCTCTTTTGGAAAATATCTTCCGACCACAACAATATGGATAACCATGCTTAAACAGGTGTCATTAATTCAGGCAAATTCCCATCGGAAAAGCTATGATCGCTCGGGATCCCTTTACGCAACCTGCTTCCAGCACACAGCTATCCCCACTTCACGGTCGTGATGAAGACATGGCATACCAAGCCTCCAGCCACGCCAATAAGTCATGTCGCAGCCGCTTCCGAGTGCTCCAGGTAACAGCCACAAGCATCACACGCAACCGGCTACAGCATCATCTGGTCGGACTTGGGCTAAGCCCGCTCCCCAACATGCCTGGCAGTCTCAAACCAACTGCCACCGATCACCACCAACATCTGAGCTTTTTCAAGATATAGCCATGATATCTATCCATTTTTGCCACAGCTTGCCAATGCTGATCGTTTTGCCTGGTCAGAATTTTAGTGCCCTGATCGACTGTCATTCATTGCCGATTCCAACCCAGTCTTGGTCACCATACAGCACGCGTCGTTCCGCATCGCAGACCCAGAACTCACTGCCAACACGCCTGGGCACTGCCTTATCCAACCGAAAATAACCAGTGACCCATCCCAAAAAAAATTAAATGTTGCGATCAGAAGCTGTGCTGCCCCGATCGAAAAACACAGTACTCATGAACCTCCTTTGTATTTTTGATTTACTCAACTCTTCTATTTTGATTCAAAATGAAGAAAAAGAAAGGAATGAAAAAAATATAAGTTACTAACTTGAAATCCAACTCTAAAAGATCAAAATCAATAAAGTAATATCAAAGCTATAGTAAATAATAATAAGTAAGACAATGATTTCGAAACTCTATTTTAACCCGAAGGATGTCAGTTAAAGATCTTATATTCTTGCCCTATACCCCGACTTTCCTACTCTACCTCCCGTGCCTCTATTATTTATTATTAATTATTAATATTGATTTAATGATTTAATTCAAATTTGAACCTGAGTCTCGTAGATATTTTTTATTCTTTCTCTTTCGTCCCTTAGAAAAAAGGGAAAAAAGAGAAAAGGAGGAGGTGGATTAGTCACAGATTTTGGATTGTATCTCTAAACCTTCTTCATTCTTTTCGATGTCAATAACTAGAATGAAAAAAAGGAATGTCAACACATTCGGGAAAAATGATTAATCTCTATCAATAGACCTTCTAAAGCCCCGAACCATAGTGTACTTAGTACTGGGGCCACAAAGAGATATGTTTTTAAATCTCGCATTGAAAAACCTCCTTGTTTTATTTATTGTAATACATAAGGATAATGCATGTATATCAGATGCATATGCCACTTATAGTTGTACACGGAATCCTCAATTCCAATTTAAATGTACAACGCTATATAAGATTTTCCCCTTCTTATTATATGTTAAATGAGACCAAAAAGACAAAATGGGCAGAAAAATTGTGTTTCTCAATGCAGAAATAGGGGTGTGGAAAACAAGACAGGAATTCTCTATAATGACACTGTAGAACAATATAATTAAAGGGATGTGTCACAGCTTGGTAGCGCGTTTGTTTAATTTAATTTAATTGTATTTAATTTAATTCTCTACGATGGCAACTTGGACTCAACCGGAACCTCCAATAGACCCACTCGGAAGTTAGCAGCATCTCGCTGCTCAAAATGCCCAGCACTGCCTAGTAATCGTGTGCACAGTCGTGCGTTGATCACACACTGCCGTGCGCGCTAATCACATTAGCAAGTGTGCCTGCTCGCCTATTTGTTCGCCGACGGGCTTCACCACTCGACGACCTGCCTGGATCTATGCCCGGTACCTTGCAGCCTACTCTCGGCAGTCACGCCATCACGCATGCCCGTACTGTTCTGCCTCAAGTCGCCGGTTATCGTGCAACATTGTTGCTTGCCTGGTTTCATCATCAACCTAATCGGGCTGCCATCAACACAACCCAACTTGATGAATCTTCGTTTGCCAGTCGCCTATGCCACCGTTTAGAAAACTCGCTTCTTTCACTTTCACCAGCAACGTGGTTACAACAGCTCGTGACTCCGAGTCACACTAGCGCTATAACTTTCACCAGCAAGCATCGATGATCCAACAACAATCGATTCATGTGAATAGTGCCCGTGTGTGAACGTGTATGATTGTACAATTTAGGGTTTCATCAAGAAAACAAGTTCTAAACCCTAATATCACATATTCCACTCAAACCCTAGCCTAACGTGTCACGTTTAGCCATAGAAGCCATGCTCTGATATTAATTGTTGGCATTTGGATCTTTTGGTTAACGTGAACTGTTAGGGTTCCATACATTTCTACAGCGGAAGCGAGAAATCAAGAAACACATTACCTTTCACTAGGGTATGTTGAAGGAGGAGGATTCTTGCCGGCAGCGTGCGTAGTCTCACCGTTTTGGGCATAACTCTCTCATCCGATGTCGGAAATGAGTGATCTGCGCTCCAAAACAATCCTCTCTTCCGTGGGTTTCTGTTAGTTTATCACACTTTTTGTTCTGAAGTCTATACAATTTTATAAAAATCGTAGAAGGTGGTGGACAGCAGCAGCAAATGACCTCTTGATCTTATATTGTATTCCCAAGTCAAATCTCAACGTCGTGTGGGCGACGATCCTCGAGATCATCTCAATCTGTTGTTTCCTAATCCCCTTCACAGTGTTAGGCGTGAATTATCTCACAGATTAGGATTTTTGGACAGCTGAGATGACTTATATATGGGCTACAACAGGGACCATGAGAAGAAATTAGAGTTGGGCCTCTATTGGGCTTAAGTATTCGAGCTTAGCCCAAAACTTATACTTAAATCCAATAATAATAATATATACCACTAAAATATTATTACTGCATTACCGTTCTAATTCATAATTACGTTATGGGCTCATTTTTATTATGAACCCGTTAGTCTCCCCATGTTTAAGATATACAATGTCCATTAATTAATTAAGTTACTGACAACTCCATTAATTATATCTCATACCACTCAACCTCATTATGATGTCGGAATAAATCCACCTGCAGGGTTTACATGATAATCCTTATGAGCTCCTCAAGAGGACATCATCAACCTATGATGGACACGGATTCCTTCTACAATCAACAGCAAACCATAGAGACAGCACTACTTCCCAACTCACCGAGTTTGTTAATTTATTTACATGTAAATCTCACCCATTGATGAATCAAAGAAATACATACTGCCTTACGTGTCGAGGTTATTATATAGGGATTAAGATCACGAACATCCATAATAACAGAGATCATGTTCTTCTATAAGTTAGTATAAGTTGAACAATCTCAAGTGGTCCTGCTCAATACACACAGAATGCACTAATGTGATTCTATAGCCAAGACAAGTTAATACCGAACCACACTACAACCACCCCAATAGAGAGTCCCCGTCTATCTTGGTTGTGAGCATCTGTTTATACTTTATAAGGAAACTGATAATATGATCTTTCGCGTGTTGTCGCACAACATGTTATCTATAGTATAAAGTAAGTAGACTATTGTATCGACATATAAATAAATTATAAGACGCAATCATTTGATCATATGATTCTCATTTCAAATAAATTGTTATAACATTATTCATACTAAAGCTAGACTTTTAGTATACAATCCAACAATATTTGCATTTGACTAATAGAAATTATATTGAATATTGTTTCAGTTAAAGGTAATTGGTAGCGATAATATTGAGTTTAGGGTGCTACTACATCCCTCATTTGTAAGTTGTAACTTGTGAGATTTGGCATATATTCTCAACTTTGGGTATGCGTATTGGTTCTACATGTAAGCCGCAACTATTAATATGCAGGGTATCAATTACGATATATCCACTATAATTATTTGAGATCTAAATATTATGCTCATTTCATGATGCAGTCATTTGGTTATGGAAATCAATTATGTATATAAGTTATTGTTGACAATGAACTCATTGTCTATGCAAAAATCATTACCATAATTTACTCTCTCCTCCCACAAAATGGTTCATCTTTACTGTACCACAGATATTAAAAAAAAAACTTACTATTTGACTAACTTTATTGACTTTGAGGGATAGTGATATTTTTAGATAATAAATAAAGTATAAAGTATGTTATGTGTGAAAAGAAGAGATGACATTTTTGAAATTAATGTGTACTTTTGAGATGTTATATTAGAATGATTTTTTCTTTTATGGGAGATGAACCATTATGTGGGACAAACAAATGATGAAAGAGTGAACATGGTAAGAAGAGAGTATATAATTGTTGAAATAAAATGAGATATACTTATTACATGATCAACAACAAGAAGTGTTGTTATGAACCTCTAGAGTAAATAATTTAATAGGTTTGTTACTACAAAATTCAAGGTTTAGTTTTTTTGCCCTCATCTCTTATGTTTTATATAAGAGAATAATTTAAAACTTAATCTTAATATATATAAAAGTAGAATTGATACGTTCCGGGAAATAATGTTGTTTTCTGATCAAAAAGTCAGTTTACCAAATTAAGTAATATTTTAATATTCTAACCATTTATTTTTTAACAAATATTTGATTTTAATATTTAAAATAAGAGTTCAACTGTTGTGTACCTGGTGCATCGGTGCACTTGGACGATATTAACTATTTGATTAAAATTTTAACGAAATTGCTACCATTAATTAAAGTAAAATTATTAAAATTTTTTAATAAATAACTACCCACTACACCTATATTCAACCCATTAATCCTAGGGTGCACCGGTGCATTAGGTGCACCCTATATTCTTACTTAAAATAATCATAAATTAGAAATGCAAAGTTATATATAAATTGATTATAATTTAAAAAATATTAACCATATAGCATGCCAGAAAATTCAGAAACAAATGAGATCACGAATTTTTCTGAATGGGTTGCAAAGGTTAGCGATGGAATCGAAGGCACGCCGAATACGGAAGCGATGTTCAAATTCCTGATAATATTCTACTGAGCTACGAAGGTGATCTTATAGGTGCAATTGTCAACAACATACATCCTGACTTGGGAAATGCAATAGATCACTCTGAATATTTTCATGATAGAGCCATTCTTGCTTCAACTCTTGATGTGATGGATTCAGTTAATGAATACATGATTGGATTGAATGGAAATGAAATGAAGTCATATTTCAGCTATGATTCTGCCTGCAAATCAGATGAAAACGTTGATATGCTCGCTAATGTTCACATTCCTGAATTCTTAAATACTATAAGGTGTTCGAGAGTACCTAACCATGAGCTTAATCTTAAGGTTGGAGCACCGATAATGCTGTTACGGAATATTGATCACTCAAGAGGTTTGTGTAACAGAACAAGGCTCTTGGTTACCAATTTAGGAAAACACGTTTTGCATGCACAGTTGTTGACTAGAACTAATGCAGAAGAGGTAGTGCTCATACCAAGATTTACATTAACACCGACTGGTATTAGGCTTCCTTTTAGGTTCCAAAGAAGGCAGTTTTCAGTGATCTTGTCATATGCAATGACTATAAACAAGAGTCAAGGCCAATTGCTTTCAATTGTTGGTTTGTACTTGAGGAGACCAGTATTTAGTCATGGCCAACTGTACGTTGCTGTGTCAAGATCAACCACGAAAGCAGGTTTGAAGATTTTGTTGGACAAGGACAACAGCAGTGAAACATGTATTTGCAAGAATTATATTTTTAGAAAAGTTTTTAGACATGTTTGATTATTATCGTTATAGTTGAGCATCATCATGTTCGTTGATTCAGACATTGGAACGAATTAAATTTCTTTATTTAATTACGCATAAATAATGTTTCAGATTTCATTCTTTATTTCTATTGAGTTTTGCTAAAATTGGTGATTTTGAGGCCAATTTTTTATATAATTATTAGGTATTATTGAGGAATATAAATTTACAAATAATACATTTTAATGTGATTGAATAATAAATTGTGAAGTATTAGTAGTTGAGGATTACATTCAAATACTCCAACATTAGAAATTTATATATATTTATATATTCCTTCATTTGGCAGGTCATACGTAATTTTTCTTAATTAGTTATGTACTAAAATTACGTAATGTTTAATACTGCTTTAAATTTATTACTAAGGTGTTTAATATTGTTCTTCAACTTCAACTAGTCCCCGTGTTCCTCGAATGGATCTCTTAGTTGTTGAGAAGCCCAAATACCGAATCTTTCTCTTTTTATTTATCTCAAAATCAAATATTTAATATCATAATAATGGTATAATTTGAATCCTTTTTTTTTTGCGATTCTATACATGATGCCCTTATAGCATTACAAACATCAAAATTATCTCAACTCATATATCTTTCAATGGGAGTTGTTATATATTTTTTTAAATTTATTGTTTATTTTTATAGAAGTTTAATTAGTTAAGTTTTTAAGGCTTTGTTGATTTAATTTCTTTGTTAATTACAAAATTATATTATGTGTTAATTATATTATTCGTAAATATTTATATTTAACCTATTAATTTTTATAAAAATTATGTCAATGTTACATTAAAGCTTCGACTTTGAATTGACTAACCAATCATTTTTTAAGGTCTTCACTTTCATTTTTCATAATTTAAAAATTTTCAATTTCAAATTTTATTATAGTAGACGTAAACATCTTTCGTATACATGCTATTATATTATATTAATAAGGGATTCATCAAATTAGTCTTAATACATTAAAAATTAAACCAAAAATAATATACGGGATTGCACTCGTAATATCTTACCTTAAATATAATTAAATAACTTTAATATAATTCCTAATAACCAAAGCTCATTCTTTTAAACTTTTTATAAATTACAAATAAATACATTATTTTTATCATAACGTCTCTTCGTGCATCGCACGGGTTAAAATGCTAGTTTCAAATAAATTATCTCCCACTTATACTAAAAGACTACACTGCCATATCTGCTGACACACATCTAATACTCATTCCTTCTACATGCCCATTAAATGCTTTCGCTGAAAGGCTCTTAGTAAAAGGATAGCTAGGTTATCCTCCAATGCAATCTTAGCGACAACGATCTCCCCTCTTTTAACGATGTCTCGTATCAGGTGGTACTTGTGCTCAATGTATTTACTCGCCTTATGGGCTCGTGGTTCCTTCGAGTTTGCTACTGCACCACTGTTATCACATTAAATTGTGATCGCTTTGGGCAAACCAGGAATTACATCTAAGTATAATTAAAAAGTTCCTAAGCCATACTGCTTTTTTAGCTGCCTCAGAGGCTGCTACATATTTAGCTTCTATGGTAGAGTTCACAACGCATTTCTACTTTACACTCCTCCATATTATGACTCCTCCTCCAAGAGTAAACACATAACCCGAAGTAGATTTACTAGCATCACTATCTGACTGAAAATCTGAATCAGTATAACCCAAAGGCAACAAAGTATCTGCCCGGTAAATCAGCATATAATCCCTAGTCTTTCGCAGGTACTTTAATATATGCTTTACCGTAGTCCAATGCCCTTGTCCTGGGTTACTTTGGTACCTACTGACCATGCCCACGGCATAACAGATATCTGGGCTCGTACATAGCATTGCATACATGAGGCTTCCTACTGCCGAAGCATAAGGAACTGCCTTCATATCCTCTATTTTTTTTGTGTCTTTGGACACATTTCTTTAGATAGAGGTATTTCATGTCTAAAAGGTAGGAAATCTTTATTCGAGTCTTGCATGCTAAAACGAGTCAGGATTATATCAATGTATGAAGCTTGGGATAATCAAAACATTCTTTTCTTGTGATCCCTTATTAATTTGATCCCTAGAATGTGTCCGACTTCTTGATAAGCATGAAAATTCGCGCTTTTCATAGGCCGTTTCCATGTGATTATTGTATTATTTTAGTCTTATTTGAGGATTTATTATTTATTTTCATATTTTTTTATGACTTCACGGGTATTGTTGAGATTTTGCAGATTTTACTTGTAATTTGGAAGATATTGATAAAAATTTAGAAGAGAAAAAAAGATGTGATGTCTATATTGATCACGGGAGCTAAAGTCGTAGAGCTCATGTATGTGAATATGTGGAATCCATTTATTATTAAAAAGTGTGGGCCAATTAGCATGAAAATTGAGTGCTATTTCTCATGCCACGTAAGCTAGCTGTTGGACTCAATTCATGCGCATATGTAATTTGTTAGTGGGCCTAGTGCTATTTTAATTTTGTTGAGTCAGAGCCCATTGCTAATAACCCATGAGAGGCCCAACCATCACTTCAAGTCCATCACACATATGCCTTACGTGAATCAGAGAGCAGAATGCGAGAAGAACTCAGTGCAGGAGGAGAATGACCGATCATTCACCACAGAAACACATCGTGAATTCTTTTCATGCACCATCCATCCATCCACCCACTCACATCATATCACCCACCCATCCATTCCATCGGTCCGGAGGAAGATTCAAGTGCGATTGAGAGAGACAATCCAATCGGAGAGACGGGGAAGGATCATAAACCACGTGACACTAGGATTTTATATCTTTTCTTTAATTCTTCTTTTGTTGATTTTGTTATGAACTTGTCAGCCATGAGAGTTCTGTGTAACCTCATGGGCTAAATACTTTTATAGTTCTAAGGATTGAAGGTTAGGGTAGTCGATTTGGAAACCTTGACAATTATTGTGAATTCATGCTATTAAGATTCTTGTTTACTTGATTAATTCATTAATTGTTTATATGTGTTTAACATTTTCGCAATATTCTATTGATGTTGCCCGTGATGCTTGGTATGTTGTGTTAGCTTGTGTGCATACGTAATTAATATTGTATATTTGCTAGGAATTAGAGTAGTTTGTCCGTGACCACGATAATTCTCAGGGCTGGTAAATAAGATACTTGATTCTCTTAGTGGAACAATGCAATTAAGAAATCAAGATGGAAGTGAATGAGATTAAATAGTACTTCAGAGAATATTTGTTAGTCAAACTGGTCATTTGGATGTTCTTTAAGTTTGCAAATTAGTATCTAGGTAGAGGTTTAAGATTACTCACGCATCTTTTGTTATTAATTGAATAATTTTATTAACTTGAAATCGAATCATATTTGGTAGGTTAATAGGGAGTTGTGATGTATTTCCATTGAAATAGCATGAATGAACAATAGGACATCTAGGAGAACCAAATCAATTGCACTACACCTGATATTTTAGAGCTGTTATTCTCTCTTATTTCACCCTAGAATTATTCTTTGCTTTAGATTTATTTGTAAGTTATTTTTTATTTCAATACTTTAGATATTAATTAAATTCAAATCTTGGAAATTGGTTACATTAATTCTAGTTGAATAGTAATTTATAGTAATATAGATAATTAACTGTCTCAGTAGGAACGATATTTAAATGGGGTACTTGCCGCTACAATTGACATCTCTATACTTGAGGATTTAATTGAAATGCGCAAGATAACCCTAACAAGTTTATGGCGCCGTACTGCCTGGGACAGTTTTAATTGTTTATTTTTATTTTATTGCTAATTTAATTAGGATATTTTTAAGCATATTCTGTTTCTAAATTTTTTCGAGGTACATAAGAAGGAAGTCAATATGATGGAAGCACATTCTCACCTCATCAAAATTACACTAAGGATTCACTTGAATTATGCTTAAGTGAATTTCTTGCTCTTCCTACTTATATTGCTAATAATTTTTCTAATGAACTTTCTCTTGAATTCCTTGAATGCTTGCATGAATTAAATGAATGCAGAGAGTTAAATGGAGAAGCATCAACCGTAGAGGAAACCGAGTTAAAGCAGTGTTTCCTTCCTTTTACACGAGAAGTGAGCGAGAATTTGGAGAATATGGAGTTGGAGTTGATGATTCTTGTTGAAGAAAAAAAGGATAAGTGGTGGAGTAATATTGAGAAGTTGATGAGTTGGGATAAAAACTCGGTTGAAAATTTAAAGATAAATTTTAAGAATTCCAACGAGAGCGTTCCTTGCCACAAGTACATAATTGATGAAGAAGCTCATAGCTTAAAGTACAACGGCAAGGATGAAAGATATCCATGGCCATTCCGATAAACCAGTGGATTTTCGTCTGACTTGTAGACGTTAAAGACAAGTGTTTGTTGGGAGTCACCCCGATGCTATCTTTACTATCTTTCGTCTTTTAATTTTGTTAGTTTAGATTGTCTTTAACTTTACCAACTCCGTTCTCAATTTTGAAAGTGTTTGAATGCATGGAAGTAATCGTGTGTGATTTTGATTGGAATAATTCTTCTTGAGAAAAGCAGGAAAGTGATGGAAATAGAGCATAAAAATAATAAGCGTGAAGATACGCAGCTTGCTCAACCATGTCGAGCGACCTCGCTTGATCGAGGTCGAGCTTTACACTGAGTTAATCCAGAAAACAAGCTCGATGGTGAGCAGGATTCAGAGCCCACTCCCATCGATCCTCAACCAATTCCTCACGATCATTACTTGAGAAAAGGGAAGACACCACTCGTCACCTTGCAAGAAGAGCAAAATTCTGAGTTGGCACTCAAGTAATGATCACAGCCTCCAGCCTCTCAATCGTTAGCTGCTGCACTTGGAGAAGTGACCATGCATGAGAAATCAAGTAGAGAGTGTCCCAAATGATCGGAACTCATCATACTCATCGGTCGTTAATTAGCAATAAGGAAGCAAGGTTAACGTTAGCTAAAGTCAGAGCAGGGTGAGAAGAATCGTTAATAGCTCACATGAAAGGAAGAGAAAGAAGCTGTGGTGAGTGGAGTTGGTGGAAGAGTTATATCTTGATAACAAAGGTACTAGGTGCACAGATTCATAAGCAGAATTGTGAAGAAAGGTGGGCCTATGATTGGTGAATTTTAAGTCATACGTGGAGCCCATGTGATTGCTTTAATTCAGAATGAGGAGTTCAATTTCATTGTGGGGCTCATGAAATTGAATACTGAATACAGCAAACCATTTCATGCATGAGGAATTGAGTAAGAAAGTGGTGGGGTCCATAGCTTGGGTGATGAATTGCAGAGAATGGACAACTCATGATGGAACCCAAAGCAAATGGAGTATTTGTTAAAGTTATATACTATAACTAATGCCACCTCCCATTATGGTATTATGATGGGGCCCACGAGAATTATTTTCACATCCATGCAAGCTAAGTGATATGTTTGTGTGCCATTGTTATGAAATTGATTTGTTCATGAATCATTCTTGATCCTGCGGAGTTCCAACTTCTTCATGTGTTTCATTTATTTTGAGCTTCTAGCTACTTGAGGAAGGATGTTTCGGCTGCATATAAGGTGAGTGGAATTTCTTTTTCTCTTCATGTTATCTATTCACTATTTTTTTATATTTCAAAAATCCAATAATCTTTTCTCAAACTTATTTCGATACTTTATCGAAAATAAATTTGGGGAGGTGTGTTTGATTTTTTAAAAATTTTCTTTTAACATGGCGAGAGAGGAGCAAGAAAGATCCAGCAAGGTAAGTATTTTATTCTTCCATTTTTCTCCATATTTTTGTTTTATATTTTATATATTTCAAGTCCCATATACTCTTTTTTAAACTTATTTTGATATTCTATGGAAAATAAGTTTGGGGTGGGGGAGGTCAGTTTCTTGAAATTATTTTTTTGAATTGGAGAGCGAAAGAGACTGTCGAGTGAGATTACTAGCCGAAGTAAGTAAACTAACCTTTTGAGCTGAGTTTTGAATTGGGAGCATTTTTTTTATTTGCATGTTGTGGCATGAAAAGCGTAATATTATGTTGACTACTCTATGAACTTTAACACTTTTGATAGAATTTTAGGTATGTGACATGATTCGGTCTATGATGAAAATATTTTTATGCTTAACTTGAAAATTCTTATTGATTAGGTAGATAAAATTGTGTTGTTGCAAGAATTATGAATTGCTAGATAGCCTTGATTGTTGGAATTATTTATACCTAGTGAGATTTTGAGCTTATTGAAAATCATGAACATTCTGATGCATGAATGTTTAATTTGTGAGAGTATCTTGATTAATTGTGACGTATTTCTAGAACTTGCCCTAAGTCTCCTTGAATATTCGAGAATAGTATGGTGGATTATGAAAACGATAATAGGCCATCTTTGATATTTAACTCATCTTTTCCATACATTTTACGCGAATACATTTAATCATTAGTCAACACATTGAGCCTTAAAAATTCATTCTTTGAATAACCATTTGAACTTAATCAATATTTGATTTTTTTCTTGTTTTACTTGAATCAATTGAGCAATTGTTGAGGAGGTTAGAAGAGGAATGTGAATTACTTAAAGTTGAAAAGGGTGATGAAGAAAGGAGAAAAAGAGAAGGATGTAAAAGATCATAAATGAGCAGAAAAAGAAAAAAATGGAAAAGGAAGGAGTTGAGAAAAAAATCATGAGAGAAAGAGAAATATTAGTGGGGTAGTGCACAAATTAAATACCCCCTGATGCCGAAAGAAAAGAAAAAATTACATTCTCTCATTATCGTGGTTGAAGAAAAAAATGAATAATTTGGAGTTGAGGAGAAGAGTTGTTCTTTATTGAATGTGATGAGAAAAAAAGAATGATCATGATGGACGGCTGATGAGTGTATAAATTCACTAGTTTTGAGCCTGGATTCGTGTACTTATGGTGTAATTAATGATGGTAATTCGATGTGAATTGCTATACTTGGTGGAAAGTAACGAATCGAGAGTTTACAAGGCTATTTGAGTTGATTTTCGATGGAAAACGAGTTGGAAGTGATCGGATTCAGAAAGAGAAAGAAACAGGGATGGATTCGACCACGCAAGGATCGAGTTCAACCAAGAAGAAGGAAGTTCGACCAGCACCTCTGGTCGAACTGAGCTCAAAAAAGTCGAGTTCGACCACGACAGCCGAGTTCGACCAATCCAATTGGTCAAACCATGGTCGACCAGAAAGTGTCCAGTTCGACCAACACCCTGGTCGAATCTGGAGTCAGAAGCCAAGTTACAGAGGGATTCGACCAACGTATTTGGTCGAATCGACATTCGAAAACTTACCAAATTCATATTTTTACACCTTTAGTGCATGTGTTTGCTCAAACAACCCATCCAAGGCCCGTTAGGAGAGTTTAAAAGTATAAAAGAAAAGCTTTCGAAGGACGAAAAGAGGAATTCATCATCCATCAATCACCAAGCCCTACCATCATCCGAATGAGTCGTGAGGAGAGGTTCGTCTAGCGAGTCAAGTAAGATCATACCAACTAGCCATGATTGTTACTAGATCAATCATGGGCTAGAACCTCTCCGGTAGTTCAAGGGTTATGAAAGTTTTATGAGTTAATTGAATTTCCATGTGTAAACTCCGTACAACACTACTTGTGGTTTATTCTATATAAGATTGTGCCTGTTTAATTCATACTTACGGTCGTTTTGTGCATCTTTAACTATTATGTAGACTCTGAATACATCTTTTGGTTATTAATTGAGTGCGTTCACCGCTGAGCAGGATTGCATATTATAATTCTAAGTTAAGGGATTCCGAAGTCTTATTAGAACTATCTTATATAGATACTTGTTAATTGAATCATATTCGGGTTAATAAGTAGGATAAATGGTATAACTTTATAGTACCTAAAAAGGGTGATCAAATCGGGTTAGAGTACTAAGTGCATGGGAAATAATTGCATATGATAGTACCTAGAAAGAGGGGTAAAGTATACATCTTGCTCCAAGAATATTCACATGTATCATATGCTTGCTTACTTGTGTCTATAGAGTACGCTTGCATGGTTTAGTGATGCGTCCATAAACCACAAGGCAGAGTTGGACAACAACATATGGAAAGGAAATTAATAAGTAAAACTGGATTACCTGACGAACTATTCTATTAATTACTTGATCACCACCAAAGTTTCTCTATTGCTTGTTTAATTACTTTGCTATTTCAATTTATGTTATTTAGTTTAATAAACAAACCAAATCAATTTTTCCAACATAATCTTAGTTAAATAGAATATAATTGAATTGATAATAATCAATCCCTTGGGTTCGATAATTACTTGGTCATCTTTCAAAACTACAATTGATATCCTTACACTTGAGGATTAATTTTGTGTGTTGAGAAAATGCTCATCAAGTTTCTGGCGCCGTTGTCAGGGATGGCATTAAATATCTTTTGATTATATCTAATTTAATTGAGATTATTATTCTTATTTGGATTTCTAATACTTATTTTTCTTAGATGTATGCTCACAAGATCAAAGAAAGGTGAATTAGAGCCATATAATCCAGAGATCGGAGCATCGTCGAGGAATAAGAAGAAAAAGAAGAATAAGAACAAGAATGTAGAACCAACTAATGCTCTTGATTTAAGAGTTGAAGTTGACGTGCTAATTTCGCAAATGATTGAAACTGCAACCCAAGTTAATTTGGAAGTAGAAGCAATCAACATGGCAGCAGACCCGAATACACTTACCATCCGGGAAGTTTTTAAGAACAACGGAATGGGCAATGCTGGGTTGTTAGGAGCAAGAGGGAAAGGAGCTGATTTTGATTTACACCCTGCTCTTATCACCATGATTGAAAGGAGTTCCTTCTCTTGGGGGAACATTTGAAGATCCTCAACGACATCTGAATAAGTTCCTTGGTTATGCAAGCACACAAAAAGATGCAGGTGCTCATGAAGATGCAAGGAAGATCATACTGTTTAAGTTATCACTAAATGAAAAAGCGAGAGATTGGTACGATAATCTGGATGCTGCTGAATGTGATACATGGGAGAAGTTGAAACGGAAATTCTTGGAGCATTACATGCCACCTTCAAAGGTGTTTAAGATGAAGCAAGAAATCAATCGAGCATTACATGCCACCTTCAAAGGTGTTTAAGATGAAGAAAGAAATCAATCAATTTTCTATCCATGGGAATGAGAAATTTCATGAAGCTTGGGACAGGTTCAAGGACATGCTATGGAATTTTCCTCAGCATGGGCTATCTAAAGCTCAATATATCAATATTTTCTACAATGGGTTGGACTGCGATTCTCGCATTTTACTTGATACTTCTTCTAATGGAGCATTGCTGACGAAGTCACCCAATGAGGCCGAGAAGCTTTTTCAAGATATTTAAATAAATTCTAGAGATTGGCCAACTGATAGAGTGAGAGGCACTTATGTCCTTGGTAAGGTAGCACAGGTTGAGCATCCTATGGTGAAGTCGGGAAGAGATGATGAGATCGTCTCTAGTTTGACTAATATTAGCAAGCTACTAGAGTCTCAACAAAGGCATATCACGGATTTATCGCAGAGTGCCAATGATGCAGCAGGATGGTGGCTATGAAAGAGCTAGCCAAGAGGAGATCGAGGAGGCAAATTACGCCATGGGACTGAGTATTCAAGGAACTAGGTACCCAAATCAAGGAAACCAGAACTATCAAGGGAACTACAACAGTCGTGGTCTCCCGGGTGGTTATCAACAACCAAGGAGGCCAGAGTTTTCATGGAGCAATCCGAATAATGCGATGCAGCCTCCTATCGGCGTTGATCCGGGAGCTAAAGTGGAAGAGAGTAAGCCAGGTTTTGAGGATACTGTGAATAGGTACATGGCGAGGAATGATGCAAGAGTAGATCGTCTTGAGGCTAAATTAGAGAAGAAGATTGATGATCATTATGAGGATTTGACTACATAAGTGAAGGACCTTATGTTGTTAATGAGAGAGATGGCAGGAAATGTGAAAAAATTGACTCAAACTATAGAGAAAGGGAAGCTTCCGTCTCAGAGTATTGAGAATCCAAAGTCTTTTCATGCCATTACACTAAGGCCTGGAACGCAGTATGAGGGACCGATGA
The DNA here is from genome assembly GCA_023678885.1 of Pogostemon cablin. Taxonomy (NCBI): domain Eukaryota; kingdom Viridiplantae; phylum Streptophyta; class Magnoliopsida; order Lamiales; family Lamiaceae; genus Pogostemon; species Pogostemon cablin. Next base: position 6,974,466 of record CM043004.1, on the reverse strand, counting down.
ATCCAGAATTGAAGTCTGAAGCGACAGGAGCCCGATTCGACCCCGATTTAACTAGACAGTCAGGTCGAATTCAACAGGAGAGGTCGAACTCGGATCCTGGGTGACATCTGAAGGAGTAAGAAGGACAGTTCGACCAAAATCAGATGAGTTCGACCAGAACTGCTAGTCGAACTCGACTATCTAGAGCACTCTATTTTGTCTGATGCCCGATTCAACCACTATCACCACAGTTCGACCAAACCTATTGGTCAAACCGTGGTTGAATATCCGACTGTACGAGGGAGAACGAACTTTCAGGTGTGCAGTTCGACCACTACTCGCCGAGTTCGACCAACTTACCCAGGTTGAACTCAGGTCGAACTCACCTGTTCTGTACCGTTTTCCATGGTGAATGCTCTGCATGATGTTAAAACTACTCCAGTGCCTTCCAAAGAGCAAAATACAGAGATTATAGCAGAGAAAAAAGTGGAAAAGAGCTAAGAGATTGAGAGCCGAAAAGGATAAAGCGGAAAAGACTGAACGTGATGAATGGGGTATTCCCAAAACAAAGATACCTCTGCCCTTTCCTCTCAAGCTAGTTAAAAAGGGATTACAAGAGAAGTTCAAGAAGTTTTCAAAAATCATAAACAAAATTAGCTTGAACATTCCTTTCCCTGAAGCAATTTTGGAGATGACTCCCACAATAGTTGCTCTACCTTTCAAAGGCTTGCTTTGGGGAGTTGACTCCCACAATAGTTGCTCTACAACTAGTGGATAGGTCCATGACTTTTTCGAAGGGTGTGATCGAAGACGTTCTTGTCAAAGTAGAGAAGTTAGTCTTTCCTGTGGATTTTCTGGTGCTGAAGATGGAAGATGACAAGGATAATGTCCCTCTTATTTTAGGGAGACCTTTCCTTTCCACTGCGGGAGCCATGATCGATGTGCAGAATGGTCAGTTGACGCTAAGGATGGATAAAGAAGAGGTCCTATTCAACCTTGATAAAGCAATGAAGATGCCAATGGAGATGAAATGTCACAGTGTTGATATAGTGGAGGAGATTGTGCATGAAGATATGTCTTTGATTCTGTCGAAGGATCCTCTTGAGACATGCTTGGCGGAGTCTCTTACTTTTCCCACTACAGAGCTAGATGAATTCTCCAATGAGGTATGTATTGAATTTCTTGAAAACTTACTTGATTTGGGTAATGACAGGTATGAGTCGACAAGGACCAATTTTGAAGAGGTCAAGTGGACTAGGAAGTACTTACCATTGGATCGAGAGAGTGCACCTTAAGAAGAGAAGAAAGAGGAGTTGAAACCGTTGCTGGAACACTTGAAGTATGCTTACCTAGGTGACAAGGAAAAATACCCGATAATTGTATCATCTTCCCTTGATGATGATCAACTTGAGGAATTGTTAAATATGCTTAGAAAGTATAAATCTGTGATTGGTTGATCTCTTGATGATTTAAAGGGTATTAGTCCTTCCTATTGCATGCATATAATAAGATTATTAGATGAGGCCAAGAGTAGCATTCAGAATCAGCGGAGGGTGAATCCCACTATTCAAGAAGTGATTAGGAAGCAAATCCTAACGTGGTTAGATGCAGGAATAATTTATCCTATTAGTGATAGTCCCCGTGTGAGTCCATTGCATGTAGTTGCTAAGAAGGGGGCATGACTATAGTGAAAGCCGAAGATGGTAAGACTTTAGCCACTAGGATTCCTACGGGATGGCGTGTGTGTACGGATTACAGGAAACTGCATGAAAATACATGCAAAGACCATTTTCCCCTTCCTTTCATGGATCAAATGCTTGATCGTCATGCAGGGTACGAGTATTATCGTTTCTTGGATGGGTACTCGGGGTATAATCAAATCATGATTGCACCCGAGGACCAGGAAAAGACCACTTTTACTTTTCCTTATGGAACTTTTGCATTTAGGAAGATGCCTTTTGGACGAAAAGAGGAATTCATCATCCATCCATCACCAAGCCCTACCATCATCCGAAGCAGTCGTGAGGAGAGGTTCGTCTGGCGAGTCAAGTAAGATCATTCCAACTAGCCATGATTGTTCCTAGATCAATCATGGGCTAGAACCGCTCCGGTAGTTCAAGGGTTATGAAAGTTTTATGAGTTAATTGAATTTCCATGTGTAAACTCCGTACAACACTACTTGTGGTTTATTCTATATAAGATTGTGCCTGTTTAATTCATACTTACGGTCGTTTTGTGCATCTTTAACTATTATGTAGACTCTGAATACATCTTTTGGTTATTAATTGAGTGCGTTCACCGCTGAGCAGGATTGCATATTATAATTCTAAGTTAAGGGATTCCGAAGTCTTATTAGAACTATCTTATATAGATACTTGTTAATTGAATCATATTCGGGTTAATAAGTATGATAAAGGGTATAACTTCATAGTACCTCAAAAGGGAGATCAAATCGGGTTAGAGTACTAAGTGCACGGGAAATAATTGATTATGATAGTACCTAGAAAGGGGGGTAAAGTATACATCTTGCTCCAAGGATACACACACGTGTCATACGCTTGCTTACTTGTGTCTATAGAGTATGCTTGAATGGTTTAGTGATGCGTCCATAAACTACGAGGTAGAGTCGGACAACAACACATGGAAAGGAAATTAATAAGTAAAACTGGATTACCTGATGAACTACACTATTAATTACTTGATCACCACCGAAGTTTCTCTATTGCTTGTTTAATTACTTTGCTATTTCAATTTATGTTATTTAGTTTAATAAACAAACTAAATCAATTTTGTCAACATAATCTTAGTTAAATATAATATAATTGAATTGATAACAAACCGTCCATTGGATTCGATAATTACTTGGTCACCTTTCGAAACTACAATTGATATCTTTACACTTGAGGATTAATTTTGTGTGTTGAGAAAACGCTCATCAACGGCCGCTTGATTGATTAGAGTTTTATGTTAATTATCCATATATTTCCTACCTTTCCAAAGATCCAACTTTACAACCAAATAAAAAATCCTTTTTGATTCATAATTTTGCTAACTACAAGTAAAAGAAGAGTTGAGACAATTGACAAGCTTATGGTTAAACACCGCAGTTAAATTATGTTGAGCGTTTTAAAGGCTACACTAAAGAGTTGAGTGATACACTTATCCTAGTGAGTTTTCATGAACCAAGGCAATAATCTAGTTAGTAATGATTTTTTGTGATGTATCACTTGCTTATTTGCTTGATTGGTTTGAATTTATTTTTCTAAATTTTTTTGAAACCAATATAATCATATGTCACGTCTTATTTTTCTTTATTTTTTTTGTTGCCTCGGGATGAGCAACAGTTAAGTTTGGAGAGTTTGATACGCATAAAAATTTGCGCTTTTCATAGGTCGTTTCTATGTAATTATTGTATTATTTTAGCCCTATTAGTGGAGTTTATTATTTATTTTAATATTTTTTATGACTTCATAGGTATTGTTGAGATTTTGTAGATTTTAATTATAATTTGGAAGAAATTGATAAAAATTTAGAAGAGAAAAAAAGATGTGATGTCTATATTGATCACGGAAGCAAAAGTCGTAGAGCTCATGTATGTGGATGTGTATTCCATTTATTATTCACAAGTGTGGGCCAATTAGCATGAAAATTGAGTGCTATTTCTTATGCCCGTAAGCTAGATATTGGACTTAATTCATACGCATATGTAATTTGTTAGTGGGCCTAGTGCTATTTTAATTTTATTGAGTAAGAGCCCATTGCTAATAACCCATGAGCGGCCCAAACATCACTTCAAGTCTACCACACACATGCCTTACGTTAATCAGAGAGTAGAACGCGAGAAGAACTCAGCGTAGGAGGAGAACGACCGATCATTCACCACGGAAATAAATCGTTAATTCTTTTCACGCACCATCCATCCATCCACCCACTCACATCAGATCATCCACCCATCAATTCCATTGGTCCAGAGGAAGATTCTAGTGTGATTGAGAGAGATAATCCAATCGGAGAGACTGGGAAGGATCATAAACCACGTGACACTAGGGTTTTGTATCTTTTCTTTAATTCTTTTTTTATTGATTTTGTTATGAAATTGTCAGGCATGAGGGTTGTGTGCAACCTCATGGGCTAAATAATTTTATAGTTCTAAGTATTGAAGGTTAGGATAGCTGATTTGGAAACCTAGACAATTATTTTAAATTCATGCTATTAAGATTCTTGTTTTTATTTGATTAATTCAAACCTTGTTTATATGTGTGTATCATCTTCGCAATATATTATTGATATTTCCCGTGAAGCTTGGTATATTGTGTTAGCTTTTGTGTATACATAATTAATATTGTCTATTTGCTATGAATTAGAGTAGTTTTTCAGTGAACACGATAATTCCCAGGGCTGGTAAATAAGATACTTAATTCTCTTAATGGAACAATGCAAATAAGAAATCATGTAGGAAGTGAATGAGATTAAATAGTATTTTCAGAGAATATTTGTTAGTCAAACTGGTCATCCGGAGGTTCTTTAAGTTTGCATAATTAGTATCTAGGAAGGAGGCTTAAGATTACTCATGCATCTTTAGTTATTAATTGAATAATTTTATTAACTTGAAATCGAATCATATTTTGGGGGTTAATAGGGAGTTGTGATGTATTTCCATTGAAATAGCATGAATGAATAATAAGATGTTATTCTCTCTTATTTCACCCTAGAATTATTCATTTCTTTACTTTTATTTATAAGTTATTTGTTATTTTAGTACTTTAGATATTAATTAAATTCAAATCCTAGAAATTGCTTACATTAATTCTAGTTGAATAGTAATTTATAGTAAAATAGATATTTAACTGTCTCAGTGGAAATGATATTTAACTGGGGTACTTACCGCTACAATTGACATCTCTATACTTGGGGATTTAATTGAATTGCGCAAAAAATGCCTAACACTTCTCCTAAGTCATTCATTTCAAACTACTTGGATAGCCATACCCTTATGCCCGACAATACATTTACATTTTCTGCAATGAGCAGGATATCATCTACGTAAAGTGCAAGAACATTTCCGTCACACTTCTTGTACACACATTATTCATTCGGACATTGAATAAATCCATATGACTGAATTATTTCATCAAAATGGATGTTCCATGATCTAGAAGCTTGTTTCAATCCATAAATGGATCTATTAAGCTTACACACAAGATGCTCTTCCCCTTCCGCAATGAATCCCTCTGGTTGCTTAATATAGATGATTTCCTCAAGACTTCTATTCAGTAAAGCTATCTTGACATCCATTTACCATACATCTAGTCCATATGAGCGACAACAGACAAAAGAATCTGAATTGACTTAAGCATGGCGACGGGCGAGAAGTTTTCCTCATAATCGATTCCCTATTTCTAAGTATATCCCTTCTCAATAAGCCTTTTTTTAAAGGTTTTCACCTGATAGGTTGTCGCCAGCCCACCAAAAATTATATTTATAACGTTTCCGAACAATCCCACTAAAAATGTTGTAGGGTAAGTATGGGTCGAACCCAAGAGAGTAAACCAAATTTCAAATTAATTTAAAGTGTTGAAAACAATTAAAATAAATAAGAGGGAGTTTTGTTTGAGAAAAATCGAAAACAACACGAATAATAAATTAACTCAATTTTTAAATAGCAAAGTAGACGAAATTTAATTAGTAAATTAACCATGTGAGAAAAATCTAGTTTAGAACGAGGATCACCTCCCGTTTACTGAATTATTTAATTACTGAAATTAAACATCTTACCTAGTGTGTAAACTAAAATCCCTAGATTAACGGTACGACCAGTCAACCCGAATGTTCTTATCCTCCACTGTTCCAGCAGGTTCTATGTCATTTTCTTTCACGTCTTGGTCAGGCTTTTAGGGCGATACAACCTTCTCCAACTATTTTCCACTTCGCAGTGTAACGAAGCTCACAATCTTAGGATTAACCTCTATTTGTGAAGGCAACTTTCCACGATTTTGAGCCTGCATATGACATACAGTTGTAGCCAATTGACTCATTTGATTTTCCAAGTTTTGGATGGATGTCTGAGTAGCTACTTGGAATTTCATATTGTTGGCAGACATCTCTTTCATCATTACCTCAAATGTAGCTCCAGAGCTTGCCCCACCTTGTTGTCGATTTTCACCATTTTTTTGGCTATTCACCACTCTCTGCTCTTGAAACTGTTGTTGCCCCCTATTTCGTCCTTTTCCACTACCATACCTAAGATTAGGATAACTCTCCAACCTTGATTGTAGGTTTGTGATAAGGGATCATAAGGTCGCCCCACAATGTTTACTTGTTCCTCACTAGGTACAGTCCTGCAATCAAGAGTAGAATGGTCATAAGTTGAGCAATTTTGACAAGATGGAGGGTTTACCCCTCTTCCTTTAGCAATATTCTCCACAGCAACTTTCAACTTATTCGAAGTCTCCTCCATCTTAAAATCATGGGTGCCAAATTATTGGGTGTTGGTAGCCATGCTAGTAATCAAACTCCTAGCAGCAGTTGTCTTCATCATGAACGCTCCTCCGCTTGTGCCATTAAGCATGTTTCGATCCATCATGGACAACCCTTCGTAGAAATATTGCAACAACAACTAGTCGCTTATTTGATGTTGGGGGCATGCTAATGTGAGGCGTTTAAACCTCTCCTAATATTCATGTAAACTCTCCCCTTGCATATGACGAGCCCCGGATATCTCCTTGGGCAAGACAGCAACTTTAGTGGCTGGAAAGTAAGTTTGGATGAAAAGTTTCACCATTTCCGCCCTTGTATCTATCGATCCGGGAGGAAGATAATACAACCAATCATTTGCTAAGTCTTTCAAAGTAAAGAGGAATGCCCTAAGCTTGATTTGTTCCTCCGTCACTCCAGTTGGTTTCATGCTTGTGCATACAACTGAGAATTCCTTCAAAAACTTGTGAGGATTTACACCTGAAAGACCATGAAAAGCAGGAAGTAAGTGAATCAATCCCTATTTCAATTCAAATGTAGTATTATCATTAATCGTAGGAAGGTTAATGCATAGTGGCTGATGAAGTGGATCAGCTGCATGTTCGAGTTCGGTAAGGTTTCCAGCGGTTCCTTCAGTGGACGAACTTGTTTCCTTCTTCTTCCGAGACTCCATTCTCAACCTCCGGGCAGTTCTCTCGATTTCTGGTATGTATTCAAGTTGTTTTGTACCAGAAGAATGAGTGATCATTTACAGAAAAATTTTCGAAAATAGGAAACAACTAAAGGTTCAGTGTCAGTGTTACTGGAAAAATTAAAAATTCTAGAACCTGTAAAAATGCAGAAAAATTTCAGAAACACATAGATTTAATAAAATTTTAATTTTTCTCCCTGATAACGGTGCCAAAATTTGATAGGCTATCGCCAGCCCACCAAAAATAATATTTATAATGTTTTCGAACAAACCTACTAAAAATGTAGTAGGATAAGTAAGGGTCGAACCCAAGAGAGTAAATCGAAATTCAAATTAAATGAAAGTGTCGATAACAAAAAAATTAAAAGGGGGGTTTGGAAAATAGCACGAATAATAAATCAACTTAATTTTTAAACAGCAAAGTAGACAAAATTTAATTAGTAACTTAAATTTGGGAAAAACCTAGTTTAGGACGATGATCCCCTCTCGTTTACTAAATCAATTAATTACAGGAATTAAACATCTTACCTAATGTGCAAACTCAAATACCTAGATTGACAGTACAACCAATCAACCCGAATGTTCTTAAGATATCAATTAAGGTACGACCACTAAATTGAACTATTCCCAAGTGACCTTATGGATTTGATCTCGAAAACGTATTAAGACTCCAAACATAGAATTACTAAGCTATGAAAACTAGCTAGGAATCATACAACTTAGATCAAATTACATCTAGAGGGCTATTTGGTACTTAATTCAATCCTCACAACAATTACGGATTGTGGATCACGAAATAGCAATAAGCAATTAAATAATTAATCTAGATGATCAGACTAAAATAATTATTTAAGTGCTATAAATCAATCCAAAGCATGTAATAGAATAAATTCACACAAAATATTCAATATCAAAATCCTTAATAATTAAATTAACATTCAAAGGGAGGTTCACGAAATCCTAAACTAGACAAGGAGATTAGCCCCGCATCTTCATGACAAGATATAAAATAAAATTAAAGAACTGATGATATCAGATTGTTCTTGAATCTTCACGCTCCAAGTCTGCCTTGGAGAAGAAAACTGCCGCTGCTTCTTAATTTCCTAGTAATACACGATCTGCTGAGAGATTAAAAATCTCCCATATATATGTGTCTTGATCCCTAAGATACCCTAATTCTCTTTTCTTATCTCTCTCTTCCAAAAATATCTCATTTCCTTCTCTATATCTTTTTTTTGTGATCCCATAAGATATGAGTCTGATTTGGGATTAAATAATCGACCCAAAATTCAGAAAAGATTTTCAGCTGCCACTTTCTATAATTACTCAGATTCTGCCCTCAGTTTCTTCTAATACTGAGCCATTTAGTGTTTGTTCAGCTGGACAGATTTGAAATCCTTCCAAAAACCTGGTGCCACACCAAATTACATCATCAAATCATTAATTTCCAAAAGACAAGATAAGTCAGTTTTAGCACCCAATTAACACATAAGTCAATCAAATAAACATGAATTTTAATCAAATAATCATGCAAAAATACGACTTATCACCACCTTATCGTTAGATCCTCTTTTTCTTTTGTAGACCCACTTGCATCCAATGGATTTTACACCATTGGGTGGTTCTACAAGCTCCCTGACTTGACTAGATTACATAGATTCTATTTCAGATTTCATTGCTTTTTGCCATGATTGAGTATCTTTATCATGCAGTGCTTCGTTGTAATTACATGGTTCGATTTATATTCACCAGGACCAAGTTTGACGACTCTCCCTATCCCATGAATCTATGAGGTTATCTCACAACTCTCCCACTATGACGAGGCTCCACAGGCAATTGTGTATCAGGTGTGACACGCGGTGCACTATCTTGTTGTATATTCTCTTGTACAATTGGTATTATATTCGGTGTTTCCCCTCTTACTTTATCTATAACATATTTACTCATGGTTTGTGGTTCATTATATAATCCTCTTCCAAAAATCTGGCGTTCATGCTAACGATCACCTTTTGAGCTGGCGTTCGATCGTTTGGTAGCATGAACCGTTAGGGTTTCTAAACCAGTAGAAGCAACCTTTCACCAAGGTATGTTGATGATGAACAACTGCAGAAAAAACCTCTTGATCTATTCTCAAGTCCAATCCTGACGTCGTGTGGGCGACGATCTTCAGGATCTTCTCAATCTGCTTATTTCCACTCCTTCATGTCAAAATAGGCGAGAAGAATAGGGTTCCAGAAGGCTGAGATGACTTATATATGGGCTACAATAGGGACCAGGAGAAGGAATTAGAGTCGTGCCTCCATTGGGCTTAAGTATCCAAGTTTAGCCCAAAACTTATACTTAAGTCCAATAATAATAATATAGTCCACTAAAATATTATTACTGCACTGTCGCTCCAATCACATAATTACATTATGGGCTCCTTCTTATTATGAGCCTGATAGTCTCCCCATGTTTAAGATATGCAATGCCCATTAATTAATTAAGTTACTAACAACTCCATTAATTAATATCTCCTCCGAGAGTAGTACCACTCAACCTCATTATCATGCCGGAATTAATCCACTTGTAAGATTTACATGATAATCCTTTTGAGCTCCTCAAGGGGATATCGTCAACCTATTTAATAAGACACGGATTCTTTCTACAATCAACAACACACCTACAGACAATATTATTTCCCAACTCACCAAGTTTATTTATTTATTATATAAATCTCACCCATTGATGAATCAAAGAGATAAATACTGGCATACGTGTCGAGGTTATTGTATAAGGGTTAAGAGCACGAACATGCATAATAACTGAGATCAAGTTCTCCTATATAGTCAGTATAAGTTGAACGATCCCATGCGGTCCTGCTCAATGCACACAAGGCATACTAATGTGACTTTATAGTAAAGACAAACTAATACCAAATCACACTACAACCATCCCGATTGATTGTCCCAATTTATCTCGATTGTGAGCATCTGTTTATACTTTATAAGAAAATTGATAATATGATCTTCCGCATGTTGTCGCACAACATATTATCTACAATATAAAGTAAATCGACTTTTGCACAAAACATATAAATAATTTATAATATGCAAAACGTTTGGTCATATGATTCTCATTTCAAATAAATTGTTAAAACATTGTTCATACAAAAGCTAGACTTTTAGTATACAATCTAACAATCTCCTACTTTACTAAAAGACTAAGCTGCCATATCTGCTGACACGCATCTAATCTCCATTCTTTCTACATGCCCATCGAATGCTTTCACTAGAAGGCTTTTAGTAAAAGGATCAGCTGGGTTATCCTCAGATGCAACCTTCGCGACAACAACTTCCCCTCTTCTTTTGATGTCTCGTATCATGTGGTACTTGTGCTCAATGAGTTTACTCGCCTTATGGGCTAGTGGTTACTTCGAGTTTGCTACTGCACCACTATTATCACAATAAACTGTGATTACTTTGGGCAAACCAGGAATCACATCCAAGTCCATTAAGAAGCTCCTGAGCCACACTGCTTCTTTAGCTGCCTCAGAGGCTACTACATATTCACCTTCCATGGTAGAGTCCACAACGCATTTCTACTTTACACTCCTCTATATTATGGCTCCTCCTTCATGAGTAAACATATAACCCGAGGTGAATTTACTAGCATCTCTATCTGACTGATAATCTGAATCAGTATAGCCCAAAGATAACAAAGTATCTGCCATGTAAACCAACACATAATCCTTAGTCCTTCGCAGGTACTTCAAAATATGATTTAGTGCAATCCAATGCCCTTGTCCTGGATTACTTTGATACCTACTGATCATGCCTACATCATAACAGATATCCAGCCTCTTACATAGCATTGCATACATGAGGCTTCCTACTACCGAAGCATAAGGAACCAGCTTCATCTCCTCTATTTCCTATTGTGTCTTAGGACACATTTCCTTAGATAGAGGTATTCCATGTCTGAAATGTAGAAAACCTTTCTTGGAATCTTGCATGCTAAAACGAGGCAGGATTGTATCAATGTATGAAGCTTGGGATAAGCACAACATTCTTTTCTTGCGATCCCTTATTAATTTGATCCCTAGAATGTGTCCAGCTTCTCCTAAGTCCTTCATCTCAAACTGCTTAGATAGCCATACCCTTACACCCGACAATACCTTTACATTTTTCCAATGAGAAGAATATCATCCACATAGAGTACAAGAAATACCAATACGTTTCCATCACACTTCTTGTACACACATGATTCATCCGGACATTGAATAAATCCATATGACTGGATTATTTCATCTAAACAGATGTTCCATGATCTTGAAGCTTGTTTCAATCCATAAATGGACCTATTGAACTTACACACAAGATGCTCTTTGCCATTTTCAATGAATCCCTCTGGTTGCTTCATATAGATGTTATCCTCAAGACTTCCATTCAGGAAAGCTATCTTGTAATCCATTTGTCATACCTCATAATCCATATGAGCAACAATAGATAAAAGAATTCGGATTGACTTAAGCTAGGCGAGAAGGTTTCCTCATAATCGATTCCTTCTTTCTGAGTATATCTTTAACGGCAAGCCTTGCTTTAAAGCTTTCTACCTTACCGTCAGATCCTCAGACTTGCATAGCATCAAATAAATATATCCGTATCTAGAATAATTGTCAATTAATATGACAAAGTATTCATAACCCCCTCTTACTTGGACAGACATAGGACCACATAAATCAGAATGAACCAATTCCAACATATCCTAAGCTCTATATCCCTTTTCTTTAAAACACCTTTTGGTCATTTTTCCTTCCAAACAAGATTTGCAAATTGGATAATTTTCCACTACCAATGAACTCAGAGGTCCATTAGCTATCAACCTTTGAATCCTACTCAAGTTAATATGACTAAGCCTTAGATGTCAAAGATATGTTTGATTCATTTTCGAAGGTTCTTTTCTCTTATTAGTAGAAGTATAATTCAATTCAATTTGTTGCACTGGGGAGAAATTGGATTAAGAGTATACAAATTATCTATCAATGTACCATCACAGATTAAAGTTCCATTTTTCCTTAAAACAACCTTGTCATTAAAAGTAACAGAATATCCAACCATAAACAATTTAGACACCAAAATTAAATTCTTTCTAAAATGAGGTACGTAATGACAATTTCTCAAAACAAAAATTTTATTCTTATTGAAAAATAAATAAACGTCTCCCACTGCAACGACCGCTACTCTTGTAGCATTCCCCATGAGTATGGTAATCTCCCCATCACTAAGTTGTCGGGTTTGGTAGAACCCCTGCAAAGAATTGCAGACATGGTCAGTGGCCCCCATATCTACACACCAAGTATCAGTAGATACAACCGCTAAACACGATTTAACAACCAGTATAAAAGACTTACCATTCATGTTCCTCTTCAGAAGAGGACAGTCAGCCTTATAATGTCCCGACTGCTTGCATTTGAAGCACTTGCCTTTAAGCTTCTTGACCACACCATCCTTTACTTTCATTTGGTTCACCGGTGCTGAATTTACTTGTTTCTTCTTATTCCTACAACCTCTCAGCCTAGGATAAGCAGCATTTTCAGCAACATAAACCTGAGGAGCTCGATGAAACAGCCCTTCCATCGCCACAAGTTATGTCAGAAGTTCCGCCAACGTGTACAAATATTTGTTCATACCATAGTTGAGACGAAAATGCTCAAAATTCCAAGGCAAGCTTTGGAGTATGATATCGACTTGGGTTCCCCTTTGATTTATGCTCCAATGACCTACCACTCATTGAGTTGACCATCATTCTAAGGACATATTCCCTTACGGGAGTGCCCTCAGCCATTTTGGTGTTCATCAGCACAGCCATGCCCTCCGACCTAGCAGGACTACTTTGGTGACCAAAGAGTTCCCTAGGATTGTGAATCATATCATAGGCAGTATTCATAGCTTGATGCTGATGCGAAAACACACTTGACATTGAAGCCAATATATAACACTTAGCCATCCTATCAACTTTGAGCCACCTATTATAAGCAGCTCTTTCCTCTTCTGTAGAGTCATCAGTAGGCTCCATAGGACATTCCTCAGTGAGTACAAAGACATAATCTTCAGCAGTTAAAATAAAATCCATATTTCATTTACAGTCAACATAATTTGTGCCAGTAAGTTTGTGTTCTTTAAGTATAACACAAAGTGAGTTGAGTGCCATTTGAAAATCCTAAGAATCATAAATAAATAAATAGATCAAATACTTTGAATTTATCAATTTATATTGATTTCTTCAAAACAATATAAAATAAAATTCATCAGCATCTCAAGCACCGTGAATTTGCATGCCACGTTAGGGTTGACGTATACAAACCTGAACATTTACAAGAGAAGGTTTTACCCATTAATTTCATTCATCAATCTAACTTTATGACAAAATAATTAATAGTCGGTTCCCCTTTAGCCATGTAAATAATAGGAGTGACTCCATTGGGGAAGATACTTATTATTTACACCTAAGTGTACACCATTATTTGATTCCAAGTCCGCTGCATAAGCTTATGTGCCTTACTGTTGGAGAAGTACACACGCGCTCGAATAATTTCCTACAACCATCATAAAGAAGTTTGTACCAGTTATCCGTGAATAAACTCATCCGTTAGGGAGGAAGGCACTATAGCCAATGCGCAAGTTTATTCACATCACTTACAAACCAATAATGGAGGCCACGAGAATTATTTATCAATCCCCTCTTCCACTTAGTTATTTAACACCAAGGGTTTTTAACATGCATATAATATTCAAATATAATACGCAACCTAGCGTGCTTCTATTAATGGAAATAAATCAAATAGACCAGGCATCCACATATATAACAATAATAAACAATTAATCAAATAATATAGTTATATATCACGGAATTAAATACAGAAAATGTTTAATTGCTAAAACGAGCCCGACTGCCCTGTGGAAAACACCTGCATAACTCGTGCAGGGTATTCGTATGAGTCGTGCCCTGATCACAATCTTGATGCCTGTCTGCCATGCGTGAAGTCACTTGACTGGTCCAAACAACGCCTGTATGACTCGTGCAGTCCATTGGCACGAGTCGTGTCGTGTCTTCCAAGCCTGACGCCATCTTATGCCTGGCACGACACCACCCTGCTAGTCGCACGACTCATTGTGTTGGCATCATCCAGCAGTCATGACGCGCTTGGCCATGTTTTCTTCCAAACCTAATAGGTAGTTGCTCTAGACTCGACCGGAAGCTGCTTCAAACCCATCCGAAAGCTGCTTCAGACCCGCTCGGAAGATCCTTCAGACTCGATTGAAAGCACCAGTCACTTATCCAAACTTGCTGTTCAGGTCTAATGCCAGCCACTCCAATGTCGTCCTCCACTACAGTCTGATTCCATTCGGTGCTATGTAGCCACCGTCACCAGGATCGTCTAGTCATTCCACCTGTCGGCCATCAGTGCATTTTTCAACAACGCATTTGTGTCCAAACTTTCATCAGTCATTGGGTTCAAATGTCTAACCATCATCGTTCATCACGCATGCACCATCGACTTTCATCGTCCAGCCCAGCCACGCCAAGGCTCGCCGTTTTCCGTCACTTGCCACCGTATTCATCCAGCAGTCACGTGTCCATTGACAATCGAGATGTACCACCAGTGATTGTCCATTGCTTTCATCGTGCAGCCACCGAACAACAATCGAGCACGTAGGGTTTCACAGATAATACGAACATATACCAAACCCCAATTCTCATGCTCTCTATACAAAAATTAAATCACGTATGACACATAAACCCTGGCCTAACATGTCACGTTTAGCCATGAAACCGAAGCTCTGATACCAATTATTGGCGTTCGATGGTTTGGTTAGCATGAACCGTTAGGGTTCCATGCAATTCTAATCCAGCGGAAGCAATAAGATAGAAATGTATAACCTTTCACCAGGGTATGTTGATGATGAACAGCTGCTGAAAACAACCTCTTGATCTTCTGCTATATTCCCAAGTCCAATCTTGACGTCGTGTAGGCGACAATCTTCTTGATCTTCTCAATATGCTTATTTCTTCTCATTCACATTAAAATAGGCGACAAGAATAGGGTTCCAGGAAGTTGAGATGACTTATATATGAGCTACAACAAGGATCAGGAGAAGAAATTAAAGTCAGGCCTCCATTGGGTTTAAGTATCTAAGATTAGCCCAAAACTTATACTTAAGTCCAATAATAATAAATAGTCCACAAAAATATTATTACTTCACTGCCGCCCTAATCCCATAATTATGTTATGGGCTCCATCTTATTATGTGCCCGACAGTCTCCCCATATTAAGATACACAATGCCCATTAATTAAATAAGTTCCTGACAACTCCCAAAATTAATATCACATCCGAGAGTAGTACCACTCAACCTCATTATCAAGCTGAAATTAATCCACTTGCAAGATTTACACGATAATTATTTTAAGCCCCTCAATGGGACATCATCAACTTATTTAATAGGATAAAGTTCCTTATATAATCAACAGCACACCATAGAGATAATATTATTTCCCAACTCACCGAGTTTATTAATTTAATATATAAATCTCACTCATTGATGAATCAAAGAGATAAATACTGGCTTACATGTCGAGGTTATTGTATAAGGATTAAGAGCACGAACATCCATAATAATTGAGATTAAGTTCTCCTAAATAGTCAATATAAGTCGAACGATCTCATGTGGTCCTGCTCAAAACACACAAAGCATACTAATGTGATTTTATATTCAAGACAAACTATTACAAAATCACACAACAACCTTCTCGATAGATTGTCCCAGTATATCTCGATTGTGAGCATCTGTTTATACTTTATAAGAAAACCGATAATATGATATTCCGCGTGTTGTCGCACTAACATATTATCTATAGTATAAAGTAAACGGACTTTTGCACAAAACATATAAATAATTTATGTTATGAAAAATATTTGATCATATGATTCTCATTTCAAATAAATTGTTAAAACATTGTTCATACAAAAATCTAGACTGTTAGTATACGATCTAACACTTTTGATCATTTAGATTATAAAATAAATCACATTTCATTCCTCTAGGATATCCTACAAATAGACAAACTTCAGTACGTGATTCTAACTTATCAGCATCTGCCTTTAACTCATGTATCGGAGCACCCCAAATCTGAATGTGTTTCAAAACATGCTTTCGATCGGTCCACAGTTCGGTAGGTGTAGAGGCTAGTGATTTAGATGGTACTAAGTTCAGGATGTAAGTGGTTGTTTCTAAGGCATATCACCAAAACGAATTTGGTAGTTCCAAATAACTCATCATCGATCTTACCATTTCCATAAGAGTCTTATTCCTTCTTTCTGATACACCATTCACACTTGGTACAGGCATATCTCTTCCTCTAATAAATAATTCCTAAAGTCTCCCAAGAGGTAATTGTCACCACGATCAGATCGTAGTGTCTTGATACCTTTTCCAAGTTGCTTTTCCACATCAGCCTTGTATTCTTTGAATTTATCAAAGCACTCAGACTTGCGGCTTATCAAATAAATGTATTTGTATCTAGAATAGTCGTCAATGAAAGTGACAAAATATTCATGACCATCTCTTGCCTGGGCAGACATAGGACCACATAAATTAGAATTAACCAATTCCAACAGATCCTTGGCTCTACACCCCTTTGCCTTAAAATGCCTTTTGGTCATCTCTCCTTCTAAGTAGGATTCACAAGTTGGATAATTTTTCACAACTAATGAACTCAAAGGTCCATCAGCTATCAACCTTTGAATTCTACTTAAGTTAATATGACCTAGTCTTAGATGCCAAAGATATATTTTGTTCATTTTCAAAGGTTCTTTTCTCTTATTAGTAGATGTATTATTCAATTCAATTTATTGCACTGTGGGAGAAATCGGATTAAGAGTATACAAATTATCTATCAATGCACCATCACAGATAATAATTCCATTTTTTCTTAGAACTGTTGGAGTTTAATCGTTTAGTTAATGTGACCCGTTAGGGTTCCATACGTTTCTAACAAGCAGCGGAAGCAAGTAAACAAGAAACGTATTACCTTTCACCAGGGTATGCTGACGACGATAAATTCTCGCCTGCAGCCTGCGCAGCATCACGAGAATGGTCATAACTTCTTTATCTGAACTTCGATTGGAGTGATCTATATTGTCAGAAGATCCTGTCTTCGGCGGCTTTACGTCGGTATATTAAACATAGAATTCGGAGTACTGTAAGATTTAATATGAACTTTGGAATGTGGCGAACAGCAGCAGCAAACAACCTTTCGGTCTTCTGCTGTATTCCTAAGTCCAATCTCGATGTCGTGTGGCCGACGATTCTCGAGATCTTCTCAATTTGTTATTCCCTCACCCCCTCACAATGTTAGGTGTGTAATTAGGGTTTATGGACAGCTGAGATGACTTATATATGGGCTACAGCAGAGACCAGGAGGAGAAATTGGGTTGGGCCTCCACTGGGCTTAAGTATCCAAGCTTAGCCCGAAGCTTATACTTAAGTCCAATAATAATAATATAGTCCACTAAAATATTATTACTGCACTACCTTTCCAATCCCAAAATTATGTTTTGGGCTCCTTCTTGTTATGAGTCTGTTAATCTCCCCATATTTAAAATATACATTGTCCATTAATTAATTAAGTTACTGACAACTCCATTATTTAATATCCTATCCAAGAGTAGTATCACTCAACCTTATTATCATGCCGGAATAAATTCCACCTGCAAGGTATACATGATAATCCTTATGAGCTCCTCAAGGGGATATCATCAACCTATGACGGACACGGATTCCTTCTACAATCAACAGCATACCATAGAGACAACATTATTTCCCAACTCACCGAGTTTGTTGATTTAATTACATGCAAATCTCACCCATTGATGAATCAAAGAAATACATACTACCCTACATGTCGAGGTTATTGTATAGGAATTAAGAGTACTAACATCCATAATAACTGAGATCAAGTTCTCCTATAAGTTAGTATAAGTCGAACGATCTCAAGCGGTCCTGCTCAATACACACAAGTGCACTAATGTGATTCTATAGTTAAGACAAGCTAATACCAAACCCCACTACAACCATCCCGATAGAGAGTCCCCGTCTATCTCGGTTGTGAACATCTGTTTATACTTTATAAGAAAACTGATAATATGATCTTCCGCGTGTTGTCGCAAAATATATTATCTACAGTATAAAGTAAGTAGACTATTGCATCATACATATAAATAAATTATAAGACGCAATCATTTTATCATATGATTCTCATTTCAAATG
The DNA here is from genome assembly GCA_023678885.1 of Pogostemon cablin. Taxonomy (NCBI): domain Eukaryota; kingdom Viridiplantae; phylum Streptophyta; class Magnoliopsida; order Lamiales; family Lamiaceae; genus Pogostemon; species Pogostemon cablin. Next base: position 6,956,011 of record CM043004.1, on the reverse strand, counting down.
TATTGTTATAACATTGTTCATGTAAATGGATATGATAATATGATCTTCCGCCATACATTTGATTGTCACTCCCACTATAGGACCATCAAAAGCTCTTGTCCTAAGGTCCTTGTAAATGGATTTACTAGGTTATCATCCGATGCAATCTAGGTGACAACAACCTTCTCCTCATCATGCGATTTCTCGTAACAGGTGGTACTCGCGCTCCATGTGTTTAATTGTCTTATGGGCTCGTGATTCCTTCAAGTTTGCAACTGCACCATTATCATCAAAATAAATTGTGATAACCTTGGGCGAACTTAGAATCACTTCGAAGTCCATCATGAAGTTTCTAGGGTCATATAGATACTTTTGGCTGCCTCATAGGCTCCAATTTATCATCTTTCCATGATGGAGTCCGGAGTCTGAAATACATTTCTATATAACACTCCTCCACATTATGACTCTACTTCCTAAAATTAAACACATAACATTTGAGGTGGATTTACTGTCGTCCCTATTTGATTTGAAAAATCTGAATCTATGTAACCCTTAAGAAGCAGTGAATCTATCCGGTAAGCTCACATATAATTTCTAGTCCTTTTCAGGTAGTTCAAAATTATGTGGTACCATAGTTCAACATTCTTATTTTGGATTACATTCATACCTACTGTCCATGCCTTTGGCAATACATTTATCCATTCTCGTGCATAGCATACCTTAGATTAAGCTTCCTTATTCGCCGAAGTATAAGGAACCACTTTCATCACCTTTATCTTCTTTTGTGTCTCATTCCCTTAGATAAATTCACATGCTAAACGTGTAAGGATCGTATTATTTCATGAAGTTTGAGACAAGCATAACATCCTTTCTTGTGATCTGTATTACCATGATCAAAAGGATATATTTTGCTTTTCTTAAGTCCTTCATTTCATACTGCTTTATTAACCATACCCCATACGCCCGACAATACTCTTTCATTGTCTCCAATGAGCAATATATCATCTACGCATAGTACAAGAAATACCACCACGTTTCCATCATTCTTTTCAATACACAAGACATATCCGAGCATTGATTAAATCCATATCACTGGATTTCTTCATCAAAACGGATGTCTCATGATCTTGAAGCCTGCTTTAGTCCATCGATGGACACTTTTAAGCTTACTATCAAAATGCTCTTAGCCCTTTGCAATGAATCAATCTGGTTGTTTCACATAGATGTTTTCCTCAAGACTTCCAATCAGGAAAGTTGTCTTGACATCTATTTGCTATCCCTCATTTTTCATATGAGTAGTAACTGATAAAAGAGTCCGGATCAACATAAGCATAGCTATCGACGAATATGTTTCCTCATAATCGAGCCCTTTCTTTCTAAGTATACCTTTTCGCAACAAGCTTTGCTTCTAAGGTTTTCACCTTACCGTATGATCCTCTTTTAATTTGTATGACCACTTCCAATGGCTTTCACACCATCCATGGTTCTACAAGCATTCAGATCTTATTTAGAATTCATCGATTCTATTTCAAGATTCATTGCATTTTGCTAAGATTCCGCATTTCTATCATGTAGTGTTTTGTTGTATCTGTGGGTCAATTCCATGTTTACTAGGGATCAAGTCTCACGACTCTCCCAAAACATATATCTTACGGTTTGTCGAACAACTCTCCCACTACGACAAGGCACTACACGCAATTGTGTATCAGATGCGACACGCGTTGCAGTTTACCTTGTGGTATATCCTCTTGTACACTTGGTACTAATACTTTATGTTTTCCCTCTCACTTACTTTAGAACAATTTATACATGGGTTTATGATTTAATACATAGTCCTTTTCCAAAATCTAGTGTTTGTGTTAACAATCACCCTTCGATCTTTTGGACTAAATAAATCATCACCCTCCATTTTTCTAGAATATCCCGCAAACAGACAAACATTATACGACATGTTATTTCTAGGGCATACCCCATAAAATAAATTTCGTAATTCCAAATAACTCACCATCCATCTAACCATTTCCATAAGAGTCTTTCTCTTATTAGGATTAGAATATGCATTATTAATTACTATTTGTTGCATCCGTGGAATAAACATGATTTAAGAGTATAAATTGTCCACCAACGTACAACAACAGATTATAGCTCCATCTTTCATTACTATGACCATGTCATTTAAATAAAATGGAGTATCCATTCGTAAATGCATAGAAACCGAAATGAAATTCTTTCTATGATAATGTATGTAATGACAATTTCTCATAATCAAAAGTTTATTCCTATCAAAAGATAAACAAACAACTCCCACTACAATAACCACTACTCTCATAGTATTACCCATGTCCATAATAATCTCATCATCACTTAGTTATATGCTTTTAGTGATTCCAGTATCTACACCAACGTGTAAGTAGATGCCATCAGTAATCATGCTTCAACAACTAGTGAATAAGATACTAACCTTGTTCACATCTTGATGAAATTGGATTTTCTTCGCCATATGTTTTGTCAGAAGTTACCCATCATATACAATCTCTCATATTTCAGATAGAACTTGCTCAAAACATCCAGGCAAATTATGAAAAATTAAATTAATCTAGGTTTCCCTTTCAATTTCTACTCCGAGAATTTTCAATTCATTCATCAATTCAACCATGACCTCCCACCTTTCTAACTTACTCAAGTATCTGAAGAGTCGCATGAGACCATCATATTTCTATGAACCTCTCACCTCTTCACTAAAGACTGTAAAAGGCATCATGGGATATCCTTAGTTAGAACACATATATATATTTTCTTAAGCAGTAAAATTCAAAATCAAGATTCTTTTCTAATCATCTAATTTTGGACAAGTAAATATGTTTCTATTAGTAAACAATAAGTGAATTAAAACCATTTTGAAAATTTAGAGAATCATAAATAAATACACCTATCAAATCTTTGAATTTATCCATTTATATTGATTCCCTCAAAACAATATAAAATTAAAATTCACCGACATCTCAAGCACCGTGAGTCTGCAAGCCACGTTAGTATGGACGTTTACAAATCCGAATATTTACAAGAGAAGGTTTTACCTATTAATTTTATTCGTCAACCTAACCTCATGACAAAATAATTAATAGTCGGTTCTTCTTTAGCCATGCAAATAATAGCAATGACTCCGTTGGGGAGGATACTAATTATTTACACCTAAGTGTACACCACTATTTGATCCTAATTCCATTGCACGAGCTTATGTGCCTTACAGTTGGAAAAGTACACACGCGCTCGGATAACTTCCTACAATCATCGATTATATGTTTGTTCCAGTGAACCGCACATAAACTCATGTGCCACATTACAAATAATAATTATTTAATAAAGTCTGTACCAGTGATACGTTAATAAACTCAACCGTTAGGGAGGAGGGCCTATTGTCAACACGCAAGTTTACTCACATCACTTACAAACCAATAATGGAGGCCGCGGGAATTTATACCAGTTCCCTCTCCCACTTAGTAATTTTAACACCGAGAGTTTTTACATGCATATAATATTCAAAATAAAATACGCAAATAAACATGTTATTATTACAGCAATTTAGGCAGTAAACCAAATAGCACATGCATTCAATCCAAATATATAACAATGATTGACAAATTAAAACAATTATTAGCAATTATATATAAGGATGTATATATAAAAAAATTGTCAAATATGGAAGAGTTTACTTGGTCAACATATAAAGCAATTAAATGGGTTTCTTGCACAAGAAGTAATCATTCTTGTGCCCCAAGCCACACACACGGATACGCTGCAAGTTAAAACCGCTGATGGATCGGGCCTCAACTACCTTGCCACGTCATCTCTATTCTCACGCAGATTCACTGGAAAATAGAAGAAAGCAGATGCACCGGCAGCACTCCAGCTGACTCACCGCCCATCGCAACTGTCCTCCACCGAAAAATCCTCCATCGCCAGAAGCCCCGTTGCTACAGCCACCGATTTCTCAACCTGATCGTACCGTCAGGTCCGCCAAGAAACTCCACCAGAAAAACTATTATCTGCCAGAAAACTCTCCAGAACGTGTCAACATACTCCAGAAGCCATCACCAAACATGCCCGTGCATGGCAAAGATACCGCTTGTAACAACCGCCAATTGTGCCATGCTTTTTGCCTTTCCAGTCGTCCGACACAGCCATGGTAACACGGCACGATGGTGAAACTATTTAACAGCCTGCTTCCCGACCATACCGGGGCCATCACGCCACCACCAGGCTTTTGACCAGCCGTCAAGCTACACAGAATGCCTACACTCTGCCGCTGCTGGAATTCACCCCTAGTTTTGCAGTCACAAACAAAAAAAGTAAAACCCTTGGTGCCCCGTCAAGCCATTAGGAGGCTCACTGGAAAACACTCAAGGATACGCCCCGAACGACTGCAGAGCCGACCGAAAGCAACTGCAGAGCCTATTAAAAACAGGATGCAGACCCGCTCGGAACAACTTGTAGACCCTCTCGGAACCCTGGTGTGACCCGCCCTGAACCTCCATGGAGACCCAACCAGAAGCTATAGACAACTCGCTTAGAACTAATCACAGAACGTCCAGTGGGCACCGAAGCTGCCATGGTCGGCCGACTTATGACTAGTCATAGTCTGGCCGCACTGCCCATGGCTATCGGGAACAGAAACCCAGTCTACGCTTTGCTTATGTCACTGGCCAAAACTCCAATCTCGATCACGGTACCACCCAGTGAGTTTGATAGCATGTACATTCAGTGGCGATCAACAGCCTCGCCGTGAATCATGGCGCCACCGCATGGTTTTTGACGATCCCTAGGTTTGTCCAACCAGACATTATCAGCGCCGATTCTATACTCACGAGTCAGCATAACCAACACCATTGACAACAAGTCACCGTCGTCGTTTAATACTGGCGCTTTAAGTTCCGTCAACAAAACACACCAGCCCACGCCATATGAGTCTCAAAAGTACGTGACTCGAAGTCTCACCAGGCCATCGCTTTCACCAGCAAGCATCAGCGAACCCCACCACCCAACCAAGCCATCATGTGGTGTATATGTGTCTTGCCATATAGAATTAGAGTATTCAATAAGAAATTTAATTCTAATAATGTACACACAAAAACCTAGCCTAACGTTTCACGCTTCACCATGAAATCGAAGCTCTGATACCAATTGTTGGCATTCGATCGTTTGGTTAACGTGACTCATTAGGGTTCCATATGTTTCTAACAAGCAGCGGAAGCAAGCAAACAAGAAACGTATTACCTTTCATCAGGGTATGTTGAAGACGATAAATTCTCGCCGGCAGCCTGTGCAGCGTCACGAGAATGGCCATAACTTCTTCATCTAAACTCCGATTGGAGTGATCTACTCGCTCAAACGATCCTCTCTTAGGTGGCTTTCCGTCAGTATATTAAATATTGAATTCGGACCACTGTACGATTTAATATGAATTTTTCAAGGTGGCAGACAGCAGCAGCAAACAACCTTTCGGTCTTCTGCTATATTCCCAAGTCCAATCTCGACGTCGTGTGGGCGACGATTCTCAAGATCTTCTCAATCTGCTGTTTCCTCACCCCCTCACAATGTTAGGAATGTAATTAGGGTTTATGGACTGCTGAGATGACTTATATATGGACCAGGAGGAGAAATTGAGTTGGGTCTCCATTGGGCTTAAGTATCCAAGCTTAGCCCAAAGCTTATACTTTAGTCTAATAATAATAATATAGTCCACTAAAATATTATTAATGCACTACCTTTCCAATCCCAAATTACGTTTTGGGCTCCTTCTTATTATGAGTCCGTTAATCTCCTCATGTTTAAGATACATAATGTCCATTAATTAATTAAATTACTGACAACTCTATTAATTAATATCGTATTCAAGAGTAGTACCACTCAACCTCATTACCATGCCGGAATAAATTCCACCTGCAGGGTTTACATGATAATCCTTATGAGCTCCTCAAGGGGACATCATCAACCTATGACGGACACGGATTCCTTCTACAATCAACAGCACACCATAGAGACAGTATTATTTCCCAACTCACCGAGTTTGTTGATTTAATTACATGTAAATCTCACCCATTGATGAATCAAAGAAATACATACTGCCCTACGTGTCGATGTTATTGTATAGGGATTAAGAGTACGAACATCCATAATAACTGAGATCAAGTTCTCCTATAAGTCAGTATAAGTTGAACGATCTCAAGCGGTCCTGCTCAATACACACAGGTGCACTAATGTGATTCTATAGCCAAGACAAGCTAATACCAAACCACACTACAACCATCCCGATAGAGAGTCCCCGTCTCTCTCGTTTGTGAGCATCTATTTATACTTTATAAGAAAACCGATAATATGATCTTCCGCGTATTGTCGCATAACATATTATCTACAGTATAAAGTAAGTGGACATTGCATCATACATATAAATAAATTATAAGACGCAATCATTTGATCATATGATTCTCATTTCAAATATATTGTTATAACATTGTTTATACAAAAAGCTAGACTTTTAGTATATAATCCAACAAGAACAACCTTGTCATTAAAAGAAACGGAATATCCATCCACAGACAATTTAAAAATCGAAATTAAATTCTTTCTAAAGTGAGGTACATAAAGACAATTACTCAAAATAAGAGTTTCATTCTTATTGTTAAATCCCACTGCAACAACCGCTACTCTTGTAGCATTCCCCATGAGTATGAAAATCTCCCCATCACTAAGTTGTCGAGTATGGTGGTAGTGGCTCCCATATCTACACACCAAGTGTCAGCAGATACAGCCACTAATCATGATTCGACAACTAGTAAATAAGACTTACCATTCCTGTTCCACTTCAGAAGAGAGCAGTCTGCCTTGTAGTGTCTCGGCTGCTTGCATTTGAAGTACTTTCCTTTAAGCTTCTTGACCACACCACCCTTTGCCTTCACCATGTTCATAGGAGATGAGTTTACTTGCTTCCAATTATTCCTTCCGCCTCTCGGCCTAGGATAAGCAGCATTTTCAGCAACATGAATTTGAATAGCTCGATGAAACAGTCCTTCTGCCACCACTAGTTCTGTCAGAAGTTCCACCAATGTGCATAATCTTTTGTTCATACCGTAGTTTAGGCAAAATTGCTCAAAACTCTTAGGCAAGCTTTGGAGTATGATATCTACTTGGGATTCCTCATCGATTTCAGCTCCAAGGACCTCGAACTCATTAGTTGGCCCATCATCCTAAGGACATGATCCTTTACGGGAGTGCCCTCAGCTATTTTTGTATTTATCAGCACAGCCATTCCCTCTGACCTAGCAGGTCGACTCTGGTATCCGAAGAGTTCTCTAAGATTCTGCATCATATCATAGGCAGTGTTCACGGCTTGATGTTGATGCTGAAGCATGTTTCACATAGAAGCTAAAATGTAGCGCTTCGCCATCTTATCAGCCTTAATCTACCTATTATAAGCAGCTCTTTCCTTTTCACTAGAGTCATCAATAGGTTCCACAGGACATTCCTCAGTGAGTATGTACAAATATATAATCTTCAGCAGTTAAAACAATGTCCATGATTCACTTCCAGTCAACATAATTTGTGCTAGTAAGTTTGTGTTCTTTAAGTATAACAACAAGTGGATTAAAAGCCATTTGAAAATCCTGAGAATCACGTAAATACACAGATCAAACACTTCGAATTTATCAAGTTATATTAATTCCCTCAAAACAATATAAAATAAAATTCACCGACATCTCAAGCACCGTGAATTTGCATGCCACTATACTGTGGACTTATACAAACTCGAACATTTACAAGAGAAGGTTTTACCAATAATTTCATTCGTCAAAATAACTTTATCACAAAATAATTAATAGTCGGTTCCTCTTTAGCCTTGCAAATAATAGTACTGACTTCGATAGGGAGGATGTTGTATTGTATACTAAAAGCTTAACTTTAATATGAACAATGTTATAATAATATTTGAAATGAGAATCATTGATCAAATGATTGCGCCTTATAATTTATTTATATTTCGATGCAATGATTCACTTACTTTACACTGTAGATAATATGTTGTGCGACAACACGCGGAAGATCATATTATCAGTTTTCTTATAAAGTATAAACAGATGCTCACAATCGAGATAGACATGTACTCTCTATCTAGATGGTTATAGTGTGATTTGGTATTAGTTTTTCTTGATTATAGAATCATATTAGTGCACTTTGTGTGTATTGAACAGGACCACTTGAGATCGTTCGACATATACTGACTATATAGAAGAACATGATCTCAGTTATTATAGATGTTCTTGCTCTAAATCTCTATGCAATAACCTCGACACGTAAGCCAGTATTTATGTCTTTAATTCATCAATGCATGAGATTTAATTATTAAATCAACAAGCTCGGTGAGTTGGAATATGGTGCTGTCTCTATGGTGTGTTGTTGATTGTACAAGGAATCTGTGTCCTATTAAATAGGTTGATGATGTCCCCTTGAAGAGCTCATAAGGATTATCATGTAAACCCTGCAGGTTGATTTATTCCGACAAGATAAAGAGGTTAAATGGTACTACTCTCTGATGAGATATTAATTAACGGAGTTTACAGTAACTTAATTAATTAATGGACAGTGTATATCTTAAATATGGGGAGACTGTCGGGCTAATAATAAGAAAGAGCTCATAACGTAATTATGGGATTAGAGCGGTAGTGCAGTAATAATATTTTAGTGGACTATATTATTATTATTGGACTTAAGTATAAGTTTTGGGCTAAACTTAGATACTTAAGCCCAATGGAGGTCCGACTCTAATTTCTCCTCATGGTCCCTAGTGTTGCCTATAAATAAATTACCTCAGCTTATCTGGAACCCTATTATTCACTCCTAAAACACGAGTTGGATAGGAAGGAAAGCAGATTGAGAGGTTCTTGAAGATCATCGCCCATACGACGTCAAGATTGGACATGGAAATACAACAGAAGATCAAGAAGTTGTTTTCTGTAGCTGTTCTTCTTTAATATACCCTGGTGAAAGGTAATATGATTCTATACTATTGCTTCCGCTGATATAGAATTGCATGGAACCATAACGGTTCACGTTAACCAAATGATCGAACACCAACAATTGGTATCAGAGCTTCAGTTTCTTGGTGAATCATGACACGTTAAGCTAGGGTTTGAGTGACATACATGAATTATCGTTTAGAACTTGTTTCTTGTTACATACCCTACCTTATACATGATGGCACACACTTCGACGCATGGTGGTACGGCTTGATCGAGGCGGCGTGAGGCTGGCAAGGGCTGTCAGATGGTACTTCATGTCGAAGATCTCACACTGAAACCCTAGGCATGAAGGACGTACGACCAGAGCATGGTGAAGACACACTGGATATGCGGCGCTCTAGAGAACCAGCTGGGAGAAATCTACAGTGGTAGGCATGATGGCTGGTGGTGACACGAACGATCAGTAGGCATTTCGGGTGGCCCTTGCGCCGTTGCACGAGGAATGCCATATGGATAGCTAGCAGCACACGACAGCGTGTTTTGCTCCCATGGCATCACAGCAGGGCTGGCCTGAAGAAGTTCCGAGTGGATTTGTAGAAAGTTTTGAGTGGGTCAGCACGAACTTCTGAGTGTGTCCTGGTTTGTTTCCAGGTGAGTCGACCTATTACCGAGCAAGTCTAGAGATGGAGTGCATTGGCGTACGTGGTACTCCATGACAGACAGACTAACGAGCAAGATTGGAGGAGAAGAGCACACGAATGTTGATGGGCGAGAAGCCCTTGGCACACAACTAGATGCACGGAAATAGGTGATGTAGTAGATTGCATGTCGAGCAATGGGCACACGGCGTCGTGTTCGTTGCCGTGCAGATGAAGAGGATGTGCACAGACAATGTCGGGCATGGAAGTTTGCTGGCAGGAGAGAGCTACACAAAACTGTGCATAGGCACTCATTGACAATCGTGTGTGTTGGCACGATGCTGGGCGTGTAGGCACGAGATCCACGTCTACGACCTCACCGGGGAGGTCGATCCCTGTCTGCGTTCCCCACATTGATGTCGAACAATCGAATTCACTGATATATAACTTTCATAATTTAATTAATTGTCTGATTATTGATATATATGTATATATATATATATATATATATATATATATATATATATATATGCATGTTCTATATGATTTACTGCTTTAAATTGCTGAATATAGAAGCATGCTACATTGCGTATTTTATTCTTTAATATTTTGTGCATGTAAAAACCCTCGGTGTTAAATAACTAAGTGGGAGAGGGGATTAATAAATAATTCCCACGACCTCTATTATTGGTTTGTAAGTGATGTGAGTAAAAATAGTCCATTATACTAACCTTTTGAGATTGTAGTCATTTTATCTAGACCAAAATTAAAAGAGAACAACTCTTTAAATGTTAAGCTGCCCAACAGAATTAAGAGCAAGGATTTTGTTTGTTCTAGGTGTGGGATATCTGAGTGTACTGGGTACCACATTTGGGCACGCAGTAGTTATCTTTTGGAAGCTTCAAAGATCTCAGCATACACAATGTTCCATCTGTTGTCCGTAGGTTACATTAATTGTAGGGACGGCCTTATTAAAAATTTTAATTTGTCTGCTCTTTTTGCTCTTGAGAGGGCGACGTATAACTAACCATGTGAGAATACATGCTCCTTTAGTATACACCAACAAAATCTAATGTTTGACCTTGTGCATTGTTGATTGTCACAACATAGCAAGACGGATAGGGGATTGTTTACGTTTGAATGGGACAGAGGAGAAGTTGTCAGTTGGCGCTTCTAATGTTATGCAAGGGATGAAGATACCTTTTCCTGCATGCGTACCGACTGAAATTTCTGCATAGATAACATTCTTGTCAAAACCCTTACACAAGTGACGTGTACCGTTGCAAAGACCTTCAGTTGGATTAATATTTCTCAGCAATATGATGGGTGCATTTATTTTCAAGGTTAACTTGAAGGGAGGAAGCCCTTCTGGTGTTAAAGAGTGGAATAATTCTTGATGTTCTAGTGCAACATATGAGCTCATTCCCTCATCATAGCTATAATATATGACTTCTTAGTCATGCAATCTTTTGATTAAAATATCATTAATTTCGTGAACAAACTCATTTCTTGTAGTCAGTATAACGCGGTGGACAATTGAGTAACAGCCAAAGACGTCATCAAAAATGTTGGTGAATACTGTAGTTACTAATTCATCCACAGATGAAGCGTCAGAAAAAGGGATGTTACATATTGCTGGCACTTGTATCTCGCCATTTTCATTTGTTACTACTCAACCATCACCTACATTTAGTAAGAATGTTGAGAAAATATGATCAAGTTGTACACGCATATTTTGTGATAGCCGTAGTTTTTCAAATTGGAGCCACAAAGGTGACATGACTATAGAGGAGTCTATAATGGTATCTTTTGTTCCCTTTAAAACAACAGGCAATGTTTGCCGAAGGTCTCCACTAAACACAATTACCTTTCCGCTGAAGGTAAGTGATGAATCGCGTATGTCCTGTAGCATCTTCAAACCTTTCAATAGTGTTGTCCTTTGCCATGGTTGCTTTATCCTAAATTATAAATTTAGCAATTCGAATTAGATGGGCCAATGAACTTTGCTTGTTAATGTTGCACGATGCAGATCCACTATCATCAATTGGGATTTTAAATCTAAAGTGAGAAGTTCTGCCTCCATGTAGAAGAGATGCTGCAACACCAGAGGTAGTTGTGGCTAGAGCAACGTGTCCTGCAGATCTGACAGAAGCAATGATGGCTTTGTATAAAAATATTTTCCCCGAGCCTCTTGGGCCATCTAAAAAAAAGGCCTTTGGTACATCGTTGTTTACATTGGACAAGATTCTATCATAAGCGTAACATTGCTCAGTGTTCAATTTATCACATGCAGAAAGATCTTCATCTGAAACGATAAGGCCAAGCTCATTTTGCAATTCTTTTGTGAAGTTTTCATGTGTGTCAGTTAGAATAGCCGCAAGTTCAGGTAAGAAATCTTGAAGTTTTTTCCCCATGGAGTGAAGATGATGAGCAATGTTGTCAAGTGTTTTATGACTAACAGTGTGTGAATCCAAATATGTATGTTTTTTTTAAAATCTTCTGAGAGAAAGTCTTCAAATGTTGACCATAAAAGTGCTGGTGACGATGGGTTACAGTGAACAAGGACCACAACAAATAAATGTCTTAAAGCACTGGGCATTAAATATGTAGCAGCTTCTGCAATGCACATTTCAATAGTGTTGTCTTCTTGAAAAATTCCTAGAGCATAAGCTGCCTCTCTATATGTGGTGTACGGAATTCCATTGATTGTTCGCAAATCTTTAAAGATGGAGGCCCTCTAATGTGTATGAGTAATAATTTTTCATAAAATCTTTCACCGTGTGTTGGTTGACAACTAATGATTCGAGCCAACACTTGGCATTATTTACGAGGCTCCTATTCTTTTAAGTCATTATGCCAAGTGAAATGTTCAGGGAATTCAACGTATAAGCAGTTAAGGCTTTTAGCATATTCATCGTGTTTATTCATGTAGAAAAACTGTGAAAGCTTGGTTTTTTTGGCAGCTGGGTTTGTAGCAATGTCTTGTAAAGATTGGTCAGTATCAAAAGATATTGTTTGCTCATTCTCTAAATGGATTGGTAAGCAAATGACAGGTGGGTGTGTTTGATTAAGTTCAAATTTAAAAATGCGACAACTTGTTTCAGGCTGTGAGATCCATCTGGCATTTTAAAAGTTTGCAATTTCATATATATGCCCATTTTTTGTGTCCACACTTAAAGCGTATGATATTTTGTCATGACATTTGTATATGTATTTGTACATGTACTTAATGGCTTGGATTTTTGAACAAATTTCTACGTTTATGTGGCAATTAAACTTACATGCAAGTATGGATAATAAGGCACAACCCATTGGGTATCGAGTCGAGACCCTCTGACAGACACATAGTGCCCTTTTTTAGACCGGCGGTATATAGGGTATGAGTTTGCACTGTACTTGGTAGCATTTGAAAAATCTTTTGGGTAGCCAAATTTGCAAAATCCTTGTTTCATACAAGAACACGCCGGGTTTAATGAGCCACAAGGGCCATGCATCATGTTCTTTGCAACCAGCAAATGTAGGTACGTATTTGTAGATGGCTCTGCACAAATAATTCTGTCAATGGATTTTGGTGCAAACATCTTTCGTGTTGGTCCAAAATAAGCAAGAAGTTGGCATGAGGAAAGCCTCTTTTTTTTAATTATACTACGTAAGTGTACGCCACGACGTGCCCAAAAATTTCTTTTTTAAATAGTTTATTTTTCAAGACCTGGAGTTTTGCATGAAAAATTCGAACTACTACGTCAAGTCTATTATATATCTCATCAAATAGGTGGCTCAAAGCTTTTATTTCTGGCCAGTTTGGATTTGTAGTTATAGTAAAGAAAATGTCTAGCTTTCCATAACGTTGGACCAACGATATGGCGTCCTGTATCTTTTGCGCATATCTCTAGGACCTCCAACGAACGATGGCAGCAAAACAATTCTCATGCCAATGTCTGCACCTAGCTGACACCCTTGCGCAATACCATCTAAAACACCGGGATATATGTCGTTGCGCATATGTTTTTTCATATCCGCGGTTCAAAAGAAATCTAATCTTGCAGTCTCAATTTTAATGTGCATATCCACAATATATTGCTACAAGGGTCTTCCTGTGTGCAATAAGAAAGAGTTGACGTCATCTCTCACTTGTACTAGTAATATTCGTGGAATGAAACATTTGTTCGACTGTTGCTTCTGCTTGTCCACCTGTGGGGGACGGAAGAGTGTACTTAAAAGTAAAAACACAACTAATACAACTAATCTAACACTGAAGAAATTTAAAGGATACCTTTGTTGGATTGTATACTAAAACTCTAGCTTTTTATACGAATAATATTTTAACAATTTATTTGAAAATGAGAATCATATGATCAAACGTTTTGCATATTATAATTTATTTATATATTTGTGCAAAAGTCAAATTACTTTATAATGTAGATAATATGTTGTGTGACAACACACGGAAGATCATATTATCGGTTTCCTTATAAAGTATAAACAGATGCTGACAACCGAGATAGACGGGGACTCTCTATCGGTCGGGATGGTTGTAGTATGATTTGGTGTTAGTTTGTCTTGACTATAGAATCACATTAGTGCACCTTGTGTATATTGAACAGGAATGCTTGAGATCGTTCGACTTGTACTGTCTATATAGAAGAACTTGATATTTGTTATTATGGATGTTCGTGCTCTTAATCCATAAATAATAACTTCAACATGTAAGGCAGTATGTATTTCTTTGATTCATCAATGGGTGAGATTTATATATTAAATCAATAAACTCGGTGAGTTGGGAAATAGTACTGTCTCTATGGTGTGTTATTGATTTAGAGCTCTAAAAAATAATTTAGGTCACCAACCATACTTATCTCAAACGCGGTAGTCATCGCCTTCAAAAAGCTGTGCATCATGACTTGTGATGTTGCTCCAAATACAATGTCATCAACATAAATTTGAGCAAACAAAAAAGCTATAAGATTCATGCTTAATGAAAAGAGTTCTATCAGCCTCACCTCTAATGAATCCAAACTGAAGCAAAAAGTCAGTTAGTCTTCCATGCCATGCTCTAGGAGATTGTTTTAGACCATACAAAACTTTCTTCAATTTATACACATGATCAGGATAAAACTGGATCAACAAAATCTTTCGATTGTTCAACAAAAAAATTTTCAAGTAAAATACCATTTAAGAACGCAGATTTATTATCCATTTGAAATAGTTTGATGCCAACAAAGCATGCAATAACTAAGAGAAGCCTAATAGACTCTATACTAGCTACGGGTGAAAATGTTTCACTAAAATCTATTCCTTCAACCTGTGTGTATTCTTTTGTAACAAGCCTAGCTTTGTTTCTTAATATGTTACCAGATTCATCAGTTTTGTTCTTGAAAATCCACTTAGTTCCAATCACATTTGTACTTGAAGGCTTAGGTATTAGACTCCAAACATCATTCCTAGTGAATTGTTTAAGTTCTTCCTGCATAGCCTCTATCCAACATTCATCTTTTAAACCTTCAGAGACATTCTTGGGTTCAACAGAAGAGAAATAACACTCAGTACATACCTGATTGCATATGTTAGACATGCAAACCGATCGTACTACATCTCTAAATTTACCTTTACTTCTGGTTTGAACACCTTCAGATTACTCACTAATGATCTGTGATGAAGGGTAATTTTTTTATATCTGTGAGCAAGAGTATTTCTCAGAGTTCTATAGAGTTGGTTCTCATCTTCTTCTGAATCAACACTCGATGTTGTAGGTGATGTGATTATATTAGGCTCAACATTGTTCACTGGTTCTGAAATTTCAATCAAGTCAGAGATATCATCTTCCATCTTTTTACCTGCAATATTGGATGAATCATCAAACACAACATTGGCAGATTCTTGAACAGTTTTGGTTCTAAGATTAAAGACTTTGTAAGCTTTGTTATTCTTAGAATATCTTAAGAAAAGACCTTTATCACTCTTAGAATCAAATTTTGAAAGATACTCTCTATCATTCAGAATGTAGCATATGCAACTAAATACATGAAAATATTTTAAGTTTGGTTTCTTCCTGTACAGCAGTTCATACGAAGTAATAGAACAACCTGGTCTAAAATGAATCCTATTAGACATATGACATGCAGTATTCAATGCTTCAGCCCAAAATCTTTTAGACACTTTCACTGAAGTAAGCATGGCTCTAGCCGTTTCTTGAAGGGTTCTATTCTTTCTTTCAGCAATCCTATTCTGCTGGTGGGTTTAAAGAGATGAAAACTCTTGCATAATGCTTTTCCTTTCACAAAAATCAGCAAACGTGATGTTTTCAAATTCTCTACCATGATCTGTTCTTATCCTACATACTCTAAGATTGAAAGCATTTTTGAACCTTTTGAAAAGAACTTTGAACACATTAAATGTATCAGATTTTTCTCTAATAAATTCTACCCATGAAAACATAGAAATATCATCAACAACCAAAGAGTACCTCTTACCACCAAGACTTTCAGTCTCCATAGGACCCATAAGTTCCATGTGAAGTAATTCAAAACACCTGGAAGACGTGCACAGAGATGTGATTTTGTGCGAGGACCTTACCTGTTTACCTTTTTGGCATGAACCACATACATGTGGATCTCTGAAACTGAGCTTAGGCAATCCTTTCATAGCCTCAAACTTAACCAATTTCTGTAAATTTCTGTAATTTACATGACCAATTTTTTGATGCCAAAGTACACTTTCATCATGTTGTGAGATGTTGCAGTAAATGTTGTTACCAATCAGATAACAATTATCAGCAGATCTACTACCAATCATCACACAGTCAGCAGTTTCATTTAGCACAAAACATGAATTCTTATGAAATATCACATGCAAATTATCATCATATAATTGACTTATGCTTATCAAATTGGCACGTAAAACTTCAACATGAAGAACGTTCTTCAGATTTGGAAAACCTTTAACATTTAAAGTTCCTTTACCAACAATGTTACTAATGAGAGTAAAAATAAGCGTGTTTTAGTATCCAATTTAACACCTTTTTTATAGAAATTATTGTTATATATTAGCACAAGTGTCTTATATTCAAGATATTTGAGAAAAAAGTATTTGAGATTTTTTTATTGTGTTTTAGGTGAAAAATGATTAAAAGTGCAAAGTTAGAGGAATGCTAAAAACGCACGTTCAACTTCCATAATTTTTTGTATTCGTATGGAGCTCTAACTGATGGTGTGATATATGGCTGGAAAGCCACGGTAGATAAGATCGTTTTGGCGAAAGAATCACTCAAATCAGAGATTGGAGGAAGTTATGCTCAAAATCGTGAGGTCGCGCAGCTACCGGAGATAATTTCTGAGAATTGCCAAAAATTTTCCAAAAATTAGCCCATAATTCCTATTTCTTGGAGAACAATTAATCTCTTTATCACATAATCCTCCATGATTCACCCATATCTTTTATTTTCTTATTTCATTCCCTTCTCACACTTATATATATTTTGCATCATTATTCATGGAGGAGGCGACAAACAAGCATCCTACACCCCCACAAGGGGGATTACCCCCCTACACCATAACATCCATCCCTTCTTCCATCCATCCATCACTGTAAAGATTCGTTTGCAGAATTAAGAGGAAAACTAATAGGAAGATTCAAGACGGAGAAGGACGCGATGATGCCCACATCTACGGTTTTATTCGTTTCCTAATTTATCTTGTATTTTCCGGACATATGGTTAAGATCTATCCAACACCCATTATTGTTCTTCGTAATATCATGGGCTAGAACTATTTTGGTAGATCAAGGGTTTTAAAGGTTTTTATGAATTAATTGAATTTTCGTATGTATAATTCGTACAACACTACTTGTGTAATTATTTTATATATGATTATGCGTTTTTAATCAATATTCACAGTTGTTTTGTGCATCTTCAATTGTTATACAAAATCTGAATATATATCTTGGTTGTTGATTGAGCGCGTTCACTGCTGAACAGGATTCCATATTATGATTCTAAGTGAGGGGACTCCGAAGCTTCATTAGAACTGTCATATATGAATGTTAATTAATTGAATTGAATTCGTGTTAATAAGCAGGATAAAGAGGTTAATTTATAGTATCTATAAAGGGAGATCATATCGAGTTAAAGTACCAATCCTGGGGGGAAATAATTGATACTGATAGTACCTAGAAATGGGGGTGAAATCATATCTCTTGCTCCAAGGTTATTCACACATGTTACACGCATATTTACTTGTGTCTACAGAGTAAATTTGCATAGTTTAGTGATGCGTCCATATTCCACAAGGCAGAGTTGGACATTGATACACGAAAGGAAAATTAATGAGTGAAACTAGATTATCCTAGAGCTACATATTCTCCATTCTTGAGTCAGATTCGTATTCTTCTAGTGTTTAATTTATTTTATTTGTTATTTTAATTAATTGTTTAGTAGTTAATAATTCTATATCTCAACTTTATTGCATTCGTCTTAATTAATTTAGTAAACAATTAAATTGATATTACGTTGTCCATTGGGTTAGATATTTAACTTGGTCGCTTGCTTAAGCTGCAATTAATATCCTTAATACTTGGGGATTAATTTTGCGTGTAAAGAAAATGCTTATCAATTACTCTTAGAGCCACACCATAAGTAACTTTACCACCATCAAAAGTTCCATAATCCTTCAAGTATTTAACATTACCAGTCATATGTCTATAACAAGCACTATCAAAATACCATAGACTAGGTACACATGCTTGTAAAGATGTACAGACAACATTACAAAGCACTTTTAGGTTTTCTGACCCTAGCAGATTTAGGTGTGTGTGAATACTTGTGTGGTAGCACTCTAAGCAACATTTTTCAAGAAAGTATATCATCTTTCAATTTAAAATAGTAAGGACGAATATGACCAGGGTTTGCACAGTAATGACAAACAAGGGTCCTACTGCCTTTTCTATCAGGAAACTTGTTGAAAAAATCATTTGAATCGGGTTTCACAAATTTTGAATCAGGTTTCACAAACTTAACAGGATTTTCAAAACTAAAAGGCATGTAATCTTCAGTGTATCCAAGACCAAATTTATTAGTTTTTCCAACAAATAAAGCTTCATTCAAAACAGATGTACCTTTACTGTACTTTTTGAAGCTTAACGTGGAAGTAGCTAACTGACCTTGGAGTCCAGCAATCTCAGCATCCTTCTTAGTAAGATTTACCTCAAATCTTGTTATGGCCTCAATTAAACCATCATTCTCTTGGTTGACAACTTTCAGTTCTTTCTTAAGTTCAGAAATCTTTATCTATAGAGGTTCTTATGTAGTACCTGCTCTAGAAGAGAAAGCATTTGTACAGTTCATATTAAGATCAGAAGTAGACATAAACCTGCGTGACGTTGTTTCTGATGTTGGTACACCAGACTCAACTTCTGAGTCACTCTCAGAGAATTCCTCCTTCGTACATTGTGTTAAGAATGCAAGTTCTTATTCATTTGCATCTAGATCTCCTTTAGAATATATTGGATTGTATACTAAAAGTCTAACATTTTGTATGAACAGTGTTTTGTTAATATTTAAAATGAGAATCATGTGATCAAACGTTTGCAATTATATTATTGTAAAAGTCCATTTACTTTATAATGTAGATAATGTGGTGTGCGGCGTCACATGAAAGAACATATTATCAGCTTCTTAAAAGTATAAACAGATGTTCACAACCGAGATAGACGGGGACTATCTATCGGTATGGTTGTAGTGTGATATGGTGTTAGTTTATCTTGACTATAAAATTGCACTAGTGCACTTTGTGTGTATTGAGCAGGACCGCTGTGAGATCGTTCGGTTTATACTGACTATATAAAAGAACTAAATATCAGTTATTATGGATGTTCGTATTTTTAATCCCTATACAATAACCTTGACACGTAAGCCAATATTTATTTCTTTGATTCATCAATGGGTGAGATTTAAATATTAAATCAATAAGCTCAGTGAGTTGGGAAATGGTGTTGTCTCTATGGTGTGCAGTTGATTGTAGAAAGAATCTGTGTCCTAATGGAATTGGTTGAGGATGTCCCCTTGAGGAGCTCATAATGATTATCATGCAAACACTGCAGGTTGATTTATTCTGGTATGATAATAAGGTTATGTTGTACTACTCTCGGTAAAGACATTAATTAATGGATTTGTCAGTAGCTTAATTAATTAATGGGTATTGAATCTTAAACACAGGGAGATTGACGGACTCATAATAAGAAGGAGCTCATAACATAATTTGTGATTAGGGTGGTAGTGCAATAATATATCTTTAGTGGACAGATATATTATTATTGGACTTAAGTATAAGTTTTGGGCTAAACTTGGATGCTTAAGCCCAATGGGAGGCCCAAACCCTAATTTCTCCTCCTGGTCCCTATTGTAGCCTATAAATAGTCAATCTCAGTAGTCTGGATAATCATGTTTACACGCCTAAATCATGAGCAAGCGAGATTGACTGCAGATTGAGTTCGTCTTGTAGATCGTTGCCCACACAACCTCAAGACGTGGCTTAGGAATGCAACAGAAGATTGGAAGGTCGTTTATTCTTACTGTTATTCAACCTCTACATCAAACCCTGGTCAAAGGTAATACGATTCTACTTTTATGCTTCCGCTGCTGTAGAATTGTATGGAACCCTAACGGTTCACGTTAACTAAAAGATCCAAATGCCATCAGAATCATCATCACTCAAACAAGCATTTAGACTCATTCTTTTCTTCAGAAGAGTGTTAGCACATTCATTTGCATAAATACCAAAACCAGTACATTCATCACAAATGATCTTTTTCCTAAACTCAGGATCATACCTAAATTTTCATCTTTGAGTGGGTTTACGAACAGAAGTATGAGGGGAATGTTCTTAGGCTGAATTTTTGCTTTAGACTTGTTCTTCTTTTGTCTAAGATAAAACTCAAATTTCTTAGCAAGTAATACTGTCAGTGTCATTAGGAATATTGTCAATATTTCCATCAACTTGTTTAATATCAGTTATGGTAGACGTCTTACCAGAACTAGAACTAGAACAAGCAACAGTTTCACCTTTAAAAATGACAACACCTTTTCCATCATACGTATAATCTTGTTGAGACAAGTTCATTTCATAAGTTTTCAAGTTCATTATGACTCAATAGATCAGTGTTCCTAGATTCTTCTATAGAACATATTTTACCATTATGCATACGAGTACGTGGGGTTTTGTTCACTAACCTAATGTTGGAGATAGGTTCCCCTAGTGATTGCATCTCATTCACCACCTCATAGAGTTGCTCATTGTATGATGAGATCATCCCGTCTTCCTTCATCCTCAAGCTCTCAAATTGCGCGTTCAACATCCTCGCCTTTGCCCTTTTGAGACTTCCAGATCCTTCGCAGTGCTCTTGAAGTCTTTTCCAAGCATCTTTTGCTGATGTACAGTTCTGGATCATGTTGAACATTACTATGTCAACCGATAAGTTGATTGCATTGAGTGCTCTGTAGCTCAGCATCGATTGATTGTTCTCCTCAGTGGTCCATTCAAGCTCATTCTTAATGATTTGATCTCCATCTTTGTCTTGAACTGTGCGGGGTGTCCAACCTGCCCAAATGGCCTTCCAAGCACGTTCATCCATAGACTTGATGTAACTCCTCATTCGGCTCTTCCATAAGGCATAATTGGTTCCATCAAGTATCGGAGGACGGTTGATCGATCCAGCGGAGTAATCCATGACAATTCAACACTTAACACCAGGAATCAACATTTAGTATCATCAAGTGTTGGCAATAATGCCACTTATCATTACGCCCCAACGATGTAAGTGTGTTTATGTCAGTAATATTGTCCTATGTCTGACGACACTTTGTATAACACTGAGTCTTATCAGAATATTAAACTTGAATACGAGATTGTAAGTTTGTACAGCGGAAGACATAACACACAGAATTACTCAATATTTCTACAAACTTACAAATAAGTTTGTAGCGGCCTCATGGAAAAAATATCACTAACTTGAAAAAAGTGATTTACAAAATCAGATTCAAAGAGATGGAAACATTTCTTCCACTCTTCGAATACACACGGATATAAATCCTAAACATGTTCTCAAATGGCAAAACCTAGATTATTAGATCTAAGTCCTACTACAAGTATGCACTTCCATTGCCTGTGAACAGTACACACAAAACATACGGGATAATAACATACACGTGATTCAGAACGATATGTTACAACACCAATGAAAACACTACAAGATGAACTTAGGCGAATAAACTCTAAGTCTGGCGACTCTCTTTGTAGAAACTCTCCAAGTTTTTCTGCGCGCCAAGAATGAAGTTTGACAGCTTCTATTTATAAATGTGAATCATGTTGCAGCCTTCTTCAAATTGGTCCACTAGGAGATATAGAAACCACCCATGATCAGCAAATAACCAACCCACTACTTTAGGTAGTTATCTTCAATTTCTAAAATCTTCTGGACTTCTCCAAGTTTGTGGGTCCCTTTCTGAACGATCTTCATTCAATTTCCACAACCCTAAAAGCAACATCAAGCACAACACCGCACAAACATGTTAGTGGTTAAATGATAACTAGTGGAGGATCGATGTGATTCTAGATGTGACGATACTGGTCTTAACACTTCACATCAACAGAGTTCAATCTTGTTATCCAACATAATGTTTCTAAGCAGCTTTTCTCCACTTACATCTTTGGCTCTGTTCACTGCATCCTCTGATTTAGGCTAAAATCAAAACATTTGCAAAGAAATAAAAAAATTAATTGATAGGAGTAATAACTTAATAAATATCACAAATACAATTATAATCGCCTAATTGATAGGAAAACTGAAAAACCTAGCTAATTAATTTTGCAATTAAAGAGCAGTTAAACAACAATTAGGTAATGTTGAACTCAAATTGGAGAAAAGAGGGAAAGTGTTATGTACGTACCCCAAAGAATTCTAGTTCGATTTTGGGTTTCTCCGTTGGTGCAGTAGAGGTTTACAGCGGCGCGGTGGCGTAAGAAATAGAGAGTGGTCTTCTCCTCAGAAAAGTGGCGGAGCTTAGGCGGTTTGAGGTGGTGGAAGAGAGTTCCGGTTGGCGGAGGCAGTGACAGAGCCTACATCCGATGTCAAGGGGCCCAAAATACATTTATAAAATAAAATATTTTCTCCATCCTGTATATTTATTTATTTATGCTCTTAAAGAAAATCTATTACTTATTTGATGGTATACACCGTGTTTTCGCTTTAAATTTTTTCTCCCCCTCCCACCCATCTTTTGCCCTAATTTTTGCCTAGGACCACCGCCTATGGCTAGAATTGTTTCTGATTACTCCACAACAAGCCGCCCACACGCCCACACCTCTAGATTTCTTATATGGAGCCTTCTTTTTATTTTCTCTACAGACCTGGCATCCCTCCACGCTGGCAGTCGCGTGAACGACTGTCCCCTTTCCGCTTCAGGCTATCTCCCTCGCTTTGAGTGATTTATTTTTCCTATCCTCAGTCCTTCATCGATGGCAGTCGCCCAACAGCTGTCGTGGTTTGTAAAGGCCTCTGTGTTCTGGAGTGCTTTTAGTCCAGCGCAGTTCTCACCGCTTTTATAAGAAGCGGGTATGTCCACGCCGCCATTAGGTCCTTGTTCCTAAATTTCTTATCGGCATTCTCTGAGGTTTCAATCCCTTCAATTATCACTCACAGACTACTCGATTGATCGTTGATGGTAGGAGTATTTTGGGCTGGCTCGAATTCTCAGTGTCATTTGGTGCATCATCTCCTGTGCCACACTGTTAGATTGACGACACGTAGGCGAGAAAAAACTATACCCTAATCCTTAAACCCTAAGGGTAATGGTTGGATTTATTTCCTCATCTTACGTGTCAATCACATAACATATGGAACAGAAGATGATGCATCAAAATGGCGCAGAAGATTCGGTGCGATTTTGGGCTGCCTTCTATTGATACAGGTCTGCGCCGCCCAAAGCTAAATCGGTCGTGCTGACTGCAGATTCCTTGATGTCGGCTACGCCCTCACTTCCCAAATTATTGGCGACTACTCGTGACAAATTTGCCGCCGCCATTTCATGGCCACCATCTGGCCTCCGATATCATCGCTATGTGCAATTTCGGCCATCTATTAGTGTCCTTGCCCTCCAAGGAATGGTCTTTTTTCAATTTTGGATCTGTGCTATCGCGATAAATTGGTATTGTCTAAAGCTCGCCGCCAATCATCTTCGTCCAACTCTTTCTTCCCTTTTTTCGCCAAGGGATTTCTCACGCTGACTAGGGCTGGGAGTTCCCCCACTTTGCAGATTGCTTATTATTATGGCGGTTCTCCAGTTTCTCTTCAGTGGCCATTACTGCCATTCCAGTCCTTTGACTGCCACCGGTGTGCGACCAGATTTTTAGCTGAGATTTTTTTCACCCCATTTCCGATGCTCAGGCGCTACCAACTCTTCGTGCGATTCTCACTAGCCAATCGTCCCATGGGATTGGTTTTGACAGGGTTCGACTCGCCACCATGTTTCAGTCTATCCAATTATTGTGCAATTTGACTGAGTTCTGGATTTGGACAGAGATCCTTCCAGTCTGATGAGCTTCTTCACTCATCCTTTACTTCATAATGCATTTGGTTGTGCTTTTAACAGGACATTATATTTTGTGATGCATTTTTTTTTTATGAAAATGCTTGATGCTCATCTATTGATTTAAGTCTAATCTGCTGGTTTTGTTAATCTATTCCTGATGGTAGATGTATATTTTTGTTGGTTTTATTGATGTATTCCTAATGGTAGATGCATATTCAGGTGTCGTTTTTCGACTCTAATTTGGCAGGATTTCTATGGTTTCTTGTCACTCTTCTTGCCGACTGCAAGTCTATTCAAAAGCATGCTTTGCCACTGCGTTACCTGATGCTGAATGTCTCATGGCCTATGGTATGATTTTTTTATTGGTTATGCGTAATTGGCCTTGTGCTTATTTTTGGATTATTTTTTGGATTATGTTTGTTTTAGGCCATTTTTGTTAGCTAGTTTTTGCCTTGTTTAGGCATATCCTCTTATTTCAGCCGCAAGACGTATTGAGCAAAATTAGATATTGAGGTATCCCTGATTGAAAGGTCAGGGGTTCAAGCCCCCCCAGAGCGCAATGGTGGAACAATTAATATTGAGGGCTACAGGTGGCAGTGTGGGAGGCTGAAACTCGGTGGGAACCTGCGGCTGAGCTGGGGGGTCGGCATGGAGCAATCACTTGGGAATCGACTCCTTGTCCTCAGTAGTTGAGGATATTAGGAACCTAGGATTCATTGTGTGGCTACCGCAGTTTACTGGAGGCAGTTCTGAGGGGTCGGGGCTATTTCCTCAAGGTCTAGTCGGGCGTAAGCCTGGAACCTCGATATAAAAAAAATTAGATAGTTTTTGACCTTTTTTTAGCCTTTCGATTGGCTTTCTCGTTATGACTTTGTCATTACTTTTCTTGTTTTCTACATCAGAAAATAATAGAAAATGACTAAAAAATCATTGCGAATACATTAAAAATAATGGAAAAGGAATAAAATCGCTGCTAATACATTAAAAAATTAATAGAAAGGAATAAAAAATAAATCCAGCATGGAAGATTAAAGACGAGACCTATTATTAGGAGAGTAACTTCAAAACCACTTGGTCAACTCATATATTTAGTTTACCTCATATATATACAATAATAATTTTCAAATTTTGAGGGGAGCCCAATGCCCCCTTAGCTCATACGTGCCTCCGTCCCTAGGCAGAAGGATCCCTTAGCAGCAATCGCGACCAGGCATTTGGCCAGCAACAAGAGGCGGTGGCTGGGGAAAAAATCGGATGGTGATCGATCTAAAAAGGAGGATATCCGACAATTGAGGATCTGGACCAGCAAAATCTCACGGGACAGCCTGCTGCAGAGGCTGACGGAGGAACCAAGCTACGACGCGAGTTACCCAGATTTGGCGCGAGCCCAAGGGGCTCCAATTAGGGGGTTGTTTATTTCCTTCTTCAATGAAGGTTAATTTAGTCTCACTGCTACTAATTTGTATAGCTGATGGTAATTCTTTTTTGCCTTTGTATTCTAGAGTAAATATGCTCTAAATTGTGTATCTATGAGTAATAAATCCATTCTTTTATAGATTATATTTAAAATATACTCCCTCCGTCCCACTCAAAGGGTTCCTTTTTGCTATTTTGGTCTTCCAACCCAAAGGGTTCCCTTTTTTTTACATACATAGGACCCACATACCCCCTCTAATACAATTAAAATATGAGACTTATACTCCCACTAATACAACTATCTACTACACATTAAATAATAATACTCCTCTGTCAAAACAAATATAGTATGGTTGTATGGAAAAAATTTAAACTTCTAACAAATTGCAACCAACTGGATAAAATGACAGACCCCTAAAACGATATCCTTCGTCAAACATGCAACCAACTGCAACATAAAAGAATCTGTGTCAAGCATTCAACAAAGATTTCAAAAGGAAAAACAGCTCCTCACAAAATGCATGTTGAGCCATATGCTAATAAACCCATATATGATCTAGAAAATCGATTGTAAGGACGTACAAATAATGAAAGTAACTAGAACTCTAGACATGCTTGACCACATCACAATATCACTCAATCAAATGTACAAGTAGTATAATAAAACAATCTTCATCAGCCTATGTGAAGTTCTTACAAGTTACAACGGGATGTGTATCAAACTAGCATTACACACTCCTCAACATTACACAGACTAGAGATTTCGTAGCCAAAGATAAATCAAACATCAAAACACCAAAACAAGTAAAGGCAACACAACTGTTAAGCTTAGCAAAGTTGGAAGTGCATAATACAGTAACACATACACAACGAATACAAAAAAAAAGACGACGAAGCAAGGGTAATAATAGCTTTGAAGCTCGAGCAACGGGGGAGGCAGAGTACATGTTTCTGATGTGTATAGTTGACCACTCGGTGGTCGACTACAGTAATTCGATGCGGGCTTTGTGCATGGGCTCGATTCGAGTCTTGCAGTGGAGTCGAGTCCAGTCGAGTTCTGGCCATTTCTTCCTGTTTTGGCTCCCGACTCCGTTTTGCTCTATTTTCACCTGTTTTTCATACAATTGAGCTTATTTTCAGACATTTATCAATTTATATCATAAACCTCCATATGAACATAAAACACCACCAAAAGTTACACAAAACGGATAAAATCATACGAAATTACATATAAAAAGACACTAAAATTTGGTGAAAATAACAACGATCAACCTCCCACCAAACTTAAAGTGTTGCTCGTCCCCGAGCAACGAAAATGGTAAACAAAGAGGAGAAATTTTCACCTAAGAAAAGACCTAATGAACATAAGCAATAACACATCATAAATAATAAGGACTACAAAATATGTCAAGTTACCCTACAACATTAAACTCATAACATGAGAATTAACATGTTCAATTCAAAAAAAATAAAGAGTAATATAGTCCCTTCCGGTCCAAGCCTCACATCGGATACCAAATTTCACTCAACACTCTATAAAGTGAGGTAAATAAACACTCATCAACCGATTGGCCCGATGCACCATAACCTTGCTCGCAGACTACATTCACAAGCTACCATAGCTTCAATTAATGATCAAAAAGTTTATTTTTGGATGTAATGATAGGCTTTTTGGTAAGGGTAGGAAGAATATGGATAAGAGTGACTTATCATGTGTAAGTAATCGAAGAGATGATCGGCTTCTTCCATTCCTTCGCCTCTCTTTCTTCCTTTCTTTTCTTCAATAATCACACACTTGATCATTATCATTTCATGGATTTTTTTAGCTTCTTTGGATTGCATGCTTCCTTCCTTTGAATTTTTATTCGTTTGAGCATATTTTTGTTGATTCTGCTCATTTTTCTTGTTTTGAAGGTTGCATGTGCATTTTGCTTGAGCTCTTTTCATCCTTTTCATTGCTTGTATGCCATTTTCCTTCTTCTTTTGCACAATTCTAACTTCAAACCTTTCAAACCACCATCTCCACAATCGCTCACATAAAGGATATATGTATAAGGCTTAAGTGGGTAATCATGGCTTGTAATGTGCTTCAATCAAAAGAAATAGACTTAAAGACTCAAAGTGGCTAACTAGGTATGATGTATAAGGGTAAGGAAATATATGGCAATGACTTAAAATAACAAGGATGGCCTAAAATCATTTCACAAACCTCCACTAATTGGGCTCATTCCCGTAGTCCTTGAGCAAGTTCTAGCTTACCAAAGCTTAATCGATCCACTCATGAAGAAATAACCATGTATGCACGGTTTAGGCTCAAATGCTCACAAGCTTTTGCTCAGATCTTAAGGAACCTATTACACCTTCATTTATCTCGAAATTGAACAACTTAAGTAAACCATGCCACAATTTTAAATAGTAGAAATTCTTAACATAACTCGTCATCACTTATCACAAATAACACATCATTCATATTCAAAAACGACTTACAACATCCCCAAAACAAACCACTAAACAAACCTATACAATTATAAAAATACAAACAAAATACACAAACAAGGACTCACCAAACAAGAAACAATACAAAAATATATAACATGCAAAAACGAAATCCATCCATCAAAAATTTAAAGCATGTCCTCAACATCCATAATCATGTAAGCTCATGAATATCCCCATTACACTCAAATAAAAAGTAAACTAAAATTCCAAAATAAAGTAAACCTCCCAAATACATAACAAATGAAGTAGCATATCAATCCAAACAAATCCAAATCAAAGTAAAGTATATGCTAAGCAAATAGAAATGATGAATCACAAAGTAAACTCCCTCAGATATCTGAAGGTGGAATGGCTGGCAGGCTCATTGTTGAAATTTTCTGAACCTTCATAAACTCAGCTCGAGTATGCTACTCAACGCATGCTATCGGCTTTAGCTCGACTCGAATCCAAAGTGGTCGAGTTGATATTTCAGATGTCAGCAAACGACCTTTGTACAGGTCTCCACGCACGATTCGAGTCCCAGCATCGACTCCAGCATGGTCGAGCAGACGTCTCTGATGTTGGCGCTCGACTTCTGTACAGGGCCGAGCTCCGAGCTCAGAGCTCAGCTCAAGTTCCAATAGCTATTTTTGAAAAATTTTGAACTTCAAGCCCTGTTTTGCCCTGCTCGGTTGCTTCTAATACACCTCGTATATGCTGAAAAACTCATCAAAAAAGATGAAAAAGCATGAACACAATCAGTAAACCAACAAAGCAAGAAAGAAACCAGAGTATAGTGTACACAAAGGACAAAAGAAAACAAGAAAAAGAAAATATATTAAACATTCAAACACAAACAAGTAAAAGATTCATAACAAATCTAACCAAAGCAACACAACAATTAAAAAGAACAACAAGCAAATAAAAAAGATACAGTCCACTAGAGCAAGCAAGAAGTAAATAATACAAAAGAAAGAACTGACTAAATATGGACAGCCAATTCCAAGTAGAATAAGTAAGAAAACATCTTGCAAACTATTAAAGCAAATAGAACGCATAGATAAAAGCAGCATAAACAACAAAATAGCCATCAAAGCAAGTAGAATGCATATTAAAAACAACATAACAAGAGAAGAAATAAACTATGTTATAATTAGAAACAACCAATGCAGTTAAGCACCCAAGAATTCCGCAGAAAAAAGCATAACGGTTCGTTTGATAGGTAGTATAAGATAAAGTGGTATTATGGATGTAAGTATTACTTATCTTGATATAAGTGGGTAATATGAAAAAGTGAATTTGTTTGGTAGAATACATAAAGATTGAGGTTAATATTATGAAGGTGTTTGGTAGGACGTAGTAATAATTAGTATAAAGTGTAAAATTACGTTTGTGCCCTTACTAAATTTGTGGTTTATTATACTTTTTTTTTCGATATTTTTTTATTTCGTTCCAAATAAATTATATTAGAATTATTTATTTTTTTAAAAAAATATATTATTATTTAATTCTCAAAAAATATATTCAATAAAATGTAATAATGATTAATTTTTTTAAAGTAATTTGTTATTATTTGATTATGTCATAACTAATATTTATGCTCATCATAAAATGTAAATTTAAATTTGCATTATTTTCTTGTTATTTTATACACATGTTTTGCAATTAAATATTTATAAAAGTAATATAATCGTCCATACTGCAGCTACGACTATTACATTAGTGATGCACCATGACTAAAGAATTTAAATAACCTCTAATACTTTATTTATTTCACTAACACTAACATATTCAAAAATATCTCCCACTCGACTTAGACTCAACCTTTTGTAATCAGTAATCACACTGCATTCTAATAGACCATTCACTGTACAGGCATGACAACATTATACACAATTCTAATCACTCGAGGACAATACATTCTGGATTCAATTTTGTAGGGTAGGTCCATGATTTCAACCCAACCATCAACACAATTCAAAATAAGATGGTTTGGAAATGCAAATTTAAATGAAGCATCAAAACCAACATTCATTACCAATAGAACCAAACAATTGTTACACCCAAAACAGGGACAAAACCCACATTGAAAAGAAAGAAAAAAAATTGAGCTAAATTCACTTCAAAAACAATCTTTTCAATGCATATTATAATCGTCCACACCCAGAGTAATTTGCTGCTCATGTTGTTGTCGAAAAAGGCTCCAAATATGTATTTATACAATTTCAACTATAACACTTAAGAAGTTAAAAATTTTGACTTTGGCAGATTGATATTGGCAATGGTAGCTGTCTAAAAAGATTAAAACATCCCAGTAATGAAGATGATACCAAAACTGAGAACAGTTTCTCAAGGATGAAGAAACTGATGATGACTTGCAAATTATTAACAAAGCTGATATATTAGAGGTATATCACATTCATACGCTTTAATTTGATATGTTATGCTTTAATTTGATATGTTATGTGGGGTTCAGTTATAAACTCTAAGTTAACAGATTCATTGAAAAGCTATTAATACAATAGAAGCTGCAATTCTTTAGCATAATGTGGTTGGTTGTTAGATATTATACGTAACCGTAAAACATAATCTAAGTTTTTGTACAGTCATCCTTACTAGAGTATATATTTAGAGATAACTAACGTACTTTCAGCTAGTTCATGTTGAAATAATTATAAGAAGAGAAGTAATGATATAATCTGTAATCTGTTTGTAAAAGACAGCATGTATTATAACTTATGCATTGCTTTTTATGCCAGGTAAGCATTCTTCATACCTGGAAAGTTAAGAAAAACATGTGGATTTGTTTATCTCTGCTGGTTGGTGGTTAGCTCATTATTTTTGTCTTCTGTAACTTCAGACATTTCTTGATAATTGCTATTGTTTGCCAGGAATGTATTTTCGTACGTGTTTGTGCTTGTTCACTGCAATTTTCAAAACTGCAAAAGAAAATGTATACAAGACACGAAATGAATAGGAGTAGCAATGCATAATTCTTCCGTACAATCGTAGCCCTAAAATGAAATAACTTACTGTGCCACCCATACGTAGAGGAATGCGTATGCCATTGAATTAGAGTTCTCACAATCTTGACGCATCCGAATTTAATTGCAGAGATAGAAGGAGAGGAGTGGAGGTCGCGAGATAACGACTGTCATAGGCAGCGGCGAAGACCCCTTGGAAGCAGCGACCTCGACCAACGGCAGGCTGAGTCCACCCATAAAAAAGGGGAACAAAGGGGAAACTCCGATTGGGCCATTCTCACAGATGTGGAAACAGCAAGAAATCGCAACAGGCAGCGATTGGGGCCTTTGAAATAAATCAGACGGCGGTGGAAGATAATCGGCTGAAAAGACGTGAATCTGCCCATAAGAGGAGTCGGCGCGGCCGACAATAAACATAGAAAGCCTCGGCGGTGGCGCTGTTCTGCCGGAGACACTCGTGAAGAGAGGGACAGCGGGTACACGTCGGAGGCAGGGAATCCGTCGATAGTGTCCTGTGGAAAGGAAGCCCAAAGCGGCGCCTATTAGAGCATGAAGAGGACATGGAATTAGGAGCTAGGGCACCGTCGTCTTCCCGTTGCGAACAAGTTTTTTGATCCCAATGAGCCTTCCTTTTTACCGTTATTAGTGGAGCGGCCCATTCATTAATGCACAGAATAAAGTTTATCTTTTCAATTAAAATTAAAATAGTACAGTAAAAGGGAACTAAAATTAAAGTCCTATCCTATATCGATTCTTAATTTGAGAAGAAAAAAATAAATATGAAAAAAATCCACTTGTATAATTAGATAAATTATAGTGAGTAGACAAGTAAAATATAAATAAGCATGACAACTAACTTTATAAAAGCATATACTGTCAGGATATATAATTGAAAAATGAGAGAAAAATAAGAAACCCAAATATAAGTAGTTTTAAAAAAAAAATACCCTCTCCGTCCCAGACTGATAGGGTCATTTTACCATTTTGGTCACCTAAAGAGTCTCATTTCTTTTTTTAGACACATGGAACCCACTCACACCTACTAATACAATTAAAACATGGGGCCTCACACCCACTAATACAATTAATCACTACACATTAAGTAATAATATTCCTTAATTCACGTACCCAAAAGCAAATGAGACTCTTAAGTTGGGACGAATTGAGTAGTAATTACTTGTATTCGAAACATATTATAAAAAAAATTATAATTACATATTTTTAAGGGAAAATGAAAATTTTTGTCCGCTAACTTACAATTATTTTGAAATTAGTCCATTAAATTTTTCAATTTTGAAATTAGTCCGTTAACTTTATAACAATTTTGAAATTAGTCTATTAACTTTTCAATTTTGGAATCAGTCCACCAACTTTTTAATAATTTTGAAATTAGTCCACTAACTTTATAAAACTCAACTTTATGGTCATTTACCCCAATTAACATATACCATATTTTTCTTTAGCCAATTTTATCCCACTTTCTCCTTTTTCAAAAAAAATAGAAATAGTTCATTACGACCATATCAGGTCTAGCATGCTTCCGTACACTAAATAAATATCTCATAACCATCCGTCTTAAAACAGTAACAGTACATTTTTTAAGAGAAGAAAGTGAGATTAATTGGTTAAAAACGTACCGATACTGTTTTAAGACGGTTGATTATGAGATTAATATTGTTTATTTAGTGTACTAAAGCATGCTAGGTCTGATATAGTTGTAATGGACTATTTCTATTTTGAAAAATGAGAAAGTGAGATAAAATTGATTAAAGAAAAAATAGTATAGGTTAATTGGGGTAAAGGACCATAAAATTGAGTTTCTAGAGTTAGTAGACTAATTTCAAAACTGTTATAAAGTTGGTGGACTAATTTCAAAATTGAAAAGTTAATGGACTAATTTCAAAATTGTTATAAGTTAGTGGACTTATTTCAAAATTGAAAAAGTTAATGGACTAATTTCAAAATAAGTGTAAGTTAGCCGACGAAAAATTTCATTTTCCCTATTTTTAATAAAGTTGATAACATTTGGGATAATGCTTCCATGTTTATTCATAATTTTTAAAGTTAAGAAAAAACAAATAAATAAGGGATAACCCTCTATGCATATAATTTTTTATAAAAGCTTACATGTATTCAAGGCTTAAATTGTAAGAAATGATTATAATTTTTTTTTAAATGGAAACGTTTAAGGGTTGAAATAATCTTTAACGGCCAAAGATTCTTTAAAAATTAATATAATTGTGTTAAATATAAGGCAAAATCACTAATAGATACACACTTTTAACCTAAATTACTATAAGATACAAGGAATTCAAATAATTACTCTCAAATACAAAATATTAAAATAAAATATCAAATATAACCTTATAATCTCATACACTTTTAAACCACCAACTCTACCCCTCACCTACTCACGATGGCCGGACAATCGTTGACCGGCGTTGACCGCCGGCAAGACAGTCGTTGACCGGAGCTGACCGCCGCCGCCTGTTGTCGAAATTTAAAATGTGCAAAAATAAAATTGTGCAAAGCAAATTGTGAAAAACCAAATTGTGCAAACAAATTGTACGAATGCATAGGGTATTTATGATATCACAATCATAATTGTGTAGTTATGAGTAATAGTACTTTGAGCCATGTAGTTTACAGCAATTATGCATTATTTTATATATTCAATAGTAAGTGACCCTAAATATAATCACATAAAAAAATTAATATTTAATGTAAATAAATATTTGTAAACATTGTATAAATGTATTTTTTAATAATTATCTAATATGATTTAATATTAAGAATAATTAAGTTATGAGTTAAACTATGGATAAAGTAAATAAAATAAAGTAAAGTTATTTTGAATTCAAGTGGGGGTATATTTTATAATTCATCTGTAAGAACGTTATTTATACTCGCTCTTTGTTCTACTTTTATACTTATTTTTTTTATAAATTACAAAGGATTTGCAAAGATATAAGTTGTACATGAGTATATTGTTATTTACTAAAAATAATTCTGTTGAATGATTAACTTGAAAGCCTTATTTTTGTCTTTTTTATTATTTATTATTTTTATTTTCATAATATAAGAATCATTAATTAATTTATATATGTTCCTCTATTGATTAGGATTTTTATTTTCTTTAAGTAATGTTAAACATTTATAAAATGATAAAAAAAATTATATTATAGAGATAATGGGTCTATTAAGTGATTGATTGAAAAGAAAAACAAAATTGTCACAAAAATTTAAAAAGCATAAAATTTATTTACGAATACTCTTAATTCTATTTTGATCTGGTAAATTATATTAGTAAAAATGTTTCATATAAAAAAACGAATTTAAAGAATATGCATATTTGGTGTTTTCAACCCGTTAAAAATTATAGGAATATATATTGGTACATCAAAAAAAATAAAATACTTAATTTTTTTATAATTATTATTTAACAGGTCATGTGACTTATAAACTGTAGAAGTTTAAGTGACTAAATACATTAATTTTAGATAATTAGTAAAAATAAATAAATAATTTATAATCATATTAAATAAGGATTAGGATGTATAAAAGTGAAACTATTATTAGTATAGTAAAGCCATTAAGGATATTAATTGGCCGTTTGACTTACTCAAAAGCAACGCTGCTTCTGCTTCTATATTTCCTCCACAACATAAGCACGCATCTTGGAATCCAGCTATGTATATCCCAACTTTACATGACAAATTGAAATGGTGTTATTTGATAGGTGTTCCAAGTTCCAGCTGTCGAAATAAGAAAGGACTGAGAAATCGATGTTTGCAGTAAGTCTTAATTGCAACCATAGGTCACAGTAAAAATCAACATATAAACACAAATTCAACCCCAATATATAAAGACCTGCTCAAGTAGTACAATGATAAATCAATGAAAAAATATCTCGATTTGTTCAACTAATTTTCAATTAATTTTCTCTTCAGCCGAACGCATATAGATGCATATATTATAGTAATTTGTGATATCCAACAATAAAAAATCCAAGTGCTTTATAAAATCAAATACTAATAAAAAAATGCGCAATAATAATTCACACGAATAAAAAAAATTAAATAGTTAAACAGATCTAAGTAGAAACGATGCACAAAAAAAATAAAAAAGTAGTTAAACAGATTTAAGTAGAATTGAACTACATTAACATTTGAATTTTGGCTTTTATATGATCAAGCAAATCAAATACCTAAGGTGATGATGAATTCAATCTGTGGAAAACCACTATGTAATGACATTAAAAAAACCTGACCCTTAGAATTCTAATTCATTATAAGAGAATGCTTAGAAAATATGGGTACATTGAATGCTAGGAATGAACGGTTTTAACCGTTGCTCCATTATGTTAAAAGTTAATTAATATTTATCGTTATGAAAAATATTAGAAATTGGTTAATTAATTAGTTGATAATGATATATATTATGGATATAATTATTTAAAAATTTTCTCATTCCCTAGTCAATTTTAATATATTAAGATTGTTACTTTTAATATAATGAGATTAAGCATTACATTTTTAATATATTTAAAAATAAAGATTAAATATTAAATATTTGGTATTTCTTACATTAAAAGCTTCTTTTTTCATAAAGAAAATAAAAATAGATTAAATATAGAAATACATATTAAACTAATTATGATGCATATGAAGAGTCATTATTTATTTAATAGTATAAATATAAATGAAATTATTAAATATTAGATCTCATTAATATATGAAAGGATAAAGATTAATAGTATAAATATAAATGAAATTATTAAATATTAGATCTCATTAATATATGAAAGAGTAAAGATGTGTAATTTATAAAAATAGGTAGAGATATAATTGGAAAAAAAAAGTTTCTCTAACTCCTCCACACTTTTATTTAATACAAGATAGATAGATAGATATTTTATACACATTTAATTCTGTAATATTCCCTTCGTTCTGGACTTATCTGCATCGATACGATAAATATTTATTTTATTTTTGTTTTCTTATGATAAAAATTGAAATTATATATATCTAAACATTATAGTTCCATAAAATTTATAATTACCTGTTACCTTTAATTCATAACGTTGCACTCATATATGTGATATATATATATATATATATATATATATATATATATATATATATATATATATATATATATATATATATATATATATTTAATACAAAATATTTTTAAAAATATTATATAATTATGCTTTTAATTACAAAATATTTTATTAAAATAATTGAATTGTGATAATAAAGAAGATATAAATCACAAAAGTTCATGGGTATTGTAATATAAGACATTCCAAATTTATTATAATTGTAGGAATTGCCATTAGGTGCGATCTATTAATAACCCAACAATTCTTTATAAACTAAGAATATAGTTGTTCTTCATTTTTTCTCTTATGAGAAAATCATCACACATGACATTGAGAGCATAATTCATGAAACATGCACACCTGGGTGCACCGTGCACCCTATCTTAGGGTGCACCATATACAAATATAAATAGAAACATACTCCTCCGTCTCGTTTCAATATTTACGTTTGTTTTTTGCACGTATAATATTTTAATAGATAGTGGGTGGAAAAATATAATATTTAATGTAAAAAGGGTAGGTTTATTAGTGTTGGATGATATATTAATTGTTCTGGGTGTGTCCCATATTCAAAAAAGAAAAACGTAAACATTGAAATGAGACGAGAAAAATAGAAACGTAAACATTGAAACGGGACGGATGGAGTATACAATTATGAACAAAAATGTATACAATTTAATTGTTAGTTTTTTTAATGAAAAATTGAGTATAAAAAATATACAATTATTAAAAAACATGTATATACTATTGAATAAATAGTTATACAAATATAGATGTTAGTTTTTAATGAAAAATTTAGTGTGAAAAAAAATACAATTACTAAGAAACACACATATAAAATATAATAACATATATACAAAATAGAATAAAAATTTATACATATATGGGTGCACCTAATATCAACTCTAAATGAAAAAAAATATAATTATTAAAAAATACGTATACAAAATAGAATAACATATATACAAAAGAGAATAAAAATTTATACATATATGGGTGCACCTAATATCAATTCTAAATGTATTGCCTTTGATGAGATAAAGTGACAAATAATTTTATTTAAAAGTGTAATAATTTATTTTTAATTAAAGAATAATTTATCATATATTTAATAATAATTTTATGTAACGGTGTGCATGTTTAACCGAGTTCACAGAAGTACTTCATGTTGGTTAGCGTATTTTACATTATGGTTGGTATTTTATATATCAGTCTAGATTTTGATTGCATTAAATTCTTGTTAAAGATTTTTGAGCCATAAATTTTCGTCGACCCATTAAATAAACATTTAAATGCATTGTATCTATTAATCCACATGTATATAGCTCAAGTGGTATAGGAGAGGGTAGAAAGTCTTCCAATTGAGCTTGGTTGCCCCAGGGTAGGGGTTCGAATCCTGCCTTTGGCATAGATTTGGCCCCTTACAAGTACAAGTTTAACAGTGAGCACTCCTTATACCATCTAGAAGGGGTATATAATTTTCTCCTCTCTAAGCCCTACTTGACCACAAATGTGGCTGCAATATTCTTCTTAATGGTCTTCTAAATAAATATATTCAATCTAGGGTCACAAACAAACAAAATCATAATATTAATAACGAAATTTATAAAAATAACATGCATAAATGACTGCCCTAAACAATTCATATGACAAAAGTGTAGTATTTCATAGCTCTACATCGGTATGGTGTATGTGTATCCATCTCAAATATCAAGGTTCAAAAATCATCTTCCTACGTTTGTATACCTACTTGTCGAAAGTATATGAACTCAGAGACGCAACAACTCTACATCGTTCGCGTTGCGTAGAGTGACGTGAACGAGAGAGTATGGGGCGAGACGAGGCAGTCGATTTGATTGTATAGTCTCACCGAGCTGATTTCTTGGCCATTTTAGGGTTCTTGCACATCCGGATGCTGGTGGGGGTGACTGCATTTATATCACACGTAATCCTTCATTCGTCATCACATAGCTAGTGAGTAGTGAGCTCATAGGAGAAGTAGAAATGGAGAGGTGAAGGGAAGGGAAAGTGTGAAAGAAACAAGCTAGGCACCTGTTTGTTCTTTGTTAGAACGAACATTGGTGGCTGCTTTTTTCTTGCAAACGTTCAAGGATAAGTCGCCCGGGCGCTGATGAATGCCCACTATTTGACCTTTGTACACTTCCACCCCGGGTCCGACAAACATCTGACCTCGGTCTTGTGAACTTGAGAGAGCATACGACATGACGGTTCCATCCTCAAAAGCAACCTTATTATAAGAACACAAGGATTGATTACAACCTCATATGCAAGGATGTATAAAAGTATTGACTGAATGTTTAGTCAGGAAATTACCAGTGAACCCAAATCACGTGTACTTATGTCGCCAGCCCAGGGTCCGAACTCATCAAATATGTTATTCAGAACTGCTGTCCCTCGAGACACAGTAAGGATTTAATTTCGTAACCCGAGAAGGCCCTCATTGGAATCTTATATTTCATCAGTGTTGTGCCTTCCGACCTGATCATCACAACTACAATCTTTAAAACAAAATGATCTAGCAACGGGAACCAAAGAAAACATAGTGTCACGTCGATATCATACATAAATAAGCACATTGTTTAACCTGAGAAACAAAAAAATACAAGAAGAAATAAAGGTAAATACCCAGCTCCTTGCATATCAGTCATTTGTCCACGCCTTCCGCCAAGAAGTTCCATAACTGGCCCCATGTATTCTTCAGGTACCTCCACAATTGCTACCTGTAGTAATAACAATTCGAAACTTTCTTCAGAAATACAGATCATATGGGTGTAGAATCTCAAGAATACAAAAGAATGACCTCAAAAGGCTCCAGCAACTTGTCATCCACTCTTTTGTTGATAACTGATAGGCTTTAGAAATTTAGGATATGGGATGTGATGATTAGTGGTTATATACGTGGGTGATTAGAAGTATTAATTAGGTGATAGAAGAAATATAGATAAATAGTTTGGGTAGGAAGCAGAGGAGAGGCAGGGGATGAAAAATGGAAATTGAATTAGTTGATAGGTCTTTTTCTCATACACCATTACAATTCTCAAAGCCCTATTTATAGCTGTACTATGTCGGCTAATTAGCTGTCAAGGACTAACTAGAATTTTCTAGGATTCTCCATTATTTATGCACATGTTTATTTTCTTTCTTAATACAAATAATTTTGTATACTAGAATTAACAACATTTTTCTAGATTAATCTAGAAATGTGCATCATGTTTTAATACTCCTCCTTGATGCATATTTCTTTAACTCCGATAAGTTCTCGTAATGTCTCGAACTTTCCTTGTGGTAATGCTTTTGTGAATATATCCGCAAGTTTCTCTTCTGTCTTGCAATGCTTCAGTTCGATTTCTTTATTAGCTTCTACTTCTCTGATGAAGTGATACTTTATCTTGATGTGCTTGGTTCTGCTGTGGAATACTGAATTTTTCGCCATAGCAATTGCTTATTTACTGTCGCAGTAAATGTTTGTGGATTCTTCTTGTGGTTCTGCCATATCTTCAAGTATTCGCTTCAACCATATTGCTTGGCTTGTAGTCATTGCCGCTGCTATGTACTCTGCTTCGGCTGATGATTGTGCAACTGTAGCTTGCTTCTTAGATGCCCAGGAAAATATTTCTGAACCCATTGTGAATGCATAGCCAGATGTGCTTCGCATGTCATCAACTGAACCTGCCCAATCACTGTCTGTATAACCTGTTAGTTTAGAGTCAGGAGTTGATGCATACCAGATGCCGAAGTTCTTCGTTCCTTGAAGATATCGGAGTATTCTCTTTGCTGCTCCGTAGTGAGTCTGACTTGGATCCTGCATGAATCTTGATAGAAAGCTTGTTGCGTACATTATGTCTGGTCGAGTCGCCGTCAAGTATAGTAGACTTCCAATGAGGCTTCGAAACTTTAAGTTGTCTGCTTTAGGTGAGCCATCTTCTTTCTGTAAAGATTTATTATTATCGAGTGGAGTTGCCACAGTTTTGCATCCATCCATCTTGAACTTCTTCAGCATATTTTCTACATACTTCTTTTGAGAGATGAAGATACCATCTTTTCTTTGATTTATCTCAATGCCGAGAAAATATTGCATCAAGCCCAAATCCGTCATCTCAAACTTTTTCATAATGTCTTCTTTGAACTCCTTGATCATTGTCTCGTTGTTTCATGTGTATATTAGATCATCAACATATAGAGAGACAATGAGTGTGTCTTCCGTACCTTGGGTCTTGATGTATAGTGTTGGCTCACTCATGCTCCTCCTGAATCCAAGTTCAGTGAAGTAATCATCAATTCTGTTGTACCAGGCTCGTGGGGCTTGCTCTAATCCGTACAGAGCTTTCTTTAGTTTGAAGACTTTGTCTTCGTGCCCTTGTATCACGAACCCTTGAGGTTGCTCCATATAGATCTCTTCACTAAGATATCCATTGAGGAATGCTTATTTGACATCGAATTGGTAGATTTTCCACTTCTTTTTTGCTGTTAGCGCGATCAATGCTCGTACTGTGTCAAGTCTTGCAACTGGAGCAAATGTCTCATTATAGTCGACTCCATATTGTTGTGCGTATCCTTTAGCGACAAGCCTTGCCTTATGTTTTTGTATTGAACCATCAAAGTTAAGTTTTGTTTTGTAGACCCATTTAACTCCTATGGCTTCTTTGTCTTTGGGAAGGTCTGTGAGCTCCCATGTCTCGTTCTTCTTGAATATGTGTATCACCTCCATTGCTTTTCTCCAAATGTCTTCTCAAGAAGCTTCTTCATAGGTGTTTGGCTCCACGGTTGTAAAATTGCATCTTTCATAGATCTCTGTCAACGAACGGTACTTTCTTGGAATGGATTCTGGAGATGCAGCTGCGTCTTCAGCTGTGGCTTGTCTTGGTACATCCTGTGAGTCGACTTCATCTTCTTGTTGTTGGGCTGACGCTGGTAAGTAGATGTTTTTTCTCTCAATTTGATCTGTCTCCCAGTTGTAAGCTGCATCTTCATCGAACATTACGTTCCGACTGATGATTAGCTTTTTATTTTCCAAGCTATGGACTCGATAACCTTTTGATTGAGTGCTATAGCCCAGAAAAATTCATTTTTCTGTCTTCTTGTCAAGCTTGCTCCTTTTTTCCTTAGGGATGTGGACATAACAAATGCACCCGAAGACTCTTAGATGCTTCGCCGATAGTTTCCGTCCACTCCATGCTTCAACTGGTGTCTTGTGTTGTACTGCCATAGTTGGACATCTGTTGAGGAGATAAACAGCAGTACTCACAGCCTCTGCCCAGTAAGTCTTTGGAAGACCTTTCTCCATTAGTATAGATCTTGCCATCTCCATCACGGTCATATTCTTCCTTTCAGATACACCATTTTGTTCTGGAGCGTATCCAACTGTGAGTTGGTGCACCATGCCTTCATCTTCACAGAACTTTGTGAACTGGTTGGAAGTATACTCCTTTCCACGATCACTTCGAATTGTCTTGATCTTGTAGCCACTTTGTTTTTCGACAAAGGTCTTGAATTTTTTGAAAATATCGAAAACTTGCGATTTTTCGCGTAGAAAGTAGACCCATGTCATTCTTGTATAATCATCAATAAATAGAATGAAGTACCTATTTTTATCGTGTGATAGAGTGCGCATCGGACCACATATGTCGGTGTGCACGAGCTCCAATGGCTTCTTCGCTCTCCAAGATTTCACTGATGGGAATGGTAGTCGATGTTGTTTTCCGAGCATGCACCCTTCACAGACTCCGTTGAGCTCTTTAATTGATGGCAAGTCCCGCATCATATTCTTTAGGTTTAGAAACTTCAATCCTTGTAGATTGAAATGCCCGAACCTTCTATGCCATAGCCAGGTGTCGTCCACTTGAGCTTTCATTGCAATGTTGTTTGCATATCTCCATTGGATAGGAAAACATCTATTGTCGCTCATTTGAACTTTAGTGATTATGAGGGATTTATCTTTCTTATCGTAGATTGTGCAAGTATTTCCCTCAAAGTGTAAGGAGTAGCC
Source organism: Pogostemon cablin (assembly GCA_023678885.1). Lineage (NCBI taxonomy): Eukaryota > Viridiplantae > Streptophyta > Magnoliopsida > Lamiales > Lamiaceae > Pogostemon > Pogostemon cablin. The sequence continues at coordinate 6,913,810 of CM043004.1, read as the reverse complement.
TTTCTCGATCATTTGTCCTACACTTAGTAGGTTTTGATCTATTAATGGGACTAAGAGGACTTCACTTATGTATCTTTTCCCTTTATTTGTGTCTATGGCAATGGTTCCCTTACCAGTTGCCTCCATAAAAGCACCATTTCCTAGTTTTACTTTTGTGTTAACTTTTTCAAGTTCACAAAAGATATCCTTATTTTTAGTCATGTGGTTGCTACAACCACTATCCAAATACCAAGTATCTTTTTCTTCTTTAGATGCAGCTTGGCAGACATAAAACATATAATCTCTATTTTCTGAACTTTCGGAAAAATTAGCTTGGTGCCTACGATTAAATCGATTAACCTTTCCTCCACGTCCAAATTTCTTTTGAGTTTGGGGTTTGTCCTTAAACCAATAATCTTTTTCTAAATGATTTCTTCTTTTACAAATACGACATGGTGGGAACTTATAATTGTCCTTCTTAATGTTTTCTTCAATCTTCTTATTATTCTGAGACTGCAAATTTACTTTAGATTGAAAGGCATTATCAATATCCTTTTCATAACGCCTTTCTAATCATTTTTCATGAGCTTCTAAAGATCCCATTAATTCTGTGGCTGTTAATTTTGTTATGTCTTTAGACTTTTCAATAGCTGCTATTATGGGATCATATTTTTCTGTGCAAGTTATTAAAATTTTAGCAACTATTTTGTTGTCAGGAAAATCTTCTCCATAGGACCGTAGTTGAGTAACTACCTCATTTACTCTAGCATAATAATCCTTAGCAATCTCAGAATCTAACATCTTCAAATTTTCAAACTTTCTTCTTAAAGTTTGAATTTTAGTAGTGCGTACCTTTTCGTTGCCTTGGAACTCCTCCTTCAACTTATCCCACGCTTCTTTGGATGTTTTTGCTCCCATAATCCTCGGAAAATATTCGTCTGCTAAGCTCATCTGTAGAGCTAGAAGTGCTTGAGAATCCCTCTTTTGATTCTCCTTAACTTCCTTTCTTTGTAACTCATTCAATGTGGAGATATCTGTTGGTGTTGTATATCCAACATTAACAATATCCCACAAATCTTGAGCACAAAGATAGGTCTTCATTTTGATCTCCCAAAAATCGTAGTTGTCACCACGAAAGATTGGAATTGGAATACTGCGGAATGTGTCGGCCATAGTGATGCCCGATTGTATCGAACCTGGCTCTGATACCACTGATAGGTTTTAGAAATTTAGGATATGGGATGTGATGATTAGTGGTTATATAGTGGGTGATTAGAAGTATTAATTAGGTGATAGAAGAAATATAGATAAATAGTTTGGGTAGGAAGTAGAGGAGAGGCAGGGGATGAAAAATGGAAATTGAATTAGTTGATAGGTCTTTTTCTCATACACCATTACAATTCTCAAAGCCCTATTTATAGCTGTACTATGTCGGCTAATTAGCTGTCAAGGAATAACTAGAATTTTCTAGGATTCTCCATTATTTATGCACATGTTTATTTTCTTTCTTAATACAGATAATTTTGTATACTAGAATTAACAACATTTTTCTAGATTAATCTAGAAATGTGCATCATGTTTTAATAATAACTTTGAGCGGCCCCACCATGAACTCATACCCTACTCTACGCCTTAATACTTGCATGTATTAGCAATGTCTAAAGAGGAAGATAAATTGTCATGAGTAGGAGTGGTGCTTCTTACATGTTCTCAATCAATATAGTAATATGCAGGGTACCACGTCAGCTAACAATGAATGTATCTGAAGCTTCACCATCTTCAACTTTCATCGCCAGATTTCGCTCAAGCTCACGGTAGAGACGGTCTCTTAAGTTTCTACTAGTGACATACTTTCCCTACAATTCATTCAACAAATCTTTGAGTGAGCAATTTTTTCAATTAATAACATGTGGATCTCATAAGCTGATTGGCATTCATAACTCTTATCCATACTCATGTCAAAAGCTTAAACACATACCTCTTTGCACACGAATGGTGAAGTGTTGATAGAGAATGCCATTCTCACTGTAGTTTCTTCCACCTTTATGGAGGGTAACGGCTTGCCTGAAGCTTTGTCTGCAATTGTCTCTCCAATCTGAGTTGATGAATATATACACAGCATAATTGTCAGTATCAGTGGGAAATAAAGATTATGGATCATAAGTCAGAAACATGAAGAGACACATGATGCTATCACCATACCTGAATATCATTTATACCACATACAGCACAAATGTCACCGGCCTCTACTGATAGAGTTATTTTAGTATTTATTTCTAATCAATAATTTCCTTGGTTTAGAATATTTGATTTCTTATTTCCTTATTTCCTACCATATTAGTAATTAGGGTTAGGGTTGTGATTAGGCCTTAGCCTCTTTAAATATGTATGTTATTCCAGGTTTGAAGAGAATAAGAAATATCTATATGGCAAAGTTTATCTTTGTGGCCTTCTTTGAAGGAGTGCAGCCTTACAGCTTGTGGCGGAGCATTCTCCGTGGCCTTCTTGAGGGATTACCTTTCGTGTCTTTATTTATTCTTATTTACTGTTTCTGTATCTCTATCAATTGGTCAGACCTGCCATCTCTCTTGGTCATGCCTGACACCCGATCAATGACGGCTAACAAAGAGAGCTCCGTTTCAGCAGCTCTGGAGAGATGCGACGACTTGAAGAAGGCTGTGAGGACTTCCAGGATGCCCTACTTGTCCAGGGTAAAATAGTTTCTAGTCTGGAGATCAAGATGGATCTCATCCTCAAGAAACTGGAGGGGGTAGGCTTGCAACCCTTGGCGTCGGATTCTACGGCTGCGAAATCGATTTTTGAGGGTAAAAAGTCTGTCGTGCAGCCTACGTCTTCCCCTACCGCAACGATAGGCATCACCACCACACCCGCTCAGGTTTTCCCGCCCACATCAGTTACACTACCAACGATGGACCTTCCACTCTTTGATGGTTCAGATCCGATTGCTTTGCTAGCATAGGCGGAGCAGTTTTTTTTGGTTCATGGCACTCCTTTCGGTGACCGTGTGAAATTAAGCCTCATCGCCATGTCCAGGCGGGTGATGTTTTGGGCTCAGTGGGCCCTTCGTCAAAATGCACACCGGATCTTCTGCGCCATTTTGGTGCATCATCTTTTGTGCACACGTTATGTGATTGATACGTAAGATGAAGAAACAAATCCAACCATTGCCCCTAGGGTTTAAGGATTATGGTATAGTTTCTCTCTCCTACATATCGTCAATCTAACGGTGTAGCATAGGAGATGGTGTACCAAATGACACAGAGAATTCGAGCCAGTCGATATGATTCAATCACTTGACCTCAATTTTCCAGGGATTTAATTCAGCGTTTTGGAGATAGTTCAACCATCAATGCGTATGAAGCCATGCAAGCAACGCGTCAAACTGGTACGATTGATGACTATGTTGCTTTATTTGAAGAAAATGTCGCCCAACTTTTGTCCCTCCCTTCCGAAAAAACTTGGGGATGTTCTTGGGGGACTTCAGGAGGTGGTCCATGACTGCATTCCCGACTCGGACTTGGCTGATGTGTTTACTGCAATCTAGGCGGCGCGTTGAGTCTCCCGTGCTAATAACCTTCTCATTCTTTAGGGAAACCTACGTATTCTCGTCCTCCACCACCTGCTCGTATTCCAGCCCTTCCACATTCAGGCCTTCCTACTAATTCAGGCCCACAACACCATCGAAATATACGTCACTTAACAGCGGAGGAGGCCCGTGACTACCGTGCTAAGGGGCTTTGTTACAGATGCGGCCAACCTTGGGGACCGCTGCATAGGTGTGCTGCCAAGCAGTTGCGCATCCTGCTCCTGCTTGAGATGGAGGACCACATTGAGGAGGTCCACCCATCCCTTTCCAGCACCATTGATACGGAGGATTACGGTTGATCATTGGGTCATTTTCCTATTGCAGCCTTGGGGTCAAGGCTGTTTGGGGACGGAGGCAGTTGATAGAGTTATTTTAGTATTTATTTCTAATCAATATTTTCCTTGGTTTAGAATATTTGATTTCTTATTTCCTTATTTCCTACCATATTAGTAATTAGGGGGGTTGTGATTGGGCCTTAATACGTATGTTATTCTAGGGTTGAAGAGAATAAGAAATAGGAAAAATAGATTTTTTTATCCGCTAACTTTGCCCAATTTTGAATTTAGTCCATAAATTTTTCACTTTTTGAAAATCGTCCATTATATTTGCAGAATTTTGAAAATCGTCCATTATATTTGAAAATTTTGAAAATCATCCATCATGTTTACCAAGTTCAACAAAATCGTCCGTTTCAACAGGTCATTAGCAGGTTATTCTAAAAAATAAAAATAAAAAATATGTAATATATATATATATATATATATATATATATATATATATATATATATATATACTATTTTAAAAAAAAACCTCCACTAAGAATTTATATTATACTCTTTCCGTCCGCCCGAAAGAGGGCATTTTACTTTTGTGCACGTTGATTAAGAAGTATTGTTATTTAATGTGTAGTGGGTAGTTGTATTAGTGGGAGTGTGGATCTCATATTTTAATTGTTTTAGTGGGTATGTGTGAATCTCATGTGTGTAAAAAAGGAAGTGACCCTTTTTGGAACGGATGACCAAAATGGAAAAAATACCCTCTTTCGAGCGGACAGAGGAATTATCAATATTTAGTTAAATTTGCTCCACTTTAGTAATGAGATTAATATTGGTTGTTTGGTATACGGAAGTGAAAAATAAAAAGTGAGATAAAATTGGTTAAATAAAAATATGATATAGATTAATTGGGGTGAAAATATTCAAATGACTAAATGTTGAATTTTATGAAGTTAATGGACTAATTTCAAAATTGTTATAAAATTAACGGACTACTTTCAAAATTAAAAAAATTAATGGACTAATTTCAAAATGAATGAAAGTTAGCGGACGAAAAAATCTATTTTCCCTAAGAAATATCTATTTGGCAAAGTTTATCTTTATGGCCTTCTTTGAAGGAGTGCAGCCTTACGGCTTGTGGCGGAGCATTCTCCGTGGCCCTCTCGAGGGATTACCTTTCGTGTCTTTATTATTCTTATTTACTGTTTCTGCATCTCTATCATCTACTGTATCAACGGGAACTCTCCTGAATTTTTCATACACGTACAGTTCACTTACTCGACCGAATCTGCATATATCTTCTGTGGTGCAAATCTGAACAAAGTTAAAGTTGTATCATCCACATCCATTTGAAATAACATATCAAAAAAAGACACCAATGAGAAAAAAATGCCACTTCTCCTTTTATTTTCTACAAGTCAATTTCATTTGAAGAGAAATGCCAAAACATTTCTAGAAATTTGGAATTCACCAATTACAATGATGTAAAGTATTTTCAACTTCTTTTGAGATTTAACCTATTCAGACAGTTCTCCTTTTTTCCTACACCAGAATAGATAGATTTATCTAATGAATTTGATCGGAAACTTTCAATTACTCAGAGTCAAGTGTTTGTAAAGCTCACCCGCACATCCATTCCTTTGTGCAGTGTTCCAGCATGTAAACGCCCAATAGCAATTCGCCCCTTATGTTCGTCATATTCAATATTAGTAGCCTGCAAAAGATACAGAAATTTATACGTAAAATAACAAGATGGATTTAATTTAGACCATGGTCATTTGACATTTATCCTACAGTTAAATTGTTGATGTCATTGTTCTCTCAGAGATAGGGATGACAATGGGACGGGTATTTCCGGATACCCGATCTACCCAAACCTTAATGGGTAGGGTACGGGTAGTTGTAAACGGGTTTGGGGCGGATACGGGTAGTTGTGAAAAATATCATTAGTGTTTGGGACGGGTACGGGTAATGCCTAAAATACTCACGGGTAACCCGATTATATATATATTTTTTATAAAATTTAATATATATTATATAATTAGTATATGATAAGATATTTTATATATTTAATTAATAGTTATAGTTTTATTTTATATTTATTTAAAATAATTATATTTATATTATATTTATTTTATATTTAATTAATAATAATGTAATTTTTATTATTATAGACAATAAAAAAATATAAATATATATAAAATAAATGAATATTAAACGGGTATGGGTACCTGAGGGTATTGACAAACGGTAATGGGACGAGTACGGGTACCATAATAAATTTTTTAAACGGGACGGACACGGATACGGGTAGTTGTTTTTTTAATCAAATACGGGTATGGGTACCCCAAAATAAGCGGGTACCCTACCCGTTGCCATCCCTACTCAGATAGTTAAAACTCAGGATTTGTCAATTATGGTATACTTGGCAAGTAGCGTTTATTTTATTCCTCTTTGAAGATAATAAACACTTCACATGTATATGACTTAACTGGCATCGGAAAAGTTCAATGCAATAAATTTTATGCTCAAAAGACCACAGCTATTTTTCTCTCAGTTATATTTCTATTGATTCAGTATAATTATCTTCATACCAACTAAATAATTCAAACAGCACCATATTGCAATTTGTGCTTCAATTAAGAATGACTATAGTTTCATTTGAGCAAAAAATGAATCAGACCTCTGGCAATGAGTTGGGAGACAAGTCAAAAATGAAACATTAAGAGCCATTACTAACAAGCATTTGAAGAGACCCGTCTTTGGCAATTTGTGGTCCAGGTATGCATCTGACAATGGCTTCAAATAGTGGTCCAATTTCATCGGCCAGATTATCAGGAGAAAGTCCTGCCATTCCTTTGAGGCCACTCGCATATATAACTTGGAAATCACACTGCCATAGAGAATAGAACCAATAAAGTTACTGGGCATCACAGTGAGAAGTGATAACTAATGCATGGTGATCAAATTTGTTTTTTAGTAAAAACATCTTAAAGTTTGACAATAAGTTTCACCTTTGAAAGAAACCAGCATTTCTATACTGGCATAAGATTTAGCAAATGAAAAAATGTGCCTGTTTTTAGAAATTACAGAGTTATCTCTTTGATCATCAGAATATGCAATTATCTTTAATAAAAGTGCAGTCAATCTCAATCATATAATTTGGACATACTCATGCATAAGGTAGAGAACATGATCAAATTTGTTTAACAGATATGGAGAAATAAGGTCTCACTGCACTCGCACCTGTTCATCTGATGCATTTAGCTCGATAAATAATTCAAAAGTTGAATTAATGACATAATCTGGACGAGGATGGCCTATCAATTTTATTGATGACATCAACAACTGCATAGCCAAATTCAAGAGCCTTCTTTAAAACAAACCTAGTCTGTGGCATTGGACCCTCAACAGAATCCACCTACAAATCATAGTCACGTCCATCTATTAGCATTGCTATTTTATCAAAGCATAAAGCACCCAGCTATGAAGAAGGAAAGGGAAGAACTAAGGAATGTAAGAGAAAGAAAAACAAAAGTATGATGTGGAAATGATTCCAAGAAACAAGAGTCATCAAATATCCCCTAGAAGAAAAGATAAATTTGAAAAGGTACCACTAAGAGAACTCCTTCCACCATGTTGAGAATGCGCTCCACTTCACCTCCAAAATCAGAGTGACCCGGTGTATCAATGATATTAATCTTCGAATCATTATATGTAATAGATGTGTTTTTGCTAAGTATTGTTATTCCCCTTTCACGCTCTAAATCATTTGAATCCATTATCCTCTCCTGTACAAACTGGTTATCACGGAAAACCTGTACAGCACAGCATCACAGACAGAATGTTCAACAATTAACCTTCCAAACCAAATTCAATAACAAATTGGCACCAACTATAACAAGAACATCATAGTCCCAAGTGAGTAATTTGCTAACAGATTTTTTATTTACACACCTTAGATTGCCTCAACATAGCATCCACCAGAATGGTCTTCCCATGATCAACATGTGCAACAATTGCGATATTTCGAATGTCATTTCTCCTAACCAGCTGGTTCTTCTTCTCTACTACAAAGAATAATCCAAATAGCACCCTAATGTTAGAACAACACCATACATCACCACCTCCATCAAAAACTCAAACTAAACAATATCCACACATCTGCTGATGTTGTCAATGACAATGGATAGAATATCGATTTTCCAAGTATAAAATTGAAGCATAAAATTAACATTTCCCGTTTCTACTGCATACAGTCAAACAACAACCAATTAACCAAAAAGATGTTTCTTATAATAGGGTAGACTAGAATCAATCAAAGATAATAGCAAAATCACTTCGAAAATCATACAACGTGTCAATCATTACATCAAACAGATAATAGACGGTTAACATCAGCAATTGTAAACTGTACCAGTGGTAGTATCTGCGGCTTGCGAAACTGAGCATTTGATAGAATTCCGAAGATGGAGTCTTGAACTCTTGAATTGAACTCTTGAGTTTGGTCTTAATTGATAAAGCGCTACCAAAAAACTGTCTTCTCAGCCAAGAAGAACCGTGGGTGGAAATTCTTTTAACGGGTTCAGAATTTCTTGATGATATAGGCAGAGCTGTGGCAGTGAGCTTAGAAGTGGTGGTTGAACCGATAGCCATCTCCATTGCTGTTCTTGCTGCTCTCTCTCTCTCTCTCTGCGATTAAGAGAGAGAATGGGAGGGTAATGGAAGATGGGGCTATGGTTTGAGGTTGAAGTGAGAGGTGGTGGACCGGTGGTTATATTCAATTTCTGAAGATGTGTTGCCGTTTCAGACCAACAATAGTAGCGGCTCTGCTTTCTTAGACTTATTATTTTGTTTTTTGTGTTGAGATAATATTGTTATATTCTATTTTCTGGCACAGAATATTCTAATCTCTAACAATTATTAAACTAGTAGTAATAAGTAGCATTTTATTTTCAATCATAATTATAAATGAATAATGATATCCGTTTACAAAATTAAAGCTGGCAAATTAGTAGTAACTCTTTGCAATATTAACATTCACTAAATATATAGAGATAAAAATTAGTACATAAAATTATGGATTGAATTGAGTTTAAAAAAGTTTTAATGGAATAGTTGTAAGTTTAAAAAAATATTCAAGTAGTTTTTAACATATAGATATTCAATACTTGTGACTTTTGAGGTAGAGGAGTAACACTCAACTTTTAAAGACTAATATTTTAGCCAACCTCATTAAAAATGTTAATCGAAGATTTTTTTATAATGTTTTAAAATCTAGCATCCCAACCCAGTATAATATTATTCCATATATGCTGCAATAATTGGTTTCAGTCGATAACGGTAAACAACCCAACTTTTACCAGGTATAATTGTACCCATATAAAAAAGAAAATTAGTATTAAAAAAATAATATCTTAACAAAATAATATGTGGAATTTTTTGGTCACATCTATATATATAAAAGTAGAAAAGTCTGCTATAAATAGAAAGTAGTGTATTTTCCCGCCAAAATTTATTTCTAAATATGGAACGTGCAGTACACGCATGTACTAAAGTATGATGCTTTGTTTTTATTATTCTTTTCTTACTCCACCTTGTTAAATGACAACCTCATCCAAAAGTTTAAACTTATAGAGAGTTGAGTCGTTTAATACTTAATCAAATCAATCTAACACGCCCCCTCACATGCAGACGGGGTTAATTTTTGCCTCAAGCCTTGCATACGGAATTTTCTCATAAATGGGTGACGTTGAGGTTTGAACAGTTTGGCGGTGAGGTTCGATGCTAAAGGTGGATTGCATGCGCCTAAATGGGCGTGCACACGCAATCCAACTTTAGCATCGAATCTTCATCCACTGGAGCAGTTATTTGAAATTTAAATTAGTATTAGAAGTTGAGAAATTGTCACAAATGGTCCTTTAAGTATTACTAGATCCACAAATGGTCATATATCTTTTGAAATTTTTAATTTTAGTCCTTTTTAATCCAATTTTAGCCCAATTCTTTAAAATATTTCTATATTTACCGGATGTGTGTTCCCACGTAGGATCTTGCTGAAATGAGTGCATCGAAAATGTATCAAAATTGAGAAACCATTGGGCCTCTGATACTTTTTTGAAATAATTTAAAGAAATTTGACTAAAATTGATAACAAAGGACTAAAATTGGATTAAAATGACTAAAATTGAAAATCTTAAAAGATAAATGACCATTTGTGGATTTAATAATATTTAAAGGACCATTTGTGATAATTTCTCAATAAAAGGTTAAATGTTTCATCTCACCAAATCACATGTTGGACAGTTATAAATAGGGCATCAGCCATTTTCTAAACATTTCTTCAGCACTTTAGTTGGTTAATCATTTTATAGGTTTTTTTCTTTAAAATTCTATGTTGTTGTAATTATATATTTTACTATTGATTTTCCATATTAACATTTTTTTATATGCTAGATTCTTTTTAAAAGATTACTGCAGTGGCATGGCAACACTAATCAATTCTCCAAAGGATGAATGTGTTGGGCTTACCCCAAATAGTAGGCCTAAGAAAATAAATTAAAGAAGCCCAACATGATTAATTAATGTCCCACATTAATTAATTGGACCAACTGACACATGGGTTGATGGATTAAAACATCCACTAGCTACTTCAATGTGGGAGTAGCAAACAGAAGCAGAAAAGAAACAGGATTGAGAGAGAGTATAATATTTTAGCCCAACTAGATTTTTGTTAGAAAGCCAAAAACCTAATTATTTATTTTTATGGCCCAAAAGGTCAGCCCTATCTTAGCCCAACTAAATTTTTTTAGAAAGCCCAAAACCTATTTATTTATTTTTATGGCCCAAAAGACCAGTCATATCTTAGCCCAACTAGATTTTTTTTAGAAAGCCCAAACATATTTATTTATTTATTTGTGGTCCAAAGTTTCAGCCCACTTAAATGACCTGATATATAATTATTAAGGCTAAAGTTAAAAAAAAAAGAAAAGAAAGAAGAACGGGAGAAGAAAAACAAAAGAGGGGAAAGAAGAGAGTGAAGAGGAGAAACCCTTGTTGATCAAATTCTCCCTTACAACCCTCATCCTAGGTGGTTTCTAAGTTGTTTTGAGGTAAGTGATGTGTGAATTAAGCTTCCTTCTTCCATAGTTTTGTAATTTTGTGGGGTTTTTCTTTTTGGTATGTGGGTAATTCGCAGACTGTTCGAACTGATTTTGACATAGCTCTTGCCCTCGAAAGTTTGCAAACTTAATTTCTATACGTAGCTGAACTCATTAGTTTACCGTAGCCACTTGAAACGCCTCAATCCGATTATTCTACAATTAGTTATGATTTTTCTTGTAAACTGCCGCTAGCTGGAAAATTTCAGAATTTTTATGTCGAATTCAAACTTATTTTCTATCGTTTCATTTAGTTAATGTATTGAAACGAGTTATGTGGGATTGGGAACTGATGTCAAGGAGTTACATGCCATTTTTATTTAATATCGACTCGTTCGAACTCGATTAGGATTTGTTTTTAGCAATGAAAGGGATGTTACCGCTAATAGTTAGTTATATTTGATTTGTCTTTAATTGCTCATCTCCTTTCTAGGTAAAGAACCATCGACGAAGGGCAAGGGACCGACTTCAAATTCCGGAGAGAGTTAATCATTTCCTTGTGAGTTGATAATTCGGGAACACCTTCTCTTGTGGGAAGTATGGACCCTCGATAAATGTGCATTTATTTTAGTTTTAATTAATTGATAAGAAAATTATTTGGTATCGTGTTATGTTGTAAAGAGCCTGATTGGCTCGATTGCTCTGGTTAGAGTCCTGTTAGCCATTTTATGAGTATTATTGATTTTAACTTATGTTGAAGAGTCTTGCCGGCTCGATATCTGATAGCATTTATTGTGAATTATTTGAGAATTGATTTCTGGTTATTCTTGTGTGCCAACTACGACTCTAACTTGAGTCGTTATTCATCTTATGATGCATATGCATATGTATGCCTGGTACCAACGTTAAGCAGCCCGAATTGGTCACGGTTTGGGTGACTTTGAGTGACATTGATTAAGTAGTCCGAATTGTCGCAGTTCGGGTGAGTTAGAGTGACAACCAAGTTGCCCGTTGCTTGGAAAACCCGGGTGAGTTAGATCTAACGGGGCACCTGTCCATTTGCTAAATACTGATATTCTGGAGGGTGATCGTTAGATTGATCAGTCTATTATAGGCTCAGTCAACGTCACCGGTGGGACATGCATGTCATATATGTTTATATGTTTGATCATTTCAAGTATTCACGTTGATATTAAATTGTGAACTTTATCACTTGGCGTGTTGAGTAAGAATATTAATGTGCATTTTATCTAGAGTAACAATGACGGGCTTGGACTGTCTCTCGATCGAGAGGTCAGTTCGAGGAGGATATTGACTACCCATGCGTCTTTTAGGTGATAACATGTTGTTTGAACTAATTGTGTTATTCATAAATGTGCACTAAGATTTTTATTTTCATTAATATGTATATTGAGTGAGAAATAGTTATTGTGGGACGAAATGTTGGATTTTATGTTATGAACCGCGAGTGGGAATACATTCTTCGTATAAGGGTCGGGGTGACCGGCTTATCACCTTACTGAGCTAGTGGTTTTGCTCACTCCCATCATTCTTTCCTTTTCAGGCTATTGATATCGTTTTGGTTGGAGGTTTGCCTATCGTTTGCTCGTCATCCAATCAGTGTTTTGGGTACTTTCTCTTTTATGTAAATTGACGGATTCATTGGCGAGATTGTATAGTTTATATTTGGTGACCCCCTTGATGTTCTTTTTGTACCTTCGCGATGTTATATCGTTCATGTATATTTTCTTTAAACTAAGTTACATTGTTGTATTTTGTACCTTTGTAAATCCTTGTTGATACTTTATAAGATGATGTCCTCGGGTTGTACCCGTTGTTATCAGTTGTTCAGTTCTACAGGTACTTGATAGCAAGCCTTACGTTTTCTATAAACTTTGTGGAGTGGAGTGCACCCATTTCGCAAAATTTATGGTTAACGTGGCGGTTGTTGCGTTCTGTCTGGGGTCAGGGCGTGACAGAGAGAAACAGGGAAAGGAGAGAGAGACAGTAAGGTTTGGGAGAAGCCATTAACTTTGGGTGTCCGTTTCTTCACTGTTTCACTTCAAATTTGAAGGGGGAGTTCGTGGCGATGTTCTCTGCACATTGATTGGAGTGGATTTCGTAGAAACATCTTCGAGGAGTGCAGATGAGAACCAGGTGATTCATATTCTTTTGCATTATTTTATTCTCTCTTCTCCCACGTTATCTTGTATTATAAAAGGGATTCTCTTTAAGGCTATTCTGGTGATTCTTTGATGTATTCCTCTACTTGTGATAGGGATGTGATTCCTCTACTTGTGATAGAGAGTTTGAACTGCGTACTTTATTGTGCATTAGTGGATTATTTTCTAACGAGAGATCCTGTGGTTTTTACCCTCAGGTTGAAGGGGTTTTCCACGTTAAAAATACTGATGTTGATTCTGCGTATATTTTCTACATATTTATTTGGTTTATTGTATCTACGATATTTGAGTGGAAGAATTTGTGCATTGATATTATTTGGGATTTATTATATTTTCGCTGAGCCAGATATATCATTGTGTTTTGTCTATCCTAGTTGGATAGGATCCCCTTCCACAACATAATGGGCAATGAAGCTCCTTTTGATTCATGCGTACCATGTTCCTACATAAAAAAATTAATTTAATTTACTTTAATATTTTTCTCGGCGATTAACGAGGCATAATATTAGTATAACATATTTATAAAGTTATTTATATATATATTTATAATGAGAGTAGGGATATAAACGGATAGGGTAGGGTACGGGTTGGTCAAATTCACCTACTACCCGCTACTCAATTATCATATCCATACCCTACCATATTACTCGTAATTTTAGCATTGGGTAGGATACTGATTTACCCATCGGGTAAATGGGTAACCCGCGGGTATACGGATACCTGCAAGAAATAATAGATAGATATATTAAATGGGTATAATACGGATATCCGCAGTAATTTGAGCCTAACCAACCTTACCCGATTCGACCCGATCCTTCCCAAATCAGTATTTTTCCCCTTACAATCAACACAAAAACATCAAAATAAAACATAAAACATAAAAATAAAGTCCATAATAGAGAATAATATTTAATCTAAGAGCAACAACAAGAAATTAACATAGTTAATATAATAACATGAGAAGAAATATCGTAATCCAACACTTGAAAGTATATCGAAAATTACGATCTCCTTAGTGCAAAAGTAACTCAAATAACACCTGATGCTGATGCAACCTACAAATACATGCATAAGTAGTACTCACTCCGTCCCAAAACAATTGATACATTTTTTGGGCACGGGGATTAAGGAGTATAATAATTTAATGTAAAGTGAAGTGAGAGAAATAATATTTAATATGTAGTGGGTAGTTGTATTAGTGATGAGTGTGATATGTGTGTGGGTCCATGTAAATAAATAAATTATTTTTGTGTGGGTCCCATATCCTTAAAAAGGAAATATGTAAATTGTTGTGGGACAACCCAAAAAGGAAAGTGTGTCAATATTTTTGGGACGGAGGGAGTATATAAAATATATTTATATAATTAATTAAATAGATGAAAACTCCTTTAATAATAATAGCTGTTGTAATGTTTACAAAAATTAATATTAATTTAGTTTTTAAATTAGTAATAGTATATAATATTATATATATTAATGTTTAAATGGGTAATCGGGTCAGGTATCGGGTCAGGTACATGGGTATAATAGGAGAACCCGTACCCTACCCTTTCCCGTTAATTTTTCTTCGGGTACGGATAATACCCAATCCTTTACCCGATTTTGTCTACCCTATCCTTACCCAATCACCCGGGTACCTGCGTATAACCCGACCCATCGCGTAAAATTGACAACCCTAAATGAGAGGATTTAAAGTGAAGGGAGAAAATTAATTTATGATTGACCCTAAAAAAATTACATTTATATATGACTAAATGTATATAAATGGTATTTATCATGATAAAATTACACGTGGCCACAATTCACTCCCAATTCTTTTAATATTTTATTAGTTTTCACGAATTTTAATTATAAAATAATTTAATTTATATATTAGTATATATTAGGAAGATTTTAACTTTAATTATCATAAATACCCATTACATATATTTATTCATATTTAAATGCAATTTTTTAAAAGTCAATCATAAATTAATCTTCTACATTCTCTTTAAATCCTCTAATTATAAATATATTTAATTAACTTTATCTAATATGTACTATAAAAATACATTTTCACATTCTCATAAATTGATATATTAATATTTTATAAAACAATATGTATATATTTATATTAGTGCCAATAGTTAAATATACACACTCTCACTTATCAAATATCAACCCCAACAACTCTTTCACATTCATTTTTTTAAACAATTTACCAAAAATTGACCCTTATACCCTTCACACCAAAAAAATAAAAAATTCTAAGTACCCACACACTCCACTGCCGCTGGTAACAACTGCCAATCGCCGCCAGTCCTGTGGGTGACCCACACCATGACCCACATCCATCGCCGGCCGCCGTCAGCCATGTGGGTGACCCACAACATCACCCACACCAATCGCCGACAGCTGCAGGCCGTGTGGATGACCCACACCCACCGCCGACCGCCGTCGACCGTGTGGGTGACCCACAACGTCACCCACACCAATCGTCGACTGCTGCCAGCCGTGTGGGTAACCCACACCATGATCAATGCCAATGCTGGCCACCGACGGCCATGTGGGTGACCCACACTGTGACCCACACCAACTGCTGGTTGTCGCCAGCTGTGTGGGTAACCCACACCCATCGTCGGGCGTCGCCGGCCATGTGGGTGACCCAAAATATCACCCATGCCAACCGTCGGCAACCACCGATCGTGTGGGTAACCCACACCCACGCCGGCCACCAGCCACTGTATGGGTGACCCACATCGAGATCCACACCTACCGCCGGCCATCGCTGGCCGTGTGTGTGATCCACACTATGACCCATGCC
This sequence comes from Pogostemon cablin, assembly GCA_023678885.1. Classification (NCBI taxonomy): domain Eukaryota; kingdom Viridiplantae; phylum Streptophyta; class Magnoliopsida; order Lamiales; family Lamiaceae; genus Pogostemon; species Pogostemon cablin. Next base: position 6,897,863 of record CM043004.1, on the reverse strand, counting down.
GTGATTCATTCCGAAATCGGTGTGGATAGACCCGTGTGGGTGACCTACACTAGGAACGCATTGAAAATTGATTTTGAATAGTAAGGGTAAATAAGCCCAAAAAAAGTACAATTGTGTAAAAAAGATAACAAACAAAATAAAGTGTTCGTAAATATTTTGATATTATGAATTTTGTATATTATTGCAACTCTCCCTTTATATTATATTTTATTTTATTTTCTATTTTCTTTGACTTATGCAAAATTTTTAAAAAAATTAATTTAATTTAATTTAATATTTTTCTCATTCAATGAACGGGGAATAATACTAGTGTTACATATTCATAAAGTTATTTATATATATTCATAAAGAGATGATTTTAAAGTGAAGGTAGTGTTCTTAGCCTCATTTTTTATATCAAAATGATTATAGAGTAAGAGACTCTATCGTTGTTGTACACGTGTGACCAAGTAACAAAATTTATAAGTATGTCGTCCCAAGAGAAAGTAAACTCATAGTTGTATTCAGATTTGTCATCAATTATGCTTTTTAAGAGTGATAAGATTGAATGTTTGGTTTTATACTAATAATTATTATACTCAATTAACAAAGGAAAACAATCAACAAGTAATAGTTTCAAATATCAAATATGTAACAAGATGAATGGAATGTGGATAGAATGTATTTAAGAAGAGAGAAAGGGTAATCATACACATGATTAAGAAACTAGCTAGATATGCATGACTTTCAACATTGAACTTCATTAATTATGGACTAAAAGTAATCACGTTTTTACCCGTAATCCCTATGGCCAAGGCAAATAGGTTCACGACTCTTTGACAAGTCTAAATCTCATAGGATTGTCTTACTTTCAATTCCCATTAAGGTACTATGATCATAAGTTGGTTCTTTTCACTTAATTTCTTAAGTGTCCCCCTATGAATGTTCTAAGTACAAGAAGAGTATAACTTACCTCCCCTCACACTAACATGCATGCTCATCTTAATATATGATTCAATTAAACACCTAATCATACTATTGGAATGAAATCCTATTACTATGAAAAGAGAATTTAATCACACAAATATTGAAATGAAACATGAATCATTAATCATAAAAGGAAGTCCAAAATTAACTCAATTCAACATCTTTAAATCCTACATATCTAGTATTCTTCTCAACCAATCATATGATTAGCTCTACTATAGGACTAGCAACTACACATTGTGTTCAAATCAATACATTCAAAGGCTTACTCCATTTGAGCCAAAATATGAAGAAAAATAACAATTGAAAAGTAGATCGGCTTCCTTTTGTGAAGATGGCCTTCCTTCTTTCCAACATGCTCAATTCTTCAATCTATGATGATCTTCTCTTCTCAAATTGATGGAATAATAGAGTAATGGATGAATTTAGTGAGAACCAATGGATTGAATGGATGAAAAGTATGGAAGATGGATGAATTTTGAATGTGTGTGAAGGTATGGTGAGATAGTATGTGTTTGGATCTTCAATAATTGCTCAAATGTGGTTCTCCCCTCTTATTTTCGCACCAATTGGACATTTATACCCCTTGGGGACTTTCTACAAGCTTTCAAAATTTCCTGAATTTTTTCTGCTTTCCAGCTCGACTCGAGTTGTCGCCTGTCAAGTTGAGTTGTGTTCTTCTGAAAACTAGATGATTTTTCGGAGCCTGCTCGGCTCGAGTTGGGTCTTGCAACTCAAGTTGAGCTACTGGATGATTTTGGACGCTGCTCTACCCCAGCTCGACTTGCTACTCGACTTGCCCTGGCCCCAGCTCGACTCGAGTTGGGTAACTCAAGCTCTCACCTGTCAACTTGTGTCAGAAACTGGAAATTCCTTGGCACCCAACTCGACTCGAGTTGCAAGTCGAGTTGGACCTTGCAACTCGAGTTGTGCTACTGGACAACTTCTGACTTTACTCGAGTATCAACTCAACTCGAGTTGCAAGTCGAGTAAGACCTTGCAACTCGAGTTGGGTGTTTTTCAGCCCGTTTCAGCTCCCGACTCTGTTTTACTCCGTTTTTGGCCTGTTTCGCATACATTTAAGCTCATTTCCACACATTTATTAACCTGTACACATTTCTTCTAATTAACACAAAACTCCACCAAAAATTACACAAATATGGATATAATCATACGAATATCCACAAATAAAGACACTAAAATTTAGGTGAAAATGACGACGATCAACCCCCAAACTTAAAGTGTTGTTCATCCTAGAACAACGAAAAATAATAAACAAGAGAAGTAATTTTCACCTAGAAAAACACCTAACGAACATAAACCACAACACATCACAAGTAATAAGAACTACAAAATCACATTAAGTATTTCTACTTCATCAAACTCATAACATAAAAGATTAACAAGTTTAATTTCAAGAAAACAAAAGAGTAATCAAATCCCTTTCGATCCAAGCCTCTCATAGGAAATCAAATTCACTCAACACTCTATGAAGTAGGGTTTAAGCAACACTCATCAACTGGTTGGAACCGACGCACCATAAGCTTGCTCATGGACTATGTTCACAAGCTACCTTAGTTTCAAAATTTGATCAAATAGATCTTTATCTTTGGATGTAATATTTAGGCTCTTTCGTAAGGTAGGAAAAATTTAGATAATAGTGACTATTCAAGTGTAGACAATCAAAGAGATTATTTTTTTCTCCAACATCTTCTCCTTCTAACTTTCTCCCTTTTTCAAATATTCATAAATACTAAACATCAACATACCATGGATTCATTGAGCTTATTTTGAAATGTATACTCCTTTCTTTGGCTTTTTTGCATTCCTTGAGCACATTTTTATGATTTTGCTCCTTTTTCCTTTTTGTTGAAGTTGTATTTGAATTCATCTCTAGTCTTTCATCCTTTTCTTGATTCACCATTTCCTTTATTTTCTTGCACATTTCCGCCATCAAACCTTGTGGACCATCATCTCCTCAATCACTCACACTTAGGTTATATATATAAGGTTTAAGTGGGTTTTCAAGGCTTGTATTGTGCTCAAATCACAAAGAATAGACTTATAGGCTCAAAATGGCTAACTAGGAATGATGTTCGGGTAAGAAATTTTTATGGCTATGACTTCACTTAAGAAGGATGACCTAAGATCATATCACAAATTTCAACCATTCGGGCTTCGTTCCTATAGTCCATGAGTAAGTTCTAGTTTGTCTAAGTACAACTGGTCCTCTCATCAAGAACTAACCATGGAGGCACGGTTGAGGCTTAACTCTCACAAGCATTTGCTTGGACCAAGAAGAAACATAATTACTCTTCATACTTCTCAAAATTGAACAAATTATGTAATCCATGTCACAATTTTGACTAATAATAATCCTTAACAAGCTTGCCATCACCTATCACAAACAATGCATCATAGCTCATATTCAAAAATATTTAACACCTCCCCAAAACATACCACCAAACCATCCTATACAAGAATTAAAAATCACACATAACACATATGCAAATACTCACCAAATAAGAAACATAACAAAAACATACAACATACATGACCAAAATCATCCATCTCAAGAAATTAAAGCACATTAATTCACATCCATAATCAAATAAGCTCACAAACATCCCATCCTTAATTGAAAATGAACTCCTACATTATAAAAGTAAACCTCCCACAAACATCACACATGAAGTAGCATGCTAATCCAAATCAATATCAATTCATGTCAAGCAAATAGAAGTGATGAGGTGTAGAGTGAACTCCCTTAAACATTCTATAATGGAAATGGTTGGCACGAGCTTCCGAATTGCATCCACAATGAATCTCGCTTTGATCTTCGGGCTCAATTTGTGCTTCCACTATGCTTCATTTATGCTCAACAACTCATTAAAAACCATTAGCTCAATAATTTCAATAAAAATAAGGATTATCATGCACTTCAACACTACCAATTGTACCAAAATTATAACCAAACTCATGAGAAAATTTTTAAAATTTACCCATTTTACACAAGACAATCCCTTTACACAAGACAATCCCTTAATCAACCATTAATCATGATATATCAAGCATACTCAAGTGGTGAGTCACACCATGCACTCTCCCCCAAACTTAAATCGAAACAAGTTGAGAATTAAGTTTGCAAAAAGTGGTGAGACTTACCCTTGTAGTTTCCACTAATGAACTTCATAGCGATCCTCTTGTGTCGACGTGTGTGCACCTCCAAAATTCAAGTATGGCCACCACGCACTCTCCCCCCAAACTTAAATTAACACAAGTGTTAAATTTAAGTTTGAACAAAGTGGTGTGACATACATCTCCATTCGTTATCAAGGACACATCGTCTCCTCCATACGTATTTTTCTTCATGAGCACAATCCACCTACATACTAAACTACAAGAAAAATAATTATAAAAAACATAAAATAAAACCTACTCTACTAAACAATCAAAGAGTTTCAAGAAGAGAGAGTATCCACATACAATATCTCCTTTTGAGAATGAGATAGGTAATGTTTCACCCTATGACCATTCACTACAAACTCATTGTTAGGACCCTTTAACTTCAATGTATTTCCACTCAACACCTCAAGCACTTCATATGGACCCATCCATTTAGACTTAAGCTTTCCGGGGAACAACTTAAGCCTTGAATTGAATACAAGAACTTTGTCCCCAGGAGCAAACGTCTTTTCCTTCACTTTAGTATCATGCCATCTCTTCATATTTTCTCTGTGAATGATTGAATTATCAAATGCTCTTCCTCTAAACTCCTCAAGCTCAACCATTTTCAACACCCTAGCTTTGCAACTCCCCCTTTCATCTATATGAAGGCGTTTAATAGCCCACAATGCACGGTGCTCCAATTCTACAGGAAGATGACAAGCCTTACCATAAACCAATTGATATGGTGACACACCAAGGATGGTCTTAAAAGCCGTTTGATATGCCCATAAGGCATCGTCAAGCTTCTCCGAACAATCATTCCTCCCCCATTGATTGTCTTCTCCAAAATTAACTTGATTTGATGGTTTGAGACCTCCGTCAATCCATTTGCTTGAGGGTGGTAAGGTGTAGCCACTCGATGTTTTACTCCATATTTCTTCAACAATCCTTCCATCAACTTATTTACAAAATGAGATCCTCCATCACTCATTAATGCCTGTGGAACTCCAAACCTAGTAAAAATATTCTTTTTCAAGAACTTTTGGACAATCAAGGCATCATATGTCTTAGTGGGGATTGCCTCCACCCACTTTGACACATAATACACGGCTAGCAAGATGTATATATATCCTTGAGACGAGAGAAACGGTCCCATGTAATCAATACCCCATACATAAAAAATCTCCACATCAATCCTTAAACTCAAGGGCATCTCATCTTTCTTACCTATTCCCCATAATCTTTGGCATCTATCACAATTAGTCACAAACTTCTTTGCATCTTTAAACAATGTAGGCCAATAGAAACCCGATTGCAAAATCTTAACCCCTGTCTTTTGATGACGTGACACGACCCACCTTACATAACTTATAATTCACATACTAATTAACATAAACATCATCATCATAAAAACTTGCATTTTTTTCCTCACATAATGTATTTAAAACCAAAACCATCACACCAGTTCAACATACGTAACTGGTTTCTAACACCACATCAATTCACACAAACTTGTGACAATACTTGTTATATTACATAGCCAAAATATCATTGGAAATAAAATAAACCCACGACCTAGCCAAACAGGTCGTCATCTATGTACATCCGCTCAAAACCTTGTGGGAGCTCCACAACTTGCATAGTCACATCACTAAACTCAATCATCAACAGACTCACCTACAATGCATAAACTAGTGAGACAAAAATCTCAGTAAGTAGAAATCATGCATGTCAGTGCCTGAAAATGCATTTAGTTCTCTATCGCCTATTTCCTAGTCTTTCTATTTGGTCTCTTTTATTTTGAAAAATGTTCACGTTGCGGGATTCCCACGACACACTTATGATATGCACCCCAAATAAGCTCAATGGGGATGATTTTTTCGAAGCCCAAATATAGTGCCGAGAACGATTTTTTCCGAACCCTAGCAGAGTGTTGGGGATAATTTTTCCGAATCCCGAATAAAGTACTGAGAATAATTTTTTTGAACCCAGAATAAAGTGTCGGGAATAATTTTTTCAAACCCTGACAGAGATGCATATATAGTGGCCGCACACACCATTAGTATCTTATTAATTTTGGGGAAAACACTTTGCATGATTATGCATGGTATGCAACCAGAGCAATTAATTATGCATCATAAACCATTTACGACATCATTATTAACTTTTAATCATAATAAAGCAACAACTTAACTTTAATTCACACAGATCCACTTCTGGAATAACAACTTCACCCCAATCACATAGATCCATTTATAGAATAAACACTTCACCTTGGATCACACGGATCCCTTTTTGGAACTTCAACTTCATCTAGGATCTCACAGATTCTTACAACCAATATCTTCTCAAACCATAAAAATATATTTTCAATAGTTTCCAATCGCATAGATCTATATAGGATTCAAATCACATAAATCCACAACTTGTATCACCAATTAACCCTAAATAATTCATAACGTAATTAAATTAATCACAAATAATTCATGACATAATTATCACATATTAATCACAAATAATTCACACACAACATGTTTATGCATTGTAGTTAGACTTCTACTTACCTAGACTAATAGTGATAATAGTGTAGATCTTGTAAAGAATTGCAACTAATCCCTTCCGTCCCGACATGCACCTCTTCCCCTTTCTCTCTTCCTCTCTTTTTCTCTCTCTTTTTTTTTCTTTTTTCACGTCTGCTTCTGCTTCAGGGGTTATTAATCTCTACCCCAATTTATATATGTAAAAGGGTGGGGTGAGTCGGTGGAAATCTATCGTCCCCTCATCCAATTAATTTTTTTAATTAACTAATGCATACATATTTGATTACTTAACCAAAATGAATTTGTGGCCAACAATAGACCACGAAACAATGTTGTTGGCGCTAAGACTTACCTTTTTCTATTATTATTATTATTATCCATTACGAATATACGTGCAATACTTAATAACTAAGATATAATACATTTACAAATTAATACACATACGTGTATATTTTCTTAACACTATTATTATTATGAGAACACGTGTGACACTTAATAATTAAGAAATAATGTATTTATACACATAAAATAACTTAATTATATATCTAAATAATTGCACGTAAATATTTATACACACATATATTCATATTTTGTCACCTTTTTTTATCACGAATATCTCAAATAAAATATAAAAATAAATAAAATGTAGAAACAATTGTCACATAATTGCCACATTATTATCACATAATTGTCACATAATTATCACATAATTATAAAATGCACATAACACAAATTAAATTATATTGGCACATGAGTATTGAGAAGCTTGGGTATCACATGATCAAAGTGGCCCCACACAAAGACGAGTGACATAGCTCAAGAATCCCCACAACTTCTTCATTGGTCACACACCTTCTTATGACTCCATCATTGCAAATCTTAAACATAAAGGGCTCATCCCACAAATATTTCTTTACTTCAACATAAAATCTTTTTACCTTATACTCATTGATCAATGTGGGCTTGATTCCACAAACAAGAAAATTGACATAATCGGCATACCAAGGCGGCACATTCACCATAAGAGTACACACTTGCTCAACATCGACTTGAAGAATTTCCTCATCCGGGAACTCATCCCCAATTGGCTTCATGTCTTCATTCTCTCCTCCATTTTCCAACCTAGACAAATGATATGCGATCACATTCTCCACACATTTTTTATCTTTGATCACCACATCAAATTCCTGCAAAAGTAACACCCAACGGATTAAACGTGATTTAGCATATTTCTTACTCATTAAGTACTTTATGGCCGCGTGATCCATGTAGACAATAGTTTGCGTGCCAACCAAGTACGACCAAAACTTTTCAAAAGCATATACGACGGCTAAAAATTCCTTCTCCGTTGTGGTGTAATTAACTTGGCAAGAATTCAATGTCTTTGAGGCATAGTAGATTGCTCTAAACTTTTTCTCCCTCGTTTGCCCCAACACCACTCCTACGGATTGATCGCTAGCATCACAATATAATTCAAATTGTATGCTCCAATGCGGGGTGACGAGTATTGGAGAGGAAGTGAGAGTATCCTTTAGCAACTGAAATGAGACACGACATTCATCATTGAAGTTAAATGGATAATCTTTCTCAAGTAATTTACAAAGAGGTTTAGCAATTTTAGAAAAATCCTTAATGAAGCGTCTATAAAAGCCCGCATGACCTAAGAATGATCTCACCCCCTTCTTACTAGTAGGAGGGGGAAGTGTTGGCATTTGGATCTTTTGGTTAACATGAACCGTTAGGGTTCCATGCAATTCTACAGCAGCGAAAGCATAAGTGTAGAATCGAATTACCTTTTAACAGGGTATGTTGAAGAAGAAGCATTCTCGCCAGCAGCCTACACAGCATCACTGTTTTGGCCATAACTCTCTCATTCGATATCGGAATCGAGTGATCTATGCACCAAAATGATCCTCTCTTCAGTGGCCTTCTATCGGTGTATACACGTCCAATTTGGATTTCTAAAATATTTTATAAAAATCGATGAAGTTGATGTCCAAAAACAGCAAACGACCTTCCGGTTTTCAATTGTATTCCTAAGCCACGTCTTGACGTTGGTGTAGGCAACGATCTACAAGACGAACTCAGTCTACAACCCTAATATGCCTTTCACATGTGTTATGCGTGTGATTCAGATTCCGGATTTATGAGATTGACTATTATATAAGCTACAACAGGGACCAGGAGGGAAAATTCGGGTTTGGGACTCCCATTGGGCTTAAGCATCGAAGTTTAACCCAAAACTTATACTTAAGTCCAATAATAATAAATCATTCTACTAAAAAAATATTATTGCACTGCCACCCTAATCCTAAATTACGTTTATGGGCTCCTTCTTATTATGAGCCCTTTAGTCTCCCCGTGTTTAAGATTCAATGTCTATTAATTAATTAAGTTACTGACAACTCCATTAATTAATATATTAACCGAGAGTAGTACCACTCAACCTTATTATCATGCTGGAATAAATCCACCTGCAGGGTTTACATGATAATCATTATGAGCTCCTCAAGTGGACATCATCAACCAATTCCATTAGGAGACAGATTTCTTCTACAATCAACAGCACACCATAGAGACAGCACCATCTCCTAACTCACCGAGCATATTGATTTTTCTTTTAAATCTCACCCATGGATGAATCAAAGAAATAAATACTGCCTTACGTGTCGAGGTTATTGTATAGGGATTAAGAGTACGAACATCCATAATAATAGAGATCAAGTTCTATTATATAGTCAGTATAAACCGAACGATCTCAACGTGGTCTTGTTTAATACACAAAGTGCACTAGTGCAATTTTATAGTCAAGACAGACTAATACCAAATCACACGACAACCATACCGATAGATAGTCCCCGTCTATCTCGGTTGTGAATATCTGTTTATACTTTATAAGGAGCTGACAATATGATCTTACGTGTGACGCCGCACACCACATTATCTACAGTATAAAGTAAATGGATTTTTTGTAATATCATTATTGCAAATGTTTGATCACATGATTCTCATTTCAAATAAATTAAATTGTTAAAACATTATACATACAAAAAGATAGACTTTCAGTATACAATCCAACAATCTCCCACTTATACTAAAAAACTATGCTGCCATATCTGTTGCCATACATCTGATTCCTTCTCCCACTACTTGATCATTAAAAGCTCTCGCCTTAAGATCCTTGTAAAAGAATTTACTAGATTATCATCCGATGTAATCTAGGCGACAACAATCTTTCCTTCATCATACGATTTCTCGTATGAGGTAGTACTCGCTCTCAATGTGTTTAATTGTCTTATGGGCTCGTGATTCTTTCAAGTTTGCAACTGCACCATTATTATCACAATAAATTGTGATAATCTTGGACAAACTCAGAATCACACCAAAGTCCATTATGAAGTTACTAGAACCATACAGATACTTTAACTACCACAAGGCTCCAATATTATCCTCTTTTCATGGTGGAGTCCGAAATATATTTCTATATAACACTCCTCCATTCTGTGGATCTACTTCCATTAAACACATAATCTTGAGGTGGATTTACTGCCGTCCCTATGATTTGAAAATCCGAATCTAAATAACCATAAAGAAGTAATGAATTATTCTGGTAAGCTTACATATAATTTCCAGTCCTCTTCAGGCACTTCAAATATGTCTTATCATAATCAATATTCTTATTACGAGTTACCTTGATACTCACTGACTATGCCATTAGCAATACAGAAATCTAATCTCGTGCATAGAATTTCATAAATTAAGCTTCCTTACTGCCAAAGCATAGGGAACTGCCTTTATCTATTTTATCTCTTTTGTGTCTTAAGAAACAAATCCTTAGATAAAATCACATGCTAAAACAAGTGAGGATTGTATCAATTCATGAAGTTCAAGATAAGCACAACATCCTATCTTGTGATTATTATTACTATGATCGCAAGGATATACTTTGCTTCTCTTAAGTCCTTCGTTTCATACTGCTTTATTAACCATACCCAACGCCGAAAGTACTCTTTCATTGTCTCCAATGAGTAAGATACCATCTAAGTACTTACAAGAAATACCACCACGTTTTCGCCACTCTTTTCAATACACAAGACCCATCCGAGCATTGATTAAATCTATATGATTGGATTTTCTTATCAAAACGGATGTTCCATGATCTTGAAGCTTACTTTAGTCCATCAATGGACACTTTTAAGCTTACACTCAAAATGCTCTTAGCTCTATGCAATGAATCACTCTGGTTGCTATACATAGATGTTTTTTCAAGACTTCCAATCAGGAAAGCTGTCTTAACATCAATTTGCTTTATCTCATAATTAAAACGAGCAGCAATAAATAAAAGAATCTGAATCGACATAATGTGATTGATATTCTTTTAATTTTGTAGAGCCACACATCCAACGATTTTTACACTATTTGGTTGTCCTACAAGCTCCCTAATTTAATTTCAGAGAACATTTCAACTTGCTAAGATTTCGCATTTCGATCTTGTAGTGCTTTGTCATATCCATGGGCCAATTTCATGTTTACTAGGTACCAAGTCTTACGACTCTCCCAAAATATATATCTTTCAGGTTGTAAAACAACCCTCCCACTACAACAAGGTACTAAATGCAATTGTGTATCAGATGCGACACGCGATGCAATTTACTTGTGGTATATCCTCTTGTAGTCTTGGTACTAAAATTTATGTTTCCCTTCTCACATTTTAGAACATTTTATACATAGGTATGTGATTTATTACATAGTCATTTTCCAAAAATCTAGTGTTTGTGTTAACAATCACCCTTCGATCTTTTGGACTAAATTAATCATCACCCTCCATTTTTCTAGGATATCCCACAAACAGACAATTTGACAAGTTGTTTCTAGGGCTTACCCATAAAATAAATTTTGTAATTTCAAGTAATTCATCATCTATCTAACCATTACTATAAGAGCCTTATTCCTTCTTTCCACCACACCATACAGCTGGGGTATGCCCGGTGTAGACAATTGGGATTCAATCCCAATCTCTGATTATCAGCTCCTAAACTATCCTAAGAGGTACTCGCCACCACGATTTAAATCATAATAACTTGATATATTTTCCATGACGCTTCACAGCATCAGTCATGTACTTCTTGAATTAATCATAGTACTCAGACTTGCAGTGCATCAAATAAATATATCTTGTTCCTAGAATAATCTTCAAATATTCACAAACACCTCTCGCTGAGATAATCTTAGGATCGCTATAAATCAGAATGAATCATTTCCAACATATCTTTTCATGGCTCTATACCCCCTTGCCTTGAAAAGGCAATTAATCATATTCACTTCCAAGTAAGACTCACTTTCGAATCGTACTTAAGTAAAATGATTTAGTCTTAGATGCCAAAAGTATGTTTAGTTCATTTCCGAATGTTCATTTCTCTTACTAAGATTAGAATATGCATTATTAATTACTATTTATTGCATCAGTGGGATAAATATGATTTAAGAGTGTATAAATTGTCACTAATGTACCACAATAGATTATAGCTCCATCCTTCATTATAATGACCATGTCATTTAAATGAAATAGAGAATCCATCCATAAATGCATAGAAATTGAAATGAATTTCTTTCTATGAAAACGTACGTGAAGACAATTTCTCAAAATCAAACGTTTATTCCTATCATATGATAAATAAGCAACTCCCACTGCAACAAATACTATTTTCGTAGTTTACCCATGTATTTAATTATCTTATCATCACTATGTTTAAAACATTTAATGATTCCGGTATCCACACACAACATGTCAGTAAACACCATCATTAATCATGTTTCAACAACTAGTGAATAAAATACTAACCTTGTTCACTTCTTTGATGAAATTGGTTTTCTTTTGCCTCACATTTTGTCAGAAGTTTCCCACCATATACAACTTTTTGTAATTCAGGTGAAACTTGCTCAAAACGTTAAGGCAAACCATGAAAATAAATTGAGCTAGGTTTTCCCTTCAATATCTATTCCAAGTATTTTCAATTCATTCATCAAGGTAACCATGATCTCTTGCTTTTCTAATTCTTTCTCAAGTGTCCGAAGAGTTGCATGAGATCATCATATTTCTATGAACCTCTCATCTCTTCACTAGAGACTTAAATAGACATAAGAGGATATTCATTAGTGAGAACACATATTTATTTTATTAAGTAGTAAGAATTTAAAATCAAGATTCTTTTCTAATCATTTAATTTAGGACGAGTAAGTATATTTTCTTTTAGTTAACAATAAGTGAAATAAACTATTCAAAAATTCAAAGAATTAAGTAAATAAATACAATGATCAAACTCTTCGAATTTAAATTTTATATTGATTCCCTCAACAAACAATATAAAATAAATTCACCGACAAATTTGCATGCCACGTTAGTGTGGACATATATAAACTCGAACATTCGCAAGAGAAGGTTTTACCCATTAATTCCATATGTCATAATTAACCTTATGACTCAATGATTAATAGTCGGTTGTCCTTTAGCCATGCAATTTAATAGCAGTGACTCCGTTAGGGAGGATACATATTAATTGCACCTAAGTGTATACCATTATTTGATACTATGTACGTTACCCAAGCTTGTGTGCCTTACAGTTAGAGAAGTTCACACGCGCTCAAATAATTTCCTATAACCATCAATTATTAATTTGAACCAGGGATCCTCAATAAAACTCATCCGTTGGGGAGGAAGGCACTATAACCGACTCATAAGCTTACTTGCATCACATTATAAATAATAATTATTTCATGAAATTTATTCCAGTGATCCACAAATAAAACTCATCCGTTAGGGAAAAAGACACTATAACCGACTCAAAGCTTACTTGCATCACTTAATAAATCAATAATGGAGGCCGTGAGATCATGACAAATCCCTCTCCCATATAGTTATTTAACAAAAGGATTTTTCATGCATACAATATAACAGATATAATAATGCAAATAAACATGCTATTATTACGGCAAATTAGGCAATAAATCAAATAGTACATGCATCCAATCCAAATATATAAAAAATAATTGACATATAAAATAACTATAGTAATTATATATAAGGAAAGAAAATTGCCAAAAATAAAAGGGGTTGACTAGGTCAACATATAAGGCAATTAGAAAACTTGCTTAACAAGTTGGTAGACAAACTTGGGCACCAACTATGGCAACCCACACGCACACAGCCTGTACAGCGGCTGCCATCGCCCACGCTCAATCCCTCATCCATCTTAACTGGCCGGAGAAGCCACTCCACCCTCAACGGCCCCATCACACCGGACTAAGTTTCACCGAAAAACTATTTTCGCCGGAACCTATGCCCAGCCGTTCACCGCCAGTGGTTCCTCCACCGGGAGTCCATAAAAAATCTGAGAATCAGTCCGTCCAGCCACTGTTCATGGAGTGTCCAGTAGCCTTGTAGCGTGAGCTGTCACCCTCGTCATGGACATTGGTCAGCGTTTCTCATGATACCATGAATGCTCCAGTCGCCGATACCGCTAACCTTGCGGGTCAACACCATGCCATGCCATCCCAGTTGTCTTCAGAAGCATTCCCACTGCCCAGTGACTCGACCGGAAGAAGAGCTAGAACTGCTCGGAAAAATGACGTCGACTCGCCCCGACGAGCCAACAGTCCCGCTCGCAAAAGCAACAGCCCCACCCAGCCATGAGCAGTCTCGCCCGAAATCAAACCAAGACCCGCTCCAGCCATGAGCAGACTCCTTCGAAACAAACTGTGGCACGCTCAGAACTCCTTTCGACTCGCCCTGAATATCTCTAGACCCGATCGGAATTGGAGAGGTCCCGACTGGACATTGTTAGAAATTATTAATTTCCACTATAATCTAATTGTGGGCAATATATTATTATACAATTATATTAGCTATTCAATTATATTATGGACTTAATTAAGTGATCCAATTAAGGTTAAAGGTCCATGGGCTATAATAATAAATTGATATGGGCTTATTGAGTAGATACCCAATACTACATGATTAGGTGATTATGGGTGGTCTAGTCAAGTAGTATATAAAGACTCCCAGGTTATGGTACCCAATATACTAAGCCGCACATGGTTTTCCCTTCTCCCCATCGGGAGGGATTACTACGGTCCCCATAAGGAATAAGGAGGCTTAGTTGAGGAAGGCCATATAACCATTGATCCTGAGTTCGTGTTCCGCTTAGAGACTCATTGGATCAGGTACGCTTCCGCATTACAGTTTGATCTCAGTTTATCATAATAGAGTTAATGTTTTAAAGGATTTATTCCTACAAGTGGTATCAGAGCCACTCTATTTATGATTCTCTGAGATCGGAAAGAATTGTGTATTTGTGTTTAGATTCAACTATTTGTGTTTGAATCCTTATTGCGAAATCACATATTTTAAATCCGAAGATTTTATCATGATTCACGAATTTTTGCTTCGAATAATTTTTGCATTTATCTATATTTGGGGCATACAGTTAAATTCACATGGTAATTGAATACGTAAATAATTTGCATTGGCAAATTGTATAATTATCGAAAAAGTATGAATAATTGAATGGGATGTAGTATATATTTGAATTACTTGTTTTTTTATTCCTTTTGTTGCTATATGTTTTGTAATGGTGATATTGAAATTTAGACACAGTAATGAATGCTTTGTGTCGGTTTCTGTGCCAAAGCAAAATCATGACTAAAAATAATGATAAAGTGGAATCCTTGCATTCTGTACTATTATTTTAATCAATTTCTGTTAATGTCATATTTGGTTAAGTCATGTTTGCAGGAGAGATTTTTAATTTTATTATTATGTGATTATTATGGATTTAGGGATATGTGGATACATTTATGAGGTTTACAAGCATAGTGACATATTAATTCTTGGTTAATGGAATTTTGGGAATACTTATTGGATCAGCCAGTGACAAGACATGCTATCATATTTAAGAATTTGGATTTCGAATGTGTACAGATTTGATGTTATATAAATCAACATGCACTTGTATTCCTTCCAAATTATGCTACTTTCAAGTGATTTTGGTTCGATGATTAAAATAACAATTGATTTGAATATACATGTTGTAGCAATTTGATAGTATATTTAATTCTTTATGGATGGATGTTTATCAAATTTAGTTTATACTAATTGATATAAAGATCCCAATTAAGTTAAGAAATCATTCAGTTTATATTAAATTAGCATTTTGGAATCCCTAATTAAGTAAATGAGATCTTTCATCATTATATGGTAATGAATCATCTAATATTCCTATTTGGTTAGAGGAATAAAATTAAATTAAATTGGGGAGACAGTTAAATGTCGTTTAATTAAATTAAATATTTTAATATTTATTTAATTAGTCTAGTAAACCTTCAATCTAGTCAATCGAAGCACCATGTTGCCACAGCAATATCGTGTGTGGAGAAAAGCTTTATTGAAATTACATAGATGAGTGTGGTATTATTTATGTGTTCTGTGTTCGGCCCACAGGTAGGCACAGTTTGACAGAATAATAACACACATGTGATAATAAGTATGTGATAATTATTTGGATTTTTCATGTGAACATGAGTCGGTCCACAGATAGACTCTTGTTTGACAGAACTTATTGTCAATACTTGATTGTTACACCAAGATTACTCCTGCAGTTAATTTTTGTCCATAGACGAGGTTAATGTTGTACAAGGTGTCTTGTGATGGGTCCACAATTAATAATGTTGTGCGAGTGTATTTTCATGCGGGTATTGATCGGCCCAAAGGTAGATTAATATTTGGCCAGAAATGTACAAGCACCTGTGGTGGTAAATACGTGACAATTATTTATTTGACATGTGAGTAATAAGTCGGTCCAAAGGAAGGCTATTGCTTGACAGTTTTATTGTTAGTATTTGACTACTACGTAGAGAGTGTCACTTATAAGTTGGTATTGATACTAATGATGTGATAGATTCCTTGAGATGATTCTAAACTATTTAAAATTTAAAAGATTATAAAGTTTAGTGCAAGCATGATAATCATTTTGGATTAATTCTATGTACAATTAAGAAGTCTATTAATTAAGTTTAACCTATGTGAACAACAAAATTATACATGATGAGAACTTCAACAATAAGGATGAACTAATAAGTTTCTAACAAACTCTGTCTCAATAAAGTATAAGGGCAACAAAGAAAAACCCGTTTGGAAAGCTGTTAAAAAGAAACTAAAATATAACCTTTCGTTTTCTCCTAAAGGTTTGTGGAATTGTTTTATAATACACCACATTAAGATTACTTAGTATGAATGGTATTGTGGTGTAGTTAAAAGACAAAAATAGTACTCCACAATATATGGTTACTAATTGGAGAAATACTAAAGATTGCAGTTTATGGTCTCAATAAAGTTCCAACCAAAGTAGTTGTGAGAACTATTTGAGTTTCACATATGGTGATATCCAACTAAGGCTAGATCATTGGGATCTACTAAAGAAAATTGGATTCAAATAGATACAAGCTACTTTATTGGTATTAAATAAAGATAATAAGTTTATGATCCAATTGATCGGATCATATTTGAGACGGGTAATACGGTATTATGTGAGGATGTTGATTTTGGGGGAAGAATAATATTAGAGACATTGTCCTTAAGGGGGAGTCGATTCGATCCCCACTTATGCTTTAAAGAATTGGTGCAAATTCAGAATAACGATATGACAATGTCAATAATATTTAAGGAATAACAAATTCAACAACCTCAAGAATTAATGTCACTAAGAAAACCACTAGAGTTGGGTGAAAGACAATTCGAATGATTATGTAGTTTTTCTCTTAAATAATGAGGACACTATAGAATTAATGGTAGAACATTCAAACAATGTTCATCAAACCATGAAAGGTCCAATTACTCCAAAGTGTGTTAATGCTATAAGTTATGAGTATAAATCAATACAAGATGATTAGGTTTGCATATTGATATAGGATTATACTCAAAAGGGAAGGAAGACATTATTATAAGATAATCATGACATTAGTAGCACATTTTGATCTTGAATCATATTAGATAGATGTAAAGATAAAGTTCCTTGATCGCAACACTGATGATACGATCTAAATGGTTTAAGAACTAATAGGAAATCCATCTATGCATTCAAGCAAATTTTTTTTTGTAAAGGAATCACAAGTATCATCATGAAGTAAATGTCTTATTTGGTTTTGAGACAAATGTAGATGATTATGTGATTCAGTGGGAGAATGTTTAAGTTAAACGAAGGGAGACAAGTGCAGTCTCAATCAAGTGCCCTAAAGTTAAACTAAAAATTTAAGAAATGTAGAAACATTCCATATTCATTGGTTGTTGGAATTTGTTGTATGATGAGGTCTCTACAAGACCTAATTTGGCTTATGTTGTTGTTGTATTAAGTAGACATTTAAGTAACTCTAGTATGGATCTTTATAAAGTATGTATAGAGAACTAAGAATAATATGTCTGTACATCAGGGATCAGATTTGCTAGAGATCATGAGGAATTCTGATTCTGAGTTTGTTGGATGTCAATACAGTATAAGATCAACTTCAGACTATATTTTCTATTGGTCGGAGAGCTATACAAGTAAAAGTATTAAGCAAACACTTTAGCTCATTAACCATGACAACAGAATTAGTAGCACACTAAGGGCATTCAAACATGAAATAAAGGTTGCGAAGATTTTTCACATAAAGTTCATTGTGACAGTTAGTTCGCAGTAAAGTATTAACAACAAGAGTTCTTATAAGTCAAGCATATTGACATAGAATTCTTGGTTGTTAAATAAAGTGTTTTGTGTGGATAAAATTTTAGTAAAGCATATTATGATAGACTCTAAATTCGGATCCGCTATTTATGTATTCAACGCCCTATAATTTTTATGAGCTAGCTACTCATATGGGTGTTATATGGTTTTAGAATACATTGGTTTAGAGGGAGTCTATATTTATTGCTCTTTAAAGTTTCAAGACACTTTGATTTGGATAATTCAGTTTTCTGCAGAATAAAGTTCATGGCTTTGAATTCATTGTGAATTCACTTAAGTAATTTCATTTTGTAATATTTTACATTATGGATTGATCTCACTAAAGTTTAAAGTTGGACCAGTTGGAAATAGACATGATATTGATCACGTTGCATGTAATTTTCATGCTACTCACCATATTTGATCTATGTCATTGAGTATATTGATATGGTGATTGTCGGGGTTTAATCATGATTTATAATGTGGTGAATGCCGCGGTAGTTCCATATTAGTATATGAGATGGACCAGATTGTTAAGTTTAGCCTGAAGAGGAATAGCATAAAGTTGCGCAACTAAGGACTCTTGATATAATTGCTAATGGAAAATATATAGTCCAAGTGGGAGATTGTTGGAAATTATTAATTTCCATTATAATCTAATTGTGGGGAATATATTATTATACAATTATATTAGCTATTCAATTATATTATGGACTTAATTAAGTGATTCAATTAAGGTTAAAGGTCCATGAGCTATAATAATAAATTGATATGGGCTTATTGAGTAGATACCCAATACTACATGATTAGGTGATTATGGGTGGTCTAGTCAAGTAGTATATAAAGACTCCCAGGTTATGGTCCCCAATATACTAAGCCGCACATGGTCTTCCCTTCTCCCCATCGGGAGGGATTACTACGGTCCCCATAAGGAATAAGGAGGCTTAGTTGAGAAAGGCCATATAACCATTGATCCTGAGTTCGTGTTCCGCCTAGAGACTCATTGGATCAGGTACGCTTCCGTATTACAATTTGATCTCAATTTATCATAATAGAGTTAATGTTTTAAAGGATTTATTCCTACAGACATCACTTCAGATTTGACTGGAATCCAGGCTGGGCTAAACCGGAAACGCCGCTAGCAGTCGTGCATCGCGTCTTCCAGCCCTGACATGGATCGCCTCTGCCGGTCAATCACGCCATGCCGACACGCCATCACCCATGACCAGCCAGTTGTGGTTCACCATCAGCCGTCCCACATCCGATTAAATTTATGCAGTTGGCTCACTATTGGTGATTACCGTCGCCACCACATATCCCACGTCGATCACGTTAATACGTCTGATGATCGTAAGGTGTGCCACCGCCAAGCACAAGTCATGCCTGACTTCCGGCGGTCTCTCAACCTACCGGCCATCCTTCATGCCGCCGACTGGATTCATCCACCAGCCCTACAACCCATCGCCTGTAGCTATCACCAGGCCCTGACTGTACATGGTTTGCTCAAAACAACCCACGCTGTTCCATCATCTCGCCGCGTATTAACATCGCAGAAGCCTCTAGTCATCGGCCCTGCTGCTTGTCTCGCCGGAAGTCATCACTCTGACAACAAGCATGCCTTTCACCATGGAAGAGCAATACACCACCACACTCCCTTTCACTCTCACAAACAATTGCCATCGCAAGATACCGTGTGGACAAGGTAATCATGAACCATCAGCCGTGAAGGTACAAGGTTTTAAAGATGATACACAAACATATACGAATAATTCACAAAGGACTATCATAGGGTTATCCATTGTTTAATCAATAAACCAAAACCCTAATAATCAACATGCGATCTATATTCAAGAATAAATCACATAATTCACACCAAACCCTAGCCCAACGTGTCACGTTTAGCCTTAGAACCTACGCTCTGATACCAATTGTTGGCGTTTGGATCTTTTGGTTAACGTGAACCGTTAGGGTTCTATGCAATTCTATAGCAGCGGAAGCATAAGTGTAGAATCGAATTACCTTTCACCAGGGTATGTTGAAGAAGAAGCATTCTCACCGGCAGCCTGCGCAGCCTCACCGTTTCTCATCCGATATCAGAATCGAGTGATCTACATACCAAAACGATCCTTTTTTCATTGGCTTTCCAACGGTGTATCACACGTCCAGTTTGGACTTCTACGATTTTATGAAAATTAGTGAAGTTGATTGCCATAAACATCAAACGACCTACTGGTCTTCTATTGTATTCCTAAGCAACGTCTTGACGTTGGTGTGGACAACTATCTACAAGACTAACTCAGTCTACAACCCTAATCTTCCTTTCACGTGTGTTATGCGTGTGATTCAGATTTCGGATTAATGAGATTGACTATTATATAGGCTACAACAGGGACCAGTAGGAGAAATTAGGGTTTGGGCCTCCCATTGGGCTTAAGCATCCAAGTTTAGCCCAAAACTTATACTTAAGTCCAATAATAATAAATGATTCCACTAAAGAAATATTATTGCACTGCCACCCTAATCCCAAATTACGTTTATGGGCTCCTTCTTATTATGATCCCGTTAATCTCCCCGTGTTTAAGATTCAATACCCATTAATTAATTAAGTTACTGACAACTCCACTAATTAATATATTTACTGAGAGTAGTACCACTCAACCTTATTATCATGTCGGAATAAATCCACTTGCAGAATTTACATGATAATCATTATGAGCCCCTCAAGGGGACATCATCAACCAATTCCGTTAGGACACGGATTCCTTCTACAATCAATAGCACTCCATAGAGACATCACCATCTCCCAACTCACCGAGCATATTGATTTATCTTTTAAATCACACCCATGGATGAATCAAAGAAATAATTCATGCCTTACGTGTCGATGTTATTGTATAGGGATTAAGAGTACGAACATCCATAATAACAGAGATCAAGTTCTATTATATAGTCACTATAAACCGAACGATCTCAATGCGGTCCTGTTCAATACACAAAGTGCACTTGTGCAATTTTACAGTCAAGACAGACTAATACCAAATCACACTACAACCACACCGATAGATAGTCCCCGTCTATCTAGGTTGTGAACATCTGTTTATACTTTATAAGGAGCTGATAATATGATCTTCCATGTGACGCTGCACACCACATTATCTACAGTATAAAGTAAATGGACTTTTTGCAATAACATTATTGCAAACGTTTGATCACATGATTCTCATTTCAAATAAATTAAATTGTTAAAACATTGTACGTACAAAAAGCTAGACTTTTAGTATACAATCCAACAGGAAGACGTTCTATGGCTACCACTTTAGCTCTATCCACTTTTAAACCATGCTTTGAAATATGATATCCCAAGACTATCCCATCGATCACCATAAAGTGGCATTTTTCTCAATTTAGCACAAGATTCGATTCTTCACATCTCTACAACAGAATTGTGAGATTAGTCAAGCAAATATCATAAGAGGAACCATATACAGAAAAATTATCCATAAACACCTCCATAACATTTTCAATTAAACCATCGAAGATAGACATCATACAACGCTGGAAAGTGGCAGGGGCATTATATAGACCAAAATGCATCATTCTAAATGCAAACGTACCATAAGGACATGTGAATATTGTCTTCTCTTGGTCTTCTGAGGCAATCAATATTTGATTATACCCAGAATATCCATTAAGAAAACAATAGTACTCATGCCCCGCAAGTCTATCCAACATTTGGTCTATGAATGGCAATGAGAAATGATCTTTACGAGTATTTCATTCAACTTACGATAACCAACACACACTCTCCAACCTGTGATAATTCGGGTGACAATTTTTTCATTCGTATCATAAATACCTTTTACATATATTTATTCATATTTAAATGCAATTTTTTAAAAGTCAATCATAATTTATCTTCTATCTTCTCTTTGAATCCTCTCATTATATATATATATATATATATATATATATATATATATATATATATATATATATATTAGTGTGTCACTCGTGTATTACAATGGACTTTTACATTTACAGAGAAAAATATAAGTGAATAATATTTTTAAAATTATTATAAATTTCAAATAATAACATAATATGTAGTATATTTAAATATTTTTTATAATTGATTTCTAATTTATTTATGTACACCGACTATTACATATTTTTTATATCTCAAATTAGTTAATTTAATTTGAAAAATGAATTTAAATATAGTCTTTCATTATCCAAATATTATTTTTTTATTCTACTCATAATCCACTTATCTTTTTTTAAATATATAACATAAATTCGGCAAAGACTTCCCTATGACAGGTTTTTTCTTTCAAAATGGCACAACCGTATCCATTCAGCCCATTTTCATTTTTTGGATATCTGGATCAACCCATTACTGTTTGACTCAAGCCCATATCACATTACCATTTGATATTTTGAAACATAAAAAACGTCAGAGGGCTTTCTATTCTGCTCATCGTCGTTCTCTGTTTGCGCGCTTCTTCCAATGTCGGTTCACTAAATCTCTTCTCGTCTTCCCTATTTGTAGCTCCTTTTCTTACGTTGGTTCTCGTGTTCCTGCCTTTGGTTGTCCGCGCCCCTTTGGTACTGTTCGTTTTTGTTAATCGCCGAAGGATTTTTCATTTTGTAATGTATTTTCTACTGATTTTTGTTTCTCTCTTAAACTTATTCTACATTTTCCCATCCTTAATTTTTTAGAATCAGTGCTACAAATTATTAATTTCAGTTCTGGAATTTTGACAGTAAATGTATTTTTTAGCTAATATTTTCGATGTCGTCGTGTTTTCATATGTACTGAAATTTTGTTTTTCTTGTGTTCATATGATTTTTTTGTTTATATAATATCCGTTATCCTTGTTTTTAAGCAGTTGAAAAATAGTCAGCAATTTGCACTGGGTTACGTAGATAGAACTCTTGTTATTAAATTGTCTTCCATTCATTGCATGCACAATTTTTTGTATATTAAATACTTGAATTTTCGTTGTAGGTTTGTTGAGATAATTTTATAATGGGTAGAAAACAGTGTGTTCTTCCTGGGCAAGGTCCTATGTTTCTTAGAAAACATAGACGTATAATTCAAACTCGTTCTAAAACTTCTAAAATTTAACAAGAGAAGTTGATGGAGAAAAATCAAAACAGAGTGGGTGATAAAAAAACAACAAGGAATAGATCATGGTTGTAATTCTCTTGTATTGTACGATGATAAACTTGCACAGAAATCAATGGATTCTGGTGCTGAAACTTCACCAAGATTTTATGCAAGAATAATGAAAAGACAAAGAAGTCCTATTAGAGTAAATGAGGGCATATACATGTTTGTTCATTAAATGAGATACATTATTATTATTTTGTTGTTTTGATTTATTTCTTTTATATTGTACTCTTATATTGAAGTGAAATTGGTCAGACTGAGACGGTCATTCCTGATAGTGAAGAGAGGAATTCAAACTTAAGGAATGATATGAATCAAAGGTTTGATTGATTTGAATCTCTTATGTTGTTATATTCTTATATTTATTTGTTGTTCTTTTTTGGAATTGTAGTGAAATTGGGCAGAATAAAACTGTAGTTCTGGAAAGTGATGAGAGGGGTTTGAAGTTAAGGAATGATAGGAATCAAAGGTTTGATTGATTAGAATCTCTTATGTTGTTATTCTCGTATATTTACTTTTTGTTCTTTTTGACATTGTAGTGAAATTGGACGCACTGAAACTGCAATCCCCAATAGTGATGAGAGGAGGTCAAAGTTAAAGAATGATAATAATCAAAAGTTTGATTGATTAGACTCTATTATTTTGATATACTTTTATATTAATTTTATTTCTTATTGAATTTGTAGTGAAATTGGACGCACAGAAACTGTAATCCCCGATAGTGATAAGAATCAAAGGTTTGATTGATTAGACTCTATTATTCTGATATACTCTTATATTAATTTTATTTCTAGTTGAATTTGTAGTGAAATTGGACGCACTGAAACTGCAATCTCCGATAGTGATGAGAGGAGGTCAAAGTTAAAGAATGATAGAAATCAAAGGTTTGATTCATTATACTCTATTATGTTGATATACTCTTATATTAATGTTTTGTTCTTGTTGAATTTGTAGTGAAATTGGACACACTGAAACTGTAATACCTATTATTCATGAGAGAAGGTCAAAGTTAAGGAATGATAAACAAAGGTTTGATTCATTGGACTGTTTTTGTGTTTCTAGTTTCTAATGTTACTCTTTCCTATATATGAGATTACTCTATTTTATAATTTAGGTTACTCTATATAGTTTGATTCATTTTTATGATATCTAATTTGATCCTGTTTACTATATACTGTTTAATGGATTACTCTTTTTGTTGATTGGTTTATTATGAACCAGATTTTACTTTACTGATTGTAGTTTTTATTTGTTTTCATTTTCCATGTCAACTTCTAGTTTTCATTTTTCTATTATTTTGGTAATGGAAAGAAGTAGATGGATTTGAAATTATTTTGTATTAAACTTGAAGTAAATTAAAATTGTTTTATGTGATATTCTTTGTTTTGATATTTATTTTTTATCATTGCTTGCAGTCTTGTTGATGAAGAGACCCCTATAAGGTATGTAAATTTTGAATACATTGTAGTTTTTTTTGTATAGCCAATTTGTTTGATCTCTTATTATGTTCAGTTATATCTATACTAGGGGGATCTAAAATATCCAAGCCTGATGGGAGGGCAGAGAATAGTAAAAAATGAACTCCTTATATTAGAAATAGGAGGTAATGTTTCTATCTTCCTGGTTTCCATGGCTACTCTTTCCAATATATGAGGTTGCCCTATTCAATGATTTAGGTTACTAAGTATGTTTTTCATTCATTTTCTTATGTGAAATTCCTTTATTTAAATTATTTTGTATTATTTATTGCAGTCTTGTTGATGATGATGACGATATTTTTTTAGATGATATCCCCTTGAGGTATTTAAATTTCAATACATTTTATCCAATTTTCTTTTTTGTAATATTCTTTTTGTTTGTTTTTTTATGTTTAGTTATATTTATATTGCGGTGAAATTCCTATTAGAAGATCGAAACCATCCAAGCCTGTTACTAGGGGATCTAAAATATCTAAGCCTGATGGGAGGGCTGAGAAAAGCAAAAAATCAACTCATAATATCAGAAATAGGAGGTAACGTTTCTATGTTCCTGTTTTCAAAGGTTACTCTGTTCTATATGTGAGATTACTATATTCAATGACTTAGAATACTAAGTATGTTTTTTATTAATTTTTTGTTGTGAAATTCCTTTATTTAAATTATATTGTATTATTGCTTGTAGTCTTATTGATGATGATGACGATTTTGTTTCAGATGAGATCCCCTTGATGTATTAAATTTCAATACATTGTATCCTTTTTTATTTTTTTTAATATTCTTTTTGTTTGCTTTTTTGTTTTTATTTTTATTTATATTATAGAGAAATTCCTATTAGAAAGTTTAAACCAACAAAGTCTGTTACTAAGAGATCTAAAAAGGGAGTATCGACTTCTACAGCCAACAATAAGAGGTATTACGTTTCTGTTCATAGTTGACTATTTATATTATTTACGATGAACACTTTTAATCATTATTGTTATATTTATTACAGTGATAAGAAGAAAGTAAAGCGAGTTGACTACAGACTTAGGGAAAAATAATTATATTTTTTTATTTTATTTTTTTATTTCTGTGTTTTGTCAATTGATATATTATGCTTATAATTTTTTTTATTTTTTTGTCTAATGGATTATTTAGCCATTGCAGGCCTAATGGCCTTAACACTGTTGTGAGGAATTTCAATGATAAGCAAAAGTCTGATATCAAGGAGCTTGGGTTTGGTACCTTATTGGAGTTAAAAGTTGATAAATGTGTTAATGTATATCTCATGTCATGGTTGGTTGATAACTTCAATAGTGGTAGTAGAATGTTAACCGTGGATAATTATCAGAGCTTCTATGTTACTCCCGATGATGTCTATGATGTTTTTAAGCTGCCAAGGAATGATGGTATGGATGTGATAATGTTTACAAATCTTGAAGGGTCAGAGTTTCTCGATTTCATTAAAGGCGAATATGATATAAAGGTCAAAATGCATTGTGGTTGTTTGGGTGATCTTCTTTTGAACAAGTTTAAGAATGGAGGTGTGGATTTTAGAAGAATATTTGTGTTATATGCTGTAAGTTCTTTTCTTGCACCTGCGGTCAATGGGTCTAGTAAGAGTCGGGTTGCTAAATCATTGGAAGATGTGAGTATGATTCCCAAACTTGTTTTGTTCAAGTTTATTTTGGATGAGTTGTGCTCTTCTATTTCCAAGTTTAAGCTGAGATCTAGTACACGCATTGGGGGATGTATTCTTTTATTGCAAATCATATACTTTCATCGTATAATTTGGAGGGGAATACCAGAACCTGTATCTATTCCTCTTATACTGCATTGGACAGATATTAAACTGCTTTCAAAGAAAAAGGAAGAAATGGAATCCGGTAAATTTGGTCTCTGAAAATTGAGTGATAGATATCCTCTATCTGCAAATGGAGTTGTCAAAACTGTTGACTTTACTAGTTCAGATCCTGTTATAGATGACGCACAGACCAAGGTATTATATAATGCATTTCTTTAATTAGTTTTAGACAGGGTACTCTTATATATAAATACAATTACTCTTTTATATGTCTTGGGTTGCTATTTAAAATTTAAATTTGACTTTATGGGAATATAGGAAATAATCTGTTGGTTTTGTTTTTTTATTCAGGAAATAGACAATTTATTGAATATTCTTAAGCATGATGCAGATAGTTTCTTGAAGAAATATCAATCAAAGCTTGCTAAAGTTTCCAAACTTGCTCAAAAGTTTAAGGATAATCAGAGTTCCACTCCCAAGGAATCTGATTCCCATAAATTCTTTTGTAATGAAAAGGTGATGAAATATATTGATGATATTATCAAGCACTTCAAAGCAACCAAAAAGCTAGCTGCGGAAATGCCTAGTTATAAGTTTACCCCGTCTCCACCCATCCCTTCTGATCCAGAGGAAGATTATTTTGAGGCTGGAAAACTGTATTTTGACTCTGAAGATGTTGAATTAGACGAAGATGATGATGTGTCTCTCAAGAATTAAGTGAAGCAAGAGATTCAATTTAGAGAACAAGACCTCAGAAATCTTCAATTAACAATCTGGACAACATGGTTGAAGATGTTGGTTATGTTTTAAAATTCATTACCCAACACAAAAAGGTTTTTGAAGGCATGGAGAAGGAGTATAAGGGGGTTTTGGACTATATTTTCTTTGATGCTGAAGTTTCAAGGGATCGTAAGTGCATTTTTTCTTTATAAATATCTTTTTCTAAATATAATTTTGTCTATTTATTAATATTTTTTTTATGTTTTATAATTCAATCGGGAAGCGTTATTATCGAAGGGGGTTGTTCCATTTTATCCAACAAGATGACATTCTATCCATGAAATGCAATTCTTAAATATATGATACGATCTTTTCTACTTAGATTCTTGAGGTGAACGTTGAGTCGGGGCATGATACGCACAGACAGAGATTTGTTTTTAACATTGATCATAGTGTAAGTATTTCTTTTTTTAATTGTTTACACTTTTTAAATCAATCTAATGCAGTTTATTTATATATTCTTAATTATTTTGTAGTATTTACTTCAAGAAACAATTCAATCAGATGTTCCTACAGATAATTACGTGAATTTTAAAATATGCTGGGATTTATGGCTGGAGTCTTTCAAAGACATGTTATTAAGTGCTGAATTGGTTGATATAATCTTATTTTAAACATCTGATATTCTGTTTGCTGATACAGTTACTCTTTAAGTAATCATGTGGTTACTCTTCAGAGTTAATTGTGGTTACTCCAGTAGAACTTTTGGTTTCCTATTATTAATGGGATTACACTTTATATTTGTTGAAGTTTTACAATCTTTATTTAATAAAATTGCTTAACATTTTTCAATGTTATTTTTTATATAGATTTTTTGCCAATGTGTTTGGAGCACCACTTCAATGTTGTAGTCATCAATCTGGTGGACTCCAAGATCCAATACTTGGACAATAAGAAATGGTGTGATCCTGAAAAACAATATTATTATCAGTCAGCACGTTTCCTGGTAACATAAAATTGATAAGTTTTTATTTTTTTAAATTTAACATTTTAAAGTTTTTTAATCTAATGCAGTTTATTTTTTTAGGTTCAAATGATGATTCAGTATTTGGCTGATATAAATCATCTAAAAGCTACTGAGATGGTTAACTACGTGGATGAGCCAATCAATTTTAAATGGACTACATCAAGATTTAATAATGATTGTGGAATTTATGCCATGCATCATATCAAGCACTTTGATGGATTTCCTTATACAGAACCGAATTTGAACAAGGCATGTTATTCAGGATATAGTTCCCTTCATTATTTATCAAAGATGTGGACATTTTAATGACCTATACATGTCATGGGCATTGATAATTGCATATTCCATCTTTGATTATTGTATTTTGATAATTGCATCTTAAGTGTATCATTTTGCAATTTGATAATTGCATCTCAGGTGATTGGTCATTTTGATTATTCTCTACTCTATTTTGTAGGCTGACATAAGGTTGAGGTTGCGTGGTGAAATTTGTGCAATTATAGTATTATCAAACTTTAATGAGTTGAGGGATTGTCATTATTGGAACAAAGAAACTCTACAAGAAAAAGCCAGATTTGAACAAGAACATCTCCAAACGCAAGAAGGAAGACTTGATGCAAAAGAAATTGGAGAAAAAGATGTTGGCTGGGGAAAAATTGAAGAGTTTAAATGAACATGCATTAGGAAATAGGAAAATGATTCCTAAAAACTTTCTCTGTAATAGTTAATTGGATTTGATTCTGATTATTATAGTCATTTTTGTGTTAACTGATATGTAGCTACTCTAAGTACTGTTCTCAAGTAAATGAATTTTGATTATTATTAGATAGACTATTTGAACAGCAATAGAAGTAATCTCATTTTGATTCATTGATTTGTTAATTGTAGGATTACTGTTTGATCTTTGATTTTATAAAATTAGTCTTTGTATTCTGAAGTTCGTGTTTGATTTATGTGAAATTTAAATGATTTCTCATTTGGATTGTTATAGATTGTTGTAGATATTGGTAACTTGTTTGATAGCTTATATTGTACTAAACTGATTCAAAAAGGTGTTGTTATGAGATATAACATAATTAATTTACATTTATTAAATCCCCAGATTATACATAGTTTTATCAAGGTATGAAAAGTGATCCATTAAACATCTATCTAATTTGATATATAATTGGATTAGTCGTTTGTATTGTAATATTGTACTGAATTATTTTTATTTCAACTACTGTTAATTTAAATTGAATGTTGATCAGGAATAGTGGTAATATTCCATGCGATCTGAAAGTAACTTTAGACTACTCATTTGAATTATTAGGATTTTTTTGATGAAGTTGCTCATTCTTTCTTCAAATGACACAAACTATGATTACGGATATATGTAAAAGGTACAAAAGTTGATCCCTGCTATGAAAATCACAAAATGTTACATACTATGGCTCTGGGATATGTGTAAGAAGCACAAAAGGGATACATTGTAAAAAGTACAAAAAGTGATATATGCTACAATAGTTAAATGCTTATACTCAAATTTAGGTTACTCTTTCGACTTAATTGGAGTACTCTTTTAAATGAACTAGGTTACTCCTTTCTCAATGACAGAGGCTATGTTTTGTGAATATGTGTAATAAGTACAGAAGGTGATCACTGCTACAAAAATTACAGAAATTATATAAATCTTCAATGCCCAGGTAAAATGCTTATAATCAAATATGAAAAATATAGATCAAGTGCTTTATTTTTGTTTTGAACATTATGAAAGAATATTAAATAAAATGTTTATTTCCTGTTTTTATTCCACTTGCGCTACCTTCTTTTGTCCTTTTGAACTTTGTAGACCAATCTTTATTCTCTTGTTTCTTCCCTTTGTCTTTGCACGTGCAGGATCCAAAACAGCTGTGGATGATGTGGATTATGTTGTATCTGCATATTCTTCATCAATCCTTACTACTGTTTTCATTTTCTTCAAATCTCTTGTATAAGATTCTTCAATTGCCTCCCTTTCTTGTTGATTATCTTCACATAACAAGACTAAAGTATAATACTTACGAGTCATTTGATGCCTCTATGGCATAGCTTTATCTTTGTCCATTGTTGGAAGTTCCTTTTTAATTCTATCCCACACATCAGCTTTTGCCTGTTTTATCCATCTTTTCATTATATAAGACTCAGGAATCAGCTTCACTGAGTTTATGAGTAGAACATTCAAACTGTGGTGGCACAAGAGACTCATTTCTTCAAATTTCTTGTAGGTGCACTGTATGAGCTACAAATATGTATAAAAAGCAACTCTCATAAGCTTCATCTTCAGTCTCACCAACATCGTATGCTATAGTGCAGTCTTCAAATGCACACACTTTAATGGTAACATTTACGCATTTTAAGAACTCCTTTTCAAATTCTCTGAAAACTGACTGTGTGTAAATTTCCGCAGCATGTTTTATCAAGTCTTTTTTTCTAAGAAAGTATAAGCTTCTGTTTTTGTCCCATTAAATTCATCCAACACTTCATTATTCCTCCAATTCTTGACTACGTCATGGAAGATTCTGTAAAATTCTGTCAAGTTTGTGTCTTTTCGTGTATTGAACCCTATTGCATTATTTGTACTCTCACTTCATTGTGATGTCAACATACCAGCAGAGAAGTAGTTTTTATTCAATGTTGTGCACTACTTTTCCTTCACACCATACATTTTCATTAACCATGTGTGAGTTTATAAATTATATTTTTTGATCATACTATCCCAACATAATTCAAAATCTTCCTCATCAACACATCCTGACAAACATCTATTGAAATGTTCCAGAAAATCATGGTTACCTTTTATTTTTTCAAATTTACCCATAGCCTTTTCATGTATGTGCCACAAACACAATATGTGTCTGGTTTATGGAAATATCTGCAAACATAGAAATATTAGGGTTACTCATTTGTAGAAGCATAAATTACTCTATAATGTAATGTAGACTACTCAATGAATTTTAATGTTAATAAATGAGCAGAAGCAATTGCATGGTCCTGATTAGTTATGATTGTTACTGGATATTTGTCTTCTATTGATTTTCTGAATTCTTTAAATAGCCACTCAAAGGTAACTGCTCTCTCATCTGATATAAAAGCACACCCAAACATGGCGTTTTTCCTATGATTGTTCACTCCCACAAAAGGTGCACATATGAGATCATATTTATTAGTTATGTAGGTTGTATAAAAAACAAACACATCTCCATATAAAAAGTAATCTTCCTTCATTATTGGGTCTCTCCAAAAAATGCAAGCCAATCTTGACTGTTCATCTAGCACGAAATTATAATAGAAGTCTGGATTTTGAGAATTTTCCTCTTTCAATTTGTTGAGCAATGTTTGTGCATCTCCTCCTTCAATATTATTTCTCTTCAAACCATCAACAAAGTTTTTGTGGTCTTTCATAGTATGACATATTTTTTTCCTGACCACCTACTTCATTGACCATGTAGTGATAAGATCTTGCTGCTCCCATTCCTGAATCTAAAATATGCTCGATTACTGCTGCAGTTTCAGTAGTTATTTTTCTTTCTGAATAGTGTAGGTGACCCAATTCCTTTCTTGTTAGCTCATGATTATGCTCTGTGTTATGTTTAATAACTACACAACCTCCAAAATCATTTATTTTCACTGTCATTAATGCATTGCAATCTGTTCTTGTAACACTAACTTTATTTTTTTGGGAGTTTTCTTTCGTCGTCTTATTTCTTTACATGAACACATATAGTTCTTTGCTATTGGATGTCCTTTGCTGGAACGTCTTGTAGTCCCTTTACATGCACTAAATCCAACTAATCTAGCATGCTTACAATATAAATCATACATCTCAGCCACTGTATCTGTTGTCATACCTAGTAGACTTCCACTTATTTTATCATGTTCTGCATTTAATGTTTAATAAAGAGTAAGACTTCATTAATTTTTTCATACTGAGTGAATGCTAGTGGAATAAGTAATTTCAGAGATAAATAAGAATCAATATTGATAAGTTTACAAATTATCTATACCAACTATTTATCAGAAAATAGCAGTACATAATTGTATGTAATCTGCAAGTAAACTTAGTTACTTTTTCATAGAAATAGGACCACTCCAGTTTTGTAACTAGGTTACTCCTATTCTTAAATGACTGAAATGTAGTTCTGTATTTATATAAGATGTACAATAAGAAATATAAAATTTTTAAAGTAGAATACTATAATAATAGAACATCACCTTATTAACATATGAATAAGAAATTTCTAAATCACTACACGACCATATTAAGAAACATTACAAATTCAACATTAGGAATAAGAAAATTTTAAAACAAAACACCACCATAATAGTGTAAAACAACACATCAATTTCCATTTGATGAATGAGTTAAATCAGTAAATGGAAATTCTAACCTCCATTCGATACATTGTTGTTGACTACAAATGTTTTTTCTTCAATTATTCCTACGAATTTAAGAAAGTTGATGAAGAAATTGACTAAATTTAACATTTAATCTCATGGAAATTGACGGAAAAAATATACAAAGCTGAATTGAATTCAGTAAAATCTTTGAAATCTTCTTCTGGTTCGTAACCTCTGTCTGCAACAACTGGACTCTGTTCGTCGTCTCGCTGCTCCACATTATGAAAGGCCTCGAATTCGTTGCGGTCATTGATGCGCGACGTCGATGTATTATCCTCCTGTTTGCCATCTTATTATAGGTTCTCCATGTCGCTAATTTAGGGCTCGAAATGTGATTTAGAGATTCATATAATATTACCGAAATTTTAAGCAAACAGCGAAAGCAAACAACGAAATTT
Organism: Pogostemon cablin; assembly: GCA_023678885.1. Taxonomy (NCBI): domain Eukaryota; kingdom Viridiplantae; phylum Streptophyta; class Magnoliopsida; order Lamiales; family Lamiaceae; genus Pogostemon; species Pogostemon cablin. Next base: position 6,864,438 of record CM043004.1, on the reverse strand, counting down.
ATCCGTAAAATTTTCTTCTGTTGCATCCAGGTAGGAAGATTGTTTATCAGCGAATTTAACCCATTTTGCTGTAAGATCCGGTTCTACCAAAATTTTGGTAGGACCGGTTGTAGGGTAGTCACTCTTCATAAATTAAGATATATAAATCATAAATTAGAACATATTTACATGAATTTAATATTCAATTTTTTTACTTTCTTCGCAAATATTTAAAACTTCAATTACTAATAATAAAAAAATTTTAATTAAATTTTATATTTACGAAATTAAATTAAACATGCACGTTTTCTTCATATATAATTATTTTAATATAATATATTTTAATTAGAAATTAAATTTAAAGAAATATATTAACTTACCTCATTAACAAATATTTAATGATAATAAATGAATTCAACCCAATAATAGGTTGACACATATAAAATAAAAGTCAACATTTAACCATATGCTGACATATGTACTTTTTAAAATTTTTATTTAAAGAAACTACTTCACAAATATATGTATTAAGATATATTTAATTAACTTTATCTAATAGATACTATAAAAATACCTTTTTCACATTTTCATAAATTGATATTAATATTTATGAGTTACTCTCTTGTGAGACGGGTTATTTGTAAGACGGCTGTGAGGTGGGTCAACCCATTACTAAAGTATGCTTATTGTATAGTTAAAGTATATTTATTTGCAGTTAAAGTATATTAATAATAAATCATATCATATTATAACACACTAAATTCATACTTTAATGCATAATCCAGCATACTTTAAAAAATTTACTTTAACAACGTTTAAACATACTTTATGTATACAATAAGCATACTTTAGTGATGGGTCGACCCGTCTCACTAAATAAACCGTCTCATAAGAGAATTTGTCATATTTTATTAAACAATTTGTATATATTTATATTTTATTTTATTTTATATTTTCTTTGACTTATACAATTTTTTTAAAATAATTTAATTTAATTTAATGTTTTTCTCAATGAATGGTGCATAATAGTAGTATTACATATTCATAAAGTTATTTATATATATTCATAACGAGAGGATTTAAAGTGAAGGGAAACGATTTATTTATGATTACTTTTAAAAAATTACATTTATATAAGAATAAATGTATGTAAATAGTATTTATGATAATTAAAATTAAAACCTTCTAATATATAAATTAAAATTTTTATAATTAAAATTCATAAAAACTAATAAATTATAAAAAGCATGATAAAATTACACGTGGGCCACAATTCACTCCCAAGTCTTTTAATATTTTATTAGTTTTTACAAATTTTAATTATAAAATAATTCAATTTATATATTAGTATATATTAGGAAGGTTTTAACTTTAACTATCATAAATACCGTTTACATATATTTATTCATATTTAAATGCAATTTTTTTAAAGTCTATTATAAATTAATCTTCTCCCTTCAGTTTAAATACTATATAAATAACCTTTTCACACTCTCATAAATTAGAATATATTTTTTATTATATAATATATATATATATATATATATTTTATATATATATATATTATTTTATTTTATTTTATATTTTCTTTGACTTATGCAAAATTTTTAAAAAATTAATTTAATTTAATTTTTTTTCTCGTGATACTAATATTACATATTCATAAAGTTATTTATATATATTTATAATGAGAGGATTTAAAGTGAAGGGAGAAGATTAATTTATGATTGACTTTTAAAAAATTACATTTATATATGAATAAATGTATTTAAATGTTATTTATGTTCTTTATAATTAAAATTCATAAAAAATAATAAAATAAAAATTCATCGTAAAATTAAACATGTGCCATAATTCACTCCTAAGACTTTTTATATTTTACTATTAGTTTTTATGAATTTTAATTATAAAAAAATTAAATTAGTCTATATTAGGAAGATTTTAACTTTAATTATCATAAATATGGTTTACATATATTTATTCATATTTAAATATAATTTTTTAAAAGTCAATAATAAAATAATTTTCTCCTTTTCCTTTAAATCATTTTATTATAAATATATATATAAATAACTTTATCTAATAGATACTAGTATATAAATACCTTTTTCACATTCTCATAAATTGGTATTTATTTATATTTGAGACACTGTCTTGTGAGACAATTGTGTAAGAAATTAAAATTTATGGTCCAATTAAATGGCGACACGTGAATTTTTCTTGATTAAATATCAATTATTAATTTATTTTGGAATTTAAATAAATTAATTCCTAAAAATTAAATTAATAAATAATTGATAATTAATTTAAGCCCAACAAATTAAATGGGGTTTAAATTAAATGAGGTCTGACACAAGTCAAACAAGCCCAAATTAAACGAGGCCTGACCCAAGTCAAGCAAGCCCAAATTAAATGAGGTCTGGTCCAAGTCAAACAAGCTCAAGTCAAATGAGGTCTGACTTAAGTCAAACAAGCCCATATGAATTAAATTAGGCCCAAATAAAATAGGTCTGATTACAGCCCAAACAAATGAAGGCCCAAGCCCGCAGGATATGACCCAAATAGAGTGGACCCAATCAGAATGCAAGACATTTATGAGGTGGCCTTCACCTCTCACCTATATAAAGGGGTCCTCCTCCCTTCATTTGACACACTGAAGCATCTGAAGACACAGACACTCAGAAGAGATTGAAACACGAGCAACGCTCCTCAAGATCTTCAAGGCGAAGAATGATATACGACCCGGGATTAAGGTGCTAAGCCCCAAGATCGAGTGTTTCTCATAGCAAGCACGTTGAATTCTTCAGTATTCTTCGAGCCAAGAACGGCATATGACCCGGGATTAAGGTGCTAAACCCCCAAATCAAGTGTTCTTCATACACTAAGTTCGTTAGTATTCTTCGAGACAAGAACGACATACGACCCAGGATTAAGGTTCTAAGCCCCCAGATCGAGTGTTTTTCATACACTAAGTTCTTCAGTGTTCTTCAAGTTAAGAACAATATAAAACCCGGGATAAAGGTGCTAGGCCTCCCAGATCGAGTGTTTTCATATGAAGCACGTTTAATCCAAACAAAGGTTCGACGCGTCTGGATAAACGTTACAAAATCCCAAACTCGAGTCCGGACAAACTTTAACTGAAGATCGGACTCAACACACACAGTCAGTGTAGTCAACACAGTCAGCGTAGTCAACCTGTCAAAGTCAAAATCCAAAATTGATTCGAGAGAAGAATCAGAGGATCAATAGAGATTGTTTCCTTAATTATCAAGTTCAATCCAACTGAATTATCTTTGTAATACTTTTGTATTTATTTTTATTACAAATACAAAATTTGTTGTTACAAATTTTGGCACGCCCGGTGGGACCGTCTCTACCTCTCATCTCTTTTCTCCACAAGCTTGAAAAATACAACATGGCTACTATTAAGATCACAGTGGGAAGGACTGCTGCTTCCAAGCTCTCTGATTCATTGAATGAGTACGTTGATGTTGTCACAAGGAGTATGTCAAAGAAAGCTCAGTCAGAGGCCTCCTCTGTGTTGGATTGTATACTAAAAGTCTAGATTTTTGTATGAACAATGTTATAACAATTAATTTGAAATGAGAATCATATGATCAAATGATTGCATCTTATAATTTATTTATATGCACGATGCAATAGTTCACTTACTTTATACTGTAGATAATATGTTGTGCGACAACACGCGGAAGATCATATTATCGGTTTCCTTATAAAATATAAACAGATGCTCACAACCGAGATAGACGGGGACTCTCTATCGGGATGGTTGTAGTGTGGTTTGGTATTAGCTTGTCTTGGCTATAGAATCACATTAGTGCACTTGTGTGTATTGAGCAGGACCGCTTGAGATCGTTCGACTTATACTGACTTATAGGAGAACTTGATCTCTGTTATTATGGAAGTTCGTGCTCTTAATCCCTATACAATAACCTCGACACGTAGGGCAGTATGTATTTCTTTGATTCATCAATGGGTGAGATTTACATGTAATTAAATCAACAAACTCGATGAGTTGGGAAGTAGTGCTGTCTCTATGGTGTGCTGTTGATTGTAGAAGGAATCCGTGTCCATCATAGGTTGATGATGTCCCCTAGAGGAGCTCATAAGGATTATCATGTAAACCCTGCAGGTGGAATTTATTCCGGCATGATAATGAGGTTGAGTGATACTACTCTTGGATGAGATATTAATTAATTGAGTTGTCAGTAACTTAAATTAATTAATGGACATTGTATATCTTAAACATGGGGAGACTAACGGGCTCATAATAAGAAGGAGCCCAAAACGTAATTTTGGGATTGGAAAGGCAGTGCAGTAATAATATTTTAGTGGAATATATTATTATTATTGGACTTAAGTATAAGCTTTGGGCTAAGCTTGGATACTTAAGCCCAATGGAGGCCCAACCCAATTTCTCCTCCTGGTCCCTGCTGTAGCCCATGTATATAATCTAACCTAATCTAATCTAATCTAATCTAATCTAATCTAATCTAATCTCATTCATTATTCACGTGTGATGAGGGTAGAGAGCAGAATGAGGAGGTCTCGTAGATCGTCGCCCACACGACGTCGAGATCGAACTTGGGACATACGGCAGAAGATTAGAAGGTAGTTTGCTGCTGCTGTCCGCCACCTTGCGAAATTTATATAAAATCGTATAGTGATCAGAATTCGATGATCAATATACTGACGGAAAGACGTTGAAGAGAGGATCGTCTGAGCATAAAGATTATTCAATTCCGACATCAGACGAGAAAGTTATGGCCATTCTCGTGGGACTGCACAGTCTGCCAGCGTGAATCAACTTTCTTCAACATACCCTGGTGAACGGTAATACGTTTCATGTTTTATTGCTTCCGCTGATATTAGAAACGTATGAATCCCTAACGGGTTACGTTAACCAAACGATCCAAGCGCCAACAATTGGTATCAGAGCTTCGGTTTCGTGGTGAAGCGTGACACGTTAGGCTAGGGTTTATGTGATTAATTTTTCGAAATTAGGATCGCATGTTTAGGGTTTTGGTTTTACTGCACAAACCATGAATATCCCAATGTGAAATATACCCTATATCATATCTGTTCGTCGATGGTTGTGTGTGAGAGGATTAGACGAAAATTGTTCGTCAATTTCACATGGAAAGAAACATTGAGAGAAAATCCAGCGCAGTGATATTGCAGAGGCAATAACCGGAATTTCAACCGTCGGATCAGGCTGAATTTTTCTCAGCACGTTCGGACTTTGTGGATGTACATTCTGAACGGTGAAGATCGTATTTGAAGCTTTGTGTTGTCGGGAATACGCCGAAAACAGAAGCAGTTTTTGGGCGATTCTGTTCTGCGCAGTCGAGGGAAAAGAGCCGTTTCTCACAAACTAACCGTTGGATCGACCTGTAATTTGGTCATCACGTTAAGAATTTGTGGATGTACATTCTGAACCGTGAAGATCGTATTTGAAGCTCTTTGTTGTCGGGAATACGCCGAAAACAGAAGCAGGTTTTTGGGCGATTCTGTTCTGCGCAGTCGAGGAAAAAGAGCCGTTTCTCATAAACTAACCGTTGGATGGACTTGTAATTTGGACAGAATGTTCGAAACTTACAGGAGTAAATTCTGGACGGTGGAGATTGGATTCACTGGTTCCTACAGTTGCGAACCCTGAACGACAGTAGGTGTAGTTCGATTGGTCTGCATCAGGTTCGATCGATGCTGCACCAGGTTCGAGCAGATTCACATCAGGTTCGATTGGTCTGCATCAGGTTCGATCGATGCTGCACCAGGTTCGAGCAGATTCACATCAGGTTCGATCGATGTTGCACCAGGTTCGAGCAGATTCACATCAGGTTCGATTGGTCTGCATCAGGTTCGATCGATGCTGCACCAGGTTCGAGCAGATTCACATCAGGTTCGATTGGTCTGCATCAGGTTCGATCGATGCTGCACCAGGTTCGAGCAGATTCACATCAGGTTCGATTGGTTTGCATCAGGTTCGATCGACTCTGCACTAGGTTCGAGCGGGTTTGCATCAAGTTCGACTGGTCTGCACTAGATTCCGCGTGAGTCTTCACAATATGATCGGGCAGGGTGCCGGAATGGTGGAGCAGGCTGCGGGGAGATCGATCCCCATCGCAGTTGTCCGCATTCTTGATTGGTGGCGAACAATCGAATTCGCTGTTATATAACTGTTATAATTGATTTATTAATTGATTATTGTTATATATGTATGCATGATTATCTATGATTTATTGCCTTAAATAGAAGCATGCTAGATTGCGTATTATATTTGGTATATTATATGCATGTATGTTGGAGTGTTGATCAAGTCAACTTATTTTTGGCAATTTATTTCCTTATATATAACTTCTATAATTGTTTTATTGGTCAATTATTGTTATATATTTGGAAGTATGAGCATGCTAGGTTGCGTATATTATTCTGAATATTATATGCATGTAAAAACCCTTGATTTTAAATAACTAAGTGGGAGAGGGGATTGGTAATTAATTCCCGCGGCCTCCATTATTGGTTTGTTAGCAATGTGAATAAACTTGCGCGTCGGCATTAGAGCCTTCCTCCCCATCGGATGAGTTTATTCATGTATATTGCTGGAACAGGCTTCTTTAAAATTATGTTTGTAATGTGATGTACATGAACTTGCGTGTTGGCATAGACCTTCCTCCCTATCGGATGAGTTCATGTGCGGATCACTGTACAGACTTATAATTGATGACTGTAGGAAATTATCCGAGCGCGTGTGTACTTCTCCATCTGTAAGGCACATAAGCTCGCGCAATGGACTTGGGGTCAAATAATGGTGTACACTTAGATATAAATAATAAGTATCCTCCCCATCGGAGTCACTGCTTTTATTTACATGGCTAAAGAGGAACCGACTATTAATTATTTTGTCATAAAGTTAGGTTGACAAATGAAATTAATGGGTAAAACCTTCTCTTGTAAATGTTCGGGTTTGTAAACGTCCACACTATCGTGGCTTGCAAACTCACGGTGCTTGAGATGTCGGTGAATTTATATTTTATATTGTTTTGAGGGAATCAATATAAATGGATAAATTCGAAGATTTGATCGGTGTATATTTTATGATTCTCTGAATTTTAAATAGTTTTATTTCACTTATTGTTTACTAAAAGAAGCATATTTACTGGTCCAAAATTAGATGATTAGAAAAGAATCTTGGATTCTAATTTTACTGCTTAAGAAATACATGTGTGTTCTCACAAAAGACTTATCATGATGCATATTAAAGTCTCTGGTGAAGAGATAAGAGATTCATAGAAATATGATGGTCTCATGTAACTCTTCGGATACTTGAGTAAGTTAAAAGGCGGTAGGTCATGATTGAATTTGATTAATGAATTGGAAATACATGGAATAGAAGTTGAAGGGGAAACCTAAGTCAATTTTATTCTTCATTGTTTGCCAAAATATTTTGAGCAAGTTTCACCTGAATTACAAAGAGGTTGTATATGGTGGGGAACTTCTGACAAAACATATGGCGAAGAAAATCCAATTTCATCAAGATGTGAACAAGGTTAGTATCTCATTCACTATTCGTTGAAGCATGATTAGTGATGGCATTTACTGACATGTTGTGTGTAGATACCGGAATCACTAAAAGCCTACAACTAAGTGATGATGAAATAATAATGGACATGGGTAATACTACGAGAGTAGTGGCTGTTGCAGTGGGAGTTGTTTATTTATCTTACGATATGAATAGACGTTTGATTATGAGAAATTGTCTTTACGTACGTTTTCATAGAAAGAATTTTATTTCAGTTTCTATGCATTTACGGATAGATACTCCATTTCATTTAAATGACATGGTCATAGTAATGAAGGATGGAGCTATAATCTGTTAAGGTACGTTATTGACAATTTGTATACTCTTAAATCATGTATATTCCACAGATGCAACAAATAATTATTAATAATGCATCTTCTGATCTTAGTAAGAGAAAGGAACCTTCGGAGATGAACTAAACATGCATTTGGCGTATCATTTTACTTGAGTATGACTTAAAAGTTGATAGCAGATGGACCGTAAGGTTTATCTGAAGTGAAAACTATCGGACTTGCGAGTCTTACTTAGAAATAAAAATGATTAATTACCTTTTCAAGGTAAAGGGGTGTAGAGCCAAAGATATATATGTTGGAATTGGTTCATTCTGATTCAAGCGGACCTAATATTATCCAGGCGAGAGGTAGTAATGAATAATCGAAGATTATTCTAGATACCGATATATTTATTTGATGCACTGTATGTCTAAGTTCTTTGATTTATTCAAGAATTGCAAGGTTGGTACAGTAAAGCATCATGGAAAATATATCAAGTAATGACGATTTAATCGTCATTACGAGTACCTCTTAGGATAATTAGGAGCTATTAATCAGAGGTTGAGATTAAATCTCAAGTGGTCTACACCGGGCAAGCCCAGCTGAATGGTGTGGTGGATAGAAGAAATAAGACTCTTATGGTAATGATTAGATAGATGATGAATTATTTGGAATTACTTAATTCATTTTATGGATAAGCCCTAGAAACAGTAATTCATTTGAATGTTTGTCTGTTTGTGGGATATGCTATAAAATGAAGGTGATTTATTTAGTCTAAAAGATTGAAGAGTGATTGTTAACACAAACACTAGATTTTTGGAAAGGGACTATGTAATAAATCACATACCCATTTATAAATTGTCCTAAAGGATGTGAGAAGAAAACACAAAGTATTAGTACCAATTGTGCAAGAGGATATACCACAAGGTAAACTGCAACGCATGTCACGTCTGATACACAATTGCATGTAATGCCTTGTCGTAGTGGGAGGGATGTTCGACAACCTGTTTGATACATGTTTTGAGAGAGTCGTAAGACTTAATCCTTAGTAAACATGGATTGAATCCCACAGATACGACGAAGCACTACAAGATCGAAATGCGATATCTTAGCTAGTGCAATGATGTTGAAGTAGAATTGATGAATTTTAAATTAAATCTGAGAGTTTGTAAGACCACTAAATGGTGTAAAAGCCATTGGAAGTGGTCATACAAAATAAAAGAGGATCATATGGTAAGGTGAAAACCTTGGAAGCAAAGCTTGTTGCGAAAAAGGTATACTTAGAAAGAAAGGGTTCGATTATGAGATAACCTGTTCGCCGGTAGCTATGCCTAAGTCGATCCAGACTCTTTTACCTGTTGCTACTCATATGGAATATGAGGGATAACAAGTAGATGTCAAGACAACTTTCCTGATTGGAAGTCTTGAGGAAAACATCTATCTTAAGCAACCAGAGTGATTCATTGCAAAGAGCTAAGAGTATTTTGATATTAAGCTTAAAAGTGTCCATCAATGGACTAAAGCAAGCTTCAAAATTATAGAACATCCGTTTTGATGAAGAAATCCAGTGATATAGATTTTATCAATGCTCGGATATGTCTTGTGTATTGATAAGAGTGACGGAAATGTGGTGGTATTTCTTGTACTATACGTAGATAGTATCTTGCTCATTGGAGACAATGAAAGAGTATTGTCGGGCGTATGGGTATGGTTGATAAAGCGGTATGATATGAAGGACTTAAGAGGAGCAAAAATATCCTTTTGATCACGGTAATACGGATTACAAGAAAGGATGTTATGCTTATCTCAAACTTCATGAGATGATACGAACCTTACTTATTTTAGCATGTGACTTTATCTAAGGAAATGTGTCTTGTGACACAAAGTAGATAAAGAAGATGAAAGCAGTTCCTTATGCTTCGGCAAATGTGGAAGCTTAATCTAAGGTATGCTATGCACGAGATTGGATAACTGTTTTGCCGATGGCATGAACAGTGGGTATCAACGTAACCCGGAACAAGAATGATGAATTATGGTAAGACATATATGAAGTGCCTGAGAAGGACTGGAAATTATATGTAGGCTTACAGGGCAGATTCACTGCTTCTTGTGGATTACGTAGATTCATATTTTTTAGTCAGATTGGACGGCAGTAAATCCACCTCAAGGTTATGTGTTTAATTTTAAGAAGTTGAGTCATAGTGTGGAGGAGTGTTATATAGAAATATATTTCAGACTCCGGATTCCATCATGGAAAGATGATAAATTGCAGCCTATGAGGCAGCCAAAGTATCTGTACGGCTCTAGAAACTTCATGATGGACTTTGATGTGATTCTAAGTTTGCCCAAGATTATTACAATTTATATTGATGATATTGGTGCAGTTGCAAACTTGAAGGAATCACAAGTCCATAAGGAAATTAAACACATGGAGCGCGAGTACCACCTGTTACGAGAAATCGTATGATGAGGGGAAGGTTGTTGTCACCTAGATTGCATCGGATGATAACCTAGTAAATCCATTTACAAGGACCTTAAGGCGAGAGCTTTTGATGGTCGTGTAGTGGGAGTGGAAATCAGATGTATGGCAGAAGACATGACAGCATAGTCTTTTAGTATAAGTGGGAGATTGTTGGATTGTATACTAAAAGTCTAGATTTTTGTATGAACAATGTTATAACAATTAATTTGAAATGAGAATCATATGATCAAATGATTGCATCTTATAATTTATTTATATGCACGATGCAATAGTTCACTTACTTTATACTGTAGATAATATGTTGTGCGACAACACGCGGAAGATCATATTATCGGTTTCCTTATAAAATATAAACAGATGCTCACAACCGAGATAGACGGGGACTCTCTATCGGGATGGTTGTAGTGTGGTTTGGTATTAGCTTGTCTTGGCTATAGAATCACATTAGTGCACTTGTGTGTATTGAGCAGGACCGCTTGAGATCGTTCGACTTATACTGACTTATAGGAGAACTTGATCTCTGTTATTATGGAAGTTCGTGCTCTTAATCCCTATACAATAACCTCGACACGTAGGGCAGTATGTATTTCTTTGATTCATCAATGGGTGAGATTTACATGTAATTAAATCAACAAACTCGATGAGTTGGGAAGTAGTGCTGTCTCTATGGTGTGCTGTTGATTGTAGAAGGAATCCGTGTCCATCATAGGTTGATGATGTCCCCTAGAGGAGCTCATAAGGATTATCATGTAAACCCTGCAGGTGGAATTTATTCCGGCATGATAATGAGGTTGAGTGGTACTACTCTTGGATGAGATATTAATTAATTGAGTTGTCAGTAACTTAAATTAATTAATGGACATTGTATATCTTAAACATGGGGAGACTAACGGGCTCATAATAAGAAGGAGCCCAAAACGTAATTTTGGGATTGGAAAGGCAGTGCAGTAATAATATTTTAGTGGAATATATTATTATTATTGGACTTAAGTATAAGCTTTGGGCTAAGCTTGGATACTTAAGCCCAATGGAGGCCCAACCCAATTTCTCCTCCTGGTCCCTGCTGTAGCCCATGTATATAATCTAACCTAATCTAATCTAATCTAATCTAATCTAATCTAATCTAATCTCATTCATTATTCACGTGTGATGAGGGTAGAGAGCAGAATGAGGAGGTCTCGTAGATCGTCGCCCACACGACGTCGAGATCGGACTTGGGACATACGGCAGAAGATTAGAAGGTAGTTTGCTGCTGCTGTCCGCCACCTTGCGAAATTTATATAAAATCGTATAGTGATCAGAATTCGATGATCAATATACTGACGGAAAGACGTTGAAGAGAGGATCGTCTGAGCATAAAGATTATTCAATTCCGACATCAGACGAGAAAGTTATGGCCATTCTCGTGGGACTGCACAGTCTGCCAGCGTGAATCAACTTTCTTCAACATACCCTGGTGAACGGTAATACGTTTCATGTTTTATTGCTTCCGCTGATATTAGAAACGTATGAATCCCTAACGGGTTACGTTAACCAAACGATCCAAGCGCCAACACTCTGGATCCAACTTTTGGTCGAAATGGCTTTGAGAAAATAACCACTCATGAAGGAGGATAGTGATGAAGACTCTGCATGCTCACACCCTCATTCATCTTCAAGCTCCTCATCTGACTCAAGTGCAACTCCAGTAATGATGGCAGGCACTACAACTATTGAGGAACAACTAGCAAATGTGATGAAAACTATCGAAGGGCTCACAAAACACATAGAAGCTCAAGATACAAAGATCTCCCAATTGATGAAAAAAGAGACATTGCGGAGACTAGCCGCACAAACGAAAAAGGAGTTGTGGACGAGAGTGAGGTAGAAGAGTTCACAAAATGCCAAACTAATGAAAAAGAGCAAACTGAAAGGGGAGTGCAACTTTCGGCTGATGGAATGCTCCAAGTATATCAACTGAAGGACATTATACTTGGAACGATAAAGGAGAGGTTTGAGGAGACTTCCAAGCATACCATCACTTATGTCAAGCCATACACAAAAAGAGTGAACAACTTAAAGTTGCCAACTGGCTACCAACCTCCCAAGTTCCAACAATTTGATGGCAAGGGAAACCAGAGGCAGCATATAGCACACTTCATTGAGACGTGCAATGACGCTGGTACTTATGGAGACCATATGGTGAGGTAGTTCGTTCGCTCTCTCAAAGGAAATGCCTTTGATTGGTATATCGACTTGCAACCTGAATCCATTGACAGTTGGACACAAATGGAGCATGAATTTCTCAATTGTTTCTACAGCACGAGGACCGTTAGCATGACTGAGCTAACTAATACTCGCCAATTGAAGGAAGAGCCTGTGATTGATTATATCAATCGATAGAGAAACTTGAGTTTAAACTGCAAGGACCGATTATCCGGAGAGTCTGCTATCAAAATGTGCATCCAAGGGATGGAGTGGATTTTACTCTACATACTCAAAGGGATTCAGCCAAAGACTTTGAAGAGTTGGCTACGAGAGCCCATGATATGGAATTGAGCATGGCTGCCAGTGGAATCAAAGATTCACCTGTGTCGGATTCCTACATGCCGTATGCCACAAATGCCAATAGAGAATCAATGGCTACAAACGCCGCTACTGTCAAGGTTCGAAAGAATGAAGATGATAGGAAGGATAAAGGGAAACAAGTTGCTCAAGAGTAGGGGCAAAGAAGATTAACCCTGAAGGAGATGAAAGAAAAAGAATATCCATTCCTGAACTCTAATATTTCTGGCATATTCGATGATCAGATGAAAGATAAACTCATCGAACTCCCTGAGATGAAACGCCCAGAGGAAGCCAATCGAATTAATGACCCAAAATATTGCAAATACCATAGATTGGTAGGTCATCCCATTCATGATTATTTCATCTTCAAGGAAAAGATCATGGAGCTGGCCAAGGAAGGGAAAATTATGTTAGAGGATGAAGCTGCCGCAAACTTCACTGCTGTAAAAGAAAGTCGTGACCAAAGCTCATGTCATGTGGTGAGTGAGGAGGGCAGCGAAGGTGAACTAATTGAGGCTAAGGAAAAAGCTTACTCCATAATGGTGGCCTTCACAGAGGAAGACATGTTGTTGGGCTCACAACCTCATAACCGACCTCTATTTGTAACTGGTTATACACAAGGGCTACGAGTAAAGCGTATACTTATTAACGGAGGCTCAGCGGTGAATATCTTGTCTTTAAAGATGTTGAAGAAGTTAGAAATACCATTGGATGAACTCAACCATAGCCGATTGATGATCCAAGGGTTCAACCATGAAGGGCAAATAACTCTTGGCACAATTGTTCTTGATTTAATGATTGATGAGATGAAATCAATAGTGCTCTTCCATGTCATTGATGCAAAAACTTCGTACGACATGCTTTTGGGGCGCCCATGGCTGCATGAGAATGGCGTTATCCCTTCTACATTACACCAGTGCTTCAAGTACAGTGAATGCAACAATGTGAAAAGGGTATCCGGTGATGACAAGCCATTTACTGAAGCTGAAGCTTACTTTGCAGATGCTAAGTATCTATTCAAGAGTACAAAGGAAGTGAAGAGTGAAGAAGTGCCAACACAAAATGATGAGGGCAGTAAACAAATAAAGGGTGAAGGAAGCACATCATCCGCTGCTCTCAAGAAGAACAAAGAGAAGCTTAAGGTCATGGAAGAGTTGATGTTACCTTTAACAAAAATTGATGCAAGTATACTTTCTTCTCCACCACTCAAAGGATTCACACGTCCTGTTGAAGGAGAAAAGGTCGAGCACGGTGAAGTATTTGAAGCGGAAATAGCTAAGTCATATGGCCCACAAGCTTTTAAATTTCTCAAGAAGGCTGGTTATGAAACGAAAGAAAAATCGATGATAAGCAAGTTGCCTCAAGAGACTATCAACTCATCAGAACATGGGCTCAATGCCACTAAAAAATATTGAAAAATAATGGCCACGCTGTCAAAAATGCTAAGCCAGGTTTAGGATATATCCCTCAAAAGCCAGTCCGCATTGCAATTAGAAGAGCAAGTACAAAATATATCACCGAGGGAGAAGATTCATCCACGGAAGATATGTTTGATGAAGGTGGATGCAAAATCAAGAGAAGCTCTGTCTTCGAAAGGCTTGGGAGTATCTTTGAAAGGCTCGGACCCTGTGAGAGAAATAAGTGTGGGAAGAAAATAATTTCAAGTCTCCTAGCTTCAACAAACTCTGGAGTCGAATTTCCTCTCGCATGAAGAGACTAAACATTTTGACTGTGTCGTGTGTAAGAGTGTTGCAAGCCAAGATGCAGACAATTGTCTTTACTAAAGACGATAATGATGATGATAGAGAAAACGTAGCTTCCAACAACCATGTCACTGCTCTTGAAGATTCTTAAATGGAGGAGATAGATGCTGAAGATGCCCCTCCACAATTTGAAGATGGCGTGAACATTGGTCCCATAAATGGGACATTCTTGAAACACTATTAAGCGTAAAACAACTACACACAAAAGCTCCTTGACACGAGCGAAAACTGTCCATACAATGCTCTTTGATATGAGCTAAAACTATCTACACACAAAAGCTCCTTGACACGAGCGAAAACTGTCTACACGACGTTCCATGATGCACGAGCCTAAACTGCATGTTACTCCTGGTCCGCATGAGAATAAACTGTGTACGACAAACTCCTGGTCCATACGAGTATAAATTGTGTACGACACACTCCTGGCCCGCATGAGTATAAACTGTGCACGGCACCCCCCAATCAAAATTACGTCCCTTTGAACTACGTAATGACTTGATCATCTGTAAAGAGGTACGTAGGCAGCTTTGCAATTTGTTAAGTTCAGTCATGTTTTGGTTTGTTCGCATCAAGTTTGTGAAGTAAGAAGCAAATTAAAGTATGAAGGCAGCAAGTAAATATCAAAAAGCAGTAAAGCAAATTAAAGATGAAATGATGAATAAGAAGAAGAAAAAAAAGAGATAAGGGAGAAGATGAACTTTATTGATAATATCATTACAGTTCAGAATAAAAAAAGGACATTGAAATGAAATGGTTTCAATATAAACTAATTAAAAATGTTCATAATGGATAACTCCTCTCGAGCGGGGCTTCCAAAGCTTGTGTAACACTCCTTAAGTTCATCAGCAATGGAGTCTTCTAGGAGGGGGTATTTTATGTAGTACGTCAATATCCCTGGCAGCAGTTTGGGCCCCGAGCTTTGCATTTTGAACAGACTCGCGAAGACGTTCAACTGTTTAAGACATTGTTTCCTTCTCTTTTAACAGGATCTCGATTTTCTTTATAATCTTCTTCAACCTAGTTTCAGATTCTTGCAGTTGTTTGCTCTCTGTAGCTTCTTTACCTTTGAAGTCATGAGCACGCTTCCTTGCATTAGTCAGATGCTTTTCGAAGGGTCTCTCAATCGAAAGATGAGTTGCTACATCTGATGGTGGCTTACTATCAAGAATCGTCAATTGATGCTCATTGGAGTATGTGACCATACTATCGAAGTAAACCATCTTGAAGTTGAACTGTAAGAAAATATATGAGAAAGTATCAGCAAAAGGGGTTCAAATTAATTTATATTTTTTGGATTTAATTAATTAAAAGCCCCAAAATAAATTCATGGGTCAGTTAATTATTAAATTCAACACTAGATCGGACCGCTACCGGATCGCCTGCCGCCGTCGCTGCAAATCACCAGTCGTTCTCTGATTGCTGCGTCGTCACATCAACTGCTCGTGTCCGAATCAGCCGCCACCGTCCTCGCCGGATCCTCCGACTCAAGCAAAGCCCAGTTGACCGCAAGTGAACCGTCAATCTTTTGCGACACCACCGCCATCAGCGATCTAGCCCGATCAGGTGTGCCTCCGTACGCGATTTCCTCACACTGAATTAGCCACCATCACTGAAACACCAAGCTGCTGGAAACACATACCACAGGGCGTGTAGTCGCACCTGCCGCCGGCGGAAACGGACGTCGCCATTTTGTGCTGTTGCCAGGAAGGAGTGCCACTAGTACAACATTGTCTTCTCAAATCGGTTCCCCAATCGTTGTGCCGTCACCCACCTCTATTGCTGCTGGAACAAACGCGAGCCTACCACCAACACAACCGTGTGTTGTTGCTACTCGTGGAGGCTATTCCTTCGGAAAGGAAGAACAACGAGGGTTGACAAGGAAAACATCACAAATATATAACAATCTTACAGTATATGCGGAAAAAAAAAGTGCTTGGCCCAGATTATCATATTTGCAGATTACTAAAAAATTGCTTAAAAAGAAGTAAATAAAAGAAGTAAATTGCCTAAAAAGAAGTAAATAAAAGAAGTAAATTGAGAGCTAGCCTGGAGGTAATAAGCTCGTTGTGTCACGTGGAAATCTGCAAGGCAGATGTTGCTCTCCAAACAAAAAAAAAGAAGAAGAAAGAAGTGAATAAAAGAAATCAGAACAGTAAGTGTTTTACGTTTTGTGGATGAAGAAATCAAATGTACTAGTCCTTCTTATATAGTGGAGAGGCTGTAACAAATTATGGAAAATTTGCATGATTGAAATCTTAAGAGATTTCAAAAGATCTCTTTTACTTAGAGTAAAGATTTGCAAATCATCAAATATGTTCTCTTCCGTAATCTTGAAATCAAGCAGTAAAGGATGTTGATTTGGGCCTAAGAAGATAAATTGGACTACTTGAAAAATAGCTAAATTGGGCTACTTGAAAAATAAAAAAAAGTTGAGCTAAGGAAAAAAAAAAATTACTTGGATAAGGTAATTTCTCAATTCTAAAAGTCCAAATTTCTAATGCTGAAAATAAAAGGAGTTTTTACGATTCCTTCACATCAAGACATGATGTCCGTGAATAAATTGCAAGAGGGCATTTGTAAGTAATTAAAATTTACGGTCCAATTAAATGGCGACATTTGAATTTTTCTTGATTAAATATCAATTATTAATTTATTTTGGAATTTAAATAAATTAATTCCTAAAAATAAATTAATAAATAATTGATAATTAATTTAAGCCCAACAAATTAAATGGGGTTAAATTAAATGGGGTCTGACTCAAGTCAAACAAGCTCAAATTAGACGAGGCCTGACCCAAGCCAAACAAGCCCAAATTAAATGAGGTCTGGTCCAAGTCAAACAAGTCAAAGTCAAATGAGGTCTGACTTATATCAAACAAGCCCATATGAATTAAATTAGACCCAAATAAAATAGGTCTGATTACAGCCCAAACAAATGAAGGCCCAAGCTCGCAGGATATAACCCAAATAGAGTGGACCAATCAGAATGCAAGACATTTATGAGGTGGCCTTCACCTCTCACCTATATAAAGGGGTCCTCCTCCCTTCATTTGACACACTGAAGCATCTGAAGACAGAGACACTCAGAAGAGATTGAAACACGAGAAATGCTCCTCAAGATCTTCAAGGCGAAGAACGATATACGACCCGGGATTAAGGTGCTAAGCCCCAAGATCAAATATTTCTCATAGCAAGCACGTTGAATTCTTCAGTGTTCTTCGAGCCAAGAACGGCATATGACCCGGGATTAAGGTGTTAAGCCCCCCATATCGAGTGTTCTTCATACACTAAGTTCGTCAGTGTTTTTCGAGCCAAGAACGACATACGACCCGAGATTAAGGTTTTAAGCCTCCAGATCAAGTGTTTTTTCATACACTAAGTTCTTTAATATTCTTTAAGTCAAGAACAACATACGACCTGGGATAATAAAGGTGCTAGGCCACCCAGTTCGAGTGTTTTCACATCAAGCACGTTTAATCCAAACTAAGGCTCGACGCCTCTGGATAAACGTTACAAAGTCCCAAATTCGAGTCCGGATAAGCTTCAACTGAAGATCCGACTCAACACACACAGTCAGCGCAGTCAACCAGTCAAAGTCAAAGTCCAAAATTGGTTCGAGTGAAGAATTAGAGGATCGATAAAGATTGTTTCCTTAATATCAAGTTCAACTCAACTGAATTATCTTTGTAATCCTTTTGTATTTATTTTTATTACAAATACAAAATTTGGTGTTACAAATTTTGGCACGCCCGGTGGGACCGTCTCTACCTCTCATCTCTTCTCTCCACAAGTTTGAAAAATACAACATGGCTCCTATTAAGATCACAGTGGGAAGGACTGCTGCTTCCAAGCTCTCTGATTCAATCCAACTGGATTATCTTTGTAATACTTTTGTATTTATTTTTATTATAAACAAAAAAATTATTGTTACAGGTTGTGAGACGGGTTGACCCATTATTAAAGTATGCATATATGTAAAATATGCTTATTTATAGTTAAAGTATGTCAATAAAGAATCATAATAAAAATAAGACAACACAACAATAAACAAGAACAACAAGGAATATAAAATTAACAGTCCACTAAAGCAGTTCAGATGTACAAAATACTGTAAAACAAACACAAAGAATACGAAAGAAGGAAGCAAGGAAAAAAAGAGATAGCACTTAACTCAAAATAAATAAATAAATAAATAAAAGTAGCAAGAAAATATTCAGTACACCCCAAAGCAATTATATTCAAGAATACAGCAACCATCGCACAAATGTAAATAAGAAAAGATGGACAAAAATAATTGGTGAACAATTAATAATTGCAAACCATCAAAGCAATTAAAAATGCCCAGATAACAGACATATAGAATGAAAGAGTTGAAAAGAAGTAAGGTCACAAAAAAAAAAAAAAAAAACCAATCAAAGTAAAAAAAGCAAAGGATGCAGCAGCAAAAAACATGATAGAAATCAAGAAGAAAAAGAAGCACGAATGCAATTGGTAAATAAACGAGCAAGTAAGAATCCAAAATACAGTGCGCACAAATGACATAAGAAAATAAGTAGTTTAACATCCATGACGAACCTAACCAAATGAGGGATATAAAAAAGCAACAGATCAAGAAACAAGAACAACAAGCAATACAAAAATTGACGAAGCAAGTGGGAAGTATAGAACACAATAACACAAATACGTTGAATACAAAAAGATCCAAGAATTTAAAAGCCAATACTCAGCACAAAACAAAGAAAAGAAGCAAAGCAAGTCAACAATCAGTACAACCAAAAGCAACTAAATTCAAGAATACATCAATATTAGCACAAACGAAAATGGGGGAAAAAAGAATGTTTTAAAATATGGACATGAAGACAGGTAGAATAAGTAAAAGAAAACAGTTAGTAGCAAACTATCAAAGCAAGTAGAACACAAAGACAACAGCAACAAAAGGCACAAAACAAGAGAAGAAGAAGAACGCAGCATCAAACAATATAATTATAATTTAATTGATTATTAATTTTAATTGATTATTAAATTTAAACTACCTATTAATTAATTATAATTGATTTTTTAATTGGAATAGGTTATTCTCAACAATTTAACTAATAATTATAGACAATATATCGTCCAATCGAATTTTAATTAATCCAAATATTTAAATTATATTTAATTAGTTATATTAACAAGTCAAACAAATGTCACAGAGACAATTTTGTAAAAAAATAAATAAAGTGGGAATATTTGCTATTTTACTATTGAGTGGCACTTTTACATTTTAATTTATGGGAGTGGTTATTTATGCTCATGCCCCATACAATTTTATTACCACAAAAAAATATATATATACAAAGAATACAAAAAGTATGAAGAATGAGCGAGAGAAGCAAGACAACGGGTAACCCAAAAGCAAATAGAATTAAGAGTACATTATATAACAATCGAGATCTCAAAAAACACCCATAAACCAAAAAAATATCCATAGGAAACAGAGAGATAATTAAATATAGACACGAAAACATCTAGCAAACCATCAAAGCGAGTAGAATGCATGTAAAATAACAACTAAATAAAGCGCAAAAGAGGAGAGAAAGAAGCGAGGTCACAATTAGAAACAACCAATGCAGGTAAAGATTAAGTAAGCTAAAAATACAATCGCAAAAAGCACGAAGCATGAACACAATTAGTATACAAACATAGCAGGTTAAAATGCCAGAATAGGGCACCTAAAGAATGCAAGAAAATAAGGAGAAAAAAAATAAATCAAACATCGACAACAGCAACATAAATAAGAACGAGGAATAAAAACAAGACAACACATAAATAAACAAGAACAACAAGGAATATATAATTAACAGTCCGCTAAAGCAATTAAGATGTACAAAATACTATAATACAAACACAATCAAGAATACAACAACCATCACACAAGTGCAAATAAGAAAAAATGGACAAAAATAATTGGCGAACAATGAAAGCCAATTAATAATAGCAAACCATCAAAGCAATTAAAAATGCCCAGATAACATACAAAAATCGACGAAGCAAGTGGGAAGTATAGAACACAATAACACAAACACGTTGAATACAAAAAGATCAAAAAATTTAAAAGCCAATACTCAGCACAAAATAAAGAAAAGAAGCAAAGCAAGAGAACAATCAGTACACCTAAAAGCAACTAAATTCAAGAATACATCAATATTAGCACAAAAAAAAGTGGAAAAAAGAACATTTTAAAATATGGACATGAAGACAAAAGGCACAAAACAAGAGAAGAAGAAGAACGCATCATCAAATTTGCACAATATAATTATAATTTAATTGATTATTAATTTTAATTGATTATTAAATTTAAAATACCTATTAATTAATTATAATTGATTTTTTAATTGGAATAGGTTATTCTAAACAATTTAATTAATAATTATAGACAATATATCGTCCAATCGAATATTAATTAATCTAAATATTTAAATTATATTTAATTAGTTATATTAACAAGTCAAACAAATGTCAAAGAGACAATTTTGTAAAAAAATAAATAAAGTGGGCATATTTGCTATATTTACTATTGAGTGGACACTTTTACATTTTAATTTATGGGAGTGGTTATTTATGCTCATGCCCCATATAATTTTATTATAACAAATATATATATATATATATATATATATATATATATATATATATATATATATATATATATAAACACAAAAAGTATGAAGAATGAGATAGAGAAGCAAGACAACGGGTAACCCAAAAGCAAATAGATTCAAGAGTACAGTATATAACAATCGAGATCTCAAGAAACACCCATAAACCAAAAAATATTCATAGAAAAAAAAGAGATCTCTAAATAAAGACACGAAAACATCTAGCAAACCATCAAAACAAGTAGAATGCAAGTAAAATAACAACAACATAAAGCGCAAAAAAGGAGAGAAAGAAGCGAGGTCAATTTTAGAAACAACCAATGCAGGAAAAGATTAAGTAAGCTAAAAATACAACCGCAAAAAGCACGAAGCATGTACCAATTAGTATACAAACATAGCAGGTTAAAATGCCAGAATAGGGCACCTAAAGAACGCAAGAAAACATGGAGAAAAAAATAAACCAGACATCGACAACAGCAACATAAATAAGAACGAGGAATAAAAACAAGACAACACATCAATAAACAAGAACAACAAGGAATATAAAATTAACAGTCCACTAAAGCAATTAAGATGTACAAAATACTGTAATACAAACACAAAGAATATGAAAGAAGAAAGCAAGGAAAAAAAAGATAA
Organism: Pogostemon cablin; assembly: GCA_023678885.1. NCBI lineage: Eukaryota > Viridiplantae > Streptophyta > Magnoliopsida > Lamiales > Lamiaceae > Pogostemon > Pogostemon cablin. The sequence goes on along the minus strand of CM043004.1, from coordinate 6,842,516 downwards.
CACTTAACTCAAAATAAATAAATAAATAAAAGTAGCAAGAAAATATTCAGTGCATCCTAAATCAATTATATTCAAGAACACAACAACCATCGCACAAGTGTAAATAAGAAAAGATGGACAAAAATAATCAAAGGATGCAGCAGCAAAAAGCATGATAGAAATCAAGAAGAGAAAGAAGCACGAATACAATTGGCAAATAAACAAAGCAAGTAAGAAGCCAAAATACAGTGCGCACAAATGACATAAGAAAACAAGTAGCATAACATCCATGACGAACCTAACCAAATGAGAGAGATAAAAAAGCAACACAACAAAAAACAAGAACAACAAGCAATACAAAAATTGACGAAGCAAGTGGGAAGTATAGAACACAATAACACAAACACGTTGAATACAAAAAGATCAAAGAATTTAAAAGTCAATACTCAGCACAAAATAAATAAAAGAAGCAAAGCAAGACAACAATCAGTACACCCAAAAGTAACTAAATTCAAGAATACATCAATAATAGCACAAACAAAAATGGGGGGAAATGAACATTTTAAATTAAACAACACAAGGCACAAAATAAGAGAAGAACGCAGCATCAAATATGCACAATATAATTATAATTTAATTGATTATTAAATTTAATTGATTATTGAATTTAAATTACCTATTAATTAATTATAATTGATTTTTTAATTGGAATAGGTTATTCTCATATATGTAAAAGTTCCCACTAAATAGTAAGGTCACAATCAGAAACAATCAATCAAAATAAAAAAAGCAAAGGATGCAGCCGCAAAAAGCATGATATAAATCAAGAAGGGAAAGAAGCACGAATGCAATTGGTAAATAAACGAAACAAGTAAGAAGCCAAAATACAGTGCGCACAAATGACATAAGAAATCAAGTAGCTTAACATTCATGATGAACCTAACCAAATAAGGGATATAAAAAAGCAATACAACGAGAAACAAGAACAACAAGCAATAAAAAAATTGACGAAGCAAGTGGGAAGTATAGAACACAATAACACAAACACGTTGAATACAAAAAGATCAAAGAAATTAAAAGCCAATATCTCAGCACAAAATAAAGAAAAAAGCAAAGCAAGACAACAATCAGTACACCAAAAAGCAATTACATTAAAGAATACATCAATAATAGCACAAACGAAAAAGGGAGGAAAAAGAATGTTTTAAAATATGGACATGAAGATAGGTAGAATAAGTAAAAGAAAACAGTTAGTAGCAAACTATCAAAGCAAGTAGAACACACAGACAACAACAACACAAGGCACAAAACAAGAGAAGAAGAAGCAAGGTTACCATAAAAACCAACAATGCAGGTAAGAAACTAAGAACGCAGCATCAAAATGCACAATATAATTATAATTTAATTAATTATTAAATTTTATTAATTATTAAATTTTATTGATTATTAAATTATAATTGATTTTTTTTATTTGGAATAAGTTATTCTCAACAATTTAATTAATAATTAAAGACAATATATCGTCCTATCAAATTTTAATTAATCTAAATATTTAAATTATATTTAATTAGATATATTAACAAGTCAAACAAATGTCACAGAGACATTTTGTAAAAAAAAATAGTGTGCATATTTGCTATATTTACTATTGAGTGGGCACTTTTACATTTTAATTTATGGGAGTGGTTATTTATGCTCATGACCCATACAATTTTATTACCACAATATATATATATATATATATATATATATATATATAAAGAATACAAAGAAAATGAAGAATGAGCGAGAGAAGCAAGACAACGGGTAACCCAAAAGCAAATAAATTCAAGAGTACAGTATATAACAATCGACATCTCAAGAATCACCCATAAACCAAAAAAAAAATATCCATAGAAAAAAGAGAGAACATTCCTAAATATAGACACGAAAACATCTAGCAAACCATCAAATCAAGTGGAATGCAGGTAAAATAACAACATAAAGCGCAAAAGAGTTGAGAAAGAAGCGAGGTCACAATTAGAAATAACCAATGCAGATAAAGATTAAGTAAGCTAAAAATGCAGCCGCAAAAAACACGAAGCATGAACACAATTAGTATACAAACATAGTAGGTTAAAATGCCAGAATACGGCACCTAAAGGACGCAAGAAAACAAGGAGGAAAAAATAAATCAAACATCGACAACAGCAACATAAATAAGAAAGAGGAATAAAAACAAGACAACACAACAATAAACAAGAACAAGGAATATAAAATTAACAGTCCACAAAAGCAATTAAGATGTACAAAATACTGTAATACAAACACAAAGAATACGAAAGAAGGAAGTAAGGGAAAAAAAGAGATAGCACTTAACTCAAAATAAATAAATAAATAAATAAATAAAAGTAGCAAGAAAATATTCATTACATCCCAAAGCAATTATATTCAAGAATACAACCACCATCGCACAAGTGTAATTAAGAAAAGATGGACAAAAATAATGGGCGAAATTAATAATAGCAAACCATCAAAGCAATTAAAAATGCCCAGATAACAGACATATAGAACGAAAAAGTTGAAAAGAAGCAAGGTCACAATAAGAAACAACCAATCAAAGTAAAAAAAGCAAAGGATGCAGCAGCAAAAAGCATGATAGAAATCAAGAAGAGAAAGAAGCACGAATGCAATTGGTAAATAAACGAAGTAAGTAAGAAGCCAAAACACAGTGCGCACAAATGACACAAGAAAACAAGTAGCTTAACATCCATGACGAATCTAACCAAATGAGGGATATAAAAAAGCAACACAACAAGAAACAAGAACAACAAGCAATACAAAAATCGACGAAGCAAGTGGGAAGTATAGAACACAATAACACAAACACGTTGAATACAAAAAGATCAAAGAATTTAAAAGCCCATACTCAGCACAAAATAAAGAAAAGAAACAAAGCAAGACAAAAATCAGTACACCCAAAAGCAACTAAATTCAAGAATACATCAATAATAACACAAACGAAATAGGTGGAAAAAAGAACGTTTTAAAATATGGACATGAAGACAGGTAGAATAAGTAAAAGAAAACAGTTATTAGCAAACTATTAAAGCAAGTAAAACACACAGACAACAGCAACACAAGGCACAAAACAAGAGAAGAAGAAGCAAGATTACAATAAAAACCAACGCTACATCAAAATGCACAATATAATTATAATTTAATTGATTATTAAATTTAAACTACCAATTAATTAATTATAATTGATTTTTTTATTTGGATTAGGTTATTCTCAATAATTTAATTAACAATTATCGACAATATATAGTCCAATCGAATTTTAATTAATCTAAATATATAAATTATATTTAATTAGATATATTAACAAGTCAAACAAATGTCATAGAGACAATTTTGTAAATAAATAAATAAATTGGGCATATTTGCAATATTTATTATTGAGTGGGCACTTTTACATTTTAATTTATGGGAGTGGTTATTTATGCTCAGGCCCCATACAATTTTTATTACCACAAAAAAAATATATAAAAAGAATACAAAAAGAATGAAGAATGAGCGAGAGAAGCAAGACAACGGGTAACCCAAAAGCAAATAGATTCAAGAGTACAATATATAACAATCGAGATCTCAAGAAATAACACTTAGTAATAATATAGTATTTACTTTCTCTTCAATTCAAATAATGAATTTCAAGAAGCATAGAATACAGCTACATTGGCCACAATGAGAAGAAAAATCATTACCTCATGCAATAAATTGTTTCCTTCACTAGACATGCAGAAGACCCACTTTATGCTTGAAGGAAGAGCTGGAACGGAAGAGTTACTCTACAATAGAAACTTTATTAAATAAAAAATATACAAAGTTCATAATATGAGGTGGAAGGATTAAACAAATAGAAAACTGATCAATGCTTTGTCTATCAAATACTCTAGAACACACCAATCAGCTGAGTCATAAAGAAGAATGATATATACTCATATCATAATTTATCTAGCAATTTTTACGTTACCAGTTAGTCTCTACACAAGATTTTTGCTTGTTTTAAACGCACCCCTCATGTCCAAAGCATCACATATGGACATGTTTATTAGCTACAAACTTCTATTATTTTTTAAGGAAAAATAAACCTTTCAAGGTTGGTCATACTTCCATAATCCATTTGCACAAAGTCCATCCGAAAATAAAAGTTTCAATTAGGGTTATAGACTCATTATCACAGTGCAATGAAGAAATGACGAGAAAATTATCAGTCAAAAAGAGGGAAATGAAAAGGAAAATTTACATAATTGTTGTTTCCATGCATGTGTACCTTATTAATGGGCACCATAGACCCATTGGTTGGATGAGATATTTCATTCTGACCCTGTATTATAGTTCCATCCTGAATGGAAATCAAGCAGAGAGAAATATATATAATTGGAAAATCATATGATCCTTCTAAGGTTTCACAAATGGCTCAATATGTTCTAAGGAACATTGTCTCCATAGTATGATTTAATTAGAACTTTAAGAAAAAATGATCTTGAGAAAAAACTTTTAGCACCATGAAGTTAAAAACCCATGAATTTTCTCTTGCTAGACCCAAATAAATTTCAAAATGTCCATTAGCACCTCATTTGCATTCTACCAATATTAACTGTGACCACCCTTTCAGTATCCTGAAATTACTTCCACGACCAATATCATATTCTAAAAATAGCAAGGTAGCAGTTATAACAAATATGAGAAAGATAATATGAAACGAGAGAGAACAACACATCATTTTAATGTGGTCCTCAAACTATGTGTCAGGCTTAACACATCCGTCTCCTCTAACAATAAACACAAACCAGCATGTAGAATCTATAAGACAAGTAAAAGTTATGGACACACTATATGCATTGCATCTTTTTATGCAGTTCTGTAACAAGTTTTCCAGATTTAAAGAATGTTGTAAAGCAAATCTATTCACTTTGGGACTTTCACAAAACATATAAGCAACCACAAAACTAGATCGCTTATACTTGTATCATATTTAGAGTTTTGCCAAAAATCTACTGTTGTTATGCCTGTCAAAACAAATACAGTATGGTTGTATGGAAAAAGTTGAAAATCTGTCAAAACAAATACAGTATGGCTGTATGGAAAAAGTTGAAAAATCTGACAAAATTGCACATTATTATTAAAAGAAATATACATGTGTACCTATAATTGGGATCCCAATCTGAATCAGGCAGCGAGTTACTGGCTTCCAACTTTTCATATCCGCTAATACAGACAGTTTGCATATGTGATGAGGAGTAACCAGTGGTTACACTACTCCCTCCATGCTGTGGTCTCCATGTTGGTGCACTTAAGGTGGGATGTCTGTCAAAACAAATACAGTATGGCTTTATGGAAAAAATTGAAACTTCTGACAAAATTGCAACAAACGGGATAAAATGACAGTCCCCTAAAATGATATCCTTCGTCAAACGGGCAACCAACTGCAACATAAAAGAATCTATGTCAAGCATACAACAAAAATTTCAAAAGGCAAAACAACCCACAAAATGACTGTTGAGTCCATATGGTAATAAACCCATATATGATCTAGAAAATCGATTGTAAGAACGTACAAATAATGCAAGTAACTAGATTTCTAGACATGCTTGACCACATCACAATATCACTCAATCAAATGTACAAGTAGTATAATAAAACAATCTTCATCAGCCTATGTGAAGTTCTTAGAAGTTACAGCGGGATGTGTATCAAACTAGCATTACACACTCCTCAACATTACACAGACTAGAAATTTCGTAGGCAAAGATAAATCAAACATCAAAACTACAAAACAAGTAAAGACAACACAACTTTCAGCTTAGCAAAGTAGGAGGTGCATAATACATAACACATACACAGCGAATACAAAAAAAGACGACGAAGCAAGGGTAATAATCGCTTCGAAGCTCGAGCAACAGGGGAGGCAGAGTACATGTTTTTGATGTGTATAGTTGACCACTCGGTGGTCGACTACAACAATTCGATGCGGGCTTCGTGCATGGGCTCGATTCAAGTCTTGCAGTTGAGTCGAGTCCGGTCGAGTTCTGGCCATTTCTTCATGTTTCGGCTCCCGACTCTGTTTTGCTCTATTTTCACCTGTTTTTCATACAATTAAAGCTCATTTTAAGACATTTATCAATTTATAGCACAAATCTCTATATTGAACATAAAACACCATCAAAAGTTACACAAAACGGATAAAATCATATGAAAATACACATAAAAAGACAACAAAATCTAGGTGAAAATAACGACGATCAAGCCCCCCACCAAACTTAAAGTGTTGCTCATCCCCGAGCAACGAAAATGATAAACAAAGAGGAAAAATTTTCGTCTAAGAAAAGACCTAATGAATATACGCAATAACACATCATAAGTAATAAGGACTACAAACTATGTCAAGTTACCGTACAACATTAAACTCATAACATGAAAAATTAACAAGTTCAATTCAAAGAGAATAAAAAGTAATATAGTCCCTTCTGGTCCAAGCCTCACATCAGATACCAAATTTCACTCAACACTCTATAAAGTGAGGTAAATCAACACTAATCAACCGATTGGCCCAATGCACCATAAGCTTGCTCGCGGACTACATTCACAAGCCACCATAACTTCAATTAATGATCAAAAAGGTCTTTATTTTTGGATGTAATTATAGGCTTTTTGGTAAGGGTAGGAAGAATATGGATAAACGTGACTTATCGAGTGTAAGTAATTAAAGAGATGATCAACTTCTTCCATTCCTTCACTTCTCTTTCTTCCTTTCTTTTCTTCTATAATCACAAGCACTTGATCATTATCATTCCTTGGATTTTTTTAGCTTCTTTTGATTGCAAGCTTCTTTTTTTTGAATTTCGATTCACTTGAGCATATTTTTGTTGATTCTACTCCTTTTTCTTGTTTCGAAGGTTGCATGTGCATTTTGCTTGAGCTCTTTTCATCCTTTCCTTTGCTTGTTTGTCATTTTCTTTCTTCTTTTGCGCAATTCTCACATCAAACCTTTCAAACAACCATCTTTTCAATCGCTCACACAAAGGGTATATGTATAAGGCTTAAGTGGGTAATCATGGCTTGAAATGTGCTTCAATCACAAGAAATAGGCTTAAAGGTTCAAAGTGGCTAACTAAGGATGATGTATAAAGGTAAGGAAATATATGGCAATGACTTAAAATAAAAAGGATGGCCTAAAATCATTTCACAAATCTCCACTAGTTGGGCTCATTATCGTAGTCCTTAAGCAAGTTCTAGCTTACCAAAGCTTAATCGATCCACTCATGAAGAAATAACCATGGATGCACGGTTGAGGCTCAAATGCTCACAAGCTTTTGCTTGGACCTTAAGGAACCTATTACACTTTCATTTATCTCGAAATTGAACAACTTAAGTAAATCATGTCACAATTTTAAATAGTAGAAATTCTTAACATAACTCGTCATCACTTATCACAAATAACACATCATCACTCATATTCAAAAACGACTTACAACATCCCCAAAATAAACCACTAAACAACCTTATACAATTATAAAAATACAAACAAAACATACAAATAAGGACTCACCAAACAAGAAACAATACAAAAACATATAACATGAAAAAACGGAATCCATCCATCAAAAATTTAAAGCATGTCCTCAACATCTATAATCATGTAAGCTCAAGAATATCCCCATCACACTCAAATAGAAAAGTAAACTAAAATTCTAAAATAAAGCAAGTAAACCTCCCAAATACATAACAAATGAAGTAGCATATCAATCCAAACAAATCCAAATTAAAGTAAAGTCTATGCTATGCAAACAGAAATGATGAATCATAAAGTGAACTCCCTTGGATATCCGGAGGTGGAAATGGCTGGCAGGCTCATTGTTTAAATTTTCTGAACCTTCATGAACTCGGCTCGAGTATGCTACTCGACGCATGCTCTCGGCTTTAGCTCGACTCGAATCCAGAGTGGTCGAGTTGATATTTCAGGTGTCAGCACACGACCTTTGTACAAGTATCCGCACACGATTTGAGTCCGAGCATCGATTCCAGCATGGTCGAGCAGGAGTCTCTAATGTTGGTGCTTGACTTCTTTATAGGGCCGAGCTCAGCTCAAGTTCCAATAGCTATTTTTGAAAAAATTTGAACTTCAAGCCCTGCTTTGCCCTGCTCGGTTGCTTCTGATACACCTCATATATGCTGAAAAACTCATCAAAAAAATGAAGAAGCACGAACACAATCAGTAAACCAACAAAGCAAGAAAGAAACCAGAGTATAGTGTACACAAAGGACAAAAGAAAACAAGAAAAAGAAAATACATTAAACATTTAAACACTAAAACAAGTAAAAGATCCATAACAAATCCAATCAAAGCAACAGAACAAAGCAACACAACGATTAAAAATAACAACGACCAATATAAAAGTTATAGTCCACTAGAGCAAGCAAGAAGTACATAATACGAAAGAAAGAACCGACTAAATATGAACATCCATTTCCAAGTATAATAAGTAAGAAAACATCTTGCAAACTATTAAAGCAAATAGAACGCATAGATAAAAGCAGCATAAACAAAAAAAAGCCATCAAAGCAAGTAGAACACTTGACAGCAACATAAGAAGGGAAGAAATGGACTAGGTTACAATTAGAAACAACCAATGTAGTTAAGCACCCAAGAATTCCACAGAAAAAAGCACGACGGTTCGTTTGATAGGTAATATAAGATAAAGTGGTATTATGGATGTAAGTATTACTTATCTTGATATAAGTGGGTAATATGAAAAAGTGAATTTGTTTGGTAGAATATATAAAGATTGAGATTAATATTATGAAGGTGTTTGGTAGGTTGTAGTAATAATTAGTATAAAGTGTAAAATTACGTTTGTGCCCTCACTAAATTTGTGTATTATTATACTCTTTTTTTTCAATATTTTTTATATTTCATTCCAAATAAATTATATTAGAATTGTTTTTTTAAAAAATATGTTATTATTTAAATCTCGAAAAATATATTCAATAAAATGTAATAATAATTAAATTTTTTTAAAGTAATTTGTTATTATTTGATTATGTCATAACTAATATTTATGCTCATCATAAAATGTAAATTTCAATTTGCATTGTTTTCTTGTTATTTTATAAATGTTTTGCAATTAAATATTTATAAAAGTAATATAATCGTCCATACTGCAGCTAAGACTATAACATTAGTGATGCACCATTACTAAAGAATTTAAATAACCTCTAATACTTTATTTATTTCACTAACACTTACATACATTAAAATATCTCACACTAGACTTAGACTCAACCTTTTGTAATAAGTATTCACACTGTATTGTAATAGACCATTCACTGTACAGGCATAACAACATTATGCACAATTCAAATCACTCTAGGACAATACATTCTGGATTCAATTTTGTAGGGTAGGTGCATGATTTCAACCCAACCATCAGCACAATTCAGAGTAAGATGGTTTGGAAATGCAAATTTAAATAAAGCATCAAAACCAACATTCATTACCAATAGAACCAAGCAATTGTTACTCGCAAAATAGGGACAAAAAACACATTGAAAAGAAAGAAAAAAAAATTCGAGCAAAATTCACTTCAAAATTGATAAAAACATAACAGGAGTAATTAATTCATCATATCAAATTCGATCATGTAACACACTTAAAAAAATATCCAACACACTACACTAACTTTAAAACATATCCCACCCAGCTTTAATGCACAAAATATGAAGTTAAAGAAAATCATGATGTTCAATCAACCAAAGATGGAAAAGTGGAATGAATGGAAGGGACTAAAAGTAATGCAAGAATTATTACAATATTAATCATAATACCAATTAGTACTCTTAATGTTTATAAAAACCCACATAATGATGGATCATGCTTACTACTGCAAATGAGACCAGTTGGAATATAGTTTACCAATGTAGTTAAAAATACTGACTTAAGGATTAGAGAAATTACAAAATCCATCTAGCAGCGGAGAGGACATAAAATGCAGTATAAGAAGGTTTTTGTAATAAACAACTGTCACACGTTTTTGTTCTTGAAATGTAGCTATAGACTTCATAAAATAGAACAAAGAGAACATAAAATGCAGATAAGCAGTTGGTAGTAGAACAATTAAGTCTCATATCTGTTTTGGATCAGATACTTAATAGGTGTGATTAGTACTTGTGTATGTCTTATGCTGCCAATTTTTAGTGAAGTAAATTGCTGTAAACTGTTAAAAACTGATTAGGGTGTGGGAATATGGAATATAAAAACCATCAAAAGTAACCACCATGGAAAGCAAGGGGTAAAAACACAATTAATTAAGCAAGCCTATAAAAGTCTTTGGGATTAAACTTGGAAATAATCAAATTCTAAGGGTAATGACTGCTGTATAAAACTCAACAGAACAGAATCTTACGTTTATATCCCAGCTTCATTGTCTTTCTAATAAGTTTTGCACTGGTGGCCTGTATAATAGATGGATGCACATCATGCGCTAAAACTGCTTCACATCTCGTCCTACAACTTCAGATGAACACAATATCTTTTTTTTCCATCTTTGGGCACCTATAAAAATGAAATTATTGCATTCAAGTTTATACAGTATCTCAGTAGAAATTAAGAGATGATATGATGATATATATGTAATTATTTATGTACATGTGTCTTTCCATTAACCCTTAGAAGAACTTATTATTCATTAAAGAAGAGGAGTGTGGTCTCCCAGTGAGCACGGAAAGACCCACCATCAACCACATGATCACTCCAAGTCCTAGATTTTGCCTTGTAAGCAGCGACCTCGACCAACGGCAGGCTGAGTCGATCCATAAAAAGGGGAACAAAGGGGAAACTCTGATTGGGCCATTCTCACAGCAAGAAATCGCACCAAGCAGCGATTGGGGCCTCTGAAATAAATCAAACGGCGGTGGAAGATAACCGGATGAAAAGACGCGAATCCGCCCATAAGAGGAGTCGGAACGGCCAACAATAAACAGAGGAAGCCTCGGCGGTGGCGGTGTTCTGCCAGAGACACTCGTGAAGAGAGGGACAGCGGGTAGACATAGGAGGCAGGGAATCCGTCGATGGTGTGCTGTGGAAAGAAAGCCCAAAGCAGCGCCTATTAGAGCATGAAGAGACCATGGAATTAGGAGCTAAGGCACCGTCGTCTTCCCGTTGCGAAGAAGATTTTTGAATTTGAGACTGTTTCATCTTCCTTTTTACCGTTATCAGTGGAGCGGCCGATTTATTAATGCACTCTTTGGGCAAAGCGTGTTTTACGGGACGATGGCACGTGGCTACAAAGATCCTTATTTCGTGTTTATGAACCCGCGGCCGACTTACGAACTCACATTTTTAGACCAACTGCCGAGGAAAAGTCGTCTGGCGAATTATATACAGAGGGTATTGCGTGGTACGTTGGGGTATGAGTGCACCAACTTAACGAGGAAGGATAAATATGTGATGATGGCTGGAAATGATAGACGTGTTACATCCAAGAAGGACAAGGAAAATGGAGATAATAAGTGAATTTATTGGGAGTATTTATTTTTAATTTTTTTTATGATTAATGTTGTTTTGATTTGAATATATATAGGAAACTATTAAAGAAAAAATATATATTAAAGAAATTGAATTTGTGGGGGTGGTGATGGTAGAGTCGGCTGAATATTACTTTCTCAATATGTATATTGAACTTCAAGTGAAACTAATAGTGTTTTGATTGTCAGATGTTGTACTTATATGTTAATTTTATATTGTCTTCGAGCTAACATGTTATTGTAATGAAATGTTAATTTAGTAACTTATAATAATATGACAAGCGAGTAGTGCTTAGCATTGCCTCAAATACTTCGGAAAACACGGTATACCAAAAATACCGAAATCGTACAGATACCGTACCGAAATTTTTGGTATGAAATTTTTTATACCAATCCCGATACCGAAATATCGGTATGCTGAAATTTCAATACCCTAAAATGCATATCGTTGCCAAACCGTAATTCATACAGTACTGATTTTTTGATATATACCGCAAAATACCGAAATGCTGAAATTTTGTTATATGTCGAGAATTCAACATATTGAATCATACCGAGAATTATCAATATACCGAATCATATTGAAAATTAGATACTAAATTCTTAACTATTAAATTTACATATATCTTTTCAAAATAGTAAACGAATTGCAAGCCTGTTAATTATCTAAAATAATCCTCCTCTAGAATAACTAGCAAAAACTCAAATTCCTCATATTCATAAAAAATAGCTAAAATATGATCTAACAATTGATGGAAAAATAATAGTAATAGTACATAATTAGTGTTTGGACAATTAAAAAAATTCTTACTTCCAAATAATGCACCCTGAACAAAACCCACCTCAAGTTTACTTATGTGCATATACAAAATTTGGATGGCTTAGAGCATTTTGAATAGATCCAGAAACTGACGGCATTTGACTATTAAATTGACAAAATTTCAGAGTTCTAAGTTTTTATGAGAGACAATCATCCAAAAAAATAAAAAAGTGATTAAAGATAAAAGAAAAACCTAACAAATATTTATTGTACAAAGAATATAACTCATCTAAATTATAGAGACCATAAGTATACATACGGATCTAAGTGATTTAGTTTAGAGATCTAAATTCCAAAAATCTCACCAACTCAAATTCCAAAACTGAAAAACATCACACAGATACTTACGGCCGTAGATTTACAGGTTGGAAACTTGGAAAACAACAACAATCCCTATTTTAATTTTTAGGGAGAAGTCGAAAAGTACATCATTAAAAAAACCCTAGAAAATATAAATCTAAAATGAGTGGGACAGAGGCGTGATAGAAGATGAAGCGAAGAGTGATTTATTTCGGCATGATAATGAGGTTGAGTGGTACTACTCTCGGATGAGATATTAATTAATGGAGTTGTCAGTAACTGAATTAATTAATGGACATTGTATATCTTAAACATGGGGAGACTGTCGAGCTCATAATAAGAAGGAGCCCATAACATAATTATGGGATTAGAACGGTAGTGCAGTAATAATATTTTAGTGGTATCTATTATTATTATTGGACTTAAGTATAAGCTTTGGGCTAAACTTGGATACTTAAGCTCAATGGATGTCCAACTCTAATTTCTCCTCATGCTCCCTGTTGTAGCCCATATATAAGTTATCTCAACTGTCTGGAAATCCTAATCTATGAGATTAATCATGCCTAACACTGTGAGGAGGGTGAGGGAATATCAGAATGAGAAGATCTCGAAGATCGTCGCCCACACGACGTCGAGATTGGACTTGGGAATACAGCAGAAGACTGGAAGGTTGTTTGCTGCTGCTATCCGCCACCTTCTATGACTTTTATAAAATCTTATAGACCTAAAAATTAGACGTGTGATATTCTGACGGAAAGCCACGGAAGAGAGGATCGTTTTGGGGAATAGATCACTCAAATCCGATGAGAGAGTTATGCCCAAAATGGTGAGGCTGCGCAGGCTGGTGGCGAGAATTCATCGTCTTCAACATACCCTGGTAAAAGGTAATATGTTTCTTATTTTCATGCTTCCGCTGTATATTAGAAACGTATGGAACCCTAATGAGTCATGTTAACCAAAAGATCAAACGCCAATAAGGTATCTGTCAAACCAATCTGTAGTCGCTACCGCAATCTAATTATTGCAGATGATCCCCAACAGTTCTCAACATAAAAGGCTAGATAATGAGATATTAATAGAGTTAATTTCAAGAATTTGAGATTATCAGTAAAAATAAATGACAGTAAATAGACTAAATAAATATTAATTATATTTAGAAAAGATAAAACAACAACAAAGCTAAATAATTGTTTATTAATCTCCTGACCGTCCACTCCGTCTAGCTTCATCAAAGCAACTACGAAGACTTGGTTTAGAATTTATCATAATACCAAGTTTAAACTTTAAAAGCTAAAATTAAAAAATGAAAGCAGATTATAGAGAAAAACCTAACCTGAGGAAGCCTTCAAAATCTATCTCTTCCATCATATGTGTGATTTTCCCAACTGTTATCTTATCTCCTCGTACAATATTAACCTTACCATTCTGATTATTCGTCGTAATGAACTAAAAATAGAAGTAAAGATTATTAAGGCCCAATATTTGTTGTATACCAAAGAAAAATTAAAATGATCTTAGATATCTTGCTCAATCTCATATTCACAATACTGTTCGTGATTGCAAAAAGTTAACAGAATTGATGCTAATTTTACATTGATATACTAATTAGAAAGCAATTCAATAAAACCATTTTTTATGCAAAAGAATGACCCATACGACATACCTCACTTGCAATTGTAACTCCAACAACAATGGGTTCCAAAGTCAAGTAAGTCAGACCACGCCTCCCTCTTCAGAATCTTCAAGTGTGCAAATACCACAGCGAAAAATAAAGTTATGGAGAAAGACGTACCCTGAATACAATACAATGAAAGAAGGAAGCAAGTTTAATAAATCATGAGATTCGATCCTTGGATGTCAAAATGTAACATCTCTATAAGGAATAGTAGTAGAAAAACATACTTGAAAATAAATAATCTAAATCATCAAGTATCACTTTCAGTACAACAACTATACATCCACTCTATGCATCTCTAGATAAGCTAATCAGAATAAAAGTTTATTTTTAAAAAATCCACCACTATTCTTAAAATAATAATAAACAATGAAATAATGAGCAGTCACCTGTTGACATTGCTCAACTTCCATACCATATAATCCCAGCTTTTGTTTACTACCAATTATCTAAGCCTCTTTACAAATTTTTGCCAACATTTTCCCTGTCACACATAAAATATTTATTAGGGTGGTTGGAACTTCACATACTTAAATTAAGTATGTATTATGAAATCATAAATGTCATCTCTTTAATGCAGTGATTCATATTAGTAAAAATTTAGAACGATACAAGTAAATATATTAAGATCAAGATCTCACCTTACTGATAGTGAAGAGCATAATGAATTAATGGTTGGTGAACAACAAATAATGCATTCTTGAGTTGAAAATTGTAAGTTTGTGGCTGTAGATACAGATCCCCCTCGAACCCTCGACAAACTTCAGTCGATCCCCTTTTTTGGAATTCTGTGTAGTAGAACGATCTTTTTGTTCACCAGAATAACCACCACCACAGAAACAACACAAACACTGTGGAAGCGCTACCATGAAGCAGAGGCAGGAGGTGGGTCTGATGCCTTCGCCTCTTATGGAAGTGGATTTGAAGGCGGATGTAGCTATTTTTCATGGGATTTCGAATGAAAACTCTCTCAATCCTAATTCAGGAGAGAATGAAATGACTTAGATATGTTGTGGATTTGTAGCACTGAAGACCAAAAGACAGTCGACACTCTCTTATTTTTCTGCAAAAACTGATAAAAATGCAAACGTTTCAGATTTCCAAAATGAATAAGCTTGCGTATCTCTAATTAATTTAGGTCCATTAATTAAGAGTAAGGCCAAGATCATAATAAGAGAAAATAATTGAGGGTAATATGGGAATAAAATATTTTACATAGATATGACACTTTTAATATATTAGGATTAAGATTTTTACTTTTAATATATTAATGTTAAGCACGAAAATCCGCACTTTTTATAGGCCGTTTCCATATGATTATTACATTATTTTAACCTTATTTGTGGAGTTTATTACTAAAATCTGCACTTTTTATAGGCCGTTTCCATATGATTATTACATTATTTTAACCTTATTTGTGGAGTTTATTACTTACTTTCATAATTTCTATAACTTCATAGATATTGAGATTTTGTAGAATTTAAGCCTAATATGGGGTGAAATTTATAGAGTTTTAAAAGGGGATAAAATGAGCATAATTGAATTGGGTGCGCACGGTCATTATGCCGTGAGAAGTACATGAGGTGTCAAAGATTAAATTCTTAATTATCACAAGGGATATGCAAAGTGAGTGATTTTGCAAACAATTTTTTGAACAATTGTGATTGCCACGTTATTCATATTGTTGGGTAGTAGTTTATTGAAAAATCAAAAGAATTAGTAGAGCCCACACTTATTATTTGCATGCAAAAGTATTTTCTTAAGGCAGGCCCATGAAGAATTGTAGCCCACCGCATTACAACCCACTTCACACATCTGATTATAAGAAGTCGTGAACATCAGACATCATCACACAACTCCAGAATGCCGTGAGCTAACCTCTACCACGCCGCTTTCCGCCTCTCATCTATAACCTTCACCCGCCTTTCATCCATCATCACTCACACTCAGTCACGGTATTTACTACTTGAGAAGGAGAATGGAGGAGGATCATCAAGACGGAAAGAAAAGGCGAAAAATTACGCCGGACGAAGGATTTTTCTTCTTTCTTTAATTTCCTATTTTTGATTCATAGGCTCATGGGTATGAACAATTTTACCATGATTGTTGCTTGTAATACCATGTACTGGTTTTCTCTTGATAATTTTAGGGTTTGAAAGTTTATCATGTTTATTTGAGATTTTAGACATGTGAAGTTTTTTTGCAGAATGTTTATTTCTTATTGACATTTTATTTTAAACTTATATGATCATGTTTCTTAATTCTTATGACATTATCATTGATTGTATGATTGAGTTTGAATGTGTTACAAGATTATATTTGTTATTTCGTAGCATTAAAAGGGATTGAGCAATATATAACTTTTAATTGTTTGACCATCAATATAGGATATCTTATTATCTTTGAATGACAATTGTCAAGGAGAAATAGAGTAAGCAAACCATAATCCAATTCCTTTAGTACCTAGAAATGATAGATTTTTTGCACTAGCCTATATGGAATTTTGCATGTGAATTGCCTATAAAGCGATTGTGGGTATTTAATTTCCTTAGTACCTAGAAAGAGAATATGGGGTTATCTTATTAATTTGGTCCTATGAATTTATATTCTTTAAAACTATTAAATCTTACTTGCCATGAGTGGTTTAGAATGCTTAAGTGATCATTCCTATAAAATTCTGCATGATTTGATTCTCTTATTTATTTGTCTTATTTCACATGATAAACTGGATTTTTCTAAAACTATCTTATTCTTGTCTCTTGAAACACATGTGATTGAGTGTGGCTATTATTTTATATATATTTTTTTGCAATATTAGTTAATTAATTCCAATTCATAAAAGGTTACTTGTCTTAATTATTAGTGGTGTGAATTATTTAGTGCGTATCCTGTTTAACTCTAATCCATTGGTTCGATATTTTATTTCTTGGTCACTCGTTGTACACAATGGTAGAGTATTCTTGCTATATAAACACGTAATTAAAATTACGATCAAGAATACTCGGCAACGGCAATGGCGCCATTTTTTGGTATCATGAAAATATATTGGTGGAGTCTTTACTTTGTACCATGGGGTACGATCCGCTCCTCCTGATCTCCGCTTGCTTGATTCCTCTTTTAAGGATTAGCACCCTCTGTGAGAAATCTTTTCCTAGTACTATTGGCAAATCTTCGTCTGATCCTTTAGGAAAGACTCCTTCCTTTGCTGTGCAGATACCGGCTCCTAAATTAATGTATGCCGTAAAATACTCTACACGGTGCTCCTTATATATCATCCCTACGATGATATATATAGAAAACAGACTTGTGGTCATGGGTAGATCAGAGCTTATAAAAAGCCTTTTCTAATGAACTTTGTATCTTTTTTCCTTGACCGTAAACTCCATTCCATCTTGTAAACATTCCCAAGGTTTGTGATCCTTGAGAAACTCCAATCCCAGCACTAGTTCTTCTGGGAATCTTCCTGCAACTCCCTCGATTATTAGCTCAAGATCACCAAGTTTGAGTTGTCATTGGTATCTCCCAGTTGTTGGTTGTTGAAGATAATATAAGACATCACAAGGAATAAAGTTTTCCTTTTAAGTGATATCGAATACTACTTCGATTCCTTTCCATCTGGGCATTTTAGTTCACTCTTTGTTGTGAACTTTTCTGGGTCCTGGATTACCTCCACGATTGGTTTCTTTCCCCATCTCTTACTGATCATTCTATCTTCTTGGAAAGAAATCCTCCTTTTCTCGAATCTGAGCTTGTCTTGCTTACTCCAGACTGGCTTGTATTTGATTTGCAAATCCATGTCGTGGATTGGCGGTAACTCCATTATTTCTGGCCTGGTTGCACATGCAACCCTTTCGAACACTTCTGGTATCTCAATATACTCCTTCATTTGGAATAAATCCGAATAATGAGTGTTGGATAGAGCATATGAGATATTGTAGTTGGTTCTCTTCTTTCATCAAATCTTTATTCTTGAAATCTTGATAAAGGGTTAGTACTCTACTGAAATCTTTATCTGCCAAATTATAGGTAATCCTGGGGTAGATGTAGGATACCACCTCCTGCATACAGATTCTCTGATATTCCACCCAAGCATGCCTCCCTCGTATTCTTGATTCTCTTATCAAATATTGCAATATTGATTGGTGTATCGATACCTTCTTTGAAAGTTGCTTTGATGAGGATCTGAATAGTTCCAATATGGATCCAGGACATAGTCTTAGCGACTTCTCTCTAGAGTTTACTGAGTTCCTTCTTGATCTCATCGATTGGAACTAGCTGCATTTCTATCATATTTGCTGTGAACTCCATAGGAATGATAATCTCTCATTTGGTGATGTGATGCTTTCTCTTTTTGAAGCTAAGAAACCGTTCCAATCTTCCTACAGTGAATCCATTGTATAGATTGAGTCTTAGGTCCTCCTTCATGATTCTCATAAGGGCTTTATGAGAAATGGATGTCTGGGAAAAGAATCCAGACATATCTTCTTGCATATCCTGCCTGAAGCTTTCTTCTTCACTCCGACTCATCTTCGGAGGACTCGTCTTGACTGAAGAACTCTTCTTCATAGATGCTCTCGTCTGAGGGTATATCCTCAAATTGATATACATGTACCAGATATTGGAAGTAAATAGCTTTCTCCATTTCTGGAGTCGTTTCGAACAGTCGCACTCCTTGCTTCTGGTTCTCCGGGCAATCGGGTGAGATATGCCCTCTAGCTCCACAAGTGTAGCAGTTACAATCCTTGAATCTTTCGTTAGCTTGTGTAGCTTCTCTTCAAAATGTATTTCTTGTGGGAGTTCTTCCGGTACTTCTCTGGTTTGATCTTGAGGATGAGGCTTGACTTCTTGAACTTTATTTTGATGGTCCAGACCTTTGTCCTGATTTATAGCTTCAAGGCTTTTACTTGGACCAAAAGGATCTTGGTCTTCTGGACCACCATCCTCCGCTTCTTTGTGTGTAAGGATGATCTTTCTTCATCCTTTTCTGTTTCCTTGGATTTCTTCCAATGATGGTTGGAAGATCGTTACTCTTGCAGCATAAGGGTACTGTCTTGTTGATTCCCCTTAATCTCTTGTAATTTTTGTGTAGTGATGCCTGATGACACCACTCCGCAATCTTGGCCTTAAGGAAAGACATCCTCCTTGCTATTGAATCTAGCTCGCATGGTTCGTATTCTTTGATAAGCATTTCTCTCCATGGGCTTGGAATCTTAGCAAATAACAGGTGGAATACTTCCTCCTCCTTGATCTTCGATTTCCATCTATACTTTGTGAAGAGTTTGATGTACTCATCTACGTGACAGATGTCAAGTTGTTCCAGGCTGTATTGAGCATTTCTATACTTCTTCTTCTTTTCTTCTTTCATTCCTTCGAGTAACCAACTCCGATGAAATGGATCTTGAAGATCTTGGCCATGCGATCAACAATATTGCCAAGATCTTCGCCTTCCATGGCCTCCCACTTGACTTCGTCTGAGAGCACCTCTCATACGCTTTTTACTGATCCTTCTAAGCTCATAGTTATTAATCTTATGAATCCTTCTTTATCCAGCACTAGTGCTCCTCCTGTAATCTCCATTGCATTTGTGCATTCGTCGATCAAGGTCTCTCTTTTCTTGAAGTCTAGAGTGTTGAGGTTTAGGATCAACCCGTATGGATTTATCAGTTCAAGGTGAGATCGACCATATGGGGTGTTGAGTAGATTAGATCCTCGAACTCGACTTGCTCCTTTTGACATTCTTATGGCCTTCATTTTATAATTTCCTTGGTTATAGGATGTCTCTTCTTGTCTTACTTCATGGATTCCGTATGTTCCAGAAGTTCCTTCATTTTGGCTCATATCATCGGGAGCCTGAAACTGCTGTTGAGAGTTTGAAGTTTCTCTAACATTCATTTTTAGATCTACGATAGTTAGTCCTTGGAAGGACTCATATAGATCTTATAGATCCTCAAGATTCGCTCTTTCTATCCAGATATGTGGATTCTCCTCGAAGGATAGCGATCATCTTCTCACTTTCTGTCTTTGGTCTTGTGACCTCCGTCGTCTTTCCCTTTTGGTGTAAAAGGGGTTCTATTTCGAAGGTTGGTGGTAACATTCCTCCAAGCCTTCTTCCTGTCTCCTTGGTTTCTAAGGACTTTACTTGTTTTATCAGCTTCTTGATGAGGTCAAGTTGTTTGTTTTGAAACGTCTCCACCTTATCCATCTTGAGGCTGATCTCAAATATCGTCTTGGACATGTTTTGGCAATATTCTCCAAAGAATTTCACTGTCTTATGTAATTCTCTAAGATCTTGGTTCATCTTAGAGTTATCCGCCTCGATCTCTCTCCACTCTGTCAATTTGACCACCATAGTGATATGGCTTAGAGATCTCCCTTAGACCTTGATTCGACCGCCTTCTCCATTATTCGTGTCTGGGAACACGTCCATGGATCTCTGTGAAATTGTGGAGTTCCACTGTATTTCTTGACACTTCCTTGGAGTATCATATCTCCTTCTGACGGTCTTCCTCCAGATGTTCTTCCTTGGTGTAATAGGCACGAGCTTCCGCCCATTTCCATCCTCTTCTAAGACCTTTCTAGAATCGGTTGTTGGCCTCAACTTTCTTTTTTGCTTGTTGTCTATACAAAATATTGTAGTATTGTTGTATAGAGCTAGTCATTTCATCATATCCAACGAGCCAGAAAGCGTTGTTGCTCCAGTTTTGAACAGGGTTTATGGTCCTTATTTTTTTGAAACTCTCTTGTCGTTAAGTGATATAAATTTATTATAATTTTTTCATTCGTAAATAAATAAACCTAGGACTCTGATACAATTTTGAAGCGTGAAGATTACGAAGAAAATTGGTATAAAATGAAATATGGAGGTTAATATTTTAATTAAGATGTATAGTCAAGTAGTGTTGTGAAAAATATGTTGTTAAAAACATGTTGAAAAAGGCTTGGACCACTTAACCGACTTTAGGGACATTTTGGGAATTTTTTCAAATGTTGGCTATTTTTGTTAGTTTTTTGTTTTCTTGCTAGAATTGTTTTTTTGCATTTGAATATGTGGCTACTTTTTCACATTACCCTTTTAGATATTATTAAAATATGATTATTGATAATTTAATATTTTTAAAATAATAAATAATAAATTAAAATATAATTGTTTCAATGGGAGGATTACTACTAGGTACATTAAAAACTCCTTTATTACGATGAGATACAAATATACAAAAATATTACTACTAACTACATAAATATATAGTGAAATTCTAATATTACCCTTACAATGTGCTGCACATAAATGTTTGTGTGCAGCAAAAGTTCGTGTGCAACAATGGATATGTGCAGCAAAAAAAGTATGTGCAACAAAAATTATGTGGAGTAAAAAAAGTGTATGCAAAAAAAAATTATATACTAATACTCTCTGGCGGAGGTGGTCCGGCGAAGTTCCGACGAATTTTCAGCGGAGGTCCGGCGGTGAGTGGGTGAGGGGTTTAGGATTTTTGGTTTTAAAGTGTATGAGACACTACAAGAAATAGCTGAAATATCAACGGAAATATTTCGCCGGTAATTACCTACAGTACCGACGGATTACCGACGTTTTATTAATTCATTTTTTTAAATCATCAAAAGAAATTTTCAACAATTTATAGACTTCATTTTTTTATTTAAATTTTCTGAAAACAATTTAAATTAAAACTAATCTAAAGAAACTTAAATTCAATATAGAAATTCGAAATTAACATTTGTGACGGATTACTGATGGAATTAACGACGGATAAAAATTCGTCGTTAATTCTGTCGATATTTTAGTGGGATTATATCCCGGAATATTACCGATGATAAGTTTTCGTCGCTAAATAAAAGAAAATTATTAAAAATAAAATAATTTAAGTCTTTAATTTACCGACGGATTTAATCTGTCGGTAAATATATAAAATTTTATTTAAAAATAAAATTATTTTAGTCTTTAATTTATCGATGGATTTAATTCATCGGTAAATATATAAAATTTTATTTAAAAATAAAATAATTTTAATCTTTAATTTATCGACGGATTATATCCGTCAGTAAAGATATAAAATTTTATTTTAAAATAAATAATTTCAATCTTTAATTACCAATTAATTAATCCGTCGGTAAATATATAAAATTATATTTAAAAAAATATTTTCAGGCTGTATAATATAAAATTTTATAAAAACTGAGTGAAATATAGTGACGGTTATTTTCGTCGGTAAGTTATATCTTTATTTACTCCAACCAGTCCTCTTCCTCCCGTTAAAACGTGTCACGCGAGTGAAATTAGGGAAAATAGATTTTTTCGTCCGTTAACTTTCACTCATTTTGAAATTAGTCCATTAACTTTTTCAATTTTGAAATTAGTCCGTTAATTTTATAACAATTTTTAAATTAGTCCATTAACTTCATAAAATTCAACATTTTGGTCCTTTGACCTGCTATGGCAGGTCATTTGAATATTTTCACTCCAATTAATTTATATCATATTTTTATTTAACCAATTTTATCTCACTTTTCATTTTTCACTTCCGTATACCAAACAAATAATATTAATCTCAATACTAAAGTGGAGCAAATTTAACTAAATATTGATACTTCCTCCATCCGCTCGAAAGAGGATCTTTTTTCCATTTTGGTCGTCCGTTTCAAAGAGGGTAACTTCATTTTTTACACAGATGTGATCCACACACCCACTAATACAATTAAAACATGGGGTCCACACTCCCACTAATACAAATACCCACTACATATTAAATAACAATACTTCTTAATCAACATGCACAAAAGCAAAATGCCCTCTTCCGGACGGACGGAGGGAGTATAATATAAATTCTTATTGGGGGCTATTTTTTTTGTAAAATAGTATATATATATTACATATTTTTTATTTTTATCTTTTAGAATAACCTGCTAATGACCTGTTGAAACGGACGATTTTGTTGAACTTGGTAAACATGATAGACCATTTTTAAAATTTTCAAATACAATGGACGATTTTCAAAATTTTGCAAATATAATGAACGATTTTCAAAAAGTGAAAAACTTATGGACTAAATTCAAAATTGGACAAAGTTAACGGACGAAACCGTGAAATTAAATACACAAACCTAGCCTGCAAATCTACCCCTCTTCTTTCCCGCCGTTGTACCCCATTTCCCTCAGTTGCCGCCACACCATCTACAACTGGAAATTCAGCACCGCTTCCATGCCGCGCATGGCAAACGCCGCATAATCGTACGCTAGTGCCGCCTCTTCCTCCGTGTCGCACGTCCCCACTCAAACCCTAATGCAATTCCTTGTCGAGTTGCATATCTTCGCGCATATTTTCCCCACTGTCGCCGCCTCACCCCCCTTTGCATCGCCTCCTTGCTCTCCTCCGGCGAGCACCCGATCCTCGACGCTCTGCCCACCGCCGTCGCTCCTCATCGAGAACTTCGCTTGAACGGCAGGCAATGAGGATCAGAAGGATTCCAGCGAAACCATGGAGAAGCTTCCAGAATCCATGGACAAATTCAACGTGTGAGTAATTTTTCTTTAATATTTGTTATTTTTATTTTTGAATATATAAATCTAACGGTGGGGGATTAATTAGAAACCCTAGTCGCCAAGCTCAACGTATGTTTCTTTTTTGGGAAAAGGGAAATGATTAATAATTTTTTTATTTTTTTAGGTGGGAAATGGAAATGTAAGTGGAAAAGTGTAAATACAATAGGTTTTGAATGTTATCTTCTCCTTGTTGCAATTGTGCTGATAATGCTTTTGCTACAACTGTTGACTATTTTTATCATCTCCATTAATTGTTAGATTGAATTTTTCTCATTATTAGCTCTCTCTTTACTTCTAAATTCAATGCTTCTTACTATCTTTACTATGAATTTATATCGATTAGTATGATTACAAGGCTTATTAACTTTATAAAGTCTGTAGAAGTTAGTGAGATAAAGCTTCAACCTCAACAACAAGGTACAAGTTCGTAGCATTGGGTTGATCCCGTTACTTGCTAATTTTCTGGAGAATCGAAGAGGAAAAATAAGATATATAACTCTGAAACTATTGAGATAGTTAGCAGAGGATGATGAAGAGGGGAAGGTGATCAATAGCTCACTTTACTCATTACCAATTTATTTAAATTAACATTAAATTCTCAAGATTTTGATTTAATTCACTTTATTTTAAATTCCTGCATACATGACACAATTACTAAGGTGGTCGACATTTCAATGACAATAAACATGTTGTCAAGTAATCACGTACCTGTTAGACTTTCATCTGCTTCTCTCCTACTCGAGTTGACCAAGTGCCAATCTTTTGTTACAAGATTATGGCCATAGCTGGAGGTATTCTAAAAATTATCACAATTTCATACAGACAATCTGTGGATGCTTTAGCTTGAGAAACAGCTGATCGGATCTTGAAGAACTTGGGGAGCTTTCCGGAGAACATCAAGCTCATGGCAGAAAATGGGTATTATAAATCTATCTAATGTTTTAAATGAGTCTGCTGCTGTAATTTTCTTGTAATTTTTTTCTGGATTATGCTAAGTTCGTTGCTTGTTATTTAACTTGTTTTGTATGTTGTGGAAGCGATCAAAATGGCACAGTAGTCAAACTAATGTGAGTTGCTTAACTGTAATAAGCTGTAATGAGCTTGACTATAGGTATGAGATTAAGGAAGATAAATATTGTATGCCCTTTAAAAGATTTTTCTTGAAGAGTTCGTTGATTGTTAGAGCTTTTTGATTAAATAATAAATTATATTAGATAATAATGCATTATTGTATATTTGAGATTCCTTTTGATTTCATAATAATTGTTTTGATTAACTATGCTCTCCCCTTCTTTTTTCTATGTTTTTTTGTTTTTGAGATTCTTGTTATAAGAGAATAATGCATTATTGTATATTTAAGAATTCTTCAAATTACCTGGCTAACTGTCCCTGACTCTTGAACTGTCTATGCCATCTATATTTATGTTGGTTGACATCTTTCTGAATAGAAAAATAGATTAATGTAAAAGATGCATCTTTTCTGTTCAGTTTGATTTATTGGCAAACTCAGGTGCTCATTTAATTTTCTTCGCATTATATATGTGTGTGTGTTTTAGTGGCTTTTAATAGTTTCATTAGATAACATAAATCTAATTTGATCTCCACTATGATTTTTAGCTATTGATTTTTTATTAATCTTATTAATGATGCAACTCTATATTTTTCATAAGTGCTGCCGTGTGTATTTTTTGACATTTGCCTATATATTTGTTTACGTTTTTTTTTTTTTTTTTTTTTTGTGCATGAACAAGACACATGAAGTTGCAAGAAATTCACTTAGCCCTTGAAGAAATTAAAGCTGACATTCACATATATATTTAAATCTAGTTAAATATTTGTATGTTTCAAATATTTCTTTAGTAGAATTGGATATTTTGTGTTATATTTGGATACTATTTGAAATTATGTAAAGATTTTTTGAATTTTAATGTAATATTAAATGAGAATTTATAATAGGTGGTTTTTAAAAAAATTATAATTTGAAAATTTATTTTTTTATAATTTTTTTATTTTTCCTTTTAAATTTACCGACGGAAAAAATCCATCGCTAAAAGCACATTGTTATTACTAACTAACGAATTGGCATTGAATGATTACCAATGGAAATTGCTTTTACCGACATCTAAGATTCGTCGGTAATTATCGATGGATTTTAATTTCTGTCGGTAAAATTTACCGACGCAGGTTTTCGCGACAGATTTATTTTCATCGGTAATCTGAAAGTTTCTTGTTGTGGAATTACAATGAATTAAGGTTATATTTGGTATTTTACTTTAATAGTTTGTATGAATTAAGGTTATATTTGGTATTTTAATTTAATAGTTTGTATGTGAGAGTAATTTTTTAAATTCATTGTATCTACTAATAATTTAGAGTACAAAGTATGTATCTAGCAATAATTCTTCATATTTTAATTAGGATTTATTACTCTCCAATACAAATTATACATTCATATTACTGTCAGATACAATACGGTGAAAATATTATTAACAGATAAAATATATTAGAATGAAATACCCAATATATCCCTACAAAAATATAATCTTAATTAATAATTTCAATTATCTTTTCTTTTTTTTCTCTTTCCTTCGGTTTTTTTCCTCTCTCCAGGGTTTTCAATTATCTTTTCTTTCTTCTCTTTTCTTCGCTCTGTTTAGGGCTGAATCTTTCACCGTTGCCATTACACGTTGACAATAGCAGTTGGGCCGCTCAATCGCTGGCGCATCTCTCTTCCAGGCTTCGTGAGTTTTGCCCCCCAATCGAATCCCTCTTGGGCTTGTGCTTAATCTGGGATTCTACGCCATCTCACTAGTATCTGTTGGAAATAATTCCATAAATCCTAATTTCTTAAACCCTATTATGATTAAACGAGATCTTAACTGTAAAGCGGAAGCGTACCTTAGTCCGTAGAACCCTCTATGCGGAACACGAACTCACCGATTTAGTGGTATTATGGTCTTCCTCAACTAAGCCTCCTTATTCCTTCATGGGACCGTCGTAATCCCTCCCGATGGGGAGAAGGGAAGACCATGTGCGGCTTAGTATATTGGGGACCATAACCGGGTAACCTTTATATACTACTTGACTAGACCACCCATAATCACCTAATCAGTAGTATTGGGTATCTACTCAATAAGCCCATATCATTTATTATTATAGCCCATGGACCTTTAACCTTAATTGGATCACTTAATTAAGTCCATAGTATAATTGAATAGCTAATATAATTGCATAATAATATATTGCCCACAATTAGATTATAATGGAAATTAATAATTTCCAACAATCTCCCACTTGGGCTATATATTTTCCGTTAGTAATTATATCAAGAGTCCTTAGTTGCGCAACTTTATGCTATTCCTCTTCAGGCTATACTTAACAATCTGGTCAATCTCATATACTAATATGGAACTACCGCGGCATTCACCACATTATAAATCGTGATTAAACCCCGACAATCACCATATCAATATACTCAATGACATAGATCAAATATGGTGAGTAGCATGGAAATTACATGTCAAATGTGATCAACATCATGTCTATTTCCAACTGGTCCAACTTTAAACTTTAGTGAGATCAATCCATAATGTAAAATATTACAAAATGAAATTACTTAAGTGAATTCACAATGAATTCAAAGCCATGAACTTTATTCTGCAGAAAACTGAATTATCCAAATCAAAGTGTTTTGAAAACTTTAAAAAACAATAAATATAGATTCCCACTGAACTAATGTATTCAAAAACCATACAACACCCACATGATTAGCTAGCTCATAAAATTGCAGGGCGTTGAATACATAATTGGTGGATCCATACTTAGAGTCTATCATAATATGCTCTTCTAAAATTTTATCTACACAAAACACTTTCTTTAACAACCAAGAATTCTATGCCAATTTGTTTGACTTATAAGTATTCTTGTCATAAATACTTTACTGCGAACTAACTGTCACAATGAATTTTATGTGACAAATCTTCGCAACCTTTATTTCATGTTTGAATGCCCTTAGTGTGCTACTAATTCTGTTGTCATGGTTAATGAGCTAAAGTGTTTGCTTAATACTTTTACTTGTATAGCTCTCCGACCAACAGAAAATATAGCCTGAAGTGGATCTTATACTGTATTGACGTCCAACAAACTCATAATCAGAATTCCTCATGATCTCTAACAAATCTAATCCCTGATGTACTTCCTCATGATCTCTAACAAATCTGATCCCTGTTGTACAAGCATATTATTCTTAGTTCTCTATGCATACTTTATAAAGATCCATACTAGAGTTACTTAAATGTCTACTTAATATACCAACAACTTAAGCCTAATTAGGTCTTGTAGAGACCTCATCATACAACAACTTCCAACAACCAATGAATATGGAATGTTTCTACATTTCTTAAATCTTTAGTTTAACTTTAGGGCACCTGATTGAGACTGCACTTGTCTCCCTTAGTTTAACTTAAACATTCTCCCACTGAATCACATAATCATCTACATTTGTCTCAAAACCAAATGAGACACTTACTTCATGATGATACTTGTGATTCCTTTACGAAAAAAAATTTGCTTGAATGCATAGATGGATTTCCTATTAGTTCTTAAACCATTTAGATCGTATCATCAGTGTTGCGATCAAGGAACTTTATCTTTACATCCATCTAATATGATTCAAGATCAAAATGTGTTACTAATGTCACGATTATCTTATAATAATGTCTTCCTTCCCTTTTGAGTATAATCCTATATCAAGATGCAAACCTAATCATCTTGTATTGATTTATACTCATAACTTATAGCATTAACACACTTTGGAGTAATTGGACCTTTCATGGTTTGATGAACATTGTTTGAATGTTCTACCATTAATTCTATAGTGTCCTCATTATTTAAGAGAAAAATTACATAATCATTCGAATTGTCTTTCACCCAACTCTAGTGGTTTTCTTAGTGGCATTAATTCTTGAGGTTGTTGAATTTGTATTCCTTAAATATTATTGACATTGTCTTATCTTATTCTGGATTTGCACCAATTCTTTAAATCATAAGTGGGGATCGAATCGACTCCCCTTAAGGACAATGTCTCTAATATTATTCTTCCCCCAAAATCAACATCCTCACATAATACCGTATTATCCGTCTCAAATATGATCCAATCAATTGGATCATAAACTTATTATCTTTATTTAATACTAATAAAGTAACTTGTATCTATTTGAATCCAATTTTCTTTAGTAGATCCCAATGATCTAGCCTTAGTTGGATATCACCATATGTGAAACTCAAAGAGTTCTCACCACTACTTTGGTTGGAACTTTATTGAGACCATAAGCTGCAATCTTTAGTATTTCTCCAATTAGTAACCATATATTGTGGAGTACTATTTTTGTCTTTTAATTACACCACAACACCATTCATACTAAGTAATCTTAATGTGGTGTATTATAAAACAATTCCACAAGCCTTTAGGAGAAAATGAAAGGTTATACTTTAGTTTCTTTTTAACAGCTTTCCAAACGGGTTTTTCTTTGTTGCCCTTATACTTTATTGAGACAGAGTTTGTTAGAAACTTATTAGTTCATCCTTATTGTTGAAGTTCTCATGATGTATAATTTTGTTGTTGACATAGGTTAAACTTAATTAACAGACTTCTTAATTGTACAGAGAATTAATCCAAAATGATTATCATGTTTGCACTAAACTTTATAATCTTTCAAATTTTAAATAGTTTAGAATCATCTCAGGGAATCTATCACATCATTAGTATCAATACCAACTTGTAAATGACACTCTCTACGTAGTAGTCAAATACTGACAATAAAACTGTCAAGCAATAGTCTTCCTTTGGGCCGACTTATTACTCACATGTTAAACAAATAATCGTCACATATTTACCACCACAGGTGCTTGTGTATTTCTGCCAAATATTAATCTATCTATGGGCCGATCAATACCCGCATGAAGATACACTTGCACAACATTATTAATTAGGGACCCATCACAAGACACCTTGTGCAACATTAACTTCATCTGTGGACAAAAATTAACTGCAGGGGTAATCTTGGTGTAACAATCAAGTATTGACAATAAGTTCTGTCAAACAAGAGTCTATCTGTGGACCGACTCATGTTCACATGAATAATCCAAATGATTATCACATACTTATTATCACATGTGTGTTATTATTCTGTCAAACTGTGCCTACCTGTGAGCCGAACACAGAACACATAAATAATAGCACACCCATCTATGTAATTTCAATAAAGCTTTTCTCCACACACGATATTGCTGTGGCAACATGGTGCTTCGATTGACTAGATTGAAGGTTTACTAGACTAATTAAATAAATATTAAAATATTTAATTTAATTAAACGACGTTTAACTGTCTCCCCAATTTAATTTAATTAAATTACATAAACTAAATAGGAATATTAGATGATTCACCTTAATTTAAAAAATACTGAAAGATTTCATATCTCAATTAAGGATTCCGAATCCTAATTTAAATAAATTAAATTAGACAAATATCCTTAATTAAACTGTCACACACATGGCTCAAATAATAATTATGTTTATTGGCCACCACTTAAATATTCCGAAATTATCAATAATGATTGGGTTAGTCAAATAATTAAAGAAATGGAACCCATAAATAATGAAAGAACCATATTGTCCAGATTAATAATTGCAAATAAATCAATCCACAAATGGTAAAATCAACATGATTCCAAATTCGACAAAATCCCATTGATGGCAAATTACTATAGTGGTGAATTTCACCCAATTTTATTCATGATGCCACATGATTTCGAGATCAATTTATTTCAAAACATAATGTCATGAATTGCAATAATTAAATTTTCGTGATCAATTAGAACCTTGAACACCCCATTAAACGATCCATACACTCAGTTTCAATAAATTGAATTTCCTAACGTATGTATGTATGATTAATACGTGTTTTATATCATCATCAATGTCCAATTGATACTCTAATCAATGACAATATCTTTATATTATACTATTTTCCCCAAACAAATCCTAATATTTCGATAATTTAATGATATATGGTAAACATTAACAAACATTCACATAATTCCACAGAACGATGAAATTCTCAAGTGGGGATCTAGATTTGCCGATATAATTCCAATGAATCTATAACTTAACGTGATTGATCAAAGTAACACCATTGAATATTAAATCAATGATTTAATAAAATTAACATTAATAGAGCAGATCTCAGAGAATCACAAATAGGGTGGCTCTGATACCACTTGTTGGAAATAATTCCATAAATCCTAATTCCTTAAACCCTATTATGATTAAACGAGATCTTAACTGTAAAGCGGAAGCGTACCTTAGTCCGTAGAACCCTCTATGCGGAACACGAACTCACCGATCTAGTGGTATTATGGTCTTCCTCAACTAAGCCTCCTTATTCCTTCATGGGACTGTCGTAATCCCTCCCGATGGGGAGAAGGGAAGACCATGTGCGGCTTAGTATATTGGGGACCATAACCGGGTAACCTTTATATACTACTTGACTAGACCACCCATAATCACCTAATCAGTAGTATTGGGTATATACTCAATAAGCCCATATCATTTATTATTATAGCCCATGGATTGGATCACTTAATTAAGTCCATAGTATAATTGAATAGCTAATATAATTGCATAATAATATATTGCCCACAATTAGATTATAATGGAAATTAATAATTTCCAACAGTATCCGCCACCAATTGTTGTGTTTCCATCCAACTTTGGTCGTCGTGGTTTTATCCTCTCATGTTCAAGGATTCGATTGTTGTCGTTGATCAATTTGATGAATCTCTTCCCGGTATGCTCCTTAGATCCTGGCTTTCAATGGGATCTCGCTGCCCATGGCAATTCCCTCTTGCCACTGCCAGATGTCACAGCAGCTTTGCGTTGATTCCTCCACTGGATGCAGCGGCTTCTCAACTCAGGGTGCACCGTGTTTCTGATTCTTCATATACTCACACAGGTCCTGCATCATCAAACTTGATGTCCATACCTCTACAGCATTTGTTGCTATTGCATCAGATGTTTATGGATTATTTATATCTGGACATTGCTCCACTTAGGTTGTGCTTATATGTTGGTATCTATGATCTCTTAAGTTTTATTATTGAGGGTCCAGTTTTTGTTTTCATTGATTTGAGTATTCTTGCGCTATCAACTTTGAATTTCTATTAGTATTACTCCAATTCTTGTATTTCCTGTTCGTCTGGATAACAGTGATCCGATTGAAGGGCTTGGACACCTTTGGTATGATTACGTGATAGTGCCCTGTTTATCCATTCTCAATCTTGGTTTAAGTTTTGTATGCTGCATCTTGGATTACCAAGTTTGAATCTGCCGCATGGCAATGTACTCAGCCTGATCTGTTTTTATTTCAAAGTTTGCTGCATATTCTGAAGATACCTCATTGCTCCCAGCAGCTTGTTGTTTAGCTACTGATAATGATGTATGTGTGTCTATTAGACCAATATGCCTTAAGCCTATTCTTGTTACATACTACGTTTTTATATCATTTTATTTAATTTCAGCCTTATGAGCTTGATTGGAATATATGTGTTAAGCTGAGTTCCTTTTTCGATGCTGCCTACACATCAGAGTCGGAAATATTCAAAAGGGTTTTATGTTATTCAGAACGGGTATTAAATTTACGCATTGAATTTGACGGGGTATTCCACGTATTATCGTGAATTCAGAATAACAGAAAAGGGTTTAAAATGGTTTTACGCATTGCATCACCAAATTCACAATGCACAAAGTTTGAATACAATTTACTTGATGGGTATTCAAAAGGGTCAGAAATAAATTAACATTGAGTAAAATATTATTGCTTAAAATTTACTTGATGGGTATTCAAATGGGTCATAAATAAATTGAATACAAAATTCTACGTCGTAATTAGAATGTGTATTCAATTTATTTCATAAGTGCATCGATATTGGTATTCAGATTGCGACTTTTTTTTCGAATTGACTAATCCCAACATATTTCCTATTATTAAGGAGAGATTAATGGTTAATTAATTTTTGAATACAATAAACTTATAATAGGGTTAAAATGAGTATTTGATAGGTTAAATTTTTAATTATTTATAAACATAATTTCCATAATAACCAACTTATCATATACATATCCGTCATGCAAGGGAGTGCTCATTTTCAAAGTTATACGAGTATGTAAGATTTTTAAATAAAAAATATAAATTTGATTTTTTTACAATATAATAAGAAATTCGTGGTATTTTAATTTTCTTTTAACGAAATTTTATAATAATAAGTAATAATTTTATAAAATAAAATAAAAATAAATAAGTGATTTGGATAAGTCATTTCATCCGTTTCTCTTTGCAGTTGTCAAAAATTTGGGTGAGACAGCTCATGGGCCTACGTGAGATAAATAAAAAGTGATAACTTTAAAAATATAAAGTAATATTAGATTAAGAATATATAATTTGCAAAAATTGTAATAGGAAAATATTAACGAAGCTACCTTACTATTACATATTGTGTTCTAGGTATGCTGCATGTCCATAGTTTATACTTGGGAAGTTGTATAATGCATTCAATTTGATTATGCATAATATTTACAATAATAACTAAAAAGTATTGAATGACTAGGTATTTCTAACATTAGAAGTGAAGAGTCCATATTTCTTATTTAAACTATTGTGGTACTCTTAGCACACTGATCTCAAATTCTAAAATGTTGGGCTATCCAATTTCATAATTTGTTTCAGTGGGTTCTACACATGTATATAGTGATCTACTGTCTCAAGTGCTTGAAGATTACAGAAGGTATCTCTCTTATCTAAGTATTGTACCTTTTTTTTTCTCCCTCCAACGACTTCTTTTGATATCTGTTACAGTTTGTCATGGGAGTAAATAAATTATTCAATTTGATGATGCTACAAGAAATACAAGATTACGAAAACAAATTGAAAGACATTAGAAGATAAGCTGATGAAATTGGCCACTTCACCAGATGAAACTAGGAAATCAGATAATGGAAAAGTAGTCAACTGGTCATCAAAGCTGCTCTGAGATCAAGTCAGTTTGCGGCACTAGTACAGTAAGCTGTTTCTTATCTACTATAAGCATTGTCTCATGTCTCATGTGTGAGAAATATGAATTCACTCTTACTTCTCTTTTCATTATTTTCTCTCTCATAGGAAAATAAAGTGTTTCTATCTTCCTTATTATGGCATGTTTAAACCATATAATAATGGCCAATATATCTATATAAGATAATTTCTGAGGTTATCCATGAAATTCGAACTTTCTTAATCTACGCAATTTTTATTGATAAAATATAATTTAGTCAAAGTTTGATGGAAGTATTTTGTTTGATTTAACACACTTTCAAGAAGTTAGTTAGAAACCATTTACAAATTATGAATTAGGAATGATGGAAGAGTTTAATTCCAGTAAAAGAATTTAAAGGAAGTTGACGAGTTTACATACACATATATTTGAAAAAAAAAAGCCTATATTAAAACATAGATAAAACATATAGTTCTTAAAATAGTGACTGTTTACATAATCTTAACATTCTGAGCAGACAATTTTATATTATTGTTGAAATTTAGAAACACCTTTAGGAGTCTCTATCTCTTAAATAAATTTTATAATCTTCAGCACATTGTTGACAGAGTGCCTTGACTGTGTGGAAATTTATTACCTTTGGAAAATTTTTTTAATTAGAGAGATATGAGAAAGATAATTGCTCTTTACAAATTCAGGTTTTGGAAGTAAAAAATAAAAGGTCACTACAGCACAGTAGCATTTATGATTATAAACACAGTTTCTCTCGACTCCATTCTTGCTGCTCATCTCCGCAACACCTAATGCAATCATTTACTTTAGATTGCTTTCATGAAGGCAACACCAACTCATTATACTTCACTCTGTTTCTCTTCTCTTTGCATGGATGTTGATGATGGCAGTGGCGAGTATGATGCCGAACTTCCTACTGGGACTGACCCTTGGTTCAGGCATCAAAGAACTAACGATACCAAGTAGTCAATTTTTTTAGTTGTCAAATGATCTACCGAACATTTTCTAAAAATATTACATGTACAACATGGTAATCCACAAGTACGCTTATCAAGGATTGCACAAGAATGAATATGAAGAATGTAGTTTCAATAATGAATATAAGGTATTGGGTTGCGCTGCCCTATGAGCTAGCACCCCATACCTAGTGTATTAATAAAAAAATAACAAAACAAAAAACAAAAATATTGTAATGTACATACGAATAAAAAAATAAGTATTAAAAAAAAGTAGAAAAAGGAACGAAAAATAATCTTTTTTTTTTCTTTTTTACAAATATAAAAGAACAACATTAAATAACTCAATAGAAAAAAAAATGTGTATAAGACAACTTTTATTAATCTTGGTGAAAAAATCAGAATTAAAACAAAAGAAAAAAAATAAAAAAGAGAACAAAAAAATCGAAAGATTTTTTGAAAGATATAAACTAACAACGTGAAATAAATCAATAGGAAAAAAAAGATTTCAATATTTTTTTTTCTTAAGCACTTGAAGACAACTTTGGTGAATAATTTATGTTTGTGGAGTTAATAAAGAGGTATATTTATAGGTAGAGGGGGGGTTTGATTATTTTTAAATTTTTTAAATAAGATTTGATTTTTTATTTGATCTATATATATATATATATATATATTAAGAGTTGATATTAAGTGCACCCAGGTGCAAGGGTGCATCATATGTGTATAATTTTGTATTCTTTTTTGTATACATGTTATTCTATTTTGTATACGTGTTTCTAAATAATTGTATATTTTTTTCACACTAATTTTTCATTAAAAAAACTACTATACTATCCATATAATTATAACTTTTTATTCAATAGTGTATACATGTTTTTTAATAATTATATATTTTTTTACATTCAATTTTTCATTAAAAAAGCAACAATTAAATTATATACATTTTTGTTCATAATTGCATATATTTTTGTTTATATTTGTATGCGTTTTTGAAAGTTGGTGCACAATATAATTAGCCATATCTTAAAAGGGGATTGAATATATCTTTTATTATATATATATTAGTATGAAACCTGCGTACTACGCATGATCATTTAATTATTATTTTTATTTTTTATAATTGAATAATCTGTGTCATATATAACGAAACAACATTAATTAAGGAGACTTTTTTTTATATAGCAAGAAAATTTCTTTTATCAATGTAAAAAAGTTATAAAGAATTATAACATTTGACTTTGATAATATAACGTATAACTAAATCATGTAAAAAGTTTATATATATATATATATATATATATATATATATATATATATATATATTCTAATTATTTGAGAAAATCTTGACTTGTTTTTTTTTTTAAATCTTACTTTATAACATAATAATATAATAAGTGAGGCTTGCGTGCGATTTGGTCCACACCGTACGCCTTTAGAATTTAGTATTATGGAAAAGGGTACATTATTTTGTTCTAAAGAGTTTACACTTTAATTAATAAGGATACACTATTTTGTTCTAAAGGGTATACACTTTTCATTTTTTATTTTTCTTCAGAAAATAAAGAGTACACATCTTTATATTAAAGGACATACAATTTAACACAAAATTCTAAAGGACACAGAGTGTGCCCCGTGCTCCCAGGCGCACACAAGTTTTTGCCTAATATAATTGAAAACTATTTATTACCCCCCTATCTCTTTAAAAAAATGTACAACCTCATAGGGAAAATTTCGTCTCTTTCTTGCATATTTATGTAATTGATAGTATTTCATTTTTTTTCATTGTATTTAAGTGCAATTATGTCTATGTATATAACTTCTAATAATAAATCCGTAATTTTTTTTTAAATAAATATCAGTTATATTAAAAAAATCTTTATCCTTTTTTTCTATACATGATTTGATTTGATACTAATTCATTTATTTATATATAATGATTTATTTATTAATTGCAATTAATTATACTAAAGTAAATAAGTCATAATAAGTGTATAGTCTATAGAAAAAAATACATAAATAGTGAATAACACCGTGAGAAAAGGACTTTGCTATAATATATATACTAGTACAAATCTTGCGTATTACGCGGAGTATGAAATTATAATATTAAAAAAATAATTTAATAATAAAAAAGTATTATATTGAAATTAATATGTAAGGATTAATCGGAAAAAATAAAAATATTATAAAAAATTTAAAATCGACATCATATCAAAAAATAAAGCTCTCATCAGATGTGCAGAAGAAAAAAATTATATTAAAACAAACATATATCTTTATTAAAAAAATAATGAAACTAATTAAGAGAATTTCAAAAAGGGAAAAAAATGATAGCAAAGGAGAATTATAAAAAAAGTTATTACAGTATATTTTAATTTAAAAAATAAAAAGAATAAACTT
This sequence comes from Pogostemon cablin, assembly GCA_023678885.1. Taxonomy (NCBI): domain Eukaryota; kingdom Viridiplantae; phylum Streptophyta; class Magnoliopsida; order Lamiales; family Lamiaceae; genus Pogostemon; species Pogostemon cablin. The sequence continues at coordinate 6,805,168 of CM043004.1, read as the reverse complement.
AACTAAAAACATTAAAATAAAAAACAATTAAAAAAATATAACTGGAAATTATTAATAAGAAAACATTAAATTTAAATTAATATAAATCAATTTGAAGAAATAAGAAAAGTAAAAGAAATTATAACAATAAATAAATAATTATTAAAAAATTAATTTAATAAAAAATTTCACTTAATAAAAAATTAATAAAAAATCAAAAGTTTGACCATGAAAAAATTAATAAATAATTATTACAAAAGATAAATTTAATTTCACATAATAAAAAAACAGAATTAAAACAAAAAATAATGATAAAAAGCAAAAAAATAATGGCAAAATTTTCTGTGCACCCGGGCATGGACCACTTTCCTTGCGCTTTTAGAATTTGTGTTAAATTGTATATCCTTTAGTATATAGATGTGTATCCTTTATTTTTTTAAAGAAAATTATTATGTGTATCTGGATGCATGAACAACACTCTGTGCACTTTTAGAATTTTGTGTTAAATTGTATACCCTTTATTATAAAAATGTGTAGCTTTTATTTTCTAAAGAAAAAATATTAATGAAAAGTGTATACCCTTTAGAACAAAATGGTGTACCTTTTACTAATTAAAGTGTATACCTTTTAGATCAAAGTAATGTACCCTTACCCATAATACTAAATTTCTAAAGGTGTGCGCCCGAGTGCACGCAAGCCTCACTCGTATTAAAAATATAAAAGAGACCTATGATAATTAACATGAGAATTGATTAATGAATAAAAATTCTTATTTATATTTGAGAGATATTGAATATATTAAAGATATCTTTTTTATCTCCAAATCAAATAATAATTAATATAAATAATATTAAGTCAACATGCATGATATGTGTATATATGAATAAATATCTCCAGCTAATTATAATGAATAAATATATGAATTAAGATAGTATGCTTATAAAATAATTATTAAAATAATATTTAAAAAAAATAATTTACTAACTAAAAAAAATATTATAATGAAATTAATATGTATGTATTAATCAAAAAAATTAAAATATTATAAAAAATTAAAATCGACATGGTATCAATATAAACTCTCATATGATATGCGGAAGAAAAAATATTTAAAACTAACATATATTTTTATTAAAAAAATTAATAATACTGATTAAGAGAAATTCAAAAAAAGAAATAAAAAAGATAGCAAAGAAGAATTATAAAATATTAATACGGTATATTTTAATTTAAAGAATAAGAAAATAAACTTACTTACAAACTAAAAGAAATTAAAATAAAAAACAATTAAAAAATATAACGAAAAATTATTTAAAAGATATATAAAATTTCAATTGATATAAATCAATTTGAAGAAATAAGAAAAGTAAAAGATCATAATAAAATTAAATAAAAAAATTAAAAATTTGACCATGAAAAAAATTAATAAAAAATTATAACAAAAGATAAATTTAATTTCACGTACTAATAAAAAACAGAATTAAAACAAAAAATAATTTAAAAAAATAATCAAAAGAAAATCACAAACACTTATGTAAACCGGGTTCACATAGAAATGCATGTAAATCCTGTTATTCTTTAGTAGATAAAAAATTACTCTTTAAACTTTAGTAAATGGAAAATAATAAAATAATTGAGAAAAATTGTGGAGATGACACTTCATCAAAATTAAACTCTCCTTTAATATATTATATATTATATTATATGATACACTAAAACAATTTATTTAAAATTTATAAAAGTGACAATTTGATAATTTACATGAGAGATTAATAATTAATAAATAAAAAGTCTTATTTATAAATTGAGAGATATTGAGTATATTAAAGATATTTTTATATCTCTAATAAATCAAATAATAATTAATATAAATGATATTAAGTAAATACGCACGATAGGATATGAGTATATATGAATAATATGAATGGATATCTCCAACTAAATATAATGAATAAATATATTAATTGAGATATACTTATAAAATAATTATTAAAAAATTAAGAATAAAAAAAATTATAGTTGAGAATGATATTCCTCATTAAAATTAAACTTTCAAAAATTATCAAAATTATAGTGAAATTAATACTCCCTCCGTCCGCTTCTAAGGTATCCATTTTATTATTTTTGGCGTCCGCTTCAAAGGTATTCATTTCCTCTATTTAGTAAAAAAATACACAATATAGCTCATCACTTCCCTCTAATACAACTACTCACTTTACATATAATAATAATACTCATTAATCTATGTGCAAAAAGCAAATGAATACCTTAGAACCGGATGGAGAGAGTATATATTTTTATCAAAAGAAATTAAAATAACAAAATTACACTATTTAATAGTAATTATTAAAAAAAATAGCAAAGGAAGAATTATAAAAAAAAAATTAATATAGTATGCTTTAATCTAATCAAAAATAGAAAAAGGATAAAATATTAAAACCAAAAACAATAAAAAATATACAAAAAATATTAAGAAGAAACATAAAAACTAAGACAAAGAAGTAAAATTAAACTAATATAAATCAATTCTAAAAAATATGAAAAGTAAAAGAAATCATAACAAAGTTAATTAATAAAATTAAAATTTTGATCTTGAAAAAAATTAATAAAAAATTACTACATAAGATAAATTTAATTTTTACTACATACTGATGCTATAAAAAAATCAAAAAGAAAGTTTAAAAAACATAAAAGAGACAACATGATATTAATGAAATTTGAAAAATAAGATCAAAAAGAAAAAAAACAACACGTTCCTTTTTTTAGAACCTGATGAAAGCTTTTATTCAATTCACGTGAGAGATAATGAATTAATAAAAAGTGCTACATTATTTATAGGTGGAAAATTTTTAATATCTTAAAAATATTTCTTTATTTCTCACGTGGGAGATAATGAATTAATAAAAAGTACTATTATTTATAAGTGAAAATTTTTTAATATATTAAAAATATCTCTTTATCTCCTAATTAAAGAATAATTAGTATAAATAATATTAAGTAAATAATATATGAATAGATATCTCTACTAATTATAATAATAAATAAATATAAATATATGAACAATAAAAAATAAAATAATAGAGAAAAATTGTGAAGATGACACTTCATCAAAATTAAACTCTCATTTAGTATCTTAAAGATATATATATATATATATATATATATATATATATATATATATATATATATATATATATGGAAACTTTTCTGCACGTACATTATGAGATATAATATATAATGGGTAGTTGATGGTAGTTGAGGTGTATTAGTATGGTGTGTGGGTCTCATGTAGATATATTAATTGTTTTGTGTGAGTTCCATTTACTAAAAAGGAAAATGCACCTCTTGTGTTGAGACGGACGAAAATAATAAAATGCACTCTTTATTGTGGGACAGAGGGAGTATTAATTAACTATATAATAATAATTCTATTTCCATTCATTATTATTTTAAGAAATTAATGTAATATATAAAATTAATGTAATATATATATATATTCTTTTAAATATTTATAAATTTGTAATGAATTTATTAATTTTATTTTTTATTTAATTTTCTTAGTTTCAAATTACACAAACAACTAAAAAAATAAATTTTAATATTCATACGTAATAATTGAATAATTAAGATATATGTAAATAAGTAAATATTAATATACTCCCTCCGTCCCATAATACTTTTCCCACTTTCCTCATTTGTTTGTCCCACAAAACCTTTTACCCTCAAAAAAAGGAAATACCACTTTATCCAACAACCTCAAAAGTTATTTTAATTTCAAATTTGCCACTCATTTTTCACACACATATCATTACTTTATACTTTTTAATTAACTAAAAATACTACAATACCCTCCAAAATCAATAAAGTTGGTCAAAAAAATACAAATTTTCTTAAACAAAGTGAAACAGTAAATGTAAAAAGTTTTTCGGGATGGAGGGAGTACTTAATTTAAAAAATTAACAAATATTTGCAAACTCAATTTTAATGTTATTTAATATGAAATAATGATTTAACTTAAATAACTTAAGCTTTCGATTCTATACATGAATTAGTTTTTCAACCTCTTATTCTCTAAAGTTATCGATTTAAGAGTATTTGAATCGTCGAAAATAATTTTTATAATTCATATGTCATAATTGAATAATTAGGATATATGTAAATAAATAAATACTAATATACTAAATTTAAAAAATTAACAAATATTTACAAACTAAATTTTAATGTTATTTGATATGAAATAATGATTTAACTTAAAGAATTTAAACTTTCGATTCTATGCATTATTTAGTTTTTCAACCTCTTATACTTTAGAGGTATCGATTCAAGAGTATTTGAATCGATTATTAAGAGGTAACACTTGAATCGATTTTTTTCTTCTTGAAAAATCGATTATTTAAATCGATTCAAGAATACATGAATCGATACTCTTACTCTTGAAAAATCAATTTTTAAGATATAAATCTATTCAAGAATACATGAATCGATTATGTTACTATTGAAGAATTGATTCCTAAGAGGTACATCGATTCAAGAATACTTGAATCAATTCTCTTCCTCTTAAAGAATACTTGAATCGATTTTTTTAGAGGTAGAATGAATATCTACTTACTCTATCGAAATAAATTTTTATACTTTCGAAAATTAATTGTCTAGAGGAACTTGAAGAAAGCTCCTATTCTTCTTGGATAATCGAATATGTGTATTTAGAATGGATAATCAAAAATTCTTATTTATAAGTTGGGTGAGAGAGAATATTATATAGAATATTCTTTTTTCCTCTATGTATATAATTTAATTTGATATTAATTAATTTATTGGATTAAAAGATTTAGTAATTAATTAATGATATCCAAATAAATAAAATACTAAAAATTTAATCATTATTAAAAATAAGAAACACACTATTTAACAACTAAAATATTAAAAAAGGAAGTTAATTAAAAGTAAATAGGAAAAATATTAAGGTTGTGTTTGGATGGAATGATTTGAGGAGGGACTTATAAATTCTTCCATCAAATTCCTCCATCATATTTGGATAACACTTAAAATCAATGGATTTATAAATCCAAGATTTTAATTCAAATAATTTCAAATTAATGAATTTGATTTTGAATTTTTTTATTTGTTTTTGAATGGATTTCAAATCCTCACTTAAACCGTATCATTTGAAATCATTCCGTTATTATGTAATTGATATATTAATATATAAAAATAATACCCCTCCGTCCCACGTATTTTTACCCACTTTTCGTTTTGGGGTGTACCACGTATTTTTACCCATTCCATTTTTGGCAAAAATACATAATATTTTATTACCAACTTTTTACAATCCCAACAACTTTAATTACTTTTTTACACTTTATTCATCATTCCTAATAACTTTATTCACTTTTTCTTTTTAAATTACTAATTTATCCATACTTTCTCTTATATTATATATTAAAAAAATAAAACGTCTTAATCTCCGTGCCCGTACAAACGGGTAAAAATACCCGGGACGGAGGGAGTATATAAATTTAATAAATTAATTAAAAAATATATAATATTATATATATATTATTTATATTTTTTTATGTTTTAAACTTTACCACCCAGTCTATCCCTACCCACCCCACCCCGGCCACCAACCACCTCCACCCCCATCCCATCCCCCACCAAAAATTTTTTTTTATAAAATTTTAGATTTTTAATATTTGAATAATAAAAATATTACCACCCTGCACTACCCCCTACCCACTCCCACCCCACCAACACCACCCCCACCCCAAAAAAATTTTTTTAATAAAATTTTAAATTTTAATATTTAAATAAATAATAAAAATATTATCACCCAACCTATCCCCTACCCTCCCACTCCACCCACCACCCCCAAAAATTTTTTTTTATAAAATTTTAGATTTTAATATTTAAAAAATAAAAATATTATCACCCAACTCAACCCACTCCCCTTCACTACCCACCCCACCCCACCAAAAAAAATTTTTAATAAAATTTTAGATTTCATTTTTTAAATATTAAAATCAAAATTTTTTAATTGATGGGTTGGGGGTGAAAGTGGGAGTGGGGTGGGTGGATGGATAGGGTGGTAGGATTGGGCGGTAATATTTTTATTATTTAAATATTAAAATCTAAAATTTTATATATAAAAAAATTTTTGGTTGGGGGGTGGTGTTTGGCGGGGTGGGGGTGGGTAGGGTAAGGTAGTAATATTTTTTATTATTCAAATATAAAAAATTTAAAATTTTATAAAAAAAATTTTGGGGGGGTGGGGTGATGAGAGGGGGTGGGTAGGGGGTAGGTTGAGTGGTAGAGTTCCAAAAAAAAATATTTTTAATAAAATTTTAAATTTTAATATTGAATATAATAAAATTTTATTATTTTTATTTATCATATATAAAATTCTATTTTAAAAATGAATTTTGAACTATGGATTTGAAATCCTTTCAAAGATTCATAATTTATCCAAACAGTGGAATTCAAATGAATTGATTTAAAATCCACTCATTTTCAAATCTATTGAATTTGAAATGACTCAATCCAAACACAGCCTAAAAGAAGTATTAAAAGTCCAAAATTTTGAGAAAATTACACGTAATATTGGAGCGCTCTGGAGACGACACGTCATCAAAATTAGTTTCTGCTATAATATACTTAAGATATATATATATATATATATATACTTATATTGTTAAATAATTAAAATTTTTAATAATTAAAAGTATATATTATAAAAAAATAAATAAAGCTAAATAGAATAGCATCATTCCCGTGCATAGCGGGTTCAATACTAGTTTAATTCTATTGCCCACTCAAGTCTTAATTACTTCAAGCATTAATCTATGATAAGTAATAATCATAAACATTTTGAAAATTTAATCAAATAGTCTCAAATAAATTCATGGAAAAGTGAATAAATATTTTATAGTTTTAGAAACCAAAATCAAGTATTAAATTACATCAGTTTGATCCTTCATGCCCTAGAACTATCAAAAGTATTTAGCCCATGTAGTGACAGACAACTCACGTGGGCGTAAGAAAATCTTACCACAATTTATAATAATTGGTAAAAAATTGAGTTTAAATGGGAAAACTCTAGAGTGAAGAATCGTGTCCGCTCTTCTCTTCATCTCTTCCAATTGTTATTAATTTCCTCCTCAAATTGAATAAACCAGGATGATGAATGGAATGATTTTAGGATTGGTGGTGAATGAAGTTAAGGAGTGGTGAGTAAGTGTATGTAGGATGGTATATCCGTCTCTTCTTTTCGGTACTGTAATGTAGTGGCTTCGAGTTGAGGTAGTGCTTGAGGCCGAGGATGAACAAATAATGGGCCTAACAGGGAGTGGTGTCATGGGCTTCATGTGGGGCTGGGTCTCACATATTGGCAATTTGGCAATGGGCGAAAATATTGCCACTAGGGGTTTTACTCAAGGCTCCCTTATTGAAAACGAAAAACATATAAAATATTATTTATATCCATACCCCATTTAAAAAACTCTAATCCATTTATTAATTAAAAAATAATTTTTTTTCTTGGTACACCAATCACTTAAAAGACTCACACAAAACACACACACATCTCACAAGCGCACTCGAAATTGAAGAAGATCGAACAGAAGAATGGAGAGGAGGCCAGAAGAAAAGAAAGGAGAATAGTGAAGAGAAAATGAGACTTAATTTCACACTCAATATGAAACAAGGAAAAAAATTGACCGACAGTAATTTTTCACTGGATTCTATTTCAAAATCGTTCTAGGGTTCGTTCTAGGGTTTGTGGGTTTGGAAATTGTGTACTTAATTGTCAATTTAGTGAATTATAAATGTAATGTGGGTTTTATAGTTGGTAGCAATATGAATTTGAGTTGTATGTTGATTGGGCGTTGAAAATCTGGGTTACAAATTTCAGAACTGGTCCGTAATAATTTTAATTAAGTTTAGGCACATCATGGCCGAAATTTTGTAAATAAGTTTTCTAGTATGCTGCTGAAATTTTTGTTAAAGAATTCTATGGGATGCTATTGAAAATTTGTCAAATTTCGTGGACAGTCAGTCGAATTTTAATTAATTTTCCACTTTTGATAGTTGAGTTCTGACAAACCTTTTCATGAAATGCATTAATTATGAGCTTAATTTTAGTTAAATACTCTAATAATAGCACCACATGTTCAGTATGAGAGTTTATTTTATTATTATCCTGATCATTATATGAAATTGGTAAATGTTATTTCACTGTAAATGGTTACAAAGTACTTATGTACAATGCGCATCAAAAACTGACTCCCAATCTACCTAGACTAAAAGTCTAGGGTGAATACAAAAATGACAAGCACAATTCTAATTCATATACAAGGACGCTATCTGAAGTTTTATCCTGTCTGTAATATAGCTCGGGGACAACATCCTTGTTTCAAATTGCAAAGCATTCCTCTCAGTCCAAATGTGGTATATGAAGGTGGCAAAAGTAATAAAGAGAAGCCTTCTTGCTTTTTTCTTACCTCGGGTGTCCACATATATCTTTCGGAATGCATCTGTGACTGAGTTAATTCTTCCTCTATTCCATCTAATCCATCTCCTCACTTCCTGCCAAATGTATCTGGTATAAGGGCAGTGGAAGAAGAGATGCGTTGTAGTTTCTCTGTCAAAGCAGAAACTAAATCGTTTCTCTTCTCCCGTGCACCAAATTCTGTCTTTCGTGGGGAGTCTTTCTCTATGCACTAACCATAATCTGAAGTTGTACTTCCTCACTATCCATTTGTGTCATATTTGTTTATATACAAAACTTGAGTCCTGCATGTGCCTGCTCCTCAAGAGTGTATACATTCGTTTTGCTACAAAGTTCCCATTCTCACTGCATTTCTCCATTATACTTGCAATCCCTTCGCCTTCCTCATCACCACTCTCTATCGCATTTCTCATAACAATCAGTGTTCTCCATAGATATGTGGAATTAGATTCAGGGGAGACCACCGTCCATTGGGAAGACGTTAGGTTAACAGAGTGGATCCATTTTACCCAGAGGGATGATGCTTCTTTGTGTATGTCCTACAAGGCTGCTGCTAGAAGAGCTTTGTTCCATGAGAAGATGTCCTTCAACCCTAGCCCTCCTGCATCTTTAGGTTGAATTAGATCCTTCCAATACACCGGGCTCACCTTCGTACCCCATATGAATCTACGGATCAAAGTATCAATCTTGTTCACCACTACCATAGGGATCTTAACAATACCACACCAAAATGAAAGAATACCATAAATACCTGAAGTGATAAGTTCCAATCGACCCGTGAAGGAGAGTAGTTTAGAAGACCATCTCTGAATCATATTGGTGATATCATTCAATAGAGGCCTAAAATCTTCCACCCCTATCCTTCTACTATAAATAGGTATTCCCAAGTATTTAAAAGGAATGGTACCTCTATTAAATGGGAGAATCTGAGCAATTTCCTCTCGGGCTTGAGCAGTAACCCCTTAAGTGATCAAGTTAGATTTATGAGGATTAACCACCAAACCTGAGATGTTATCAAATTTCTCCAACAACTGATGAAAGGAGGTAGCCATAGCTAGATTACTATACCCCAGAACAAGTAAGTCATCTGCAAAGATCAAGTGAGAGAAATCTACTCGTTTACAAATTCTGGAGTGATATCTGTATTCCCTCTGCTCCACCGCTCTCTTCACCAATCTACTAAAGTACTCCATGCAAATGACAAAAACTAGTGATGATATCGGGTCTCCCTAATGGAGACCCATTTTCCCCTTAAAGAACCCTTCCGGTTTGCCATTGATCAACAAGGAGTAAGAAGTAGTGGTAACACATTGTTCTATCCATTTTTGAAACATCGTAGGGAAACCAATTCCTTCCAACATTTTAAAAAGAAATGGCCAATGAACCGGATCATATCCCTTTGAAATATCTATCTTCACTGCCATCCTAGGGGCGATACCACCATTCCTTCTACCATAACCTCTGAATATCTCTTCTGCTAAGAACATACAATCTCTCAATTTTCTACCTTTAATAGATCCAAACTGAGAAGAATTAATCAGGGTATGCAGACATCCTCTTAAACGATTGGCCAATATCTTCGAAATGATTTTATATACAGTGTTGCAGCAAGAAATTGGCCTATAATCTCGGACACTCGGTTCATGAGTTTTCTTCGGAATCAGAGAGATGAATGTTGTATTAATCTGTTTGAGTAACTTCCCTTTCCGAAAAAATTCATTAATCGCTGCCATCACATCACCTCCCACTACACTCCATGCACTCTGGAAAAAAGCTGAGCTATACCCATCTGGACCAGGAAATTTGTTTTTATTGATGGACCAAAGTGCTTCTTTAATCTCCGCCTCTTCCACCGGTATTACAAGACTGGCAGCTTCTTCCAAACTCAGTTTATGCCCCATATCCAAAATTGCTTGATCCACTCTGTCAATCACTGGACTATCCTCACCAAGTAATGTTTGATAGTAAGAGACAAATTTATCAACCATTTCTTGGTAGGATGTAGTAGGGCCCTGCTCAGTAAATATGTTGTAGATATTATTTCTGGCCCTGTTACTGCAGATAAGAGAGTAGAAATACCTGGTAGAGCTATCTTGATTCTTAATATGGTTATTTTTAAGAACCTGGTTTAGAAAATCAGCCTCACAGTTCTCCAGATGCTTCTGCTTGTGGAGCTCTTTAGCAATCTGTCCATGAAGTTCATAACTGCTCGGATCAGACATAAAGAGATTTTGTAAGTGCAATAGATGTTCTCTTCCCTTGGCCACCCTTTCTGATATATGATTATAGTTCTGGTGGTGGAGGTCCTTCAAGTGTTTCTTCAGCATTTTCAGTTTTTGACATAATGAGAACTGCCTTGTACCTGCAATATAGACATGCCAATGAACAGTTATAAGATGAATAAAGTTAGAATGGTTAGTCCAAAAATTACAAAATTTGAACGACTTTATAGAGTGGGGGTTAGATGGTTTTGGAATGAGGTTATCAAAGGGCAGTGATCAGATTGGGTTCCTTGTGGTAGAAAAACTGAATTGATCTCCCAACTCACACTTCTCCAGATCTTACAAGTCATCACTCTATCCAACTCAGAGCACACCGAGCCATTCATCCTAGTATAGAAGCATCCTGAGGATCGAGTATCCTCAATACCCAAAATCGAACATATTTCATTAGAATCTGAAATGCCTGGACTAATCGTGATGCCCGTTTTTTCATTCTCATCATGAACACAGTTAAAATCCCCACCTAAAATCCATGGCATGGTGTTAGAGTAAAAGTTGGTGATTAAATGTTGCCAGAGAGGTCTCCTTGCTGGGTATCTATTATGGGCATAGATTACAGAAAGGTTAAACTCTTTATGGGTGGTAAGGCAGTGAACTTGGGTTGTGATGGACTGATCAAACAAGACAAAATTATGAAGAGAAAGTCTCAAAGGATTCCATATAAGCAAAATTCATCCCCATTACAATAATCAAAATTATGCTTACAAAGCCATGAATGGAAAATCCTCTGCACAATCTCATCCACCTTGGGCAAAGTCAGTTTGGTTTCCACTAGACCAATGATAACAACATCATGGTTCTGCACTAATTTCTTAAGTGCCTTGTGGGTTGTCGTGCTCCCCAACCCACGCACATTCCAAATTAGAAGACTCATGAAGAATATTCAGAGGAGGTAATACCTTCCTCTGCAATCTTCTTGCTTATCCAATCTCCATAGTCTTCAAATTTTCTATCATCCTCATCGTCTGTTGCTTTTTACTTCCCAATAATTTAGTTCTCCTATGTTTGTAATTTCGACCTGTGGAAGCCGACGATTCACTACTATAAACTGGACCCATGCTTTTTTAGATTTAACCCAGAAGGTCTATCTTGGGCTGCTTGTGGAGTTTCCTTTACATGTTGCTGGACTGATCGGAGGTGAGGGGAGAGGTCCTCGGGAGTAGTAATAGATTCGAGTTATGAAAGAATGGCAAACTGATTGGAGTTATCAGGTTGGGGCTAGATTTTAGGTGGGTTGGGCTGGTTTATACATGTTTTGGTAAGTATTAGTAGAACTTTTGTGTTTTAAAGGAATGTATGGGATCATATAATCAAATATTGATGAAACAGACAATAAAAAAATCCTATTTATATTTTGAAAATTATTACTAAAATTTTGATTGTGATCTGGTGGCATTGATGGAGTCAAACTTCTTGAACAAGAAGAGAAATGATGTGAAGAAATTATTCTCTAGAACGTTTGAAATAATTTGAAAATTATAGTTGTTAAATAGTTTAGGTAATTTGAGTTGACAAATGATGATATATGAAAAAATTTTAAATATTGATTGATGAAATGGAAAACACTTATTGATGAGTTTTGTTGTTTGAATAATTTTTTATGATTTTCATTTCAATATTAATAGATAGAAGCCAAAATGAGATGACAACTCAAGATTAATTATTCTTTTCCCATATTATAGTATGTCGTATTAGGTACTTATATTGCATATCCAAACTCTTTTTTCAATGGATGCAGATAGCATGTCGAGCCCAGACGGTTACGGTGGGACATTATACCAGACAACTTGGCTGATTATTGAACAGGACATTACTCGGGCAATATAGAATTTTAGTTCTAACAACTTTAAATTGTTTGAAGAAGAGTCAATAAGGGTGGAATACTATTAGAAAGCTTCTGAAATCTACCACAATTAGCAGAAAATGTGTAAGATGTCTCACCTTAAACGTAGACACAAAGCACAATAAGTAGTTTAATTGTTTGTATTTGATTCGAGATCTTCCCATAAAAAAAACCTTAATTTCTGCACGCATTAAAAAACTATGAGTACATATCCTCATGCATCACACAATTTAAACTCATGTTATCGAACCCACGGGATAGTATCAGAGTGACAAATAAATCTAATATGACTATTTCTATTTAAGACAAACTCAAGTTTTATGAAAATTAATAAATAAATAATAAAAATAAAATAAGATATGCTGGCGAGAAAATAATCAAGTATTAATCCAGCTTAACCATGTGATTGATTATTCTAAGCCCAAATTAATTACCTACAAATATTTATAAGAGGATCGTTAAGCCTAGTTAGACCACCTTGATCGGGTAAGATCTAACAATTATAATGAGCTGCAAATCCTAGGATCGATAAGGAATTAACTCTCTCTCCCTCTATAGTATTTTATGCTAAATTTTATTAAAGGCTAGAGCACTAGACTTCCCTTTCTAGTTACGCAATTATTAACCCCTTTTATCTCCTTACTAATTACCTAATAATGATGTTTTACCAAGTAGAATAAGGATTTTTCTGGAACTTTAAAAAAACTTAAAACAAGTAATCATATGTCATTTTAATGGCAAAAATATATAAGTAGCATTGAAATATAGATGGGGAGTATGTTTTTTTAATAAATAAATGATTGGAAACATGAAACTACAAGGAGTTCCAAATTTGTTAAGGAATAAGGATTTTTCTAGAAATTACAAAAACAACCTAAAAAAGTTTTCTTATGTCATTATAATGGCCAAAATAGCATTGAATTATAAATGGGGAGCATTTTGTTTTAGTAAATAAATGATTGGAAACTATAAAATATGAGAAGTTCCAAATTTGTTTAGGAATAAGGATTTTTTTGAAACTTTTAAAAACAACCTAGTATAAGTTTTTTTGTGTTATTTTAACGGCCAAAATTTTTATGAAGCATTGAAATATAGGTAGTGAGTATGTTCTTTTAGTAAATAAATGATTGAAAACAAGAAAATAAGAGGAGTTTCAAATTTGTTAAGGAATAAGGATTTTTCTGGAACTTTCAGAAACAACCTAAAATAAGTATTCTTATGTCATTTTAATGGCCAAAATAGATAAGGCGCATTGAAATAAAAGTTGGGAGCATGTTTTTTTTTAGTAAATAAATGATTAGAAATATTAAAATACGAGGAGTTCCAAATTCGTTAAAAAATAATAATTTTTCTGGAACTTTAAAAAATAGCCTAAAACAAGTAATTTTATTATATTTTAATGGCAAAAATATATAAGAAGCATTGAAATATAGATGGGCAGCATGCTTTTTTATTGAATAAATGATTGGAAATATGAAAATACGAGAAATTCCAAATTTGTTAAGGAATAAGGATTTTCCTAGAAATTTCAAAAAATCCTAAAATAAGTATTCTTACATCATTTTAATGGCCAAAATATTTAAGAAGCATTGAATTATATGTGGGGAGCATGTTTTTTTAGTAATTAAATGATTGAAAACATGAAATTACGAGGAGTTCCAAATTCATTAAAGAATAAGGATTTTTGTGGATCTAAAAAAAAGTCTAAAACAAGTAATCTTATGTCATTTTAATGGCAAAAATATATAAGAACCATTGATATATAGGTTGGGAGCATGATTTTTTAATAAATAAATTATTGGAAACATGAAAATACGAGGAGTTCCAAATTTGTTAAGGAATAAGAATTTTTCTTGAAATATCAAAAATAGCCTAAAAAATTATTTTTATGTCATTTTAATGGCCAAGATATTTAAGGAGCATTGAAATATCTGTGGGAGCTTTTTTTTTTAGTTAATAAATGATTGGAAATATGAAAAGACGAGGAGTTCCAAATTTGTTAAGGAAAACTAATTTTTCTGGAACTTTTAAAAACAACCTAATAAAAGTCTTTTTGTGTCATTTTAATGGCCAAAATTGTTATGAAGCAATGAATTGTAGGTGGTGAACATGATCATATTGTAAATAAATGATTGAAAACATGAAAATACGAGAAGTTTCAAATTTGTTAATTTGTAAGGATTTTTCTAGAACTTTCAAAAAATTCTAAAATAAGTAATCTTATGTCATTTTAATGGCCAAATTAGTTATGAAGCATTGAAGTATGAGTGGGAGCATGTTTTTTAGTAAATAAATGATTGGAAACATGAAAATACAAGGAGTTCCAAATTCGTTAAAGAATAAGGATTTTTTGGGAACTTTGAAAAACAGCATAAAACAAGTAATCTTATGTCATTTTAATGGTAAAAATATATAAGAAGTATTGAAATATAGGTGGGGAACATGTTTTTTTAAGTAAATAAATAATTGGAAACATGAAAATATGAGGAGAATAAGAATTTTTCTGGAACTTTAAATAATAACATAAAATAAGTAATCTTATGTCATTATAATGACCAAAATAGTTAAGAAGCATTGAAATATAAGTAGGGACCATGTTTCTTTAGTCAATAAATTATTGGAAACATGAAAATACGAGGAGTTCCACATTCGTTAAAGAATAAGGATTTTTCTGAAACTTTAAAAAACAGCCTAAAACAAATAATCTTATGTCATTTTAATGGAAAAATATATAAGAAGCATTGAAATATAGGCAAATAGATGATATTATAAAAAGAGAAAAATAAAAGAGTATTGATGAGAAATTGAAAGAATGATCATTGAAAGTATGATCCAAAAGTGATCATTGAAAGAACTTAACAGGTGGCATTAAAAAGAGGACCAAAACAGGTAGCCTCGTAAAAGAAAACTCTTAGCCCTACTCATATAGTTGTATTTATGTAATCTGCATCGTAGGGGCTATAGAAAGGAAGGCAACATCATCTTTATAGCGTAGGAGGAACAACATATGAGATTTCAAAACATCCTCCTTATCAATCAATAAAAATATGCAAAGCAGAAGCAGTATATAGGCCCAAAAAATCCAAATAATCATCATCAAACCATGGGTGCCTTTAAGAACAATAGATGTGCGGCAAGCAACATCATACCAACCAATAACCAGTAAGATGAACCAATATCAGAAGTAGTAGACACAAACCAAGCATCATGAAGCATACAAAAATCCCTGAAGCTGCATGGTTTCACAGAATAGAAATAGCCTTGCTTACATAAATCATGCAAATCACAATTCCAAGGCTAATGAAACAGGGGTACCAAGACAAAACTCCCGGATGCAAGTATTACTCAAGTCCCGGGAGGGAAAATCCTCGGAGCTGGATGAAACCTGTAGGAGGCCATAAGAGGATGGACTGTAAGGTTCGCACAGTGCGAACGCCGAAAAAGAAGCAGCCAATGGATTCCAATCTACAGAAGATGCAGCATAAGGAATAATAACAACCTGGCATTCTTGTTTCTCGACTTGCCGTCGGCTGGTAGATGGAAGCTACAAGACCATGGGAAGAGGTTAACCTGCCGAGATAAGCTATCGAACCAGAGGTCAAACGACAAGGGTTAAACCATGAAGTCTGGCCTGACCCTGCTGAAATTGGGATCCTTCAAGAAGCTCCTTCCATCAGCTCGCTCAAGAGGAATCGCGTCAACAGCTAGCATAGAGAGGGGCTTCGAAGCATATTATTTCTGGACGGAGTAGGGCATGGTGGGCGCAGAAATTGAAAACTACCCTAAGCAGTAGAGAGAACTCCTTAAAGGAGAACACACCTGAGCAAAAAAAGGGAAATTGCCCTAGGCGTGGCTTGGATCTAGAAATCCCAGGCAGCTCATAAAACTCGGATAGCCATCGATGGCGTGGTCGTTATAGGCGCCATTGGTACGCACTTCCTAGCAGCGAGAGGAACCAGATGGGAAATTGTCCTCACATTTTTATGTTTTTCCAATCATTTATTTACTAAAAAAACATGCTCCCCACATATAATTCAATGCTTCTTAAATATTTTGGCCATTAAAATGCCATAAGAATACTTGTTTTAGGCTATTTTTGAAATATCTAGAAAAATCCTTATTACTTAACAAATTTGAAATTCCTTGTATTTTCATGTTTCCAATCATCTATTTATTAAAAAATATGCTCCCCACCTATATTTCAATGCTTCTTATATATTTTTGCCATTAAAATGACATAAGATTACTTGTTTTAGGCTATTTTTTAATATTCTAGAAAAATCCTTATTCTTTAACAAATTTGGAACTCCTCTTATTTTCATGTTTCCAATCATTTATTCACTAAAAAAAATGCTCCCCACTTATATTACTTGCTTCTTAACTATTTGAATGTTACAGAAAAATCCTTATTCATTAATAAATTAGGAAATCCTCGTGTTTTCATCTTTTTAATCATTTATTTATTAAAACAATACGCTTCCCACCTATATTTCAATGTTTCTTATATATTTTTGCCATTAAAATGACATAAGATTAATTGTTTCAGGCTGTTTTTTAAAGTTTCAGAAAAATCCTTATTCTTTAACAAATTCGGAACTCCTCGTATTTTCTTGTTTACAGTCATTTATTTACTAAAAAAAGCTTCCCATCTATATTACAATAATTCCTAATTATTTTGGCCGTTAAAATGACATAAAATAAGGCTTTTTATTAGGTATTTTTAAAAGTTCCAGAAAAATCTTTATTCCTTAACAGGTATGGAACTCCTATTATTTTCATGTTTCCAATCATTTATTTACAAAAAATACATGCTCCCCACCTATAGTCGGAAGCGATGATCAAGAAAGCTTTTCAAGTTTCTGACATATTCACTATTCCGTTGGGAAGGGGATACTTTACAGTGTATATTGCGGATGATGCAAAGCATGTGCAAATTCTGAAATGCAGTTCATACGATGTTCGCGCTTCTCAAATCAGGGCACAAAGATGGACCCCCACTTTCAACCTTTACAAGATTAAATCCTCTGTGGTTTTAGTCTGGGTTAGAGTTTATGAACTCCCGATGGAGTTATGGCATGAGGAAGTTTTTAAACATATCGCAAAAGCAATTGGTATGCTTATACGCGTAGATGATAGGGCTTTGGATGGCTCCACTGGACACTATGTGAGAATGTTGATTGATGTGGATGTATTGGAGGACCTGCCAACGGAATTACTTATTGATACGATCGATTCTATAATCTGCTCCACTTTTAGTTAAGAAAATTTACCTGTTTATTATAAGTCTTACAATACTCTAGGGCATTTTGTGGAAGAGTGTCTTAAAAGAAAAAAAGGCTGAGACTCGTAGGGAGAAAGGGAAGAGAACGGAGTCAAATACCTTTCAATTTCCTAAGAAGGTGTGGAGAGGGAAGCAAACTGATCAACCTCCAGTGGAACAACACAATAGCTTTCAGAACCTAGATGAGCTCGACGAAGAAGTTATTGATGGAAAATCAGATAATGCTGATAAGACTGATGAAAAATCAGATTATGCTAATAAGACTGATGATCTGTTGTTTGAGGCAACGATGGAGCAGAATGAAGAACTTAACTCCCCTGAGAAAGAGGATCCTATAGAAACAACAGTACAGGAGACTACGCCTAATGCTGAGAGACAGGTAATGGCTCTTGCCCTAATTGCAGAGCTAATTTCTTTGGACGTTCGCAGCCCTGAGCAATCTGACCCAGTACTTCACAGTAACTGAATTATGGATACGGGACAGATATCATCAGTGAGAGGCACCGAGCATAGTGCTACGCACTATCATCGGCCAGAACCACCTACTACTAGGTCTCGCACACAGATCCTTGGAGTAAAACATTTGTTTCCGGACAATAAGCAGGGAAAGAATATGCATGCCACAACCACTAAGGAGTGGGGAGCAAGTACTAAGCCGCCGAAGGACGTTCGTAATGATCGTGCTAAATGAAAGTGCTTTTCTGGAATGTTAGAGGGATTGTGCATGATCCATCCAGGATGGTGCTCAAGGAGCTATGTATTGCACATAGTCCAGGATGACTAGCTATTGCTGAGCCGAAAATCAAGTTTGATACAGTTCTTGATTTTGTTTGGGCAAGTATGAGAATTACTTTTATAGGTCAGAATCAGAGAGAAGGTCTCTGGCAGAACTTGTGGGTCTTTTACGATGCTGCTATAATTTCACAGGTTCAAATGGTTTTCTCTTCATCACAAGTTATGATTTTTGACTTTATTTATAATGCTGCCAACTATAGTTTTTGGGTTTGCACATGCGCACACAGATCATGTTATTCATATGCAATTATAGGAGGATATTACATTGCATGGTAGAAATAGAATGCTAATTATTGGAGATTTTAATGCTACTCTGGGCTCGCATGAGAGACTACACAGTACAGGAAGGGATAATTTGGGTCCTCTGGAATTTAAAGAGTTCTTGACTCGACAAGTCTCCATGATCTCAACATACACGGTGTTAGATTAAACTAGGTGATTCGCTCAGCTACTAGAGGTATGAAAGCTTCCAGAATTGATAAGGTCTTAGCTGATGATGAATTTTTAGAGGGTTGGGACTCCTGTCTTGCTTCGGCTTTGGCTAGGCATGAATCAGATGACACTTCGATTCTACTTACTTATAAACAGAAAAATCAGATGCCAAAACCATTCAGATTCCAATCCATGTGGCTCCTAGATACCAGTTTTTTTTATCATGGCGGAGACTTCGTGGAGGGAACCTATCGGGATTATCAATCTGATATCCTCTTTGGCTGTGAAGCTAAAAACATTAAAGCATTCACTAAAGACATAGAATAAGACCAACTTCGGAGATGTATTTGGTGGAGTTGAAGGGACGATGCGGGTCCTGGATGATGTGCAAATTCGAATTGGGATTGAAGGAGATAGTGAGGAACTTTTTCTGGAAGAAATAGAAGCACATATGGAGCTAAGCAAGAAATTGGCTCAGAAACAGGAGTTCCTATCTCAAAAAAATCGGATGTCTTAGCTCAAAGATGGGGACAAGAACTCTGAATTTTTCCATAAGTATAGGAGGGTCCAACGCTCCAAATCGAACATAACCTTCATGCAGGTCAATGGGGTTCTTACGGATGATCCTAGACTTATTGCACAGAATACAATGCAGTATTACACTACTTTGTTTAGTGACACTCATGATGATTGAAACATTGAGGGCTTGGATTTCTTGGAAAGGTATGTTTCTGATGAGCAGAATCTTGCTCTATCGGCAGTGCCTTCAATGGAGGAAATTATGGCTGCGGTTATTGGACTTTCTTCAGAAAGTGCGCCAGGGCCTGATGGTTTTGGGGGATCATTCTTTCAGAAGTGTTGGTGCATCATTGATAGTGACCTCAACAAGGCTGTCCAACATTTTTTCTCGACTTCCAGTTTGCCTTCTAGAATAAATTGCAACTTCATTGTTTTGGTGCCAAAAGTGGAGGGGGCAAATAGGATGGAGGACTTCAGGCTTATCAATTTATGTAATTTTCTATTTAAGATCATTACTAAAATTATTGCTATGAGGGTTGGTCCAGTTTTAAATGAGCATCTCAGCGAAAATCAATTTGGTTTCATACCAGGGAGGAACATACATAACTGCATTGCCGTTGCCTCTGAGAGTTTTAACAGCATACATAACTCCACTCAAGGATCGATTGGGTTCAAAATTGACATATAGAAGGCATTTGACACCCTTCGATGGGATTTTGTTCTTTATGTCTTAAAAAGATGGGATTCGGTGATGTTTTCGTTGGTTGGATTAGAGCTATATTTGAATCTTCTAAAACATCTGTATTGATTAATGGTTCCCCAAAAGGTTTCTTTACTTGTGGAAGGGGTGTCAGACAGGTGGATCCACTATCTCCTCTTCTATTTTGTATTACAGAAGAAGTCTTGGGAAGATGGATTGATTACAAGATTGCAGTTGGGGAAATTTCTCAAGCCAAAGTAAACAGGTCTACTTACATCCCTCCATATTTATTTTATGCTGATGACATTCTAATGTTCTGTCATGGAGATACCAAGTCCATTAATACTTTGCGGGGGATATTGGAGAATTATACGTGGTTATCAGGACAAGAATTCAATCCTGGAAAATCCAAGGTATTTTTTGGAATCATGTTTGATCAGCTATAAATGGAAGGTGATAAACGACATAGGGATTCATGAAGGTACTTTCCCATTCAAGTATTTTGAAGCCCCTATTTTCATTGGAGCTCCTAAGAAAGAATATTTTCAGTAAGCAACGGATAAGGTTCTTAGTAAATTTCAGCGTTGGAAAGGAAACACACTCTCCATGGCAGGGCGCATCTGCCTTGTGAATTCAGTTATCATTGCCTCTACAGTTCATGTGATGATGGTATATAAATTGGCCTAGATATATGATAAAGAAAATAAAGATGGCATGTAGGAATTTTATCTGGTCTGGTGACGTTCATAGGCAACACAGGTTTACGGTGGGATGGAAAAGAATTTGTTGTCCAACTTCGGAGGGTGGTTTGGGTGTTCGTTGTATTAGGGCAGCAAATGAATCTATATTATGAAACTCTCCTAGGAGATTCTTGAAGGCAAAGGTCCTTTATCATTGATAAAAGGAAGATGGTTTGATGGGGAAGAGCTAAAGAGAGGATATGTTATATCTTCGATTAGAAAACCATGCATGATGCATATTCAAAGATTGAAAGAGGAGGAAGTATGGGTTGCGGGCGAAAACTCAAATGTTAGGTTTTGGCTTGATAGTTGGATAGGGAATCCCATTGCAGATTTAGTAGATAATCTTCTAGGGTATATACAAAATTTTGATGACAAGGTTGGGGATTATCTGCATGATGGAAACTGGCACTTCACTGAAAATTTCACTGCAACATTTTCACACATTGTGGAAGCAATTCTCTCTGTTCGTATACTCAGAGGATTGTAGATTTTGGAGTAAGTCATTACAAGGCAGGGTCACCTCAAAGGTAGCCTACACCAATTTACGGGCTGCACATTTGAATACTAATTGAGGGTAGTGGATTTGGGCACTGTTTATACCTCCTAGAAGATCTATCACGACTTGGAAGGCGATTCAGGACATCTTAACTACTTGGGATTTGCTGGTTTACAGGGGATATAAGCATCCTTCTCGATGTTATCATTGCAAAAATGGGGAGGAAACAATGTAGCACTTGTTCTTAAGCTGTCCAATATCTTCCACGGTCTTAAAGAGGCTTCTTGCAGGGTTTGCCTTTGGCAGAACTCTACATACAAACCAGTCTTTTATTGGATTTATTTTATAGGCGATCGACATTGTGGATAGCAAGCAAATCATGTCTCTATGGAAACTTTCTATTGTCTCATACTTGTGGATTATTTGGCAAGAAAGAAAAAAAAATGATGAATGATGATTATAATGAAAATGGCAAAGACAAAATGGTCTGAACTTCGGGTATTTTGGCAGCATTATTCTCCTTGATCAAAGAAGGTGACACCTTTAATCTAGGAATGATGAACAACACTGTTGATGACCTTTGCACTCTTAAGTACTTTGGCATCAAGGGTAATCCGAGAAGAGCTCTTACTGTGGTTACAGTTCGCTGGCATCCTCTGGCTACGGGCTGGGTTAAGGCTAATGTGGATGGTCATGCAAAGGGTTCACCTGGAAGCATATCTGGAGGAGGGCTATTTAGAAACTGCAGAGGATTTTTCATGGGGAGGGGGGGTTTAGCTGTGGTTATGGACAGGGGTTTGCATTTGAAACAAAATTAGGGACGACCTGTCTTGCTATTGAATTGGCGTTTGAGAGGGGATGGACAAGATTGTGGTAGGAGACCGACTCCATGTACATAATGCATGCTTTCACTATGGCAAAACCTATTATACCATGGCGATGGTTATCTAGATGGTGGAAGGCAAAGAACATCATAGCGCAGATGGTGTTCCATATATCCCATATATATAGAGAGGGGAATTCAGCTATAGATTCTTTGTCCACAATGGGAGGCGCATTGGTGTGGAATAATTCTCCTAATTCATCAATATCTCGAATTTTATTCACAAACATGAACATGGACTACTTTAGATTCAAATAATTTTCTTTTATCATCTTTGTAATTCTCTTGTACTTTTCATTTCACTTCTTCAATAATACCACCTATTAGTCTATATTTCAATGCATCTTAAATATTTTCCAATTAAAATTACATAAAATTACTTTTTTGAGGCTTTTTTTAAAAGTTCCATAAAAATCCTTATTCCTAAACGAAATTGGAACTCCTTGAATTTTCATGTTTTCATGCATTTATTTACTAAAAGAACATGATGACCACCCATATCTCAATTCTTCTTAACTATTTTGGCCGTTAAAATGACATAAAAACACTTGTATTTGACTATTTTTGTATGTTCCTAAAAATCGTTATTCCTTAACAATTTGGAACTCCTCGTATATTCATGTTTCCAATACTTTATTTACTAAAAAAAATGCTCTCCACCTATATTTCAATATTTTTTTCTTATTTTTACTTTAAAATGACATAAAAGATATTTTTATTAGGTATTTATAAGTTTCAAAAAAATCATAATTCCTTAACAAATTTGGAACTTCTAGTATTTTTATGTATCCAATCCCTTATTTACTAAAAAAAAAATGCTCCGCACATATATTTCAATGCTTCAAAATTTTCTTGGCCATTTAAATGATATAAGATTACTTTTTTTTAATATGTTTTTGAAAGATCCAGAAAAATCCTTATTCCTTAACAAAATTGGAAATACTCATTTTTTCATGTTTCCAATCATTTATTTACTAGAAAACATGCTCCACACCTATATTTTAATGCTTTTTAACTGTTTTGGCCATTAAAATAACATAAGATTACTTATTTTAGGCAGTTTTTGAAAGTTCCAGAAAAATCCTTATTCCTTAACAAATTTGGAACTCCTCGTATTTTCATATTTCCAATCAATTATTTACTAAAAAAAATGCTCCCCACTACTTCTTAACTATTTTGGCCATTAAAATGACATAAGATTTTACTTATTTTAGGCTGTTTTTTTAAGTTCATGAAAAATCCTTATTCCTTAACAAATTTGAAACTCCTTATATTTTCATGTTTTCAATCATTTATTTACTAAAAGAACATGCTCACCACCTATATTTCAATACTTCATAACTATTTTGGCCGTTAAAATGACTCAAAAAGACTTGTATTAGGCTGTTTTAGAAAGTTTCAGAAAGATCTTTTTTACTTAACAAAATTGGAACTCCTCACATTTTCATATTTCCAATCATTTATTTACTGAAAAAACATGTTCCCCAAATATAATTCAATGTTTCTTAAATATTTTGGCCATTAAAATGACATAAGAATACTTGTTTTAGGCTGTTTTTGAAATTTTACTAGAAAAATCCTTATTACTTAACAAATTTGGAACTCCTCATATTTTCATGTTTCCAATCATTTATTTATTAAAAAACATGCTCCCCACCTATATATTACCTTTGAAAAAAGATGTTTCTCTCTCTAGGTTTTTCTCTCTGCCTTCTCTCTAAAATTTTTTAGGGTTTCAGTTTCTCGCTTGGTCATGGAGGACCCGCCTCCTTCCAGTGAGCCTCCAGTTGAGACTTCTACCATATCTGATCCTTTTGTCCAATTTCCTGAATTGGATGTGGCTTGTGAACGTTTTTAATGGCTGATGGATTTCCTTGCTAGTTCACAGAATTCTAAGGCCTCGGCTGATCAGCCATCCATTGCGCCAGATCAACCCTCTGCACTGCCCAAGGCTGCATCTGGGTTGCTCGCGTTCTAAGATCTTCTAGAATAGAATAAGGCCTTCGCAGGCGCTTCTGTTGCTCCCTAGAAGGAATCTGATCATGCGAATATCAGATCAAAATCGTCGAATACTAATCCTAGTGTTGACTTTTTCAACACGAAATCTAAAAAAAACCCTAATACACAGGGTTTGGAACTAAACCCTAACATGCGCAACACTTAATGAAATAAAAACACTAATCATCCCCCGATCAGGAATAACTCTGACCCCAGGTCATATGCTTCCAAGGTTGGCGGGGAATCTAACCCATTCTCCCTTATTAAAAAGGCCATATGCAAGGGACCGTTCTCCGGTCCTGTGGCGAGGCTGGTCGACAAAATAGGTGATATCCCTACTCTATCTATTTCCAATGAGTTCTATGAGAAACGTAAATTGTTTTTCTACAATTTGTTATCATCAGGACTCTCATTGCAAAGGGTTCCAAACCACTTTCTCAATCAGCAGTGGAATCTCTTTTTGGGAAGATTTTTTCGCTCAAAGATGTTCTTGCTATTCCTCTTGGAAGGGGATATTTCTCGGTTTATGTCCCTGATGAGGAGATGAAAGTTAAGATCCTTAAGAAAAGATTTTTTGAAGATGGTGGTATACAACTTCGTGTGCAACAATGGACACCGATGTTTAATCCTTACAAGATTAAATCATTGCTGGTTTCTATTTGGTTGAGGATTTATGAGCTTCCTGTGGAGTTGTGGCATGAGGAGGTCATAAGAAGAATCGCTTCGTTGGTAGGTGCCCCTATCCGAATTGATGACAAAATTCTTAATGGCTCTACGGGTCATTTTGCTAGGGTTATGGTGGAAGTTGACCTAATGGAGGAATTTCCAAGCAAGCTGAATATAAATACTTCAGAGGAGATTATTCACATATCTATTGGATATGAAAGCATTCAAGAATATTGTAGATTCTACCACACAGTTGGACATGAAGTGGAGTCTTGTTTAAAGAGGAAGGGTAAACAAGAGGGTCAAAAGAGGAAGCAAGAAGCTCGAAAGGCTGCAAAGGCCTCTGAATCTAAGGGCTTTACTGCCACAAAGAAAACTTGGTCGAGAAGAGAGCCAGACCCGAACTCTGGCCCCTCTAATCCAATGATAATATCTAATGCTTTCCAGTATTTACCGGACAAAGATCTAAGCCAACGGAAGCATCCGAATTTTGGTGGTGAAGAAGAGGAGGATTTTGATGAGACTGGTAGTCAACACTCTAAAGGTCACAAACATGGCCTGAGTGACATCTAGGAGGTTTCTGAACGGGCTGATGATAGTGATTTGGGAAAGGAGGATCATGAGATTAATAAATCCCTAAATTCTGATATAAGAACGGACAACACTGTGGTTATTTATCAGGAAGAGCAGATTCTTATTTCTGTATTACCTCCAGCAGATAAGCAAATCACCTCTGTCGAACACAAGGGGGCTTCAGTCATTGGCACGGACAACAATGCTTCTCGTTTTAAACATCCTGATCCACCTAACACAAGATCAAGAACGCCGGGGGTCAAGCTTGTCAATCCTAGCTCCAAATCAACAAAAAACATACATACAACTGCCATCAAGGAATGGGAGGACCCTAATAAGCCACCGAAGCACGACCGTGGGAATCATTTTAAATGAATATATTCTTCTAGAATGTTAGAGGGATAGGGAGAGCTTCGGCACAAATGGCTCTAAAGGAATTTTGCCGCAAGCATGGACCGCTTTGGCTTGTAATCGCTGAACCTAAAGTATTATTCTCTTCTATTCCCATCCACACTTGGAGTAATATGGGGCTCTCCTTCACGGGGCAAAATCAAAGGGATTGTCTCTGGCTCCAAATATATGGGTATTTTATAATGCTAACTTTGTCTCTCAGCCACATATAGTTCTTTCTACCTCACAAATCATGATATTTGATTTCATCTACAATGCTGCTAATTATCGTTTTGGATTTGTTCATGCTCATTCTGATCATGTTATTCGGCGTCTTCTTTGGATGGATGTGGCTAATCATTTATCGAATAACATGTTAATTATTGGGGATTTTAATTCCACATTGGGAGCACAGGCCTAGTAGATTTTCAAATGCATGGAGCAAGGTACACTTGGGTGAGTAGGTCAGCTACAAGAACCATGAGGGCTTCTAAAATTGATAGAGTGCTAGCTTCAAATGGATTTATTGACATATGGGATTCGGTTTCTGCTACTGCTCTTGCTCGTCATGGATCAGACCATGCTCCGATTCTCACATCATGTAACCTTATTGTCCATGCTCCTACACCATTTCGCTTTCAATCTATGTGGCTCACGGATATAGGATTTTTCTTATTGGCCAAAATTTCCTGGGCTAGACCTCTTATACATATGAACCCAATTATGCAATTCGTTGCTAAGCTAAAGAGGCTCAAAAGTGACATCAAAAACTAGAATTATTCAATTTTTGACAACGTTCATGATGAGGTGGAAATAGCTATGAACGTTCTTCGTGATGTTCATATTCAAATTGGGGTTGAAGGTGATTCAATGGAACTTTTTTGTGATGAAGTTGATGCTCGTATCACTCTTAATAAAAAGCTCATGGACAAGCACAAATTTTGGGCACAGAAGAATATGTCTTCTTGGCTGAGAGATGGGGACAGGAACATCGACTTTTTTCACAAGAATCGGCGAGTTTCTAAGACAAAATCTGCTATCAATTCTATGCTTATTGATAGGGACGTATCTAATGATTTGGCGCAGATTTCTCAACACATAGTTGATTACTACAAAGAACTATTCAAAGCTCCTGACTATGAGGTCAGTTTTGATGAATTGGATTTCCTCGAGTCCTTTATGACAGATGAAGAGAACACATTACTTACGGTTATTCCTTTGGATGAGGAAATTAAAGAGGCAGTGATGGGACTTTCAGAGGACAGTGCTACTGGGCCAGATGGGTTTGGAGGTTCCTTCTACCAAAGGTGTTGGTATTTTATAGGGTTGGAAGTTTGTATGGCCGTGCATCATTTCTTCATCTACGGGCAGCTCCCTGCAGGTATTAACTGCAACTTTGTTATATTGGTGCCTAAAGTTAACAATGCTAACAGGGTGGAAGACTTTCGTCCGATAAATCTGTGTAACTTCTTCTTCAAGATATTCACCAAGATTTTAGCTACCAGAGTGGGGCCGATTTTGAACAAACATCTAGGACCTCACCAGTTTGGTTTCATCCCGAAAAGGAATATCCATCTTTGCATTGCTATGGCATCAGAGAGTTTCAACAGCCTAGACAATTCTTTAATGGGCAGTGTAGGTTTAAATGTGGACATTAGGAAGGCGTATGACACTTTAAGATGGGACTTCATATTTCAGGTTCTTCACTTAATGGGTTTTCATCCTATATTCATCAAGTGGATTGAGGTCGTTTTTGCTTCAGCTAAAATCTCGATACGGAAGTCCAGTGGGTTTTTTGCTTGTGGTAAGGGAGTTCGTCAAGGAGATCCACTATCTCCCTTACTGTTTTGTATTGCAGAAGAGGTTCTTAGGAGGTGGATAAACATCAAAATTAGTAATGGAGAATTGCTACCAGCCAAGGCCAACAGGAACACACTCATTCCCCCTACCTCTTTTATGCTGATGATATTGTCATTTTTTGCAGGGGTAATGAGAGCTCCATTCGATGTCTTAAAAGCATAATGAATGGTTATGCGACAATTTCAGGGCAAGTTTTTAATCCATCTAAATCCAAGGTTTTTTTTGGCAAGCATGTTGAGGCAGTTGATCGAAGACGAGTTCATCACCTCCTGGGAATTCAAGAGGGGAGTTTCCCTTTTAAATATTTGGGTGCTCCTATATTCGTAGGGGCTCCTAAAATTTCTCATTTTCAGCAGGCAATATATGTTATACTTAGCAAATTTTAGAGGTGGATGGGCAACACTCTATCGATGGCTGGAAGGATATGTTTGATCAATGCTATCATTATTTCCATGGTTGTGCATGTAATGATGGTTTACAGATGGCCAAGATATCATATAAAGAAAATTGGCTTGTCGGAATTTTGCTTGGTTGGGAGATCCAACAAAGCAACACCACTTTACAGTAGCTTGGAGAAGGGTATGTTCCCCCACGACGGAAGGAGGACTAGGTATTCGCTCCCTTAGAATGGCTAACGAGGCATATGTGATGACTTGCATGGGAGATTATGGAAGAAAAAGGTTCTCTAGATTTTATTAAGCGCAGATGGTTCGATGGTCAATTATTGAGAGCTCGTCATGTCCCTTCATCCATCCGTGGAGCTTGCATGAGTCATATAAGCCGATTGAAGGAGGAGGAAATTGGATAGGGGGTTATGATACTAGAGTTCGATTTTGGCTGGATAATTGGATTGGGGTGCCAATTGCTGACCTGGTGGGAATCCCACAAGACTATCGGTGCCAATTTGATGATACCATTGGCGACTATTTATATGATGGGGATTGGCATTTCACCCTAAGCTTCACAATGGTATACCCACATATCGTGGATATGATTCTTAACACACATATGTCGCTGCATTTTGAGGACAACAGGTTTTGGACAAAATCTTTCCAGGGGAAAGTTACTTCCAAAGATGCGTATATACACTTGAGGCATGCTCTCTTATAAGTCAATTGGGGAAAGTGGATTTGGTCACCATTCATTCCTTCGATGCGATCTATCACAGCTTGGAAGGCGCTACGGGGTCTCCTCACTACATGGGACACTCTCTCGAACAGGGATTTTAAAGGTCCTTCACGATGTTATCTCTACAAGGCGGGGGAGAAATCAGTAGATCACATCTTCCTTCACTGCTCGGTTTCTTCTAATGTTCTTTCTCATGTCGTAGCAGGTTTTTCATTTGGGCACAGGATATGGATCAATCATTTGTGGGTTTCATCATGCAAGTTATTGAGGTTTCGGCAAGTGCTAAAATAAGTTCGATTTGGAGGCTAGCTATAGTCTCATATCTTTGGATTATATGGCAGCAACGCAAAGAGATGATAAATGATGGCTATGAGTTTGGTAATGATGTCCTACAATATAAAATTGTCTGAGTCTCTAAGATAAAAGCACAACTAATGACGTTGATCAAGGAAGGGGACCAATTCACGATGGGCAGCATGAACAATACCATTGAGGACTTTAACACTTTGAGATATTTTAAGATCAAGGGAATACAGAGGAGAGCTCCTGCAATCACTCCGGTTAGGTGGCGTTCTCCGGCAGTAGAAATGGTGAAAGTAAACATCGATGGACATGCAGCTGGAAGTGCGGGGTTGATATCTGGTGATGGCATTTTTCGTAACAGTCGTGGCTTCTCTATGGGAGGCTTCACTTCAAGATTTGGTATTGGGTTCGCATTGGAAGTGGAACTAATAGCGACAATTTTGGCCACTGAGTATGCACATTATAGAAACTGGAAAAATCTATGGCTTGAGATAGATTTAACATATGTGGTTTATGCTTTCTCACATCCTAATCCTATGATACCATGGAAGGTTATCTCTAAGTGGAGAAAGGCGAAAGACCTCCTCCGAGACATTACATTTATTATCACTCACATCTTCAGGGAAGGAAACAGTGTAGCTGATGCCTTATCTAAAATTGGAGGGCCCTTAACATGGATGGACACGATACCTGCAGCTCTACATAATTTGCTCTTCTATGACATGAACAGGGAATATTTCAGATTTAGATAGAGTTTTGGTCTTTTCACATCTTTTTTGTATTACTCTCTCTATACTTTTTATTTCTCTTTTTTTATGATATGATCTATTTGCTTATATTTCAATGCTTCTTATATATTTTTGCCATTAAAATGACATAAGATTAGTTATTTTAGACTATTTTTTAACGTTCTAGAAAAATTCTTATTCTTTAATGAATTTGGAACTCCTCGTATTTTCATGTTTCCAATCATTTATTCACTAAAAAAACATGCTCCCCACTTATATTTACTTGCTTCTTAACTATTTTGGCCATTATAATGGAATAAAATTACTCATTTTAGGCTGTTTTTGAATATTCCAGAAAAATCCTTATTCCTTTACAAAATTGGAAATCCTCGTATTTTCATGTTTCCAATCATTTATTTATTAAAACAATACGCTTCCCACCTATATTTCAATACTTCTTATACATTTTTGCTATTAAAATAACATAAGATTACTTGTTTCAAGCTGTTTTTAAAGTTTTAGAAAAATCCTTATTCTTTAATGAATTTGAAACTCCTCGTATTTTCATGTTTCAAATAATTTATTTACTAAAAAACAAGCTTCCCATCTATATTACAATAATTACTAATTATTTTGGCCATTAAAATGACATAAAATAAGACTTTTTATTAGGTATTTTTAAAAGTTCCAAAAAAATCCTTATTCCTTAACAAATATGGAACTTCTAGTATTTTCATGTTTCCGATCATTTATTTACAAAAAATACATGCTCCCCACCTATATTTCAATGCATCTTAACTATTTTTCCCATTAAAATTACATAAAATTACTTTTTTAGGCTATTTTTAAAAGTTCCAGAAAAATCCTTATTCCTAAACAAATTTGGAACTCCTCGAATTTTCATGTTTTCATACATTTATTTACTAAAAGAACATGCTCACAACCTATATTTCAATGCTTCTTAACTATTTTGGCCGTTAAAATGAAATAAAAACACTTGTATTAGACTGTTTTTATATGTTCCTAAAAAATCGTTATTCCTTAACAAATTTGGAACTCCTCGTATATTCATGTTTTCAATAATTTATTTACTAAAAAACATGTTCCCCACCTATTTTTCAATAATTTTATTTGTGGGAGAGGGAGCGGATTTTCTCTTTCTATTTTTTTCTCCCCCTCCCTCTAAACCCTAAATTGACTGCCGTCAATGACTCATGGGATTTTCTCCTTTCGATCTTCACAAAGGGCTCATGGACTTCAAATTATAGTGCCAACATCTTACGACCCTATTTTCCACGAACCCTTCCTTCCAAGGGATCCCTGTTTTCCCTTTTTCTATGGCTGCCGCCACTTGCTCAGATTTATCCGGCCACCCAGCCCATTCCAAAATCTATCGACGAGCCTTGACGCCATTGTTTTCGCCTTGCGCGATTTACCTCAACCATACCTGCTGCTGCGTGTTTGGTTTATATGGTCTCTTGGAGGTCTCCCCACCATCGATTTTCGGTTGATTAGTGACCCATTGGCTAGGCCAAATTCCGCCGTTTGCCGCCCGCTGGCTAGGCTGGTTAGTTTCGATATAGCGGCTACCCGTGTTAAATCAGCCGCCGGAGACTCCACTTCGGTTTCTCCCAGCTTCGTGGCTACTGATGCCTAAAGCTTGCCATCGCTTTGTGCGATTTCCTCCAGCCTTTCTCCTACGGTGTTGGTGTTCTATGGCCATTTGGTGCTTTGCTCGAGGCAGTTTCTTCCATCAATCGATTACATCGGTGCGCAATGTCCTTCTCCTCTGCTGATGGCTTCGCTGACAGTAGATATTTTCTGGCGACTACGCATTCACGCATCGTGATTCTATCCCCAATCAAAGCCTTCTAGGCTTGCGCTCAATCTGGGTTATCACATCGTCTCTCACCGCCTCCAATTGATTATGCTCTTAGCCGATTTTGAGTGTTGCGATTCTCCTCCTTCCCTGTTCAGAGGTTCTTTTATGCTGCCTCGATCAACCTGATGATCCCCACTGCCCATGAGTATTCTATTGGTGGCTCTTACGCTTCTGATCTAGAGAAACCTACTCTGGGTCCTCCCCTTCACAGCTGTTGCCATCTCAACCGCTGATGGCCTGCCGCCAGCAGCCTCTCCGTCAATCCCTATTTCCAGCAGTGGGATTGTTCAATTCTGGACCCCACCTCCCCTTGCTACAACAGACGGGCCTGGTCTCTTCTCAGTGACTCCGAACAGCCTTATATCGTTCAACTTCGTCTACTATTTAGTCGATGGTTGCTTCCGCCGGTTCACGGTGGTGTTTAGCATCTCACAGGTTATGGACTGCTCCCTTTTGGAGTAATTTCAATACTCTGTTTATGGATTATTGGGTTCTGCACGTTTTTGGTGAAATTACTCAGGAAAAAGCCTTTATCAATCCATTTCTATTTGATTATGCGCAGCAATACAATTTTTTTGGGGTTCTCTTTGTGGATAACGGCTCTTGATTTGGATATAGAGACCCCTCGCATAAGATTACTTTTTTTAATATGTTTTTGAAAGTTTCAGAAAAATCCTTATTCATTAACAAATTTGGAAATACTCATTTTTTCATGTTTTCAATCATTTATTTACTAAAAAACATGCTCCATACCTATATTTCAATGCTTTTAAATATTTTGGCCATTAAAATGACATAAGATTACTTATTTTAGGGTGTTTTTGAAAGTTCCAGAGAAATTCTTATTTCTTAACAAATTTTGAACTCCTCGTATTTTCATGTTTCCAATCATTTATTTACTAAAAAAACATGCTCCCCACATATATTTAATTGATTCTTAACAATTTCGGCCATTATAATTACATAAGATTACTTATGTTAGGCTGTTTTTGAACGTTCCAGAAAAATCTTATTTCTTAACAAATTTGGAACTCCTCGTATTTTCATGTTTCCAATAATTTATTTATTAAGACAATACGCTTCCCACCTATATTTCAAAGCTTCTTATATATTTTTTCCATCAAAATGACATAAGATTACTTGTTTTAGGCTATTTTTTAAAGTTCCAGAAAAATCCTTATTCTTTAACGAATGTAGAACTCCTCGTATTTATATGTTTCCAATTATTTATTTACCAAAAAAACAAATTTCCCACCTATATTACAATGCTTCTTAACTATTTTAGCAATTAAAATAACATAAGATTACTTATTTTAAGCTATTTTTGAAAGTTCCAGAAAAAATTTATTCCTTAATAAATTTGCAAATCCTCGTATTTTTATGTTTCAAATCATTTATTTACTAAATAAACATTCTTCCCACCAATATTTCAATAATTACTAATTATTTTGGCCGTTAAAATGACATAAAATAAGACTTTTTTAGGTATATTTAAAAATTCCAAAAAAATCCTTATTCCTTTACAAATTTGGAACTCCTAGTATTTCTTGTTTCCAATCATTTATTTACAAAAAATACATGCTCTCCACCTATATTTCAATGCATCTTAACTATTTTTCCCATTGAAATTACATAAAACTACTTTTTTTTAGGTTATTTTTAAAAGTTCCAGAAAATCCTTATTCCTAAACAAATTTGAAACTCCTCCAATTTTCTTATTTTCAAACATTTATTTACTAAAAGAACATTCTCACAACCTATATTTCAATGCTCCTTAACTATTTTGGCTGTTAAAATGAAATAAAAACACTTGCATTAGACTGTTTTTGTATATTCCTAAAAAATTGTTATTCCTTAATAAATTTAAAACTTCTCATATATTCATGTTTCCAAAATTTATTTACTAAAAAACATACTCCCCACCTATATTTTAATAATTTTACTCCCAGGGAGGGGGAGCCGATTTTCTCTCTATTTTTCTCTCCCCCCTCCCTCTAACTTTTTGCCATAAATTGACCACCGCCGTCAATATACAGAGATTTCCCCTAAGCTTTATTAGGCAGGATTCGCTGCATCTAAGCTCCAATCGGAGTTCTTTAGGGTTACTCCCTATATCAGATCGGCGTCGCCAAGGCCTTAGGTTTTGGCTGATCCACCCCCCAAAACATACCAGCCGCGGCTATCTCATCTGGATTTTTCATCGGCTGGGCTCCCTTCTTATTGACGATGGAGGATTCTATTGTTGGCGTGCCAAGGCCACGATCGACAGATCCTACTGCCGAAAGAGATCTCCTTCTCCCCAATCGTTGGCCAAGATCCTCTTTCTCGCTGTCCAGGCAGGTTATCTGTTCCGATTGGTGGCTACCCCTGTGAAATCTGCCGCCGGAGATTCCGTCTCCTCCAGTTTCGTGGCTACCGCTTGGCCATGCCCGACGCTTGCCATCGCTTGAGTGATTTCCATCAGCCTTCCCCTCGCGAGTTTGGTGTATCATGGCCGTCGTCCTTCTGTTGTTGGCGCTGCCTTGTCTCGCCCACAGCCGCCGCTTAGGGTTCGCCTTGAGCGGTGGCTCTCATTGCCGCCGTTTGATTCATTCCCTAGTCCTAGCACCATCGTCTTTCCCTGTACCCAACAAAGAATTTTTAGAGGAGACGATTCACTATCGCCGCCTTCTGATCTAGTTTCAGAGATGCATGTCCTCCCCAATGCTGCCGTCTGCTTTGCTCTCTCTGACAATTGCTGTGCGGCAGCCTCTTCTCCATCTGTCTTGGACAGATTGCCTTCGCCGGCGACGT
The DNA here is from genome assembly GCA_023678885.1 of Pogostemon cablin. Classification (NCBI taxonomy): domain Eukaryota; kingdom Viridiplantae; phylum Streptophyta; class Magnoliopsida; order Lamiales; family Lamiaceae; genus Pogostemon; species Pogostemon cablin. The sequence continues at coordinate 6,770,391 of CM043004.1, read as the reverse complement.
GACACTCCACCAGCCATTATCAGTGCAAAGTTCTCAGTGAACACATGACCGGTAAGAACTGGTAGATTTTACCCCTGTTCTTTTTAGAATTTCCATCTCCTTGACTTTTTTGATGATCTAATTAGTAGATGGAGTATTCTCTGTTCGTTTTGACAACCTTATTGGATAGATGGGCTGCCCTTGATTGGTTATATATGAATGAGTTCTATCTGCCCCTTTTTTCACTCTTTTGCTGGTTTGATGATGCTCCTGTTTCAGTAGCTTAATTCATAAAAGATTTTGTCCTCAGATGGTTACTTGCGATGATTATTTGGACTTTGGATTGCCATCTGTTTCTTGCCATTTTGTTTTGGCTTTACAGATTCTTGTACTTGCTCGTTTTTTACAGAAATATGCTGGAGCTATCCTGCTGCTGCAAGCAAGTTAAAGATCTTCTCCATACCCTAGCTTCTTGATACTGTTTTACTCCTATAGGAAGAAGTTCTGTGAGGGTTCTTTGAAGGGGAAGGCCTCTATTATTTTGGTGATGGGCTATGCCCTATGCTTATCTGCTGTTAGTGAGTTTTTGAGCACTGTAAGATGATGATGATATGCTCTTGACAACCACTTTTTATCGGTTTAAGAATGGCATTAGGATAGCGTGTTCGAACTTGTTGAAGGTCTCCTTCTTAGCATATATGCTACATTTTTTACAGCAACAGGGCTTAGAGAATAATTATTTGTGTTTGGCTGCTTATTCAATTAGGCTATTTGTTGGCCTCTTTTAAGCCGCCTGTTTGAATTATTAACATAATATCTTTGTCAATTATTTCTTTTTGTACTCCTTTCCCTTCTTTTTTCTGTTTTCATTTTTCCTTTTAATAAAACGCGACTTATTAGCTTATATTTCTATAATTTTTAAATATTTTTGCCTTTAAAATGACATAAAAGATACTTTTTTAGGTATTTTTAAAGTTCTAGAAAAATTCTTATTCCTTAACAAATATGGAACTCCTAGTATTTTTATGTATCTAATCCCTTATTTACTAAAAAAAATGCTTCGAACATATATTTCAATGATTCAAAATTTTCTTGGTCATTTAAATAACACAAGATTTCTTTTTTTATATGTTTTTGAAAGTTCCAGAAAAATTCTTATTCCATAACAATTTTGGAAATTCTCATTTTTTCATGTTTTCAATAATTTATTTACTATAAAATATGCTCCACATCTATAACTCAATGCTTTATAACTATTTTGACCATTAAAATAATATAATATTACTTATTTTAGGCTGTTTTTGAAAGTTTCAGAAAAATCTTTATCTCTTAACAAATTTGAAACTCGTCGTATTTTCATATTTCCAATCAATTATTTACTAAAAAAATCATGCTCCCCACTTATATTTCATTTCTTCTTAACTATTTTGACATTTAAAATGACATAAGATTTTTACTTATTTTAGGCTATTTTTGGAAGTTCCAGAAAAATCCACACTCCTTAAGAAAATTGAAAACTCCTTGTATTTTCATGTTTTGAATCATTTATTTACTAAAAGAACATGCTCACCACCTACATTTCAACACTTCATAACTATTTTGTCCGTTAATGACACAAAAAGACTTGTATTAAGTTGTTTTTGAAAGTTCTAGAAAAATCCTTATTACTTAACAAAATTGGAACTCCTCACATTTTCATGTTTCCAATCATTTATTTAATAAAAAAACATGCTCCCCACATATAATTCAACGCTTCTTAAATATTTTGGCAATTAAAATGATATAAGAATACTTGTTTTAGGCTGTTTTTTAAATTTCTAGAAATATCATTATTCATTAACAAATTTGAAACTTCTCGTATTTTCATGTTTCCAATCATTTATTTATTAAAAAAACATGCTCCCCACCTATATTTCAATGCTTCTTATATATTTTTTCCATTAAAATGGCATAAGATTACTTGTTTTAGGCTGCTTTTTAAAGTTTCAGAAAAATCCTTATTCTTTAACAAATTTGAAACTCCTCGTATTTTCATGTTTTCAATCATTTATTTACTAAAACAACATGCTCCCCACTTATATTTACTTGCTTTTTAACTATTTTGGCCATTATAATAACATAAGATTACTTATTTTAGGCTGTTTTGGAATGTTTCAGAAAAATTTTTATTCCTTAACAAATTTGGAACTCCTCGTATTTTCATGTTTCCAATCATTTATTTATTAAAACAATACTCTTCCCACCTATATTTCAATGCTTCTCATATACTTTTACCATTAAAATGACATAAGATTACTTGTTTTAGGCTGTTCTTTAAAGTTCAAAAAAAATCCTTATTCTTTAACGAATTTGGAACTCCTCTTATTTTCATGTTTCCAATCATTTATTTACTAAAAAGAAAAGCTTCCCACCTATATTACAATACTTCTTAACTATTTTGGCAATTAAAATAATATAAGATTACTTATTTTAAGCTGTTTTTGAAAGTTCCAGAAAAAAATTATTCTATAACAAATTTGGAACTCCTCGTATTTTTATGTTTCCAATAATTTATTTACTAAATAAACATGCTTCCAACCTATATTTCAATAATTCCAAATTACTTTGGCCGTTAAAATGACATAAATAAGTATGTTTTTAGGAATTTTTAAAAGTTTCACATAAATCTTTATTCCCTAACAAATTTGGATCTCCTAGTATTTTCATGTTTCCAATATTTATTTACAAAAAATACATACCTCCCACCTATATTTCAACGCATCTTAATTATTTTTTCATTAAAATTACATAAAATTACTTTTTTAATGCTGTATTTAAAAGTTCCAAAAAAATCCTTATACCTTAACGAATTTGGAACTCCTCGAATTTTAATGTTTTCAATCATTTATTTACTAAAAGAACATGCTCACCACCTATATTTCAATGCTTCTTTACTTTTTTAGCCTTTAAAATTACACAAAAACACTTGTATTAGACAATTTTTGTATGTTCCTAAAAAATCGTTATTACTTAACAAATTTGAAATTCCTCGTATGTTTATGTTTTCAATAATTTATTTACTAAAAAACATGCTCACCACCTATATTTCAATGCTTCTTTACTTTTTTAGCCTTTAAAATTACATAAAAACACTTGTATTAGACAATTTTTGTATGTTCCTAAAAAATCGTTATTACTTAACAAATTTGAAATTCCTCGTATGTTTATGTTTCCAATAATTTATTTACAAAAAAACATTGCTCCCCACCTATATTTCTATAATTTATAATTATTTTTGCCTTTAAAATGACATATAAGATACCTTTTTTTAGGTATTTTTAAAGTTCTAGAAAAATTCATATTCCTTAACAAATTTGGAACTCCTAGTATTTTTGTTTCCAATCCCTTATTTACTAAAAAAACATGTTCCGCACATATATTTCAATGCTACAAAATTTTCTTGGCCATTAAAATGACATAAGATTACTTTTTTTAATATATTTTTGAAAGTTCCAGAAAAATTCTTATTCCTTAACAAATTTGGAAATCCTAATTTTTTTCATATTTTCAATAATTTATTTACTAAAAAACATGCTTCACACCTATATTTCAATGATTTTTAACTATTTTGGCCATTAAAATGACATAAGATTACTTATTTTAGGCTATTTTTGAAAGTTCCAGAAAAATCTTTATTCCTTAACAAATTTGAAACTCCTCGTATTTTAATGTTTCCAATCAATTATTTACTAAAAAAATGCTCTCCAGTTATATTTCTTTTCTTCTTAACTATTTTGACTTTAAAATAACATAAGATTTTACATATTTTAGGCTGTTTTTGGAAGTTCCAGAAAAATCCACACTCCTTAAGAAAATTGGAAACTCCTTGTATTTTCATGTTTTCAATCATTTATTTACTAAAAGAACATGCTCACCACCTATATTTCAATACTTCATAACTATTTTGGCCGTTAAAATGACACAAAAGGACTTGTATTAGGCTGTTTTTAAAAGTTTCAGAAAAATCCTTATTACTTAACAAAATTGGAACTCCTCACATTTTCATGTTTAAAAACATGCTCCCCACATATAATTCAATGCTTCTTAGATATTTTGGCAATTAAAATGATATAAGAATTCTTGTTTTAGGCTTTTTTAAATTTCTAGAAATATCCTTATTCCTTAACAAATTTGCAACTTCTCGTATTTTCGTGTTTCCAATTATTTATTTATTAAAAAAATATGCTCCCCACCTATATTTCTATGCTTCTTATATATTTTTTCCATTAAAATGACATAAGATTACTTGTCTTAGACTGTTTTTTAAAGTTTCAGAAAAATCCTTATTCTTTAACGAATTTGGAACTCCTCGTATTTTAATGTTTCCAATCATTTATTTACTAAATTAACATGTTCCCACTTAAATTTACTTGCTTCTTAACTATTTTGGCCATTATAATGTCATAAGATTACTTATTTTAGGCGGTTTTTGAATTTTTCAGAAAAATCCTTAAACCTTAACAAATTTGGAACTCCTCGTATTTTCATGTTTCCAATAATTTATTTATTTAAACAATAAACTTTCCAACTATATTTCAATACTTATTATATATTTTTACCATTAAAATAACATAAGATTACTTGTTTTAAGCTGTTCTTTAAAGTTCCAGAGAAGTCCTTATTCTTTAACGAATTTGGAACTCCTCGTATTTTCATGTTTCCAATCATTTATTTACTAAAAAAAAGCTTCCCACCTATATTATAATGCTTCTTAACTATTTTGGCAATTAAAATGACATAAGATTACTTATTTTAAGTTGTTTTTGAAAGTTCAAGAAATTTTTTTTCCTTAACAAATTTGAAACACCTCGTATTTTCATGTTTCCAATCATTTATTTACTAAATAAACATGCTTCCAACCTATATTTCAATAATTTCAAATTACTTTGGCCGTTAAAATGACATAAAATAAAACTTTTTTTAGGTATTTTTAAAAGTCCAGATAAATCCTTATTCCCTAACAAATTTAGATCTCCTATTATTTTAATGTTTTCAATCATTTATTTAAAAAAAATACTTGCCTCCCACCTATATTTCAATGCATTTTAACTATTTTTCCCATTAAAATTACATGAAATTACTTTTTTGAGGCTGTTTTTAAAAGTTTCAGCAAAATCCTTATGCCTAAACGAATTGGAACTCCTCGAATTTTCATGTTTTCAATAATTTATTTACTAAAAGAACATGCTCACCACCTATATTTCAATGATTCTTAACTATTTTAGCCTTTAAAATGACATAAAAACACTTATATTAGGCAGTTTTTGTAAGTTCCTAAAAAATCGTTATTACTTAACAAATTTGAAACTCCTCGTATTTTTATGTTTCCAATAATTGCTCCCCACCTATATTTCAATAATTTTGAATTATTTTTGCCTTTAAAATGACATAAAAGATACTTTTTTAGGTATTTTTAAAGTTCCAGAAAAATCCTTATTCCTTAACAAATTTGGAACTCCTAGTATTTTTATGTTTCCAATCCCTTATTTACTAAAAAAATATGCTCCGCACATATATTTCAATGCTACAAAATTTTCTTGGCCATTAAAATGACAAAAGATTACTTTTTTAATATGTTTTTGAAAGTTCCAGAAAAATCCTTATTCCTTAACAAATTTGGAAATCCTAATTTTTTCATATTTCCAATCATTTATTTACTAAAAAACATGCTCCACACCTATATTTCAATGATTTTTAACTATTTTAGCCATTAAAATGATATAAGATTACTTATTTTAGGCTGTTTTTGAAAGTTCCTGAAAATTCCTTATTCCTTAACAAATATGGAACTCCTCGTATTTTAATGTTTCCAATCAGTTATTTACTAAATAAAACATGCTCCCCACTTATATTTCATTTCTTCTTAACTATTTTGACCTTTAAAATGACATAAGAATTTACTTATTTTAGGCTGTTTTTGGAAGTTCCAGAAAAATCCACACTCCTTAAGAAAATTGGAAACTCCTTGTATTTTCATGTTTTCAATCATTTATTTACTAAAAGAACATGCTCACCACCTATATTTCAATACTTCATAACTATTTTGGCCGTTAAAATGACACAAAAAGACTTGTATTAGGTTATTTTTAAAAGTTTCAGAATAATCCTTATTACTTAACAAAATTGGAACTCCTTACATTTTCATGTTTTCAATCATTTATTTAATAAAAAAAATGTTCCCCACATATAATTAAATGCTTCTTAGATATTTTGGCAATTAAAATAATATAAGAATTCTTGTTTTAGGCTATTTTTGAAATTTCTAGAAATATCCTTATTACTTAACAAATTTGGAACTTCTCGTATTTTCGTGTTTTCAATCATTTATTTATTAAAAAAACATGCTCCACACCTATATTTCAATGCTTCTTATATATTTTTGCCATTAAAATGACATAAGATTACTTGTTTTAGGCTATTTTTTAAAGTTTTAGAAAAATCCTTATTCTTTATCGAATTTGGAACTCCTCGTATTTTCATGTTTTCAATCATTTATTTACTAAAATAACATCTCCCACTTAATTTTACTTGCTTTTTAACTATTCTGGCCATTATAATGACATAAGATTACTTATTTTAGGCAGTTTTTGAATTTTTTAGAAAAATCCTTAAACATTAACAAATTTGGAACTCCTCGTATTTTCATGTTTCCAATAATTTATTTATTAAAACAATACACTTCCCAACTATATTTCATTGCTTCTTATATATTTTTACCATTAAAATAACATAAGATTACTTGTTTTGGGCTATTCTTTAAAGTTCCAGAAAAATCCTTATTCTTTAACGAATTTGGAACTCCTCGTATTTTCATGTTTCCAATTATTTATTTACTAAAAAAAAGCTTCCCACCTATATTAAAATGCTTCTTAACTATTTTGGCAATTAAAATGACATAAGATTAATTATTTTAAGTTAATTTTGAAAGTTCAAGAATTTTTTTTCCTTAACAAATTTGAAACTTCTCATATTTTAATGTTTCTAATCATTTATTTACTAAATAAACATGCTTCCAACCTATATTCCAATAATTTCAAATTACTTTGGCCATTAAAATGACATAAAATTAGACTTTTTTTAGGTATTTTTAAAAGTTCCAAATAAATCCTTATTCCCTAACAAATTTAGATCTCCTAGTATTTTAATATTTCCAATCATTTATTTACAAAAAATACATACCTCCCACCTATAATTCAATGCATCTTAACTATTTTTCCCATTAAAATTACATAAAATTACTTTTTTGAGGCTGTTTCTAAATGTTCCAGAAAAATCCTTATACCTTGGCGAATTTGGAACTCCTCGAATTTTCATGTTTTCAAACATTTATTTACTTAAAGAACATGCTCACCACCTATATTTCAATGATTTTTAACTATTTTAGCTTTTAAAATGACATAAAAACACTTGTATTAGGCAGTTTTTGTATGTTCTAAAAAATCATTATTACTTAACAAATTTGAAACTCCTCATATTTTTATGTTTCCATTAATTTATTTACTAATAAAAAATGCTCCCCACCTATATTTCAATAATTTTTAATTATTTTTTCCTTTAAAATGACATTTAGATACTTTTTTTAGGTATTTTTAAAGTTCCAGAAAAATCCTTATTCCTTAACAAATTTGGAACTCCTAATATTTTTATGTTTCCAATCCCTTATTTAATAAAAAAAAAAGTCCGCACATATATTTCAATGCTTCAAAATTTTCTTGGCCATTAAAACGACATAAGATTACTTTTTATAATATGTTTTTAAAAGTTCAAGAAAAATCTTTATTCCTTAACAAATTTGGAAATCCTTATTTTTTCATGTTTTCAATAATTTATTTACTAAAAAACATGCTCCACACCTATATTTCAATGCTTTTTAACTATTTTGGCCATTAAAATGACATAAGATTACTTATTTTAGGTTGTTTTTGAAAGTTCCAGAAAAATCTTTATTCCTTAACAAAATTGGAACTCCTCGTATTTTCTTGTTTCCAATCAATTATTTACTAAAAAAACATGCTCCCCACTTATGTTTTATTTCATCTTAACTATTTTGACCATTAAAATGACATAAGATTTTACTTATTTTAGGCTGTTTTTTGAAGTTTCTGAAAAATCCATACTCCTTAATAAAATTGGAAACTCCTTATATTTTCATGTTTTCAATCATTTATTTACTAAAAGAACATGCTCACCACCTATATTTCAATACTTCCAACATAGTGGAAGCAATTCTCAATACTAGAATGTCCCTGAATTTTGATGATTCAAGGGTGTGGAGCAAGTCTTGGCAGGGAGGGGTATCTGCAAAGATCGCCTATATGCATCTAAGGGAGCCTTACATCATGCCAAACTGGGGTAAATGGCTTTGGGATCCTGGAATTCCATCTAGGAGATCGATAACAGCATGGAAGACTGTCCATGGTGTTCTACCTATTTGGGATACTTTGGCGCGGCGTGTTTTTATGGGCCTTCCCGTTGTCCGTTGTGCAAATTGGAGAAAGAATCATTGGATCATCTGTTCATGCAATGTCCAGTATCTTTGGAAATTCTTCAAATTCTCCTTGTGGGGTTTTCTTTTGGTAATCTTTTGTTGGGTTTCTGATGCAGGTTATAGCAGTCTCGGGCAATAAACATATATCATGGCTATGGAGATATGTTATATCTTATATTTGGATTGTTTGGCAGGAGAGAAATGCAGTGGTGTTCGGTGGGTACACGACAAAGGGAAAGGATAAATTATTAGAGTTTCTAGAATAATTGCTAACTTGTTGTCTCTTATTCGAGAGGTAAACTATGCAAAGATGGGTGCTATGGAGAACTCAGTTGAGGACATCTGTACCCTCAAATACTTTGGTATCAAAGGAGTATTGCGTAAGGCCCGTACTCTTCTATAAGTTCGCTGGAATCCACCGCCTCCTGGATGGATGAAGGTAAATATTGACGATCACGCAGCTGGTTCGCCAGGTAGTATCTCAGGTGGGGGTATATTTTGGAACTCCAGAGGATTTTCATCGGGTTGTTTCACAAGCAGCTTTGGCAACGGATTTGCAGTAGAGGCTGAGCTTGCCACGGGATGTTTAGCCATTGAATTTGCACATGCTAAGGGATGGTTAAGGCTTTGGTTGGAGTCTGACTCCAAGTATGTTGTTTATGCATTCCAACATGCAATTCCTATTATTCCGTGGAGAATGCTTGGCAGATGTCGGAGGGCGAAGGAGTTACTTTAGCACTTTGTAGTGCATGTCAGCCATATCTTCAGGGAAGACAATGCTTCTGCTGACTTGCTTTCTAGGGTGGGTGGCCATGCTACTTGGCATACTGTGATTCCTAATCATGTAAAGAACCAAATGTTTAAGGATATGAATCAGGAATTCTTCAGATTTAGATAATTGTTTGTTTGGTCTTTTTCGCATCTTTTTGTACTTCTTGAACTCTTTTCCTTTATTCTTAATAAAAACTGATTTATTTGCCAATATTTCAGTACTTCATAACTATTTTGGCCGTTAAAATGACAAAAAAAGACTTGTAATAGGTTGTTTTTTAAAGTTCCAGAAAATCCATATTACTTAACTAAATTGGAACTTCTCATATTTTCATGTTTTCAATCATTTATTTACTAAAAAAAATACTCTCCCCACATATAATTCAATGCTTCTTAAATATTTTGGCAATTAAAATGATATAAGAATACATGTTTTTGGCTGTTTTTGAAATTTCTAGAAATATCCTTATTCCTTAATAAATTTGGAACTTCTCGTATTTTCATGTTTTCAATCATTTATTTATTAAAAAAACATGCTCCCCACCTATTTCAATGCTTCTTATATATTTTTTCCATTAAAATAACATAAGATTACTTATTTTAGGATGTTTTTTAAAGTTCCAGAAAAATCCTTATACTTTAAAGAATTTGGAACTCCTCGTATTTTCATGTTTCCAATCATTTATTTACTAAAACAACATGCTCCCCACTTATATTTACTTTCTTCTTAACTATTTTGGCCATTAAAATGGCATAAGATTACTTATTTTAGTCTGTTTTTCAATGTTCCAGAAAAATCCTTATTTCTTAACAAATTCGGATCTCCTCATATTTTCATGTTTTCAATCATTTATTTATTAAAACAATACGCTTTCCACCTATATTTTAGTGCTTCTTATATATTTTTGCCATTAAAGAAACATAAGATTACTTGTTTTAGGCTATTTTTTAAAGTTTTAGAAAATCCTTATTCTTTAACGAATTTGAAACTCCTCGTATTTTCATGTTCCAATCATTTATTTACTTAGAAAAAGCTTCCCACCTATATTAAAATGCTTCTTAAATATTTTGGCAATTAAAATGAAATAAGATTACTTATTTTATGCTGTTTTTGAAAGTTCCCGAAAAAAAATTTATTCCTTAACAAATTTGGAACTTCTCGTATTTTCATATTTCAATCATTTATTTACTAAATAAACATGATTCCCACCTATATTTCAATAATTCCAAATTACTTTGGCCATTAAAATGACATAAAATAAGATTTTTTTTGGTAATTTTAAAAGTTCCTGAAAAATCCTTATTTCTTGACAAATTTGGATCTCCTAGTATTTTCATGTTTCTAATCATTTTATTTACAAAAAAATACATACCTACCACCTATATTTCAATGCATCTTAACTATTTTTCCCATTAAATTTTTTGAGGCTATTTTTAAAAGTTCCAGAAAAATGCTTATACCTTGATGAATTTGGAACTCCTCGAATTTTCTGTTTTCAATCATTTATTTACTTAAAGAACATGCTCACCACCTATATTTCAATGATTCTTAACTATTTTAGCTTTTAAAATGACATAAAAACACTTGTATTAGGCAGTTTTTGTATGTTCCTAAAAAATCGTTATTACTTAACAAATTTGAATCTCCTCGTATTTTTATGTTTCCAATAATTTATTTACTAATAAAATAATGTTCCCCACCTATATTTCAATAATTTTTAATTATTTTTTCCATTAAAATGACGTAAAAGATACTTTTTTTTAGGTATTTTTAAAGTTTAGAAAAATCATTATTCCTTAACAAATTTGGAACTCCTAGTATTTTTATGTTTCCAACCCTTATTTACTAAAAAATAGGTCCGCACATATATTTCAATGCTTCAAATTTTCTTGGCCATTAAAACGACATAAGATTACTTTTTATAATATGTTTTTAAAAGTTCCAGAAAAATCCTTATTCCTTAACAAATTTGGAAATCCTTATTTTTTCAAGTTTTCAATAATTTATTTACTAAAAAACATACTCCACACCTATATTTCAATGCTTTTTAACTATTTTGGCCATTAAAATGACATTAGATTACTTATTTTAGGATGTTTTTGAAAGTTCCAGAAAAATCCTTATTCCTTAACAAAATTGGAACTCCTCGTATTTTCTTGTTTCCAATCAATTATTTACTAAAAAAACATGCTCCCCACTACTTTTTTATGTCATCTTAACAATTTTGACCATTGAAATGACATAAGATTTTACTTATTTTAGGCTGTTTTTGGAAGTTTCTGAAAAATCCATACTCCTTAATAAAATTGGAAACTCCTTGTATTTTTATGTTTTCAATCATTTATTTACTAAAACAATCATTTATTTACTAAAAGAACATGCTCACCACCTATATTTCAATACTTCCAACATAGTGGAAGCAATTCTCAATACTAGAATGTCCCTGAATTTTGATGATCGTAGGGTGTGGAGGAAGTCTTGGCAGGGAGGGGTATCTGCAAAGATCGCCTATATGCATCCAAGGGAGCCTTACATCATGCCAAACTGGGTAAATGGCTTTGGGATCCTGGAATTCCATCTAGGAGATCGATAACAACATGGAAGACGGTCCATGGTGTTCTACCTATTTGGGATACTTTGGCGCGGCGTGGTTTTTATGGGCCTTCCCGTTGTCCATTGTGCAAATTGGAGAAAGAATCATTGGATCATCTGTTCATGCAATGTCCAGTATCTTTGGAAATTCTTCAAATTCTCCTTGCGGGGTTTTCTTTTGGTAGCAGGATTATCTTGGATCAATCTTTTGTTGGGTTTCTGATACAAGTTATAGCAGTCTCGGGCAGTAAACATATATCATGGCTATGGAGATATGTTATTATATCTTATATTTGGATTGTTTGGCAGGAGAGAAATGCAGTGGTGTTCGGTGGGTACACGACATAGGAAAAGGATAAAATTATTAGAGTTTCTAGAATAATTGCTAACTTGTTGGCTCTTATTCGAGAGGTAAACTATGCAAAGATGGGTCCTATGGAGAACTAGGTTGAGGACCTCTGTACCATCAAATACTTTGGTATCAAAGGAGTATTGCGTAAGGCCCGTACTCTTCTATCAGTTCACTGGAATCCACCGCCTCCTGGATGGATGAAGGTAAATATTGACGGTCATGCAGCTGGTTCGCCAGGTAGTATCTCAGGTGGGGTATATTTCAGAACTCCAGAGGATTTTCATCGGGTTGTTTCACAAGCAGCTTTGGCAACGGATTTGCAGTAGAGGCTGAGCTTGCCACGGCATGCTTAGCTATTGAATTTGAACATGCTAAGGGATGGTCAAGGCTTTGGTTGGAGTCTGACTCCAAGTATGTTGTTTATGCATTCCAACATGCAACTCCTATTATTCCGTGGAGGATGCTTTGAAGATGTAGGAGGGCGAAGGATTTACTTTAGCACTTTATAGTGCATGTCAGCCATATCTTTAGGGAAGGCAATGCTTCTGCTGACTTGCTTTCTAGGGTGGGTGGCCATGCTACTTGGCATACTGTGATTCCTGATCATGTAAAGAACCAAATGTTTAAGGATATGAATTAGGAATTCTTCAGATTTAGATAGTTGTTTGTTTGGTCTTTTTCACATCTTTTTGTACTTCTTGAACTCTTTTCCTTTATTCTTAATAAACACTGATTTATTTGCCTATATTTCAATACATCATAACTATTTTGGCCGTTAAAATGACACAAAAAGACTTGTAATATGTTGTTTTTTAAAGTTCTAGAAAAATCCATATTACTTAACAAAATTGGAACTCCTCACATTTATTTACTAAAAAAACATGCTCCTCACATATAATTCAATGCTTCTTAAATATTTTGGTAATTAAAATGATATAAGAATACTTGTTTTAGGCTGTTTTTGAAATTTCTAGAAATATCCTTATTCCTTAATAAATTTGAAACTTCTAGTATTTTCATGTTTTCAATCATTTATTTATTTAAAAAACATTCTCCCCACCTATATTTCAATGCTTCTTATATATTTTTGCCATTAAAAAAACATAAGATTACTTATTTTAGGCTGTTTTTTAAAGTTCCAGAAAAATCCTTATTCTTTAAAGAATTTGGAACTCCTCAAATTTTCATGTTTTCAATCATTTATTTACTAAAACAACATGCTCCCCACTTATGTTTACTTTCTTCTTAACTATTTTGGCCATTAAAATGACATAAGATTACTTATTTTAGTCTGTTTTTGAATGTTCCAGAAAAATCCTTATTCCTTAACAAATTTGGAACTCCTCGTATTTTCATGTTTTAAATCATTTATTTATTAAAACAATATGCTTTCCACCTATATTTTAATGCTTCTTATATATTTTTTCCATTAAAGTGACTGAAGATTACTTGTTTTAGGCTATTTTTTAAAGTTTCAGAAAAATCCTTATTCTTTAACGAATTTGAAACTCCTCGTATTTTAATGTTTTCAATTATTTATTTACTAAAAAAAGCTTCCCAGCTATATTACAATGTTCTTAACTATTTTGGCAATTAAAATGAAATTATATTACTTATTTTAAGCTGTTTTTGAAAGTTCTCGAAAAAAATTTATTCCTTAACAAATTTGGAACTTCTCGTATTTTCATGTTTCAATCATTTATTTACTAAATAAACATGCTTCCCACCTATATTTCAGTAATTCCAAATTACTTTGGCCATTAAAATGACATAAAATAAGAATTTTTTTTTTGGTAATTTAAAAGTTCCTGAAAAATCCTTATTTCTTGACAAATTTAGATCTCCTAGTATTTTCATGTTTCTAATCATTTTATTTAAAAAAAATACATACCTACCACCTATATTTCAATGCATCTTAACTATTTTTTCAATTAAAATTACATGAAATTACTTTTTTGAGGTTGTTTTTAAAAGTTTCAGAAAAATCCTTATTCCTACACGAATTGGAATTCCTCGAATTTTCATGTTTTATAAATCATTTATTTACTAAAAGAACATGCTCATCACCTATATTTCAATGCTTCTTAACTATTTTAGCTTTGAAAATGATATAAAAACACTTGTATTAGATAGTTTTTGTATGTTCCTAAAAAATATTTATTACTTAACAAATTTGAAACTCCTTGTATTTTCATATTTCCAATAATTTATTTACTAAAGAAACATGCTCCCCACCTATATTTCAATAAATTTTAATTATTTTTCCCTTTAAAATGACATAAAGATACTTTTTTAGGTATTTTTAAAGTTTCAGAAAAATCCTTATTCCTTAACAAATTTGAAATTCCTAGTATTTTTATGTTTCCAATACCTTATTTACTAAAAAAAACATGCTCCGCACATATATTTCAATGCTTCAAAATTTTCTTCGCATTAAAATGACATAAGATTACTTTTTTTAATATGGTTTTGAAAGTTCTAGAAATATCCTTATTCCTTAACAAATTTGGAAATCCATATTTTTTCATGTTTCCAATCATTTATTTACTAAAAAACATGCTCCACACCTATATTTAAATGCTTTTTAACTATTTTGGCCATTAAAAGTTCAAAAAATTACTTATTTTAGGCTGTTTTTAAAAGTTCCAGAAAAATCCTTATTCCTTAACAAAATTGGAACTCCTAATATTTTCTTGTTTCCAATCATTTATTTACTAAAAAAATGCTCCCCAATTATATTATATTTCGTCTTAACTATTTTAACCCATAAAATGAAATAAGATTTTACTTATTTTAGGATGTTTTTGGAAGTTCCTGAAAAATCCGTACTCCTTAAGAAAATTGGAAACTCCTTGTATTTTAATGTTTTCAATCATTTATTTACTAAAAGAACATGCTCACTACCTATACTTCAATACTTCATAACTATTTTGGCCATTAAAATGACACAAAAAGACTTGTAATAGGTTTTTTTTTTAAAGTTCTAGAAAAATCCTTATTACTTAACAAAATTGGAACTCCTCACATTTCATGTTTCCAATCATTTATTTACTAATAAAAACATGCTCCCCACATATAATTTAATGCTTCTTAAATATTTTGGAAATTAAAATGATATAAGAATACTTGTTTTAGGCTGTTTTTGAAATTTCTAGAATTATCCTTATTCCTTTACAAATTTGGAACTCCTCGTATTTTCATGTTTCCAATCATTTATTTATTAAAAAAACATGATCCCACCTATATTTTAATGCTTTTTATATATTTTTGCCATTAAAATAACATAAGATTACTTGTTTTAGGCTATTTTTTAAAGTTTCAGAAAAGTCCTTATTCTTTAAAGAATTTGGAACTCCTTGTATTTTCATGTTTCCAATCATTTATTTACTAAAACAACATGATCCCCCACATATATTTACTTGCTTCTTAACTATTTTGGCCATTATAATGACATAAGATTACTTATTTTAGTCTGTTTTTTAATGTTCCAGAAAAATCTTTATTCCTTAACAAATTTGGAACTCCTCGTATTTTCATGTTTTCAATTATTTATTTATTAAAACAATACGCTTCCCACCTATATTTCAATACTTCTTATATATTTTTGCGGTTAATGTGACATAAGATTACTTGTTTTAGGCTATTTTTTAAAGTTCTAGAAAAATCATTATTCTTTAACGAATTTGGAACTCCTGGTATTTTCATGTTTCCAATCATTTATTTACTAAAAAAATGCTTCCCACCTATATTACAATACTTATTAACTATTTTGGCAAATAAAATGACATAAGATTACTTATTTAAAGCTATTTTTGAATGTTCCCACCTATATTACAATACTTCTTAACTATTTTGGCAAATAAAATGACATAAAATTACTTATTTAAAGCTATTTTTGAATGTTCCCGAAAAATATTTATTCCTTAACAAATTTGGAACTTCTCGTATTTTCATGTTTCAAATATTTATTTACTAAATAAGCCTGCTTCTCACCTATATTTCAATTATTCCAAATTACTTTGGCCGTTAAAATGACATAAAATAAGATTTTTTTTAGGTAATTTTAAAAGTTCCTGAAAAATCTTATTTCTTGACAAATTTAGATCTCCTAGTATTTTCATGTTTCTAATCATTTATTTACAAAAAATATATACCTACCACTTATATTTCAATGCATCTTAACTATTTTTCCCATTAAAATTACATGAAATTACTTTTTTGAGGCTGTTTTTAAAAGTTCCAGAAAAATCCTTATTCCTAAACGAATTGGAACTCCTCGAATTATCATGTTTTCAATCATTTATTTACTAAAAGAACATGCCGACCTCCTATATTTCAATGCTTCTTAACTATTTTAGCCTTTAAAATGACATAAAAACACTTGTATTAGACAATTTTTGTATGTTCCTAAAAAATTGTTATTACTTAACAAATTTGAAACTTCTCGTATTTTCTTGCTTCCAATAATTTATTTACCAAAAAAACATGCTCCCCACCTATATTTCAATAATTTATTTAAGGGCAACTGGCACTTCATGGAGAGCTTCACATCTAAGTTCCCTGATATAGTGCAAGCTATTTTGACAGTCCAAATGTCGGATAATATGGAGGATGACATCTTTGCATGGTAATGTTTTGTCGAGTGTGGCTTATGCTCACAATCGCACAACATTTTTAAAAACCAGCAGGGGATCTTTGCTTTGGGCAGATTTTATACCACCAAGGAGGTCCATCACGGCATGGAAATCGTTTCATGGTATTCTTAGCATTTGGGATCTCATGGTTCATCGTGGATTCAAATATCCCTCTCGATGTTATTTGTGTAAGGAGGGAGAAGAAAGCTTACAGCACTTGTTTCTTACATGTCCTATATCTTCAGTAGTGCTAAAAAAATTCTTACAGGTTATACTTTTGGAGGAAGAATGCAGGTTGATCAGCCATTTGTAGGATTTCTAATCCAAGCTATAGGAATTCATGGGAGTAAGCAGATTACATCTTTGTGGAGGTTGACCATGGTTTCATACATTTGGATAATCTGGCAAGGGAGAAACAACATGACGGCAGATGGTTACAAGGATGATGGTTCTGACAGGAGAGTTAGGATATCGCTAATTATAGTAGCTTTGCTCTCGCTTATCAGGGAGGGCAACAGTTTTGATCTAGGAGTGATGGACAACACAGTGGAAGATCTATGTACTTTGAAATATTTTGGGATTTCAGGGGTTCCAAGAAAGGCTCCTACGGTGAAGGCTGTTCATTGGCAACCTCCAGCAGCTGGCTGGACAAAAGTTAAATGGATGGCCATGCCCAGGGTGCTCCGGGATGCATTTCTGATGGAGGATTATACAGAAATAGTAGAGGATTTGCAATGGGGGGTTTCTCGTGTGGATTTGGGCAAGGTTTTGCTTTCGAAGCAGAGCTAGGGACTGCGTGCTTAGCCATTGAAATGGCTTTTGAGAAAGGATGAAAAAGGCTTTAGCTTGAAACAGATTCTATATATGTTGTTCATGCTTTCATTACAAGAAAACCAATCATCCCGTGGAGGTGGCTGGCGAGTTGGCGTAAGGCAAAAGATTTACCACAGCAAATGCCATTTCATATCTTGCATATTTTCAGAGAAGGGAACTCAGCTGCAAATGCTTTATCATCTATTGGAGGGCCATACACCTGGTATCACAATCTATCGGCACCCATAGAAAGGATACTGTTCACAAACTTGAATCAAGACTATTATAGATTTAGATAGTCTTTTTTGCTTTCAAATATCTTTTTGCTTCTCTGTATCTTTTCATTTTTATTTTTAATAATATCATTTATTAGCCTATATTTCAATAATTTTTAATTATTTTTGCCTTTAAAATGATATAAAAGACACTTTTTTTTAGGTATTTTTAAAGTTTTAGAAAAATCCTTATTCCTTAACAAATTTGGAACTCCTAGTATTTTTATGTTTCCAATCCCTTATTTAATAAAAAAAAACACACTCTGCACATATATTTCAATGCTTCAAAATTTTCTTGGCCATTAAAATGACATAAGATTACTTTTTTTAATATGTTTTTGAAAGTTCTAGAAAAATCCTTATTCCTTAACAAATTTGAAAATCCTCATTTTTTCATGTTTCCAATCATTTATTTACTAAAAAACATGCTCCACACCTATATTTCAATGCTTTTTAAATATTTTGGCCATTAAAATGACATAAGTTTACTTATTTTAGGCTGTTTTTGAAAGTTCCAGAAAAATCCTTATTCCTTAAGAAATTTGGGACTCCTCGTATTTTCATGTTTTCAATCATTTATTTATTAAAAGAACATTCTCTCAATGCTTCATAATTATTTTTGACATTAAAATGACACAAAAAGCCTTTTATTTTGTTGTTTTTGAAAGTTTCAGAAAAATTTTTATTCCTTTACAAATTTGGACCTCCTTGTATTTTCATGTTTCCAATCATTTATTTTTTTTAAAAAAAGCCCCCCACCTTTATTTTAATGTTTCTTGTATATTTTTGTCATTAAAATGATATATGATTACTTGTTTTAGGCTATTTTTCAAAGTTCCTGAAAAATCCTTATTCTTTAACGAATTTGGAACTCCTCGTATTTTCGTGTTTCCAATCAATTATTTACTAAAAAAATATGCTCCCCACTTATATTTTGTTGCTTTTTAACTATTTTTGCCATTAAAATGGCATAAGATTTTACTTATTTTAGGCTGTTTTTAGAAGTTCCAGAAAAGTCCTTATTTATGAAAAGAACATACTCACCACCTATATTTCAATACTTCATCTTTTCAAAAAGATGTTTTCTCTCTCTAGAGACTTTTCACTCCCCTCTCTCTAAAATTTTTTAGGTTTTTCTCTTGGCATGGAGGCTCCGCTGTTTACCGATGAGTTCTTCGTCGATGTCTTGGCCTCTCCTGATCCTTTTGCCTAATACTCTGAATTGGATGATGCCTGTGGCCAATTCCCTTGGCTAATGGATTTGCTAGCCAAATTTCAGAACACGACTGCTCATGAACAATCTACGCGCATTGCAGGAGCTCCTGGAAAAGAATAAGGATTTTGCAGGCATTCATGTTGCTCTGCAACAGGAAGTTGATCGATTGAATCTTTGTTCAAAGTCATCGGGGTTACCTTTTGCTGATTTGCATGGCAAGAAAACTCAAGGAAACCCTAATCTGCAGGGTTCTACTTTGAACCCTAATTCGAGCGTGGCACTGGTCGTGTTACGATGGATACTGTCGCTGAATGATCCTCGATCAAGAATCGATCTAACCCAAAGTCGTATGCTTCTAAGGTTAGCGTGATTCTGACCCGTTCTCCCTTATCAAATCGGTCATATGCAAGGGACCATTCTCCGATCTTATGGCGAGGCCAGTCGACAAAACAGGTGATATCCCCACCTTAGCTATTTCCAATGATTTCTATGAGAAACTTAAGAAGTTGTTTTCACAATTTCTCATTATCAGGATACTTATTGCAAAGGGTTCTAAACCACTTCCTCAAACAGCGATCAAGACCCTTCTTGGAAAGATTCTTTTACTCAAAGATGTTTTTGCCATTCCTCTGGGAAGGAGATACTTCTCTGTATACATTCCAAATGATGAGATGAAGGTTAAAATCTTGAAAAAACATTTTTTGAAGATGGTGGTGTGCAAATACATGTGAAGCAATGGACACCGATGTTTAATCCTTACAAGGTTAAATCATCGCTGGTTTCTATATGGCTGCGGATTTATGAGTTCCCTATGGAGCTATGGCATGAGGAGCTCATATTGAAAATTGCTTCACTAGTGGGTGCCCAAATCCGAATTGATGAAAAGACACTGAATGATTCTACGGGACACTTCGATATAGACTTGATAGAAGCTGATATTTTGGAGGATCTCCCAGGTAAGATGAATATAGATATTTCAGAGAAGACTATCCACATTTCTTTTGGATATGAAAACATACCAGAATATTGTAAATCTTGCCATACACTTGGGCATGAAGTAGAGTCTTGCTTTAAGAGGAAGAGTAAACTAGAGAGTCAAAAAAGAAAGCAGGAAGCTCGGAGGGCTGCAAAAGCAATAGGTTCTACTGCCCCAATGAAAACCTGGTCGAGGAGGGATCATGTCCCGAGCCCCAGCACAATAGTGGAAATATCTAATTTTTTCCAGTCTCTACCGGAGGACAATATGGATGAAGACCAACATATGCGTGAGCGTGAAAATCTTGGTGAAGAAGGAGAGGAAGAGGACTTGAACGAATCTGCTAGTCAAGCTCATCAAGAATAAGATCAAGAGGTAGATGATATTTGTGACATTGAGGAGGTCTTGGAATGGGAGGATCATGAGATTAGTCGATATCCAAGCACTGAAATCAGAATGGACAAAGCCGTGGTTGTTTATCAGGAAGAGCCAACCCCTTTAGCTGTATTACCACCTGCAGAGAAGCAAACTCACAAGAGTGCTTCTGTCATTGTCACGGACAACATTACTTCCCAATTTAAGTGGCCTGATCCACCAAATACAAGATTAAGAAAACCGGGAGTGAAACTTGTTAATCCTAGCTCTAAATCTACAAAAATCATGAACAAAACTGCCATCAAGGAATGGGAGGACCCTTTTAAGCTGCCGAAGCATGCCCGTGGAACTCGTTTTAAATGAATGTATTATTTTGGAATGTTAGGGGAATAGGGCGAGCTTCGGCTCATATGTCCCTAAAGGATGCTGTGGTAGAACATAAAGTTGTTTTTTCTTCCATCCCTGCTCACACTTGGAGCAATATGGGATTATCTTTCGTGGGGCAGAACCAAAGGGATGGTTTTCGTCCAAATATATGGGTGTTCTACAATGCTCAGTTCATTTCCCAGGTGTAGATTATCCTTTCTACATCACAAGTCATGATATTTGATTTCATTTGCGATGCAACTAATTATCGATTTGGATTTGTACATGCTCATTCTGATCATGTGATCCGGTGTTCATTGTGGGTGGATGTGGCCAATCAAATCTCGAATAATATGTTAATCATTAGGGACTTCAACTCCATGTTGGGAGCGCATGAGAGGCTGCACAACTCTCATCATGAGAATTTGGCACCTAGTGAATTCAAGGAAATTCTTGTCACTACAGGGTTGACTGATCTTGAGATGCATGGCGCTAGATTTTCTTGGGTAAGTAGATCTACTACTAGGGCCATGAGGGCTTCTAAAATTGATAGAGTCTTGGCTACAGATGGTTTCATTGACATGTGGGACTCGATTACTGCAACTGCCCTTACCCGACATGGATTAGACCGCTCTCTAATCTTTACAAAATGTACGCATATCTCTCACACTCCTAAGCCCTTTTGTTTTCAATCTATGTAGTTTACGGATACAGGTTTCTTTTTTATGGCTGAAACTTCATGGTCAAAGCAGGTGATACAATCTAATTCGATTATACAATTTGTTGTGAAATTGAGGACACTCAAATGTGAAATCAGAAGCTGGAATATTTCTAGTTTTGGCAATATTTATGAAGGGGTGGAAGATGCCATGAATACTCTGCGAGATATTCAAATCCGCATTGGGGAGGAAGGGGATTCAGTTGAACTTTTTTATGATGAGGTGGATGCACATATCGCCTTAAACAAAAAACTCATTAAAATCACAAATTTTGGGCTCAGAAAAATAGGAGTTCTTGGCTGAGAGATGGAGATAGGAACACTTATTTTTTCCATAAAAATCAAAAGGGTTTCTAAGACTAAATCCGCAATCAACTCGATGCTTATTGATGGGGAGGTATCTAGTGATCCTGTTAAGATTTCGTAGCACATAATAAACTACTATATGGATCTTTTTAAAGCCCAGATGATGAGGTTTGTTTTGATGGTTTGGAATTCGTTGATGCTTTCATGTCTGTTGATGATAATAGGATTTTAACCGCTACTCCTTCGGAGGATGAAATAAAAGAGGTGGTGATGAATCTTTCTGCTGATAGTGCTCCTGGGCCAAATGGATTTGGGGGTGGGGTCTTTTTATCAACGATGTTGGTATTTTATTGGCCCGGATGTGCGCGCTACAATTCTGTATTTTTCACATATGGACAACTGCCGACATGGATCAATTGCAACTTTGTTGTTTTGGTGCCAAAAGTTGACAGGGCTAATAAGGTGGAAGACTTTCACCCGATCAATCGCAATTTCTTTTTTAAGATATTCACAAAGATACTAGCCACCATGTTGAGTCCTCTCCTCAATAAACATTTAGGGGTGTATCAGTTTGGCTTCATTCCAGAACGGAATATACATAATTGCATTGCTATAGCATCGAAAAGCTTTAACAGTTTGGATAATTCTCTGATGGGTAGTGTTGGATTTAAAACTGGACATCAGAAATTCTTTTGACACTCTAAGATGGGACTTCATTCTACAGGTTTTCCACAGTATGGTCTTTCATCCGACGTTCATCAAGTGGATTCAGACTATCTTCGCCTCTGCTAAAGTATCAATCCTTGTCAATGGAAGCCCCTAAGAGTGCTCATTTTCAGTAGGCAACAGATGTTATTTTTACCAAATTTCATAGGTGGATGGGTAATACCCTATCAATGGTTGGAAGGATATTCTTGGTTAATGCAGTTATTATTTCTTCTATTGTCCATGACACAATGATCTATAGGTGGCCGAGACATCAAGTAAAGAGAATCGAGCAAGCTTGTCATAATTTTATTTGGTTGGGTGATCCAACAAAGCAGCATCACTTTACTGTAGTTTGGAAAAGAATATGTTCTCCCACGGTAGAGGGAGGTTTGGGCATTAGATCTCTTCGAAAAACTAATGAAGCTTACGTGATGAAGCTTGCATAGGAAATTATAGAAGGAAAGGGTGCACTTGAGTTTGTTAAATCCAGGTGGTTTGAAAGGCAGCTGATGAGGGCTTGATATGTTCCCTCGTCTATTGGAGGGGCTGTTATGGCTCATATAAATCGTTTGAAAGATGAGGAAATATGGATTGTTGGGTATGATACCAGGGTTCGCTTTTGGCTCGATAACTGGATTGGGATACTAATTACAGATATGGTAGGAATACCTCATGAGTATAGACACCAATTTGATGATGTGATAGACGACTATTTATATGATAGGGATTGGCATTTCACCCCGAGTTTTACGATTGTGTATCCTAATATTGTGGATTTAAATCTCAATACTCACATGTCGTTACACTTTGAGGATTATAGGGCCTGGACGAAAGTTTTTCAGGGTAAAGTCACCTCTAAAGTTGCATACATACATTTGAGACATGCTTACTTGGAAGTCAATTGGGTAAAGTGGATTTGGTCTTCCTTCATCCCGGCTTGGCGATCAATCACAGCTTGGAAGGCATTAAGAGGTGTCCTCAGTACATGGGATACCCTATCTAATAGAGGCTTTCGAGGTCCCTCACGATGCTATCTTTATAAAGCTAGAGAGAATACAGTGAATCATATCTTCATGCACTGCCTGGTTTCTTCTAATGTCCTATTTCATGTCTTAGCAGGTATTTCTTTTGGTCACAGGATGATCGTGGATCAATTGTTGGAGGGCTTCATTCTACAGGCCATTGTAGTTTTGGAGAGTGCTCAAATAGGGTTGATTTGGAGATTGGCCATTGTATCATATCTTTGGATTATTTGGCAAAAATGCAATGAAATGATGAATGATGGATATGAGTTGTTCAATGATGGAGATGACAAAGAGCTATGAGATAAAGTGGTTCGAGTTTCTAAGATTAAAGCACAGTTAATGGCATTGATCAAGGAAGGGGAAGACTTCTAATTGGGTCGCATGAAAAACACTATGGAGGATTTCAACACTTTGAGGTACTTTAAGATCAAAGGTGTGCTGAGGAGAGTCCCATCGATCACCCCAGTAAAATGGTGCCCGCCAGCAGCAGGATGTGTGAAAGTGAACGTAGATGGGCATGCAGCTAGAGCTCCAGGGCTTATATCTGGTGGTGGCATCTTTCGGAACAGCCGAGGATTTCCTATGGGATGTTTTACCTCATGATTTGGGTTTGGATTTGCTATTGAAGCAAAGTTGTTTGCGGCGTTTTTGGCTATTGAGTATGCTAATGAGAAGAACAGGAAGATCCTTTGGCTAGAGACGGATTCAACATATGTTGTTTATGCTCTCACACAACAGAATCCTACAATACTTGGAAACTCATCTCCAAATGGCGTAGAGCGAAAGAGCTTCTTTGAGGCTTTACATTTCGCATCACCCCACATCTACAGAGAAGGAAACAAAATTGCAGATGCTTTGTCTGAAGTTGGAGGGCCACTGAGCTGGATGGATTCGATCCCTCCTGCTCTCCATCACTTACTTTTCTATGATATGAATAGAGAACATTTCAGATTTAGATAAGAGTTTTTAGCTCGAGCCTTTCAAACATCTTTTTGTAATCCTCTTATTCTTTTTCGTTTCTCTTTTTATGATATGATATATTTGCCTATATTTCAATAATTTTTAATTTTTTTGGCTTTAAAATGACATAAAAAATACTATTTTTTAGGTATTTTTAAAGTTTCATAAAAATCCTTATTCCTTAGCAAATTTGGAACTCCTAGTACTTTTATGTTTCCAATCCCTTATTTACTAAAATAATGCTCCTCACATATATTTCAATGTATCAAAATTTTCTTGGCCATTTAAATGACATAAGATTACTTTTTATAATATATTTTTGAAAGTTCTAGAAAAATCCTTATTCCTTAACAAAATTTGGAAATCCTCACTTTAATTTCATGTTTCCAATCATTTATTTATTAAAAAATATGCTCCACACCTATATTTCAATGCTTTTAACTATTTTGGCCATTAAAATGACATAAGATTACTTATTTTAGGCTATTTTTGAAAGTTCCAGAAAAATCCTTATTCCTTAACAAATTTGGAACTCCTCGTATTTTCATATTTTCAATCATTTATTTATTAAAAGTACATTCTCACCACCTTTATTTCTGTGCTTCATAACTATTTTTGCCATTAAAATGATATAAAAAGACTTGTATTAAGATTTTTTTAAAAGTTCCAGAAAGATCATTATTCCTTTACAAATTTGGAACTTCTACTATTTTCATGTTTCCAATCATTTATTTATTAAAAAAAGCTCCCCACCTATATTTCAATGTTTCTTATATATTTTTGCCATTAAAATGACATAAGATTACCTGTTTTAGGCTATTCTTCAAAGTTCCTGAAAAATCATTATTCTTTAACGAATTTGGTACTACTCGTATTTTCATGTTTTCAATCACTTATTTACTTAAAAAAAATGCTCCCCACTTATATTTCATTGCTTCATAACTATTTTGGCCATTAAAATAACATAAGATTTTACTTATTTTAGGCTATTTTTGGAAGTTCCAGAAAAATTCTTAATCCTTAACAGATTTGAAACTCCTCGTATTTTCATGTTTTCAAACATTTATTTACTAAAAGAATATGCTCACCACCTATATTTCAATACTTCATAACTATTTTGGCCATTAAAATGACACAAAAAGACCTGTATTAGGCTGTTTTTTAAAGTTCCAGAAAAATCCTTATTCCTTAACGAATTTGGAACTCCTTACATTTTCATGTTTCCAATCATTTATTTACTAAAAAAACATGCTCCCCAAAAGATATTTCAATGCTTCTTAAATATTTTGGCCATTAAACTGACATAAGAATACTTGTTTTTGGTTGTTTTGAAATTTCTAGAAAAATCCTTAATCCTTACGAATTTGTAGCTCCTTGTATTTTCATGTTTCAATTATTTATTTATTAAAAATCATGCTCCCAACTTATATTTCAATGCTTCTTATATATTTGTTCCATTAAAATTGTTGGCGTTTGGATTTTTTGGTTAATGTGAACCGTTAGGGTTCCATGCGTTTATAAATCAGTGGAAACAAGAAATCAGAGAAGCGTATTACCCTTTACAAGGGTATGTTGAAGGAGAAGGATTCTCGCTGGCAGCCTGTGCAGTCGCACGATTTTGGCCATAACTTCCTCATACGTTCTCCTATTGGATTAATTTATGCACCAAAACGATTCTCTTTTCCGTAGCTTTCCAATAGTATATCAAACTTGCAGTTTAGACTTCCACACAATTTTAAAAAATTATGAAAGTTGATGGACAGAAACAGCAAACGACCTTCCAGTCTTCTATTGTATTCCTAAGCTACGTCTCGACATTGTGTGGGCAACGATATACAAGACGATCTCAGTCTACAACCCTAATTTATCTTTCACATGTTTAGGCGTTATTAATTTATTTTCAGATTGATGAGATTGGCTATTATATAGGCTACAACAGGGATTAGGAGGAGAAATTAAGGTTTGGGCCACCAATTGGGCTTAAGCATCCAAGTTTAGTCCAAAAGTTATACTTAAGTTCAATAATAATAAATCATTCCACTAAAGAAATATTATTGCATTGCCACCCTAATCCCAAATTACATTTATGGGCTCCTCCTATTATGAGCCCGTTAAGGTCCCCGTGTTAAAGATTCAATGTCCATTAATTAATTAAGTTACTGACAACTCCATTAATTAATATATTTAACGAGAGTAGTACCACTCAACCTTATTATCATGCTAGAATAAATCCACCTGTAGGGTTTACTTGATAATCATTATGAGCTCCTCAAGGGGACATCATCAACCAATTCTGTTAGAACACGTATTCCTTCAACAGTCTACAGCACACCATAGAGACAGCACCATCTTCCAACTCACCGAGCATATTGATTTATCTTTTAAATCTCACCCATTGATGAATCAAAGAAATAAATAATGCCTCACATGTCGAGGTTATTGTATAGGGATTAAGAGTACGAACATCCATAATAACAGAGATCAAATTCTATTATATAGTCAGTATAAACCAAACGATCTCAACGGCGATCCTATTCAATATATACAAGGTGCACTAGTACAATTTTATAGTCAAGACAGACTAATGTCAAATCACACTACAACCATACTGATAGATAGTCCCTGTCTATCTTGGTTGTCAATATCTGTTTATAATTTATAAGGAGCCGATAATATGATCTTCCGTGTGACGCCGCAGACCACATTATCTACAATATAAAGTAAATGGACTTTTATAATAACTTAATTGCAAATGTTTGATCACATGAGTCTCATTTCAAATATTATCTAAACATTGTTCATACAAAAAAGCTAGACTTTTAGTATACAATCCAACAATCTCCCACTTATACTAAAAGATTATGCTGCCATATTTGCTGCCATACATCTGATTACCATTCCCACTACTTGACCATTAAAAGCTTTTGCCTTAATGTCCTTGTAAAAGGATTACTAGGTTATCATCCAATGTAATCTAGGTGACATCAACATTCCCCTCATTATACGATTTCTCGTATTAGGTAGTACTAGCTATCAATGTGTTTAATCTCCTTATGGACTCGTGATTCCTTCAAGTTTACTACTGCACTATTATTATCACAATAAATTGTGATAACCTTGGACAAACTCAAAATCACACTAAGTCCATTACGAAGTTTCTAGAACCATATAGATACTTCGGCTGCCACAAGGCTCCAATATTATCCTCTTTCCATGGTGGAGTCCGAAATATATTTCTATATGACACTCCTCCATACTATGGATCTACTTCCATTAAACACATAACCATGAGGTGGATTTACTGTCGTCCCTATGATTTGAAAAACCGAATCCAAGTAACAATCAAGAAGTAATGAATTATTCTAGTAAGCTTACATATAATTTTCAGTCCTCTTCAGGCACTTCAAATATGTCTTACCATGATTTAATATGCTTGTTCCGGGTTACCTTGATACTCACTGTCTATGCCATTGGCAACACAGATATCCAATCTCGTGCATAACATTCCATAGATTAAGCTTCCTTATTGCCGAAGCACAGGAAACTGCCATTATCTATTTTATCTCATTATGTGTCTTAAGACACAAATCCTTAGATAAAGTCACATGCTAAAATGATTAAAGATTGTATCTATTCATAAAGATTGAGATAAGCACAACATCCTATCATGTGATCTTTATCACTATGATCGCAAGGATATATTTTGCTTCTCTTAAGTCTTTCATTTCATACTGCTTTATCAACCATACCCATACGTCCGACAATACTCTTTCATTGTTTCCATTGAGCAAGATACCATCTGCGTACTTACAAGAAATACCACCACATTTCTGTCACTCTTTTCAATGCACAAGACCCATCCGAGCATTGATTAAATCCATATGATTGGATTTCCTTATCAAAATGGATGTCCATGATCTCGAAGCTTGCTTTAGTCCATTGATGGATACTTTTAAGCTTACTCTCAAAATCCTCTTAGTACTTTGCAATAAATCACTCTGGTTGCTTCACATAGATGTTTTCCTCAAGACTTCCAATCAGGAAAGTTGTCTTGACATCTATTTGCTTTACCTCATAATTAACATAAGCAGCAATAAATAAAAGAATCCGCATCGACATAATGTTATCGATTCTCTTTTAATTTTGTATAGCCACACATCCAATGGCTTTTACACCACTTAGTGGTTCTACAAGCTTCCAGAGTTGATTTAGAATCCTTAGATTTTATTTCAAAATTCATTGCAACTTACTAAGATTCCGTATTTTGATCTTGTAGTGCTTTGTCGTGTCCATGGGCCGATTTCACGTTCACTAGGGACCAAGTATTACGACTCTCCCAAAACATAAATCTATTTGGTTGTAAAACAACCCTCCCACTACGGCAAGACACTATATGCAATTGTGTATCAGACGTGACACACGATGCAGTTTACTTGTGGTATATCCTCTTGTAGTCTTGGTACTAAAATTTGTGTTTCCCTTCTCACATCTTTTAGAACAATCTATACATGAATTTATAATTTATTACATAGTCCTTTCCAAAATCTAGTGTTCATGTGAACAATCACCCTTCAATCTTTTGAACTATTAAATAAACACCCTTCATTTTTCTAGGATATCCCACAAACAGACAAGCATCATATGTCATGCTGTTTCCAGGGCTTACCCATAAAATAAAATTTATAATTTTAAATAATTCATCATCTATCTAATCATTTCCGTAAGAGTCTTATCCCTTTTTCCCACCACACCATATAGCTGGGGTTTGCCCGGTGTAATTAACTTGGGATTCAATCCCAATCTCAGATTAATAACTTTTAAACTATCCTATGAGGTGCTCGCCATCACGATCAAATCGCAGTGACTTGATATATTTTCCATGATGCTTCACCGCATCAGTCATGCACTCCATGAATTTAATCATAATACTCAGACTTTTAGTGCATCAAATAAATATATCTTGTTTCTAGAATAATTGTCAAACAAAATGATGAACATTCATAACCACCTCTCGATAGGATAATCTTAGGATCACACAAATCAAAATGAACCATCTCCAACATATCTTTTCATGGCTCTATACCCCTTTGCCTTGTATAGACAATTTGATCATTTTCTCTTCCAAGTAAGACTTACAAGTTTGATAGTTTCCACTTCCAATAAACTTTACGGTCCACCAGCTATCAACATTCAAATCTTACTCAAATAAAATGATCTAGTCTTAGATGCCAAAAGTATGTTTAGTTCATTTCTGAAGTTCCTTTCTCTTACTAAGATTAGAAGATGCATTATTAATTACTATTTGCTATATTCGTGGGATAAACATGATTTAAGAGTGTATAAATTGTCACTATCATACCACAACAGATTATAGCTCCATCCTTCATTATAATGACTGTCACTAAATGAAATAGAGTATCCATCCATAAATGCATAGAAACCGAAATCAAATTCTTTCTATGTAAACGTATGTGAAGATAATTTCTCAAAAACAAACATTTATTCATATCATTAGATAAATAAACAACTCCTACTACAACAGCCACTACTTTCATAGTTTACCCATGTACTTAATTTATCTTATCATCACTATGTTTAAAACATTTATTGATTCCGGTATCTACACACCACGTGTCAGTAAATGCATCACTAATCATGTTTCAACAAGTAAATAAGATACTTAACTTGTTCACACTTGATGAAAATGGCTTCCTTCGACATATGTTTTGTTAAAAGTTTCTCACCGTATACTACCACTTGTAATTCAGGTATAACTTGCTCAAAACGTTAAGGCGAACTATGAAAAATAAATTGAGCTAGGTTTTTCCTTCAATTTCTATTCCAAGTATTTCCAATTCATTCATCAAGTTAACCATGACCACTTGCCTTTCTAAATTACACAAGTATCCGAAGAGTCTCACGAGACCATCTTATTTCTGTGAACCTCTCACCTCTTCACTAAAGATTTAAATAGGCACTAGAGGGCATCCTAAGTGAGAACAAATTTTTATTTTCCTAAGCAATAAGAATTAAAACCAAGATTCTTTTCTAATCATTTATTATGGACCAGTAAATATGTTTTCCTTTAGTTGACAATAAGCGAAATAAACTATTCAAAATTCAGAGAATCAAATAAATAAATACGACGATCAAACTCTTCGAATTTAAATTTTATATTGATTCCCTCAATAAACAATATAAAATAAATTCACCGACATCTCAAGCACCATGAATTTGCATGCCATGTTAGTGTGGACGTATACAAACCTGAACATTCGCAAGAGAAGGTTTTACCCATTAATTCCATACATCATAATTAACATATGACTCAATGATTAATAGTCGGTTGTCCTTTAGCCACACAATTTAATACCAGTGACTCCATTGGGGAGGATACACATTAATTGCACTTAAGTATATACCACTATTTGATACTAAGTATGTTACTCAAGCCTGTGTGCCTTACAGTTGGAGAAGTCCACACGCGCTCAAATAATTTCCTATAACCATCAATCATTAATTTGTACCAGTGATCCGCAAATGAAACTCATCCGTTGGGGAGAAAGGCACTATAACCAACTCATAAGCTTACTTGCATCACATTACAAATAATAATTATTTCATGAAATTTATTCCAGTGATCCACAAATAAAACTCATCCATTGGGGAGGAAGGCACCAAAACCGACTCATAAGCTTACTAGCATCACTTAATAAATCAATAATGGAGGCCGCGGGATCATGACCAATCCCTCTCCCACTTAGTTATTTAACAAGAGGGTTTTTGCATGCATACAATATAACAGATATAAAATACGCAAATAAGCATGCTATTATTACAGCAAATAAGGCAGTAAATCAAATAGCACATGCATTCCAAATATATAATAATAATTGACAAATAAAACAATTATATTAATTATATATAAGGAAATAATAAATTGCCAAATAAAAGGGGTTGACTTAGTCAACAAGTAGGCATGTGGCTTGAACAACAAGAAGGTAGTCAAAACTTGGGCCCCAAACTATCCAACCCACACGGCCTTACAACATGCTAGTGTACCATCTGTGCAAGCAATTCCAGACTTGTGCATAATCAAATGCTAGAAACTGCTCAATCGGAATGCCGCATGCCCTCGTCTAGAAATACAGGGGGGCCCTGAACAAGCAGCATCATGAGTTTCAGGCGCGGCAGCGAACAACATAGCCTTCATGGAACAGGCTGCTACCCACTGATCTCCGCCAAGCCGCCTTGCGCTCACCTGGACAGCATCGTACGGCGCATGGTCAGTGCAGTGTTAGCGGCGTGTCTTTCTTGGCCAACATCGTGCAACGTGGTTTTCACCAGCGTATATCACAGCCGAAAGTAGTCGCCATTCAGTTTCATCAATGATCATCATCCTGACATGGCGTTGTGCCTCTTGCCAACTTTCGCACCATCGCCAGGTCGTGCCACCATCCAACAAAAATCACATATGTGCAGTCCATCATGGTGCCACAGCCAACGCCGTTCGTCGATACAACACCACATAACCTCCGATCAGTAGCAATAAACGCCCACTATGCCATCTCCAACCTCATCATGTATCGTGTGGTATTGTGTGTATGGTGTCGTGCAATTAGGGTTCCAACAAGTTCAAACATTCAACCCTAAGTTCTAGCACCACATTATCCACTCAAACCCTGGCCTAACGTGTCACGTTTAGCCTTAGAACCTACGCTCTGATACCAATTGTTGGCGTTTGGATCTTTTGGTTAACATGAACTGTTAGGGTTCCATGTTTTCTAAATCAGTGGAAGCAAGAAATCATAAAAACGTATTAACTTTCACCAAGGTATGTTGAAGAGAAGGATTCTCGCTGGCAGCTTGAGCAGTCGCACGGTTTGGCCATAACTTCCTCATCCGTTCTCCGATTAGAGTGATTTACACGCCAAAATGATCCTCTTTTCCGTATCTTTCCAACCGTTTATCACACGTGCAGTTTGGACTTCCACACAATTTTAGAAAAATTATGGAAGTTGACGGGCAGAAACTGCAAATGACCTTCCGACGTTCTATTATATTCCAAAGCCACGTCTTGACGTTGTGTGTGCAACGATCTACAAGATGATCTCAGTCTAAAACCCTAATCAGTCTTTCACATATTTAGGCGTGATTAACTTATTTTTGAATTGATGAGATCGGCTATTATATAGGCTACAACAGGGACCGGGAGGAGAAATTAGGGTTTGGGTCTCTCATTGGGCTTAAGCATCCATGTTTAGCCCAAAACTTATACTTAAGTCCAATAATAATAAATAATTCCACTAAAGAAATATTATTGCACTGCCACCCTAACCCAAATATGTTTGTGGGCTCCATCATATTATGAGCCCGTTAATTTCCCCGTGTTTAAGATTCAATGCCCATTAATTAATTAAGTTACTGACAACTCCATTAATTAATATATTTACCGAGAGTAGTACCACTTAACTATATTATCATGCCAGAATAAATCCACCTGTAGGGTTTACATGATAATCATTATGAGTTCCTAAAGGGGACATCATCAACCAATTCCGTTAGGAAACGGATTTCTTCTACAATCAACAGCACACCATAGAGACAGCACCATCTCCCAATTCACCGAGCATATTGATTTATCTTTTAAATCTCACCCATTGATGAATCAAAGAAATAAATATTGTCTTACATGTCAAGGTTATTGTATAGAGATTAAGAGTACGAACATCCATAATAACAGAGATCAAGTTCTTTTATATAGTCAGTATAAACCGAACGATCTCAATGGCGGTCCTATTCAATACACACAAGGTGCACTAGTGCAATTTTATAGTCAAGACAGACTAATGCCAAATCACATTACAATCATACTGATAGATTACAACCATACTGATAGATAGTTCCTATCTATCTCGGTTGTGAATATATGTTTATACTTTATAAGAAGCCGATAATATGGTCTTCCGTGTGATGCCGCACACCATATTATCTACATTATAAAGTAAATGGACTTTTGCAATAACTTAATTGCAAACGTTTGATCACATGATTCTCATTTCAAATATTATTGAAACATTGTTCATACAAAAAGCACGACTTTTAGTATACAATCCAACAAAAATAACATAAGATTACTTATTTAAGGCTTTTTTTAAGTTCCAGAAAAGTCCTTATTCCTTAATGAATTTAGTACTCCTCGTATTTTCATATTTCCAATCATTTATTTACTAAAAAAACATGATCCGCACATATAATTCAATGCTTCATAAAAAATTTGGCCATTGAAATAACATTGGAATACTTGTTTTAGGCTTTTTGAAATTTTTAGAAAAATCCTTATTCCTTAGCAAATTTGGAACTCCTCGTATTTTCATATTTCCAATCATTTATTTATTAAAAAACATGCTCCCCACCTAAACCCTTTTGGTTTCAAGCCATGTAGATCAAGGACATGGGATTCTACTTGATGGCAGAAACCTCTTTGGCAAGGCATCTCAGCCTCGCTAATTCGATAGTTCTCTTTGTTGCCAAACTGAAGAGACTTAAAGGTGACATTAAAAGTTGGAATCACTCCAGCTTTGGTAATGTTTACGATGAAGTTGAAATGGCTATGAACAATCTTAGGGATGTTCAAATCCGTATTGGGGTAGAAGGAGACTCAGTTGATCTTTTCTGTGATGAAGTTGATGCTCATATTGCCCTAAACAAAAAACTCATGGATAAGCACAATTTTTGTTCACAAAAAAACAGGTCTTCTTGACTAAATGATGGAGATAGAAACACTGATTTTTTTCATAGGAATCATAGAGTTTCAAAGACAAAATCGGCCATTAATTCGATGTTAATTGAAGGGGAAATCTCTACTAATTCAGCAGATATCTCACGACATATTGTGGAATACTACACGAATCTATTTAAATCTCCAGAAGATGAGGTCAGTTTTGATGAGTTAAGCTTCCTTGATCCCTTTATGCAGGCTGATGAAAAAGTTTCTCTCATGGCACTCCCTTCGGATGACGAGGTTAAAGTGGCAGTGAGCCTATCAGCGGATAGCGATCTAGGGCCAGCTGGATTTGGGGGTTCTTTCTATTAGAGGTGCTAGTACTTTGTAGGACCGAAAGTCTGTAAGGTGGTAAGACATTTCTTTAACTATGGGCAACTGCCTCTAGGAATCAATTGTAACTTTGTTGTACTTGTGCCAAAAGTTGATAGAGCTAACAGGGTGGAGGACTTTTGTCCTATCAATCTGTGTAATTTCTCTTTCAAGATATTTACAAAGATTTTAGCCACCAGATTGGGATCGATCCTTAACAAACATCTAGGGGTTCATCATTTTGGGTTCATTCTTGAGAGAAATATTCATCACTGAATCGCTTTAGCTTCAGAAAGCTTCAGCAGTTTGCAAAACTCTTTGATGGGCAGCATTGGGTTTAAAATGGATATAAGGAAGCATTCGACATGTTTAAATGGGAATTCATCTTGTGAACTCTAGAACTCATGGGTTTTCATCCTATTTTTCTCAAATGGATTAGGATGATTTTTACTTCTGCAAAAATATCGATTCTAATTAATAGAAGCCCGAATGATTTTTTTGCTTGTGGTAGGGGCGTTCTTCAAGGGGATCCACTATCCCCTTTACTGTTTTGCATTGCTGAAGAGGTACTTGGTAGGTGGATAGATAGCAAGATCATAACTGGAGATTTGCTTCCAACGAAAGCTAATAGGAACACCCTCATTCCTCCCTATTTAATCTATGCTGATGATATTGTCATATTTTGTAGAGGTAATGAGAATACAATCAGGTGCCTAAAAAGAATCATGGATAGTTATGCGAACATGTCAGGGCAAGTCTTCAACCCATCAAAATCAAGAGTTATCTTTGGCAAGCATGTTAAGACGGTAGACCGAAGGCGAATTCATCATCTGTTGGGTATTCAGGAGGGGAGTTTTCCTTTTAAATATCTGGGTGCTCCTATCTTCATAGGAACCCCTAAAAGAGCACAATTCCAGCAGGCAACAGATGACATTCTTAGTAAATTCCAGAGGTGGATGCGCAATACCTTATCGATGGCGGGGAGAATATGCTTGGTCAATGTGGTGATTATATCAACAGCTGTACATGTTATGGTGATTTATAAATGGCCTAGACACCAAATCAAGAT
Source organism: Pogostemon cablin (assembly GCA_023678885.1). Lineage (NCBI taxonomy): Eukaryota > Viridiplantae > Streptophyta > Magnoliopsida > Lamiales > Lamiaceae > Pogostemon > Pogostemon cablin. The sequence goes on along the minus strand of CM043004.1, from coordinate 6,734,632 downwards.
AATTGAGCAGGCTTGTTGTAACTTTGTGTGGTCAGGGGATCTAACAAAACAACATCATTTCACGGTGGCTTGGAAAAGGGTATGTTCTCCAATGGCAGAAGGAGGTTTGGGCATAGAAACAGATGGTTTGAGGGGCAGCAGACAAGAGCTCATTACATACCCTCTTCTATTCGTGGAGCGTGTATGAACCACTTAAACTGATTGAAAGAAGAAGAAATTTGGATGGTGGGTTATGATACGAGGGTTAGATTTTGGCTTGACAATTGGATTGGGACCCCGATTGCTGATTTGGTTAGAATTCTTTTGGAGCTTCGACACCAATTTGATGATGCCATAGGGGATTACTTGTATGATGGAGACTGGCATTTCAGTTAGAGTTTTGTAGATGTGTATCCAAATATTGTGGACATGATCCTTAATACCCATATGACGTTGCACTTTGAGGATTGTAGGGTTTGGACAAAATCCTTCCATGGGAATATTACCTCAAAACTTGCCTACATTCATTTAAGGCATGCGTTCTTGGAAGTAAACTAGGGAAAATGGATTTGGTCTCACTTCATCCCTGTTAGGCGATCCATTACAGTTTGGAAAGTGTTACGTAGGGTTCTCACAACATGGGAAACATTGTCCAACAGGGGATTCCGAGGTCTATCACGTTGTTATCTATGCAAAGAAGGGGATGATACAGTGGACCATATCTTCCTTCAATGTTCAATTTCATCTAATGTGCTTTTGCATGTTTTAGCAGGTTTTGCTTGGGATCAAAGAATGAATATTGATCAATCATTTACTGGCTTACTCATGCAAGTTGTTGATTGATCAGATAATACACAGGTGGTATTGATTTGGAGGCATGCTATTGTTACATATGTTTAGATAATATGGCAGCAATGAAATGAGATGATGAATGATGGTTATGAAGTTATAAATCATGGTGAGGGGCAAGAGTTACAGGACAAGATAGTTCGTGTCTCCAAGATAAAGGCACAACTGATGGCATTGATCAAAGAAGGGGACTAATTCAATTTAGGCTACATGCATAATACCATGGAGGATTTTAACACGTTGAGGTATTTCAAAATTAAAGGAGCACCGAGGAAAGCACCTTCGATAACACCATTAAGATGGCACCCTCCGGCAGCAAGATGTGTAAAGGTGAATGTTGATGGTTATGCAGCTGGTTGCCCGGGGCAGATATCAGGTGGAGGGGTTTTTCGCAACAGCCGTGGATTTTCGATGGGATGTTTCACTTAAGGTTTTGGCAGCGGCTTTGTCATGGAAGCAGAGCTGCTCATGGTTATACTAGCCATTGAGTATGCTTATGCAAAGAACTGGACAAATCTTTGGCTAGAGACGAACTCAACTTACGTGGTCTACGCCTTCACACATCAAAACCCTACAATTCCATGGAAAGTCCTATCCAAGTGGCGCAAGGCAAATGACTTACTTCGGGGTTTTAATTTCAGCATATCACACATCTTCAGAGAGGGTAACAGTGTTGTTGACACCCTATCTGAGGTAGGCGGGCCACATACGTGGATGTATTCTGTTCCAATTGCACTACGCAACTTGCTCTTTCATGATATGAATAGAGAATATTTTCGTTTTAGATAGAGCTTTTGGGCCGTTGTGGCTTTTTCACATCTTTTGGGACTTTGATTTTTGTACTCTTCATTTCTCTTTATATGATATGATCTATTTGTCTATATTCCAATACTTCTTATATATTTTTGCCATTAAAATGACTTAAGATTACTTATTTTAGGCTGTTTTTTAAAGTTCCAGAAAAATCAGCCTAAAACAAGTTATCTTATGACATAAGATTACTTGTTTTAGGCTGTTTTAGACATAAGATTCCTTCATTAAGGAATAAGGACTTTTCTGGAATTTAAAAAAAGCCTAAAACAAGTAATCTTATGCCATTTTAATGAAAAAATATATAAGAGGTACTGAAATATAGGTGGGGAGCATTATTTTTAATAAATAAATGATTGGAAACATGAAAATACGAGGAGTTCCAAATTCGTAAGGAATAAGGATTTTTCTAGAAATTTCAAAATAGCCTAAAACAAGTATTCTTATGTTAGTTTAATGGCCAAAATATTTAAGAAGCATTGAAATATCTGTGGGGAGCATGTATTTTTAGTAAATAAATGATTGAAAACATGAAAATACGATGAGTTCCAAATTTGTTAAGGAATAAGGATATTTCTGGAACTTTCAAAAACATCCTAATACAAGTCTTTTTGTGTCATTTTAACGGCCCAAATTGTTATGAAGTATTGAAATATATGTGGTGAGCATGTTCTTTTAGTAAATAAATGATTGAAAATATGAAAATACGAGGAGTTTCAAATTTGTTAAGGAATAAGGATTTTTCTGGAACTTCCAAAAACTTCCTAAAATAAGTAAAATCTTATGTCATTTTAATGGCCAAAATAGTTATGAAGCAATTAAATATAAGTGAGGAGCATGTTTTTTTAGTAAATAATTGATTGAAAACATGAAAATACGAGGAGTTCCAAATTCGTTAAAGAATAAGAATTTTTCAAGAACTTTGAAAAATAGCCTAAAACAATTAATCTTATGTTATTTTAATTGCAAAAATATATAAGAAAAATCAAAATATAGGTGGGGAGCTTGTTTTTTAATAAATAAATGATTGGAAACATGAAAATACGAGGAGTTCCAAATTTGTAAAAGGAAAAAGGATTTTTCTGGAACTTTCAGAAACAACCTAATACAAGTCTTTTTGTGTCATTTTAATGGAAAAAATAGTTATGAAGCATTGAAATAATGGTGGTGAGAATGTTCTTAATGATTGAAAACATGAAAATACGAGGAGTTCCAAATTTGTTAAGGAATAAGAATTTTTCTGGAACATTAAAAACAGCCTAAAATAAGTAATCTTATGTCATTTTAATGACCAAAATAGTTAAAAAGCATTGAAATATAGGAAAATAGATGATATTATAAAAAGAAAAATATAAAAGAGTACAGAGGAGAAATTGAAAGTATGATCCAAAAGTGATCGTTGAAATACAAGAAGCCAAACAAGTGGCTAACTATTAAGACCAAGCAGGTGGTCTCAAGAAAAGAAAAGGTCAAACTGACAACCTTATTAAAAAAAACCAACCTAAACTATCTAAATCTTGTTCCAAGAGTTCTGCAGCTGGACATGGAAGATGAGCCTAAGAAGCTCAAGCGGCTGTACTAGCTAATCAAATATCATCATCCTCGCCTTCAAAGATCAAACCAGACGCATCACAAGGCGAGGTTACAATATATTATCATCATTATTTCCTTGGAGTATATGCCAGCATCATAAGTCAAGGAGAAAAACATGATTTAACAAGCAAAGGTTCTAATCAAAAAGTCAAACATAGAAATCACCATGGGACCTTTATATCAAGAGGTGAGGACCATCAAAGGCTGGCCAAATCATTGTAACCTAGTTTGTCGGGGTCGAAGTACATGGAAGAATACAACAGCCTACATGTAAAATATGAAAATGCAATCGGCATGCTGCAAATCAGCAAATCGAACCAACAAGGGCTCATTACAGTATTGAGATCATCTTAACATCAACAACCAGAGACACTAATCAATATGTATTCAAGAATTCTCCACAAATTGAGAATGTAAAGATACTTCTTCTATATGTACTCAAATAAAACAAGTCAGGGAGTATGTGACAATACTTCAAGAGAAGATGAAGCAATGGGTCCCAATGGAGGTAGAGGTCCTGCTACCAGAAACACTGGTGATATACCAAGAAAATCTCACCTCTACAAGAAATGCTAATAGGGGCGAGGGGATTTCGAAGAATTTCGGTGGGGAATTGCTTCTGCCATCCGCGATGGCAAAACTGCCCCTGGGAGAGAGGAAGACGAGTGGCGTGAACTCCTACGGCTAATAATTCTTGAGAAGCTGCCAATAGAATCGGAGAGGAGTCACGCTGCTGATTGAATTAAAATATAGGTGTGGAGCATGTTTTTTAGTAAATAAATGATTGAAAACATGAAAAAATGAGGATTTCCAAATTTGTTAAGGAATAAGGAATTTTCTGAAACTTTTAAAAACATATTAAAAAAAGTAATCTTATGTCATTTTAATAGCCAATAAAATTTTAAAGCATTGAAATATATGTGCGGAGCATGTTTTTTTTTAGTAAATAGGGGATTGGAAACATAAAAATACTAGGAGTTCTAAATTTGTTAAGGTATAAAGATTTTTCTGTAACTTTAAAATACCCTAAAAATTATCTTTTATGTCATTTTAAAGGCAAAAATAATTAAAAATTATTGAAATATAGGTGGGGAACATGTTTTTTTAGTAAATAAATTATTGAAAACATGAAAATACGAGGAGTTCCAAATTTGTTAAGTAATAACAATTTTTTAGGAACATACAAAAACAGTCTAATACAAGTATTTTTATGTCATTTTAACGGCCAAAAAAGTTAAAAAGCATTGAAATATAGGTGGTAGCATGTTCTTTTACTAAATAAATGACTGAAAAATGAAAATTCGAGGAGTTCCAAATTCGTTTAGTAATAAGGATTTTTTTGTAACTTTTAAAAATTATGCAATTTAATGGGAAAAATATTTAAGATGCATTGAAATATAGGTGGGGAGCATGTATTTTTTGTAAATAAATAATTGGAAACCTGAAAATACTAGGAGTTCCAAATCTGTTAAGGAATAAGAATTTTTCTGGAACTTTTAAAAATACCTAAAAAAGTCTTATTTTATGTCATTTTAACGGCCAAAATAATTAGAAATTATTGTAATATAGGTGGGAAGATTGTTTATTTAGTAAATAAATGATTTGAAAATATAGGTGGGGAGCATGTTTTGTTAATAAATAAATGATTGAAAACATGAAAATACGAGGAATTCCAAATTTGTTAAGGAACAAGAATTTTTCTAGAAATTTCAAAAACTGCCTAAAATAAATATTCTTATATCATTTTAATGACCAAAATATTTAAGAAGTATTGAAATATCGGTTGGGGGCATCTTTTTTAGTAAATAAATGATTGAAAATATGAAAATACGAGGAGTTCCAAATTTATCAAGGAATAAGGACATCCAAATACAAGTCTTTTTGTGTCATTTTAATGGCCAAAATAGTTATGAAATATTGAAATATAGGTGGTGAGCATGTTCTTTTTGTAAATAAATGATTAAAAACATTAAAATGCGAGGAGATTAAAATTTGTTAATGAATAAGGATTTTTCTGGAACTTTCAAAAACATTCTAAAATAATTAATCTTATGTCATTTTAATGGCTAAAATAGTTAGGAAGCATTTAAATATAAGTGGGGAGCAAGTTTTTTTAGTAAATAAATGATTGGAAACATGAAAATACGAGGATTTCCAAATTCGTTAAAGAATAAGAATTTTTCAGGAACTTTAAAAATCAGCTTAAAATAAGTAATCATCCGCATGTTGTCGCACAACATATTATCTACAATATAAAGTAAGTGGACTATTGCATCGAACATATAAATAAGTTATAAGATTCAATTATTTGATCATATGATTCTCATTTCAAATAAATTATTATAACATTATTCATACTAAAGCTAGGCTTTTAGTATATAATCCAACAATCTCCCACTTATACTAAAAGAATATGCTGTCAAGACCACTGCCATACATCTGATTCCCACTCTCAGTACATGACCATCAAAAGCTTTCGCTTTAAAGTCCTTGTAAAAGGATTTACTAGGTTATCACCTCATGCAATCTTGGCGACAACAACCTTCCCCTCATAATACGATTTCTCATAACAGGTGGTATTTGCACTTAATGTGTTTAATTAATATGGACTTGTGATTCCTTCAATTTCGCAAATGCACCACTATTATCACAATAAATTGTGATAATCTCGGGCAAACTTAGAATTACATCTAAGTCCTTTACGAAGTTTCTAGAGTCATAGAGATACTTTGGCTGCCTCGAGGCTCCAGTTTATCATTTTTCCATGGTGGAGTTCGAAATATAAATCTATATAACACTTCTCCATATTATGACTCAACTTCAAAAATAAACAACCTTGAGGTGAATTTACTGTCGTCCCTATTTGATTTGAAAAATCTGAATCTATGTAACCGACAAGAAGCGGTGAATTTGTTTGGTAAGTCCTTGTCCAGTTAGTCCTTTTGAGGTACTTCAAAATTATGTGTTACCATAGTTCAACATTCTTATTTTTGGTTACCTTGATACCCACTGACCATGCCTTTTGCAAAACAGATATCCATTCTCGTACATAGCATTCCTTAGATTAAGCTTTCTTATTCGCCGAAGCATAAAGAACCTCTTTCATCTCCTTTATCTTCTGTTGTGTCTTAAGTCACATTTTCTTAGATAAAGTCACATGTTAAAACAAGTAAGGATTGTATCATTATATGAAGCTTGAGATAAGCGTAATATTCTATCTTGTGATCCGTATATCCATGATCACAAGAATATATTTTTCTTCTCTTAAGTCCTTCATTTCACACTACTTTATCAACCATACCAATACACCCGACAATACTCTTTCATTGTCTCCAATGAGCAAGATAACATCTATGTATATTACAAGAAATACCACCACGTTTCCGTCATTCTTTTCAATACACAAGGCACATCCGAACATTAATTAGATCCACGTGACTAGATTACCTTATCAAAACGGATACTTCATGATCTTGAAGGCTGCTTTAGTCATTCGATGAGCACTTTTAAGCTTACTACCGAAATGCTCTTAGCTCTTTGCATTGAATCACTCTGGTTGTTTTATTTAGATGTTTTCCTCAAGACTTCCAATCACGGAAGTTGTCTTGACATGTATTTGCTATACCTCATAATTCAATATGAGCAGCTATTAAATAAAATATTCCAAATCGACTTAAACTCAGATACCAGCGAAAAAGGTTTCCTCATACTGGAACTCACCCTTCTTTCTGAGTGTACCTTTACACAACAAGGCTTGTTTCAAAGTATCACCATACCGTCTGATCCTCTTTTATTTTGTAAAGCCTCCTCTATTGGCTTTCACACCATTACGCGGTTCTGCACCCAGATCTAATTTAAAATCCACAGATTCTATTTCAGAAATCATTGCAACTTCTTAAGATATCGCTTTTTATCTTGTAGTGCTTCATGTACCCATGAGCCGATTTTATGTTTACTAGGGACCAAGTCTCATGACTCTCCCAAAACATAAATCTTTTAGGTTGTAAAACAACCCTCCCACTACGAAAAATTGCTGCAGTCAATTGTGTATCAGACGTGTCACGCGATGCAGTTTTCTTGTGGTATATCCTCTTATACAATTGGTACTATACTTTATGTTTTCCTCTCACTTCCTTTAGAAAAATTTATACATGGCTTTGTGATTTATTACATAGTCCATTTCCAAAAATCAAGTGTTCGTGGTAACAATCACCCTTTGATCTTTCGCACTATCAAATAAGACACCATTCATTTTTCTAGGATATCCAACAAACAGACAAACATCCTTACGACAAGTTGTTTCTATGAATACTATAAAATGAATTTAGCAATTTCAAATAACTCATCATCTATCTAAACATTTCCAAAAGAATTCTATACCTTCATTTTGCCACACCAGTCGGCTGGGATTAGCCTGGTGTTGACAACTTGGAATTCAATTCCAACCTCTGATAAATAGCTCCTAAACTATCCTAAGAAGTACTTGACATATTTTTGATGATCCTTCACCGCATGAGGCATGCACTTTTGGATTAATCATAGCACTAAGACTTGCGGTGCATCAAAATATATCTAACCACCTCTCACATGGATAGTCTTAGGATCGCATAAATCAGAATGAACCAATTCCAACATATCTTTTGTTCTTCACTACTTTTGAAAAGGCAATCATGACAGTTTTAGATGCCAAAAGGTATGTTAGGATTATAAGACGCGTTATCATTACAAATTTGTTACAGCAGTGGGATAAACATGATTCAAGAGTGTCCAAATTTTCCACCAACGTACCACAACAGATTATAACTCCATCCTTCATTATAAAGACCATGTCATTTAAATGAAATAGAGTATCCATCCGTAAATGCATAGAAACTGAAATGAAATTCTTTCTATGAAAATGTACGTAAAGACAATTTCTCATAATAAAACGTTTATTCCTATAAAAAGATATATAAACAACTCTCACTGCAACAGCAATGTAACGACCCATTTATATTTATAGAAAATTTTCCAATGACATATTTTTACTAATAAAAGTCAAATTAAAAATATATATATGTTCATAAATAAAAATGTTTGTGGCTTTCAAAATATTCTATTAATAACCTTGTTGTTCTTTTTTTTTTTAAATATCAATGAAGTATCTAAATTTCTAAATTTATGAAGTAAATTCTATGATTTATTTTGGAAAGAAAAATAATTTCTCCACTTGCCACAAGTATAAATAGGGGACGTAATTTTGTATTTTAAAACCCCAAATTAGTAAATGAATTAATTTAATTATCGATTAAACCTGCTAATCATTCATGAAGTACCAAAATATGAAATAAAACATACTAGAATACATTTTAGAATGTGGGATATATAACGTAAATGAATTAGGCCATAATTTCAATAAAATATAAGTGCTTTAAATAGGAAGAACCCACTAACCTCTCTATTGAACCATATGTCATCCCATTCCCATGATAATGGATTTTTTTTACATTTTATTATCTTACCTCACATGACCAATACAATTGTAGCAATAATTTGTAAAAACTGTTTATTCCAAAATGTATGCTGACTCAGCCTAAGGAGATTCCATCTTATCACACCCATTTTCAAAGGGAAATTTCTGTAAGAATGAATAGCAACTAAAATAGGAAATGAAATTCATTCATTAATAGTACAAATAAAGGTTCTACTCAAATACTCCCAATTTAAGTAAAAAACGCCAGCCCGTCAAACATTAAGAAATATAAATATTTATTTAAATTTCATAAAATAGCAACAACTTTATTTAAATTCAAATGAGCATTTGAACAATACCTCGTCTTGCTCCTAAAATTTGAAATAATGTAGCATTTAAATTCTGCTTTGGTGCACCAAACTCTTTCTGCAATAATGTAGAATTTAAATGCTCGTTTGGAGCATTTGAATTTAAAATCTCTTTCTGCAATAATGTAGTTGTAATGGATTTGTAGAGAGAAGTTAAAATAGTAATTAATAATAATACTTAATTAACGAATATTCAAAGATTCCTCCACCTCGTAACATAAATCAAATCCAATAAAAAAAATAATCACAATAAAAAATTTTATGTAGAAGAGTGTGATTGTTACAAGCCACTACTTCCGTAGCTTACCCATGTACTCAATTATCTCATCATCATTTGGTTAAAGTAAACCGTTAGGGTTCCATATGATTCTATATCAGCGGAAGGAAGAACATAAAATCATGTTACTTTTAACCAGGGTATGTTGAAGAAGAAGGAGAATTATGTCGGCAGCATGCGCAGCCTCACCGTTTGAGCATAACTCTCATCCAATCTCCGATTTGAGTAATCTACATGCTAAAACGATCCTCTCTTACATGGCTTTCCAAAGGAGTATAACACAAATGGTTTGGAGTTCCATAAAATTTTCAAAAAATCATGGAAGTTGATGAACAACAACAGCAAACAACCTCTTGATCTTCTGATGTATTCCCAAGTCCAATCTTGACGTCGTGTGGGCGATAATCCTCAAGATCCTCTCAATCTACTGTTCTCTTTCCCTCCTCACAATGTTAAGCATGAATAATTAGGGTTTTTGGACAGCTGAAATGACTTATATATGGGCTACAACAGGGACCACGAGGAGAAATTAGAGTCGGGCCTCCATTGGGCTTAAGTATCTAAGTTTAGCCCTAAACTTACACTTAAGTCCAATAATAATATATTTCACCAAAATATTATTACTGCACTACTGCTCTAGTCCTAAAATTATGTTTTGACCTCCTTCTTATTATGAGCTCGTTAGTCTCCCCATGTTTAAGATATATAATGCCCATTAATTAATTAAGTCACTGACAACTCCATTAATTAATATCTCATCCGAGAGTAGTACCACTCAACCTTGTTATCATGTCGGAATAAATCCACCTGCAGAGTTTACATGATAATCCTTATGAGCTCCTCAAGGGAACATCATCAACCTATTTAATAGGACACGAATTCCTTCTATAATCAACAGCACACCATAGAGATGGCACTATTTTCCAACTCACCAAGTTTGTTGATTTAATTATATGTAAATCTCAACCATTGATGAATCAAAGAAATACATACTGCCTTACGTGTCGAGGTTATTGTATTGGGATTAAAAGCACGAACATATCCATAATAATTGAGATCAAGTTCTTTTATATAGTCAATATAAGTCGAACGATCTCAAGCGGTCCTTCTCAATACACGCAAAGTGCACTAATGTGATTCTATAGTCAAGACAAATTAATACCAAATCACACTACAACCATCCCGATAGAGAGTCCCTGTCTATCTCAGTTGTGAGCATCTATTTATACTTTATAAGAAAATCGATAATATGATCTCCTGCATGTTGTCGCACAACATATTATCTAAAGTATAAAGTAAGTGGACTATTGCATCGGACATATAAATAAATTATAAGATGCAATCATTTGATCGTATGATTCTCAATTTAAAGAAATTGTTATAACATTTATCAAACTAAGCTAGGCTTTTAGTATACAAGCCAACACCTTTGCTTTTAGAAAGATGCCTTTTAGATTATGTAAGGCGTCTGCTACTTTCCAAAGGTGCATAATGGCCATATTTGACGAGTTGATAGAAAAGATCATGGAGGTGTTTATGGATGATTTTTCTATGTTTGGTTCCTCCTTGGATAATTGTTTGTCTAACCTATCTACTATTTTGAAGAGATGTCAAGAAACTAATCTTGTCTTGAATTGGGAGAAGTACCACTTCGTGGTGAGAGATGAGATTGTTCTTGGGCATCATGTTTCGGCCAAAGGATTGTAGGTTGATAGAGCTAAGGTGGTGGCAATTGAGAAGCTTCCACTACCCACTAAAGAGAAGGGAGTGCGGTCCTTCCTTGGACACGCAGGATTTTATAAAAGATTTATCAAAGACTTCTAGAAATACTCCAAATCATTGTCTCAGTTACTTGAAAATGATGTTCCTTTTGATTTTGATGATGAATGACTAACAGCTTTTCAGGTTTTGAAGTAGGCACTTATTACTGCACCTATCTTGATCTCACCGGATTTGACTCAGCCGTTTGTATTTATGTGCGATGCAAGTGATTTATCACTTGGAGTGGTGCTTGGTCAGTCGAGAGAGAAGAAGTTCTGCACCATCTACTATACGAGTAAAACTTTTGATGCAACACAAAAGAACTACACTGTAACTGAAAAGGAGTTTTTAGCTATTGTGTATGCATTCAACAAGTTTCGACAGTATTTGGTTAGCATGAAGACTATAGTGTATAGGAATCACTCTGCGATCTGGTACTTGATGGAGAAGAAGGAAGCAAAACCCAGGATTATTAGATAGATTTTTCTTCTACAAGAGTTTGATATGGAGATCCAGGATAAAAAAGGCACGGAGAATGTTTTGGCGGATCAACTATCAAGGTTAGAGACAATGGAGCATTGTGATTATTCTTTAGAATACATAGAGGAGATGTTCCTTGATGAGAGGATTATGGAGGTGTTTGCTGAAGGAGCGGAAAAAGCCTGTGTAGTAGGTGCTCAAGGAATGGATCCATGGTATGCTGATTATGTCAATTACATTGCAGTAGGTGAATTTTCTAAGGGTCTCATTGGTATCAATTTTCCAAATTCAAGAGAGATATTGAGACTTTTATATGGTATGATCTGTTCTTCTACAAGATTTGTACGGTTTCTATCATTCGTATGTGTGTGCCTGAGATGGAGATGGAGAGTGTTCTTGATTTTTGCCATGCACCACCTAACGGGGACACTTTGGAGCTCAAAAGACTGTAGCAAAGGTACTTTAATCCGCTTTATATTGGCCTTCCTTGTATAAAGATTGTGAATCCTATGTGACGACGTGCGATAAATATCAAAGGATGGGAAACATAAGCAAAAGGGATGAGATGCCACTTCAGCCAAGCATTGTAGTAGAGATTTTCGATGTATGGGGAATCAATTTTATGGGGCCCTTTCCCCCTCTAATGGATTTCTCTACATCCTTCTTACTATTGATTATGTTTCAAAGTGGGTGGAAGCTATTTCTACTCACATGAACGATGCAAAGATGGTGTTGTCTTACTTGAAGAAACATATTTTTGTCCGATATGGAGTTCTTAGAGCACTTGTGAGTGATGGAGGTTCACACTTTGTCAATAACCTTATTGAAAGAGTTCTCAAGGAATATGGTGTTAAGCATAGGGTTACTACACCCTATCATCCTCAAGAAAATAGGCAATCCAAAGTCTCTAACCATCAAGTGAAGCAAATCTTGAAGAAGGTAGTTGGAACCAATAGAAAAGATTAGATAATGAAGCTCAATGATGTTTTATGGGTTCCGGACAGCATACAAGACTGTGCTAGACATGTCACCTTATCAACTTGTCTATAGGAAGCCGTGCCACTTACCCGTAGAGATTCAGCATAAGTCTTTTTAGGCTATGAGGAGTTTGAACTTATCTATTAAGGAGGTAAAGGAGTTGAGGATGACTCACATCAATCAATTGGATGAGTTTATATATCAATCTTTCAAGAACTCGGTGATCTACAAGGAGAGAATGAAGAAGTGGCATGACTCGAAGATCACTTTCAAGGAGTTCACGCAAGGAGATGAGGTACTACTCTTTAACTCTCGTTTGAAGCTTTTTGCAGGAAAATTAAAATCAAAGTGGACGGGACCGTTCATTATCCATAGAGCCTGCAGAGGGGGACTTTTGAGATCATGGACAAAGATGGAGACTTCATAGCGGCGAATGGGCTTGATTGAAACACTTTAAGTCGTCGGATGATGCTTGCATTGTCTTTAAAGATACCTAGCATTGAAATGGTACCGTCGTGACTCTCTGACGTTAAACATGAGCGCTTGTTGGGGGCTTACCCTCTCGTTTTATTGTTTATTTTATTTCGTATGAGTAAGAAATTTTTATATTTAAAGTGCTTACTAATCGGCAATTATATCTCTTTGCAAACTTAGTTTCGACTATAGTCTCTACTAAGTTAGGGGTTGTAATGTTCTTAACTCATCGTAGCACCAAGAGTATAATTTTTTCTTTGTTACGTTTGCTAGGGGAGTTGATTTTTTACTGTATATTGAAAATTTAACTGGTTTTGATATGTCGATTTTTTTTAAATTTGCCTAGTGTTTAGTGGTGTTTTATGTTACTCCCTCTGTCCCGCTAAGTTCTTCACTCTTCCTTTGTAAAATTACAAAGGAAGAGTGAAGAGCTTAGCAGGACGGAGGGATTATTTTGTAGTGTGAGCAGAGTTATATAGAATTTAAAGAGTCTAAGTAGTGGTTCTCTAGTTATTGTTTTGGCTTGCTATGATACTTAATATTGTTTTAGAGTTTGAGTTTTGCAGGAGATGGAGGAAATCATGAAAAATGAGTGTCGGAGTCCACTCGATAAAAAGTTAGGCCGCTTGACCAGACATTGAGGTCTAGGGGTGGTCGAGCAGACCATTGTAAAACGGATCCTAAAATTTTATGAATACAGAGGTCCCACTCGACCAATTGAGGCCGCTCGACTAGAACATCTTGGTCAGGCTAGAGGTCGAGCTGAACATAGAAGATGGTTTCAGTTTACAGTGTCGCTACTCGACCAGTTCAGGGGTCGCTTGACCATGCCGCTCGACCTGAGCGAAGAAGGAAAGTCACGAATATAAGGTCAATTTATGCGTACCGCTCGACATTTTCTCACCACCTCTTCTCGAGCGCTCATCCCGAACTGTAAGATTTCCACTCCAAACTTGTAGTACATTATTTGATACCAATTCTCAACACAAATCAGTATGTGGATAGAAAATTCACCACCTCAAGGTTAAGACGAACACCACCTTTAAGGATGAAAATCAAAAAACAAGCTCACAACTCTAAGGAATCAACTAATGAGAAGAAACTTAAAGATAAAAATTCACTAAGAATACTTTTGCTGAATGTTCATAATATTAATCTGCTGACTTTTAGATGCAAGACACGGCTATTTAAGCTTGGAACAACTCTCCAAGGATAGGAATGGATACTTGAGAATCAACAACTAATAATGAAACATGACTAAACTTAATGCCATATTTAATCTATCTTAACCAACTCTTAGAATGTTGCAGCGTAATGATAAAAGATAATGGGCTGCTCTAACTCAAGGCTTTGGCCTGCTATTATTTTACAAACGATCAGCCTGATATTGTTGTTGGGCTTGTCTGCATGCTCATCTGGATCATTTTTCCCTGGTTCGACAAGACTCGTCCTCGAGTCCAATGGATCATCATCTTCATATGGTGAGAGATCAGAAACATTAAAAGTAGCAGAAACACCATAATCTCCAGGAAGTTCCACCTTATATGCATTGTCATTTATCCTCTTCAAAATCTTGAATGGACCATCTGAATGAGGCTGGTGTTTCGGAAACTTCCTATTAAGAAAATGCTATTTGCGAAGGTGTATCCAAACCAAGTCACCTTCCTTAAACAAACCTTCTTCCTATGTTTGTTGGCTTGCAGCTTGTACTTCTCAATTTGCTGTGGCATTCTTTTCTTCACCACTTCATGAATCCTCTTGATATGATCAGCTCTATCATTAGCATCCCCACTGAAATGGCTATCAACATTTATTGGGCATAAATCCAAAGGTGATAGGATTTAGACCTAAACTGCTGCAAATGGAGAACAACCAGTAGTCTAGATTATGGATCGGTTGTATCCAAACTCGGCATGAGGCAATAAACTCTCCCATTCTCTACTGTTCTTTTTCACCAAACTCCTCAACAAAGCTCCCAAAGATCTGTTAACCACTTCTGTTTTTCTGTCCGTTTGAGGATGATGCGATGAACTAAATTGAAGTGTAGTTTCCAACTTTCTCCATAGGGTTCTCCAAAAATGACTAAGAAATTTCGGATCTCGATTAGAGGTGATAGTTCTTGGAATACCATGTAACTTGACCACTTCCTTGAAATATAGATCAGCAACGTTGGTGGCATCCATTATCTTAGTACATGGAACAAAATGAGCCATTTTAGAGAACCTATCCACCACTACCATAATTGAATCCTTGCCCCTTTTAGTTCTCGGCAATCTAATAATGAATCCATAGTTACATCTTCCCATGGACCTGCGGTTCCAATCAGGAGAGGAGTGTACAACCCATTTTTACTTCCAAGCATCTTTACCTTATGGCAAATAACACACCTCTTCACAATCAGTTCAACATCTCTTACTAGCTTAGCCCAATAGAACCCATCTTGCACCAACATCACTGTTTTATCTCAAATGGCCAGCAAGCCCTCCACCATGAGCTTCATGAATTATGGCTTCTCGAAGCGAACATCTCGGTATGCATAGTTGATTTCCTCAAAATAGATATCCATCTTGGATAAGAAATTTATCATGATAACCAACTTGACAAGCTTTCCAACAATCGCAGAAATCGAAATCGGTTTCATAAAGAGTTTTAAGAACCTCAAACCCAACCACCCTTGATTGCATGGAGTTTATAGAGCATGTCTTCTACTGAGGGCATCCTCTTTAGTTTCTTCTAAGGCCATCAATTCATACTCCTCCATTGATTCATACGTATTATTTTCATAAATTCGTGAATAAAAAAGTATTTCGTTAGATGGTTCGAGAGTATTATCCATCTTTGAATAACCAAAAAATATTTTCTCATGACCATCATCACGAACCCAAAATAACTTGTAAGGTTGAGAATGGTCTTTGGTATTCAATCTCAACTTCTCACAAATAGAACTAGCCACAATATTTTAACAACATCCACCATTAACAACGATATCACATACCTCGTCATTTAACAAGCAACTTGTGTGAAAAAAATTATGCCCCAAGCACTCTTCTTCTTCTTGGATAACACTCAAGCACCTTCTTGTAACAAGAATTTCACCTTGATCAGCATGCGTAATTTTGTCTTCATCATCATTTTCATCATAAACTGGCTTCTTATCTTCATTATAGTTTGGTATTGTTTCATCGTCTACCTCTTCATACTCATCGTAGATTGGTGTTGTTTCATAATCTACCTCTTCTGACACGACCCACCTTACACAACTTATAATTCAAATTCTATTTAACATAAACATCATCATTATAAAAACCTGCATATAATAATTTTTTTTCACATAATATGCTTATAACCAATACCATCACACCAGTTCAACATACATGACTGGTTTCTGATACCACTTCAAACCAGACAAACTCGCGACAGTACTTATTATATTACACAACCAAAACATCTGCGGAAACAAAATAAACCCACGGCCTAGCCCAAAAGGTCGTCATCTATCTACATCCTCTCAAAACTTGAAGGAGCTCTACAGCTTGCACAGTCACATCACAAACTCAATCATCAACAGGCTCACCTATAATGCATAAACTAGTGAGATAAAAATCTCAGTAAGTAGAAATCATGCATGTCAGTGCATGAAAATGCATTTAGTTCTCTATCGCCTATTTCCTAATTTTTCTAGTTGATCTCTTTTATTTTAAAAACTGTTCACGTTGCGGGATCCCCACTACACACTTATGATATGCACCCCAAATGAACTCAATGGGGACGATTTTTCCGAACCCCAAAAATAGTGCCGAGAACGATTTTTCCGAACTCTGGCAAAGTGGTGGCGACGATTTTTCCGAACCCCTAATAAAAAAATGTCGGGAACGATTTTTCCGAACCCTGATAGAGATGCATATATAGTGGCCGCACACAACATTAGTATCTTATTAATTTTGAGGAAAACACTTTTCATGTTTATGCATGGTATACACCCAGAATAATTAAATGTATATCATAAACCATTTACAATATCAATATCAATATTTAATAACAATAAAGTAACAACTTAATTTCAATTCACACAAATCTACTTCTGAAATAACAACTTCACCTCAATCACATAGATCAATTTATAAAATAACCACTTCACCATGGATCACACGGATCTCTTTTTGGAATAACAACTTAATCTTGGATCCCACAGATCCTTATAACCAATATCTTCTCAAACCATACAAATATATTTTCAACAGTTTCAAATTACATCGATCTATATAGGATAATAATATTATTTCCAATCACATGAATCCACAACTTGTATCACAAAATTATCACAAATAATTTACAAATACTATTGTTAAATATGAACCCTACTTTCTCCAAATCACATAAATACACAGCTTGTATAATAAATTAATCTCAAATAATTCATATCGTAATTAAACTAATTACAAATAATCCATAATATAATTATCACATATTAATTACAAATAATTCACAAACATGTTTATGCATTGTAGTTGGACTTCTACTTACCTGGATTCCGACAGTAATATAAACCCCGTAAAGAACTGTAACTAATTCGCTCCGACACGCACGTTCCGGCGCGCTCCCTCTTCTCTTTCTCTTCTTCCTCTCTCTCTCTCCCTTTCTTCTCTCTCTCTCCTCTCTCTCCCTTTCTTCTCTCTCTCTCTTTTTTTTTTGTTTGCTCTGAATTACCCCTGAACAGGGGTTTATATATATTTATAGAGGGGTGGGGTGGAAGTCGTACACGACTATCCCACCGCCTCAATCTTTTTTTTTATTTATTTTATTATTATCCATTCTTAATTTACGTGCAATACTTAATAGCTAAGATATAATACATTTACAAATTAATACACATATGTGTACATTTTTCTACCCACTATTATTATTACGAGAACACGTGTGATACTTAATAATTAAGAAAAGTGTATTTATACTCATAAAATAATTTACTCATATATCCAAATTAAAGCACGTAAATATTTATGCACCCATATATTCACACACTGTCCCAATTTTTTATCACGAATGTCTCAAATAAAATGTAACAATAAATAAAATATAGAAAAAATTGTCACATAATTGTCACATTATTATCACATAATTGCCACATAATTATCACATAATTATAAAATGCACATAACAAAAATTAAATTATATTGGCACATGAGTAGTGAGAAGCTCGGGTATCACATCTTCATACTCATCGTAGATTGGTGTTGTTTCATAATCTACCTCTTCATACCATCCGAACCATGGCTGCAATGAAAAGGATAAAAATCCTCACCATCGTGCGTCGGTTGCTGATTCATCATCGGTTGGTTCATATTTTGCTGTTGCACTTGTCTTTGTAGAAGTTCAACAGTTCTTCTTAATTCATCCAACTCGATGTCACGCAAATCTCTGTGACGAGTGGTAGGATTATAACCATCAAGAGTGTTCCTTCTATTGCCCGTCATTTCGAACCCGAAGCTCTAATACCAAATGATACCAATTCTCAACACAAATCAGTATGTGGACAAGAAATTCACCACCTCAAGGATAAGACGAACACCACCTTTAAGGATAAGAATTGAAAAACAAGCTCACAGCTCTAAGGAATCCACCAAAGAGAAAGAAACTTGAAGATAAGAATTCACTAAGAATACTTTTGCTGAATGTTCATAATATTAATCTGCTGATTTTTAGATGCAAGACATGACTATTTAAGCTTGGAACAACCCTCCAAGAATAGGAATGGATACTTGAGAATCAACAACTAATAATGAAACTTGACTAAACTTAGTGCCATATTTAATCTATCTTGACCAACTCTTAGAATGCTGCAACATAATGATAAAGATAATGAGCTGCTCTAACTCAAGGCTTTGGCCCGCTATTATTTAACGAACGATCAGCCTTATATTATTGTTGGGCTTGTCTGCATAGTCATCTGGATCACTATTCTTTTCTTAAACCACACCCATTCCACATCAATTTGGAGGATTCAAGTCCAAATTAGGGCTCTTCTTCTCAATTTGGGGATTTTCGTTCTTCGCCACTTCACACATTCATGTAGTGATAAAGGTATGTTTTCTTGACTCTTACCTTTGAATTGGATTAAACTTTATCTTGAATAGTTGGGTAAGTTGATTAAGCATGCTTTTGATTAGGATTGAACTTTGAATTTGGGTGTTTGTTTGTGTTGAAATTTTATATTATTTGCATGGGTTCAATCATACATTGGATGTATGCAATTTTGTGAAATTGATGATGAATATGTCACGGGCTTGGGTTTATTTTGTAAAATTTTGCTTGGGCTTGTTTATTTTGTGTGATAATTATGATTAATTGGAATTGTGGATTTGTGAAACATGCTTTAAATTATGCTTAATTATTAAATTTTGGGGGTTAAATTGAGGCATATTGGTATTTGTTGGATATATTGAAATTGTTAGGACGTTTGAGTTTGATTTTTCATGATATATCTTTTTTCGGATTATTTTTTGGAATTGTTTATACATGTGAGTTATGGAGAAGTTAATGAGCTCAACTTTCTTATGCATATGATTTGAAGTCTTGAGTAGAATCTATGTGGAATTAGTCTTAGGTTGGTTATACTTGCATATTCTTGCCTATGAGGTATATTGAAATATAATTTTTGTAGGAAAAGAGATTGCTTCCTCATCTAAGAGGAGAGGCTCAGGGCACCAAAGAAGGGCGAGACAGCCAAGAGACTTAAGAAAGATAAGAGGATGCCATCCAATTTGGGCTTCCAAATACCCAAGTGGGAAGATAAAGATGAGCTATGGGAATGATCTCTAGGAAGATAGCTCGAACTCGTTATCAGAATGATCCAGCCATGGTGGAGATGAATATCATAAATGAAAACACATGGATGTTTAACCAGGTAGGGATCAGCGGATTCATGGATTTGAAGAGGGAGACTTATTTTCACATTACAGCGGAGATGTTGTGCACGCTGGAGGTGATTCGTGGGGAGTACTTTCTTCCTACAGCCACTTGGTTCCGACTAGGAGGGGAATTGAGGTACTTATATGCTAGTGAGTTCAACAGGATATTTAGGTGCTCGGACAATGTATCGATGCTGGAGAATTGAGTTTTTGATGCAAATGAGTTTTGGAGGTCAATTATGAGTTTGCGAGGAGACTATAATCCCAAACTTCAAGGGCATCTTTCATCCACAACTCGGTGATAGCTAACATGGACCGTATCCTTAGAAACACCATTTTTACTAGAGCTAAGGGGGGGTCTATTCCGAGAGGAGAGCTGTATGTTCTTTCGTGTATTATGAACGGAGTTCATTTTAATTTGGGTGTCTATGTCTTGCAGCAGCTGCATTGGTTCACTTCACACACATTTCAGAAGGTGAACATCGAAGGTTTGATTACACCATTGATCGAGCATTACAATGTCGATTTATCAAGGTTTAGGCCAGCCCAAGGTGATCTGGATTTGATTCTGTCGGCATGTGTGAGGATGAACTTGGCTCGAAGAGGGGATGGTGTATGGATGTTCATCTGGGGAAGCAACCCGATCACGTTCAAACTTCCCTTTTCTCTCATTGATCTCACCACGGTTCAGATCAATGCTAATCTATTGATGAACACTCATCCTCATGTTGCGATCTTCTCATGTTGAACACTATGGATGTTCATCTTCTGGGGTGTATATTGATCTTGATATGATTCTAGTGGGAGAGCCAGAGGAGTATGAGGAGGATGAGCTCAAGAGCCACAACAGCCACATCAGCAACATCCATTTGAGTAGTCGATTCTTGAGGTACATATGGAGATGCCTCACAATTTTTTGGAGATGGGAGTTTCTCTAATGTAGTTACTGCCACCGTAGCAGCAGTAGTATGATATTTGGCAGGCTCAAGATCGCTTTTATAGAGAGTAATTTCGAATGATACATGAGCACTTTGCCGTATTGAATACCAACCAACAAGAGACGAACCAACAACTTGCTTTAGCAAACACGAACTATGCCACGGTCAACCTTAGGTATGATGCTATGGATAGAAGGTCGGGAGATCTGTATAAGAATTAAGAGGTTTGGACAGGAAGGTAGATACCTTGCAAAGGGATTTGGAAGATTGGCGCAATGATAATGATGATGATGATACTCCAGAGGAGTAGTTTGCGCCACATTTTCTATATTTATCTGTTTTCTCTCGCCTCCCTTCTATTTTTCACTTTACAGGTTGGGTTTTACGTCAGTGGTTGTGTTGGTTTATTGAGTATGGATGCGTGAGTGGCATGTACCATATTGATATTGATGTTGGCGTATATTTGAGATATTTGATGATGGTTCTAGTTGATTTAAAGGAGATGTTGACTCTTTGATTTACATGTGCACTTATGTTGATATATGTTGATTTTGTTAATGAGAAGCATGTATCATTTAAGTGATTACTTGTAGTTTATATAGAGATTGATGTTGAATACATTCTTTAAAGAGTGCTCAGGTAATATATTACCCTTTTTAGGATTTGAGCCTTTTAATCATTCGACATCAATGCATGATAGTTTATTCTTGAGAGTATCGTTCTTACGTTCATATTCTTGAGCTTGGCTTGGAGTCTTGTTTGAGATTTATGATTGTTAGATACTAAGATATGATCTTAGGCCGTTATTGTTAAATTGAGCTAATTAGCCAAATTTTACCTTCCTTATTTATGTATATATATCATTGGAAGCCCAGTTGAGCCTTTTTAAGCTTTTTCTTTGGCAAGTCTTTGATAAAAAAATATTTATTTATCCTTTGCTTGAGCCTTTTGCATACCCTATTTACTAGTAGAGAGTTAAGGTGAATAAAAGCGAGTACTGAATTTGAAGAATGGAAGGAAGGAAAAGTTAGTGCTATTGATTAAGTGAAGAAACGTGTGGTTAAATCCGGTTTAGTGGTAGTGCCTAAAACTGGTACTCCGAATACTTAGAAGGGTAGTGCCCAAAATTGGTACCCTTGTATTTTAAAGAAAGACAACATTCAAAGTAAAGAAGGAGAAAAGAAGTATAGAAAAGACGAAGAGGATGATGAAGGAGAAGAAGAATGAAGCTGTTTAATGAAAACATAACTCTAAGGTAATTCTCTACTAGTGAAATAGTCACTTTATCTATATTCTCCTACCTTTACCAAAGAGCCAACATTACAACCCAAGAACAAGTCTTTTATGATCTTAGTATTGGAATAATTATGGATTGATTTTTGAGACCATTGCCAAGCTTATGGTTACACGAATGTTGTTGGTGTTCGATCATTTGGTTAACGAGAACCGTTAGGGTTCCATACATTTCTAATTCAGCAGAAGAAAGAAATCGAAAAACGTATTACCCTTCACTAGGGTATATTGAAGAAGATGGAATTCCCGCCACCAGTCTGCGCAACCTCACCATTTTTTGCATAACTCTCTTATCAGATCTCCGAATCGAGTGATCTACGTGATATGCAATTTCTTTGCATGCAAAATTAATCCCCAAGTATTAAGGATATCAGTTGCAGCTTCAGCAAGTGACCAAGTGAATATCGAACCCAAAGGACGGCGTATTATCAATTTAATTATTATTTAAATTAATTAAGACAAGTGACAATAAAGATTGAGGATTTTATTATTAAACTACTAAATAATTAATTAAAATAACAAATAAAATAAAATATCACTCGAAGAATACGAAAGTGGATCAAGTAGGAGAATATGTAGCTCTAGGATAATCCAATTTTACTACTTAACTTCCCTTCTGTGTGTTGATGTTCAACTCTGCCTTGTGGAATATGGACGCATCACTAAACCATGCATATCTACTCTATAGACACAAGTAAACATGCGTGTAACATGTGTGAATAACCTCGGAGCAAGAGATATAATTCCACCCCCCTTTCTAGGTACTATCAGTATCAATTATTTCTGTGGCCAATTGGTACTCTAACCCGATATGATCTCCCTTTATAGGTATTATAAAATTATCCTCTTTATCCTACTTAATAACCCGAATTCAATTCAATTAATAAGTATTCATATATGATAGTTCTAATGAAGCTTCGGAGTCTCTTCACTTAGAATCATAACATGGAATCATGTTCAGCGGTGAACGCACTCAATCTACAATCAAGATATATATTCAGACTCTATATACCAATTGAAGATGCACAAAACGACCGTAAATATGGATTAAGGAAGCGCAATCATATATAAAATAAATCCACAAGTAGTGTTGTACGGAGTTTATACACGAAAGTTCAATTAATTTGTAAAAACCTTCACAACCCTAGTTCAACCAAAAAGGCTCTAACCCATGATGTTACGAAGAACAATCATGGGTGTTGGATAGATCTTACCCGGATGTTTGGAAAATTACAAGATAAATTAGAAAACGAAATAAACCCTAGATGTGGCATCGTCGCGTCCTTCTCCATCTTAAATCCTCCTCTTGGTTCTCCTCTTGATTCCACAAACGAATCTTCAAAGTGATGGATGGATGGAGGAAAGGATATAGATGATGGTTGGGGATGATCCCCCCTTGTGGGGTGTGGTATTGTTGTGGCCTCTCTCCAATTCGTATCTAATCTCCTCCAATTTATGAATAATGATGTGAAATATATATAGGTGTGAGAAGAGAATTAAATAAGGAAAGAAATATATATGGGTGAATCATGGAGGATTATGTGATAAGGAGATAAATTATGTAATTTTCGGAAATTCTCGGAAATTCTCTCTGGCAGCTGCGCGACTTCACGATTCTAAGCATAACTTTCTCTTCCCATCTCCGATTTGAGTGATTCTTGGGCTCACGCGATCCTCTCTTCCTTGGCTTTCTATCATTTAAAGCAATCATAGAAAATCTAAGATTTGAAGGTGTAACAAGCCATGCAAATTAACACAGTTGTTCTATTCGGCACAGCTCGCGTGATGTTACCACTTTGATCATATCTCTCTCGTTGGGATTCCAATTGGGGTGTTCTTGATGCCAAAACGATCCTATTTTCAATAGCTTTCCAACCATGTCTCACACTTCCCATTCAGAGCTCCACACAAACACAGAAAAATTACGAAAGTTGGACGTGCATTTTTCAGCATTCATGCACAAGTTGCACCATTTCTCCAACTTTGCACTTTTGATCCTTTTTCCACCTAAAACATAATAAAACACCTCAAGTACACCTTTTTTCTCACATACAATGAATATAAGACACTTGTGCTAATATATAACAAGAATTTCCATCAAAAGATGTTAAATTGGACACTTAAACACGCTAATTTCCACTCTTATCAATCCCCCAAACTTACCTGTTGCTCTTCCGGAGGCAACAAAATAAAAATAAAGAGAGAGTGAGAGTAAAATTAGAAGGGAAACAAGGACTATGATAAATACCCCATTCACAATATAATTGTCCTTAACTTAGATCATGCAACTCTCATTATGTGTAATAATCAATTCATAACATATAAGATAAGACAATCACCACCAATTCAAATTCTCCATTGACATGTTCTCACAGTAAGTATATATCACTCGCATTCAAATGTAAAAGATGTACACTTATGGGTTAAGGTGTTTACGCTCAAATTCAGTTCAAGTGCATGCGTAACCATAAGCTTGCCAAAAGTCTCAAACTCTCCACCACTAAAAGGTATAACTCGATAATGGGATCAAAAAGGACTTTTCTTTTGGATGTAATGTTAGCTCTTTGGTTAAGGTAGGAAATATATGGACAGTGTGACTCAAATAGTAGAGAACTAAAGCTGATTTATCACTTCAACTTTCATCCTCTCTTCCTTTTCAATGCCGACGATTTTCATTCCTTCTTCACCTTCAAGCACAACTATTTTTTTTTCTCAAGCACATTCTTTTTTTCCTTCTCTTTTTTTGCTTTTTCTCTCGAGGTACCAGTTTCGGGCATTATCTCACGCATCCTCCATAGGGTACTAGATTTAAGCATTACCCTAGGGTATTTGATTCAATTGAGTACTAGATTTAAGCACTACTCCAAGATTTTCTCCTTAAATGCATTATCAAGCTAAATCACTGTTTCAGTACCAATTTCATTCCTCCCAAGTTGTTATCAAGCTCTATCAACACACTTTGAAAAGCCATTAATTCTCCACTAATAATACAATCAAGGCTCAAAATATGAAGATGCTCAAAGTGGTTCTTTCTCGTAGGCTACCAAAGAATGAGGTTTTTAAGCTCAACAGGGCTAACTACGGATAAACAAACATATGGTAGGGAATTATTTGGCTAAGTGACTCATAATTCAAGGATAGCCTAAAATCATCTCCCATCATCTAACACAGCATGTAGTTTCAAGTAAGACAAGAGGCAAGTTCTAGAATACACACACAAGAACGATACTCACCAAAAAAAAATATCATGTGATTATGTATCATGATCAACGAGGCTCAAAATCTCACATGATTTTTTAACAAGTAACAGAGCACTTTTATAGTAAACAATATCCACAAGTACACATAGAACTTCATATCACAATATAACTCAAGTACACTTCCTTCATCAATTTCAAGAGCATATGAATTTTAGCACCCTTCAAAAATAAAAGCTCACATGGATCACCACCATAAACTCAACCCTTCACTCCATGAATTAAAAGCACATATAAAAATTAGAAAAAGGAAACGAGGGCACCTGATTTTCCTCCTTCGAAGTATGTACAAGCTCCTCGAGTCAAAGCCTCAATGTAGAACTCATCTTGCCACTCTTTTACCTTTTTCTATCATCAAAACTCAAGCACACTCATCATCAAAAGATTCATTATTAATAAAATAAGAGAACTCTAAGAAAGATTTAATTGATTGTATAATGGACTCCATACACTAGAAACACCACTGAACACTAGGAAAATTGCAAAAAATCGACACATCAAATCGATTAAAGTTTCAACATACCGCAAAAAATCAACTCTCCTAGCAAACATTACAAAGAAAAGATTATACTCTTGGTGCTTTAATGAGGTAAGAACATCACACCCTCCCCCAAACTTAGTAAAAACATAAGTTGAAACTAAGTTTGGAAAAAGATGTAATTGCCGATTAGTAAGCACATTAAGTATAAAAATTTCTTACTCACACGAAAGAAATAAAGCAATAAAACGAAAGGGACAAGCCCCCAACAGGCGCTCATGTTTAACATCGGATAGTCACGACGGATAAATTCTTAATCCTATTAGAAATAATAAAATCAATAATAACAGCTGTCCTGGGCGATGGCGCCAAGAACTTGATGCGCGTTTTCTTTGCATGCAAAATTAATCCTCAAGTATTAAGGATATCAATTGAAGCTTCAGCAAGTGAATAAGTGAATATCGAACCCAAAGGACGGCGTATTATCAATTTAATTATTATCTAATTAATTAAGACAAGTGACAATAAAGATTGAGGATTTTGTTATTAAACTACTAAATAATTAATTAAAATAACAAATAAAATAAAATATCACTCGAAGAATACGAAAGTGGATCAAGTAGGAGAATAGGTAGCTCTAGGGTAATCCAGTTTTACTACTTAACTTCCCTTCCGTGTGTTGATGTCCGACTCTGCCTTGTGGAATATGGACGCATCACTACCACCCCCCTTTCTAGGTACTATCAGTATCAATTATTTTCCTGGCCAATTGGTACTCTAACCCCATATGATCTCCCTTTATAGGTACAATAAAATTATCCTCTTTATCCTATTTAATAACCCAAATTCAATTCAATTAATAAGTATTCATATATGATAGTTCTAATTAAGCTCCGGAGTCCCCTCACTTAGAATAATAATATGGAATCATGTTCAGTGGTGAACGCACTCAATCTACAATCAATATATATATTCAGACTCTATATACCAATTGAATATGCACAAAACGACCTTGAATATGGATTAAAGAAGCACAATCATATATAAATAAATCCACAAGTAGTGTTGTACGGAGTTTACACACGAAAGTTCAATTAATTTGTAAAAACCTTCACAACCCAAGTTCTACCAAAAAGGCTCTAGCCCATAATGTTACGAAGAACAATCATGGGTGTTGATAGATCTTACCCGGATGTCTGGAAAATTACAAGATAAATTAGGAAACGAAATAAACCCTAGATATGGCGTTGTCGCGTCCTTCTCCGTCTTGAATCCTCCTCTTGGTTCTCCTCTTGATTCCACAAACAAATCTTCAAAGTGATGGATAGATGGAGAAAAGGATATGGATGATGGTTGGGGGGTGATCCCCTTGTGAGGTGTAGTATTGTTGTGGTCTCTCTCCAATTCGTATCTAATCTCCTCTAATTTATGAATAATGATGTGAAATATATATAGGTGTGAGAAGAGAATTAAATAAGGAAAGAAATATATATGAGTGAATCATGGAGGATTATGTGATAAGGAGATAAATTCGAAAATTCTCACTGGCAGTTGCGCGACTTCACGATTCTAAGCATAACTTCCTTGTCCCATCTCCGATTTGAGTGATTCTTGTGCTCATGCAATCCTCTCTTCCTTGGATTTATATCCATTTAAAGTAATAATAGAAACTCCAAGATTTGAAGGTGTAACAAGCCATGCAAAGTAACACAACTGTTCTGTTTGGCACAGCTCACGTAACGTTACCACTTTGATCATATCTCTCTCGTTGGGATTCTGATTGGGGTGTTCTTGACTCCAAAATGATTTTCTTTTTAGTAGCTTTCCTACCATGTCTCACACTTCTCATTCTGAGCTCCACACGAACACAGAAAAATTATAAAATTTGGACGTGCATTTTTCAGTATTCATGCACAAGTTGCACCTTTTTTCCAACTTTGCACTTTTGATCCTTTTTCCACCTAAAACATCTCAAGTGCACCTTTTTCTCACATACAATGAATATAAGACACTTGTGCTAATATATAACAAGAATTTCCATCAAAAGGTGTTAAATTGGACACTCAAACACGCTAATTTCTACTCTCATCACTACGCGCCAAAATGAACCTCTCTTCCGTGGCTTTCCCTAAGTATATCACACATTGAATTCTGAGGTCTATAAGATTTTATAAAAATCTTGCAAGTTAACGGACAGCAGCAGCAAACAACCTTCCGGTCTTCTGCTGTATTCCCAAGTTCAATCTCGACGTCGTGTGTGCGACGATCTTCGAGATCTTCTCAATCTAGTATTCTATCTACCCTCTTCACGTGTTAGGCGTGTCTCCCTAGGGTTAGAACAGCTGAGATGACTTATATATAGGCTACAGCAGGGACCAGGAGGAGACATTAGAGTCGGGCCTCCATTGGGCTTAAGTATCCAAGTTTAGCCCAAAACTTATACTTAAGTCCAATAATAATAATATATTCCACTAAAATATTATTACTGCACTACCGCTCCAATCCCAAAATTACATTTTGGGCTCCTTCTTATTATGAGCCCATTAGTCTACCCATGTTTAAGATATACAATGCCCATTAATTAATTAAGTTATTGACAACTCCATTAATTAATATCTCATCCGAGAGTAGTACCACTCAACATCATTATCATGCCAGAATAAATCCACCTGCAGGGTTTACATTATAATCTTTATAAGTTCCTCAAGGGGACATCATCAACCTATAATGGACACGGATTCCTTCTACATGTTAGATTGTATACTAAAAGCCTAGCTTTTGTATTGCACAATGTTTTAACAATTTTATTTGAAATGAGAATCACATGATCAAACGTTTTGCATATTATAAATTTTTATTTATATGTTTGTGCAAAAGTCCATTTACTTTATACTATAGATAATAAGTTGTGAGACAACACGCGGAAGATCATATTATCGACTTTCTTATAAAGTATAAACAGATGCTCACAACTGAGATAGACGGGGACTATCTATCGGGATGGTTGTAGTGTGATTTGGTATTAGTTTTTCTTGACTATAGAATCACATTAGTGTACCCTATGTGTATTGAGTAGGACCGCTTGAGATCGTTCGACTTGTACTGTCTATATAGGAGAACTTGATTTCTGTTATTATGGATGTTCATGCTCTTAATACTTATACAATAACCTCGACACGTAGGGCAGTATGTATTTCTTTGATTCATCAATGGGTGAGATTTACATGTATTAAATCAACAAACTCGGTGAATTGGGAAATAGTATTGTCTCTACGGTGTACTATTGATTGTAGAAGGAATCCATGTCCAACATAGGTTGATGATGTCCCCTTGAGGAGCTCGTAAGGTTTATCATGTAAATTTGTAAGTGGATTAATTCTGGCATGATAATAAGGTTGAGTGGTACCACTCTCGCAAGAGATATTAATTAATTTGAATTGTCAGTAACTTAATTAATTAATAGACATTTATATCTTAAACATGGGGAGACTGTCGAGCTCATAATAAGAAAGAGCCTAAAACGCAATTTTGGGATTAGAAAGGCAGTGCAGTAATAATATTTTAGTGGATTATATTATTATTATTGGAGTTAAGTATAAACTTTGGGCTAAGCTTGGATACTTAAGCCCAATGGAGGCCCAACCCAATTTCTCCTCCTGGTCCCTGCTGTAGCCCATGTATATAAGTCATCTCAGCTTCTAGAAACCTACACTCTGTGCCGTTTTTAGACGTGAGAAAAGGAGAGAAGCAGATTGAGAGAATCCTAAAGTTGTTGCCCACACAACATCAGGATTGGACTTTGGGATATATAGTAGAAGATCAAGGGGTAGTTGTCTACAACTATTCAACCTCTACATCAACCCTGAAGAAAGGTAAACTTTAATTTTGCTTCCACTGTTATTGTTTACTTGAATTCCTAACGCATCACGCTGAACCAAAAGATCCAAAAGCCAACAATAGGTATCAGAGCGTTGGTTTCATGGTGAAGCGTGATTCATTAGTTTTGTGATTATGTGAATATGTAATATAATCTGGATATAGTCACATGAATGAAAGGGTTTGTTTTAATTGTTTATCACGTGAAACCCTTAGTGTGTTTTTGAATGAATTTTGTTATTTTATATAACCTGGACATCACACACACACGCTGTATGATGATGGAGAAAGCAAGAATGATAGTTTAAACATGACGATAAAGAAAGACACACACAGGCCTGATGGGCTGCACGATAAGCGACGAAAGGATGTTTGGTGAAAGAACATGCTGGATCGCACATACTCATGCTCTGATGGCTTAACGTGATGGTGGCCATGAATAATGGATAGTGGAATGACCATTGTCGGCTGGTGGACGGTAAAAGGCATCGTATCTCGGTGATATTGTTCATCGGAGGTGAGAATTCTAGTAAACAAACCTGGCCGACGCGATGAGCAGGATGATGGCTGCATATGGCCAATTCAGCGCGCGTTGATGGGTTGTTGTCACTCGTCCTCTTGGCAACAAAGTTGACGAGGACTGCTGGATGCAATCGTCAATGGCAAAGAGAAGGAACTGCATCACTTGCAGTTGGCTGTTGACTATAGAGCTGCGATAGATGGGCGACATGCTGGCGGCAATAGGCACTGTGGACTGATGATCTGGGCATATCAGACGAGGTTTTGGGGGGCATCTGATGGATCAGTGATGTTCCGGGCATGACTGTTAAAGGTCTGTGCGAGGACAGGCTACTTTCGGGCCAGACACAGTTGGGTTCCGGGGGAGTCGGCGGCGGCTTCTGAGCAAATTGATGGTAACACTACTGGAAGGTCTGGGCTTGAAGCTTCACACGGCAGGTGGCAGGAGGCACATCTCCAGTGGGCTGGCAAGATTCTCCTGTGCTTGGATTTCCTGTTGTCATCAAAGCAGGAAGGCAGCACGGGAGATGGCTGGCAGCACGCGGTAGGTGGGCTGTCGGCATGACTCCGGTGAGCTGACGGCACGACCGCCGAGAGCAGCGGGCACCTCCAATCAAGCATGGCGCTAGGAATGCTAGACACGGCTGGGCTAGGGTTGAAACGTGTGATGACACGTCGTGGGTGGCGAGAATTAGGGCAGGGTTGGATTGTACACATTTTCTAGCTAATGGGTTGTTGGGCTCATTTTATTAATTGTGGGTTGGTGTCTTGTTGAGCCAAGTTTTTTAAATGGGTTGAATATTTCATGCAAGTAAAGGGCAGGGTTAATGGGCTTGATTAATTATTAATGGGCTGCTCATTTTATGCTATTGATGCTTGGGTCAGCTAGGCCCATTTATTTGATCCAACTATTTATGCAATTAATTCATAATATATAATTAATTTAATTATTTTTACTGAAAATTAATTGTTATATATATGGCATGTTCTATGTGATTTATTTTTTTAAATTACTTGAAATAGAAGCATGCTAAGATATATATTTTATTTCTATTTATTATATGAATGTTAAAAACCATTGGTGTTTAAATAACTAAATGGGAGATGAGATTGTAATTAATTCCTGCGGCCTCCATTATTGGTTTGTAAGTGATGTGAGTAAACTTACGCATTGGCAATAGAGCCTTCCTCCCCATCGGATGAGTTTATTCACGGATCACTGGAACAAACTTCTTTAAGATGACTGTAGGAAGTTATCCGAGCGTGTGTGTACTTCTCTATCTGTAAATCACATAAGCTTGCGTAATGGACTTGGGGTCAAATAATGGTGTACACTTAGATGCAAATAATAAGTATACTCCTCATTGGAGTAATTGTTATTATTTGCATGGCTAAAGAGAAACCGACTATTAATTATTTTATCATAAAGTTAGGTTGACAAATGAAATTATTGGGTAAAACTTTCTCTTGTAAATGTTCGGGTTTGTATACATCCACACTATCGTGGCATGCAAATTCATGGTGCTTGAGATATTGGTGTATTTTACTTTATATTGTTTTGAGGGATTCAATATAAATTGATAAATTCAAAGTGTTTAATGTGTTTATTATTTATGATTCTCAGGATTTTCAAATGGCACTCAACTCACTTTCTGTTATACTTAAAGAGCACAAACTTACTAGCACTTATTATGTTAACTGGAAATGGAACATGGACATTGTTTTAACTGCTGAAGATAATATCTTTGTTCTCGCTGAGGAATGTCCCCCGACACCTACTGATGACTCTACCGAAGAGCAAAGAGTTGCTTATAATAGGTGGGGCAAAGCTGATAGGATGGCTAGTGCTACATTTTGGCTTCTATGTCAAATGTGCTTCAAACTCAGCATCAAGCTATGACCATAGTCTATGATATGATGCATAATCTTAGGGAACTCTTCGGGCATCAGAGTCGTCCTGCTAGGTCGAAGGGCATGTCTATTCTAATGAATACCAAAATGGCTGAGGGCACTTCCGTAAGGGAGCATGTCCTTAGGATGATGGGCCAACTCAATGAGTTGGAAGTTCTTGGAGCTGAAATCGATGGGGAAACCCAAGTCAATATCATACTCCAAAGCTTGCCAAGGAGTTTTGACCAGTTTTGCCTGAACTATGGTATGAACAAACATTTGTACACGTTGGCGGAACTTCTGATAGAACTTGTGGCGGTGGAAGAACTTTTTCGTAGAGCTCCTCACGTTTATGTTGCTGAAAATGCTGCTCATCCTAGGCCAAAAGGCGGTAGGAATAAGAAGAAGCAAGGAAATTTAGCACCGATGAACTAAGTGAAAGCAAAGACTAGTGTTGTCAAGAAGCCTAAAGGCAAGTACTTCGAATGCAAGCAGCCGGGACACTACAAGGCTGACTGCCCTCTTATGAAGGGGAACAGAAATAGTAAGTCTTTTATACTAGTTGTTGAATCGTGTTTAGCGGCTGTATCTGTTGACGCTTGGTGTGTAGATATGGGAGCCACTGACCATGTCTGCAATTCTTTGCGGGGTTCCATCAAACCCGACAGCTTAGTCATGGGGAGATTACCACACTCATGGAGAATTCTACAAGAGTAGCAACTGTCGCAGTGGGAGACGTTTATTTATTTTTCAATAAGAATAAAACTCTTGTTTTGAGGAATTGTCTTTATGTACCTCATTTTAGAAAGAATTTAATTTTGGTTTCTAAATTGTTTATGGATGTATATTCAGTTTCTTTTAATTACAAGGTTGTTATAAGAAAAGATAGAATTATTATCTGTGATGGTGCATTGATAGATAATTTGTATACTATTAATCCAATTTCTCCCACGATGCAACAAATTGAAACGAATGATACATCTACTAATAAGAGAAAAGAACCTTCGAAAATGAACCAAACATATCTTTGGCATCTAAGACATGGTCATATTAACTTTAGTAGGATTCAAAGGTAGATAGCGATGGACATCTGAGTTCATTAGTAGTGGAAAATTATCCAACTTGCTAATCTTGCTTGGAAGGAAAAATGACACAAAGGCCTTTTAAGGCAAAGGGGTATAGAGCCAAGGATCTGTTGGAATTGGTTCATTCTGATTTATGTGGTCCTATATCTATCCAGGCAAGAGGGTGTTATGAATATTTCATTACTTTCATGATGATTATTCTAGATACGGATATATTTATTTGATGCGCCGCAAGTCTGAGTGCTTTGATAAATTCAAAGAGTACAAGGCTGATGTGGAAAAGCAACTTGGAAATTATATCGAAACACTACGATCTGATTGTGATGGCGAATACCCCTTGGGAGAGTTTAGAAATTATTTATCGGAGCAAGAGATTGAATCCCAATTGTAAGCACTGGGCACACCCCAGCAGAATGGTGTAATGGAAAGAAGGAATATGACTTTTATGGAAATGGTAAAATCAATGATGAGTTATTCAGAACTACCAAATTCGTTCTGGGACATGCCTTAGAAACAGCAGCTTACATTTTGAACTTAGCACCTGCACATTCTAAATCGGTAACCTCCACACCCACAGAACTGTGGACCGGGCGAAAGCCTAGTCTGAAACATGTTCGGATTTGGGGTGCTCCGGCACATGTGTTGAAGGCAGATGTTGATAAGTTAGAATCGCGTACTGATGTTTGTCTAATTATAGGGTATCCTAGAGGAACGAAGGGTGGTTTATTTTATAGTCCTAAGGACCAAAAAGTGATCATTAGCACGAATGCCAGATTTTGGAAAAGGATTATGTAATGAACCATAAATCCATGAGTAAAATTGTTCTAGATGAAGTAAGAGGGTAAACACCAAACATAATACCAAATGTACAAGAGGATATACCACAGGACATTTCACTGCGTGTCACACCTGACACACAATTACCTGCGGAGCCTCGTCATAGTGGGTGGGTTGTGAGACAACTGGATAGATTCATGGGATTGGGAGAGTCTTCTGACTTGGTCCCTGGTGAACATGAAATTGACCCATGGAATTACAATGAGGCACTGCAAGATAAAGATGCTCAATTAAGGCAAAACGCAATAAAATCTGAATAGAATCCATGTATTCTAATCATGTCTGGGAGCTTGTAGAACCACCCGATGGTGTAAAAGCTATTGGTTGCAAGTGGATCTATAAAAGAAAAAGAGGATCTGACGATAAGGTGGAAACCTTTAAAGCAAGGCTTGTGGCTAAAGGATATACTCAAAAAAAAGAAATCGATTATGAGGAAACCTTCTCGCCTGTGGCCATGCTTAAGTCAATCTGGATTCTTTTGTCTATTGTTGCTCATATGGATTATGAGGTATGGCAAATGGATGTCAAGACAGCTTTCATGAATGGAAGTCTTGAGGAAAACATCTCTATGAAGCAACCAAAGGGATTCATTGCAAAGGGCGAAGAGCATCTTGTGTGTAAGCTTAAAAGGTCCATTTATGGATTGAAACAAGCTTCAAGATCATGGAACATCCGTTTTGACAAAGTAATCAAGTCATATGGATTTATTCAATGTCTGGATGAATCATGTGTGTACAAGAAGTGTGACGGAAACGTAGTGGTATTTCTTGTACTCTACGTGGATGATATTCTACTCATTGGAAATAATGTAAAGGTATTGTCGTGTGTAAGGGTATGGCTATCAAAGCAGTTCGAAATGAAGGACTTAGGAGAAGCCAGACACATTCTTGGGATTAAATTAGTAAGCGATTGCAAGAAAAGAATGTTGTGCTTATCCCAAGCTTCATACGTTGATACAATCCTGACTCATTTTAGTATGCAAGATTCCAAGAAGGGTTTTCTACCTTTCAGACATGGAATACCTCTATCTAAGGGAACGTGTCCTAAGACACAACAGGAAATAGAGGAGATGAAGCTGGTTCCTTATGCTTCGGTAGTAGGAAGCCTCATGTATGCTATGTTATGTACGACACCGGATATCTATTATGCCGTGGGAATAGTCAGTAGGTATCAAAGTAATCCAGGACAAGGGCATTGGACTGCGGTAAAGCATATTTTGAAGTGCCTGCGAAGGACTAGTAATTATGTGCTGGTTTACCGGGCAGATACTTCGTTACCTTTGGATTATACTGATTCAGATTTCCAGTCAGATAGAGATGATAGTAAATCCACCTCGGGTTATGTGTATAGTCTTGGAGAAGGAGCCATAATATAGAGGAGTGTAAAGCATAAATGCGTTGCGGACTCTACCATGGAAGCTGAATATGTAGCAGCCTCTAAGGCAGCTAAAGAAGCAGTATGGCTTAGGAACTTCTTAAT
Organism: Pogostemon cablin; assembly: GCA_023678885.1. NCBI lineage: Eukaryota > Viridiplantae > Streptophyta > Magnoliopsida > Lamiales > Lamiaceae > Pogostemon > Pogostemon cablin. The sequence goes on along the minus strand of CM043004.1, from coordinate 6,699,051 downwards.
GGACTTGGATGTGATTCCTGGTTTGCCCAAAGCGATCACAATTTATTGTGATAACAGCGGTGCTGTAGCAAACTTGAAGGAACCACGAGCCCATAAGGCGAGTAAACACATTGAGCGCAAGTACCACCTGATACGAGACATCGTTAAAAGAGGGGAGGTCATTATCGCTAAGATTACATCGGAGGATAACCTGGCTTATCCTTTTACTAAGAGCCTCCAGCGAAAGCGTTCGATGGACATGCAGAAGGAACGGGGATTAGATGCGTGTCAGGAGATATGGCAGCATAATCTTTTAGTATAAGTGGGAGATTTGTTAGATTGTAAACTAAAAGCATAGCTTTTGTATTGAACTATATTTTAACAATTTTATTTGAAATGAGAATCATATGATCAAATGTTTTGCATATTATAAATTATTTATTTATATTTGTGCAAAAGTCCATTTACTTTATACTGTAGATAATATGTTGTGCGACAACACGCAAAAGATCATATTATCGGATTCCTTATAAAGTATAAACAGATGCTTACAATCGAGATAGACAGGGACTATCTATCGGGATGGTTGTAGTGTGATTTGGTATTAGTTTGTCTTGACTATAGAATCATATTAGTGCACCTTGTGTGTATTGAGAAGAACCGCTTGAGATCGTTCGACTTGTACTGTCTATATAGGAGAACTTGATCTCAGTTATTATGGATGTTCGTGCTCTTAATCCCTATACAATAACCTCGATACGTAGGGCAATATGTATTTCTTTGATTCATCAATGGGTGAAATTTACATGTATTAAATCAACAAACTCAGTGAGTTGGGAAAAAATATTGTCTCTATGATGTGCTGTTGATTGTAGAAGGAATCCATGTCCGACATAGGTTGATGATGTCCCCTTGAGGAGCTCATGAGGTTTATCATGTAAATCTTGCAAGTGGATCAATTCCGGCATGATAATAAGATTGAGTGGTACTACTCTCGGAAGAGATATTAATTAATTGGAGTTGTCAGTAACTTAATTAATTAATAGACTTTGTATATCTTAAACACGGGGAGACTATCGGACTCATAATAAGAAGGAGCCCAAAATATAATTTTGGGATTGGAAAGGAAGTGCAGTAATAATATTTTAGTAGACTATATTATTATTATTGGACTTAGTATAAGCTTTGGGGTAAGCTTGGATATTTATGCCCAATGGAGGCCCAACCCAATTTCTCCTTCTAATCCCTGCTGTAGCCCATGTATATAAGTCGTCTCAACTTCTGGAAGCCTACACTCTGCACCATTTTTGGATGTGAGAAAAGGAGAGAATTAGATTGAGAGAATCCTGAAGATTGTTGCCCACACAACATCAGTATTGGACTTTGGGATATACAGTAGAAGATCAAGGGGTAGTTCTCTGCAACTTTTCAACATCTACATTAACCCTGAAGAAAGGTAAACTTTAATTTTATTTCCGCTGTTATTGTTTACTTGAATTCCTAACGCATCACGCTGAACCAAACGGTCTAAAAGCCAACACTACAATCAACAGCACACCATAGAGACAGCACTATTTCCCAACTCACTAAGTTTGTTGATTTAATTACATGTAAATCTCAACCATTGATGAATCAAAGAAATACATATTGCCCTACGTGTCGAGGTTATTATATAGGGATTAAGAGCATGAACATCCATAATAACAGAGATCAAGTTCTTCTATAAGTCAGTATAAGTCGAATGATCTCAAGCGGTCCTGCTCAATACACAGAAAGTGCACTAATGTGATTTTATAGTCAAGACAAACTAATACCAAATCACACTACAATCATCCCGATAGATAGTCCCCATCTATCTCAATTGTGAGCTTATACTTTATAAGGAAATCAATAATATGATCTTCCACGTTTTGTCGCACAACATATTATCTACAGTATAAAGTAAGTAGACTATTGCATCTACATATAAATAATTATAAGACTCAATCATTTGATCATATAATTCTCATTTCAAATAAATTGTTAATGTATTATTTATACTAAAGCTACACTTTTAGTATACAATCCAACAAATGTATGAATTGATTTTGAGCGCATATACTAACCCTTTAAGTGTACATCTTTTACACTTGAGAGTGAGTAAACACTTTCCTAGTGAGCTAGATAACTTTGCACTCATGGAAGTATTATGATTAGTAGATGTTATTGGATGGATGAAAGGTATGATGATTGCACGTTTTGAATTGATGAAATTGCATGTGTTATTATAAATTGTGCATGTATGAGGATTTTTTGAATCACACTCTCTTGCCTCTGTTTTGATTTCGTTGCCTCGGGACGAGCAATGTGGAAGTTTAGGGGTTTGATGAGAGTGATAATTCACGTGTTTTGAGCTCTGATTTATGTGAAAATTGGATATGATTTGGTCCAAATTGGGTTGTTTATAGAAAAGTCATGAATCAGATGCTACTGAGATTGTTTGAGCATATTTATACAGAAAAATAGGTCAGGAGTGCTCAGAATCAGAAAACACAAATTTCAAGATTCCACTGATTAAAGAAGTAGACGCTCGACCAAGACTGTTTGGTCGAGCGACTGCAGATTTGGTCGAGCGGAGCACTGTACAGAGTTTCAGTGAATATGGAGGCCGCTCGACTGCTGATCGACCTGGCCGAGCCTGCTCGACCTAAAAAATCTTGGTCGAGCAGGGACACTGGAGTTTATTTTTGGTAATTTCGACTCTCCTGTGCGTGTTTTGGCGTATTCTCCAAGAAAAAGCCCAGTAAAGGTCTATAAGGAGGATTTACAAGTATAAAAATAGAAGCAGGTCAAATCAAGAAAAGAGTTAGATTCCATATCCATCCAACACCACATCTAAACCCTAACTCCATCCGCAGAAGCTGTAGAGTGAGGTTCATGCAATAAATCAAGTGAGAACCAAGTGAAGATTTGAGATGGAGCGAGAAACGACGGCGCCCACATCTTGGTTTTACTTTGCAACTTAATCTTTCTTGTCATTTTCAAGACTATGGGTAAGATCTATCCAAACACCATGAACGTTCTTCGAAACGATATGGGCTAGAATCGCTTTGGTAGTTCTAGGTTTATGAAGTTTTTTATCTAGTTAATTGAACTTCCGTGTGTATACTCCGTGCAACACTACTTGTGGATTTATTTTATATAAGATTATGCGTATTTAATTCATACTCAGAGTTGTTTTGTGCATCATTAATTGTTATGTAGAGTCTAAATACATATCTTGGTTATTGATTGAGTGAGTTCACTACTGAGCAGGATTCTATGTTATGATTCTAAGAGAGGGAACTCTGAAGCTTCCTTCATTAGAACTATCTTATATGAATACTCATTAATTGAATTGAATTCGGGTTAGTAAGTAGGATAAAGAGGATAATTTCATAGTACCTGTAAAGGGAGATCATATCGGGTTAGAGTACGCAGTGCACGGGAAATAATTTATACTAATAGTACCTAGAAAGGGGGTGAAGTTATATCTCTTGTTCCAAGGTTATTCGCATGTGTTACACGCTTATCTGCTTGACTCTATAGAGTACATTTGCATGGCCTAGTGATGTGTCCATAGTCCATATGTTAGAGTCGGACATTGACATACAGAAGAGAGATTAATTAGGGTATTGTGCGATAATACGCGGAAGATCATATTATCGGTTTTCTTATAAAGTACAAACAGATGCTCACAACTGAGATAGACAGGGACCCTCTATCAGTATGGTTGTAGTGTGGTTTGGTGTTAGTTTGTCTTGACTATAGAATCACATTAGTGCACCTTGTGTGTATTGAGTAGGACCGCTTGAGATTGTTCGACTTATACTGTCTATATAGAAAAACTTGATCTCAGTTATTATGGATGTTCGTGCTCTTAATCCCTATAAAATTACCACGACATGTAGGGCAGTATGTATTTCTTTGATTCATCAATGGGTGAGATTTACATGTATTAAATCAACAAACTCGGTGAGTTGGGAAATAGTATTGTCTCTATGGTGTGTTGTTGATTGTAGAAGGAATCTATGTCCGACATAGGTTAATGATGTCCCCTTGAGGAGCTCAAAAGGTTTATCATGTAAATCTTGCAAGTGGATTAATTTCGGCATGATAATAAGTTTGAGTGGTACTACTCTCGGAAGAGATATTAATTAATTTGAGTTGTCAGTAACTTAATTAATTAATGGGCATTGTATATCTTAAACATGGGGAGATTTTCGGGCTCATAATAAGAAGGAGCCCATAACATAATTGTGGGATTGGTAAGGCAGTGTAGTAATAATATTTTAGTGGACTATATTATTATTATTGGACTTAAGTATAAGCTTTGGGTTAAGCTTGATACTTAAGCCCAATGGAGGCCCAACCCAATTTCTCCTCCTGGTCCCTGCTGTAACCCAATATATAAGTCATCTCAGCTTCCTGGAACCCTAAGCCTGTGCCTCTTTTGACGTAAAGAAGGGAGAGAAGCAGATTGAGAAATCCTGAAGATTGTTGCCCACAGAACATCAGGATTGGACTTGGGTCATACAACAGAAGATCAAGAGGTAGTTCTCTACAACTATTCATCCTCTACATCAACCCTGAAGAAAGGTAAACTTTAATCGTTGCTTCCGCTGTTATTGTTTACTTGAATTCGTAACTAATCACGCTGAGCTAAACGATCGATCGCTAACAATTGGCATCAAAATGTTGGTTTCATGGTGAAACGTGATACGTTAGGTTAAAGTTTGAGCCATATTTGTGTTTATTATCGATTTGATAGCATGTATGATAGGGTTTATGTGATTATATGATTTAATCTGAAAGTAATCGCATGATAGAAAGCATGATTTTAGGGTTTGTGTAATTATGAATTATTCATGAAACCCTATATGAATTATTTGCTAGATATGTAAGTTCTATCACACTTGACTGCACGATACACACACACAGCTATAGGCTTGACGCCGTAAGGGTTGCGGGTGTGTCGCTGAAAGACAATGATGGACACACACACTGCTGCACCATGTAAGCGACGGGATGATGGGCAGCGAGTCACCATCATAGGCTAATGGCAGAACAGCAATTGCGGCTGGCATGATAGCGCGCGATGCTGCGTGCGTGGAATTTGTTGTTGTCGCTCGGCTTCTTGGCAACAGGGTTGGCGTGGACTGCTGAAACCATTCGTCAACAGTGGAGGGATAAAGATGCATCCTGGCGAGTCGCGATCGTGGATAGAAATGGGCGAGTCGACTGCAATTCCGGGCGGCCCTTTTATGTTCCGGGCAGGCCTGTTTCCTTTGCTGCTGACTGGTGCCACGGCGGGATCCAGTGTATAATGGGAAGATGGCACAGTTTTGTGTGCAAACCATTGAAGCATAACCAGACAGTGGTCACTGGGTTCAGGCGACCGCTACGGCTTGATGGTACTGTAGTGGGCGGCGTCTAACATGAAATTTTTGTTTTGAGTGAACCAACTACTTTTCCCGGTCGAGTCCGTGGAGGCTGGGAGATGACGCATTTTCTAGGTGAGTCTGTGTTGAATCCAGGGGCAGCTCTCGGTTGACGCGGATACCAGGCTAGATGCACCAATCACCGGGCGAGGCAGCGGCTTTTCGGGCGAGGCAGTAGCTTCCAAGCGTGATGCCGAGTGGAATTTCGGGCGGCCTGTCCAGTGGTGTGCACGGCGAGGAGCCCGGTTGCTGCGCAATTTTTATTTCCGACGTATTCTTTGTGGGCTCTGGGGAAGTCAATGATTGTCGGTGCTGGCATAGGAGTATATGGGCTGATAAGGGCGCTGGCAAGAATAGTGCAGGGGTAACGGGCTTATTTATTTTTTTAATGGGCTGCTCATTTTATTGTGGAATTCCTGCTGTTGGCCTTGCTGGGCCCATTTGCTGCTCAAATTTTGCCCTTAATTCATAATATATAACTTGTTTAATTGTTATATATGTAGCATGTTCTATGTGATTTATTTTTTTTAATTACTTAAAATAGAAGCATGCTAGTATGTATATTTTATTATTGTAATATTATATGCATATTAAAAACCCTCGGTGTTTAAATAACTAAGTGGGAGAGGGATTGATAAATAATTCCCGCGGCCTCCATCATTGGTTCGTAAGTGATGTGAATACACTTGTGTGTTGGCATAGACCTTCTTCCCCATCGGATGAGTTTATTCACGGATCACTGGTATGATCTTCTTTATGATGATCGTAGGAAGTTATCCGAGCGCGTGTGTACTTCTCTATCTGTAAGGCACACAAGCTTGGGCCGCGGACTTGGGATTAAATAATGGTATACACTTAGGGGTAAATAATAAGTATTCTTCCCATCGGAGTCACTGCGGTTATTTACATGGCTAAAGAGAAACCGACTATTAATTATTTTGACATAAAGTTAGGTTGACGAATGAAATTAATGGGTAAAACCTTCTCTTGTAAATGTTAGGGTTTGTATACGTCCACACTATCGTAGCATGCAAATTCACGGTGCTTGAGATGTTGGTGAATTTTATTTTATATTGTTTTGAGGGATTCAATATAAATTGATAAATTCGAAGTGATTGATCTGTTTATTTATTTATGATTCTCAGGATTTTCAAATAGCACTCAACTCTGTTATACTTAAAGAACACAAACTTACTGGCACTAATTATGTTGACTAGAAACGGAACATGGATATTATTTTAACAGCTGAAGATTATATCTTTGTTCTCACTGAGGAATGTCCTCTGGCACCTACTAATGACTCTACCGAAGAGCAAAGAGTTGTTTATAATAGATGGGTCAAAGCTGATAGGATGGCTAAGTGCTATATTTTGGCTTCTATGTCAAATGTGCTTCAGATTCAGCATCAAGTTATGACCACCGCCTATGATATGATGCATAATCTTAGGGAACTTTTCGGGCATCAGAGTCATCCTGCTAGGTCGAAGGGCATGTCTGTTCTAATGAACACTAAATTGGTTGAGGGCACTTCCGTAAGGGAGCATGTCCTTAGAATGATGGGCCAACTCAATGAGTTGGAAGTTCTTTGTGCTAAAATCGATGGGGAAACCCAGATCGATATCGTACTCCAAATCTTACCAAAGAGTTTTGAGCAGTTTCACCTGAACTATGGTATGAACAAACATTTGTACACGTTGGCAAAAATTCTGACAGAACTTGTGGTGGCAGAAGAACTATTTCGTAGACCTCCTCAAGTTCATGTAGCTAAAAATGCTGCTCATCCTACGTCGAAAGGTGGTAAGAATAAGAAGAAGCAAGGAAATTCAGCACCGGTGAACCAAGCGAATGCAAAGGCTGGTGCGGTTAAGAAGCCTAAAGGCAAATGCTTCAAATGCAAGCAGCCGGGACACTACAAGGTTGACTGTCCTCTTCTGAAGGGGAACAGGAATGGTAAGTCTTTTATACTAGTTGTTGAATCGTGTTTAGCGGCTGTATCTGCTGACACTTGGTGTGTAGATATGGGAGCCACTGACCATGTCTGCAATTCTTTACAGAGGTTCCATCAAACCCGATAGCTTAGTGATGGGGAGATTACCATACTCATGGGGAATGCTATAAGAGTAGCGGCTGTTGCAGTGGGAGACGTCAATTTATCTTTTAATAAGAATAAAACTCTTGTTTTGAGGAATTGTCTTTATGTACCTCATTTTAGAAAGATTTTAATTTCGGTTTCTAAATTGTTTATGGATAGTTATTCTGTTTCTTTTAATGCCGAGGTTGTTTTAAGGAAAATAAAATTTTTATATGTGATGGTGTATTGATAGATAATTTGTATACTCTGAATCCAATTTCTCCCATGGTGCAACAAATTGAAATGAATAATACATCTACTAAAAAGAGAAAAGAACCTTCTAAAATGAACCAAACATATCTTTGGCATCTAAGACTAGGTCATATTAACTTGAGTATGATTCAAAGGTTGATAGCTGATGGATCTCTGAGTTCATTAGTAGTGGAAATTATCCAACTTGTGAATCCTGCTTGGAAGGAAAAATGACAAAAAGGCCATTTAAGGCAAAGGGGTATAGAGCCAAGGATTTGTTGGAATTGGTTCATTCTGATTTATGCGGTCCTATGTTTGTCCAGGCAAGAGGGGGTTATGAATATTTCGTCACTTTCATTGACGATTATTCTAGATACGAATATATTTATTTGATGTGGCGCAAGTCTGAGTGCTTTGATAAATTCAAAGAGTACAAGGCTGATGTGGAAAAGCAACTTGGAAAATATATCAAGACACTACGATCTGATCGTGGTGGTGAATACCTCTTGGGAGAGTTTAAGAATTATTTATCAAGAAAGGGATTGAATCCCAATTGTTTGCACCGGGCACACCCCAACAGAATGGTGTAGTGAAAAAAAGGAATAGGACTCTTATGAAAATGGTAAGATCAATGATGAGTAATTCGGAACTACCAAATTCGTTCTGGGGACAAGCTTTAGAAACAACAACTTACATTTTGAACTTAGTACCTTCTAAATCAATAGCCTCCACACCCACAAAACTGTGGACCGCGCGAAAGCCTAGTCTGAAATATGTTCAGATTTGGGGTATCCCAGCACATGTGTTAAAGACGGATGCTGATAAGTTAGAATCACGTACTGAAGTTTGTCTGTTTATAGGATATCCTAGAGGAACGAAAGGTGGTTTGTTTTATAATCTAAAAGATCAAAAGGTGATCGTGAGTACGAACGCTAGATTTTTGGAAGAAGATTATATTATGAATCACAAACCCATGAGTAAAATTGTTCTAGAAGAAGTAAGAGGGGAAACACTAAATATAATACCAACTATAAAAGAAGATATACCACAGGACACTGCACTGCGTGTCAAACCTGATACACAATTGCCTGCGGAGCCTCGTCGTAGTGGAAGGGTTGTGAGACAACTTGATAGAATTCATGGGATTGGGAGATTAATCAGACTTGGTCCCTGGTGAACATGAAATTGATCTATGGAATTACAACGAGGCACTGCAAGATAAAATGCTCTATTATGGCAAAACGTAATGAAATCTGAAATAGAATCCATATATTCTAATCAAGTCTGGGAGCTTTTAGAACCACCTGGTGGTGTAAAAGCTATTGGATGCAAGTGAATCTATAAAAGAAAAGGAGGATCTGACGGTAAGGTGGAAACCTTTAAAGCAAGGCTTATGGCTAAACGATATACACAGAAAGAAGGAATCGATTATGAGGAAACTTTCTCGCCTGTGGCCATGCTTAAGTCAATCCGGATTCTTTTGTCTATTGCTGCTCATATGGACTATGAGGTATGGCAAATGGATGTCAAGACAGCTTTCCTGAATGGAAGTCTTGAGAAAAACATCTATATGAAACAACCAGATGGATTCATTGCAAAGGGCTGAGAGCATTTTGTGTGTAAGATTAAAAGGTCCATTTATGGATTGAAACAAGCTTCAAGATCATGGAACATCCGTTTTGATGAAGTAATCCAGTCATATGGATTTGTTAAATGTTCGGATGAATCATGTGTGTACAAGAAGTGTGACAGAAACGTAGTGGTATTTCTTGTACTCTACGTGGATGATATTCTACTCATTGGAAACAATGTAAAGGTATTGTCAAGCGTAAGAGTATGGTTGTCCAAGCAATTTGAAATAAAGGACTTAGGAGAGGCCGGACACATTCTTGGGATCAAATTAATAAGGGATCGCAAGAAAAGAATGTTGTGCTTATCCCAAGCTTCATACATTATTATAATCCTGGCTTGTTTTAGCATGCAAGATTCCAAGAAAGGTTTTCTAACTTTCAGACATGGAATACCTCTATCTAAGGAGATGTGTCTTAAGACACAACAGGAAATAGAGGCAATGAAGTTGGTCCCTTATGCTTCGGCAGTAGGAAGGCTCATGTATGCTATGCTATGTACGAGACCGGATATCTGTTATGCCATTGGCATGGTCAATAGGTATCAAAGTAATCCAGGACAAGGGCATTGGACTGCGGTAAAGCATATTTTGAAGTACCTACGAAGGACTAGGGATTATGTGTTGGTTTACCGGGCAGATACTTTGTTACCTTTGGGTTATACTGATTCGGATTTCCAGTCAGATAGGGATGCTAGTAAATCCACCTCGGGTTATGTGTATACTCTTGGAGGAGGAGCCATAATATGGAGAAGTGTAAAGCAGAAATGCATTGCGGACTCCACTATGGAAGCTGAATATGTAGCAGCCTCTGAGACAGCTAAAGAAGCAGTATGGCTTAGGAACTTCTTAATGGACTTGGATGTGATTCCTGGTTTGCCCAAAGCGATCACAATTTATTGTGATAATAGTGGTGAAGTAGCAACCTCGAAGGAACCACGAGCCCATAAGGCGAGTAAATACATTGAGCGCAAGTACCACCTGATACGAGACATCGTTAAAAGAGGAGGTCGTTATTGCTAAGATTACATCGGAGGATAACTGGGCTGATCCTTTTACTAAAAGCCTTCCAGCGAAAGCGTTCGATGGGCATGTTGAAGGAATGAGGATTAGATGCGTGTTAGCAGATATGGCAGTGTAGTCTTTTTGTATAAGTGGGAGATTGTTAGATTGTATACTATAAGCCTAGCTTTTGTATTGAACAATGTTTTAATAATTTTATTTGAAATGAGAATCATATGTTCAAACATTTTGCATATTATAAATTGTTTATTTATATATTTTTGCAAAAGTCCATTAAATTCTTTTAAAGTATAAACAGATGCTCACAATCGAGATAAACCGGGACACTCTATCAGTATGGTTGTAGTGTGGTTTGGTGTTAGTTTGTCTTGACTATAGAATCACATTAGTACACCTTGTGTGTATTGAGCAGGACCGCTTGAGATTGTTCAACTTGTAATGTCTATATAGGAGAACTTGATCTCAGTTATTATGGATGTTCGTGCTCTTAATCCCTATACAATAACCTCGACACGTAGGGCAGTATGTATTTCTTTGATTCATCAATAGGTGAGATTTACATGTATTAAATCAACAAACTCGGTGAGTTGGAAAATAGTATTGTCTCTATGGTGTGCTGTTGATTGTAGAAGGAATCCATGTTCGACGTAGGTTGATGATGTCCCCTTGAGGAGCTCATAAGGTTTATCATGTAAATCTTGCAAGTGGATTAATTCCGGCATGATAATAAGATTGAGTGGTACTACTCTCGGAAGAGATATTAATTAATTTGAATTGTCAGTAACTTAATTAATTAATGGGCATTGTATATCGTAAACATGAGGAGATATTCGGGCTCATAATAAGAAGGAGCCCATAACGTAATTGTGGGATTAGTAAGGCAGTGCAGTAATAATATTTTAATGGACTATATTATTATTATTGGACTTAAGTATAAGATTTGGGCTAAGCTTGGATACTTAAGCCCAGTGGAGGCCCAACCCAATTTTTCCTCCTGATCCCTGTTGTAGCCCAATATATAAGTTATCTCAACTTCCTGGAACCCTAAGCCTACGCCTCTTTTGACATAAAGAAGGGAGAGAACCAGATTGTGAAATCTGGAAGATTGTTGCCCACACAACATCAGGATTGGACTTGGGTCATACAACAGAAGATCAAGAGGTAGTTCTCTGCAACTATTCATCCTCTATATCAACCTTGAAGAAAGGTAAACTTTAATCATTGCTTCCACTTTTATTGTTTACTTAAATTCCTAACGGATCACACTGAGCCAAACGATCAATCACCAACAATTTGTACCAATGATCCCTGAGTAAACTCATCCGATGGGGAGGAAGGTATATCCCAAAATGCAAGTTTATTTACATCACTTACAAACAAATAATGGAGGCCATGGAAATTTATTACCAATCCTCTCTCCTACTTAGTTATTTAACACCGAGGGTTTTTCATGCATATAATATCCATCATAAAATACACATCCTAGCATGCTTCTATATTCAGCAATTTAAAATAATAAATCACATAGAACATGTATACCATATATAATAATAATAATTAGATAATTAAATCAAATTATGACAATAATATATCACAATGAAAAATACACAAAAAACACGTCAAAATAGAAAAAATGGAAAAAACGAGCTTGCTGAACACCGAACACGCCGACACGACTCTTACACACTCATGCACGAGTCGTGCCGCTCCCGTGCTCTCTGTTTTCATGCCAGAGGCCTGCGCATCCGGTGGTTGTACCGGCAACAAGCACGACTCTTATCACTACTTTTCGACAGTCGTGCTGCCCACATTTGCGTGCTAGAAATCACTCTCAGTCATGATAGATGCGGGCACGACTCTACGGGTTGTTTAGGGCCTATCATGCCATTGTCTCCACACTCCCGTAATGCTGCGCTGCATGCATGCCGCCTTCACACGCCGATCGTACGACCTTCCAACGCCACCTGTGTGCGAGAATCCAGTAGCCCTCGTGCCTACCGATTGTGCTCATGCCACGCATTAGGGTGTATCACCATGCTCCATCATCGCGACACACCTACGCCAGCAAAACCACCACTCACACTCTCCGTTGAAGCAGGCACGACTCGTGCCATAGGTTGGCATGGTTCGTGCCACTTGCGTGTAGCCCTCCAACACTCGTCGCTTGCATACATGCACGAGTCATGCAGTTCACCTGCACGACTCGTGCTTCTATGTGCCGCAGCCTATCCCATCGTGCGTCACTCCTGTCTAGCCCTCATCTGCTGTCACCGTCATCTTTTATTGGCATGACTCGTGCCAATGAGTGGCACGACTCATGTCGGCATCCAGTGAGACATTTCTAACAGCCGCCGTTCGTCCGCCGTATTCAGTCGTGTTCCGTCACTATCAAACATTTAGGGTATCCAAGTATAACAATTAATATTCTAAATCCTAATCCACGTTTGGCACGTAAACCCTAGTCTAACGTGTCACGTCTTCCATAAAATCGAAGCTCTGATACCAATTGTTGGTGTTCGATCATTTAGTTAACGTGAACCATTAGGGTTCTATGCAAACTAAATCAGCAAAAGCAAGTAATCAAAGTTCCTATTACCTTTCACCAGGGTATGCTGATGAAGAATACCTGTAGAAAACAACCTCTTGATCTTCTGTTGTATTCCCAAATACAACCTTGACATCGTGTGGGATACAATCTTCAAGATTATCTCAATCTGTTGTTCCGTTCCCCTCCTCACAGTGTTAGGCATGAATATTTTTTTTGTGGTTACCGGGTAGCTGAGATGACTTATTTATTCGATACAGTAGGGACCAGGAGGAGAAATTAGAGTTGGGCCTCCATTGGGCTTAAGTATCCAAGTTTAGCCCAAAACTTATACTTAAGTCCATAAATAATAATATATACTACTAAAATGTTATTACTGTATTATCGCTCTAATCCCATAATTACGTTATGGGCTCCTTCTTATTATGAGTCCGTTAGTCTCCCCATGTTTAAGATATATAATGCCCATTAATTAATTAAGTTACTGACAACTCCAATTAATTAATATCTCATTCGTGAGTAGTACCACTCAACCTCATTATCATGCCAGAATTAATCCACTTGCAAGATTTACATGATAATCCTTATGAGCTCCTCAAGGGGACATCATCAATCTAAATAGGACATGGATTCCTTCTACAATCAACACCACACCATAGAGACAGCACTACTTCCCAACTCACCGAGTTTGTTGATTTAATTAAATATAAATCTCACACATTAATGAATCAAAGAAATACATACTGCCTTACGTGTCAAGATTATTATATAGAGATTAAGAGCACGTACATCCATAATAACTGGGATCAAGTTCTTCTATATAGGCAGTATAAGTCGAACGATCTCAAGCTGTCCTTCTCAATACACACAAAGTGCACGAATGTGATTCTATAGTAAAGACAAACTAATACCAAATCACACTACAATCATCCCGATAGAGAGTCCCTATCTATCTCGATTGTAAGCATTTGTTTATACTTTATAAGGAAACCGATAATATTATCTTCCGCATATTGTCGCACAACATATTATCTATTGTATAAAGTAAATGGACTTTTGCACAAACATATAAATAAATTATAATATGCAAAATATTTTATTATAATATTCTCATTTTCAAATAAATTGTTAAAACATTGTTCATATAAAAACTAGACTTTTAGTATATAATCTAACAATATCCCACATATACTAAAAACTACACTATCATATCTTTTGACACGCATCTAATCCCCATTCATTCTACATGCCCATCGAACACTTTCGCTGGAAGACTCTTAGTAAAAGGATTAGCCAGGTTATCCTCAAAATGCAATCTTACGACAAAGACCTCCCCTTTTTTAACGATGTCTCATATAAGGTGGTATTTGCGCTCAATGTTTTACACGCCTTATGGGCTCATGGTTCCTTCGAGTTTACTATTGCTCCATTGTTATCACAATAAATTGTGATCGCTTTGGGCAAACCAGGAATCACATCTAAGTCCCTTAAGAAGTTCCTAAGCCATACTGCTTTTTTAGCCACCTCAGAGGCTGCTACATATTGAGCTTCCATGGTAGAGTCCGCAACACATTTCTGCTTTGCACTCCTCCATATTATGGCTCCTCCTCCAAGAATAAACACATAACCCGAGGTGGATTTACTAGCATCCCTATTTGACTTAAAATCCAAATCAGTATAACCCAAAGGTAACAAAGTATCTGCCCGGTAAACCAGCATATAATCCTTAGTCCTTCGCAGGTACTTCAGAATATGCTTTACCGCAGTCCAATGCCCTTGTCCTGAGTTACTTTGATACCAACTGACCATGCCCACGACATAATAGATATCTGGCCTCGTACATAGCATTGCATACATGAGGCTTCCTACTGCCGAAGCATAAGGAATCAGCTTCATTTCCTCTATTTCCTGTTGTGTCTTTGGACACATTTCCTTAGATAGAGGAATTCCATGTCTGAAAGGCAGAAGACCTTTCTTGGAATCTTGCATGCTAAAACGAGCCAGGATTATATCAATGTATTAAGCTTGGGATAAGAACAACATTCTTTTCTTGCGATCCCTAATTAATTTGATCCCAAGAATATGTCTGACTTCTCCTAAGTCCTTCATCTCAAACTACTTGGATAGTCATACCCTAATGCTCGACAATACCTTTACATTATTTCCAATGAGCAAGATATCATCCACGCAAAGTACAAGAAATATCACTATATTTTCTTCACACTTCTTGTACACACACGATTCATCCAGACATTGAGTAAACCCATATAACTGGATCACTTCATCAAAATGGATGTTCCATGATCTAGAAGCTTGTTTCAATCAATAAATGGACTTATTAATCTTACACACAAGATACTTTTGGCCTTTCCAATGAATCCCTCTGGTTGCTTCATATAGATGTTTTCCTCAAGACTTCCATTCAGGAAAATTGTCTTGACATCCATTTGCCATATCTCATAGTCCATATGAACAGCAACAGACAAAAGAATCCAGATTGACTTAAGCATGGCGACGGGCGAGAAGGTTTCCTCATAATCGATTCCCTCTTTCTGAGTATATCCCTTCGCAATGAGCCTTGCTTTAAAGGTTTCCACCTTACCATCAGATCCTCTTTTCCTTTTGTTGACCCACTTGCATCCAATAGCTTTTACACCATTGGGTGGTTCTATAAGCTCCCAGACTTGATTAGAATACATGGATTATATCTCAGATGTCATTACTTTTTGCCATGAATTAGCATCTTTATCATACAAAGCTTCATTGTAATTTCATGGGTCGATTTTATGTTCACACGAGACCAAGTCAGAAGACTCTCCCAATCCCATGAATTTATCGGGTTGTCTCACAACCCTCCCACTACGACGAGGCTCCGCAGGTAATTATGTATCAGGTGTGACACACGTTGCAGTTTCTTGTGGTATATCCTCTTATACAGTTGGTATTATATTTGGTGTTTTGCCTCTTGTTTCTTCTAGAACACTTTTACTCATGGGTTTGTGGTTCATTACATAATCCTCTTCCAAAAATCGGGCATTCGTGCTTACAATCATCTTTTGATCTTTTGGATAATAAAACAAACACCTTTAGTTCCTCTAGAATATCCAATAAACAGACAAACTTCAGTACGTGATTCTAACTTATCAGTATCTGTTTTTAACACATGTTACGGAGCACCCCAAATTAGAATTTTTTCGTAACAGGCTTTTGTCCGGTCCACAATTCTATGGGTGTAGAGGTTACCAATTTAGAAGGTACTAAGTTCAGAATGTAATTTGCTATTTGCAAGGCATATCTCCAAAATAAATTAGGTAATTTTGAATAACTCATCATTGATCTTACCATTTCCATAAGAGCCCTATTTCTTCTTTTCGCTATACCATTATGCTGGGGTGTGCCCGGTGCAGACAATCGGGATTCAATCTCTTCCCCTTATAAATAATCCCTAAACTCTCCTAAGAGGTATTCACTACCACGTTCAGATCATAGTGTCTTGATACATTTTCCAAGTTGCTTCTCCACATCAGCCTTGTACTCTTTGAATTTATCAAAGCACTCAGACATGCAGTGCATCAAATAAATGTATTCGTATCTAGAATAATCTTCAATAAAAGTGACAAAATATTCATAACCACCTCTTGCCTGGACAGACATGGGACCATATAAATTAAAATGAACCAATTCCAATAGATCCTCGGCTCTGTACCCCTTTGCCTTAAAAGGCCTTTTGGTCATCTTTCCTTTCAAGCAGGATTCGCAAGTTGGATAATTTTCCACTACTAATTACCTCAAAGGTCCATCAGCTATCAACCTTTGAATCCTACTCAAGTTAATATGACCTAGTCTTGGATGCCAAAGATATGTTTGGTTCATTTCGAAGGTTCTTTTCTCTTATTGGTAGATGTATTATTCAATTCAATTTGTTGCACTATGGGAGAAATTGAATTAAGAGTATACAAATTATCTATCAATGTACCACCACAGATAATAATTCTATTTTCTTTATAATAACCTTATCATTAAAAGAAACAAAATATCCATCCATAAACAATTTAGACACCGAAATTAAATTCTTTCTAAAATGAGGTACATAAAGACAATTCCTCAAAACAAGAGTCTTATTCTTATTGAAAAATAAATAGACGTCTCCCACTAAAACAGTCGCTACTCTTGTAGCATTTCTCATAAATATGGTAATCTCCCCATCACTAAGCTGTCGGGTTTGGTGAAAACCCTGCAAATAATTGCAGACATGGTCAATAGCTCCCGTATCTACACATCAAGTGTCAACAAATAAAGCTGCTAAACACGATTCAACAACTAGTAAATAAGACTTACCATTCTTATTCCCCTTCAGAAGAGGGCAGTCTGCCTTGTAGTGTCCAGGTTGCTTGCATTTGAAGCACTTGCCTCTAGGCTTCTTGACCACACCACCCTATGCCTTCACTTAGTTCACTAGTGCTGAATTTCCTTGCTTCTTCTTATTCTTTTCGCCTTTCGACCTATGATAAGCAACATTTTCAGCAACATGAACCTGACGAGCTCTACGAAATAGTTCTTTCACCGCCACAAGTTCTGTCAAAAGTTCTGCTAACGTGTACAAACATTTGTTCATGCTGTAGTTAAGATGAAACTGCTCAAAACTCCTAGGCAAGCTTTGGAGTATGTTATCAATTTGGGTTTCCCCATTGATTTCAGCTCCAAGAACCTCCAACTCATTGAGTTGGCCCATCATCCTAAGGACATGCTCCCTTACAGGAGTGCCCTCAGCCATTTTTGCGTTCATCAGTACAACCATTCCCCGAGACCTAGCAGGACGACTCTGGTGTCCGAAGAGTTCCTTAAGATTCTACATCATATCATAAGCGGAGTTCATAGCTTGATGTTGATGATGAAGCACATTTGAGATAGAAGTCAAAATATAGCATTTAGTCATCCTATCAACCTTAACCCACCTATTATAAGCAGCTATCTCCTCTTCACTAGATTCATCCGTAGGTTTCAAAGGACATTCCTCAGTGAGTACAAAGATATAATCTTCAGTAGTTAAAACAATTTCAATGCTTCATTTCCAGTCAACATAATTTGTGCCAGAAAGTTTGTGTTTTTTAAGTATGACAAAAAGTGAATTGAGTGTCATTTGAAAATTCTGAGAATCATAAATAAATAAACAGATCAAACACTTCAAATTTATCAATTTATATTGATTCCCTCAAAACAATATAAAATAAAATTCACTAACATCTCAAGCATCTTGAGTTTGCATGCCACGATAGTGTGTATGTATACAAATCGGGACATTTACAAGAGAAGGTTTTACACATTAATTTCATTCTTCAACTTAACTTCATGGCAAAATAATTAATAGTCGGTTCTTTTTTATCTATGCAAATAATAGCAATGACTCCGATGGGGAGGATACTTATTATTTCATCTAAGTGTACACCATTATTTGACCCCATGTCCATTGTGCAAGCTTATGTGCTTTATAGATGGAGAAGTACACACGCTCGGATAACTTCCTACAGTCATCATAAAGAAGTTTGTACCAGTGATCTGTGAGTAAACTCATCCGATGGGGAGGAAGGTCTATACCAACACGCAAGTTTATTCACATCACTTATAAACAAATAATAGAGGTCGTGGGAATTTATTACCAATCCCCTCTCCCACTTAGTTATTTAACACCGAGGGTTTTTCATGCCTATAATATCCATCATAAAATACACATCCTAGCATGCTTCTACATTCAGCAATTTAAAATAATAAATCATATACAACATGCATACCAAATATAACAATAATCAAATAATTAAATCAAATTATGATAGTTATATATCACAATAAAAGAAAGGTCAAAATAGAAAAAATAGAGAAAATGAGCCTGCTGAACACCAAACATACTAACACGACTCGTGCACACTCCTGCACTAGCTGTGCTGTTCTCATGCTCCCTGTTTTTATGCCAGCGCCCCGCGCATCCGGCGGTCGTGCCGACAACAGGCACGACTCATGCCGTCATTTCCCAACAGTCGTGTCGCCCACATCTGAATGCTGGAAATCACTTTCAGTCGTGCCAGATGTGGGCACGACTCAGCGGGTAGTTCATGGCATGTCGTGCCATTGTCTCCGCACTCCCATCGCGCTACGCTGCTTGCATGCCGCCTTCAAACGCCGGTCGTGCGGCTTTTAAAATATATCTAGTATATGTTAAAGTATGTTTATTTCATATTATAGTGCATTGCTCAATAATGTTTACTAAGATTTTCTCACACAAAAAAGTCAATATTTTAGCATACACTAAACATATACATTAACATAAAATGAATTTTTTTATATAATATCGTTATACAATATAAATATCTACTTTATAATATGTAACAACATTGTTCACCTTTTTGTGTGTCCCCAAGTGTAAGGAATCAATTGTAGCTCAATGTGTGACCAAGTAAAAATATAAAACTCAAGGGATTAGAGTTAAGCAAGATACATACTAAATAACTGCCACCACTAATAATTAAGACATAAAAACCTTTTGTGAATTGGAATTATTAATTAATATTGCAGAAAATGAATACTAAATAAAATAAATAAATAGAAGGCACACTCAATCACAGGTGTTTCAAGAGACAAGAACAAGATAGTTTTAGAAACATCCAATTTATCATGCGAAATAAGACAAATAGACAAGTGAATCAAATCATGCAGAATTTTATAAGAATGATCACTTAAGCATGCTAAACCACTCATGGACAAGTGAGATTTAACAATTTTAAAGAACATAATTTCCTAGGACCAAATTAATAAGATAATTCCCTATTCCCTTTAGGTACTAAAGAAATTAAATACTCACAACCCCTTATTCGCTTTCTAGGCGATTCACATGCAAAATTCCATATAGACTAGTGCAAGAGATCTATCTTGTATAGGTACTAAAAGAATTGAATTAGGGCTTCCTTACCATATTTCTCTTTAACAATGGTCATGCAAAGAAAAATAAGGTATCCTATATTGATGGTCAAACAATCAAAGGCTATATATTGGTCAATCCCCTTCAATTGTCACGAAATAACAAATATAATCATGGAACACTTTCAAACTCAATCATACGTCAATCAATGATAATATCATAGAAATTAAGAAACATGATTATATAAGTCTAAAATAAAATGTCAATAAGGAATAAATATTTTGCAAAAATTATCATCATAGATGTCTAAAATCTCAAATCAACATGATAAACTTTCAAACCCTAAAACTATAAAGAGGAAACTAGCTCATGGTGTTACAAGTAACAACCATGGTAAAAGATGAAAACTTACCCACGAGTCTATAAATCAATAATAAGAAATTAAATAAGGAAGAAAAACCCTTGTCTTGAATAATTCTTCATCTTCTCTTTCCATCTTGATGATCCTCCTCCATTCTCCTTCTCAAGTAGCAAACACCGTGACTGAGTATGATAGGTGAAAGGCGGGTGAAGGGTAGAGATGGATGGCGGAAGGTGATAGGTTAGGGTTTAAAACCCTAGGTGATGTGGTGGTAATAGATTATGCGGTTTCTCCACACTTTATGTGATGATGAGAATGGGTATATATAGGTATGAGAATGGAATAAAAGATAGGGAGTAAAAGGATGTGGGATCTTGAAAAATCAGGAAAAATATAATTATGAAAGATATGGAAGGATATTAAATTAGGAAATAACTTGGCCACTAAGAAAATACTCCATCCATCCGCCACAAAGGTGGACATTTGCTTTTTGCTCGTGAATTAAGGAGTATTATTATTTAATGTGTAGTTGGTAGTTGTATTAGTGGGGTGTATGAGTCCCATAAATTTATTGTATTAGTGATGTGTGTGGGTCTTATATGTTTAAAAAGGGAAATGTGGACCTTTGGTGCGGACGCCCAAAATGGCAAAATGTCCACCTTTCTGGCGGACGGAGGGAGTAGGAAATAGAGGGTAATTTTCATGAATTTTCGAAATTCTCGCTGTCTGCTGCGCGATCTCACGGTTTTGAGCATAACTTCTTCATCCGAATTCCGATTGAAGAGATTCTTGTGCTCACGCGACCCTCTCTTCCTTGGCTTTCTATCTATATAAAGAACTCACAAAAATTCCAACATTTTAAGGGCAATAGTCATCCAAAAGTGGCATGAGTCGCGTTGGGTCGGCACAGTTTGCGCTACTTCACCGTTTTGATCATAACTCTCTCATCTGACCTCCAATTGAGGTGTTTCTTGAGCCAAAATGCCCTTCTCTTCTGTGGCTTTCCAACCATATATCACATGATCAGTTTTGCCTTCTACAAAAATATAGAAAAATTATGCAAATTGGACATGCGCTTTTTCAGCATTCTTTCACAATTTCACTCTTCATTCCAACTTTGCACTTTTAATCCGTTTTCCACCTAAAAATACGAAATAACACCTCAAATGCACCAATATCTTAAATATATGAAAATTAATAATTTAATGCTAAAATACGAACATAAATTCTATAAAACGGTGCTAAATCGGACCCTAAAATATGCAGATTTTCACACTAAACAAACATACTCTACATAAAATCGACATAATTTAGCATATCTAAAAATACTTTTACATAAGATAAACATAAACACACTTTCATTGCTATTGTCTATTTTTTTCTCACAATACAGAACAATATCCGTTACGGTGGTTTCCAATCACGACGGAACACAAAAAATATACCTACGACAGAGGTCGAATGAAGGAGTAGATGACGACAGTTGGGCGACAACATACACAATAGTGTAGGTTAAAGGAAATTTAATTTGTATGATTCCATAAGTATTCATGTTTGCATCCGTAAATGTTAACAAACTACAGAAAGAGATTTAATTAATGTGAGAATTTTTATTTTATACAAATTTTACATTTAAAAATTAATACCGACACTTTTGTTTAGAGATTATTAATTCTATCAAATAGATACTTTTTGTACTATATTATCCCTAAATCCTAAAACCCTAAACCACCCCATCGAGTTGCCGGCGCCGCAGGTTGGCTGCCCCTCCGCTGGCGACCGGTGACTGGCTGTCGCCACCTCGGGTCGCCCCATTGCCGCTGTCGCCGGCCTCCCCTACACTGGTGACCAGTGGCAGCTAGCTACCGCAAACCACCACCGCCCTAAACCCTAAATGGAATGAGGAACAATAGAGTCCAAAAAGTTTGAAATGAGGAGCAATAGAGTCCAAAAAGTGTCTATTAGTTAATAAAGATAATTAAGTTAGATGATCGTCGGTATTAATTTTTCTATCTTCATGTTGGATATTTTTATAAATTGGCACTTAATTAAATTAGGGAGTTAATGAGTTCTTATACTTAAGGAGGAGTAGACTAACATAATAATTTAAATCATTATTTATTAAAGGATAAATACATATCTAACATGCTTGACGATCCGTATTACAAAAAGATGTTGTAGGCACTTGAATTTGATTGCCTATTAAAGAAAAATATATGGCAAATTAATGCAATAATTATCAATTAATTATTTATTTATTAAGGAATTTAAATAAATAAATTCATAAAATAAATTAGTGAATAATTGATAATTGGACCAGATCAAGTCAGATAAGCCCAAGTCAAACAAAGCCTGATTAAAAGTCCAATCAAGTTGGAGGCCCAAGCCTGCAGAATCAAGTCAAATCATTATTGACTAATCAAATTGCAAGGATAGAAAGGCCCAAACCCGCAAAATTAGGTCAAATCAGCCCTGGACTAACCAGACTGCGTGTTATATGGCTTGCTCACCCTCCACCTATATAAGGAGCCCTTCTCTATTCTTTCCAGACACACTAAAACATCTGAAGACGCAGACGCTAATGAAGAGATTAAGAATACGAGCAGTTCTCCCTTGAGATCTTCAAACATCTTCAAGCCAAGAACGGCTTACGATCCGAGATCAAGATTCTAAACATCTCTAATCCGGCGAAATTCAAAACAAGTTCTTCGGCGTTCTTCGCGGAAAGCTTCAAGAATAACGTTTAATCCGAACAAAGGCTCAACCTATCTGGATTAACGTTATACATCTTCAAATCAAGTTCTTCGGCGTTCTTCGTGGAAAGCTTCAAGAATAACGTTTAATCCGAACAAAGGCTCGAATAACATTAATTCGAACAAAGGCTCGACCTCTCCGAATTAATGTTATACACCTCTAACATAAAAGCTTCAAGAATACCATTTAATTCGAACACGGTTCGATCCCTCTGGATTAACGTTATACACCTCTAACGGGAAAGCTTAAAGAATAACATTTAATTCGAACAAAGGCTCGACCTCTCCGAATTAATGTTATACACCTCTAACATAAAAGCTTCAAGAATACCATTTAATTCGAACACGGTTCGATCCCTCTGGATTAACGTTATACACCTCTAACGGGAAAGCTTCTAGAATAACATTTAATCCAAACAAAGGCTCAACCCCTTTAGATTAACGTTATACACCTCTAACAGGAAAGCTTCAAGAATAACATTTAATCTGAACAAAGGCTAGACCCCTCTAGATTAAAGTTATACACCTCCAACAGGAAAGTTTCAAGAATAACGTTTAATCCGAATAAAGGTTCTACCCCTTCGGATCCAGATTAACATTATACACTTCTATATTTCGAGTCCGGACAAGCTTCAATTGAAGATCTGACTCAACTCAATATACGCATTCAACATAGTCAGCGTAGTCAAAGTTAAAGTCAAATTGGTTCGAGATAAGAATCAGAGGATTGATTAAGATTGTTTCCTAAATTCTCAAGTTTAATCTGTTTGGATTATTATTGTAATTCTTTTGTATTTATTTTATTATAAATACTAAATTTGTTGTTACAGATGTCTCACAAGAAACTTTTATCATTAAAGATAGACAAATTATCTTGTGCATCCGGGTGCACTGTGCACCCAATTTCATAATGTATATACTTGTGAATAAAAAAATATAGACTAATGAATAAAAATATACGCACTTTGTAAGTAAATTTTCTATTAATTTTTTTTAAAAAATTGAATATAAAAAATCATACAATTATTAAGAAATATATATACTATTGAATGAAAATTTATACACGTATGAATGCAAGTGTGCACCCAAATGCACATGGTATCAACTCTTAAAGATACATTATGTATATGTGTATGAGCAGTATAACTTTTTAAAATTTAAAAAAATTGAATATAAAAAATCATACAATTATTAATAAATATATATACTATTGAATGAAAATTTATACACGTATGAATGCAAGTGTGCACCAAATGCACATGGTATCAACTCTTAAAGATACATTATGTATATGTGTATGAGCAGCATAACTTTTTAAAATTTAACCATGATTTTTAATTTATAAAAAAATACTATAAATCATTGTGCAATTCGGTTGGGTTTGGATGGATCTTAAAATTTTATTCTACTCATATTTAAAATGTGGATTTTGAAATAAATATTGTGTGAGATCGTCTCACGAAATGCGATAATAAGTGATAACATTTTAGTGAATAGTTATATTTGATGATAAGAAGTGGTAAATATTTAAATAAACTATTTCATGATAATTCATTATATCAATGAATAATAATAATACTTGTAGTAACATTTTAATAAAAAAGTCATAATTTGTTAAGAAAAAAAAGTTAAACAATCTCACACAAAGTGTTACTCCTTGAAATATAAGGAGATTTGGAGTGAAATGATAAGAGTGTATATATTTTAAAATTTTGAGTAGGCTGAGGTTTAACTTACACCCCCGTCCCCGCGTTAATGTTTATGTTTGCTTTTTTTGCACGTAAATTAAGAGATATGATATTTTAATATATAGTGAGGTGAGAGAAATAATATTTAATATGAAGTGGATATTTGTGTTAGTGTTGTGTGTGAGCTCTATACGGAATAATTAATTGTTTGTGTGGACCCAACTTAACAAAAAAAGAAATGTAAACCTAAACTTGAGACAAATCAAAATGTAAAACGTAAACTTTAACGCTGGACGGAGGAAGTATATATTGAGATTATGTGAAGAATTATAAACTTTTCTGAAATGAAATAGGATAAATAGATATTATAAAATTTACAAAGTATCTTGTGAGACGGTAATTATATGAGACGGATGGTGAGACTGATCGACTTATTATATTGAAGTAAGTTTGTTATATAGGTAGAATATATTAATTCATAATTAAAGTGATTTTTCTAAAATATGATAAATAATGAATTAAAACATGTTTTTAAAGTGTTATAATATGATTCATTACAAACATACTTTATCTATAATATGTGTTTTTTTGTCTATATAACGTAGTATACTTTAACAATGTGTCAACCCGTCTAATAATCTTTTTTCACAAGAGAATATCCCATTAAAATTACGTGAAGAATTAAATATATTGAGATTATGAAATTTGAATTTTATAACTCAAAATCTAGATTATGTTGAATTTTTTTATTTAAATTCAAATTCAAATTTTCAAAAAACATATATTTACTTGTGATGTTACCCTAATTCATTGTGTTAGTTACATGAACATAATTACTTGTGACTAATTTGATAATATGACATTTTAGTTAGAGCCAAATTGCAAAAAGTTTGTTCACCATCATTTTCAATCCTATAAATTATGTGTATACCACATAATGTGACAAATTATATAAAATTTGAAAAATATAATTGAAAAAAATATTTTTAAGCAGGCATTTCCAAATTATGTTAGATAAATTAGGATTGTTGCAATCAAGGATAATTTTTATAGGTGCATTAGGTTTTAGTTGCAGCATCCATTACATTGAGTTTCTATTTTTTTTTAATATTGATTTAAATAACTTAAGTAACAATAATTTTAATTGATCAATGAAAAATTACTGTCAATAAACAACTTGTTACAAGTGATCATTGTGTAAATGAAAAACAACACGTGTCAAGATTACAAGTTATAAACTATATTCTTATCGTATAGTTTTATCATGTAAGCAAACATGTCTTTTATGACAACAAAATAAATTAACATATACACTCCAATAAATGATGATAGCGCGTTATCTTTTAGTAAAAATTATAAACATTAATTATTCAAGACTTTTTAATGAGATAAGTTTTAAGATAAACTTGTTCAACATAATTTGTTACTATGTTTAATTTTTGTATTTTGGACATGTTCATCTTCAATACGTTAAAAATCAAAATTTATCTACTCAAATCACATTGATTTTTCAGGATTCTTGGTTCTAAAGACTCACAATTTAACCTAGTATCACATCCAACGTCAAAATCGTAATTCCGTTTGATGCATTTTGGCATAATGATTCAAAACCATAGCACGCTCCATGAAAAAAGCTCTCTCGACCACTTTATCTTGAAAGTGCAATATCTTCAAATATATTAATTTTCAACACTCAAATAAAAATTCCCCAGAAAGCTTACGAAATTCCCTACAAACTGAAAAAAGAATCACAACAATCTTCGAACCCTAACTGGAGTTATTCTCATATCAATCAAGCATAAAAACACACTTGATATTCCTAAAACAGCCAATTTTGCAAAGGTTTTGCAATCCGTCCTACTCATCAAGCGCACCCACCGTAGATTAAATCCCATCGCACGGTTCAAATTCAAAATTTCTCCGTAGCCTAAATCCGCGTTTGTGTTCTTTTGACCAATCAGCTTTCATCATCTGGATATTAGCCCCTCGACTCTCACTATTTAAATCCGCCCATTTTCTCCTTCACAATCACCCCCAAATCCAGCTGTGATAATTGGATTCCTGGTTTCAGCACAACAGATCTGCACACCAAATCACTCCAATTGCCAAACCCTGCCCTAACCCTACTTCCTGAAGAGAAATCACCATGGCCAGCGTTGAAGATGCAGTTGTCGTTAACAGCGAGCCAGTTCCCGAGGCACCGGCTGCCGTTGAGGAGTCTGCGAAGGAAGAAAATCCTCCGGCGAAATCCACAAAGGCGAAGAAAAACCCTAAGGAAGCAAAGGCGAACAAAACTCCTGCCCCGAGAAAGCGTGGGCCGGCTACTCATCCCCCCTACTTCGAGGTACACCGCGATTCAATTCTCGTCCAGAATTTTCTTACGTTGAAATGGGATCTGATTTATTTTTATCCATGCAGATGATTCAGGAAGCAATTGTGGCCCTGAAGGAGAAGACTGGATCGAGCCAGTACGCAATTACCAAGTTCATCGAAGATAAGCAGAAGAATCTCCCACCGAATTTCAGGAAGCTTTTACTCATTCAATTGAGAAAGCTTGTGGCGAATGATAAGCTTGTGAAAGTGAAGAATTCGTACAAGCTTCCATCCGCCCGCTCTTCCAAGCCGGCTTCCGCACCTGCGCCGGCTAAGAAGACATCGGCTGCTGTGAAGGCCAAGCCAAAGCCAAAGCCAAAGCCAAAGGCTGCTGCTACCAAGGAAAAGAAGGTTGCAGTTACCAAGGCTAAGCCGAAATCAAAGCCTAAAGCCGCTGCTCCTAAAGCGAAAACGGCTGTTGCTAAAGCTAAGCCAGCTGCTAAAGCAAAGCCTGCTCCAAAAGCAAAGCCGGCGGTGAAGCCTAAGGCTGCTGCTCCGGCAAAAACAAAGGCGGCTCCAAAGAGGAAGGCTCCGGAGAAGCCAAAGGCTGAGAAGAAACCTCCGGCTAAGGCCGCGAAGACATCAACCAGGTCAACTCCTAGGAAGGCGGCTGCGACACCAGTTAAAAAGGCTCCGCCGGCGAAGAAGGCGGCGGCGAAGAGCGGAAAGCCGAAAGCGGCGAAGTCTCCGGCCAAGAAGGTCGCAACAAGGAAGGGGAAGAAGTGAAGACGGAGGGGTAGTTTGGGAAGTGTATTTTGTTTGTAGGGACAGTAATGTAAATTTATTAAGGGGCTTTTAATGGGTATAGACCGGTAGTCTCCCGAGAGTATGATATGATCGGATTCTTTTTCTTTAATTTTTTTTCTCCTCTTTCCTACATTTTTTTTCCATCTTTCTTAAATCTTCTGTTCCTTTTAGTCCTAGGAATTAAACAAATGCATCCAAATCTGTTTTTGAAGGAATCCATAGATTATCCATTAGCCGTCCAGTTTTTATTATTATTTTTGTACAAATCGATTCCTCTATCTGACGTGATTGTGCATAACATTTGAGCTGATTAGTTGTTTATACTGTTCATCCAGCAACGCTGTAACGGTGGTCAGGGTTTGTTGCCGAATAAGAAGTGGGTGGATAATGAGTGAAGGATTGGGCGATTCAAATTTTATACGTAAAGCCCAGATGAGTCCTAAGGGCATGTAGGCAATGTGCATCGTGATTCCTGTGGGTAAACCCTCCAATTCTCTCCTCGCAAATCCAACTTAACTTTCTATCTTATCTTAGCCATTATTGCACACATGCTTTCCAATTTAATGCTTGCATTTCAATTAATAATGTTGCAATGTACTTGGAGCTGAACCTTGTTTTATGTCGAGTGCTGGGCAGTCATAAGTTGAAAATTCTAGTATATCTGAAATTCTTCTCTAGAGAAAAACTCTTCATGTGGCTTGTAAAGTTGAATTACAGAAATCCATGATTTCAATATTTTGTTGGGTTGAATGACAAGTTATGGAAAATTTTGCAGTTTCAGAGTGTATGTGTTACTTTGTACTGAGTGTGCCAAATTAATGACATGCGTCATGGCTATATAAACATTTTCAATAAATGATACAGCTAAAAGCTGTTGCACTAAAAATGATGCATCTGAAGGCCTAAGAAAACAATGCTGTTGAATTAATTAGAAGCGACACAAAACTTAAAAATAAAGAATAATTATGATTATGATTAATATCAATCAGCTGAAAGTCTAAAAGCATTTTGTCGTTGGTATATAAAATGTGATGCTAAGTTATCATGTGCCTTCCATATTCGTGTTACAGTTTCATGTGTTACTATTACCTGTATTGGCACCCACTGTTTTAGAAAGCCCTGAATGGTATTTAACTCATGAATTATGATTTTGAGTTATATATTGTAAATACTGGACAAACTTTGCCTATGCCCTTTTCTTTATCTAAAACTATACAAACTCTTAGATCTGGTGAGTCGGATCATAATGTAAGGTAAGCTCTTCATATATAGAGTTGCATGGATCAAAATGGCGCCTGAAGTGTCAAATTGGATTGCCTTGTATAGTTTAAAGAAATATAATGGCCATATGTTGAAGAAGATATATGAGTGTAACTGTTGATAATATTGTGAGTCTTGATGTCTAAAAAGGAATATTTTGTTTGGTACTTAGGCGGGCTTTTTATTCAATTATCATAAATTTAATGAGTTTGGTATCATGCAAAAGCCGTCAAATATTTTGTGACTAGGAATTATTATTAAGTTTTTTTTTACCTTAAATGTCTAATGTTTCATTTTGTGGTTCTGAGTGTCTAAAACTGGAAGTACTTCTAGTGTTTACAGTTGTCCAATTTCTTTATTTCTCTAAATTTCTTCCATTGTACCTCGTGCTCTTGCCGCCCTCTAGTTTGACCCTTGCTCCGAAAATCCATAGACAAATAATGGTTTCTATAGTACACGCCTTTTACTATTTTGTCTCATTAACACTTGATTTCCCACCTTAGCATATTCTTTAACTAACCAAGTTATATGTCGAACACGTGGATGAATTTCCACTTGTACATATTCTTCAATCTGATCTATCTTGTGCATGCTTGGCTCATGAACTCATTTTTTTGTTGTTATTTACTTTTAGAAATTTCCAACTCACATTTTACTTCCTCAATTCAGGAACAAAATGTTTGACTCTGTTTATTATAAATGCAAAAGAAAATAGCATTTCAAAGTATGATCTGATTCAGTTTCATATGTAACAAACTTTGGAGATCAGATGCACAATCAAGCAATTCTACACTTATTCTGGTTTGAGTATAATTGATGTCTCTTTATTGTATTTCTTATTTGTGTTATCTCATCCTCTGAAGTCCTAATCTGAACTTTTAATTTCTGTTTTAAAATTAATTAATGTGATATGGCCTTGTGCAGGCTTGATGCAATATACCATAAATTTGAATAGGGTGATTTCCACATTATGTCTAGTGATAAATCTTCCTTACTTTTTATTCTTTCTGAATATCTTTCTGTGTTATATTTTCTTCAGTTAAATTCAGTAAACTAATTTTATTGTGAGCGACGTGATATAAAGGTTCTCTTATGATAATCAATTGGTGATTGTTAGCCGTCATGTTCGTAACTAAGTCAATAGTGTGCATCCTTGGGAACTTTACATTTTCTTGCATTTTTTCTATACCTATGTATTTTTAGGCATACTACAATATATGGTTCATTAGGATTATCTGACTTCATTAAACACTCTGTTGCTGTATCAAAACATGTTAAAAGTAGGCATACAGAGGGAAAGGTCTTAAATTGGGAGCTGCTGATTCTTGATAGTTGCACTATAGCATGGGTCATTTATTAGTTTTGCTTGGAATTTCTTTCATGAAAACAGTGATATATTCACTTTTTTTTAAAATGAATGTTAAAGCTCTTCTAAGCTATCCTCCATTTTTTCTACAGATTATTATCATATTCTGATAGAGTAAATATGTTGATTTTATAAAGGATGAAGGATTAGAGAACAGTAGGAACGTAAATATGATTCCTCCCGGGATTACTCACGTCAGCCAAGGCTGCCCAATACTAAACAAGGTTGATTAATCGATGCCCTTCCCTTCCCCACTATTCACTAATTTATAGATCTATTATTCAATGGCTAATTTATTACTAGCCTGATTATTGCCTCTTATTCTTCCCTACAAATATGCTCTTTAATTATTCCTCCTTGATCGGCTCTATTAATTCCTCCCCCATTGGAAACAGCATTGTCCGCAATGCTGGCTACGAGGATCTGCAACATCCATCCAAGTAACCTCTTCTTCATCCTCTCTACCCCCTTCTTCTTCTTCCTCACCTGCAATTAACAATTGAAGAGATTTTTCCATACAACGATGTCGTGGATGGAAAAGCTCCTTGCACTTAAAACAGAGGCCTCGAGCTCTAAGGTCCAGAAATTCAGCGTTGGACATCTGTTTCGTCCCTCTGCTTCTGTCGTATGTAGGGTTGGACTTGCTCCTATCGCCGAAAGTTATAAGAGACTGATGAGTTTTGGGCCAAGAAGACGGGCTTTCTCCCATCCTATGTATGTCGTGGGTTTTATCAGGGGGTTCTTTATTAGGGTTAGGCCCACCAAATCCCTTCCATCCCAAATTCACGTAGCAAGAATTCCTTCTAGGAATAGTTTTGATTTCCTGTTCTATTTCCCTAGTCAGATTCATGGTATCAAAGATATTCACAGCATCTTTAGATCTGATCCAAACCCGTATCTCTGGTTGTAATCCATTGAGAAAGAGGCCCAAACTCTGGCTTTCCATAATACGGGGAATAAGGGCCATTCCAACAGCCAAATCATCAATGTATTCATCGATGTTTTTGGTTTGCTTAGTGGCTGCAAGGGCTTCGAACGGATTCGCCAAAGGGTTACCTCCGTACCTTCTCATCAGTTCATAAGACAACTGATTCCAAGTCATATTTGGGAATTTTTCTTTCAGGCTTCAGCCATCGGACCCAATGTAGCGTTGATCCTTCCATACAAACCATAGCCAATTCTACTTTTAATTTCTCGCTCGTGCCGTGGATTCGGAAGTACCGCTCTGCTCGGGTGATCCATGCTACAACATCATACCCATCAATGTTTGGCAACTCAACTTGCTTGGCAGTGAGTTGAAAGTCGTTGTAGGTGACGTTCCGCCCTGGAACAACTTCTTGGGCCGGAAGGCGGGTGCTCGTCTCTTCAAAATTGCTGGATTGAAGATCCTCACTATTTTCCACAATTCTTTATTCTTCATGAGCGTGGAAAGCATTTCTTCTAACTTGTCTATTTTGTCAAGTTTGTTGACCTTCTCTGTAAGAGTGATGACATTTGTAGATAGGACGCTAACATTTGCAGAGAGTGAAGCAACGACCCTTTCCAAGGATTCAACATTCTTCTCTATCGCCTCCACTCGAGCTTCCATTCGGGTGTGTGGCATCCGACAGGTCGGACCAATTTGATAGAGTAAGATGTTGATTTTATAAAGGATGAAGGATTAGAGAACAGTAGGAAAGTAAATACGATTCCTCCCGGGATTACTCCCGTTAGCCAAAGCTGCCCAATACTAAACAAGGTTGATTAATCGATGCCCTTCCCTTCCCCACTATGCACTAATTTATAATTCTATTATCAATGGCTAATTTATTACTAGCCTGATTATTGCCTCTTATTCTTCCCTACAAATATGCTCTTTAATTATTCCTCCTTAATCGGCTCTATCATAATCATACCATAATCATAAGTAAAAGTAAAAAAGAGTTGAGAAACATTTCTTTCCAATTTTGTTTCTTAACTATTTTATATTTACTGTTAACCTATTATTAATATTAACGTTATTATAATTTTATTAATTTAATTGTACTAATGATCAATAATTAATTATTTGTAAACCTTTGGGAGATGTTTGTTTTGGGGGTTTGAAAACCATGAATAGTGATATTATGTTTGTTTTGGGTTTTTTATAGGGTAAGTTTTAACTTTATGTCAAATCAATGTATATGAATGTACTCCCTTCGTCGCCCAATAAGTATACATTTGTTTTTTGCACGTGGATTAATGAGTATTATTATTTAATATGTAGTAGGTAATTGTATTAACGAAGTGTGTGTGACCCACATATTAAATGTATTAGTGATGTGTGTGGGTCCCATGTATTTAAAAATGAAAATGTATACCTTTGGTGCGGACGCCCAAAATAGCAAAATGTATACTTTTCCGGCAGACGGAGGGAGTATTAATTTATGTAACCAAACAGATTAGAGAGAAGAGATAAAGAGAGAAATTGTATTAATTAAGGAGAAAAAAATGTTTATAGGTATATATTGGGGTGATTTTTAAAACCTTGGTGTGGATTTTGAATTCCAATTTCAGGGTTTTAAAACCGGAAATGAACATCCCCTTGATATTCAAGAATCTCTCCGCCTTCCTGAAATGCTTCAATAACTAAATTATCCATTACATCTCCCCACCATCACAACTGTCACCCACATCAACTGCCTATTTGACGTAAACACCTCTCCTCTCCTCACACCAACAACCTCCCATTTTGAACAAAACAGAAATTGTGAATTCAGCGTCTGTCGCTCCCTGAGTAAAAGTGGTTGCAAATAGTCACCTTCAACAGAGAGTAGCACCGCGAAAGCTATGTCGTTGATTCTAACTCTCTTGCAATCTGCAAACAAAGGTAACTTTTTTCATTCTTTTTGTTGGAATTTTTTGGTTTGTGTCTCTTTATGCTTATGAAATGTGAATTTACTCGTTGGCTTTTCTTTTCTGCAATATTTTCATTCTAGTTTGATTGATGGTGAAATTCAAGTTCCACACAAAAAAGGCAAAAGGTCGCGCTGTGGAATTTAAAGAAATGATTGGAAATTCTTCTATATGTTGGATGTTGTAATTCTTGGTAATAGTGTTCAATTATCAATCTACCACCATTGTGAATTCACAAGTTTTTGATTTTGTTTTCGAAAAAAATATAGAAGGAAAGTTGGTAGGAAATTGTCACCTCCTTAGAATGATAGGAACATTGAACTAAGGTCTCAGGCAATATTTCTTCCCGAGCAAAGTATAACATCAGAAAATGAGGGTATAGCAGTTAGTAGAAAAGGATTGATATTGAAGGAGATTCTTCAGTAGGTAAGCCATCATTTTGCCAAAGTCAGTAAAGGTTGGGCTTCTTCAACCTAAAAATTTAATTTACCTTTGGCCAGGTACTTCGAAGTAATCATAGTTGTTAAAGGCGATCCACGTGCCTTAGGCGAGGCAAAGCCTTGAGCGCCTGAGATTCTTGGTTTTTTATGGTTTCGGTTGATGTTAAAAAAACCCTCACCTTTATGCGCCTTTTGCGCCTCGAGTAAATTTCCAAAAGTTGGATTTTTGTTTTCATGAGTAAGAATTTAATGAATATAAGAAGAGAATGAAGATTATGAGGATGACCATAGACCATGATAATTATTATTTTTATCTCATTGATAATCATTTTTATTATCAAACGATAGGATTTTTATATACTAGTCAAAAAGACTACAAGGTTATCTCTGGTTAATCAAACTAAGAGAGCATAGCCCCACAGAAGGGGATACAACCACTCCATAAAGGAGATTCAAAAACCTCAATAAATGAGGACAACTACACTCCTCTAGGGAGACACCATAAAAAAATTAAAAAGCTCTTACAATCGAGCATATAAGTAAAACATCCACAATCTAACAGACGCAAACTGTTGAACAAAGCAACCAATGAACACTCATTGGTAATCATTTGAGTCTTTGACATTTGATATTTTCTTAAACTTGAAGGATTTTGCTTTTTGCGATTGTCTTTTTGTGTTGAGACTTGAGTACTTTAATTGTGAAGTTCATTATGACATTATGTATGGGTTTTTAATTTGTGATAATGTTATTTGTGAGTTTAGTATTATGTATTATTATTTGATATATATATATATATATTTACCTTTATTTAGTTGGACAATTATATGTTAGTTGGATATATTAATGTATATATGTTCTACAGTAGCTTGTACCTTAGGAACGCCTTGCGCCTCAGGCTCCAACAAGGCCTTTGCGCCTATCTCCTTTAGTAACTATGGAAGTAATACTGTATTACATCTTGAAATTTGTGGAAAATTAAAAGAGATATATACAATGTTATACTATTGCAATTTAAAAAAAATATAAACCAATTGTTGCAAATATGGAATGATTTCCGTACTCATGAACGATTCATTTTTTAAACTTAGAATGATTTTTTGTTGGTCATTAATCATATTAGTAATTTCATGGAAGTGATCAATCCGCTCTATTTTGAGATAAGCTGGAAAAGGTACATTTTATTTTTCATAGTTATTATTTCCACCCTAAGTATGGATTGTTACAAAGTGATGAAGATGGATTTTTGCATTAGAGGTAACTTTGAGTAGTCTTCGATTTACTCTAGACAGAAGTAGTGATGTAGTCTCGTATTACATTTGTAGATAAAGGTACTAACACGAACCTATCTCTTCTTACTTAACTACATAGAATGTTGCTTTGGATAACCAAGTATTGCTATTTAGGGTATTATTGAGACATGGAATCTCAATTTGGATTGATGTACCGCTAGACTTGGTGGCTACAGAGATAATGGAAGAAGATGATGGAAGAAGATGCAAACCATTTTAGAAGAGTATCTCAAGTATAATGAGTAAGAAAAAGTGTGTAGCCTAAAAGCCAAATTTATTAATTCACATTTATCACTTGTAAGACATACTCATTTTTGCATTTAGACATTACTCCCTCCGTCCCGCGTTAAGGATTACGTTTACCATTTTGAGTTGTCCTAAGTTAAGGTTTACATTTCATTTTTTGTCAAGTTGGGCCTACACAAAATAATTAATTATTCCATGTAGGGTCCAAACACAACACTAATACAACTACCCACTTTACATTAAATATTATTTCTCTTATCTCACTACACATTAAAATATTATATCTCTTAATCCCTGTGCAAAAAACAAACGTCAACGTTAACGCGGACATAGGGAGTACGTTTTACTTCCTCCGTTCCAACTTATTCAGCACCATTACTGTAGACACGGAGTTTAAGAAAATTTATTTTGTTTGACTAACTTTATTGACTTTTGGAGGGTAATATAGTATTTTTATGTAATAAATAAATTACTATAAAAATGTTATGTGCGTTAGTTGAAAGTAGTAAATTTGTAATTAAAATGTACTTTTAGGGTTGGAGATTGATGTGATGTTTCCCTTTTTTGGGTGGTTAAGTTCAATATAGGACGGACAAAAATAAAAAGTATGAAATTTAACTTGGTACGGAGGGAGTATTATTTTGCAAAAATATACTTGGTTTACTGAATTTTTCTTGAAACTAACTTCATCTTGTAACTGTATGCCACAATATCTATTAGCTTACACGTTTTTGTTTTCATCCTCCTTATCATTTTGTATTGTTTCATCTTGTGATTGAATCAGTTAGCTTTTGGGTGGTCGGAGTGCACGACGATCTGGTTTTACACTAACTTGGTTGAATAAGGGAGGCTCATGGTATCGGAATCCGCCATATTTTTCTTTTATTGTTCTGTGTGGCTGGCGTTTGGATTGCTTATGTCTACTAATGGGTTCTTCAAGAGATTGTGTAAGCATTCTATTACTTCATATTTTAGCTCTAATAATTTTAGATGTTAATTTGGCATATGGACGACTTATCTACTAAGAGATTCTTTCTTCAAGAGATTCTGTAAGCATTCTATAACTTGATATCTTAGCTCTTATATTTTAGATGTTAATTTCTAAATTTTCGTTGCGTATTGTAATATTTTTGGTAGAAGGCTTTACATATTTGTATAGAAATAATGTAATGCTTCTCGACTTCTTTCACCAATATGAAAATTTGTCTCCGTAGAATGAGGAATAAATTTTTTATTTTTGATACTTTTAGGAAAGCTAAAGACTATCTTAGTACCTAGCATTTTAAGTTTTTGGTAATGTATAGCATTATTCGAAAATGTGAGTGTGGATGAATGGGTTTTCTTGAGTTTTGCTTCTTTATTTATTCTTAGTAAATCTGTCTTTAAATGTGTTTTAAGAAGAATGCTTGAAATTTAACAATAATCTTGTTTTAGGTCGGGCAAAAGATTTGGAATGCTTGATATAGTCCTTTCAGAGCTAGTCATAGAGAATTTTTTTACTTTTAAAGCTGTAATCATCTTTATATGGATGCTAACTTTTTTTACTGTGATTATTGTTAAGTGATTAAATTATGGACAAATGGCGGTGATATCGGTGCTCCATGGTGAGTTATTTGGGTGCTGGTTTTACGAATACGATCAGCCCAGCCATGGTGATTGAAGAACTTAAATACATTTGTTATCCTGCTCATGTAAGTTCAAAATTCTAAACATTATTGGTTTTTTTATCTCTAAAGATAATGTACTATAAAATGATTGATTCTTAGTCTTTGAGTAATAATGTCATCCCACTTGGTTGTATGAGTATTTAATAAATTCTTAGTTTTTGAAGTTAAATATGGACTGAGATCTCGCTCACCTCCAATAATATAGGTTTCCTCCTGATTTTTTACATGTGCAAGGTAATGGACCTGAAGGATGAAACTTTTACTTGAAATGCTACTTCATAGATCATAAAAATTTTCTGAACTAAATCTTGCTTACTTTTTTTTTACTGTGATTATTGTTAAGTGATTAAGTTATGGACAAATGACGGTGATGTAGTTGCTCTGTGGTGGAGTTATCCGGTATTATGAATACGATCAGCCCAGCCATGGGGATTGAAGAACTTAAAACATGTGTTATCCTGCTCAGGTAAGTTCAGAATTCTAAACATTATTGGTCTTTTATCTGTTAATATAATCATAATGTACTGTAAAACGATTGATTCTTAGTCTTTGAGTAATGTCTTCCATCATGGTTGTATAAGTGTTTGAAAATTCATATTTCTTGAAGTTAAATATAGATTGAGAATTCTCTCCACATCCAATAATTTAGATTTCCTCTAGATCTTTTACATGTGTAAGGTAATGGACTTGAAGGATGAAACTTTTACTTGGAGTGCTCCATAGTTCATAGAATTTTTCTGAACTAAATCATAAACTTGCATAACATCTTTATAAGAATGATTACTGTAACACCACTAAATTTTAAATCAATAAATAAGATTTAACTTTGCAATTAGTTTTCTTAATTAAAGCAAACCTTTCAACTTCTCCTCACTTATTAAACTTTAATAAATCAATTCATTTTCTACTAAACCTTTCAATGGCTAAAAGAATATTTAAAGTACTTTAATTGTTGAGACTCTTCATGTAGCTATTCTTAAACTATACAAACCCAAGCCCTAAGCTCAACTCATCACTAACAATTCTACACTCTAAAAATCTGCAAGTTGTCAAGGAGTTCTAAGCTAGAGAAAGTTCCATCAATCACGTGACCAATCAAGTTAAATATGGATTGAGAGCTCGTCCCACCTCCAATAATATAGGTTCCCTTTAGATCTTTTACATGTGCAAGGTAATGGACCTGAATGGTGAAGCTTTTACATGAAATGCTACTACATAGTGCATAGAATTTTTCTGAACTAAATGTTAAACTCACATATCATGTTATAATTAATTTCAAAAATACCACTCTCACCTTACCACATAACATACTTTATAGTTTTTTCTTACCTAAAAATACCACAATACCCCTAAAAAATCTATAAAGTTGGTCAAAAGTAATTTTTTTAATATCCATGGTACAGTAAGAGTGCAAAGTAAGGGTGCAATTTGTTCTAGGATGGAGGGAGTACAATCAAAATTGTCCTAGATGATGTTTTGATAGTTTAATGGGGAGCATATCAAGCGCGTGATTTCTTTATAATCTTAATTGTGATGTTTATTTATTACCTAGCGTAACATGATATACTTTTTCCTGGGAAAGATGATGGATAATGTGACAAAAGTGATCGCCAATTGCTAGGTGTGTGTCACGCTGCATATAGTCTTTATCTAAAGTTGTTGCTCTATGTGCTTTTTCTTAAATGATCTTGATCAACTGAAAGCTGCTATAAATATATTTTTGCATGAGATCCCATCTTAATTATTAATGTTATGATCATAGATGATGTGTATTTGAGAAAATTTGCATGGCATTTACGTTAAATATTGATGCAAAAATATTTGATTAGATTAGCTAATTAAATGGTGACTGATATAAACTTGCTTTAAGTCAATGAAACCTAATATTTTGGTTTCATTCTGTTTTTGGTTGAAATTTTGCATATCGTCGATTATTTAACTATTAGATGCTCCTCAATGATCAAAACTGAAACATTATTTCATTGAACCATCATGCAATGTAATGTTAATTTCATGAGATTTGATGTTGCTTTTTATCTTTTCCTGTGCAGGCATCATATAATATATTTTCCTTGCATATCATTATCAATTAATTTGAAGTTTTAATGCTAGCTCCTTTTAAATAAAGCTACAGCTTCATGTGCATAATACTGATTCTGCTAATTTTTTTTGAATGATATGTGTAGTTTCTTTATCATATAACTGCATTTTGATGAAAGAGAGCATGCATAAAATATAATGAATTAACCTAATATGTGGTTAGTTGACGTTTTGTGAATTTCTCGTAGTCCAATATAAACAATAATGATAGATTATGCTATTAATATATGCTGAATTGTGGCAATGCATTGATATATAATGATAAATTAATGGACATGTAAAGTGCTGCAAGTCAGAATAATGTTTACATAAGAAATAAGGTGTGCCCAATTTCTATGTTCATCTTTTATGAAATCAGGTGAAATAATGTCTTCTCTTTTTGCATACACACTAGTGATGCTGTGGAAATTGAGAAGTCCCTTTTCTGAAAGCTCCTTATGTCATTTATCTTTATATTTCCTAGTGTCAATATTAGACATTGGACATTTTCTGCCCAAATATTTAACATTTATGAAGAAAACACTATGTTTAATTGTATATCTCAAAGAAATATCATACGGCGTCATCAGAAAATTACTTTGATAGTAATTTCATCATTTTCATCACTTTGAACTAGGGTGTTTTTTTCCCTTAAAAAGGAAAATGCTGATCTAGCATGCATGGGGATTGTAAATTGTAATTAATTGCTGCAGTCTTAGAATGGTCCTATTGATTAGGTGGAAATTGTGTACACGCTTATACATGTAATATTTGAAAACCCTTACATGCTTGATTATAAACATATAGAGATGCCTTGTGGATTGCGATGGCCATGTGGGGGCTGAACGGTATATCAAAGTGTCGTAAGGAAAACTTTGATGAAACTCAATGTTGTGGAAGCAGTTGGAAATTGTGTACACGCTTATACATGTAATATTTGAATACCCTTATATGCTTGATTATAAACATACAGAGATGCCTTGTGGATTGCGATGGCCATGTGGGGGCTGATCGGTATATCAAAGTGTCGCAAGGAAAACTTTGATGAAACTCAATATTGTGGAAGTATAATCCTTAATCCTTATCAACTACCAAGTTGCATCGTTCTAGTGATTTCCTCAATTTCAGAAATAAAAAATTATAGTGTTTCTTATTATTAATAAATGCAGATAAAGACATTGTTTCATAAATTTTTGGATTCACTTCCATTTATGTCAAAGTTCCGGTGATATGCACTTTTGAGCAATTATGCAGGTTCCATTAATTTGTTCTTCATTTCATGACAACATCATACTTTATCATTTTTGTAGCTCCATTTCTTGATCATCTGAATTTTTTTGCATCTTTTGGGTTAGAAAACAACTTTTGAAGATTTTTTTACCTTTGAGAAATTAATGATGTTATTACAATATCATAATATGTATATGGTCTTCTTTAGGCACAAGTCATAACATTTACTAGAAATCCAAATGTGATCAGTGATTTCCACATTTGTATGTTATGTGAACACTGGAAAAACTTTCCTTTGATTTTTTTTTATTATTGATCTCTTTAGTTGCTTATTTGTTTCAGGTAATTGCATGGGTAAACAATTAAGGAAAGACTATGGTATGTAAATACATAATTCTTATGCTTACTTTTCTTAAATGGGTTCACGCCTCATGGTGTTTATGGTGTATGTGTGGGAGCTATTGACTATTTCTTGAGCTCATGCATATATATATATTAATTAGGCTATTAACAAGAATGGTTAATGTTAATATCCTATATTACAAAAATACTATGTGCAATCAGTTACACACATGTTTTATTGCAATGATTTTTTTTCCTTCAGTACAATAAAGAGTAGGGGTGGTAATTCCCAATACCACACGGAAATATGTGTTCGTTTCAACTCGTTAAACACAATTAATATTAACTGGTAACTTATTAACTCATTAATACCCCATTATTTTATAAAATATACATTTCATATAATAAAAAATACTCCCTCTGTCCTGGGCATTTTCACCTATT
Source organism: Pogostemon cablin (assembly GCA_023678885.1). NCBI lineage: Eukaryota > Viridiplantae > Streptophyta > Magnoliopsida > Lamiales > Lamiaceae > Pogostemon > Pogostemon cablin. Next base: position 6,658,023 of record CM043004.1, on the reverse strand, counting down.
TGTACGGGCACGTAGATTAAGACGTGTTATTTTTTTAATATATAAGAAAAGAAAAAGTAGAGATAAATTAGTAATTTAAAAAAAAGTAAATAGAGTTGTTGAGAATAATGAATAAAGTGTAAAATAGTAATTAAAGTTGTTGGGGTTGTAAAAGTATAAAAGTATGTAATAAAATATTTTGTATTTTTGCTATTAATGGAATGAGTAAAAATACGTGGGACGGAGGGAGTACTAATAAATAATTAAAAAGAAATTTTTTTAAATTTTATTTTCACTTTAATTAATATTTTATTTAATTTTCTTATCGTGTCGTGTTAATTCACTTTCTTTTCGTGTTTGTGTCGTGTTGAAATGAATTTTTATCGCGTCGTGTCACTATTGTGTCGATACGAAACATGACTCAATAGCATGAATTGTCACCTCTAATGAATAGTTAATACCACAATTATCTTTAGTACAAAAGGTGGTGACACTCTGTATTGTAGCTTGGAGTATTAATAGGTAACTAATTACTCTTTATTATATTCAGGCGTGGAGTATTTTTTAGAAATTGAGGCCGCACATGGAAAATAAGCTTCGGAGTTAGAATTGAACATTGTACAATGTCTCCAATAACATACTCCTTTCAAAGAAACCTCGTGAATGTCCATTATAAGCATCATAGGAACATCTTACATGAAGCCAAATTGACGACCAAATTGATGAGGGGAGTAAGGCTACATCACAAAATGATCACCTTGCTGCAAAGTGAGATAACTGGTATGGATAGCCACGAGATGAACCCAACTATCCCATTCCTTATTTTCATCATCCACATAGTGGATATCTTTATCTTTCGAAAATATATTACAAGTCCAAGAGGCAATGTCAGCTATTTGAACTCGTTTTCGAGCATCATCAGAATTAAAGTATTTTACACCTTGCTCGTTGGAGTATGTTACCATTTGGGGGTGTGTCAGTTTACTACCAATCAAAAAATGAGTCTTGAAAATTGAGCCAACCAAGCATAAACAAAATGAGCAGGAAATGTTGATTTAACTTTTGATAGACTTGATGAGCTCGAGAGTGCATTTAAGACACGGTAGATGCTTGCCAAAATTGGAATTGCAAGACTCATATTTTTACTAAAACCCATTAATCTTACCACCTTGAAGGTACTCGATCGTATTAAACTAACTTCATCATACGGAAGTGCAAAAGTACAAAGGCACGCTAAATGTGCAGCTAGATAGGTCTTTTCTTGATCTACTTGCCCAATGCCCAACTTTTTGAATTGATATATCTTAACGGACATTCACGAATTGTGACTCAAAATAGTGTCAATCGGATTATAACTCTTTTTAGGTCGAGAAGTTGTCTTTTTTTCAACATGCCTAGGAGGAGGGAGGTATGTTATAGTCTTCTTAGACATAAAATTCACCCACTAGTCAATCAATAACTTTCTTCTAATAGCATCCTTGCAAAGCAAATGATAGGCGCCAAGTAAATATCTGCAACTGTGTAGGATCGTAAATCACTCATCATGGATTGCAGTTTTGCTGTACTTGGCACAAATTCATCATACATATTACCAGCTAAAGGCAGCCCCATCAAGTTGCATAGGTCCCATAGAGAAATTGACATTTCTCAAAATTGGGTGAGTGAAGTGTTGGAAGAAGAACACCAAGTCTCGCATAAGGCTTTGATAACTTCATAGCTGCAATCATAAGTAAAGAGAGATGCAAAGACAAGATCATAAAACTTTATGTCCCGAAGAAGAGATCGGCACCAACATAGAACATCTTCTGTCCATTCCCAAAACCCTTTGATATAATGAAGTCCTCAAGAAACTAGATTGGTTCTCCCCAAGTTGCTTTACCTCTTACGATGTGCCGTCCTAAAGAAGGCGAAGGTTCTGATATAAGTTCTGACTCAACATCAGCCCCTTTCAGAGTCCAAGTTATGTTATTTTTGTCCGAAGAAAATTCATGAGACCAACTTATTATAAATAAGTCGTTCTTGCACCGTGGAGTGACTATTGTATGGTTCCCTAGAAAAGATTTCTCGATTAAAAGGCGAGTTCCTTTGAGTAAAGGTTGATGCTCATCTTCAAAAATAATTATGTAGCTTGAGCCAGACTTTCCCTTAATATTTTTGAAGTAAACCATGTTAAAGAATGAGTTAACTGCAAAACAAGTGAAGGAAGAATGTTAGAGGGCAAGAAAATAGGCATTGAAATAATTAAGGGCAGTGCTATTGCCACCCGAATCTTTACTAAGGGTACCCGACTTTTTTAAAAACATGATAGTGAAATGTCTATATTACCCCCACCTATCCATACAAAATATAACTTTACCAAGCCCACCCAGTACAATTCTAATAACCCCCTTTACTAAATCCACCCAAATCATTCCCCCGCTAACAATTAAAAGAACGCAACGAAAGAAATAAAAAAAAACAGAAGAGGCGTGAGAGGGGAAAAGAGGAGAAGGAGAAAGAGAAAGAGGAGAAAAGAAAAACATATTCAATTTGCCTATCAAAATGCGGAGAGTTGATGGACTGTTAAATGGTGAGTTATATTCATGAATTTTAAGTTGGAAGATTAGTAATTTATGCTATGTTAGGTTGAATAGATTCCAGTAATGTTGCATGAGTTCTTCTAGATTTGCGTCAAAATAGTTGTATAAGTTGTGTGAGGGGTCATGGGTTGTGTTACATTGTGATTTTGGGAGGATAACTCGAGTCGGCCCTGGTCTGCTGACTGTCTTCCTTGTTTCCTCCTAGGGCTGCCAAAAATGAGGATTTATTTCGACAAATATCAACCGAAATTGGCCGCTATTTTCACTTACTAGCAAAATTAACATTGATTTTTTCAGAAATACTTATTTAAAATTTTGTGTTGTAGCCTTTGGGAATGGATTTACTTTTGTTGCTCTAAATTATTATTCTTTGTTTTTTGAAAAAGAATCGCCTTTACAATATATTTTACTTGTGGAATTCTTGAGTCCTATTTCACCAGAAGTAGGAGAGTTCTAATCTAATTAATTGTCTGAAAAATAACGACATCTTAAAATGTTATCATGAGGCCTTTTGGATTAAAAATAGTGATTTTTTATGTTGCTAGAGTTTTTGGGTTCTCTAATTGACTCTTCTACTAGTAAGGTATGGAAATGATATTAGCATAATGCTCTTTGGATTAGAAAGCTACTAGATATTTGGTTTGAGGGTGTTCAATAATGTAGTACCAAGTTTATGGTCATACATGTTTGATTAGGAAAAAATTACCTACAAGCAGAAAATGATAACAACATTTGCCATAAGGCTACAATAGCTCGCGATATACTATGATAAATTGTCTCATTAAACACAAGGCTACATTGCTTAAGTACAATAAACTGAATCTAAGTTACCATGTTGGACATCCAACTGTTTCTTGAAATGCTGAATAATTGATTATTTGAGATTTATAACAAAATTATAAGAGTTATAAAATGAATGTTTAATTTACTGATGTTACTGCATAAACTTATTCTAGGAACCTAATGGGACCTCAAAGTAATCCTCAGCATGAAATAAGTGTTTAATCGTTCATAGAATTTGCCACTATGATGAATGTTTCAAATGCTTATTTTGCATGGTGGAGAATGGGTCTAGAATACTCAACAACTTTTGAAATCAATTATTTTATCATGTGCAGTTTCTATTTATTCTAATAATAATAATTCTTATAACTTAAACTTATTTTTTTTTATCAATATGGGCAAATTAACCTGCCCATTTGATCAACATGTAAATAGCTTATGTGTATTTTTTCATTGAATGCTGATAAATAAATAACATGTTCATTTATGTGTATTTATTATTTTCCATTCAGTTATTGTTATTGCATATGAATTTAAATTTCACTTTGTTGTATATTTGCAGTTGTATATCGTAGAAAACAACCTACTGTGTCGGAAAGAAAACACAGAATCCAAGGATACCACGAGGCATTAAACTCAATTCCAATACAGATTCAACATACTCGAGAGGAAATACATCGTGAAGAATCTACAAACTGATCAAGCAGAATTTGAAGATGATCAAGCACAAGAAAGTTATGTTGGTGGTAGTTCAAATAATAATGATGGTGATGGTAGTGGTGTTGGTGATGGTGATGGAGATGGTCATGGTGATAACGGCAATAAGAAAGGTTCAGGCTGTGCTGGTGATAGACTTTTTATACCCCCTTTATTCCCATCATTCAAGAATCACATAGCTATTCTGTTTGGCATGAAAATGATAGGAGATTTATCAAAGTGATTAGCCATGTTAATAAATTGTTAGAGTGGAACTTTGTTCCAACAAAAAAATCCAGACAATTTAGGAGTTTTTCAGAAACACGGGCATACTAGGAATTAGGGAATTTTCTTTCAAGACTCCTGACAAGAACATCATAAATGCTTTTGTAGAAAGATGGCATCTGGAGACAAACTCATTCCATCTACCATTTGGGGAGATGACAATCACGTTAGATGATGTGAGATATCTCACTGGACTCCGGATTGATGGTGCACCAGTTTGGGTAGGCCCTGATGCAAAGAAAATTAAATCAGGTTATATTTGTAGGTTGTTGGGTGTTCCGTTTGATGTGGCAAAGAATGGGGTGTCGGGTGCTACGTGGGGTTCCATTAAATTAGAATGGTTGAGGAAGAATTTTAAGAGTGGTGTTTATTCTGCTAATGAGAATGTTTATACATGTACCGCAAGAGCGTATGCTCTTTATGTATTTGGGTGTGCATTATCTGCTGATAAGACTGGAACACGGGTTAGTTCTGATTGGCTCCATTATATGGAAGATATGACGAAGTTCAAAAATTATACTTGGGGGGCTGCCACTCTTGCTCACCTCAACAGACAGCTGGGTCAAGCTTCTAAGAGCTCCACCAAATAAATGAGTGGCTACATCATGACTGTTTAAGTTTTTAATGAATTAATTACTATTTTAGAGTATAGATAATGAATGTGAATTATTGCATGCTTGGATAAATGCACGCTTACCCTTACTTGTGAGGCCGACGACCAACCCCAATTACATTTTTCAAAACCCAATTGCAATGAAGTGGGTGGCAAGCACTACCGGAGCCTCCCTTGAGAAATTGAAGGCACTTAGAGAGAGAATAGATGTATTAACTGCGACTGAGGTATCATATCCAAAATTATGATAATTTCGATTTTCATATAAGCATTTTTAATGCTTGATACATGATATTTTCAATTGCTTTTGGGTTTAGGTTATTTGGAACCCTTATAAGAATGAAAGATCACATTGGTCGCTCCTTGATGTGACATTCTACTGGGGATCATCGGGGCACACGACGTGTGTGGGCCACACATGTCGGATAGGGTCTTGCAACAGTTTGGCTATGTGCAAAGCATACCAGGATAACCCATTATTGAGAAACTCAAGAGAGAAGGCAAATCAGACAAGGAGATTAAGAAATTATGGAGAGCAATGACCTACTTTTTCACCAACTGGAAACATAACGTATTAGCAAATGATTGTTTTATCCGTTATGCGCATCCAGTATGGGAAACTTCTGATGATTTCAGCGAGTGGTATGTTCAGAATTCCTGGAAAACAGTATGCAACCCTAAATTTAGAGCATATGATGGGGTAACACAGATTAGATAGATAGATAATCATCTGTTTGTACAGCTTTCTGCAATTAATAGTGAGATTCAGCCTATTTTGAGGCGGTGGGAGGCTGGTGACCCAAGCATCTATCTCAAAGAGGCTATGAGTGCACTTAGCAGAGTTCATGCACTCATTCATGGCGAAGGGACTCCTCCTCAACCACCACGTGACCCTTCACGTCGAAGTTATGTTGGTCCATCATCGTATGTTCCATCTCATGTGAGTGATGTATGACTGTCGTTGGGCCACGGGTATCAAGAATATTATCACTATTACTAATTAATGACATTATTAATGAATTTGTGTTTTTTACTTTTTCAAGAACCTGTGTTATGTTATTTCATCACTATCCTGACTATTACTGATGAATGACATTGTCAATGAATTAATTAAGTTTTGTACTTTTCAAGAACTTGTGTTATGTTATTTCATCACTATTTTGACTGATGAATGACTTTGTTAATGAATTAATTGTGTTTTGTACTTTTCAAGAACTTGTGTTATGTTATTTCATCACTATCCTAAATATGTACGGTTATTTTTTTCTTTCCTTTTCAAATCAACATGTATTAAATAAGCAACAATGAAGTTGTCCCTTAGTTTAATTAAAATAAGGCCAATGGAAAAATACTTTACAATCTTAAATAAAATTAGCAAACTTTAAAGTCTAACAAAAAAACAAGCAGAAATCAACATTAGTTCAAATAATTATAAAATTAGTCTATTTGAATTGAATCTGCACTTTGCTTGATGTTCATCATCCCTGAGTTACACTGGTGGTGTAAAATCCATGAGTCTGCTACTAAATGACGAAATAACTTCCACTGAGTTGCAAGCGGTGGATATGGATGACCTTCCCGTAGGAAAACTTTAATGAAATAGTTGCCATCAACAAGTGCCATGCATATCTTCTTCGGTGAACTAGGAGGGCTCGTCCGTAGTGGTAAGAATGTAATACTTTGTTTTTGAGATAATGTCAAGAGAGTCACATTGTATGCACTAGCAAACAAATATCCCATTTCGGGAAGTAAAAACCACTTTGTTGAGGGTGCACATTGATCATAGCAGTTAAGAATAATATCTAAAACCCACTCCACTGTACCATGTTCAAGAAACACACTCAAATACAAAACTGGATGGACAACTAACTCATTATGGAGATCACGACGGACCCTAGGCCATTCCTCCTCACTAAAATCCATCAAACTAGCAGGAATCAATGGTCGATAGAAAGCAATTGCCTACAACCATGCCCTCTACATACTCAAACAGGCTTGGATCATGTTTTGTGCTTTTCAAAACCTTGGGAACGCCAGACTTAGGTCGACCACGAGAAGACCTGATAGCATTGGGCTCAATAAGTGAAGTGGTAACTGGATTACTTACCTTCCTAAACCGTCGGAGCATCAACAATCGTTCCGCCTTTGATGCAGACGAATACTTTTGCTTCACTTCATCCCAACAATTATATAACATAGCATCTAAATCGTCTATTGCCTCCTTCATAACTAAATTAGTTATCGGTGACGGATCTATATCGAGCTTCCTCCAAAATTTATCCACAGACTCAAAAGGAATGGATTTATAAGCCATGACATACTCTGAAACATAGATGGAAACAACACCTCGTAGAAATTTGAAGTAGAGCGGTTTGAACTTGTGTTGCACAACATTTTTACTTTTTTCGAAAGATTCTTTAATTTGTGTGTGGGATGACTCTAGAAGCGTGTGTATTTGTGTCCAACAATCTTCAAAATTACCCATACTCGTTGACAGTTGTCTTTTAAGAGCTGTATGTTGCCCTTCGGCTCTAGCAAAATAAATAAGAATATGTAATTACATAAAACATTTATTATAGAACACGAAATATGCAACATATTATATCCACTTAAGCTATACCTGTTTGTGGTGTCATTCCCCATGTGCATTATCTTGTTTATCCAACAAGACACAAATTTCTTCTTGTAGGGTTCTATCCACTGTCGAAGAGCATAATTGACAGCGGTTGGAAAATGAGAAAATTGGGCACGAAAATTGTCAAGAGTCTCGTTGAAAGTGTGCTCATCCTCAGAAGACACCAACAACCTCCATGAAGCATTGAATGAATTCCATTGCTCCTTCTTTTTAAAATGTTTCCTGCACTTGGTGAGTATATTTTTGTTTATGTGCCATCGACATAGATGATGAGCCGATGTGGGGAAAACAATCTTAATGGCTTTCATTAGGGCACGTTCACAATCTGTGATGATAACTGACGGGTAGAAATTATCTTCATACAATTGTTTCAATGTGCATAATGCCCATATATAACTGTTCTTCTTCACAGAATCCATGAACGCACATGCAATGCAAAAGGTCATGTTCGTACTGGTAACTCCAACTATCTCAAGCATTAGATATCTATACCTATTTGTCTTGTAGGAACAATCCATGATCACAACAGATGGAAATGCACGTAGTAAGTCAATGCTCTTAGGATGAGCAATAAAAAGATCGGTGGGTGTTTGAGTGCCCTCGCATCGCCGATCGATGAACCAATATTTCTGCTCAATCAGCTTGCCCACCAAAAACTACATCTGAGATCAACCACGTCGCTCGATGACTTTGTGCTTTGTACGAGCATTATAAATTGTCTTTATTGTGGAGGTGTTGCCCTTGAATTTCTCTTTCAACGTACTCTTCCTCTGGATTGGATAGATGACCTATGTATGAGTGGCCCTCAAAGTATTTGATGGTCGGGTGGTTATGAGTAGCACATACCACTTCAAGAGCCAACTTTCCTATTACTTCAACTTGTTTACCCTTCAATAAAAAGGGACAACCACATTTTTTCGTCCCAGTCTCTCTTCTCTTGCTTGTTTTCTTGAACATGGACTCCACATCATACATATCTTCTTCTTCTTTTGCCAAAACTATGGTGGTTTTTGGCATTCTATCACGGTACTCCCCACCCCTTTCACAACCCATGAGCAATCGACCCTTATATTTACTTCTGCCGGAATCGGACCACTTAACCACGACAACCATTTTACTATCCTTTCCAACTTGCCTAACCCATTGTATAAGATCATTTCTCGTCTCAAACAAATTATAATTTGTGAAGACGTCCGTGTAATCAATTATCATCTCATTATGAGTAGAAGTACCATCACATGTTTGATCTTCATCAACATTTTCATCCTACATAAGATAATAAAAAGAATTAAACAATTAGAAATCGAATATAAAAAATAAAATCCTCACTGATTCACTTTTCAATTTAAATTAGTTGATTTTAAGCTATTTTCGGTCGGTACCTGCTGAAATTTGGTCATATTTTCGGCAACAACTGGCTGAAATTATACCATATTTTCGGCAGCTACCGGCTGACAGTGATAATAAAATTTCATCAAGTGTCAGCCGATTTTTGTAAACTAATTTCGGCTAGTTCTTGCCGGTTAGTGAAAAATCTATCTCTTGTACATCTACAATAATGTAACCACCAAATGTATTGAAAGCATGAACTTTAACAGCGAAAAATGAAAAAAAAAACTTACATTACATGTCAGTTTATCGTCTTGTCCATTACGCAACGCGTTGAACTATTAAATTACAAAAGTAGGAATTAGGGTTCTAATAATTTAAATTCTAGTTTTTTTGTTTTTAATGTGGAAGAATTTTAATATTTATGTATAAAAACAACAATTGTAAACAATTTACCTCACTAATTTACATCAACTAACTTCTTTGTTGTTTTTGATCTTGTTCTTTGTCTTCTTCTCTTTCTTCTTCTAAGTTCCACGAACGTTTCTGGGTTTAAGATTTAATATATGGAGAAATTATTTTGGGTTTACTTAGTAATAGGATTGGGTGGGATTAGCAAATTAAATTAATTGTAATTAGTTTGGGTGTAAATTTAGGAGTGGAGTATGGTGGACATTTCACTATCACTTTTTTTAAAAAATTGGGTGCTCTTAGTAAAGATTCGGGTGGCAATAGCGCCGCCCAATAATTAAATGTATGCATTTAATTAATTAAAAGACCCAAAATAAATTTATGGGATCGATTATTAATTATAAAAGTCCAAAATTATAAATTAAACCCATGATAGGCGAAGCCCATGATTCCAAAGTAGACAATTAAAAAAATTATGTATTGATTTAATTAATTTAAGACAAAAAACATGAATTATATTTTATTCAAGTCCAAAAGAGTTAGGGGCCCAAATTCCTTATCTTAGAAGCCAGCCCAAGTTGGCAAATTGAATTCAAGTCCATGAATTAAAATGGGCTCAAGTTGAATGATGAAAATTCAAGGCCCTACAAACATATCTTCCAATTAATGTTAAAGTAGTCGGCTCAAGGTGATTAAATCAATTGGGCGAAAGAGGGGTCAAAATTAACCCAAAGTGAAAGTCAAAATTGATTTTGACAATCAAATACATTTCTCTCCAGTGTGAGTTAAGCATAAGTCTCTTATTTCAAGAGAATCTACATTCTCTCTCCCCATTAACAAATGTGACTGCTTCACTCTCTTCTTTGTCATGGGGAAGAGAGAAGGCGGGTTCTCTTGAAATCAGAGACTCACATCTAATTCACGCTAGAGAGAGGGATTTGATTATCAAAATCAATTTTGACTTTCACTTTCGGGAGAGAGTCCATTACCAATTCTTCTTAGCATATTGGTCTCATAAATATTCTTCGGGCAAAAATAACATAACTTGGACTCTGAAGGGGGCTGATGTTGAGCCGGAACTTAGTTTAGAATCTTTGCCCACGTAGGGACGATACATCGTAAAAGGTAAGCAGCTTGGCACGAATAATTAAGGTTCTTAGGGACTTCCACTGTATTAAAGGATATTAGGAATGAACTGAAAACGTTCTAAGCCGATGCCAATCTCTTCTTCAGGACATAAAGCTTTACGATGCTATCTTTGCTTCTCTTTTTACTTATAATTGCAGTTGTGAAGTTATTAAAGCCTTTTGTGATTAGTGTTCTTTCACCAACACTTTAATCACCCAATTTGAGGAAATGTTAATTTCTCTATAGGGCCTAAATAATTTGATGGGGCTACCTTTAGCTAATGTATGATGAAGTTGTGCCAAGTACAGCAGAACTGCTTTCCATGAACGGTGATTTAATCATCTCACGCAGTTGCAGATATTTACTTGGCGCCTATCACCTGTTTTGTAAAGATGGTAATAGGAGAAGTGTATTGATTGACAAGTGAGTGGATTCTTGGTCTAGGAAGACTATAACGCACCTCCCGCCTCCTAGGGGTGTTGTAAATATGACAACTTATCGGCTTCTAAAACTTATAATTCGACTGGCACTATTTTGAGTCACAAGTCGTGGACGTTTACTGAGATAGATCAATTTAAAAATTTGTGCAAGTAGATCAAGAAGAGACCTATCTTGCTGCTCATTTAGCATACTGACTTTGTACTTTTGCACTTCCGGGCAATGAAGTGGGCTTAATACAACCGAGTACCTTTAAGGTGGCAAGCTTAATGAGTTTGGTTAAAAAAGTAAGTCTTGCAATTTCAATTTTGGTGAGCATCTACCGTGGCTTGAATACAATCTCAAGCTCATCAAGTCCATCCGAAGTTAAATCAATATTCATGTTCATTTTGTTTAAGTTTGGTTGGATCAATACTTCAAGACTCATTTTCCAATTAGTACTAAATTGACACCCCCAAATGATAACATACTTCAGAGAGTAAGGTGCAAAATACTTTAATTCTGAAGATGCTTGGAAACGAGTTCAAACAGTTGATATTGCCTCGTGGACTTGTAATATATTTTCGAAAGATAATGTTATCCATTATGTGGATGATGGAAAAAGGAATGAGATAGTTGGGCTCATCTCGTAACTATCCATACTAGTTATCTCACTTTGTGGCAAGGTGATCATTTTGTGATGTAGTTTTACTTCCCTGATTAATTTGGCTTCATGCAAGTTGTCCTGTGATGCTTAGAATGGACCTTCACGAAGTTTCTTTGGAAGGAGTATGTTATTGGAGACATTGTGCCACATACTAATTAACTCCAAAACTATTTTCCATGTGCAGCCTCAATTCCTAAAAAAATACTCAATACCTAAATATAAGAAGTGGTGGAGGCAAGTCCACAACACTTATCCGATCATCCCAACTTTAGAACCTTTGGAGGAAGAAGTGGATATCATGAATGACCTTAATGAAAATGACCAAGAGGTTTAATATGTTTCTTCGGTGCGTAGTGAAGCATCACCACCTGCAATGAGTAAAAGGAAGAATAACTTGTCTTACTTTGTGAAATAAAGATACCACTGTTACTTTGCTTGATTTGGAGCCCTAAAAAATAATTTAGGTCACCAACCATGCTCATCTCAAATGTGGTGGTTATTGCCTTACAAAGCTGTCTATAATGACCTGAGACGTTGCTCCAAATATAATGTCATCAACATATATTTGTACAATAAAAAAAACCATCAAAATTCATGCTTAATAGAAAGAGTTGTATCACTTCACATCTAATGAATCCAAACTAAAGTAAGAAATTAGTAAGTCTACCATACTATGTTTTAGGAACTTGTTTCAACCCATACAAAGCCTTTTTAAGTTTATATACACATATGAAATGGATCAACAAACCTTTCGGTTGTTCAACAATAGCTTCTTTTAATAAAATCCCATTAAAAAAGGAGCTTTATCATCCATTTGAAACAACTTGATTCCAACAAAGCATGCAATAGCAGAAGAGAAGTCTAATGGACTCTATTCTAATTACTGGAGAAAAGGTTTCATCGAAATCTATTCCTTCATCTTGTATGTATCCTTGTGCATCAAGCGTAGTTTTGTATCTTACTATCTTAGTAAATTCATCGGTTTTATTCTTGAAAATCCGCTTAGTTTCAATCACATTTATATTTGTAGGCCTAGGTACTAGAATCTGAACATCATTCCTATTGAATTGTTCAAGTTCTTGCATAGCTGATTGCGCGTTTTCTACGTACTTCAATTTAATCCTCAAGTGTGAAGGATATCAATTGTAGTGGCAAGCGACAAAGTTTAAATATCGAACCCACATGACAACCAATTATTTACTTCTTATAATTACTAAATTAATTAAGACAGTAACTGATTTCCAATTTTGAGAATTTAATTATTAATCTAAAGAACATAAAATTAAATAACTAATTATAATAAATAAAAAAGACAGATTAAAGATTAATTCAAGAGAAAATCAATAGTTCTAAGGCAATCCAGTATAGACTGATTTGAATCCCTAGACCTTTAATTATTCATTCATGCAGACTTCACGGAAACACACCACATAACCCTGTTTTCCCACCAGATATGATCCGATTCAAAGCTAACAGTATAACCTGGTTTTAACCCTAAGGTGTAAGAATATTATCAAGTCTCCTTCCTAGATACTAATCAACGTGAACAACAATACCGCTGGATGGCAAGTTCGACTAACAAGATATTTTCTGAAATTACTAAAAGGCTAATTTACTTCTTACTTGAATGTCTAATTGCATTGTTCCACTAAACAATTCAAGCATCTGATTTATCAGCTCTTAGAATTAACATGTTCACGGGCAAACTACCTTAATCCCCAACAAATGGACAATTCAATTCATGAACGTACACAAGCTAACATAATAAATCAAGCATCTCGGGCAATGTCATGAACTTAATATGAAGACGTTATGAAGCATGATAGCAAAGTCTCAAGACAAATCAAATAAATCAAAATATTAATCAGCATGAATTCACAAATTCAGTCTAGTTCATCAAATCAATTACGTCTATCCTTGAAACCTAAAACTGTAAACAAAATTAGCTGATGGGGTTACAAGCAACTCCCATGGCTATCAAAGTCATATCAGAAGTCTTGACAAATGAAAATAAGAGAAAGGAATAGAGAAACCCTATTGTCGGCTTTATTCCACTTTCCTTCTCTGTCTTTCCAATTGATTGATCTCCCTCTTGAATAGCCCTTGAATCTCCTTCGGTGTGGATGGATGATGGGATGGATGTGAATGATGGTAGATGATGGATGGGGGGTGATCCCCAACGGGGTGATCCCCATGTGGAGATGGTACATGAATAATGATGTGAAATATATATAGGTGTGAGAAGGGAATAAGATAAGGAAATAAAATATTAAAAAAGATATGGTAAAATCATGGAGGATTATGTGATAAGGAAATTAATTGTATTCCAAGGACATAGGAAATATGGGCTAATTTTCGAAAATTTTCAGAAATTCCCGTCGGCAGCTGCGCTACCTCATGATTTTGAGCATAACTTCCTCGTATAAACTCCGATTTGAGTGATTCTTGTGCCAAAACGATCCTCTCTGTCATGGCTTTCCAATCATGTATTAAACTTATTGAACTACTTCTCTCATTTAACCTTTTTTCTGGTAAGTGATTGGAGTAGAAATCTTTTGAATTTAGGGTCTTTTTATAGCATGGTTTTATGTAGTTATTCTTGAATTTCATGGTTAATGTAAATATTTCATAAAATTTTGGAGAATTGGTACTTTGATGAATTTTATGTAATTTTCAGGTAAAAATAAATTCTATAGGTGAAAAAGAAGATGTGAGGGAAAACCGAAGCTCGATTTGGAGTTGAAATGAGCAAAGAATGAGCCAAAACAGTGAAACATAGGAATAGTTGAAAGTGTTGAAACGACTTTAATTTTTGTGCTATAATTTTCTCCATCTCCTAGTAAACTAAATGAGAGTTTCTCCTTGATGATGTGTTAGCTTGAGAGTAATTCAAGGTTTATGTGTCAAATTGACACAATTTTATATTTTTTAATATATTTATTTTTATTAAATCAATTCTTAGTGTTTAACTATTATTTCATGAATTAATTGCTCCACTTAATAGCAATTGTCAATTACAATGAATAAGAATAATTGTAGGTACTTAATAGCAATTCTTAACAAAAATATTAAGATGGAGTAAGTTATGTGCTATTCTTTTTTAAATTGTTTGGCTTATGCAATGTTTGAACATAAAATCATCATTTTTGTTTGGTTTTGTTAATTTTAAATATACTAATTTATTTTTTTCCCCTCGCATGTCTGATTAATAGTTCTATTTCATCTAATCCATATAAATGTGGTTTGTTCCTTTTTAATTTTGTGTCATATAACCACAATTGGACAATACTATATATCATCACTAACAAGCTTTGAAAGATTCACTACTATCTACAATATTTACTCCCTAGGTGATTTATGATTTGAAACTATTCTATTGAGAATTTATAATTAGTTAGGAATTAATATACTATAATAGTTTTTTAGTTGAATTCTAATGTAACTCATAGAGGGAGTACATACTTTAAATCTAAGACAAAGTTTCTTGTGAGACGTTACATACGTGAGACGTTTTGTGAGACGTGTTAAAGTATGTCTATTATTTAGATAAAATATGTTTAATGGTTGTAAAGTATGTTTTCTAAAGTATGGTGGATTATCCATTAAAGTATGATTTCTAAAGTATGGTGGATTATCCATTAAAGTATGATTTTAGCGTGTTACAATATAATTTATTATTAATATACTTTAACTACAAATAAACATATTTTATCTATACAATAGGTATATTTTAGTGATGGATCGACCCGTCTCACAAGTGAGTGTTTCTAAATCTAATATTTTTTTCTTATTTTATTTATCTTTATATATTCATATTTAATATATTTGTAATTAATTAATTATTATTCATCTCGATAATTAATGATTAGCATCAACTTCTTAAGTCTAGCAGTGTAAATGTTTTCTCATTAAAAATATGAAGAACTTTGGGTGTACTTCAAGAAAAAATGAAAAAATTAATTCGCTAATTATATTTATGTCCTGAAATATCCTGGTGCATCAAACATGATTGTTGGATTAAGTTTATAAATAACAAAAAGTGGTGATAAACTTAGTTTGTTATTATGTAAATCACTCAATCAGATGGAAATATTTCATTTTCTACGTTAGATACATCAATTATACATTTAATCTCATCCATACTTATATTTCATACAGTTTGAAATTGATAAAACTAAAAAGAAATATTGATTGGTACAGGGTATTAGGGTTGGACTGATAAATGGAGTTGTTCAAAAAATTACAATCAACATTATAATATGGAGGAACATATTTATGAGTTCCTATAGTTATTTATTCTAGGCAATTACTAGTGTGCAATAGTTTTTAAGGTGCAACATGATCCATTTTTATCTAATGACCTAGATATAAATACAGTAATAAGCCAAATGGGCCATTCACTAATTCACTTTCTCTCTCTTCAATCCCAAGCGCTCTTTCTATTCTATCTCTCTGCATTCACTCTCTATATCCCATCTTTCTACCGCCTTTCCGTCGCCTAGTCTCCACCTCTTCCGAACTCCACCGTCTCCACTTCCCCCTCCTCTCCACATTCCAGATCTTCTTTCCATATTCCGGCCGCCTCGTCCGACTGCTTCTCAGCCGCCTCCTCCATCTTCACTTCTCCCTCCTCTCCACGTTCTAGATCTGTAAGTTTTCACATGATTCCAGATCTTCATCTTCTGCGTTCGACGTTCACGTTCGAGACGTTCTTCAAGCAGACTTTGTTCGAGATTTGAAAAGAGTCGATGGCTATACTTCGATTTTATAATTCCTTTATCATCTTTTTTCAAGATTTGATGTAATTCAAATGCTGTAAATAGTTAATTATTCTTCAAATTTTCATTTTGTGTTGTTGCTGATGTGAGAAGTTTTTTTTTTAAATTTGGTATTGTATATGTTGTATCATATAGATGTATTACATTCTACTCTTACTTGTATCATTAAATTTATATAAAAATTTATTAAATTTTAATTGACTTTTTATATGCATTTTCATTATAATCAAATGTGGAGTAGTTGTAATATAATAATATTCATATCTCTCTCAATGAATGTATTATTTTTTATAAAAATAATATTGATATTATATTTATCAATATTTATGTCAATATATTTATTAATTTTAGGTATACAATTTAGTATAAAATGTTATACATTTTTATATAAATCTAATACATTTATTATTTATCAATATTTTCATCAATATATTTATTAATTTTAGTTATACAATTTAGTATAAAATGTTATACATTTATGTATAAAATCTAATACATTTATTAAAAAATACATGTACAGTGTACAATTTTTTTTATCATGTATACATTAATTAATTAAAACTTATACATTATACATTAATCTCTATCCCTAAATTAGGCTGTCACGATTCCAATCAAACATCAAAACCTAATCTCCAATTCTACAACAACCGACATCTATAATCGACTATGTTTAGAGATAACCACAGCATGGATATATCCTGTAGGAAGGAATACCAACAGCAACAATGCTGAATAAGCAAGAATATTGCAGAAAACAAGCAGCAAAATAATCCAGCAGATGGCATTTTGCAGCAGAAAATCAGCAAGCAAATAACTTAGAAAAATTGCTGCACTGTGAAAAACTTTTGAGGCAAACCAACAACAATTTAGCAGAAAACCAGCAACAATGCAGACCATAATAGCAAGCAACTGAAACCTGCAGCTGAGGCATGGCATAACTTGTTACAGCAATCTGAAAGAGATTTCAGAGGGTTCCAAAATCCAGAAACTAGCAACCATTTAGGTAGATAACCAAAGACAGAGTAGCAGATTTATACCAGAAAACAGCAAGCAACATATTAACCATATCAACAAACTAGTAGCCATAAATAGTTCACAGCAGAAAGCATCAAACATAAATTAATCACAGTTACATCCAGTAGCTATCAATAATATACTACAGTTCACAAAAAATAACCAGCAAAGATCACAAACCACAAAAGTCCAGCCACAAGGGAACTAGATCAAAATCCAACAAAGAAGCAAAAGATCACAACCAAGATCAGAGGTGGCCAAAAGGGTTCTCAACCTGATGAAAAATTATCAGCACATACCCAACATTTAAGTAATTTCCAGCAGGCAACATCGTGTACATGAACTAGAAAATAACATAAAATCAGAAATACAGTAGAAACCTATCCTACATAACCAACAAAAACTAAGTTGTGAAGCACAACCTAGGCTGCCGTAACACCTGAAAACATATATACCACTGCAAAAACAGAATAGAGTTCAACCAGCAGAAACACAAGTCCCAGGACGCACACAAACAGTAGAATAATTCAATAAAATCAAAGTGTAATATTTTAACTAACGATTCGAGTAAATTAAAAACAATTAATTTCAATCACCCGTGTTAAAGACCAATTGATCTAAAAAAATGCATACAAAAGGATTATTTATATACTCCTTATAAAAAATAATAATAATCGACAAACTATGAATTTACAAAATTTCTTTCAAAAATCACACAAAAATAAATATAACAATTGCTAGTTAATATTGTTAAACTGACATTGTCAAAGAAAATTTTAGAGGTAGCTAAGTACTCACAATGCGTATATCAACATCCGTGAACTCTGAGGAATAAAGTGCCGGTGCCTGTCAAGTTAGAAGCTGGATAGATAAAGATTCGGACAAGAATCAAAATTAAACACTAAAATTTAAACATTCAAAATTAAACAAAAAATCTATAACAACAATTGTTAAAATATAATAAGTCATACCCATGATCAAAAAATATCATATACATCAATGGTTGGTTTTCCACAAACATAAACAACCATTCATCATGCTCCTCTCTCTCTTACACTATACTCTTGTAGTAAAGCTGCCAAAGAAGACGAAAAGCTATGGTTAGCACAAAAGTAGGTTGTTCTCAATATAAGGTAAATTAAAATATTATAGAAGCATCATATGTGAGTAATTTAACCATTCTTGGGTCAATAACATATTTGATTCAACTGGAATGGAACTTATGTTTTGGCTATATTGGTAGCTAATATTATCTAAAAATAAACAGAAGGAAGAAACTTATGGTTTGACAATCTAGGCATTAAGGTCACAAGCAATAATAGGAGGCAGAAAAATTTTTGCGCTTTTGGATAAACTCATAAAAAATTTCCGTCCCCAGCATTGTTCCGTATGATAGTACATTAAGTACTTGACAGCTCAGCTTCAACAGTAATAAAAAATAGTCTTGGCTTATACGAGCTACATGCCATCAAATACCTAAATATATCATTTTTAATGGAATGGAATAGATTGTGCCATATACTCAATAATAGATATACATTGGCAGAACAATCTGATCAAACGGATTAGAAGAGATGTCTATCTTTTACCTTTCTACAATCATAACATTATGATTCTATAAGAATAAAGGCTTATACATTAACCAAAAAATGATATCAAACATATCATGAGGGTTAAGATTATAAAAAGGAATTTCAGAAATGAACAATCTTTGTTATCTTAGCATGCAAAACATTACATTGCCAAATCTTATATATCAGTAGACAATCTGAACTACCAGTTGTAAAGATTATGGCAGCACCTGTATTTCTCTTCCACAATTAGTTAAAGTCTTCATAAAGTCTGCTGTTACAACCAGCTGCACCACAAATCTTATGGGTCAGCTGTCAAATGATGTTGGTATGAAAACACTCATTCAAAACTGCAAATGAGCAAATTAGATCATATATCATGATTCAGTAGAAAATTCATATAAATATTTTTTAATTGAGGTTGTAAACAAAAAATTTAAACATTAAGCATTAGAAAAAAATGAATTGAAAACAAAATTATTGCAAACGATGATTTATTCAAATTTCATAGGTTTTGTGATACTTCTTACATACACGCTGAATGTGGCTGTGACTTTGTTGTTGGCAGATCCGCCCAGCGCCTTCGAGATTGAAGGAGGAAGAATCCCCCGTGGGCGGCCCATGTTGTTCGTCAAGGTTTGGCTTCGCCACACATCTATCAACTGCGATGCAAAAGCAAAGATTGGAAGCGGACTCCCTTTTTTTTCTTAACCTAATCAATCAATGAAGGAATCTTCTTTGTTTTTGCAGAAAAAATTCTAAATTTTAGGAGGTTTAAGGTTTTCAAAGAAAAAAAATAGCTCTTTCATCAGATAATTACCCAATAATGTTTTGCTCCTTCTACCAAATACCTAAGATGTCGAATGCGGCGTCAACAATTGCGAGAGAGAAAGCAAAAGGGGGATTTTTTGCATTTGCTCTTCCCTCTTTTAGAAAGTAAAAATGGAGAAATTTGGCACCCGCGTTTCCTTCTTTCTTTTATCTGCACATTGGCGCCTTTTCTTTTTATTTTCGCGCTTCTCTCTTGAATTTCGCGCTTCCCACTTGAATTTTAGTACTAGTGTTTTTAGTCCATATACTATACTATGAGAGGTGATGTAATCCATACCTTTGTTTATTGAGCATTAAAACAGAGACCATTAAACTTTTTTTAAAAATTATATTAATCATTTTTAATAAAATATTATTATTATTATTTATTAATTGTCTATTATTTTTACTACAATTATTTATAAAATAATCCAAAGCACTATTATCACTTTTTATATTTGTATCACACCTTATTAAAATGCTATCGTTTTTATTTAGCTCGCGAAACTCATTCTTTGAGATAGTCTCACCCAAATATTGTCTTGATCATTTGGTGATTATAATTTTTTATTAATAATAGATTATTTAAATAATACTTCATATGTCTCAATAAGTTTTTTATTATTTCTTCGGTTATCTTTCTCATTACACTTTTCACTCCAAAATAAAATAATATTCAGTAAAATTTCAAAACAATTATCATTTTAATTCCCATATTTTCAAAAAATATTATTTTCATCTCACACACATAATTTACTTTATCATTTATATTCTTCATCCGCCTTCGAACAATATTCACCTGTACTATATGATGATACTTTATAAGAAAATCGATAATATGATCTTTCGCATGTTGTCGCACATATTATCTACAGTATAAAGTAAGTGGACTATTGCATCGTACATATAAATAAATTATAAGACGCAATCATTTGATCATATGATTCTCATTTCAAATAAATTGTTATAATATTGTTCATACTAAAGCTAGACTTTTAGTATACAATCCAACACAAACAACCCTATACAAGAATAAAAATACAACACAACACATAAGAAAAGACTCACCAAACAAAGAAACAACACAAAATCACATAACATACAAAAACGAAAATTCCATCCATCAAAAGAAAATCAAGCACATATCCTCATCATCCAATAACATGTAAGCTCAAGATTTTGTCACCTTATTCAAAAATGAGAAAAATTAATAAAGCTAGTAAACCTCCCAAGATACATAACAATTGAAGTAGCATAGTAATTCGAACAATCCAAATCAAATCATGTATATCCTAAGCAATGGAATTGATGAATTGTAAAGTGAACTCCCTGAAAAGGCATCCGGAAGTAGAAATGGCTAGCATGGACAAACGGGCTGCATACAAGACGAACTGGAACTTTGAGCACGACACGGCCCGTGTTTTTAACACCGACATGGCTCGAGTTCTGCACTCGCCCAAGTAGGCATTTCTGATGCTCGAACACGGCCTTGTGTTACAGGCCCGTGTACTGTACACGAGGCGTGCCGCCATACATGACACGACCCGTGCGCTGAACACGGCCACATCCTAGGCGTGTTCGTGTTTTTTATGCCCGCAAACGGCCTTGTGTTACAGGGCCGAGTCCTACACACGGGGCGTGTTGCTGCGTCCTGTTTTTTCTCCCATTTTTTGAACTTCGACCCCTGTTTTACCCTATTTTTATGCTTTCGATACACCTCATATATGCTCAAAATCTCATCAAAAACCATTAGCACAACAATTACTATCAAATAATGAACTAGCATGCACTTCAACACAACCAATCAAATCAATACTCATGAGAAAAATTTAAAATTTACCCAATTTTATAAGAAAGAACTCCTCTAAATCAAGATAATAAGCACACTCAAGTGGTGAGTCACACCACACACTCTCCCCCCGAACTTAAATCGAAACAAGTTGAGAATTAAGTTTGCAAAAAGTGGTGGGACTTACTCTTATAGTTTCCAACAATGAGCTTCTTGTAGAGAAGTATATGCATCACAACGATCAAGGTACGACACACCACGCACTATCCCCCCAAACTTAAAGTGAAACAAGAGTTGAACTTTAAGTTTACAAGAAGTGATGTCCCTTCACACTTCAAATCAAACACTTCTCGTATTTTCAATACGCATTCTCCTCAATGAGCACAATCAACCTACATGCCAAAAATACAAAAACTAAATCAAAGCATTTAAATGAAAGCAATAAAGAAACAATGGATTGTCTCCCATCCAGCACTAAGTTTAACGCCTTCAAGTTGAATGGATCATGGAGAACTCATCGGAATGGCCAAGGATATCGTTCGTTCTTGCCATCAAATTTTAATCTTTGTGCTTCTTCCTCTATTAAGCATTTGTGATAAGTAACGACCTCAATAGCGCCCTTCAAGATTGGCTTCAAAAATTTTACTTGTTTGAGCTTGCATTCCATTAGTCTTTCTTTTCTCGACCACCACTTATTCCTTTTTATCAAGTATGTCCCCAACATCTCTTCAAGCTCTTTCTTGTGCCTAAGGATTTGAGAAGAATCAATAGTAAGACAAAGTCAATATAAACAATATTTTAAAATTCAATGCAACTTGGAGAGTTAAAAGGTGTAGAAATGCTCATTTCACTCCCGAACTCATCATCAAGTGCTTCTAGACCTAGTTCCACTTCATCAAATTCATACTCCTCTCTTGATTCTTCATCTTCACTTAAATTTTCCTTCTCAACAAAGGACAAGAAACATAAAGAATCTCTTCCTCCTCTAGGCTTTCTTCTACCTTAGGCTCTTTACTCCGCTCACTTTCCTCCTCTAAGTTTTCCTTTATCTTTTCTTCCTTATCCTCAATAAGCTCAACATCTCTTGAGTCTTCTTCATTATCCCCAGAACACTCTTCTACATCTAACTTTTCTTCATTCATTTTATCAAAATTTTCCATTTCACGAAGAATATTCCGTTCACTTATCATTTGACTCAATTGACTTTCTATGGCTTCAAATCTCCTCTCATTTTTCTCATTTTTTCTCTTTTTTTCTTCTCTCTCTTCAATCATTTCATTCAACATATTCATGAGTTGCCCCATTCGATCATCTACGGGTGGCTTTATCTCTTCACTCGGTGGTTGCCATCTTTGTTCTTGGAGATAATTCCCTTGATCAACATTTGAGAAATTACTCCCTTGCATGTAAGACATATCATCCACTTGAGAACTAGGCATCATCCACTCTTGTTGCACCGTAGAATAAGAAGTTGGCATACTTTGAAAGTTTTGACCCCATAACTAGGAAGACTTGGTTGAAAACGTTGCCTTGTATCACTTGCATAAGCATATCTTCTAAGTAACTCTATTAAGGCATTATTTTCGGCTAAAGGAGTAAACGGAGGACTTTGGTTGGTGGAACTTGGTACGGAATAAGCGTGTGCTTGATCAGGTTGGAAAGTATTTCCATTGTAAGCACTTTGCCATTCCTCATAGCTCCCATTGTTGTAGTTTTAAGAGCTTGCTTGACTCATTTGACTACTATACCCATAGTTGCTCTCATCCTTGTAGTGATTTGATTGTTGTGGTGGAACCAAACCAAATAGATTTTCATAATTTCCTCCCAAATATTGGTTCCAACCATCCATGTTCATACTTCTTCTTTTCAAGGTTCACTACAACTTTCTTCACTTACTATTTTTGGTTGCTCTTTCTCCCCTTCTCTCAAGGTTGGTGTACCTATCAAGAAGAACAAGTTAGAACAAGATTTTTCAAAATAAATATAGAATACAAAAATAAGAAAAATGTCCTAAGTAGAGCTAACAAATTCAAACACGTTACACAGAAGGCTTTCGCCTCGGCAACGGCGCCATGAAAGCTTCTATAACACGTAATTTGTGGTCAAAACATGTTCTTATATCCCATGGAAGCTTCTAGAACACGTGCATATCATAAAACTGCCTTTTGCACCAACACGGGTCATGTAGGTGCAATACAGGGCATGTTGGTGTATCGCGTGCAGCGCAGTCTCACTGTTTCGCGCATAACTTTCACATCCGAATCCCAATTCAAGTGATTCTTGCGCTGACGCGATCCTCTCTTCCGTGGCTTTCCAACTATATATCACACGTCCAGTTTTGAGCTCCACAAGAATACAAAAAAATACACAAGTTGGACTTGCGTTTTTCAGCATTTTGCTTTGGTTCGTTCTCCCTTGTTTCAACTCCGAATTGAGCTCAGTTTTTTCCCACATCTTCTTTAT
The DNA here is from genome assembly GCA_023678885.1 of Pogostemon cablin. Taxonomy (NCBI): domain Eukaryota; kingdom Viridiplantae; phylum Streptophyta; class Magnoliopsida; order Lamiales; family Lamiaceae; genus Pogostemon; species Pogostemon cablin. The sequence goes on along the minus strand of CM043004.1, from coordinate 6,634,073 downwards.
CGTGTCTAGAATCTATTTTTTACCTAAAAATCACACAAATTACACCAATTTACCAATTCTCTAAATATTTACAAATATCACACAATTTAAGACACTTAATCATTAAAATCACACATTTATCATTTCAAAGCACACATCTCTATATCTTCATATAACACCACCAAATGATATACAAAATGAATAAAACACACAAAAATACATAATAATGAAACTAAAATTTAGGTGAAAATAACACTGATCAGCAATGAGAATGAAGAGAAGATGCTCAATGGGGGTTAAAGAATACAGCGAATGAGTATATATCCCTAATTGAGAATAAAATAAAATATTTTCTCATTTAATTATTTACCTAATCAAATTTTAAATTTTTTTTTAAATACCGCTATCACATCTTGAAATGGCATCAAAAAGTTTTAAACATCGTTCATTCTTTTTCAATGTTTTGTTCACTAAAAAAAATTAATTTCAAAATTGTCATTTTTTTCACCCATAACATACTTTATATTTTATTTATTACCTAAAAATATTAAATTATCCCAAAATTAATAAAATTAGTGAAAAGTAATTTTTTTTAATATTCACGATACAGTAAAAATGAACATTGTTCGGGAACGGAGAGAGTAATAAATAAAGATCCGTCAATATATTTATTTGTATAATAAATGGAGTATTAAAATAAATATATAAATAAAATATTACTCCATATTTTATATAACAATATATAAATAAATATTACTCCATATTTTATAAAAATTGTTATACTTTTTTAAAAAAATTAATATAAAAATGTCATTCTTTTTTTCACACACAACGAATTTTATATTTTATTTATTACTTAAAATATTAAATATTATCCCCAAAACTTAATAAAATTAGTCAAAATTAATGCGTATTTCTTTTAATGTTCATGATACAGTAAAAATAAATATTGTTTGGAAACTGAGAAATTAGTAAATAAAGATCCGTCAATATATTTATTTGTATAATAAATGATGAATTAAAATAAATATATAAATAAAATATTACTCCATATTTTATAAAAATTGTTATACTTTCATATCTTTATTTAAGGCAAATATTTGTGTAAGATCGTTTCATGTAATGATTTATGTAACATGCATAATAGGTGATATTTTTTTATATCGAAAAATGATATTCAAATTGATAAAAAATTATACATAAAGTTTGGCAAGTCTTGTGTGAGACCGTCTGAAATAAGCCTAAACGGATAAAATGTGATAACATCATTAATCAAAAGTGATATTCAATCGATGAAAAGTGATAATGATACAGTGAATTTTTTCATGAACAATTTATAATATAAATAAAAATTGATAACATTTTATAACAAATTAATAGTCACATGGAAGGAATATTAGGAAAAATTTTGAATTTGAGGCTCGATTAATTCTCATAATGAAATAATTAGCTAAAAAAATAAAATTTTAATTTAATAAACTACTATCTGGATCATAAATATAACTTTATTTACCTAAGTTTTTTTAGGGTAGGTATAAACAGATGTTCACAATCAAGATAGACGGGGACTCTCTATTAGTGCACTTCGTTTGTATTGAGCGGGACCGCTTGAGATCGTTCGACTTGTATATCTATATAGAAAACTTGATCTTTGTTATTATGGATGTCCGTGCTCTTAATCCTTATACAATAACCTAGACACGTAAGACAGTATGTATTTCTTTGATTCATCAATGAGTGAGATTTACATGTAATTAAATCAACAAACTCGGTGAGTTGGGAAATAGTGCTGTCTCTATGGTGTGCTGTTGATTGTAGAAGGAATCCATGTCCGACATAAGTTGATGATGTCCCCTTGAGTAGCTTATAAAGATTATCATGTAAACCCTGCAGGTGGATTTATTCCGGCATGATAATAAGGTTGAGTGGTACTACACTTGAATGAGATATTAATTAATGGAGTTGTCAATAACTTAATTAATTAATGAGCATTGTATATCTTAAACATGGGGAGACTAACCGGCTCATAATAAGAAGGAGCCCAAAACGTAATTTTGGAATTAGAACGGTAGTGCAGTAACAATATTTTAGTGGAATATATTATTATTATTGGGGTTAAGTATAAGCTTTTGGCTAAGCTTGGATACTTAAGCCCCAATGGAGGCCCAACTCTAATTTCTCCTCCTGGTCCCTGCTGTAGCTCATATATAAGTCATCTCAGCTGTTCTAACCCTAAGATGAGACACGCCTAACACGTGAAGAGGGCAGATGGAACAACAGATTGAGAAGATTTTGAGGATCGTCGCCCACACAATGTTGAGATTGGACTTGGGAATACAGCAGAAGACCGGAAGGTTGTTTGCTGCTGTTGTCCGCCAACTTGTATGATTTTTATAAAATCGTACAGACTTATGAATTCAACGTGTGATACACAGACGCAAAGCCACGGAAGAGAGGATCATTTTGGCGCATAGATCACTCAAATTCGAGATCGGATGAGAGAGTTATATCCAAAACGGTGTGACTGCGCAGGCTGGTGGCGAGAATTCCATCTTATTCAATATACCCTGGTGAAAGGCAAAGTCTGCATGAGTTTAACTTTTTATGTCATACATTCATGATATAGAGCACATACAAAAGATTCAAGATATTCAAGATATTAATGTTTATAATATTTGGATTCCAACCGTGAGCAGCAAACTAAAAAAAAAAAAAAAACTAATAATTTCTGCTTGCAACTATTTTCTTCAAGCCTGAGCAAAGTACCCCAATGTGATAAGGACTGAAACTAGCAAAAAAAAAAAAGAAATGAATTTCAAGTCTCAGGAAATCACATGATTAAGAGCTATGAGATAAATTTTGGAAAGCTAAACATCGTATAACTAATACCTAACATATAACCCAAACTTAAATAAATTAAGTATATTTGTCACTACAACCAAAGTTAAGCAAGAGATTCTCTTTAGTATGGTGACAAAGATGAATGCATGCAGGCCTGCAAATAAAGCAAGACATCAATCTATAATGTGGCTGCAAACCAGAAGAATTAAAGATCCAGATTGAAGCAATGAGTATTGAGTAATACAAGTGCTTAAACATTCTTCTGACTGCACGTCAGATTATTTTTGTTCGGACATCTGTACCACGGAGCATTGCTCTATATCTGGTAACTTCAGAATTTGGTTGATCGGTGTCTTTCGAAAGCTGATAAACTCTACATTGGCAAATATTAATATGAAATAAATAAGATGCTTTAAACTACCAAATACAGATTTACTAGGGTAATTCAAGTTTGAGGACCTACCATAAAAAGATAATAGAAAATTTATTAGCCAGCTTTTATCACGTATGAATTGACATGCTAATTCCAAAATAATATACTAGACTGAACTTTCTTTTGCCTATTAAAGACCTTAAGATCCTATAATATCATAACAAGTAACAACATTACTTGTTTATATTTTCCATTGCATGAGATGAGTGTTGGAAGTCTGCCTAAGTGCATATGTTACTTGTTAATTGGTTATCATGTACTTGCCAATAGATTGCGTTCATTTATGCTTCATTTTGTGCCATTATATTTAGATGTGAAAACTCAAAACTGCTGTCTGAGATAAGTAGTTCCTCAAAATGACAAGAAGTCATAACAATACTTTGGAAATTATGAATGTCAAATTATTGATACAATATTACATAATTATAGTAACATGCTGGATGTTTCTCATTAAGTGGTCTTGCACAGTACAGAAGTAATTTGCACAATGATTGAATTTTTTTTTCTTCTTTTTTTTCTTTTGAGAAGGAACGAATGATTTTATTCATTTATAATGTGATTAACCAAATCATTGCATTGATAAACACATCTCTAGTAACATTGAAAACATTCCAATTTCTGAAGTCTATGTGCCTTTGGAGTTTGGATAGATAAAGCCTCCCTGGAATTAAATCTTTTTAAGCATTAAGTACAGACTCTTCGTAATCTTCAAGCTCAGGTCATATAGACCACTGCAAGGAAACACTAATCCACGAAACCCCTACCTTGATACCTAAAAACCGACCTAAATCATAAGTAAATAAAACCACGAAAACATCCTCTTAAACAAAACTCAACTTAGCAAAGACTCTAGAACACAGAAATGGTGAGAGTGGTCTGTGGAAAAAGATGTGATCCAAAGTCTCCAGATTATGCCTCACTATCATCCAACTAGGATAAAGAAATGCGTGTAGATTTCTCCTCTGTACCACATAATGCAATTAGGAGCCTTACCCAACACCACCAACCATGGAAAACAGTATGCCTACCAGCTATCTTCTGAAAACTAGTGAAGGCTGGGAAGAAAGAATCATAGAAGAAATTTGCACAAGGGAAGCCCGGAAAAATTGTGCTCTGATCACCTAGCATTCTCAGCACTTTAAATAATGTCCCACCCTCTAACAAACCTAACAGGGAGCTAAGTTCAAATACGCAGAATCCCTCCAGTTACGTTTGGAAATGAAACTTAACACTTTGTAATCGATGGACCAGCCGGAAATCACTCTGACATCTTCACTTTAAATCTCTCCATTCAATTACCCTAATGAACTACAGCTGCGTATGTGAGATGAGGATGTGTGTTAACTTCTCACTGATTGACCTGTGGCAACTAGCATTTATTAAAGTTCTGGGGTATTTGTTATAGCATCGATAATCTTGAATGTAGATGAAATTATTGATATTCTTACAGTGCTATTTTTTTTTTTCCAGGGGTTTATTCTTTCTATTCTACTTCAATATTTGTCTTGTAACCAATCATTACTAATATGATACTCATTGAAGTTTTATAATTTTCACCATCTATGTTAGGTAATGGTTTCTGCAAAGGAAGAGCCTGATCTCTTGATTCCACCTGCCCTGGATGGTCTTCTGAAGATTCATAAACACATTATTGATTTCGGCATGGATCCAGCGAGTGCCTTAGGAGGTGGAACAGTTTGCACTAGACTTCTTCTAGCAGCTACCCACGCTGGCAGTTTGATTGGAAAACAATGTGCTACCATCAAATCTATTCAAGATGATTCACAGTGTTCTATCCGAGTTATTGGGAGAGGTAACAAGTTGTGTCTGTATTGTGTTGTCAACTTTTACTTCTAAAGTTTCACGGAGTTGCGATGAAGTTCTCAACATGACTGATTACATTTTTCTCTATAGATTGTCTCTCTCTGTCATGTGAATTATAATCCACACACTATTTCTTTCAATTTCTATATATTCAGTGAGATGTTTTGTTTCATGTATGTGTTTTCCAAAACGAAATATATGATGAAACTCAACCGTGGATGAAATATGGAATCTTCTTAAATAGTTAGTTTCTGATTTTACTGAAACAGTTTATGGTTGCATATCTTCCTTTTATATTTCATGCACTGATTCTTTGTTATTGTAACCTGTATTAAGATGTGTTATATCATGTATTCTCTTAAGAGATTATTTTTGTTATTATTTGGAGATAGAGATTCTTTTTCAGGAATCTGTTTAATTTTTTTTGTTTATTCATCATGTCTGCTCATTTGATTTAATATTTGGAGAACTATTTTTGCTCTTCAGTCTTTCTCCAGTGCCTTTCAGTATGCATGCCTCCTGAAATTAAATATCACTTGCATTGTATCATTGAACTCTTTCTTGGTGTTAATGGTGAAAAAGACTGCTTTTAAATCTTCTGATCACTTTGACAGTTGGACAGTCTGTTATTTGCCTGTTAAGATGTCATATTCGCATGATCAATATCTTCTCAACACCTGCTTCTTTGATTCTTGATCGAGCATTTATCACTTTGATGTGATTGTCTGCAGAGAACTTACCTTCAGTTGCTCTACCAGATGATAGTGTAGTTGAGATACAGGGGGAGCCTGCTGGTTTGCAGAAGGCCATCTTAGGAAATTTTTAGTAGATCGAAGTGTAATTGCAATATTTGAAATGCAGGCAAGTACTGACGATATATTTGATTGTATCCATCATTGTATGGATCATATGTTAATAAAATGCCCTCACTTTACCTGCTCAGGTGCATATACCAAATGCTCAAGCAAGCCAGAACATGCATCAGTCCCAATCTTGGGGGCTTCCTCAACCAGCAATGTCCATGAATCCTGATGGACATGGTTATCGGCCAAATCATCCATATATGGCACCTCCACCACAGCCATATGATAATTACTATCCACCTTTTAAAATACCTCCTCTGGACAAGCAGCCTTGCTCCAGTCGTACTTACGGCAGAGAGGTGACAGTGCGAGCTCACACAATAAATTTTCAGCCGCAACAAGCTGTTGCTGCGAAGGTAAAGTTTACCTCAGTCTTATCTGTTTTCCTGAGTGCTTTAGTGCTAGCTTAATAGGTAAAGAAATGTGATATTCTTCATTAAGTTATTGTTGCTTGTCACAACATTTGTAGAATTCTGTAACTTTTTTGGTGATTCATATCTAACTGCTCCCCTATACCTTTCAAGGGCTAATCGAATGTGAATACTATTCTTTTGAAAAGCGTCAAGATTTCTTGATTTCTTTACTCCTTGCAGCAATGTCTGAGAGAGCATACAACTATGCTACAGCCTGTATGTGTGTGTTTATTTAGTTTCAATTTTCTACTAATTACTACTACTATGCTTTTTCTCTGAATTCTTGTAAGTTACACAGAATATGCAAATTCCATTATCATATGCTGATGTTGTCATTGGTGTTAATGGTGCAAATATTAGTTATATTCGTCGTACGAGTGGTACATCTATTGCATTACAGGAAACAACTGGAGTTCCTGGTGAGATGACTGTTGAAATAAACGGCTCCGCATCACAAGTCCAAGCAGCGCATCAGTTAATACAGGTGTTCCCATTTCCTTGCTACACTGCATTTTATCTGCTCTTTCATTTTCTGGCCAAGAAATATTATTCCCCAATTTTCTTTTGCTTCTTTAAAATATCCATGGTGCTGATGTCTCATCTTTATCTGAATTAATTGGGCTTACATACATAGCTTGTCTCTGGATAAGTTATTCGATCTATGTTTATTTTGTCACAACATGGCCTTAATCTTCTTTACTGTGTAAAAAAAGAAAGAAAAGAGCATCAATTCTAGGTCTTGTTGACCCTCACCCCCACCATCACCCTCACCCTCACCCCCCTTTAAAGAAGACACTAAGCTTCCATGTATTATAAATGGAATTAGTTGTGGGGATGCTTTAAACCCTCTGAGTTTCTCTCCTGTAATAGTTTGGTTACCAATTTTCTTATCATACTGGAATTTACTCCATAAGATGATGCAGAATTCCCTTGCTGAAGCTGCAAGCCGCGAAGGAAACACAGGAGATACATCAGTCCCAAGTTATATTCCGTACCCATCTCATGGTCCGGTTTATGGTTCATTATTCTTTGATGTTGCTGGTCTGTCTAGCCATGTTTCGGCTGGAGATTATGGTTCTACGCATGGGGCTGGTTATGGCTAATAGACATCTATCTAAGAATTAAGTTTGGCTTTCAGAAGAGCATGAGAAATGTTTCTGTGATTAGATTTCCAAGTGCAGTACCATTGTTGTATTAGATAGATTTTGCTTCATTTGTAGCAGGATTCCTTCGCCTTGTCATTACTGTCTCAGCGATGGCATGTTTGGAATTTTTTCAGTTTCACATTTATTGCTAATGTTGCGAAAATGATAATTTATTTCATAGTCAATGTTTACTAAGTATATAAGTACAATGCGAATCGAAATCATACTCCTACATATAAGCACAAGGCATTAGATGTTACAACTTCAATAATTAAAATACAAGGACACTTTGACTTTTGATTTTATCTGCAATATGAGTAGGTGATAGCATCCTCGATTCTAATCTGTATTGCATTCCTTTCCATCCATAGATGATAAATCATGGTAGAAAACGTGATAAAAAGAAGTCTTCTAGCCTAGAGATTTGATTGTGTGTCCGCCAAAATCTTACGAAACCCATCAGTGACCGAGGAAATCCTTTTTCTTCTCCATCCAACCCAATTCCTTACCCTCTCCCAAATATGAAGAGTGTATGTGTATTGGAAGAAAAGATGAGTATGCGTCTCTATATTGCCAACACAGAAATCACAACTCATATCCAACTCCATGTTCCAAATCCTGTCCTTTGTGTAAAAGCCATAGCCTAAAGCTATGTTTCCTCACCACCCACTTATGCCAAATTTGTTTAAAAACAAAGCTTGAGTCGGCCATGTCACTACTTAAAAGAAGATACATTCGGCTAGCCTTAAACGTACCCCTTTCACAACATGATTCCATCGAATGGACCACTCTCCAAACTCCATCATTCTCCATCACAAACCTGTTTCTGATACTAATCAATGTTCTCTAAATGTAGGACGAGTTGGCCCCACGAGAGACCTCCATCCAATGTTGGGCAGTAAGGTAGACAGTATATATCCACTTTACCCACAACGATGCTGCTTCACTTTGGATATCCCATAAGGCTGCCGAAAGAAGGGCTTTATTCCACAATGTAATATCCTTCAAACCCAAACCCCCAGAATGTTTAGGTTGTAGAATATCTTCCCAACTGACTAGACTTATCTTCGTGCCCCACATGAATCTACGTATCAAGCTCTCCACCTTATGAACCACTACCGCTGGCACTTGAACAATTGCACACCAAAAAGATAAATACTATAAATCCCCGAGGTGATTAGTTCCAATCGTCCAGTGAACGATAACAACTTTGAAGACCAAGAGTGGTTCATAGCATTGATACCATTCAACAAGGGTGTGAAGTCCCCAACTCTGATCCTTTTGCTACAAATCGGTACACCCAATTACTTAAAGGGAATGGAGCCTCTGTTGAAGGGAAGTACTTGATTGATATGAGCAAATACATGTGGAGATATACCTGCACAGAAAATGTTAGATTTTTGTGGATTAACCACCAATCCCGAGGCATTGGCGAAATCCTTCAAGACCTGATCGATACAGTGTGCAGTAGGAACATTTTCGTAACCTAAAATCAAGAGATCATCAGCAAATATAAGGTGAGAGACATCAACTTTCTTACAAATTCGAGAGTGGAATTTGTATGCATTCAAGTTCATTGCTCTATTCATCAACCTGCTGAAATACTCCATACATAGAACAAATAATAGAGACGAGATAGGATCTTCTTGGCGTAAACCCCTTCTTCCTCTAAAAAATCCTTCTTGTTTCCCATTGATGTGAAGGGAGTAAGAGGTAGTAGTTACACATTGTTCAATCCACTTTCGAAAAGTAGGTGGAAAATCCAATACTTGAAGAAGATCAAATAGGAATGTCTAATTAACAGAATCATAGGCTTTTGAAATATCAACCTTGATTGCCATTCTTAGAGCAATGTGACCCTCTTTACGCCCATAAGCACGGAAAACCTCTTCAGCTAACATCACATAATCCCTTAGTTTTCTTCCTTTCACAAATCCAAATTGCGCCTGATTGATAATATTTGGAAGGCACCTTCTCAATCTACCAGCCAACATCTTTGAGAAGACTTTGTAAACTGTATTGCAACAAGAGATGGGCCTATAATCTTTCACTCCCGGTTGGTGGCTAGTTTTTGGAATTAAGGAAATGAAAGTTGTGTTGATTTGCTTAAGAAAATTTTCTTTCCTAAATAATTCCTTGACTGCCGCCACCAAGTCACATCCTACCACATTCCAAGCTTCTTGAAAGAAAGATGAAGTGTATCCATCTGGGCCCGATGACTTGTTCTTGTTAATCTACTAAAGAGCTTCCCTAATTTTTTCCTCTTCCACCTCTTCCAACAATTAGGCATCATTGGAAGAGAGTTTCTCTCCCAATGCAAGGACCTCCTCTTCCACAATAGATATCATATGTCCATCTTGTCCCAATAGTGATTCATAATACTCAAGCAAGAGATTCACCATATCTTGGTAAGAGGTTGTGGGGCCATTTTTTGTGCATATTCTGTAAATTCCATTTCTAGCTGCATTGCTCTTGATCATAGAGTAGAAGTACTTAGTTGGACGATCTTGGTTTTTTTATGTGTTTGTTTTTCAACACTTGCTAATTGTAGCTTGTCTCACAAGACTCCAAGTGCTTCAACTTGTTGAGTTCATCACTGATCTCCGTAAAAATATCTCGATTACGCAAATCTGACATGAACTAAAGTTGGAGCTGTCCCAATTTCTCTCTACCTCTCTTCACCCTTTAAGAAATATGAAAATAGTTCTGATGATGCAACTGTTTCAATGGATTTTTAAAAGATTTGAGTTTCTTGCAAAGGGAAAACTATTATGTTCATGCGACATAAACATGCCAATGGAGAGAGATTAGTTGAATAAAGAGCCATGCTTAGTCCAAAGGTTGTAGAACCTGAATGGTCTAATGTCATGAGTACTGGAAGATTGGAATAGAGTAATCCCGGGGTAGTGATCAGAGTGTGCCCCTTGAGGTAAGAAAGTAGTTTCCACATGTCACCTCATACTCCTCCATTAATTTCAAGTCATTACTCGATCAATTTTTGAACAAGAACTACCATTCGACCAAGTATACAGACAGCCTAAAGAATGTGTGTCTTCTAATCCCATGATTGAGCAACTGTCATTCATTTCTCTAGAACTGGAATTATGAGAATATTGAGAATTGCTATTTGTCTCCTTCTCATGCAGAGTGCAATTGAAATCTCCTCCAATTATCAAAGGCAATTCCTTCTTCACCTTTTTGTGTATCCCCAAGTGTAGGGAATCAATTGAAGTTCAGTGTGTGACCAAATAAAAATATCAAACCCAAGGGATTAGCATTAAATAAGATACGCACCAAATAATATGCACCACTAATAATTAAGACAAAATAACCTTTTCAAAAGTTTGAAAATTAATAACTAATTATGCAGAAAATAAATACTAAATAAAATTAAAGTCACAAATAATCACAAGTGTTTCAAGAGAGAAGACAAGATAGCTCTAGAAAATCCAGTTTAAATTGGTCAAATTAAATCACTAGACAATCAGTTAGAATTCCTGCAGATTTAATGAAAGCAATCACATAATTATGTTAAATCCTTCATTTAAAGTAAACTTAACGCATAAATCTGGTTCAAACCCTTAGATGCAGAAGAATAATTCCTACTCCATTTCTAGGTACTTCATGCAAAATTTCATTAAAGGCTAGAGCACTAAACTTCCCTTTACATGTACTTCAGAATTAAACCTCGGTTCCCACCTAACAATCTAAGAAACCAAATCCTCTAGAATGGTAATTAATAGATATATTAAGTGTCCAATTATTAATTATTCTAATGAATAAAGGTTATATGATTAGATCCCTTTACCCATAACATATAGACAAATATAATCACTTTATGACACAAGCAACAAGCATAAATATGCATAAGACAATGACATATCATGAATGAGGGCAGACCATATAAGACAAAAATATAAGTCTCAATCAATGCGTTAATAAAGGAATAAACATACTGCAGAAATCAATAACTTAGTCAAGGTAATCAATTCAATCCAATTCAACCTTCAAAACCTAAAACTATCCAGAAAAGTACTAGCCCATGGGGTTACAAGCAACAACCATGTCTATGGAATGAAACTTACCAATGAGTCGTGAAAACACGTCACGAGTCGTGCAAGGTCGACACAGCTTGCGCGACTTCACCGTTTTGATCATATCTTCTTTATCTGAGCTCTGATTGAGGTGTTTCTTGAGCCAAAATGACCTTCTCTTCCGTGTATTTCTAACCATATATCACATGATCTATTTTGACTTCAACACAAATACATAAAAATAATGCAAATTGGAATGCGCTTTTCAACATTCTTTCACGATTTTACTCTTCATTCCGACTTTGCACTTTTAATCCATTTTCCACCTAAAAACACAAAATAACACCTCAAATGCACCAATATCTTAAATATATGACAATTAACCATTTAGTGCTAAAACTATGCTAAATTGGGCCTTAAAACATGCAAATTTTCACATTAAACAACAATATATTTTGATAAAATAGGGATTCTAAATGTTCCCAAAGAGATCAACGACGCAAGCTTTCTTGCATTTTTATAGTCTGAAAACATGTTCTCCAACTATATTCTCATGTCTAATAACTAATTTGACCATAAAAATGTCAAGAAAATGCTCACTTCATGGAGTTCTTGACTGGCTCACGGAGTAGAATTAGCTATGCAATGTGTATTTTTAGTGACTCTATGGCGCAAGCGCCATAGTAGTTATATACTCTAGAAACGTGTTCTCCAACTATATACTCATGTATATTAACTAATTTGACCATAAAAATGGTAAGAAAATGCTCACTTCAAGAAGTTCTTGACCTAGTTCAAGGAGTAAAATCAGCACTGCACTTTGACTTTTTAATGACTCTATGGCGCAAGCTTCCAAACATTTTTATATTCTGAAAAACATGTTATCCAACTACATTCTCATGTCTAATAACTAATTTGACCATAAAAATGGCAAAAAATGTTCACTTTAAGGAGTTCTTGACCTGGCTCACGTAGTAGAATCAGCTCTGCACTTTGACTTTTTAATGACTCTATGGCGCAAGCTTCCTAGCATTTTTATACTCTAAAAACATGCTATCCAACTATATTCTCATGTCTAATAACTAATTTGACCATAAAAATGGCAAGAAAATGCTCATTTTAAGGAGTTCTTGACCTGGCTCACGCAGTAGAATCTGCTCTGCACTTTAACTGTTTAATGACTCTATGGCGCAAGCTTCCTAGCATTTTTATACTCTGAAAACATGTTCTCCAACTATATTCTCATGTCTAAAAACTAATTTGACCATAAAAATGGCAAAAAATGCTCACTTCAAGGAGTTCTTGACCTGGCTCGTGGAGTAGAATCAGCTCTGCACTGTGTGTTTTTAGTGTCTCTATGGTGCAAGCTTCGTAGTAGTTATATACTCTGAAAAAAATATTCTCCCGCTATATAATCATGTATAATAACTAATTTGACCATAAAAATGGTAAGAAAATACTAACTTCAAAGAGTTCTTGACGTTTCTCACGGAATAGAATCAGCTCTACACTGTGAGTTTTTAGTGACTCTACGGTGCAAGCTTCCTAGTATTTTTATACTTTGAAAACATGTTATCCAACTATATTATCTTGTCTAATAACAAATTTCACCATAAAATTGGCAAGAAAATGCTCTCTTTAAGGAGTTCTTGACCTGGCTCACGCAGTAGATCAGCTCTGCACTTTGACTTTTTAATGACTCTATGGCGCAAGATTCCTAGCATTTTTATACTTTGAAAACATGTTCTACAACTATATTCTCATGTCTAAAAACTAATTTGACCATAAAAATGGCAAGAAAATGCTCACTTCATGGAGTTCTTGACTTGGCTCACGGAATAGAATCAGCTCTACACTGAGTTTTTAGTAAATCTACGGTGCAAGCTTCCTAGAATTTTTATACTCTAAAAATATGATATCCAACTATATCCTCATGTCTAATAACTAATTTGATCATAAAAATGACAAGAAAATGCTCACTTCTAGGACTTATTGACCAGGCTCACAGTGTAGAATCAGCTATACACTATGAGGTTTTATTGACTCAATGGCGCAAGCTTCCTTGCATTTTTATAGTCTGAAAACATGTTCTCCAACTATATTCTCATGTCTAATAACTAATTTGACCATAAAAATATCAATAAAACACTCACTTCATGGAGTTCTTGACATGGCTCACGGAGTAGAATCAGCTCTGCAATGTGTGTTTTTAGTGACTCTATGGCTCAAGCGTCGTAGTAGTTATATACTCTAGAAATGTGTTCTCCAACTATATACTCATGTATAATAACTAATTTGACCATAAAAATGGTAAGAAAATGCTCACTACAAGAAGTTCTTGACCTGGTTCATGGAGTAGAATCAGCTATGCACTTTGACTTTTTAATGACTCTATGGCGCAAGCTTCCTAGCATTTTTATACTCTGAAAACATGTTATCCATCTATATTCTCATGTCTAATAACTAATTTGACCATAAAAATGGCAAGAAAATGCTCATTTTAAGGAGTTCTTGACCTGGCTCACGCAGTGGAATCAACTCTGCACTTTGACTTTTTAATGACTCTATGGCGCAAGTTTCCTAGCATTTTTATACTCTGAAAACATGTTCTCAAACTATATTCTCATGTCTAAAAACTAATTTGACCATAAAAATGGCAAAAAAATTCTCACATCAAGGAGTTCTTGACCTGGATAGTGGAGTAGAATCAGTTCTGCATTGTGTGTTTTTAGTGTCTCTATTGTGCAAGCATCGTAGCAGTTATATACTTAGAAAATATGTTCTCCAACTATATACTCATGTATAATAACTAATTTGACCATAAAAATGGTAAGAAAATGCTCACTTCAAGGAGTTCTTGACCTGACTCAAGGAGTAGAATAAGTTCTGCACTTTGACTTTTTATAGACTCTATGGCGCAAGCTTCCTAGTATTTTTATACTCTGAAAATATGTTATCCAACTATATTCTCGTGTATAATAACTAAATTGACTATAAAAATGACAAGAAAATGCTCAATTCAAGGAGTTCTTGACTTGGCTCATGGAGTAGAATCAGCTCTGCACTGTGTGTTTTTAGTATCTCTATGGTGCATGCTTCGTAGCATTTATATACTCTGAAAACATGTTTTCCAACTATATACTCATGTATAATAACTAATTTGACTAAAAAAATTGTAAGAAAATGCTCACATCAAGGAGTTTTTGACCTGGCTTAAGGAGTAGAATTAGCTCTGCACTTTGACTTTTTAATGACTATTTGGCGCAAGCTTCCTAGCATTTTTATATTCTGAAAACACGTTATCCAACTATATTCTCATGTCTAATAACTAATTTGACTATAAAAATGGATAGAAAATGCTCACTTTAAGGAGTTCTTGACCTGGCTCACATAGTAGAATCAGCTCTGCACTTTGACTTTTTAATGACTCTATGGCGCAAGTTTCCTAGCATTTTTATACTCTAAAAACATGTTTTCCAACTATATTCTCATGTCGAAAAACTAATTTAACTATAAAAATGGCAAGAAAATGCTCATATCAAGGAGTTCTTGACCTGGCTCATGGAGTAGAATCAACTCTGCACTGTGTGTTTTTAGTGACTCTATGGTACAAGCTTCGTAGTAGTTACATACTCTGAAAACATGTTCTCCCGCTATATACTCATGTATAATAACTAAATTGACCATAAAAATGGTGAGAAAATGCTAACTTCAAGGAGTTCTTGACCATGCTCACGGAATAGAATCAGCTTTACACTTTGAGTTTTTAGTGACTCTACGGTGCAAGCTTCCTAGAATTTTTATACTCTGAAAATATGTTATCCAACTATATCCTCATGTCTAATAACTAATTTGATCATAAAAACGATAAGAAAATGCTTATTTCTAGGACTTCTTGACCAGGCTCACAGTGTAGAATCAGCTATGCACTGTGAGTTTTTTTTGACTCAATGGCGCAAGCTTCCTTGCATTTTTATAGTCTAAAAACATGTTCTCAAACTATATTCTCATGTCTAATAACAATTTGACCATAAAAATATCAGTAAAATACTCACTCCATGGAGTTCATGACATGGCTCTGCAATGTGTGTTTTTAGTGACTCTATGGCGCAAGCGTCGTAGTAGTTATATACTCTAGAAATGTGTTCTCCAACTATATACTCATGTATAATAACTAATTTGACCATAGAAATGGTAAAAAAAATGCTCATTTCAAGAAGTTTTTGACCTGGTTCAAGGAGTAGAATCAGCTCTGCACTTTGACTTTTTAATGACTCTATGGCGCAAGTTCCTAACATTTTTATAATCTGAAAACTTGTTATCCATCTATATTCTCGTGTCTAATAACTAATTTGACCGTAAAAATAGCAAGAAAATGCTCCCTTTAAGGAGTTCTTGACCTGGCTCACGCAGTAGAATCAACTCTGCACTTTGACTTTTTAATGACTCTATGGCGCAAGCTTCCTAGCATTTTTATAATCTGAAAACATGTTCTCCAACTATATTCTCATTTCTAAAAACTAATTTGACCATAAAAATGGCAAAAAAATTCTCACTTCAAGAAGTTCTTGACCTGGCTCGTGGAGTAGAATCAGAGCTGCACTGTGTGTTTTTAGTGATTCTATGGTGCAAGCTTCGTAGCAGTTATATACTCTGAAAACATGTTCTCCAACTATATACTCATGTATAATAACTAATTTGACCATAAAAATGGTAAGAAAATGCTCACTTCAAGGAGTTCTTGACCTGACTCAAGGAGTAGAATTAGTTCTGCACTTTGAATTTTTAATGACTCTATGGCGCAAGCTTCCTAGCATTTTTATACTCTAAAAACATGTTATTAAACTATATTCTCGTGTCTAATAACTAATTTGACCATAAAAAAGACAAGAAAATGCTCACTTCAAAGAGTTCTTGACCAGGCTCACAGTGTAGAATCAGCTATGCACTGTAAGTTTTTATTGACTCAGTGGCGCAAGCTTCCTTGCATTTTTATAGTCTGAAAACATGTTCTCCAACTATATTCTTATGTCTAATAACTAATTTGACCATAAAAATATCAATAAAATACTCACTTCATGGAGTTCTTGACATGACTCACGGAGTAGAATCAGCTCTGCAATGTGTGTTTTTAGTGACTCTATGGCGTAAGCATCGTAGTAGTTATATACTCTAGAAATGTGTTCTCCAACTATATACTCATGTATAATAACTAATTTGACCATAAAAATGGTAAGAAAATGCTCACTTCAAGAAGTTTTTGACCTGATTCAAGGAGTAGAATCAGCTCTGCACTTTGACTTTTTAATGACTCTGTAGCGCAAGCTTCCTAACATTTTTATACTCTGAAAACATGTTATCCATCTATATTCTCGTGTCTAATAACTAATTTGACCGTAAAAATGGCAAGAAAATGCCCCTTTAAGGAGTTCTTGACCTGGCTCACGGAGTAGAATCAACTCTGCACTTTGACTTTTTAATGACTCTATGGCGCAAGCTTCCTAGCATTTTTATACTCAGAAAACATGTTCTCCAACTATATTCTCATGTCTAAAAACTAATTTGACCATAAAAATGGCAAAAAAATTCTCACTTCAGGGAGTTCTTGACCTGGCTCGTGGAGTAGAATCAGCTCTGCACTGTGTGTTTTTAGTGTCTCTATGGTGCAAGCTTCGTAGCAGTTATTTACTCAGAAAACATGTTCTCCGACTATATAATCATGTATAATAACTAATTTTACCATAAAAATGGTAAGAAAATGCTCACTTCAAGGAGTTCTTGACCTGACTCAAGGAGTAGAATCAGTTCTGCACTTTGACTTTTTAATGACTCTATGGCTTAAGCTTCCTTGCATTTTTATACTCTAAAAACATGTTTTCAAACTATATTCTCGTGTCTAATAACTAATTTGACCATAAAAATGACAAGAAAATGCTCACTTCAAGGAGTTCTTGACCAGGCTCACAATGTAGAATCAGCTATGCAGTGTGATATTGACTCAATGGCGCAAGCTTCCTTGCATTTTTATAGTCTGAAAACATGTTCTCCAACTATATTCTCATATCTAATAACTAATTTGACCATAAAAATATCAATAAAGTACTCACTTCATGGAGTTCTTGACATGACTCACGGAGTAAAATCAGCTCTGCAATGTGTGTTTTTTGTGACTCTATGGCGCAAGCGTCGTAGTAGTTATATACTCTAGAAATGTGTTCTCCAACTATATACTCATGTATAATAACTAATTTGACCATAAAAATGGTAAGAAAATGCTCACTTCAAGAAGTTTTTAACCTGGTACAAGGAGTAGAATCAGCTCTGCACTTTGACTTTTTAATGACTCTATGGCGCAAGCTTCTTAGCATTTTTATACTCTGAAAACTTGTTATCCATCTATATTCTCGTGTCTAATAACTAATTTGACCGTAAAAATGGCAAGAAAATGCCACTTTAAGGAGTTCTTGTTGTGGCTCACGTAGTAGAATCAACTCAGCACTTTGACTTTTTAATGACTCTATGGCGCAAGCTTCCTAATATTTTTATACTCTGAAAACATGTTCTCCAACTATATTCTAATGTCTAAAAACTAATTTGACCATAAAAATGGCAAAAAAATTCTCACTTCAAGGAGTTCTAGACCTGGCTCGTGGAGTAGAATCAGCTCTGCACTGTGTGTTTTTAGTGTTTCTATGGTGCAAGCTTCATAGCAGTTATATACTCAGAAAACATGTTCTCCAACTATATACTCTTGTATAATAACTAATTTGACCATAAAAATGGTAAGAAAATGCTCACTTCAAGGAGTTCTTGACCTGACTCAAGGAGTAGAATCAGTTCTGCACTTTGACTTTTTAATGACTATGGCGCAGGCTTCCTAGTATTTTTATACTCTGAAAACATGTTATCCAACTATATTCTCGTATCTAATAACTAATTTGACTATAAAAATGACAAGAAAATGCTCACTTTAAGGAGTTCATGACTTGGCTCATGGAGTAGAAGCAACTCTGCACTGTGTGTTTTTAGTATCTCGATGGTGCAAGCTTCGTAGCATTTATATACTCTGAAAACATGTTTTCCAACTATATACTCATGTATAATAACTAATTTGACTATAAAAATTGTAAGAAAATGCTCACTTCAAGGAGTTCATGACCTGGCTCAAGAAGTAGAATTAGCTCTGCACTTTGACTTTTTAATGACTATTTGCCGCAAGCTTCCTAGCATTTTTATATTCTGAAAACCTGTTATCCAACTATATTCTAATGTCTAATAACTAATTTGACCATAAAAATGGCTAGAAAATGCTCACTTTATGGAGTTCTTGACCTGGCTCACGCAGTAGAATCTGCTCTGCACTTTGACTTTTTAATGACTCTATGGCGCAAGTTTCCTAGCATTTTTATACTATGAAAACATGTTGTCCAACTATATTCTCATGTTGAAAAACTAATTTGACTATAAAAATGGAAAGAAAATGTTCACTTCAAGGAGTTCTTACCTTGGCTCATGGAGTAGAATCAACTCTGCACTGTGTGTTTTTAGTGACTCTATGGTACAAGCTTCGTAGTAGTTACATACTCTGAAAACATGTTCTTCCACTATATACTCATGTATAATAACTAATTTGACCGTAAAAATGGTGAGAAAATGCTGATTTCAAGGAGTTCTTGACCTTGCTCACGGAATAGAATCAGCTCTACACTTTAGGTTTTTAGTGACACTACGGTGCAAGCTTCCTAGAATTTTTATACACTGAAAATATGTTATCCAACTATATCCTCATGTCTAATAACTAATTTGATCATAAAAATGACTAGAAAATGCTCGTTTCTAGGACATCTTGACCAGGCTCACAGTGTAGAATCAACTATGCACTGTGAGTTTTTTTTTACTCAATGGCGCAAGCTTCCTTGCATTTTTATAGTCTGAAAACATGTTCTACAACTATATTCTCATGTCTATTAACTAATTTGACCATAAAAATATCAGTTAAATACTAACTTCATGGAGTTCATGACATGGCTTTGCAATGTGTGTTTTTAGTAACTCTATGGCGCAAGCGTCGTAGTAGTTATATACTCTAGAAATGTGTTCTCCAACATTATACTCATGTATAATAATTAATTTGACCATAGAAATGGTAAGAAAATGCTCACTTCTAGAAGTTCTTGACCTGGTTCAAGGAGTAGAATCAGCTATGTACTTTGACTTTTTAATGACTCTATGGCGCAAGCTTCCAAGCATTTTTATACTCTGAAAACATGTTATCCATCTATATTCTCGTGTCTAATAACTAATTTGACCGTAAAAATGGCAAGAAAATGCTCCCTTCAAGGAGTTCTTGACCTGGCTCACGTAGTGGAATCAACTATGCACTTTGACTTTTTAATGACTCTATGGTGCAAGCTTCCTAGCATTTTTATACTCAGAAAAAATGTTCTCCAACTATATTCTCATGTCTTAAAACTAATTTGACCATAAAAATGGCAAAAAAATTCTCACTTCAATGAGTTCTTGACCTGGCTCGTGGAGTAGAATCAGCTCTGCACTGTGTGTTTTTAGTGATTCTATGGTGCAAGCTTCGTAGCAGTTATATACTCCGAAAACATGTTTTCCAACAATATACTCATGTATAATAACTAATTTGACCAAAAAAATGGTAAGAAAATGCTCACTTCAAGGAGTTCTTGACCTGATTCAAGGAGTAGAATTAGTTCTGCACTTTGAATTTTTAATGATTCTATGGCACAAGCTTCCTAGCATTTTTATACTCTAAAAACATGTTATCCAACTATATTCTCGTGTCTAATAACTAATTTGACCATAAAAATGACAAGAAAATGCTCACTTCAAGGAGTTCTTGATCAGGCTCATAGTGTAGAATCAGCTATGCACTGTGAGTTTTTATTGACTCAATGGCGCAAGCTTCCTTGCATTTTTATAGTCTGAAAACATGTTCTCTAACTATATTCTCATGTCTAATAACTAATTTGACCATAAAAATATCAATAAAATACTCACTTCTTGGAGTTCTTGACATGACTCACGGAGTAGAATCAACTCTGCAATGTGTGTTTTTAGTGACTCTATGGCCCAAGCATTGTAGTAGTTATATACTCTAGAAATGTGTTCTCCAACTATATACTCATGTATAATAACTAATTTGACCATAAAAATGGTAAGAAAATGCTCACTTCAAGAAGTTTTTGACCTGGTTCAAGGAGTAGAATCAACTCTGCACTTTGACCTTTTAATGTCTCTATAGCGCAAGCTTCCTAGCATTTTTATACCCTAAAAACATGTTATCCATCTATATTCTCGTGTCTAATAACTAATTTGACCGTAAAAATGGCAAGAAAATGCCCCTTTAAGGAGTTCTTGACCTGGCTCACGCAGTAGAATCAACTCTGCACTTTGACTTTTTAATGACTCGATGGCGCAAGCTTCCTTGCATTTTTATACTCTGAAAACATGTTTTACAACTATATTCTCATGTCTAAAAACTAATTTGACCATAAAAATGGCAAAAAAATTCTCACTTCAAGGAGTTCTTGACCTGGCTCGTGGAGTAGAATCAGCTCTGCACTGTGTGTTTTTAGTGTCTCTGTGGTGCAAGCTTCGTAGCAGTTATATACTCAGAAAACATGTTCTCCAACTATATACTCATGTATAATAACTAATTTGACCATAAAAATGGTAAGAAAATGCTCGCTTCAAGGAGTTCTTGACCTGACTAAAGAAGTAGAATCAGTTCTGCACTTTGAATTTTTAATGACTCTATGGCGTAAGTTTCCTAGCATTTTTATACTCTAAAAACATGTTTTCCAACTATATTCTCGTGTCTAATAACTAATTTGACCATAAAAATGACAAGAAAATGCTCACTTCAAGGAGTTCTTGACCAGGCTCACAGTGTAGAATCAGCTATGCACTGTGAGTTTTTATTGACTCAATGGCGCAAGCTTCCTTGCATTTTTATAGTCTGAAAACATGTTCTCCAACTATATTCTCATGTCTAATAACTAATTTGACCATAAAAATATCAATAAAATACTCACTTCATGGAGTTCTTGACATGACTCACGGAGTAGAATCAGCTCTACAATGTGTGTTTTTAGTGACTCTATGGCGCAAGCGTCGTAGTAGTTATATATTCTAGAAATGTGTTCTCCAACTATATACTCATGTATAATAACTAATTTGACGATAAAAATGGTAAGAAAATGCTCACTTCAAGGAGTTCTTGACCTGACTCAAGGAGTAGAATCAGTTCTGCACCTTGACTTTTTAATGACTCTATGGCTTAAGCTTCCGTGCATTTTTATACTCTAAAAACATGTTTTCAAACTATATTCTCGTGTCTAATAACTAATTTGACCATAAAAATGACAAGAAAATGCTCACTTCAAGGAGTTCTTGACCAGGCTCACAATGTAGAATCAGCTATGCAGTGTGATATTGACTCAATGGTGCAAGCTTCCTTGCATTTTTATAGTCTGAAAACATGTTCTCCAACTATATTCTCATATCTAATAACTAATTTGACCATAAAAATATCAATAAAGTACTCACTTCATGGAGTTCTTGACATGACTCACGGAGTAGAATCAGCTCTGCAATGTGTGTTTTTTGTGACTCTATGGCGCAAGCGTCGTAGTAGTTATATACTCTAGAAATGTGTTCTCCAACTATATACTCATGTATAATAACTAATTTGACCATAAAAATGGTAAGAAAATGCTCACTTCATGAAGTTTTTGACCTGGTACAAGGAGTAGAATCAGCTCTGCACTTTCACTTTTTAATGACTCTATGGCGCAAGCTTCTTAGCATTTTTATACTCTGAAAACATGTTATCCATCTATATTCTCGTGTCTAATAACTAATTTGACTGTAAAAATGGCAAGAAAATGCCCCTTTAAGGAGTTCTTGATGTGGCTCACGCAGTAGAATCAACTCAGCACTTTGATTTTTTAATGACTCTATGGCGCAAGCTTCCTAATATTTTTATACTCTGAAAACATGTTCTCCAACTATATTCTCATGTCTAAAACTAATTTGACCATAAAAATGGCAAAAAAATTCTCACTTCAAGGAGTTCTAGACCTGGCTCGTGGAGTAGAATCAGCTCTGCACTGTGTGTTTTTAGTGTCTCTATGGTGCAAGCTTCGTAGCAGTTATATACTCAGAAAACATGTTCTCCAACTGTATACTCTTGTATAATAACTAATTTGACCATAAAAATGGTAAGAAAATGCTCACTTCAAGGAGTTCTTGACCTGACTCAAGGAGTAGAATCAGTTCTGCACTTTGACTTTTTAATGACTATGGCGCAGGCTTCCTAGTATTTTTATACTCTGAAAACATGTTATCCAACTATATTCTCGTATCTAATAATTAATTTGACTATAAAAATGACAAGAAAATGCCCACTTCAAGGAGTTCATGACTTGGCTCATGGAGTAGAAGCAACTCTACACTGTGTTTTTAGTATCTCGATGGTGCAAGCTTCGTAGCATTTATATACTCTGAAAACATGTTTTCCAACTATATACTCATGTATAATAACTAATTTGACTATAAAAATTGTAAGAAAATGCTCACTTCAAGGAGTTCATGACCTGGCTCAAGAAGTAGAATTAGCTCTGCACTTTGACTTTTTAATGACTATTTGCCGCAAGCTTCCTAGCATTTTTATATTCTTAAAACCTGTTATCCAACTATATTCTAATATCTAATAACTAATTTGACCATAAAAATGGATAGAAAATGCTCACTTTAAGGAGTTCTTGACCTGGCTCACGCAGTAGAATCTGCTCTACACTTTGACTTTTTAATGACTCTATGGCGCAAGTTTCCTAGCATTTTTATACTATGAAAACATGTTGTCCAACTATATTCTCATGTCGAAAAACTAATTTGACTATAAAATGGAAAGAAAATGCTCACTTCAAGGAGTTCTTACCTTGGCTCATGGAGTAGAATAAACTCTGCACTGTGTGTTTTTAGTGACTCTATGGTATAAGCTTCGTAGTAGTTACATACTCTGAAAACATGTTCTTCCACTATATACTCATGTATAATAACTAATTTGACCGTAAAAATGGTGAGAAAATGTTGATTTCAAGGAGTTCTTGACCTTGCTCACGGAATAGAATCAGCTCTACACTTTGAGTTTTTAGTGACTCTACGGTGCAAGCTTCCTAGAATTTTTATACACTGAAAATATGTTATCCAACTATATACTCATGTCTAATAACGAATTTTATCATAAAAATGACAAGAAAATGCTCGTTTCTAGGACTTCTTGACCAGGCTCACAGTGTAGAATCAGCTATGCACTGTGAGTTTTTTTTGACTCAATGGCGCAAGCTTCCTTGCATTTTTATAGTCTGAAAACTTGTTCTACAACAATATTCTCATGTCTATTAACTAATTTGACCATAAAAATATCAGTTAAATACTAACTTCATGGAGTTCATGACATGGCTTTGCAATGTGTGTTTTTAGTAACTCTATGGCACAAGCGTCGTAGTAGTTATATACTCTAGAAATGTGTTCTCCAACATTATACTCATGTATAATAATTAATTTGACCATAGAAATGGTAAGAAAATGCTCACTTCTAGAAGTTCTTGACCTGGTTCAAGGAGTAGAATCAGCTATGTACTTTGACTTTTTAATGACTCTATGGCGCAAGCTTCCTAGCATTTTTATACTCTGAAAACATGTTATCCATCTATATTCTCATGTCTAATAACTAATTTGACCGTAAAAATGGCAAGAAAATGCTCCCTTCAAGGAGTTCTTGACCTGCTCACGTAGTGGAATCAACTCTGCACTTTGACTTTTTAATGACTCTATGGCGCAAGCTTCCTAGCATTTTTATACTCAGAAAAAATGTTCTCCAACTATATTCTCATGTCTAAAAACTAATTTGACCATAAAAATAGCAAAAAAATTCTCACTTCAATGAGTTCTTGACCTGGCTCGTGGAGTAGAATCAGCTCTGCACTGTGTGTTTTTAGTGATTCTATGGTGCAAGCTTCGTAGCAGTTATATACTCCGAAAACATGTTTTCCAACTATATACTCATGTATAATAACTAATTTGACCAAAAAAATGGTAAGAAAATGCTCACTTCAAGGAGTTCTTGACCTGACTCAAGGAGTAGAATTAGTTCTGCACTTTGAATTTTTAATGATTCTATGGCGCAAGCTTCCTAGAATTTTTATACTCTATAAACATGTTATCCAACTATATTCTCGTGTCTAATAACTAATTTGACCATAAAAATGACAAGAAAATGCTCACTTCAAGGAGTTCTTGATCAGGCTCATAGTGTAGAATCAGCTATGCACTGTGAGTTTTTATTGACTCAATGGCGCAAGCTTCCTTGCATTTTTATAGTCTGAAAACATATTCTCCAACTATATTCTCATGTCTAATAACTAATTTGACCATAAAAATATCAATAAAATACTCACTTCATGGAGTTCTTGACATGACTCACGGAGTAGAATCAACTCTGCAATGTGTGTTTTTAGTGACTCTATGGCCCAAGCATCGTAGTAGTTATATACTCTAGAAATGTGTTCTCCAACTATATACTCATGTATAATAACTAATTTGACCATAAAATTGGTAAGAAAATGCTCACTTCAAGAAGTTTTTGACCTGGTTCAAGGAGTAGAATCAACTCTGCACTTTGACCTTTTAATGTCTCTATAGCGCAAGCTTCCTAGCATTTTTATACCCTAAAAACATGTTATCCATCTATATTCTCGTGTCTAATAACTAATTTGACCGTAAAAATGGCAAGAAAATGCCCCTTTAAGGAGTTCTTGACCTGGCTCACGGAGTAGAATCAACTCTGCACTTTGACTTTTTAATGACTCGATGGCGCAAGCTTCCTTGCATTTTTATACTCTGAAAACATGTTTTCCAACTATATTCTCATGTCTAAAAACTAATTTGACCATAAAAATGGCAAAAAAATTCTCACTTCAAGGAGTTCTTGACCTGGCTCGTGGAGTAGAATCAGCTCTGCACTGTGTGTTTTTAGTGTCTCTATGGTGTAGGCTTCGTAGCAGTTATATACTCAGAAAACATGTTCTCCAACTAAATACTCATGTATAATAACTAATTTGACCATAAAAATGGTAAAAAAATGCTCACTTCATGGAGTTCTTGACCTGACTCAAGGAGTAGAATCAGTTCTGCACTTTGAATTTTTAATGACTCTATGGCGTAAGTTTCCTAGCATTTTTATACTCTAAAAACATGTTTTCCAACTATATTCTCGTGTCTAATAACTAATTTGACCATAAAAATGACAAGAAAATGCTCACTTCAAGGAGTTTTTGACCAGGCTCACAGTGTAGAATCAGCTATGCACTGTGAGTTTTTATTGACTCAATGGCGCAAGCTTCCTTGTATTTTTATAGTCTGAAAACATGTTCTCCAACTATATTCTCATGTCTAATAACTAATTTGACCATAAAAATATCAATAAAATACTCACTTCATGGAGTTCTAAACATGACTCACGGAGTAGAATCAGCTCTGCAATGTGTGTTTTTAGTGACTCTATGGCGCAAGCGTCGTAGTAGTTATATACTCTAGAAATGTGTTCTCCAACTATATACTCATGTATAATAACTAATTTGACCATAAAAATGGTAAGAAAATGCTCACTTCAAGAAGTTTTTGACCTGGTTCAAGGAGTAGAATCAACTCTGCACTTTGACCTTTTAATGTCTCTATAGCGCAAGCTTCCTAGCATTTTTATACCCTAAAAACATGTTATCCATCTATATTCTCGTGTCTAATAACTAATTTGACCGTAAAAATGGCAAGAAAATGCCCCTTTAAGGAGTTCTTGACCTGGCTCACGCAGTAGAATCAACTCTGCACTTTGACTTTTTAATGACTCCATGGCGCAAGCTTCCTTGCATTTTTATACTCTGAAAACATGTTTTACAACTATATTCTCATGTCTAAAAACTAATTTGACCATAAAAATGGCAAAAAAATTCTCACTTCAAGGAGTTCTTGACCTGGCTCGTGGAGTAGAATCAGCTCTGCACTGTGTGTTTTTAGTGTCTCTGTGGTGCAAGCTTCGTAGCAGTTATATACTCAGAAAACATGTTCTCCAACTATATACTCATGTATAATAACTAATTTGACCATAAAAATGGTAAGAAAATGCTCGCTTCAAGGAGTTCTTGACCTGACTAAAGAAGTAGAATAAGTTCTGCACTTTGAATTTTTAATGACTCTATGGCGTAAGTTTCCTAGCATTTTTATACTCTAAAAACATGTTTTCCAACTATATTCTCGTGTCTAATAACTAATTTGACCATAAAAATGACAAGAAAATGCTCACTTCAAGGAGTTCTTGACCAGGCTCACAGTGTAGAATCAGCTATGCACTGTGAGTTTTTATTAACTCAATGGCTCAAGCTTCCTTGCATTTTTATAGTCTGAAAACATGTTCTCCAACTATATTCTCATGTCTAATAACTAATTTAACCATAAAAATATCAATAAAATACTCACTTCATGGAGTTCTTGACATGACTCACGGAGTAGAATCAGCTCTGCAATGTGTGTTTTTAGTGACTCTATGGCGCAAGCGTCGTAGTAGTTATATATTCTAGAAATGTGTTCTCCAACTATATACTCATGTATAATAACTAATTTGACCATAAAAATGGTAAGAAAATGCTCACTTCAAGGAGTTCTTGACCTGACTCAAGGAGTAGAATCAGTTCTGCACCTTGACTTTTTAATGACTCTATGGCTTAAGCTTCCGTGCATTTTTATACTCTAAAAACATGTTTTCAAACTATATTCTCATGTCTAATAACTAATTTGACCATAAAAATGACAAGAAAATGCTCACTTCAAGGAGTTCTTGAACAGGCTCACAATGTAGAATCAGCTATGCAGTGTGATATTGACTCAATGGTGCAAGCTTCCTTGCATTTTTATAGTCTGAAAACATGTTCTCCAACTATATTCTCATATCTAATAACTAATTTGACCATAAAAATATCAATAAAGTACTCACTTCATGGAGTTCTTGACATGACTCACGGAGTAGAATCAGCTCTGCAATGTGTGTTTTTTGTGACTCTATGGCGCAAGCGTCGTAGTAGTTATATACTCTAGAAATGTGTTCTCCAACTATATACTCATGTATAATAACTAATTTGACCATAAAAATGGTAAGAAAATGCTCACTTCATGAAGTTTTTGACCTGGTACAAGGAGTAGAATCAGCTCTGCACTTTCACTTTTTAATGACTCTATGGCGCAAGCTTCTTAGCATTTTTATACTCTGAAAACATGTTATCCATCTATATTCTCGTGTCTAATAACTAATTTGACTGTAAAAATGGCAAGAAAATGCCCCTTTAAGGAGTTCTTGATGTGGCTCACGCAGTAGAATCAACTCAGCACTTTGATTTTTTAATGACTCTATGGCGCAAGCTTCCTAATATTTTTATACTCTGAAAACATGTTCTCCAACTATATTCTCATGTCTAAAACTAATTTGACCATAAAAATGGCAAAAAAATTCTCACTTCAAGGAGTTCTAGACCTGGCTCGTGGAGTAGAATCAGCTCTGCACTGTGTGTTTTTAGTGTCTCTATGGTGCAAGCTTCGTAGCAGTTATATACTCAGAAAACATGTTCTCCAACTGTATACTCTTGTATAATAACTAATTTGACCATAAAAATGGTAAGAAAATGCTCACTTCAAGGAGTTCTTGACCTGACTCAAGGAGTAGAATCAGTTCTGCACTTTGACTTTTTAATGACTATGGCGCAGGCTTCCTAGTATTTTTATACTCTGAAAACATGTTATCCAACTATATTCTCGTATCTAATAATTAATTTGACTATAAAAATGACAAGAAAATGCCCACTTCAAGGAGTTCATGACTTGGCTCATGGAGTAGAAGCAACTCTACACTGTGTTTTTAGTATCTCGATGGTGCAAGCTTCGTAGCATTTATATACTCTGAAAACATGTTTTCCAACTATATACTCATGTATAATAACTAATTTGACTATAAAAATTGTAAAAAAATGCTCACTTCAAGGAGTTCATGACCTGGCTCAAGAAGTAGAATTAGCTCTGCACTTTGACTTTTTAATGACTATTTGCCGCAAGCTTCCTAGCATTTTTATATTCTTAAAACCTGTTATCCAACTATATTCTAATATCTAATAACTAATTTGACCATAAAAATGGATAGAAAATGCTCACTTTAAGGAGTTCTTGACCTGGCTCACGCAGTAGAATCTGCTCTACACTTTGACTTTTTAATGACTCTATGGCGCAAGTTTCCTAGCATTTTTATACTATGAAAACATGTTGTCCAACTATATTCTCATGTCGAAAAACTAATTTGACTATAAAATGGAAAGAAAATGCTCACTTCAAGGAGTTCTTACCTTGGCTCATGGAGTAGAATAAACTCTGCACTGTGTGTTTTTAGTGACTCTATGGTACAAGCTTCGTAGTAGTTACATACTCTGAAAACATGTTCTTCCACTATATACTCATGTATAATAATTAATTTGACCGTAAAAATGGTGAGAAAATGTTGATTTCAAGGAGTTCTTGACCTTGCTCACGGAATAGAATCAGCTCTACACTTTGAGTTTTTAGTGACTCTACGGTGCAAGCTTCCTAGAATTTTTATACACTGAAA
Organism: Pogostemon cablin; assembly: GCA_023678885.1. NCBI lineage: Eukaryota > Viridiplantae > Streptophyta > Magnoliopsida > Lamiales > Lamiaceae > Pogostemon > Pogostemon cablin. The sequence goes on along the minus strand of CM043004.1, from coordinate 6,604,807 downwards.
ATATGTTATCCAACTATATACTCATGTCTAATAACGAATTTTATCATAAAAATGACAAGAAAATGCTCGTTTCTAGGACTTCTTGACCAGGCTCACAGTGTAGAATCAGCTATGCACTGTGAGTTTTTTTTGACTCAATGGCGCAAGCTTCCTTGCATTTTTATAGTCTGAAAACTTGTTCTACAACAATATTCTCATGTCTATTAACTAATTTGACCATAAAAATATCAGTTAAATACTAACTTCATGGAGTTCATGACATGGCTTTGCAATGTGTGTTTTTAGTAACTCTATGGCACAAGCGTCGTAGTAGTTATATACTCTAGAAATGTGTTCTCCAACATTATACTCATGTATAATAATTAATTTGACCATAGAAATGGTAAGAAAATGCTCACTTCTAGAAGTTCTTGACCTGGTTCAAGGAGTAGAATCAGCTATGTACTTTGACTTTTTAATGACTCTATGGCGCAAGCTTCCTAGCATTTTTATACTCTGAAAACATGTTATCCATCTATATTCTCATGTCTAATAACTAATTTGACCGTAAAAATGGCAAGAAAATGCTCCCTTCAAGGAGTTCTTGACCTGCTCACGTAGTGGAATCAACTCTGCACTTTGACTTTTTAATGACTCTATGGCGCAAGCTTCCTAGCATTTTTATACTCAGAAAAAATGTTCTCCAACTATATTCTCATGTCTAAAAACTAATTTGACCATAAAAATAGCAAAAAAATTCTCACTTCAATGAGTTCTTGACCTGGCTCGTGGAGTAGAATCAGCTCTGCACTGTGTGTTTTTAGTGATTCTATGGTGCAAGCTTCGTAGCAGTTATATACTCCGAAAACATGTTTTCCAACTATATACTCATGTATAATAACTAATTTGACCAAAAAAATGGTAAGAAAATGCTCACTTCAAGGAGTTCTTGACCTGACTCAAGGAGTAGAATTAGTTCTGCACTTTGAATTTTTAATGATTCTATGGCGCAAGCTTCCTAGAATTTTTATACTCTAAAAACATGTTATCCAACTATATTCTCGTGTCTAATAACTAATTTGACCATAAAAATGACAAGAAAATGCTCACTTCAAGGAGTTCTTGATCAGGCTCATAGTGTAGAATCAGCTATGCACTGTGAGTTTTTATTGACTCAATGGCGCAAGCTTCCTTGCATTTTTATAGTCTGAAAACATATTCTCCAACTATATTCTCATGTCTAATAACTAATTTGACCATAAAAATATCAATAAAATACTCACTTCATGGAGTTCTTGACATGACTCACGGAGTAGAATCAACTCTGCAATGTGTGTTTTTAGTGACTCTATGGCCCAAGCATCGTAGTAGTTATATACTCTAGAAATGTGTTCTCCAACTATATACTCATGTATAATAACTAATTTGACCATAAAATTGGTAAGAAAATGCTCACTTCAAGAAGTTTTTGACCTGGTTCAAGGAGTAGAATCAACTCTGCACTTTGACCTTTTAATGTCTCTATAGCGCAAGCTTCCTAGCATTTTTATACCCTAAAAACATGTTATCCATCTATATTCTCGTGTCTAATAACTAATTTGACCGTAAAAATGGCAAGAAAATGCCCCTTTAAGGAGTTCTTGACCTGACTCAAGCAGTAGAATCAACTCTGCACTTTGACTTTTTAATGACTCGATGGCGCAAGCTTCCTTGCATTTTTATACTCTGAAAACATGTTTTCCAACTATATTCTCATGTCTAAAAACTAATTTGACCATAAAAATGGCAAAAAAATTCTCACTTCAAGGAGTTCTTGACCTGGCTCGTGGAGTAGAATCAGCTCTGCACTGTGTGTTTTTAGTGTCTCTATGGTGTAGGCTTCGTAGCAGTTATATACTCAGAAAACATGTTCTCCAACTAAATACTCATGTATAATAACTAATTTGACCATAAAAATGGTAAAAAAATGCTCACTTCATGGAGTTCTTGACCTGACTCAAGGAGTAGAATCAGTTCTGAACTTTGAATTTTTAATGACTCTATGGCGTAAGTTTTCTAGCATTTTTATACTCTAAAAACATGTTTTCCAACTATATTCTCGTGTCTAATAACTAATTTGACCATAAAAATGACAAGAAAATGCTCACTTCAAGGAGTTCTTGACCAGGCTCACAGTGTAGAATCAGCTATGCACTGTGAGTTTTTATTGACTCAATGGCGCAAGCTTCCTTGTATTTTTATAGTCTGAAAACATGTTCTCCAACTATATTCTCATGTCTAATAACTAATTTGACCATAAAAATATCAATAAAATACTCACTTCATGGAGTTCTAAACATGACTCACGGAGTAGAATCAGCTCTGCAATGTGTGTTTTTAGTGACTCTATGGCGCAAGCGTCGTAGTAGTTATATACTCTAGAAATGTGTTCTCCAACTATATACTCATGTATAATAACTAATTTGACCATAAAAATGGTAAGAAAATGCTCACTTCAAGAAGTTTTTGACCTGGTTCAAGGAGTAGAATCAACTCTGCACTTTGACCTTTTAATGTCTCTATAGCGCAAGCTTCCTAGCATTTTTATACCCTAAAAACATGTTATCCATCTATATTCTCGTGTCTAATAACTAATTTGACCGTAAAAATGGCAAGAAAATGCCCCTTTAAGGAGTTCTTGACCTGGCTCACGCAGTAGAATCAACTCTGCACTTTGACTTTTTAATGACTCCATGGCGCAAGCTTCCTTGCATTTTTATACTCTGAAAACATGTTTTACAACTATATTCTCATGTCTAAAAACTAATTTGACCATAAAAATGGCAAAAAAATTCTCACTTCAAGGAGTTCTTGACCTGGCTCGTGGAGTAGAATCAGCTCTGCACTGTGTGTTTTTAGTGTCTCTGTGGTGCAAGCTTCGTAGCAGTTATATACTCAGAAAACATGTTCTCCAACTATATACTCATGTATAATAACTAATTTGACCATAAAAATGGTAAGAAAATGCTCGCTTCAAGGAGTTCTTGACCTGACTAAAGAAGTAGAATAAGTTCTGCACTTTGAATTTTTAATGACTCTATGGCGTAAGTTTCCTAGCATTTTTATACTCTAAAAACATGTTTTCCAACTATATTCTCGTGTCTAATAACTAATTTGACCATAAAAATGACAAGAAAATGCTCACTTCAAGGAGTTCTTGACCAGGCTCACAGTGTAGAATCAGCTATGCACTGTGAGTTTTTATTAACTCAATGGCGCAAGCTTCCTTGCATTTTTATAGTCTGAAAACATGTTCTCCAACTATATTCTCATGTCTAATAACTAATTTAACCATAAAAATATCAATAAAATACTCACTTCATGGAATTCTTGACATGACTCACGGAGTAGAATCAGCTCTGCAATGTGTGTTTTTAGTGACTCTATGGCGCAAGCGTCGTAGTAGTTATATATTCTAGAAATGTGTTCTCCAACTATATACTCATGTATAATAACTAATTTGACCATAAAAATGGTAAGAAAATGCTCACTTCAAGGAGTTCTTGACCTGACTCAAGGAGTAGAATCAGTTCTGCACCTTGACTTTTTAATGACTCTATGGCTTAAGCTTCCGTGCATTTTTATACTCTAAAAACATGTTTTCAAACTATATTCTCGTGTCTAATAACTAATTTGACCATAAAAATGACAAGAAAATGCTCACTTCAAGGAGTTCTTGACCAGGCTCACAATGTAGAATCAGCTATGCAGTGTGATATTGACTCAATGGTGCAAGCTTCCTTGCATTTTTATAGTCTGAAAACATGTTCTCCAACTATATTCTCATATCTAATAACTAATTTGACCATAAAAATATCAATAAAGTACTCACTTCATGGAGTTCTTGACATGACTCACGGAGTAGAATCAGCTCTGCAATGTGTGTTTTTTGTGACTCTATGGCGCAAGCGTCGTAGTAGTTATATACTCTAGAAATGTGTTCTCCAACTATATACTCATGTATAATAACTAATTTGACCATAAAAATGGTAAGAAAATGCTCACTTCATGAAGTTTTTGACCTGGTACAAGGAGTAGAATCAGCTCTGCACTTTGACTTTTTAATGACTCTATGGCGCAAGCTTCTTAGCATTTTTATACTCTGAAAACATGTTATCCATCTATATTCTCGTGTCTAATAACTAATTTGACTGTAAAAATGGCAAGAAAATGCCCCTTTAAGGAGTTCTTGATGTGGCTCACGCAGTAGAATCAACTCAGCACTTTGATTTTTTAATGACTCTATGGCGCAAGCTTCCTAATATTTTTATACTCTGAAAACATGTTCTCCAACTATATTCTCATGTCTAAAAACTAATTTGACCATAAAAATGGCAAAAAAATTCTCACTTCAAGGAGTTCTAGACCTGGCTCGTGGAGTAGAATCAGCTCTGCACTGTGTGTTTTTAGTGTCTCTATGGTGCAAGCTTCGTAGCAGTTATATACTCAGAAAACATGTTCTCCAACTGTATACTCTTGTATAATAACTAATTTGACCATAAAAATGGTAAGAAAATGCTCACTTCAAGGAGTTCTTGACCTGACTCAAGGAGTAGAATCAGTTCTGCACTTTGACTTTTTAATGACTATGGCGCAGGCTTCCTAGTATTTTTATACTCTGAAAACATGTTATCCAACTATATTCTCGTATCTAATAACTAATTTGACTATAAAAATGACAAGAAAATGCCCACTTCAAGGAGTTCATGACTTGGCTCATGGAGTAGAAGCAACTCTACACTGTGTTTTTAGTATCTCGATGGTGCAAGCTTCGTAGCATTTATATACTCTGAAAACATGTTTTCCAACTATATACTCATGTATAATAACTAATTTGACTATAAAAATTGTAAGAAAATGCTCACTTCAAGGAGTTCATGACCTGGCTCAAGAAGTAGAATTAGCTCTGCACTTTAACTTTTTAATGACTATTTGCCGCAAGCTTCCTAGCATTTTTATATTCTGAAAACCTGTTATCCAACTATATTCTAATATCTAATAACTAATTTGACCATAAAAATGGATAGAAAATGCTCACTTTAAGGAGTTCTTGACCTGGCTCACGTTGTAGAATCAACTCTGTGGCGCAAGCTTCCTAGCATTTTTATACTCTGAAAACATGTTCTCCAACTATATTCTCATGTCTAAAAACTAATTTGACCATAAAAATGGCAAAAAAATTCTCACTTCAAGGAGTTCTTGACCTGGCTCGTGGAGTAGAATCAGCTCTGCACTGTGTGTTTTTAGTGTCTCTGTGGTGCAAGCTTCGTAGCAGTTATATACTCAGAAAACATGTTCTCCAACTATATACTCATGTATAATAACTAATTTGACCATAAAAATGGTAAGAAAATGCTCACTTCAAGGAGTTCTTGACCTGACTCAAGGAGTAGAATCAGTTCTGCACTTTGACTTTTTAATGACTCTATGGCGCAAGCTTCCTAGTATTTTTATACTCTGAAAACATGTTATCCAACTATATTCTCGTATTTAATAACTAATTTGACTATAAAAATGACAAGAAAATGCTCACTTCAAGGAGTTCATGACTTGGCTCATGGAGTAGAATCAGCTCTGCACTGTGTGTTTTTAGTATCTCGATGGTGCAAGCTTCGTAGCATTTATATACTCTAAAAACATGTTCTCCAACTATATACTCATGTATAATAACTAATTTGACTATAAAAATTGTAAGAGAATGCTCACTTCAAGGAGTTCTTGACCTAGCTCAAGAAGTATAATTAGCTCTGCACTTTGACATTTTAATGACTATTTGCCATAAGCTTCCTAGCATTTTTATATTTTAAAAACCTGTTATCCAACTATATTCTAATGTCTAATGACTAATTTTACCATAAAAATGGCTAGAAAATGCTCACTTTAAGGAGTTCTTGACCTGGCTCACGCAGTAGAATCAGCTCTGCACTTTGACTTTTTAATGACTCTATGGCGCAAGTTTCCTAGCATTTTTATACTCTGAAAACATGTTTTCCAACTATATTCTCATGTCGAAAAACTAATTTGACTATAAAAATGGAAAGAAAATGCTAACTTCAAGGAATTCTTGACCTGGCTCATGGAGTAGAATCAACTCTGCACTATATGTTTTTAGTGACTCTATGGTACAAGCTTCGTAGTAGTTACATACTCTGAAAACATGTTCTTCCGCTATATACTCATGTATAATAACTAATTTGACCATAAAAATGGTGAGAAAATGCTGACTTCAAGGAGTTCTTGACCTTGCTCACGGAATAGAATCAGCTCTACACTTTGAGTTTTTAGTGACTCTACGGTGCAAGCATCATAGAATTTTTATACTCTAAAAATATATTATCCAACTATATCCTCATGTCTAATAACTAATTTGATCATAAAAATGACAAGAAAATGCTCAATTCTAGGACTTCTTGACCAGGCTTACAGTGTAGAATCAGCTATGCACTGTGAGTTTTTTTTTTACACAATGGCGCAAGCTTCCTTGCATTTTTATAGTCTAAAAATATGTTCTCCGACTATATTCTCATGTCTAATAACTAAATTGACCAAAAAAATATCAATAAAATCTCACTTCATGGAGTTCTTGACATGACTCACGGAGTAGAATCAACTCTGCAATGTGTGTTTTTAGTGACTCTATGGCGCAACGATCGTAGTAGTTATATACTCTAGAAATGTGTTCTCCAACTATATACTCATGTATAATAACTAATATGACCATAAAAATGGTAAGAAAATGCCCACTTCAAAAAGTTTTTGACTTGGTTCAAAGAGTAGAATCAGCTCTGCACTTTGACTTTTTAATGACTCTATGGCACAAGCTTCCTAGCATTTTTATACTCTGAAAACATGTTATCCATCTATATTCTCGTGTCTAATTACTAATTTGATCGTAAAAAAGGCAAGAAAATGCCCCTTTAAGGAGTTCTTGACTTGGCTCACGTAGTAGAATCAACTCTGCACTTTGACTTTTTAAAGACTCTATGGCGCAAGCTTCCTAGCATTTTTATACTTTGAAAACATGTTCTCCAACTATATTCTCATGTCTAAAAACTAATTTGACCATAAAAATGGCAAAAAAATTCTCACTTCATGGAGTTCTTGACCTGGCTCGTGGAGTAGAATCAGCTCTGCACTGTGTGTTTTTAGTGTCTCTATGGTGCAACCTTCAGAGCAGTTATATACTCAGAAATCATGTTCTCCAACTATATACTCATGTATAATAACTAATTTGACCTTAAAAATGATAAGAAAATGCTCACTTCAAGGAGTTCTTGACCTGACTCAAAGAGTAGAATCAGTTCTGCACTTTGACTTTTTAATGACTCTACGGCACAAGATTCCTAGCATTTTTATACTCTGAAAACATGTTCTCCAACTATATTCTCATGTCTAAAAACTAATTTGACCATAAAAATGGCAAAAAAATTCTCACTTAAAGGATTTCTTGACCTGGTTCGTGAAGTAGAATCAGCTCTGCACTGTGTGTTTTTAGTGTCTCTATTGTGCAAGCTTTGTAGCAGTTATATACTCAGAAAACATGTTCTCCAACTATATACTCATGTATAATAACTAATTTGACCATAAAAATGGTAAGAAAATGCTCACTTCAAGGAGTTCTTGACCTGACTCAAAGAGTAGAATCAGTTCTGCACTTTGACTTTTTAATGACTCTACGGCACAAGATTCCTAGCATTTTTATACTCTGAAAACATGTTCTCCAACTATATTTTCATGTCTAAAAACTAATTTGACCATAAAAATGGCAAAAAAATTCTCACTTAAAGGATTTCTTGACCTGGCTCGTGAAGTAGAATCAGCTCTGCACTGTGTGTTTTTAGTGTCTCTATGGTGCAAGCTTCGTAGCAGTTATATACTCAGAAAACATGTTCTCCAACTATATACTCATGTATAATAACTAATTTGACCATAAAAATGGTAAGAAAATGCTCACTTCAAGGAGTTCTTGACCTGACTCAATGAGTAGAATCAGTTCTGCATTTTGACTTTTTAATGACTCTATGGCGCAAGCTTCCTAGTATTTTTATACTCTGAAAACATGTTATCCAACTATATTCTCGTATTTAATAACTAATTTGACTATAAAAATGACAAGAAAATGCTCACTTCAAGGAGTTCATGACTTGGCTCATGGAGTAGAATCAGCTCTGCACTGTGTGTTTTTAGTATCTCGATGGTGCAAGCTTCGTAGCATTTATATACTCTAAAAACATGTTCTCCAACTATATACTCATGTATAATAACTAATTTGACTATAAAAATTGTAAGAAAATGCTCACTTCAAGGAGTTCTTGACCTGGCTCAAGAAGTAGAATTAGCTCTGCACTTTGACTTTTTAATGACTATTTGGCATAAGCTTCCTAGCATTTTTATATTCTAAAAACCTGTTATCCAACTATATTCTAATGTCTAATAACTAATTTGACCATAAAAATGGCTAGAAAATGCTCACTGTAAGGAGTTCTTGAGCTGGCTCACGCAGTAGAATCAGCTCTGCACTTTGACTTTTTAATGACTCTATTGCGCAAGTTTCCTAGAATTTTTATACTCTAAAAACATGTTTTCCAACTATATTCCCATGTCGAAAAACTAATTTGACTACAAAAATGGAAAGAAAATGCTAACTTCAAGGAGTTCTTGACCTGGCTCATGGAGTAGAATCAACTCTACACTGTGTGTTTTTAGTGACTCTATGGTACAAACTTCGTAGTAGTTACATACTCTGAAAACATGTTCTTCTGCTATATACTCATGTATAATAACTAATTTGACCATAAAAATGGTAAGAAAATGCTCACTTCAAGGAGTTCTTGACCTGGCTCACACTGTAGAATCAACTCTGCACTTTGACTTTTTAATGACTCTATGGCGCAAGCTTCCTAGCATTTTTATACTCTGAAAACATGTTCTCCAACTATATTCTCATGTCTAAAAACTAATTTGACCATAAAAATGGCAAAAAAATTCTCACTTCAAGGAGTTCTTGACCTGGCTCGTGGAGTAGAATCAGCTCTGCACTGTGTGTTTTTAGTGTCTCTATGGTGCAAGCTTCATAGCAGTTATATACTCAGAAAACATGTTCTCCAACTATATACTCATGTATAATAACTAATATGACCATAAAAATGGTAAGAAATTGCTCACTTCAAGGAGTTCTTGACCTGACTCAAGGAGTAGAATCAGTTCTGCACTTTGACTTTTTAATGACTCTATGGCGCAAGCTTCCTAGTATTTTTATACTCTGAAAACATGTTATCCAACTATATTCTCGTATTTAATAACTAATTTGAATATAAAAATGACAAGAAAATGCTCACTTCAAGGAGTTCTTGACTTGGCTCATGGAATAGAATCAGCTCTGCACTATGGGTTTTTAGTATCTCGATGGTGCAAGCTTCGTAGCATTTATATACTCTGAAAATATGTTCTCCAACTATATACACATGTATAATAACTAATTTGACTAAAAAATTGTAAGAAAATGCTCAATTCAAGGAGTTCTTGACCTGGCTCAAGAAGTAGAATTAGCTCTGCACTTTGACTTTTTAATGACTATTTGGCGCAAGCTTCCTAGCATTTTTATATTCTGAAAACATGTTATCCAACTATATTCTCATGTCTAATAACTAATTTGACCATAAAAATGGTTATAATATGCTCACTTTAAGGAGTTCTTGACCTGGCTCACGTAGTAGAATCAGCTCTGCACTTTGACTTTTTAATTACTCTATGGCGCAAGTTTTCTAGCATTTTTATATTCTGAAAACATGTTGTCCAACTACATTCTCATGTCGAAAAACTAATTTGACTATAAAATTGGAAAGAAAATGCTCACTTCAAGGAGTTCTTGACCTGGCTCATGGAGTAGAATCAACTCTGCACTGTGTGTTTTTAGTGACTCTATGGTACAAGCTTCGTAGTAGTTACATACTCTGAAAACATGTTCTCCCGCTATATACTAATGTATAATAACTAATTTGACCATAAAAATGGTGAGAAAATGCTGGCTTCAAGGAGTTCTTGACCTTGCTCACGGAATAGAATCAGCTCTACACTTTGAGTTTTTAGTGACTCTACGGTGCAAGCTTCCTAAGATTTTTATACTCTGAAAATATGTTATCCAACTATAACCTCATGTCAATAACTAATTTGATCATAAAAATGATAAGAAAATGCTCATTTCTAGGACTTCTTGACCAGGCTCATAATGTAGAATCAGCTATGCACTGTGAGTTTTTTGACTCAATGGCGCAAGCTTCCTTGCATTTTTAAAGTCTGAAAACATGTTATCCATTTATATTCTCATGTCTAATAACGAATTTGACCATAAAAATATCAATAAAATACTCACTTCATGGAGTTCTTGACATGGCTCACGGAGTAGAATCAGCTCTGCAATGTGTGTTTTTAGTGACTCTATGGCGCAAGCGTCGTAGTAGTTATATACTCTAGAAATGTGTTCTCCAACTATATACTCATGTATAATAACTAATTTGACCATAGAAATGGTAAGAAAATGCTCACTTCAAGAAGTTCTTGACCTGGTTCAAGGAGTAGAATCAACTCTGCACTTTGACTTTTTAATGACTCTATGTCGCAAGTTTCCTAGCATTTTTATACTCTGAAAACTTGTTATCCATCTATATTCTCGTGTCTAATAACTAATTTGACCATAAAAATGGCAAGAAAATGCTCCATTTAAGGAGTTCTTGACTGGGCTCATGGAGTAGAATCAGATCTGCACTGTGTGTTTTTAGTGACTCTATGGTACAAGCTTCGTAGTAGTTATATCCTCTGAAAACATGTTCTCCCGCTATATACTCATGTATAATAACTAATTTTACCATAAAAATGGTGAGAAAATGCTAACTTCAAGGAGTTCTTGACCTTGCTCACGGAATAAATTCAGCTCTACACTTTGAGTTTTTAGTGACTCTATGGTGCAAGCTTCCTAGAATTTTTATACTCTAAAAATATGATATCCAACTATATCCTCATGTCTAATAACTAATTTTATCATAAAAATGACAAGAAAATGCTCACTTCTAGGACTTCTTGACTAGGTTCACAGTGTAGAATCAACTATGCACTGCGAGTTTTTATTGACTCAATGGTGCAAGTTTCCTTGCATTTTTATAGTCTGAAAACATGTTCTCCGACTATATTCTCATGTCTAATAACTAATTTGACCATAAAAATATCCAAAAAATACTCACTTCATGGAGTTCTTGACATGGCTCACAGAGTAGATTCAACTCTGCAATGTGTGTTTTTAGTGACTCTATGGCGCAAGCGTCGTAGTAGTTATATACTCTAGAAATGTGTTCTCCAACTATATACTCATGTATAATAACTAATTTGACCATAAAAATGGTAAGAAAATGATCACTTCAAGAAGTTCTTGTCCTGGTTCAAGGAGTAGAATCAGCTCTGCATTTTGACTTTTTAATGACTCTATTGCGCAAGCTTCCAAGCATTTTTATACTCTGAAACATGTTATCCATCTATATTCTCGTATCTAATAACTAATTTGACCGTAAAAATGGCAAGAAAATGCTCCCTTTAAGGAGTTCTTGACCTGGCTCACGCTGTAGAATCAACTCTGCACTTTGACTTTTTAATGACTCTATGGCGTAAGCTTCCTAGCATTTTTATACTCTGAAAGTATGTTCTCCAACTATATTCTCATGTCTAAAAACTAATTTGACCATAAAAATGGCAAAAAAATTCTCACTTCAAGGAGTTCTTGACCTGGCTCGTGGAGTAGAATCACCTCTGCACTGTGTGTTTTTAGTGTGTCTATGGTGCAAGCTTCGTAGCAGTTATATACTCAGAAAACATGTTCTCCAACTATATACTCATGTATAATAACTAATTTTACCATAAAAATGGTAAGAAAATGCTCTCTTCAAGGAGTTCTTGACCTGACTCAAGGAGTAGAATCAGTTCTGCACTTTGACTTTTTAATGACTCTATGGCGCAAGCTTCCTAGCATTTTTATGCTCTGAAAACATGTTATACAACTATATTATCATGTCTAATAACTAATTTGACCATAAAAATGACAAGAAAATGCTCACTTTAAGGAGTTCTAGACCTGGCTCATAGAGTAGAATCAACTCTGCACTATGTGTTTTTAGTGTCTCTATGGTGCAAGTTTCGTAGCATTTATATACTCTGAAAACATGTTCTCCAACTATATACTCATGTATAATAACTAATTTGACCATAAAAATGGAAAGAAAATTCTCACTTCAAGGAGTTCTTGACCTGGCTCACGGAGTAAACTCAGCTCTGCACTTTGAGTTTTTTGTGACTCTATGGTGCAAGCTTCCTTGCATTTTTATAAATTGAAAACATGTTCTCCAACTATATTTCTCATATCTAATAACTAATTTGACCATAAAAATATAAATGTAAATGATGTTAGTCTAAAAAATTCTCTCACTAGAATTTTCTCCTACCTCTCTCTAAAATCCCTAGCCGCCTGCTATGTCCATATCTTCTTCTTTCCAACGACGGGATGCTGGCCACACATCGTCACCTTCACCATGACAGTCTTTCATGGAGGCTGTTCGTAGTGGGTCCCCTTATGGCTTGCCTCCCTTGGCTGCGAACTTACATTCGACTCTCTCTCGTAGTTGGAGTGATCGCCCTCCATTCGATTCATCACATTAGGGATCTGATTTTGCTGCTTTAATGAAGTCCCTCAAAGAATCATCACAAGAAATCTTCCCTTCATGAAAATAGAGTTGGGAATCTCGATTTCAATTGAAGATTCATATCTCAATTTCATATCTGACCTCTGCTCCTCTTTCTTCATCGCTTGAATCTTTATGGATAAAGGGCAGAAGCCTATCGCCTTGAACATTCTCAATCAGAAACTTTCAATCCTATGGGAAACATCTCGCGTTCATACCATTTCCCTGGGTAAAGGTTTTTACAATGTGTTTGTTGCTAATTCGATTTTCAAACAGCGCATTTGAAGAAACGGTGGTTTGATTTTGAGATTGGAAAAATCAGAGCTATGAAATGGATTCCATTTTTCATCCCTTACAAAGCCAAGACTTCTGTTGTTCCTGTTTGGATCAGAATCTTCAAGTTTTCCTTCGAGCTATGGTCAGAACGTGTGTTGCTATCTGTCGCCTCTGCCATTGGTTCCGCAGCACGTATTGACGATCGGGATTTGAATGGTTCTATAGGTCATTTTGCCCACATTTTGGTTGATTTTTATTTACAAGATCCATTGCCTGACCACATTAACATTGAAGCTTCTTCACACATTCTTCCCGTTTCAATTGGATATGAGCACTTGCTGGATTTTTGTGAAGTTTGCACTACTCTGGGCCATGTGGCATCAGATTGCATGCAAAGACTTATTCCTTAGGGTGTCATAAGAGAAGAGTTGAAGAAGCTGGGCTTTCTGCCCAACAACAAAATGATTGGATGCCGAAACATGCTGCTGATCCTACAGAGAATGCTATTAATACCTTTGAGAATCAGATTCTTTCTATTACTAGGGATGCTGTTGAGAGTTCATTGCCTGTGCAATCTACTGGGGTTGCTCCAAGGGACACGAACACGGCTACCTCTTCACATCAGGGTCAGATTTTCAACAGGTTTAATATGCTTGATCATCATGATGGTCGACTTGTTCGGCTAATGAAAATTGGAAGGAAGTCCCTTCTTCCCGTCATCATCAAGTTGCAGGGGCTCATACAATTGCTCCTGCTATGGAATTAAATAATAAATTTCAGGCACTTGACATGGGTTTAGATCCTTTGTCCATTCTTGATACTGTTTCATCTCAGGACCTTGCTATTCCATTGAACAAAGAATCTATAGGTTTGAGAGATGATGCCTCCCATGGCATTGTCGAGGAACAACGAGTTCCCAGGGGCAATTAGTTGATCATGCAGCTTCTTCCATCCACATTCACTCACCTTCCAAGGGGAAGGGAATTGCAGATGAACCCTTTGCTCTTGGTATTCAAGTTGATCCCACACCTAGTGGGGAAAACATTGTTTCTACTCAGAATGCAGCCCTTACGGCTGAGGACAGTCTTGCCACCCAGGATGTTCTTATTAATGAGAATGCTGATTTAGCAGCCTCTCCTGCTGTTCTTATCGAGGCTTTGCGCGCCATTTTAGCACATAATCAAAATGCTTCACCCAATTTAGGAATGCAATCTTTTACAAGTTGGGCACTTCCTGTAACTGAGGCTGCCTATATTTTCAATGAGCCTAAAACATCATTTCAAGAACTCGCTGAGGAGTTTCCGCCTCTTCACAGCAATGCTATCAATCCGAAGAAATGTAAACACAATAAGAATATTTTTCAGCCAGACTCTAGACCAAATACGCGATCTCAGGCGAAGCTAAATCCCCCACGGGACTCGATGGATTAAACTAAGAGAAGAACAAAAAGGAATAATTTTAGAGTGTGTTCTTAGTTTTATATTTATTGCCTTTTTGGCTCTCTATTTTTGGACCGACTGTTTGGTCCATTATTAGGCTTTGCCTTCCCCACAACATCTTTTTTGTCTTGTATCATGTTCACTCTTCTTTTTTATAATATTGCCTATTAACTAATTTGACCATAAAAATGGCAAGAAAATGCACATTTCAAGGAGTTCTTGACCTGACTCACGGAGTAGAATCAGCTCTACACTGTGTCTTTTTAGTGACTTTACGGTACAAGCTTCGTAGCAGTTATATACTCTGAAAACATGTTCTCCAACTATATAATCAAGTATAATAACTAATTTGACCATAAAAATGTTAAGAAAATGCTAACTTCAAGGAGTTCTTGACCTTGCTCACGGAATAGAATCAGCTCTACACTGTGAGTTTTTAGTAACTCTACGGTGCAGGCTTCCTAGTATTTTATACACTTAAAACATGTTATCCAACTATATTCTCGTGTATAATAACCAATTTGACCATAAAAATGACAAGAAAATGCTAACTTCTAGGACTTCTTGACCAGACTCAAAGAGCAGAATCAGCTATGCACTGTGAGTTTTTAGTAAGTCAATGGCGCAAGCTACCTTGTATTTTTATAGTCTGAAAACATGTTCTCCAACTATATTCTCATGTCTAATAACATTTGACCATAAAAATGTCAAGAAAATGCTCACTTCATGGAGTTCTTGACCTGGCTCACGGAGTAGAATCAGCTCTGAACTTTGACTTTTTAATGACTCTATGGCGCCAGCTTCCTAGCATTTTTATACTTTGAAAACACGTTATAAAACTATATTCTCTTGTCTAATAATAAATTTGACCATAAAAATTTCAAGAAAATGCTCACTTTAAGGAGTTCTTGACCTTGCTCACGTAGTAGAATCAGCTCTGCACTTTGACTTTTTAATGACTCAATGGCGCAAGCTTCATAGCATTTTTATACATAGAAAACATTTTCTCCAACTATATTCTCATGTCTAAAAACAATTTTGACCATAAAAATGGCAAGAAAATGCTCACTTCAGGGAGTTTTGACCTGGATCATGGAGTAGAATTAGCTCTGTAAAGTGTGTTTTTAGTGTCTCTATGGTGCTTGCTTTGTAGCCATTATATACGCTAAAAACATGTTCTCCAACTATATAGTCATGTATAGTAACTAATTTGACCATAAATATGGTAAAAAATGCTCACTTCAAGGAGTTCTTGACCTGACTCTAGGAGTAGAATCAGATCAGCACTTTGACTTTTTAATGACTCTATGGCGCAAGCTTCCTAGCATTTTTATACTCTGAAAACATGTTATCCAACTATATTCTTGTGTCTAATAACTAATTTGACCATAAAAATGGCAAGAAAATGCTCACTTAAAGGAACTTTTGACCTAGCTCACGCAGTAGAATAAGCTCTGCATTTTGACTTTTTAATGACTCTATGGCGCAAGTTTCCTAGCATTTTTATACTCTGAAAACATATTCTCCAACTATATTCTCATGTCAAAAAACTAATTTGACCATAAAAATACCAAGAAAATGCTCACTTCAAGGAGTTCTTGACCTGGCTCATGGAGTAGAATCAGCTCTGCACTGTGTGTTTTTAGTGTGTCTATGGTGCAAGCTTCGTAGTAGTTATATACTCTAAAAACATGTTCTGCAACTATATAGTCATGTATAATAACTAATTTGACCATAAAAATGGAATGAAAATGCTCACTTCAAGGAGTTCTTGACCTGGCTCACGGAGTAGACTCAGCTCTGCACTTTTAGTTTTTAGTGACTCTACGGTGCAAGCTTCCTAACATTTTTATAATCTGAAAAAATGTTTGTCTAACTATATTCTCATGTCTAATAACTAATTTGACCATAAAAATGGCAAGAAAATGCTCACTTCAAGGAGTTCTCGACCTGACACACGGAGTAGAATCAGCTCTACACTTTGTGTATTTAGTAACTCTATGGTGCAAGTTTCGTAGCAGTTATATACTCTGAAAACATGTTCTCCAACTATATACTCATGTATAATAACTAATTTGACCATAAAAATGGTAAGAAAATGCTCACTTCAAGGAGTTCTTGACCTATCTCTCGGTGTAGAATCAACTCTACCCTATGAGTTTTTAGAGACTCTACAGTGCAGGCTTTCTAGCATTTTTATACTCTGAGAACATGTTATCCAACTATATTCTCGTGTATAATAACTAATTTGACCATAAAAATGATAAGAAAATGCTCACTTTAAGGAGTTCTTGACCTGGCTCACGAAGTAGAATCAGCTCTGCACTTTGACTTTTTAATGACTCTATGGTGCAAGCTTCCTAGCATTTTTATAGTCTGAAAATATGTTTTCCAACTATATTCTCATGTCTAATAACTAATTTTACCATAAAAATGTCAAGAAAATGCTCTCTTCAAGGAGTTCTTGACCTGGCTCATGGAGTAGAATCAGCTCTGCGCTGTGTGTTTTTAGTGTCTCTATGGTGCAAACTTCGTAGCATTTACATACTCTAAAAATATCTTTTTCATCTATATACTCATGTATAATAACTAATTTGACCATAAAAATGGAAAGAAAATGCTCACTTCAAGGAGTTCATGATCTGGCTCACGGAGTAGACTCAACTCTGCACTTTGAGTTTTTAATGACGCTACGGTGCAAGATTCCTAGTATTTTTATAATCTAAAAACATGTTCTCCAACTATATTCTCATGTCTAATAACTAATTTGACCATAAAAATGGCAAGAAAATGCTCACTTCAAGAAGTTCTTGACCTGGCACACGGAGTAGAATCAACTCTGAACTATGAGTTTTTAGTGACTCTATGGTGCAGGCTTCCTAGCACTTTTATACTCTGACAATATGTTATCCAACTATATTCTCGTGTCTAATAACTAATTTGACCATAAAAATTGCAAGAAAATGCTCACTTTAAGGAGTTAATGACCTTGCTCACGCAGTAGAATAAACTCTGCATTTTGACTTTTTAATGACTCTATGGCGCAAGTTTCCTAGCGTTTTTATACTCTAAAAACATATTCTCCAACATATATTCTCATGTCAAAAAACTAATTTGACCATAAAAATACCAAGAAAATGCTCACTTCAAGGAGCTTTTGACCTGGCTCATGGAGTAGAATCAGCTCTGCACTATGTGTTTTTAGTGTGTCTATGGTGCAAGCTTCGTAGTAGTTATATACTCTAAAAACATGTTCTGCAACTATATACTCATGTATAATAACTAATTTGACCATAAAAATGGAATGAAAATGCTCACTTCAAGGAGTTCTTGACCTGGCTCACAGAGTAGACTCAGCTATGCACTTTGAGTTTTTAGTGACTCTACGGTGCAAGCTCCCTAACATTTTTATAATCTAAAAAAATGTTTTACAACTATATTCTCATGTCTAATAACTAATTTGACCATAAAAATGGCAAGAAAATGCTCACTTCAAGGAGTTCTTGACTTGGCGCACGGAGTAGAATCAGCTCTACACTTTGTGTTTTTAGTGACTCTATGGTACAAGGTTCGTAGCAGTTATATACTCTGAAAACATGTTCTGCAACTATATATTCATGTATAATAATAATTTGACCATAAAAATGGTAAGAAAATGCTCACTTCAAGGAGTTCTTGACTTGTCTCACGGTGTAGAATCAACTCTACACTATGAGTTTTTAGTGACTCTACAGTGCAGGCTTCCTAGAATTTTTAGACTCTAAAAACATGTTATCCAACTATATTCTCGTGTCTAATAACTAATTTGACCATAAAAATGGCAAGAAAATGCTCACTTTAAGGAGTTCTTGACCTGGCTCACGAAGTAGAATCAGCTCTGCACTTTGACTTTTTAATGACTCTATGGCGAAGCTTCCTAGCATTTTTATTGTCTGAAAATATGTTTTCCAACTATATTCTCATGTCTAATAACTAATTTCACCATAAAAATGTCAAGAAAATGCTCACTTCAAGGAGTTCTTGACCAGGCTCATGGAGTAGAATCAGCTCTGCACTGTGTGTTTTTAGTGTCTCTATGGTGCAAGCTTCGTAGCAGTTATGTACTCTAAAAATATGTTCTTCATCTATATACTCATGTATAATAACTAATTTGACCATAAAAATGGAAAGAAAATGCTCACTTCAAGGAGTTCATGACCTGGCTCACGGAGTAGACTCAGCTCTGCACTTTGAGTTTTTAATGAAGCTACGGTGCAATCTTCCTAGTATTTTTATAATCTACAAACATGTTCTCCAAATATATTCTCATGTCTAATAACTAATTTGACCATAAAAATGGCAAGAAAATGCTCACTTCAAGAAGTTCTTGACCTGGCACACGGAGTAGAATTAACTCTGCATTAAGAGTTTTTAGTGACTCTATGGTGCAGGCATCCTAGAATTTTTTATACTCTGAAAATATGTTATCCAACTATATTCTCGTGTCTAATAAGTAATTTGACCATAAAAATTGAAAGAAAATGCTCACTTTAAGGAGTTCTTGACCTGGCTCACGCAGTAGAATAAGCTTTGCATTTAGACTTTTTAATGACTCTATGGCGCAAGTTTCCTAGCATTTTTATACTCTGAAAAACCTATTATCCAACCATATTCTCATGTCAAAAAACTTATTTGACCATAAAAATACCAAGAAAATGCTCACTTCATGGAGTTCTTGACCTGGCTCATGGAGTAGAATCAGCTCTGCACTGTGTGTTTTTAGTGTGTCTATGGTGCAAGCTTCGTAGTAGTTATATACTCTAAAAACATATTCTGCAACTATATACTCATGTATAATAACTAATTTGACCATAAAAATAGAAAGAAAATGCTCACTTCAAGGAGTTCTTGGACTGGCTCACGGAGTAGACTCAGCTCTGCACTTTGAGTTTTTAGTGAATCTGCGGTGCAAGCTTCCTAACATTTTTATAATCTAAAAAAATGTTATCCAACTATATTCTCATGTCTAATAACTAATTTGACCATAAAAATGGCAAGAAAATGCTCACTTCAAGGAGTTCTTGACCTGGCACACGGAGTAGAATCAGCTCTACACTTTGTGTTTTTAGTGAATCTATGGTACAAGTTTCGTAGCAGTTATATACTCTGAAAAAATGTTCTCCAACTAGATACTCATGTATAATAACTAATTTGACCATAAAAATGGTAAGAAAATGATCACTTCAAGGAGTTCTTGACCTGTATCACGGTGTAGAATCAACTCTACACTATGAGTTTTTAATGACTCTACAGTGCAGGCTTCCTAGCATTTTTATACTCTGAAAACATGTTATCCAATTATATTCTCGTGTCTAATAACTAATTTGACTATAAAAATGGCAAGAAAATGCTCACTTTAAGGAGTTCTTGACTTGGCTCACGAAGTAGAATCTGCTCTGCACTTTGACTTTTAATGACTCTATGGCGCAAGCTTCCTAGTATTTTTATACTCTGAAAACATGTTATCCAACTATATTCTCGTATTTAATAATTAATTTGAATATAAAAATGACAAGAAAATGCTCACTTCAAGGAGTTCTTGACTTGGCTCATGGAGTAGAATCAGCTCTGCACTATGGGTTTTTAGTATCTCGATGGTGCAAGCTTCGAAGAATTTATATACTCTAAAAACATGATCTCCAACTATATACTCATGTATAATAACTAATTTGACCATAAAAATGGTAAGAAAATGATCACTTCAAGAAGTTCTTGACCTGGTTCAAGGAGTAGAATCAGCTCTGCATTTTGACTTTTTAATGACTCTATTGCGCAAGCTTCCAAGCATTTTTATACTCTAAAACATTTTATCCATCTATATTCTCGTATCTAATAACTAATTTGACCGTAAAAATGGCAAGAAAATGCTCCCTTTAAGGAGTTCTTGACCTGGCTCACGCTGTAGAATCAACTCTGCACTTTGACTTTTTAATGACTCTATGGCGTAAGCTTCCAAGCATTTTTATACTCTGAAAGCATGTTCTCCAACTATATTCTCATGTCTAAAAACTAATTTGACCATAAAAATGGCAAAAAAATTCTCACTTCAAGGAGTTCTTGACCTGGCTCGTGGAGTAGAATCACCTCTGCACTGTGTGTTTTTAGTGTGTCTATGGTGCAAGCTTCGTAGCAGTTATATACTCAGAAAACATGTTCTCCAACTATATACTCATGTATAATAACTAATTTTACCATAAAAATGGTAAGAAAATGCTCACTTCAAGGAGTTCTTGACCTGACTCAAGGAGTAGAATCAGTTCTGCACTTTGACTTTTTAATGACTCTATGGCGCAAGCTTCCTAGCATTTTTATACTCTGAAAACATGTTATCCAACTATATTCTCATGTATAATAACTAATTTGACCATAAAAATGACAAGAAAATGCTCACTTTAAGGAGTTCTAGACATGGCTCATGGAGTATAATCAACTCTGCACTATGTGTTTTTAGTGTCTCTATGGTGCAAGTTTCGTAGCATTTATATACTCTGAAAACATGTTCTCCGACTATATACTCATGTATAATAACTAATTTGACCATAAAAATGGAAAGAAAATGCTCACTTCAAGGAGTTCTTGACCTGGCTCACGGAGTAAACTCAGCTCTGCACTTTGAGTTTTTTGTGACTCTATGGTGCAAGCTTCCTTGCATTTTTATAAATTGAAAACATGTTCTCCAACTATATTTCTCATATCTAATAACTAATTTGACCATAAAAATATAAATGTAAATGATGTTAGTCTAAAAAATTCTCTCACTAGAATTTTCTCCTACCTCTCTCTAAAATCCCTAGCCGCCTGCTATGTCCATATCTTCTTCTTTCCAACGACGGGATGCTGGCCACACATCGTCACCTTCACCATGACAGTCTTTCATGGAGGCTGTTCGTAGTGGGTCCCCTTATGGCTTGCCTCCTTTGGCTGCGAACTTACATTCGGCTCTCTCTCGTAGTTGGAGTGATCGCCCTCCATTCGATTCATCACATCAGGGATCTGATTTTGCTGCTTTAATGAAGTCCCTCAAAGAATCATCACAAGAAATCTTCCCTTCATGAAAATTGAGTTGGGAATCTCGATTTCAATTGAAGATTCATATCTCAATTTCATATCTGACCTCTGCTCCTCTTTCTTCATCGCTTCAATCTTTATGGATAAAGGGCAGAAGCCTATCGCCTTGAACATTCTCAATCAGAAACTTTCAATCCTATGGGAAACATCTCGCGTTCATACCATTTCCCTGGGTAAAGGTTTTTACAATGTGTTTGTTGCTAATTCGATTTTCAAACAGCGCATTTGAAGAAACGGTGGTTTGATTTTAAGATTGGAAAAATCAGAGCTATGAAATGGATTCCATTTTTCATCCCTTACAAAGCCAAGACTTCTGTTGTTCCTGTTTGGATCAGAATCTTCAAGTTTTCCTTCGAGCTATGGTCAGAACGTGTGTTGCTATCTGTCGCCTCTGCCATTGGTTCCGCAGCACGTATTGACGATCGGGATTTGAATGGTTCTATAGGTCATTTTGCCCACATTTTGGTTGATTTTTATTTACAAGATCCATTGCCTGACCACATTAACATTGAAGCTTCTTCACACATTCTTCCCATTTCAATTGGATATGAGCACTTGCCGGATTTTTGTGAAGTTTGCACTACTCTGGGCCATGTGGCATCAGATTGCATGCAAAGACTTATTCCTTAGGGTGTCATAAGAGAAGAGTTGAAGAAGCTGGGCTTTCTGCCCAACAACAAAATGATTGGATGCCGAAACATGCTGCTGATCCTGCAGAGAATGCTATTAATACCTTTGAGAATCAGATTCTTTCTGTTACTAGGGATGCTGTTGAGAGGTCATTGCCTGTGCAATCTACTGGGTTGCTCTAAGGGACACGAACACGGCTACCTCTTCACATCAGGGTCAGATCTTCAACAGGTTTAATATGCTTGATCATCATGATGGTCGACTTGTTTCGGCTAATGAAAATTGGAAGGAAGTCCCTTCTTCCCGTCATCATCAAGTTGCAGGGGCTCATACAATTGCTCCTGCTATGGAATTAAATAATAAATTTCAGGCATTTGACATGGGTTTAGATCCTTTGTCCATTCTTGATACTGTTTCATCTCAGGACCTTGCTATTCCATTGAACAAAGAATCTGTAGGTTTGAGAGATGATGCCTCCCATGGCATTGTCTAGGAACAGCGAGTTCCCAGGGACAATTAGTTGATCATGCAGCTTCTTCCATCCACATTCACTCACCTTCAAGGGGAAGGGAATTGCAGATGAACCCTTTGCTCTTGGTATTCAAGTTGATCCCACACCTAGTGGGGAAAACATTGTTTCTACTCAGAATGCAGCCCTTACGGCTGAGGACAGTCCTGCCACCCAGGATGTTCTTATTAATGAGAATGCTGATTTAGCAGCCTCTCCTGCTGTTCTTATCGAGGCTTTGCGCGCCATTTTAGCACATAATCAAAATGCTTCACCCAATTTAGGAATGCAATATTTTACAAGTTGGGCACTTCCTGTAACTGAGGCTGCCTATATTTTCAATGAGCCTAAAACATCATTTCAAGAACTCGCTGAGGAGTTTCCGCCTCTTCACAGCAATGCTATCAATCCGAAGAAATGTAAACACAATAAGAATATTTTTCAGCCAGACTCTAGACCAAATACGCGATCTCAGGCGAAGCTAAATCCCCCACGGGACTCGATGGATTAAACTAAGAGAAGAACAAAAAGGAATAATTTTAGAGTGTGTTCTTAGTTTTATATTTATTGCCTTTTTGGCTCTCTATTTTTGGACCGACTGTTTGGTCCATTATTAGGCTTTGCCTTCCCCACAACATCTTTTTTCTCTTGTATCATGTTCACTCTTCTTTTTTATAATATTGCCTATTAACTAATTTGACCATAAAAATGGCAAGAAAATGCACATTTCAAGGAGTTCTTGACCTGACTCACGGAGTAGAATCAGCTCTACACTGTGTGTTTTTAGTGACTTTACGGTACAAGCTTCGTAGCAGTTATATACTCTGAAAACATGTTCTCCAACTATATAATCAAGTATAATAACTAATTTGACCATAAAAATGTAAAGAAAATGCTAACTTCAAGGAGTTCTTGACCTTGCTCACGGAATAGAATCAGCTCTACACTATGAGTTTTTAGTAACTCTACGGTGCAGGCTTCCTAGTATTTTATACACTTAAAACATGTTATCCAACTATATTCTCGTGTATAATAACCAATTTGACCATAAAAATGGCAAGAAAATGCTCACTTCAAGGAGTTCTTGACTTGGCGCACGGAGTAGAATTAGCTCTACACTTTGTGTTTTTAGTGACTCTATGGTACAAGGTTCGTAGCAGTTATATACTCTGAAAACATGTTCTGCAACTATATATTCATGTATAATAATAATTTGACCATAAAAATGGTAAGAAAATGCTCACTTCAAGGAGTTCTTGACCTGTCTCACGGTGTAGAATCAACTCTACACTATGAGTTTTTAGTGACTCTACAGTGCAGGCTTCCTAGAATTTTTAGACTCTAAAAACATGTTATCCAACTATATTCTCGTGTCTAATAACTAATTTGACCATAAAAATGGCAAGAAAATGCTCACTTTAAGGAGTTCTTGACCTGGCTCACGAAGTAGAATCAGCTCTGCACTTTGACTTTTTAATGACTCTATGGCGAAGCTTCCTAGCATTTTTATTGTCTGAAAATATGTTTTCCAACTATATTCTCATGTCTAATAACTAATTTCACCATAAAAATGTCAAGAAAATGCTCACTTCAAGGAGTTCTTGACCTGGCTCATGGAGTAGAATCAGCTCTGCACTGTGTGTTTTTAGTGTCTCTATGGTGCAAGCTTCGTAGCAGTTATGTACTCTAAAAATATATTCTTCATCTATATACTCATGTATAATAACTAATTTGACCATAAAAATGGAAAGAAAATGCTCACTTCAAGGAGTTCATGACCTGGCTCACGGAGTAGACTCAGCTCTGCACTTTGAGTTTTTAATGACGCTACGGTGCAATCTTCCTAGTATTTTTATAATCTACAAACATGTTCTCCAAATATATTCTCATGTCTAATAACTAATTTGACCATAAAAATGGCAAGAAAATGCTCACTTCAAGAAGTTCTTGACCTGGCACACGGAGTAGAATTAACTCTGCATTAAGAGTTTTTAGTGACTCTATGGTGCAGGCTTCCTAGAATATTTTATACTCTGAAAATATGTTATCCAACTATATTCTCGTGTCTAATAAGTAATTTGACCATAAAAATTGAAAGAAAATGCTCACTTTAAGGAGTTCTTGACCTGGCTCACGTAGTAGAATAAGATTTGCATTTAGACTTTTTAATGACTCTATGGCGCAAGTTTCCTAGCATTTTTATACTCTGAAAAACCTATTATCCAACCATATTCTCATGTCAAAAAACTAATTTGACCATAAAAATACCAAGAAAATGCTCACTTCATGGAGTTCTTGACCTGGCTCATGGAGTAGAATCAACTCTACACTATGAGTTTTTAGTGACTCTACAGTGCAGGCTTCGTAGTAGTTATATACTCTAAAAACATATTCTGCAACTATATACTCATGTATAATAACTAATTTGACCATAAAAATAGAAAGAAAATGCTCAATTCAAGGAGTTCTTGGACTGGCTCACGGAGTAGACTCAGCTCTGCACTTTGAGTTTTTAGTGAATCTGCGGTGCAAGCTTCCTAACATTTTTATAATCTAAAAAAATGTTATCCAACTATAATCTCATGTCTAATAACTAATTTGACCATAAAAATGGCAAGAAAATGCTCACTTCAAGGAGTTCTTGACCTGGCACACGGAGTAGAATCAGCTCTACACTTTGTGTTTTTAGTGAATCTATGGTACAAGTTTCGTAGCAGTTATATACTCTGAAAAAATGTTCTCCAACTAGATACTCATGTATAATAACTAATTTGACCATAAAAATGGTAAGAAAATGATCACTTCAAGGAGTTCTTGACCTGTCTCACGGTGTAGAATCAACTCTACACTATGAGTTTTTAATGACTCTACAGTGCAGGCTTCCTAGCATTTTTATACTCTGAAAACATGTTATCCAATTATATTCTCGTGTCTAATAACTAATTTGACTATAAAAATGGCAAGAAAATGCTCACTTTAAGGAG
Organism: Pogostemon cablin; assembly: GCA_023678885.1. NCBI lineage: Eukaryota > Viridiplantae > Streptophyta > Magnoliopsida > Lamiales > Lamiaceae > Pogostemon > Pogostemon cablin. Next base: position 6,579,123 of record CM043004.1, on the reverse strand, counting down.
TTCTTGACTTGGCTCACGAAGTAGAATCTGCTCTGCACTTTGACTTTTTAATGACTCTATGGCGCAAGCTTCCTAGTATTTTTATACTCTGAAAACATGTTATCCAACTATATTCTCGTATTTAATAACTAATTTGAATATAAAAATGACAAGAAAATTCTCACTTCAAGGAGTTCTTGACTTGGCTCATGGAGTAGAATCAGCTCTGCACTATGGGTTTTTAGTATCTCGATGGTGCAAGCTTCGAAGAATTTATATACTCTAAAAACATGATCTCCAACTATATACTCATGTATAATAACTAATTTGACCATAAAAATGGTAAGAAAATGATCACTTCAAGAAGTTCTTGACCTGGTTCAAGGAGTAGAATCAGCTCTGCATTTTGACTTTTTAATGACTCTATTGCGCAAGCTTCCAAGCATTTTTATACTCTAAAACATGTTATCCATCTATATTCTCATATCTAATAACTAATTTGACAGTAAAAATGGCAAGAAAATGCTCCCTTTAAGGAGTTCTTGACCTGGCTCACGCTGTAGAATCAACTCTGCACTTTGACTTTTTAATGACTCTATGGCGTAAGCTTCCAAGCATTTTTATACTCTGAAAGCATGTTCTCCAACTATATTCTCATGTCTAAAAACTAATTTGACCATAAAAATGGCAAAAAAATTCTCACTTCAAGGAGTTCTTGACCTGGCTCGTGGAGTAGAATCACCTCTGCACTGTGTGTTTTTAGTGTGCCTATGGTGCAAGCTTCGTAGTAGTTATATACTCAGAAAACATGTTCTCCAACTATATACTCATGTATAATAACTAATTTTACCATAAAAATGGTAAGAAAATGCTCACTTCAAGGAGTTCTTGACCTTACTCAAGGAGTAGAATCAGTTCTGCACTTTGACTTTTTAATGACTCTATGGTGCAAGCTTCCTAGCATTTTTATACTCTGAAAACATGTTATCCAACTATATTCTCATGTCTAATAACTAATTTGACCATAAAAATGACAAGAAAATGCTCACTTTAAGGAGTTCTAGACATGGCTCATGGAGTATAATCAACTCTGCACTATGTGTTTTTAGTGTCTCTATGGTGCAAGTTTCGTAGCATTTATATACTCTGAAAACATGTTCTCCGACTATATACTCATGTATAATAACTAATTTGACCATAAAAATGGAAAGAAAATGCTCACTTCAAGGAGTTCTTGACCTGGCTCACGGAGTAAACTCAGCTCTGCACTTTGAGTTTTTTGTGACTCTATGGTGCAAGCTTCCTTGCATTTTTATAAATTGAAAACATGTTCTCCAACTATATTTCTCATATCTAATAACTAATTTGACCATAAAAATATAAATGTAAATGATGTTAGTCTAAAAAATTCTCTCACTAGAATTTTCTCCTACCTCTCTCTAAAATCCCTAGCCGCCTGCTATGTCCATATCTTCTTCTTTCCAACGATGGGATGCTGGCCACACATCGTCACCTTCACCATGACAGTCTTTCATGGAGGCTGTTCGTAGTGGGTCCCCTTATGGCATGCCTCCTTTGGCTGCGAACTTACATTCGGCTCTCTCTCGTAGTTGGAGTGATCGCCCTCCATTCGATTCATCACATCAGGGATCTGATTTTGCTGCTTTAATGAAGTCCCTCAAAGAATCATCACAAGAAATCTTCCCTTCATGAAAATTGAGTTGGGAATCTCGATTTCAATTGAAGATTCATATCTCAATTTCATATCTGACCTCTGCTCCTCTTTCTTCATCGCTTGAATCTTTATGGATAAAGGGCAGAAGCCTATCGCCTTGAACATTCTCAATCAGAAACTTTCAATCCTATGGGAAACATCTCGCGTTCATACCATTTCCCTGGGTAAAGGTTTTTACAATGTGTTTGTTGCTAATTCGATTTTCAAACAGCGCATTTGAAGAAACGGTGGTTTGATTTTAAGATTGGAAAAATCAGAGCTATGAAATGGATTCCATTTTTCATCCCTTACAAAGCCAAGAGTTCTGTTGTTCTTGTTTGGATCAGAATCTTCAAGTTTTCCTTCGAGCTATGGTCAGAACGTGTGTTGCTATCTGTCGCCTCTGCCATTGGTTCCGCAGCACGTATTGACGATCGGGATTTGAATGGTTCTATAGGTCATTTTGCCCACATTTTGGTTGATTTTTATTTACAAGATCCATTGCCTGACCACATTAACATTGAAGCTTCTTCACACATTCTTCCCGTTTCAATTGGATATGAGCACTTGCCGGATTTTTGTGAAGTTTGCACTACTCTGGGCCATGTGGCATCAGATTGCATGCAAAGACTTATTCCTTAGGGTGTCATAAGAGAAGAGTTGAAGAAGCTGGGCTTTCTGCCCAACAACAAAATGATTGGATGCCGAAACATGCTGCTGATCCTGCAGAGAATGCTATTAATACCTTTGAGAATCAGATTCTTTCTGTTACTAGGGATGCTGTTGAGAGGTCATTGCCTGTGCAATCTACTGGGTTGCTCTAAGGGACATGAACACGGCTACCTCTTCACATCAGGGTCAGATCTTCAGCAGGTTTAATATGCTTGATCATCATGATGGTCGACTTGTTTCGGCTAATGAAAATTGGAAGGAAGTCCCTTCTTCCCGTCATCATCAAGTTGCAGGGGCTCATACAATTGCTCCTGCTATGGAATTAAATAATAAATTTCAGGCACTTGACATGGGTTTAGATCCTTTGTCCATTCTTGATACTGTTTCATCTCAGGACCTTGCTATTCCATTGAACAAAGAATCTGTAGGTTTGAGAGATGATGCCTCCTATGGCATTGTCTAGGAACAGCGAGTTCCCAGGGACAATTAGTTGATCATGCAGCTTCTTCCATCCATTCACTCACCTTCAAGGGGAAGGGAATTGCAGATGAACCCTTTGCTCTTGGTATTCAAGTTGATCCCACACCTAGTGGGGAAAACATTGTTTCTACTCAGAATGCAGCCCTTACGGCTGAGGACAGTCCTGCCACCCAGGATGTTCTTATTAATGAGAATGCTGATTTAGCAGCCTTTCCTGCTGTTCTTATCGAGGCTTTGCGCGCCATTTTAGCACATAATCAAAATGCTTCACCCAATTTAGGAATGCAATATTTTACAAGTTGGGCACTTCCTGTAACTGAGGCTGCCTATATTTTCAATGAGCCTAAAACATCATTTCAAGAACTCGCTGAGGAGTTTCCGCCTCTTCACAGCAATGCTATCAATCCGAAGAAATGTAAACACAATAAGAATATTTTTCAGCCAGACTCTAGACCAAATACGCGATCTCAGGCGAAGCTAAATCCCCCACGGGACTCGATGGATTAAACTAAGAGAAGAACAAAAAGGAATAATTTTAGAGTGTGTTCTTAGTTTTATATTTATTGCCTTTTTGGCTCTCTATTTTTGGACCGACTGTTTGGTCCATTATTAGGCTTTGCCTTCCCCACAACATATTTTTTCTCTTGTATCATGTTCACTCTTCTTTTTTATAATATTGCCTATTAACTAATTTGACCATAAAAATGGCAAGAAAATGCACATTTCAAGGAGTTCTTGACCTGACTCACGGAGTAGAATCAGCTCTACACTGTGTGTTTTTAGTGACTTTACGGTACAAGCTTCGTAGCAGTTATATACTCTGAAAACATGTTCTCCAACTATATAATCAAGTATAATAACTAATTTGACCATAAAAATGTAAAGAAAATGCTAACTTCAAGGAGTTCTTGACCTTGCTCACGGAATAGAATCAGCTCTACACTATGAGTTTTTAGTAACTCTACGGTGCAGGCTTCCTAGTATTTTATACACTTAAAACATGTTATCCAACTATATTCTCGTGTATAATAACCAATTTGACCATAAAAATGACAAGAAAATGCTAACTTCTAGGACTTCTTGACCAGACTTAAAGAGTAGAATCAGCTATGCAATGTGAGTTTTTAGTAAGTCAATGGCGCAAGCTACCTTGTATTTTTATAGTCTGAAAACATGTTCTCCAACTATATTCTCATGTCTAATAACATTTGACCATAAAAATGTCAAGAAAATGCTCACTTCATAGAGTTCTTGTCCTGGCTCACGAAGTAGAATCAGCTCTGCACTTTGACTTTTTAATGACTCTATGGCGCAAGCTTCCTTGAATTTTTATAGTCTGAAAATAATTTTTTCAACTATTCTCATGTCTAATAACTAATTTTACCATAAAAATGTCAAGAAAATGCTCACTACAAGGAGTTCTTGACATGGCTCACGGAGTAGAATCAGCTCTATACTGTGTGTTTTTAGTGACTCTATGGTACAAGTTTTGTAGTAGTTATATACTCTGAAAAAATATTCTCCAACTATATACTCATGTATAATAACTAATTTGACCATAAAAATGGTAAGAAAATGCTCATTTCAAGGAGTTCTTGACCTGGCTCACGGAGTAGAATCAACTCTGCAGTATGTGTTTTTAGTGACTCTACTGTGCAGGCTTCCTAGTATTTTTATACTCATTAAACATTTTATCCAACTATATTATCATGTCTAATAACTAATTTGACCATAAAATGGCAAGAAAATGCACACATTAAGTAGTTCTTGACTTGGCTCACAAAGTAGAATCAACTCTGCACTTTAACTTTTTAAAGACTCTATGGCGCAAGCTTCCTTGCGTTTTATAGTTTGAAAACATGTTCTACAACTATATTCTCATGTCTAATAACTATTTTGACCATAAAAATGTCAAGAAAATGCTCACTTCATGGAGTTCTGGACCTAGCTCACGGAGTAGAATCTGCTCAGAAATGTGTGTTTTTAGTGACTATATGGCGCAAGCGTCGTAGGAGTTATATACTCTAGAAATTTATTCTCCAACTATATACTCATGTATAATAATTAATTTTACCCAAAAAATGGTATGAAAATGTTCACTTTAAGAAGATCTTGACCTGGTTAAAGGAGTAGAATCAACTCTGCACTTTGATTTTTTAATAATTCTATGGCGCAAGCTTCCTAGCATTTTTATACACTGAAAACATTTTATCTAACTATATTTTTGTGTCTAATAACTAATTTGACCATAACAATGGCAAGAAAACATTTTCTCCAACTATACACTCATGTATAATAAGTAATTTGACCTTAAAAATGGTAAGAAAATGCTCACTTCAAGGAGCTTTTGACATGGCTCACGGAGTAAAATCAACTCTGCACTGTGAGTTTTTAGTGACTCTACGGTGCATGCTTCCTAGAATTTTTATACCATTAAAACATGTTATCCAACTATATTATCGTGTCTAATAACTAATTTGACAATAAAAATGGCAAGAAAATGCACACTTTAAGGAGTTCTTGACCTGACTCACGCAGTAGAATCAGCTCTGCACTTTAATTTTTTAATGATTCTATGGCGCAAGCTTCCTAGCATTTTTATACTCTGAAAACATGTTCTTAAACTATATTCTCATGTCCAATAACTAATTTGACCATAAAAATGTCAAGAAAATGCCCACTTCATGGAGTTCTTGACGTGGCTCACGGATTAGAATCAGTTCTGAACTGTGTGTTTTTAGTGACTCTATGGCGCAATCATCGTAGCAGTTATAAACTCTAAAAATGTGTTCTCCAACTATATACTCATGTATAATAACTAATTTAACCATAAAAATGGTATGAAAATGCTCACTACAAAAAGTTTTTGACCTAATTCAGGGAGTAGAATCAGCTCTGCACTTTGACTTTTTAATGACTCTATGGCGCAAGCTTCGTAGCATTTTTATACTTTGAAAACATGTTCTCCAACTATATTCTCATGTATAAAAACTAATTTGAACATAAAAATGGCAAGAAAATGCTCACTTCAAGGAGTTCTTGGCCTGGCTCATGGAGTAGAATCAGCTCTGCATTGTGTGTTTTTAGTTTCTTAATGACGGAAACTTCCTGGCATTTTTATACTCTGAAAACATGTTCTCCAAATATATTTTCATGTCTAATAACTAATTTGACCATAAAAATGTTAAGAAAATGTTCACTTCAAGGAGTTCTTAACTTGGCTCACGGTGTAGAATCAGCTCTGAACTGTGTGTTTTTAGTGACTCTATGGGGCAAGCGTCGTAGGAATTATATACTCTAGAAATTTTTTCTCCAACTATATACTCATGTATAATAACTAATTTGACCCTAAAATTGGTAAGAAAATGCTCACTTCAAGAAGTTCTTGACCTAGTTCATGTAGTAGAATCAATTCTGCACTTTTACTTTTTAATAACTCTAAGGATTCCTTGCTTTTTTATACTTTTAAAACATGTTACCAAACTATATTCTTGTGTCTAATAACTAATTTGACCATAAAAATGGCAAGAAAATGCTCACTTTAAGGAGTTCTTGTCCTGGCTCGCGCAATAGAATCAACTCTGCACTTTGACTTTTTAATGACTCCATGGCGCAAGCTTCATAGCATTTTTATACTCTAAAAACATGTTCTCTAACTATATTCTCTTGTCTAAAAACTAATTTGACCATAAAAACGTCAAGAAAATCCTTACTTCAAGGAGTTCTTGACCTGGCTCACGTAGAAGAATCAGCTCCACACTGTGTGTTTTTAGTGACTCTATGGTACAAGTTTCATAGCAGTTATATACTCTAAAAATATGTTCTCTAACTATATACTCATGTATAATAACTAATTTGATCATAAAAATGGTAAGAAAATGCTCACTTCAAGGAGTTCTTGACCTGGCTCACGGAGTATAATCAACTCTGCACTCTGTGTTTTTAGTGACTCTACTGTGCAGGCTTCCTAACATTTTTATACTCTTAAAACATGTTATCCAACTATATTCTTGTGTCTAATAACTAATTTGACCATAAAAATGGCAAGAAAATGCTCACTTTAAGGAGTTCTTGACCTAGCTCACGAAGTAGAATCTACTCTGCACTTTGACTTTTTAATGACTCTATGGCGCAAGCTTCCTAGCATTTTTATAGTCTGAAAATATGTTCTCCAACTATATTCTCATTTCTAATACTTAATTTGACCATAAAAATGTCAAGAAAATCCTCACTTCATGGAGTTCTTGACCTAGCTCACGGAGTAGAACCAGCTCTGAAATGTATGTTATTAGTGACTCTATGGCGCAAGCGTCGTAGCAGTTATATACTCTGAAAACATGTTCTCCAACTATATACTCATATATAATAACTAATTTGACCATAAAAATGGTAAGAAAATGCTCACTTCAAGAAGTTCTTGACCTAGTTCATGGGGTAAAATCAGCTCTGCACTTTGACTTTTTAATAACTCTAAGGTACAAGTTTCCTTGCATTTTTATACTCTGAAAACATGTTATCCAACTATATTCTCATGTCTAATAACTAATTTGACCAAAAAATGACAAGAAAATGCTCACTTTATGGAGTTCTTGACCTGGCTCGCGCAGTAGAATCAGTTCTGCACTTTGACTTTTTAATGACTCTATGGTGGAAGCTTCATAGCATTTTTATACTCTGAAAATATGTTCTCTAACTATATTCTCATGTCTAAGAACTAATTTGACCATAAAAATGGCAAGAAAATGCTCACTTCAAGGAGTTCTTGACTTGGCTAATAGAGTAGAATCAGCTCTGCACTGTGTGTTTTTAGTGTTTCTATGGTGCAAGCTTTGTAGCCAATATATACTCTGAAAACATGTTCTCCAACTATATACTCATGTATAATAACTAATTTGACCATAAAAATGGTAAGAAAATGCTCACTTCAAGGAGTTCTTGACCGGGCTCAATGAGTAAAATCAGCTCTACACTTTGACTTTTTAATGACTCTATGGCGCAAGCTTCATAGCATTTTTATACTTTGAAAACATGTTCTCCAACTATATTCTCATGTATAAAAACTAATTTGAAAATAAAAATGGCAAGAAAATGCTCACTTCAAGGAGTTCTTGGCCTGGCTCATGGAGTAGAATCAGCTCTGCATTGTGTGTTTTTATTGTCTTAATGACGGAAACTTCCTGGCATTTTTATACTCTGAAAACATGTTCTCCAAATATATTGTCATGTCTAATAACTAATTTGACCATAAAAATGTCAAGAAAATGTTCACTTCAAGGAGTTCTTAACCTGGCTCACGGTGTAGAATCAGCTCTGAACTGTGTGTTTTTAGTGACTCTATGGGGCAAGCATCGTCGCAATTATATACTCTAGAAATTTGTTCTCCAACTATATACTCATGTATAATAACTAATTTGACCCTAAAAATGGTAAGAAAATGCTCACTTCAGGAAGTTCTTGTCCTGGTTCAAGGAGTATAATCAACTCTGCACTTTGACATTTTAATGACTCTATGGCGCAAGCTTCCTAGCATTTTTATACTCTTAAAACATGTTATACAACTATATTTTCATGTCTAATAACTAATTTGACCATAAAAATGGCAAGAAAATGCTCACTTCAAGAAGTTATTGACTTTGCTCACGGAGTAGAATCAGATCTACACTATGTGTTTTTAGTGACTCTATGGTACAAGTTTCGTAGCAGTTATATACTCTAAAAATATCTTCTCCAACTATATACTCGTGTATAATAACTAATTTGACCATAAAAATTGTAAGAAAATGCTCACTTCAAGGAGTTCTTGACCGGGCTCAAGGAGTAAAATCAGCTCTACACTTTGACTTTTAGTGACTATATGGCGCAAGCTTCCTTGCATTTTTATACTCTGAAAACATGTTATCCAACTATATTCTTGTATCTAATAACTAATTTGACCATAAAAATGGCAAGAAAATGCTCACTTTAAGGAGTTCTTGACCTTGCTCACGAAGTAGAATCAACTCTGCACTTTGATATTTTAATGACTCTATGGCGCAAGCTTCTTAGAATTTTTATAGTCTGAAAACATGTTCTCCAACTATATTCTCACGTCTAAAACCTAATTTGACAATAAAAATGTATTAAAAATGCTCACTTCATGGAGTTCTTGACCTGACTCACGTAGTAGAACCAACTCTGAAATGTTTATTTTAGTAACTCTATGGTGGAAGCGTCGTAGCAGTTATATACTCTAGAAATGTGTTCTCCATCTATATACTCATGTATAATAACTAATTTGACCATAAAAATGGTAAGAAAATGCTCACTTCAAGAAGTTCTTGACCTATTTCATGTAGTAGAATCAATTCTGCACTTTTACTTTTTAATAACTCTAAGGCGCAATATTCCTTGCTTTTTTATACTTTTAAAACAAGTTACCAAACTATATTCTTGTGTCTAATAACTAATTTGACCATAAAAATGGCAAGAAAATGCTCACTTTAAGGAGTTTTTGTCCTGGCTCGCGCAATAGAATCAACTCTGCACTTTGACTTTTTAATGACTCCATGGCGCAAGCTTCGTAGCATTTTTATAGTCTAAAAACATGTTCTCTAACTATATTCTCTTGTCTAAAAACTAATTTGACCATAAAAACGACAAGAAAATCCTTACTTCAAGGAGTTCTTGACCTGGCTCACGTAGAAGAATCAGCTCCACACTGTGTGTTTTTAGTGACTCTATGGTACAAGTTTCATAGCAGTTATATACTCTAAAAATATGTTCTCTAACTATATACTCATGTATAATAACTAATTTGATCATAAAAATGGTAAGAAAATGCTCACTTCAAGGAGTTCTTGACCTGGCTCACGGAGTATAATCAACTCTGCACTCTGTGTTTTTAGTGACTCTACTGTGCAGGCTTCCTAACATTTTTATACTCTTAAAACATGTTATCCAACTATATTCTTGTGTCTAATAACTAATTTGACCATAAAAATGGCAAGAAAATGCTCACTTTAAGGAGTTCTTGACCTAGCTCACGAAGTAGAATCTACTCTGCACTTTGACTTTTTAATGACTCTATGGCGCAAGCTTCCTAGCATTTTTATAGTCTGAAAACATGTTCTCCAACTATATTCTCATTTCCAATACTTAATTTGACCATAAAAATGTCAAGAAAATCCTCACTTCATGGAGTTCTTAACCTAGCTCACGGAGTAGAACCAGCTCTGAAATGTATGTTTTTAGTGACTCTATGGCGCAAGCGTCGTAGCAGTTATATACTCTGAAAACATGTTCTCCAACTATATACTCATATATAATAACTAATTTGACCATAAAAATTGTAAGAAAATGCTCACTTCAAGAAGTTCATGACCTAGTTCATGGGGTAAAATCAGCTCTGCACTTTGACTTTTTAATAACTCTAAGGTACAAGATTCCTTGCATTTTTATACTCTGAAAACATGTTATCCAACTATATTCTCATGTCTAATAACTAATTTGACCATAAAAATGACAAGAAAATGCTCACTTTATGGAGTTCTTGACCTGGCTCGCGCAGTAGAATTAGTTCTGCACTTTGACTTTTTAATGACTCTATGGTGGAAGCTTCATAGAATTTTTATACTCTGAAAATATGTTCTCTAACTATATTCTCATGTCTAAGAACTAATTTGACCATAAAAATGGCAAGAAAATGCTCACTTCAAGGAGTTCTTGACTTGGCTAATAGAGTAGAATCAGCTCTGCACTGTGTGTTTTTAGTGTTTCTATGGTGCAAGCTTTGTAGCCAATATATACTTTGAAAACATGTTCTCCAACTATATACTCATGTATAATAACTAATTTGACCATAAAAATTGTAAGAAAATGCTCACTTCAAGGAGTTCTTGACCGGGCTCAAGGAGTAAAATCAGCTCTACACTTTGACTTTTTAATGACTCAATGGCGCAAGCTTCATAGCATTTTTATACTTTGAAAACATGTTCTCTAACTATATTCTCATGTATAAAAACTAATTTGAACATAAAAATGGCAAGAAAATGTTCACTTCAAGGAGTTCTTAACCTGGCTCACGGTGTAGAATCAGCTCTGAACTGTGTGTTTTTAGTGACTCTATGGGGCAAGCGTCGTAGCAATTATATACTCTAGAAATTTGTTCTCCAACTATATACTCATGTATAATAACTAATTTGACCCTAAAAATGGTAAGAAAATGCTCACTTCAGGAAGTTCTTGTCCTGGTTCAAGGAGTAGAATCAACTCTGCACTTTGACATTTTAATGACTCTATGGCGCAAGCTTCCTAGCATTTTTATACTCTTAAAACATGTTCTCTAACTATATTTTTATGTCTAAGAACTAATTTGACCTTAAAAATGGCAAGAAAATGCTCACTTCAAGAAGTTCTTGACTTGGCTCACGGAGTAGAATCAGCTCTACACTATGTGTTTTTAGTGACTCTATGGTACAAGTTTCGTAGCAGTTATATACTCTGAAAACATCTTCTCCAACTATATACTCGTGTATAATAACTAATTTGACCATAAAAATTGTAAGAAAATGCTCACTTCAAGGAGTTCTTGACCGGGCTCAAGGAGTAAAATCAGCTCTACACTTTGACTTTTTAATGACTATATGGCGCAAGCTTCCTTGCATTTTTATACTCTGAAAACATGTTATCCAACTATATTCTTGTATCTAATAACTAATTTGACCATAAAAATGGCAAGAAAATGCTCACTTTAAGGAGTTCTTGACCCGGCTCACGAAGTAGAATCAACTCTGCACTTTGATATTTTAATGACTCTATGGCGCAAGCTTCTTAGAATTTTTATACACTGAAAACATGTTCTCCAACTATATTCTCATGTCTTAAAACTAATTTGACCATAAAAATGGCAAGAAAATGCTCACTTCAAGGAGTTCTTGACCTGGCTCATGGTGTAGAATCAGCTCTGCACTGTGTGTTTTTAGTGTCTCCATGGTGCAAGCTTCGTAGCAGTTATATACTCTGAAAACATGTTCTCCAACTTTATACTCATATATAATAACTAATTTGACTTTAAAAATGGAAAGAAAATGCTCACTTCAAGGATTTCTTGACCTGGCTCACGGAGTAGACTCAACTCTTCACTTTGAGGTTTTAGAGACTCTACGGTGCAAGCTTCCTATCATTTTTATAATCTAAAAACATGTTCTCCAACTATTTATTCTCATGTCTAATAACTAATTTGACCATAAAAATGGCAAGAAAATGCTCACTTCAAGGAGTTCTTGACCTGGCTCACGGAGTAGAATCAGCTCTACATTGTGTGTTTTTAGTGACTCTATGGTACAAGTTTTGTAGTAGTTATATACTCTGAAAACATGTTCTCCAACTATATAATCAAGTATAATAACTAATTTGACCATAATAACGGTAAGAAAATGCTCATTTCAGGGAGTTCTTAACCTGGTTCACGGAGTAGAATCAACTCTGCACTGTGAGTTTTTAGTGACTCTACGGTGCAGGCCTGTTAGCATTTTTATACTCTGAAAATATGTTATCCAACTAATTTGACCATAAAAATGGAATGAAAATCCTCAATTTAAGTGGTTCTTGACCTGGCTCACGAAGTAGAATCAACTCTGCATTTTGACTTTTTAATGACACAATGACGCAAGCTTCATAGCATTTTTATAGTCTATAAATATGTTCTCCAACTATATTATCATGTCTAATAACTAATTTGACCATAAAAATGTCAAGAAAATGCTCACTTCATGGAGTTCTTGACTTGTCTCACGAATTAGAATCAGTTCTGAACTGTGTTTTTTTAGTGACTCTATGGTGCAATCGTCATAGCAGTTATATACTCAAGAAATGTGTTCTCCAACTATATACTCATGTATAATAATTAATTTGACCATAAAAATGGTAAGAAAATGCTTACTTCAAGAAGTTCTTGACATAGTTCATGTAATAGAATCAATTCTGCACTTTTACTTTTTAATAACTCTAAGGCGCAATATTCCTTGCTTTTTTATACTTTTAAAACATGTTACAAACAATATTCTTGTGTCTAATAACTAATTTGACCATAAAAATGGCAAGAAAATGCTCACTTTAAGGAGTTCTTGTCCTGGCTCGCGCAATAGAATCAACTCTGCACTTTGACTTTTTAACGACTCCATGGCGCAAGCTTCATAGCATTTTTATACTCTAAAAACATGTTCTCTAACTATATTCTCTTGTCTAAAAACTAATTTGACCATAAAAACGACAAGAAAATCCTTACTTCAAGGAGTTCTTGACCTGGCTCACGTAGTAGAATCAGCTCCATACTGTGTGTTTTTAGTGACTCTATGGTACAAGTTTCATAGCAGTTATATACTCTAAAAATATGTTCTCTAACTATATACTCATGTATAATAACTAATTTGATCATAAAAATGGTAAGAAAATGCTCACTTCAAGGAGTTCTTGACCTGGCTCACGGAGTAGAATCAACTCTGCACTCTGTGTTTTTAGTGACTCTACTGTGCAGGCTTCCTAGCATTTTTATACTCTTAAAACATGTTATCCAACTATATTCTTGTGTCTAATAACTAATTTGACTATAAAAATGGTAAGAAAATGCTCACTTTAAGGAGTTCTTGAACTAGCTCACGAAGTAGAATCAACTCTGCACTTTGACTTTTTAATGACTCTATGGCGCAAGTTTCCTAGCATTTTTATAGTCTGAAAACATGTTCTCCAACTATATTCTCATTTCTAATACTTAATTTGACCATAAAAATGTCAAGAAAATGCTCACTTCATGGAGTTCTTGACCTAGCTCACGGAGTAGAACCAGCTCTAAAATGTATGTTTTTAGTGACTCTATGGCGCAAGCGTCATAGCAGTTATATACTCTGAAAACATGTTCTCCAACTATATACTCATATATAATAATTAATTTGACCATAAAAATGGTAAGAAAATGCTCACTTCAAGAAGTTCTTGACCTAGTTCATGGAGTAAAATCAGCTCTACACTTTGACTTTTTAATAACTCTAAGGTACAAGATTCCTTGCATTTTTATACTCTGAAAACATGTTATCCAACAATATTCTCATGTCTAATACTAATTTGACCATAAAAATGACAAGAAAATGCTCACTTTATGGAGTCTTGACCTGGCTCGCGCAGTAGAATCAGTTCTGCACTTTGACTTTTTAATGACTCTATGGTGGAAGTTTCATATCATTTTTATACTCTAAAAACATGTTCTCTAACTATATTCTCATGTCTAAGAACTAATTTGACCATAAAAATGGCAAGAAAATGCTCACTTCAAGGAGTTCTTGACTTGGCTCATAGAGTAGAATCAGCTCTGCATTGTGTGTTTTTAGTGTTTCTATGGTGCAAGCTTTGTAGCCAATATATACTCTGAAAACATGTTCTCCAACTATATACTCATGTATAATAACTAATTTGACCATAAAAATGTTAAGAAAATGCTCACTTCAAGGAGTTCTTGACCGGGCTCAAAGAGTAAAATCAGCTCTACACTTTGACTTTTTAATGACTAATATGGCGCAAGCTTCCTTGCATTTTTATACTCTGAAAACATGTTATTTAACTATATTCTTGTATCTAATAACTAATTTGACCATAAAAATGGCAAGAAAATGCCCACTTTAAGGAGTTCTCGACCCGGCTCACGCAGTATAATCAGCTCTGCATTTTGACTTTTTAATGACTCTACGGCGCAAGCTTCCTAGCATTTTTATACACTGAAAACATGTTCTCCAACTATATTCTCATGTCTTAAAACAAATTTGACCATAAAAATGGCAAGAAAATGCTCACTTCAAGGAGTTCTTGACCTGGCTCATGGAGTAGAATCAGCTCTGCACTGTGTGTTTTTAGTGTCTCCATGCTGCAAGCTTCGTAGCAGTTATATACTCTGAAAACATGTTCTCCAACTATATACTCATGTATAATAACTAATTTGACCTTAAAAATGGAAAGAAAATGCTCACTTCAAGGATTTCTTGACCTGGCTCACGGAGTAGACTCAGCTCTTCACTTTGAGGTTTTAGAGACTTTACGGTGCAAGCTTCCTCGCATTTTTATAATCTTAAAACATGTTCTCCAACTATATATTCTCACTTCAAGGAGTTCTTGACCTGGATCACGGAGTAGAATCAGCTCTACACTGTGTGTTTTTAGTGACTCTATGGTACAAGTTTTGTAGTAGTTATATACTCTGAAAACATGTTCTCCAACTATATAATCATGTATAATAACTAATTTGACCATAATAATGGTAAGAAAATGCTCATTTCAGGGAGTTCTTGACCTGGTTCACGGAGTAGAATCAACTCTGCACTGTGAGTTTTTAGTGACTCTACGGTGCAGGCCTGTTAGCATTTTTATACTCTGAAAATATGTTATCCAACTATATTCTTGGGTCTAATAACTAATTTGACCATAAAAATGGTATGAAAATGCTCAATTTAAGTGGTTCTTGACCTGGCTCATGAAGTAGAATCAACTCTGTATTTTGACTTATTAATGACACTATGACGCAAACTTCCTAGCATTTTTATAGTCTATAAATATGTTCTCCAACTATATTATCATGTCTAATAACTAATTTGACCATAAAAATATCAAGAAAATGCTCACTTCATGGAGTTCTTAACCTGTCTCACGGATTAGAATCAGTTCTGAACTGTGTGTTTTTAGTTACTCTATGGTGCAATAGTCATAGCAGTTATATACTCTAGAAATGTTTTCTCCAACTATATACTCATGTATAATAACTAATTTGACCATAAAAATGGTAAGAAAATGCTCAATTCAAAAAGTTCTTGACCTGGTTCAAGGAGTAGAATCAGCTCTACACTTTGACTTTTTAATGACTCCATGACGCAAGATTCCTAGCATTTTTATACTTTGAAAACATGTTATCCAACTATATTTTCGTGTTTAAAAACTAATTTGGCCATAAAAATAGAAAGATAATGCTCACTTTAAGGAATTCTTATCCTGGCTCACGCATTAGAATCAGCTCTGCACTTTGACTTTTTAATGACAATATGGCGCACGCTTCATAGCATTTTAATACTTTGAAAACATGTTCTCCAAATACATTCTCATGTATAAAAACTAATTTGAAAATATGTTCTCTAACTATATTGAGTAGAATTGAGTAGAATCAGCTCTACACTGTGTGTTTTTAGTGTCTCTATGGTGCAAGCTTGATAACATTTTTATACTTTGAAAACATGTTCTCTAACTATATTCTCATGTCTAATAACTAATTTGACCACAAAAATGTCAAGAAAATGCTCACTTATGACTCTATGGCGCAAGCGTCTTAGCAGTTATATACTCTAGAAATTTGTTCTCCAACTATAACTCATGTATAATAACTAATTTGACCATAAAAATGGTAAGAAAATGCTCAATTCAAAAAGTTCTTGACCTGGTTCAAGGAGTAGCATCAACTCAGCACTTTGACTTTTTAATGACTCTTTGACGCAAGATTCCTAGCATTTTTATAATTTGAAAACATGTTATCCAACTATATTCTCGTGTCTAATAACTAATTTTACCATAAAAATAGAAAGATAATGATCACTTTAAGGAATTATTGATCTGGCTCACGCAATAGAATCAGTTCTGCGCTTTGACTTTTTAATGACTCTATGGCGCAAGCTTCATAGCATTTTAATACTTTGAAAACATGTTCTCCAAATATATTCTCATGTATAAAAACTAATTTGACCTTAAAAATGGCAAGAAAATGCTCACTTCAAGGAGTTTTTGACCTGACTCATGGAGTAGAATCAGCTCTGCACTGTGTGTTTTTAGTGTATCTATGGTGCAAGCTTCATAGCATTTTTATACTTTGAAAACATGTTCTCCAACTATATTCTCATGTCTAATAACTAATTTGACCATAAAAATGTCAAGAAAATTCTCACTTGTGACTCTATGGCGCAAGCGTCGTAGCAGTTATATACTTTAGAAACATGTTCTCCAACTATATACTCATGTATAATAAATAATTTGACCATAATAATGGTAACAAAATGCTCACTTCAAGGAGTTCATGACTTGGCTAAAGGAGTAGAATCAGCTCTGCACTTTGAATTTTTAATGACTCTATGGCGCAAGCATCCTAGCATTTTTATACACTGAAAAAACATGTTCTCCAACTATATTATCATATCTAATAACTAATTTGACCATAAAAATGGCAAGAAAATGCTCACTTCAAGGAGTTCTTGACATGGCTCATGGAGTAGAATTAGCTCTGCACTGTGTGTTTTTAGTGACTCTCTGGAGCAAGCGTCTTAGCAGTTATATACTCTAGAAATGTGTTCTCCAACTATAACTCAGGTATAATAACTAATTTGACCTTGAAAATGGTAAGAAAATGCTTACTTCAAGGAGTTTTTGACCTGACTCATGGAGTAGAATCAGCTCTGCACTGTGTGTTTTTAGTGTATCTATGGTGCAAGCTTCATAGCATTTTTATACTTTGAAAACATGTTCTCCAACTATATTCTCATGTCTAATAACTAATTTGACCATAAAAATGTCAAGAAAATTCTCACTTGTGACTCTATGGCGCAAGCGTCGTAGCAGTTATATACTTTAGAAACATGTTCTCCAACTATATACTCATGTATAATAAATAATTTGACCATAAAAATGGTAACAAAATGCTCACTTCAAGGAGTTCATGACTTGGCTAAAGGAGTAGAATCAGCTCTGCACTTTGACTTTTTAATGACTCTATGGCGCAAGCATCCTAGCATTTTTATACTCTGAAAAAACATGTTCTCCAACTATATTATCATATCTAATAACTAATTTGACCATAAAAATGGCAAGAAAATGCTCACTTCAAGGAGTTCTTGACATGGCTCATGGAGTAGAATCAGCTCTGCACTGTGTGTTTTTAGTGACTCTCTGGAGCAAACGTCTTAGCTGTTATATACTCTAGAAATGTGTTCTCCAACTATAACTCATGTATAATAACTAATTTGACCATGAAAATGGTAAGAAAATGCTTACTTCAAGGAGTTCTTGACCTGGCTCAAGGAGTAGAATCAGCTCTGTACTTTGACTTTTTAATGACTCTATGGCGCAGGCTTTATAGCATTTTTATACTCTGAAAACATGTTATCCAACTGTATTCTCGTGTCTAATAACTAATTTGACCATAAAAATGGCAAGAAAATGTTCACTTTAAGGAGTTCATGACCTGGCTTACGAAGTAGAGTCAGCTCTGCACTTTGACGTTTTAATGACTCTATGGCGCAAGCATCCTAGCATTTTTATACTCTGAAAACATGTTCTCCAACTGTATTCTCATGTCTAATAACTAATTTGGCCATAAAAATGGCAAGAAAATGTGATTTGTTAGCTACAAGTAAAAGGAGAGTTTGAGACAATGGGCAAGCTTATTGTTATGCGTGCACTCGTATTGAGTTTGAGTGTATACACCTAAACCAAGAAATTGAATTGGTGGTGATTGTCTAATCTTGTATGCTATGTATTGATTAATACATTTATGAGAGTTTCATGACCTAAGTTGAAAACCAATTGCATTGTGAAGGGGGTATTGGCCATAGTCCTTGTTTCTCTGCTGATTTTCTTACTCTCTCTCTCTTTATTTTTATTTTGTTGCCTCTGGATGAGTAACAGGTAAGTTTGGGATTTTATTGAGAGTGAAAATAAGCGTGTTTTAGTATCCAATTTAACACCTGTTTAATGAGATTTGTTGTTATATATTAGCACAATTGTCTTATATTCAATATATTTGAGAAAAAGGTACACTTGAAGTGTTTTGTTGGGTTTTAGGTGGAAAAATGATCAAAAGTGTCAAGTGGGAGTAAAGGTGCAATTTGTGAAATTACGCTGAAAAATGCACGTCCAACTTGTGCAATTTTTCTGCATTCGTGTGGAGTTTTGAAGTAGATGTGTGATATATGGTTGGAAAGACACAGAAGAGAGGGTCGTTTTGACATAAAGAACTCCTCAATTGGATTCCAAACGAGAAAGTTATGATCAATGAGGTGACATCGCGCAATCTGTGCCGAACAAAATGGTTGTGCCACTTTGCATGACTTGTTATACATTAAAATATTAGAGTTTCTGTTTGTTGTTTATATGGATAAAAAACCAAGGAATAGAGGATCACGTGAGCGTAAGAATTACTAAAATCGGAGGTTGGATGTGGAAGTTATGTGCGAAATGGTGAGACTGCACAAGTTTGCTTGACCAATGGAGTCCGTTCGACCAGCAAAAATCAGGTCGAACTAGAGAAGTCAGGTGAACAAAATACCAAAATCTTACAGAAATGTTGTTCGACCAGCGTTCGACCAGGAGGAGTTGCTCGACCAAGGAAGGTTTGTTCGAACAGAATTGCGCTGGTGATATTTTTGGTAATTCTGGGTTTCCTTAGCCAAATTTGACGTATGTCTCAAGTAAAAGCCCATCCTAGGTCAATAAGGAGAGTTACAAGTATAAAAGGGGATATTGATCACATCATTATTCATCATTGGAATTGGATTGGAGGAGGCCACAACAATACTACACCCCACAAGGGGGATCACCCCCCAACCATCATCCACATCCTTTCCTCCATCCATCCATCACTTTGAAGATTCGTTTGTAGAATCAAGAGGAGAACCAAAAGGAGGGTTCAAGATTAAGAAGGACTGGACGACGCCCCCATCTAGGGTTTCCTTCATTTCCTAATTTACCATGTATTTTTTGGACATATGGGTAAGATTTATTCAACCCCGATTATTGTGCTTCGCAACATCATGGGCTAGAACTATTTTGGTAGATCTAGGATTTATGAAAGTTTTACAAGTTAATTGAACTTTCGTGTGTATACTCAATATAATACTACTTTTGGATTTATTTTAAATAAAATTATGCATTTTTAATTCATACTCTGAGTCATTTTGTGATCATTAACTGTTATGTAGAGTTTGAATACATATCTTGGTTATTGATTGAGTGCGTACACTACTGAGCAGGGTTCCATGTAATGTTTCTAAGTAAGGGGACTCTGAAGCTTCATTAGAACTATCTTATATAAATAGTTATTAATTGAATTGAATTCGGGTTAGTAAGTAGGATAAAGAGGATAATTTTATAGTACCTATAAAGAGAGATCATATCGGGTTAGAGTACTAATACTAGGGGAAAATAATTGATATTGATAGTACCTAGAAAGGGGGGTGAAGTCATATCTCTTGCTCCCAGGTTATTCACACGTGTTATACGCATGTTTGATTGTGTCTATAGAGTGATATGCGTGGTTTAGTGATGCGTCCATAATCCACAAGGCAGAGTCGGACATTGATACATGAAAGGGAGATTAATGAGTGAAACTGAATTATCCTAGAGCTACCTATTCTCCTACTTGATCCATTTTCGTATTCTTCAAGTGATATTTTATTTTACTTTATTTGTTATTTAATAATTCTGCTTAGTAGTTTAATAATGAAATCTCTAACTTAATTGCCTTTCATCTTAATTAATTTAGATAATAATTAAATTATAATATGTCATCATTTGTGTTCGATATTTAACTTGGTTGCTTGCTTAAGCTGCAACTGATGTCCTTCATACTTGAGGATTAATTTTGCGTGCAAAGAAAATACGCATCAAGTTGCTTGGTGGAGAGTACCATATACCAAATAGTACATCTGTACTTGAACTATGGGAAAATGTCAGTGCAGGATATAGACATGAGTAATTATATTGTATAATAGGGGACTCAGAAGAGACCTAGAGATGTTGTTGATTTTCTTGTATTGCAATGACACAAGCCATTTATTACCGATGGGTCTGAAATATAATTTATCAATTTCAGAGACCAAAATCGTCTTATAGATTGCTGCCCACAGAACATCAAGACATGGCTTAGGAATACAACAAAAGATCGGAAGTCATTTGTTCTTGCTGTTGTTCAACCTTTACATAAGACACTGGTGAAAGGTAATATGATTCTACTCTTATGCTTCCGCTGCTGTAGAATTTTATAGAACTCTAATAGTTCACGTTAATCAAAAGATCCAAATGCCAACAATTATTATCAGAGCGTAGGTTCTATGGCTAAACATGACACGTTAGGCTAGTGTTAGAGTGGAATACGTGATATTAGGGTTTAGAGTTTGATTATTGTTGAAAACCCTAATTGTACACCACACACACTTTATTGCATAGTATTACGATGATGAAAGCGCAGTGGTCGATGTCCGATGAAAGGCAGTAGTGATGAACGTGTGTGGTTGATGATGGTGGTTGATGAAACTCACGACGGGCCATGTAGTTGAATGACAGGATGAAGCCTAGAGGATGTCGTGATTTTGCAGAATCGACAGAGAGGCGCACTGGCCTGGCCTTGCATCACTGGTGGGAGGTCGACGACACTAATGGCGTGACAACCTGGATCGACGGTTGGGATATGCGGGGCAGTTGAAGGCTAAGGTGTGCCAGACCGTGTTTCCGAGCGAGTCATGCCATATTTCTGGACGGGTTCCATCACTTGTTCCGAGCGGGTCGCATAAAATTTCTAGGCGACTCTGTAGTCGAGTTCCAATCGGGTTTGCACCTAGTGTCGATGGGGTATAATGAAGCTGGGATGAGTTCGATGCATTTTCGGCAATTTCCTTATCATGTTAGGCAAGCATGATGCTAGGCTGCACGACAAGGGATTGCTCGATGGCCGACGGGTTTTGGCTGTAGGTGGCATGGCTGGAAGCATGGCTGATGGAGGCGTGGCTGGAAACAGCTTCGCAAGTCAGAACTACTGATTGGCGGTGATAATCACCATGGCTTTAGGTTGGCAGGAAATTCTTGATGGTGTCATGGTGAATAGCAACGACGGTGAATGGTTGGCTCACCTGGTGGCTCAGGTGTCTAACGGAAACTGTTGGTGTCTAACGGAAACTGTTGGCAAACTGTTGGCTGTGGCAGGAAGTATGCTGGCGGGTTACTTGGCGGAACAATCGATGGCAGGGTTGTCTCCGCTACGCGTAATCGCTGAAGATTGTTGGTGTTCATGGAATGAAGGTTGCAGATGATCCACCATTAGATGGAAGCGACGGTAGCTGCTGCCAGTGTGGTATTGGCAACGAACGCTGTAGATTGTGGGATAACCTGTGGCTGAGCAACGGTGTTCCAATAAATAATAATTTTTTGGCGGACAAATTAATAGCTGGAGTGGCGCTGGTTCACCTGGCAGTTTCTGTATGCTAAGGGACCATGACTATGTTTTAGGGTACAAGGATACCAACTTGTTGTGCAAGTCATCGTTTAATTGCTTGGAGTGTTAACCAAGTCAACCTAATTTTGGCAATTTAATTCCTTATATATAACTGCTATAATTGAATTATTTATCTATTATTATTATATATTTGGTTGGATGTGCTATTTGATTTATTGCTTTAAATAGTAGCATGCTGAATTGCAATTATATATGGTATATTGTATGCATGTAAAAACCCACTTATTAAATAAGTAAGTAGGAGAAGGATTGGTTAATAAGTCCAGCAGCCTCCATTATTGATTTATTGTGTGATGCAAGCAAGCTTATGAGTCGTATAGTGCTTTTCTCCCCAATAGATGAGTTTTATTTGTGGATCACTGGAATAAATTTCATTAAATAATTATTTTTTGTAACGTGATGTATATAAACTTATGAGTCGGCTATAATGCCTTCCTCCCCAACGAATGAGTTTTATTTGCGGATCACTGGTACAAATTAAAAATTGATGATTATAGGAAATTATTTGAACGCGTGTGGACTTCTCCAACTGTAAGGCACACAAACTTGGGTAACATACTTAGTATCAAATAATGGTATACACTTAGGTGCAATTAATATGTATCCTCCCCAATGGAGTCACTATTATTATTATGCATGGCTAAAGTACAACCGACTATTAATTATGGTGTCATAAGGTTAAATTGACTTTTGGAATTAATGAGTAAAACCTTCTCCTACGACTATTAATTTAGGATTTGTATATGTCCACACTAGCGTGGCATGCAAATTCACGGTGCTTGAGATGTCGGTAAATTTATTTTATATTGTTTTTGAGGGAATTAATATAAATTTTAAATTCAAAGTTTTCGATCGTTATATATATTGACTTTATTCTCAGGATTTTCAAATAGTTTATTTCACTTATTGTTAACTAAAAGAGAACATGTTTACTAGTCCATAATTAGATGATTGATAAAAATCTTAGTTTTAATTTTTACTGCTTAGGAAAATAAAAGCGTGTTTACACTAAGGATGTCCTCTAGTGCCTATAAAAGTCTCTAGTGAAGAGGTGGGAGGTTCATAGAAATATGATGGTCTCATGCGACTCTTCGTATACTTGAGAAAGATAAAAAGGAAAGAGGTTATGGTTAAACTTAATGAATGAATTGAAATTACTTGGAGTAGAAATTGAAGGGAAACATAGGTCAATTAATTCTCCACAATTTGTTAAGTTGTTTTGAGCAAGTTTCACCTGAATTACAAAGCGTTATATATGATGGGATACTTCTGACAAAACAAATGGTGAAGGAAAGCAATTTCATCAAGATGTGAACAAGGTTAGTGTCTTATTCACTAGTTGTTGAAGCATGATTAGTGATGGTATCTGCTGACACATTGTGTGTAGATATCGGAATCACTAAATTTCTGTAACTAAGTGATGATAGAAATAAACGTTTGATTTTGAGAAATTTTCTTTATGTACGTTTTCATAGAAAAAATTTTATTTCAGTTTCAATGTATTTACGGATGAATACTCTATTACATTTAAATGACATGGTTATTATAATGAAGGATGGAGTTATAATTTGATGTGGTACGTCGGTAGACAATTTGCACACTCTTAAATGATGTTTATCCCATGGATGCAACAAATAGTAATTATTAGTGCATCTTCTAATCTTAGTAAGAGAAAGGAACCTTCAGAAATGAACTAAACATACCTTTAGCATCTAAGACTAGATCATTTTACTTAAGTATAATTCGAAAGTTGATAGCCGGTGGACCGTTAGGTTTATTGGAAGTGGAACTACACTTGAAAGTGAATATGATAAATTTGACTCTACAAAGAAAAAGGGGTATAGAGACATGTAAAGATATGTTGGAATTGGTTCATACTGATTTGAGCGGTCCTAAGATTATCCCAGCGAGAGGTGTTTATGAATATTCGTCACTTTGTTTGATTATTCTTGAAGCAAGATATATTTATTTGATGCACTGCAAGTCTAAGTACTACGATTAAATCAAGAAGTGCATGACTGATGCGGTGAAGCGTCATGGTAAATATATCAAGTCATTACGATTTAATCATGGTGGCGAGTGCCTCTTAGGATAGTTAGGAGCTATTAATCAGAGATTGGGATTGAATCCAAAGTTGACTACACCGGGCAAATCCCAGCTGCATGGTGTGGCAGAATAGAAGGAATAAGATTGATCTTATGGAAATGGTTAGATAGATGATAAGTCATTTGGAATTACTAAATTCATTTTATGGGTAAGCTTTATAAACAACATGTTATATGATGTTTGTCCGTTTGTGACTGTTAACACAAACACTAGATTTTTGGAAAAAGACTATGTAATAAATCACAAACCCAAGAATAAAATGTTCTAAAAAGTGTGAGAAGGGAAACACAAGGTTAATACCAATTGTACAAGAGGAGATACCACAAGTAAATTGCATCGTTGTCACATCTAATACATAATTACATGTATTGCCTTGTCGTAGTGGGAGAGTTGTTTTACAACCAGATAGATTTATGTTTTGGGAAAGTCATGAGACTTGGTCCCTAAAAAACATGAAATCAGCCCATGGATATGATGAAGCACTACAAGATCGAAATGCGGTATCTTAGTAAGATGCAATAAATTTTGAAATAAAATCTATGGATTTTAAATCAAATCTGGGAGCTTCTAGGACCACTAAATGGTGTAAAAACCACTGAAAGTGGTCATACAAAATAAAAGAGGATCATACGGTAAGGTGAATGACTTTGATGCAAAGCTTGTTGTGAAAATGTACACTAAAAAAGAAGGGTTCGATTATGAGAAAACCTATTCGCCAGTAGCTATGCCTAAGTCTATCCGAATTCTTTTGTCTGATGCTAATCATATAAAATATGAGGTATAACAAATAGATGTCAAGACAGCTTTCCTGATTGGAAGTCTTGAGGAAAGCATCTATGTGAAGCAACCAGAATGATTCATTGAAAAGGGTTACGAGTGTTTTGAGTGTAAGCTTAAAAGTGTCCATCGATGGACTAAAGCAAGCTTCAAGATCATGAAACATCCGTTTTGATTAGAAAATCCTGTCATATGGATTTACACAATGCTCGGATGGGTCCTGTATATTGAAAAAAGTGACAGAAATATGGTGGTATTTCTTGTATGTACGTAGATGGTATCTTGCTCATTGGAGACTACGAAAGAGTATTGTCGGGCGTATGTGTATAGTTGATAAAGAAGTATTTAATGAAGGACTTAAGAGAAGCAAAATATATTCTAGCGATCTTGGTGATAAGGATCACGATAAAGGATATAGTGCTTATCTCAAGCAATAAATGATACAATCCTTACTTGTTTTAGCATGTGACTTTATCTAAAGATATGTGTTTTTGACACAAAAGATGATAATGGTGATGAAGGCGGTTCCTTATCAAGCAAGCTGCGTGCGGCGGATCTACATTTGGCCCTTGCGATGGGTTTCATCCCTGCGGCGGCGGCCGCATTTCTCCCGTTGGGAACGACAATCCTTCTCCAAAATCGCTCCATGATATAATTTTCGAAGGCTTAGAATCGGCTGCAATTTTCCCTTCTGTTCTACAGGGGATTCTATTTCCATTAATATAGTAGATTCTTACTACAGGGACTGACTTAAATCTTGTGCATCCCTACTCAGATTTTGACTGTTGCTGGAACCTGGGCAAACTCCGATCACGTCCGATGCACTAGTTTCGAAGCTTTCCATTTTTTGGGGCATCAAAGATCTATCTATTGCTCCTTTGGGCAAAGGTTTTTCAATATCTCATCTCTGATGAATCAAAGCGCCTTACTATATTGGACAAAATCTGACTACAGACGTGGTCCTCTGCCTTTAACCCATACAAGCTTAAGTGAACCGTTGTCCCCTGCCTTTTGAGTTATGGACAGCGAGGGTTCTACGCTTGATTGCTTCTTCTATAGGCACCCCTCTTCGAATAGACAAACACACTCTAAGTGATTCTTTAGGACACTTTGCTCGTGTTTTAGTGGAAATCGATATGATGGACAACAGCTTCCCGAGATGATTAGCTTGGTCACCTCCTCTGATTCCTTCCAGGTATCGATTGGGTATGAGAACATACCTGATTTCTGCTCTAGTTATCATACGGTGGGATATTTGGTCATTTACTATAGGCAACAAAAAGCTAAATTAAAGCGGAATTTGGCCTTCGATATGGATGGTTTACATGTCCAAAAGAAGAAGTGGGGAGCAAAGGCAGCTGTTAATCCGGATTATATGTCTGAAGGGCTTGAATTTGATGCCTAACCTGCTGTACAACAGGTTGTATTGGGTGATAATGTGGAGAGTGCAGAGTGCTTGAAGAAGCAGATGCAGGAGCTGCCTCCACATGAAGCTGACCAATTTGTCCTAGTTCGTTCTGGGCGAGGATCCCTTGCAGGTACTAGTCCTTCTCACAACTCCACTGTTATGCTGCCTGTGCCAACCTGGAATATGTTTGGTGTGCTAACTGATGAGGATGTTGCTCAACATCTACTTGAGCCTAATGAGGCTGCCTAAGAGATGCAGCCTGATGAGGCTGCCCAAAACCAGCATGTGTTAAACGGTGTTGCAGAGGGTGTGACTAATATTGGTAAGAGCTTGGAGGTTGAGGTCGGCTCACAAGCTGATGCCTCGGCTTTGCGAGCCATTCGTGCTGCCCACTCTCTTCCGATTGATGAGATTGGGACTGAAGCTTGCCAGCCCGATTCGGATGCCACACCCCGTATAAAAGAGCCTATAACTGAGGAAAAATCTGATCCAATCAAGGATTATTCTATAGATGGTTTTCCTACCCTCCATAACCAGTCTACTTTGGCTAATTTAGCAGTGTCCCCTACCGTCATTGATGAGGCTATGCGAGCTATCCGTTCTTCACAAATTCAGGCTGCCTCGTACAATCTAGAAGATAATTACGCTTTTTTTGAGCCAACAACAAAACTTACAGACCTCTTTGAGGAGTTTCCTACTCTTCAAAGTGTCAATCCGAACAAAAGCAATCGAACCAAGAAACATGTCCAACCGAGTGTTAGGCCTAATACTCGTTCTAAATCAAAACTCAAACTTCCGGATCTGATTGATTCCATGAATATCCCAGTTCTTCTGAAGCTAAGAGAAGAGCAAAATGATTAATTTTAGATAACCTCTTAGTCTTATAATCATTACCAATTTTTGTTTTATTTTATTTTTGGCCGCCTGTTTGGTCCTTTTAAGGCCTCTTCTAACTTAAACATCCTTATTCCTTGTAATCTTTTAATATTTATAATATTGCTTATTAAACTAAGCACAAGATTGGATATCTGTATTGCCAATGGCATGGTCAGTAGGTATCAAGGTAACCTGGAACAAGAATATTGAACTGTGGTAAAACATATTTGAAGTGCCTGAAAAGGACTGAAAATTATATATATGCTAACCGGACAAATTCATTGCTTCTTGACAGTTATATAAATTTGATTTTCAAATCATGGGGACGGCAGTAAATCCACCTCAAGGTTATTTGTTTATTTTGGGAAGTGGAGCCATATTATAGAGGGATTATAGAAATATATTTCGGACTCCACCATGGAATGATATTAAATTGGAGCTTAGTGGCAACCAAAGTGTCTGTATGGTTCTATAAACTTCATAATGGACTTAGATGTGATTCTCAGTTTGCCGACGGTTATCATAATTAATTGTGATAATAATGGTGCAATTGTAAAACTTAAAGGAATCACGAGCCTATAAGGTAATTAAACACATTGAGAGTGCAAGTAC
Organism: Pogostemon cablin; assembly: GCA_023678885.1. Lineage (NCBI taxonomy): Eukaryota > Viridiplantae > Streptophyta > Magnoliopsida > Lamiales > Lamiaceae > Pogostemon > Pogostemon cablin. Next base: position 6,551,220 of record CM043004.1, on the reverse strand, counting down.
TACCTGATACAAGAAATTGTATGATGAGGGGAAGGTTGTTGTCGCCTAGATTGTATCAGATGATATCCTCGTAAATCCTTCTACAAGGACCTTAAGGCGAAAGCTTTCGTTGGTCATGTAGTGGGAGTGAGAATCAGATGTATGGCAGCTGATATGGCAACATAGTCTTTTAGTATAAGTGGGAGATTGTAGGATTGTATACTAAAAGTCTAGCTTTTTGTATGAATAATGTTTTGACAATATTTTGAAATGAGAATCATTTGATCAAACGTTTGAAATAATGTTGTTGCAAATGTCCATTTACTTTACACTGTAGATAATGTGGTGTGCTGCATCACACGAACGATCATATTATCGGCTCCTTATAAAGTATAAATAGATATTTACAACCGAGATAGACGGGGACTATCTATCGATATGGTTGTAGTGTGATCTGGAATTAGTCTGTCTTGACTATAAAATTGAATTAGTCCACTTTCTGTGTATTGAGCAGGACCGCGTTGAGATCATTTGGTTTATGCTGACTATATAATCGAACTTGATCTCTGTTATTATGGATGTTCATACTCTTAATCCTTATATAATAACCTCGACACGTAAGCCAGTATTTATTTCTTTGATTCATTAATGGGTGAGATTTAAATATTAAATCAATAAGCTTGGTGAGTTGGGAGATGGTATTGTCTCTATGGTGTGTGTTGATTGTAGAAAGAATTTGTGTCCTAATGGAATTAGTTGATGATGTCCCTTGAGGAGCTCATAATGATTATCATGTAAACCCTGCAGGTGGATTTATTCTGGAACGATAATAAGGTTGAGTAGTATTTCTCTCGGTAAATATATTAATTAATGGAGTTGTCAGTAACTTAATTAATTAATGAGCATTGAATCTTAAACAGGGGAAGATTAATGGGCTCATAATAAGAAGGAGCCCATAGCGTAATTTGGGATTAGAGTGGCAGTGCAATAATATTTCTTAGTGGACTGAATTATTATTATTGGACTTAAATATAAGTTTTGGCTTAAACTTGGATGCTTAAGCCCAATGGGAGGCCCAACCCTAATATCTCCTCTTGGTCCCTGTTGTAGTCTATACAATTATCAATCTCACCAATCCGGATATATGAAATTCAAGCCCAAATCCATGAAAGCAGATCAGGGATTATAGATTGAGATTATCTTTTAGATCGTTGCCCACACAATGTCAAGAAGTGGCTTAGGAATACAACAGAAGATCGAAAGGTCATTTGTTCTTACTACTACTCAACCTCTACATCAAACCCTTGTGAAAGGTAATACGATTCTACTCTTATGCTTTCGCTGCTGTAGAATTTCATGGAACCCTAACGGTTCACGTTAACTAAAAGATCCAAATGCCATGAGTTAATAGATGCAAATAGTGAGCTTAGGGAAAAAGGAGCATTATCACTTGAGGTACCCCACGACTTCGCCACTGGGAGAAGAGGTCCTCTTTGTTGGATTGTATACTAAAAGTCTAGCTTTTTGTATGAACAATATTTAGATAAATGAGAATCATGTGATCAAACGTTTGTAATTAAGTTACTGCAAAAGTCCATTTACTTTATACTCTAGATAATGTGGTGTGCAGTGTCACACAGATGATTATATTATCAGCTCCTTATAAATTATAAATAGATATTCACAACCGAGATAAAAGGGGACTACCTATCGGTATGGTTGTAGTGTGATTTGGCATTAGTCAGTCTTGACTATAAAATTGCACTAGTGCGCTTTGTGTGTATTGAAAAGGACCACTGTTGAGATCGTTCGGTTTATACTAAACTATATAATATAACTTGATCTTTGTTATTATGGAAGTTTGTACTCTTAATCCCTATACAATAACCTCGCCATGTAAGCCAATATTTATTTCTTTAATTCATTGATGGGTGAGATTTAATAGTTAAATCAATATGCTCGGTGAGTTGGAAAATGGTGTTGTCTCTATGGTGTGCTGTTGATTATAGAAGGAATCCGTGTCCTAACGGAATAGGTTATTGATGTCCCCTTGAGGAGCTCATAAATATTATCATGTAAACCCTGCAGGTGGATTTATTCTGGCATGATAATAAGGTTGAGTGGTACTACTCTCGGTAAATATATTAATTAATGAAGTTGTCAGTAACTTAACTAATTAATGGGCATTGAATCTTAAACACGGGGAGATTAACGGGCTCATAATAAGAAGAAGCCCATAAACGTAATTTGGGATTAGGGTGGTAGTGTAATAATATTTCTTTAGTGGAATGATTTATTATTATTGGACTTAAGTATAAGTTTTGGGCTAAACTTGGATGCTTAAGCCCAATGGGAGGCCCAAACACTAATTTCTCCTCCTGGTCCTTGTTGTAGCTTATATAATGGCCAATCTCATCAATCCGGATATAAGTTTTACACACCTAAACACGTGAAAGACAGATTAGAGTTTTAGACTGAGATCGTCTTGTATTGTCCACACCAACGTCAAGATGTGGCTTAGGAATACAATAGAAGACTAGAAGGTCATTTGCTGTTACTGTCCATCAATTTTCAAGATTTTTTTAAAATCGTGTAGAAGTCTAAACATGACGTGTGTTATACTGGTGGAAAATCACAGAAGAAAGGATCATTTTAGCGTATAGACTACTCCAATCGGAGATCGGATGAGGGAGTTATGGCTAAAACTGTACGGCTGTGCTGGCTGCTGGTGAGAATCCTTTTTCTTCAACATACCCTGGTGAATGGTAATCAATTCTATGCTTATGCTTCTGCTGTGATAGAATTGCATGGAACCCTAACGGTTCACGTTAACAAAAAGATCCAAATGCCAAAACTCTTCACTCATAGTCGTCTGGGTATAAAAATTAATGCCAAGCATAAAACTCTAGATCATCATTTGATTATGAAGTATTTTGAGTTCATACCCTTATATAAATGACGGAGAACTACATGAGGAGTAACATAATGCCAAGTAAATTCACCCCCAATAGACGAAACACTATCATCAGCAGCATTTTCCTCCCTATAGATATGAGAGACTCTAAAATCCATACCCTCAATAATGTCCTTCCCCTTCCTCAAGCGCGCAATAAGTCTCCAAGGAACATCAAGTCAAGTCGAAGTAAGTGCATGAATCACATAAGTGGAGTCAGACTCCAGCCATATGGAGTTCCAACCTCTATCATAGGCTATCTCAATAGCCAACAAGGCAGTCACAAGCTCTGACTTAAAAGCAAAACCATTGCCATAGCCAATAGTAAAACAACCAAGAGGGAAACCTCTACAATTTTTGTAAACCCTTCTCCTGCTATAGTACTTGGAGCAGCTTCCGCATGCCCATCTGTGTTAACATTTATCCAACATGGAGCAGGAGGGTACTACCTGAGCTGTATGATGACTAGGGCCTTTCTAGGACTTCCCCTAACTCTGAAGTAATGAAGAGTTGCAAGATACTTGATGGGCGTTTTCTTTGCAAGTAAAATTAATCCCCATGTATTAAAGATATCAATTGCAGCTCAAGCAAGCAACTAAGTTAAATATCAAACCCAAAGGACGGCGTATTATCAATTTAATTATCTACTAAATTAAGTAAGACAAGGTAATAAGATTTTAAGGTTGATTATCTAATAACTAATATGCTGAAAATTAAATAAAAATTAAAATAAAATAGCACTAGAAGAATACGAAAGTGAATCAAGTAAGAGAATAAGTAGCTGTAAGATAATCCATTTTACTTATTAATTTCCCTATCAAGTATATTGTCCGACTCTGCCTTATGAATTATGGATGCATCATTAAACAATGTGTATCTACTTTATAGACACAAGCAAACATGCGTATAACACATGTAAATCACCTTGGAGCAAGAGATACCCCCCTTTCTTAGTACTATCAGTATCAATTATTTCCATGGCCAACTGGTACTCTAACCCGATATGATCTCCCTTTATAGGTATTATAAAGTTAACCTCTTTATCTTACTTATTAATCTGAATTCAATTCAATTAATAACTATCTATATATGATAGTTCTAATGAATTTTCGTAGTCCACTCACTTAGAATCATAACATGGAATCCTGTTCAGCAGTGAACGCGCTTAATCAATAACAAAGAAATATATTCAGACTCTATATAACAGTTGAAGATGCACAAAACGATCGTGAATATGGATTAAAGTTGCTTTTTGACCAACTTTATTGACTTTTTAGGGGTATTGTGGTATTTTTAGGTTATAAATAAATTATAAAGTATGTTATAGGTGTTAGGTGGAAGTGGTATTTTTGAAATTTTGATAACTTTTGAGGTTGTTGGTTAATGTGAAGTTTTTTTTTGGTGATGAAGATAAGTGTGGGACGGACAAAATCGAAAAGTGTGAAGATAAGTGTGGGACGATGGGAGTACAAAATAATTTCACAAGTAGTGTTAAACGGAGGATGCACAATAGAATTCAATTAACTTATAAAACTTTCATAAAACCTATCAATACTAAAAAGGTTCTAGCCCATGATTTGTTGAAGAACAATCATGGGGGTAGGATAAATCTTACTCATATGTCTGGAAAATACAAGATAAATTAGGAAACGAATAAAACCCTAGATGTGGCATTGTCGCGTCCTTCTCCGCCTTGAATCTTCCTCTTGGTTCTCCTCTTTATTAGCAGACGAATATTCCCACTAATGGGTGGATGAAAGAAGGGATGGATGTAGAGGATGGTGTGGGGGGTGATCCCCCTTGTGGGGTGGTGTAAAATGATTGTGGCCTCCTATAACACTTCTAATGATGCTTTTTTATACTTTTAGGCACTGCTAATGGACCTTTACTAGGCCTTTTCATCGAAAACACATGCATAAACACACTGGAGATGTAAAACCCGACGAAATTGGAAATTCATGATGAGAGTGACAATTTATGTGTTTTGAGCTCTGATTTATGTGGAAATTGAGTAGGATTTAGGCGATTACTAAGGTAAACTGGTACGTTCATGGAAAATCCACGAATTAGAGACTACTAAGGCTATTTGAGCACATTTATGTAAAAAAATAGGTCAGAAGTGCTTAGAATTGGAAAACACGAAGTTCGAGACACGGCTCGACCTAAACCATTTGGTCGAGAGAGGATATATTTGGTCGAGCGAGGGTTTGTATAGAGTTTCAGCGAACAGAGAGACCGCTCAACCTAGCCAAGATCCGCTCGACCTCACCAACTTAGTCGAGCAGGGACACGCGTTGTTATTTATGGTAATTCCGACCCTCTTATGCATGAATTGATGTATTTTCAAAGAAAAAGCCCAGTAAAGGTCCATAAGGAGAGTTCTTTAAGTATAAAAAGGGATGATGATCACGTCAAAAAGGAGAGTTAGATTCCACATCCATCCTACACACATCAAAACCCTAACTCAATCCTACAGAGCTGTAGAGTGAGATTCGTGCAGCGAATCAAGTGAGAACCAAGTGAAGATTCAAGACGGAGCGAGAAGTGATGGCGCCCACATCTAGGGTTTACTTCGCAACTTAATCTTTCTTGTAATTTTCAAGACTATGGGTAAGATCTATCCGAACACCATGAACGTTCTTCTAAATGTCATTGGCTAGAACCGCTTTGGTAGTTCTAGGGTTATGAAGGTTTTTATCTAGTTAATTGAACTTCCGTATGTATACTCAGTACAACACTACTTGAGGATTATTTTATATAAGACTATACTTTATTAATTCATACTCAGAGTTGTTTTATGAATCATTAACGGTTATGTAGAGTCTGAATACATATTTTGGTTATTGATTCAGTGCGTTCACTGCTGAGCAGGATTACATGTTATGATTCTAAGTAAGGGGACTTCGAAGTTTCATTAGAACTATCTTCTGTGAATACTTATTAATTGAATTGAATTCGGGTTAGTAAGCAGGATAAAGAGGATAATTATACAGTACCTATAAAGGTAGATCATATCGGGTTATAGTACTTAGTGCACGGGAAATAATTAATACTGATAGTACCTAGAAAGAGGGGGTGTAAATATATCTGTTGCTCCAAGGAAATTCACACGTGTTACACGCTTATCTACTTGTGTCTATAGAGTAGATTTGCATGGTTGAGTGATGCGTCCATAGTCCACAAAGCAGAGTTGGAATTGACATATGGAAGGGAAATTAATTAGTGAAACTAGATGGCCCAAAAAGCTAACTATCTTCTCACTTGAGCAACTCTCGTTTATCTCTATTGTCTCTATTTTATTTGCTATTTTAATATATGTTCATTAGTTTAATCAATATCTTCACTATAATTACCAACAATAGTTTCTTTAGATTAGATAATAATAAATTGATAACAAACTGTCCTTTAGGTTCAATAATATAACTTGGTCGCTTATCTAAGCTACGATAGATATCCTTCATACTTGGGGATTAAAATTGTGTGTTAAGAAAATGCCCAACAAGTTTTTGGTGCCATTGCCAGAGATGGTTGGCATTATAAATTTTATTATTATTTATTTTTATTTGAAACTATTCTATTCATGTTAAAATTTTCTAACGCTTATTTTTCTTAGGTGTATGCTCACTAGATCAAAGGTATGAGATTTAGAACCTTATAATCTGGAGATTGGAGCATCTTCGAGGAAGAAAAAGAAGAACAAGAACAAGAACAAGAACAAAAATGTGGAACCAACTGAAGCTCTTAATCTAGGAGTTGAAGTTGGAGTGCTGAACCCGGAAGCAATTGAAGCTGCAACCAGAGATAACTCAGAAACAGAAGCAGTCAACATGGCAGTGAATCCAGATAATTTTGCCATCCGTGAAGTCTTTAAGAACAATGGAGGAGGCAATCTGGGGCTGTTAGGAATGAGCGGGGCCGATGTGGATTTTGATCTTCACCCCACTCTCTCAGCATGATAGAAAGAAACTCCTTCTCTTCGAGGATCCTCAACAACATCTTAACAAGTTCCTTGGTTATGCAAGCACACAAAAAAATGCAGGAACTCATGAAGATGCAAGAAGGATCTTACTGTTTAAATTCTCGCTTACTGAAAAGGCAAGAGATTGGTACGATACTCTTAGTGCTGCTAAATGCACTACTTGGAAGCAATTAAAACTGAAGTTCTTGGAGCGATACATGTCACCTTCAAAGGTGTTTAAGATGAAATAACAAATCAATCAATTTACTATCAGTGGTAATGAGAAATTTCATGAAGCATGGGATAGATTCAAGGACATGCTTAGAAGATGTTTGAGGCATGGCTTGTCAAAAGCTCAGTATATCAGTATATTCTACAATGGATTGGATTGTGATTCTCGAGTGTTACTTGATGCTTCTTCGAAGTCATCCATTGAGGCCGAAAAGTTCTTTAAGGATATTTTGATGAATTCAAGAGATTGGCCAACTGATAGAGTGAGAGGCACATATGTTCTTGGGAAAGTAGTGCAGGTTGGGCACACAATGGTTAAGTCAAGCAGAGATGATGAGATCGTCTCGAGCTTGGCAAATATCAACAAGCTACTTGAGGAAACTGGAATTCCCAAGGGAACTACAACAATCGTGGTCCCCCGGGTAATTATCAACAACAAAGGAGGATAGAGCTATCATGGAGCAATCCGAATGCAGCTGTACAAGTTCCTATTGGTGTTGATTCGGGTGCTAAGGTCGAAGAAGGAAAACATGGTTTAGAGGATACCGTAAACCGATATGTGATTAGAATATGAACAAGCTTTCGCAAAGGTTGAGAAAGGTAAATTTCCTTGTCAAAGCATCACAAACACAAAATCTTTTAACACCATCACTTTGAGGTCAAGAACGCAGAATGAAGGTCCAATGTTACTCGTAGAAGAAAACAGAGAGGTCATGTTGCCGCTCGACCAAGCTATTTGGTCGAGCTGAGGTCTAGCGGCATTCTGAAGACCGAAGATGTCAAGGCCAGAGTACAGGCATCCCGCTCAACCAAAACATAGCCGCTTGACTTGACTTCCCTAGTCGAGCTGAGTTCGAGCAAACTATTGTACACTTGAACAGCAAAAACAAGATTATAGGTACCTCGCTTGACAACTACCAAACCACTTGACCAAACCTTTTAGGTCGAGCGGATGTCTAGCAAAACCCTGCATTGCTAAATTCCATACAGGATGTTACATCTGCAGTTAAGAATACTTCAGTACCTTTAAAAGAGCAAAATACTGAGCAGATAGTTGAAAAGATGTGGGAAAGAGCTAAAATATTGAGAGCCGAGAAGGATATAATGGAGAAGGTTGAACATGTTGATTGGGAAATTCTTAAGACAAAAATACCTCCTCCATTTCTTTTCAGGATAGTCAAGAAAGGATTGGAAGAAAGTACATGAAGTTTTGGAATATCATGTACAAAATAAGCTTGAACATTCTATTTTTTGAAGCAATCATGGAGATGCCATACTACGCCTGATTTTTGAAGGATATCATATTGAAAAAGAGGAGCTTGGATGGGATTGAAACTATTAATTTATCTGATAACTGCAGCTCGATCATTTAGAGGAAGCTGTCTGCAAAGTTGAAGGATCCGGGAAGCTTCACTATGCTGTGTGAAATCAGAAAAGGGGGCGGCACGAAAACCTTTATAATTTCTTGGTGCAAGCATTAACTTGATGCCCTTATCTATATTTATGAAGCTAAGTTTTGTGGAGCTCCCTCCCATAATTGTAGCACTATAATTGGCGGATAGATCTATGACTTTTCCGAAGGGGATGATAGAAGGTGTACTTGTAATAGTAGAGAAACTGGTCTTTTCTGTGGATTTTCTTGTGCTAGAGATGGAAGATGACAAGGATAATGTTTCGCTTATCTTATGGAGGTCATTCCTTGCCACAGCTGGTCCTATGATCGATGTTAAAAAGGGGAAGCTTAGACTTCGTATGGATAATAAAGTGGTTTTGTTCAACCTTGTCAAAGCAATGAAGATGTCTATGGAGACACAATGTTACAGCATTGATGTGGTGGGGGAGATTGTGAAAGAACACATGTCCTTGATCCTTTCAAATGATCCTTTAGAGACATGCTTGGCAGAATCTTTTTCTTTTCCTACTATAAATTTCTTGAAAACTTGCTTGCTTTGGGTGATGAAAGGTATGAACTGAAAAGTACTAAGATAGAAGAAGTGAGTGGACTAGGCAATACCTACCTTTGGATAGAGAAAGTACACCAAAAGAAGAAAAGAAAGACGAGTTGAAACTGCTACCGGAGCACTTGAAGTATGCCAACTTAAGCGACAATGAAACAAGTCTTGTAATTGTATCTTCTTCTTTAACTGATGACCAACTTGAAGAGTTGTTAGATGTGCTTAGGAAGTATAAGTCAGCTATTAGATGGTCTCTTGATGATTTGAAAGGTATTAGTCCATCATATTGCATGCATAAGATAAGGTTGCTAGATGAAGCTAAGAGATGTATTCAGAATTAGCGGAGGGTGAACCCCGTGATTCAAGAAGTGATTAGGCAACAAATCTTAACGTGGTTAGATGCAGAAATTATTTATCCAATTAGTGATATTCCCATGTGAGTCCATTGCATGTAATAGCTAAAAAGGGGGGCATGACTATTGTGAAAGCCGAAGATGGCAAGACTTTAACCACTAGGATTCGTACGGGATGGCTTATGTGTACTGATTATAGGAAATTGAATGAAAATACATGCAAAGACCATTTCCCTCTTCCTTTCATGGATCAAATGCTTGGCCGTCTAGCAGGGTATGAGTTTTATTATTTCTTAGATGGATATTCGGGTTATAATCAAATAATGATTGCACTCAAGGATCAGGAAAAGACTACTTTTACTTGCCCATATGGATCCTTTTCTTTTAAGAAGATGCCTTTTGGATTTTGTAATGCACCTGCAACATTTCAGCGCTGCATGATGGCCATATTTGATGGGTTGATAGAAAAATCATAGATATATTAATGACTGATTTTTCTATGTTTGGGTTCTCTTTTGATATTTATCTGTCTAAACTATCTACTGTTTTGAAGAGATATCAAGAAACTAAACTTGTCTTGAATTGGGAGAAGTGTCACTTCATGGTGAGAGATGGGATTGTTCTTGGTCATCATATTTTAGCTAAAGGATTGCAGGTGGATAGAGCAAAGGTGGTGGCGATTGAGAAGCTTCCACCACCTACTAATGAGAAAGGAGTGCGGTCCTTCCTTGGACGTGCAGGATTTTATAAAAGACTCATCAAAGATTTCTAAAAATACTCCAAGCCCTTATCTCACTTACTTGAAAAGGATGTTCCTTTGGTTTTTGATAATGAATGTCTAACAACTTTTTAGGTTTTCAAAGAGGCGCTTATTACTGTACCTATCTTGATCACACGGGATTGGACTCCGCTGTTTGTACTCATGTGTGATGAAAGTGATTTAGTACTTGGAGTGGTGCTCGGACAGCTGAGAGAAAAGAAGTTATGCACCATCTACTATGCTAGAAAAACTTTTGATACAGCACAAAATAGCTACAATGTGACTGAAAAGGAATTTTTAGCGGTTTGTATGCATTTGATAAGTTTCGACAATATTTAGTACTTGGCATGAAGACTATTGTATGCACTGATCATTCTGTGATCTGCTATTTGATGGAGAAGAAGGATGCTAAGCTAAGGATTATCTGATGGATTCTTCTTCTGCAAGAGTTTGATATGGAGATCCAGGACAAGAAAGGAACGGAGAACGTTTTGGCGGATCACCTATCAAGGTTAGAAACAAGGGAGCATTGTGATGGGCCATTCGAATACATAGAGGAGATGTTCCTGAATGAGAAGATTATGGCAGTGTTTGCTGAAAGAGCGGAGAAGGCCATGGTACGTGGATTATGTCAATTACATTGCAATAGGTGAAATTCCGAAAGATCTCAATAGATATCAACTTGCAAAAGTTAAGAGAGATGTTGAGACTTTCATATGGTATGATCCGTTCGCCTACAAAATTTATACGTATTCTATCATCCGTAGGTTTGTGCCTGAGATGGAGATGGAGAGTGTTCTTGACTTTTTCCATGCATAACCTAACGGAGGGCATTTTGGATCCCAAAAGATAGCAGCTAAGGTACTTCAATCTGCTTTATATTGGCCTACCTTGTTTAAAGATTGTGAATCCTATGTAGCGACGTGCGATAGATGTCAACGCATGGGAAACATAAGAAAGAGGGATGAGATGCCGCTTCAGCCAAGTATTGTGGTGGAGATTTTTGATGTATGGGGAATTGATTTTATAGGGCCATTTCCCCCATCTAATGAATTTCCTATACATTTTGCTTGCCAATGATTATGTTTCTAAATGGGTGGAGGCTATTCCCACTCGCATGAATGATGCAAAAACGGTCTTGTCCTCTATGGAGTTCCTAGAGCACTTATCAGTGATGGAGGTTCCCACATTGGCAATAAGCTTATTGAAAGAGTTCTTAAGGAGCATGGTGTAAAGCATAGGGTTACTACACCCTATCATCTTCAAGCGAGTGGGCAAGTGGAAGTTTCTAATTGTCAAGTGAAATAAATCTTAGAGAAGTGGTCGGGACCAATAGGAAAGATTGGGCTATGAAGATCGATGATGTATTATGGGAGTTCCGAACTTCATATAAGACGGTGCTAGGAATGTCGCCTAATCAAATTGTCTTTGGGAAACTGTGCCACTTATCTGTAGAGATTTAGCATAAGTCTTTTTGGGCATTGAGAAGTTTGAACTTATCCATTAAGGAGGTTAAGAACTTAAGATTAACTCACATCAATCAATTGGATGAGTTTAGAAGTCAAGCTTTTAAGAATTTGGTGATCTATAAGGAGAGAATGAAGAAATGACATGATTCAAATATCAATTTCAAAGAGTTCAAGGAAGGAGATGAGATAATACTTTTTAACTCTCGATTGAAGCTTTTTTGCAGGAAATTGAAATCGAAGTGGACGGGAACGTTCATCACACATAGCGCCTACAGAGGAGGGAGTTTTGAGATCATAGATAAAGACAGAGACATCATAGCGGCAAATGGGCATCGATTGAAGCACTTTAAGTCACCGGATGATGCTTGCGTTGTCTTTGAAGATATCTTGCATTGACATGGTACCGTCGTGACTCTTCGATGTTAAACATGAGCGCCTGTTGGGGGCTTATCCTCCTGTTTATTGTTTTATTTATTTTGTGTACGTAAGAAATTTTTATATTTGCGGTGCTAACTAATCAGAAATTACATCTCTTTGTAAACTTAGTTTCGCTTTATTTCTACTAAGTTTGGGAGGTGTGATGTTCTTACCTCATTGTAGCACCAAGACTATAATCTTTTCTTAGTGACGTTTGCTAGGGAGTTGATTTTTTGCGGTATATTAAAACTTTAATCGGTTTTGATGTGTCGATTTTTTTACAACTTGCCTAGTGTTCAATGGTGTATTTTTTTGTAAGTGTGAGCGGATATATACACACTTAATTTTAGAGTTTAATAAGTGGTTCTCTAGCTATTGTTTTTGTTTCATATGATGATTAATGTTGTTTCTGAGTCTGAGTTTTGCAGGGAATGAAGAATCACGAGAATGCTGAGAGTCGGAGGGACGCTCGACCACAAATTGAACAGCTCGACCAAGTCAATAAGGTCAAGCAGTGGTCGAGCGAACCACTGTAAGGCGGATTCTAAAATTTTCAGATTATAGAGGTCCCGCTCGACCAAAAAGGTGCCGCTTGACTAGAACATTTGATCGAGCAAGAGGTCGAGCGGAGTACAGAGACGAGATCAGCTTATAGAGTCGCCGCTTGACCATTTCAAGTGTCGCTTGACTAAACCGCTCAACTCGAGTGGAGGAGTAGAATCGCGAATTCAAAATAAAGGAAAAGGCATTACTTCTTGTTCGAAGAGAAAGGACAGTGGAAGACCAAGGAGAGGAGAATCGTGTAAGAAAAGTAAGAAAGATGGGAAGATGCCATCGAATTTTGGGCTGAAAATACCAGATTGGGATGACAAGAAAGAGCTTTGGGGAGTGATTTCAAGGAAGATCGCTCGGACTCGATAACAAGATGATAAATCCATGATAGAGATGCACATTATCAATGATATCAGATGTATGTCTAACAAACTGGGAATCAGTGGATTCATGGATTTGAAGAGTGAGATGTACTTCCACATTACTGCAGAGATGATATGTACTCTCGAGGTGATTATCACTGAGTGACCAGACACACGGGGTTGACAACCACGATGTGATCTTTCCAAAAGGTGATAAGTTCCTTAAGATTGAAAAGTGCATAAAAATCTATAAAAGGATATAAGTGTATGTGTGCCTTCATAAAAAATCAACCTTGGTTGATTTTTCCATAATGTTTTTAGCACATGAAAATGTGTTACTAAATTGATTATTTTCAATAAATTAAGTGATGAAATTTATAGTGTATATATTTATTAATTATGCATATTGTTTCTCTTTTTTTATTAAGTCCATATATTTCTCATATAAGTTAGTGGGCCTTAGTAACTGCTGTATTTGATTCCCTACATTACATGATCAGCAATTACACATAGTGGATATACACCCTTCTCAAACCTTCTCTTCTTCTCTTTGAATTCTCGATGTGTGGTGTGTGAGTTGATATGGTGTGAAGACTACTTGGTCAATCATTACACAACACTATCTTACATACTTTTGGTTTTTTCAAAATTCAAATTCTTATCTCACTCACGTATCTCAATGCTCCTCCAAAGATAAACCTTCCCTCTTCCAATGAAAAACATTCTTCATTATCCAAACCCTCTTCTTCCTCTTGCAAATCCACTCCACTCTAAACCCTAGCTTCAATTGACAAGAATGTCGCGATTGGTGCTGCTCAGAATGTAAATCCTGATGCTGCTACATCGCTGCTTAGACCCACTATAGAGTCAACCGTACCCAGACATATTATCCTTTCCCAAGGTACTCCCAACTCTGTATTCCTCTCGCTTCAGGCTCAGGTCGCCGATTCAAGCATTCTAATGTCTCGAATCGAAGTCCCGGTGCTTGAACCTCCTCCTACTGTTGTCCAATCTGATATTCCCACTTCATCATCTGAAGTTCCCACTCAAACTATTGTTCCTTCGTCTGAAATTCCATCTGAAACTCAGTCCCCTGAAACCTTTGAACCATATAACCCTGTTCAAGTATCTTTTACATCATCACCCATTGCTTCATCTATCCAAACTGAGCAGAATCTGACTGTGTCTTCTCCTTCGTCATCACCGCCTGTTCTGATTTTGTCAAAGGTGACCAACAAGACAACTCCTAAGCGCAAGGATCCGCCCATGCGCTAGTCTATCCGTGTCCAGAAGAAGAGTCAAACTGCTACTCCACTGGATGTACCCAATACTGTTAAAGGAAAATTTCTTATTTCCTAATCTGATTCTGATGATGACTCTGCTCTAATGGATGTGGATATTCCTGGAAAGAACCGTATGATGGCTGAATTCTGCAAAGCCATGAAGAAAATGAGACGAGGCAAGAATGCTATCTCTGATGTTGCCGCCTCTGTAGAAACACCTGAAGAATAAACTAAAGCTGATCTAGACCAACTGATTGATGATATTGCCGCTGAATTTGCCACTGATAAAGCAACACCTGCTGATGATGATGTAGAACCCTCTTATCATGATCCTGATTCACGTCTGATGATAAAGAGGATGCACCCAAGGAATCTGATCAAGGTGCTACCTCTGATGAATCTAATGAGGATGAAGCTGCTCCAAATGATGCTGATGATGATCTTGATGAACAAGCTGATGATGTTGATGAACTGTTGGATTATATACTAAAAGCTTAGCTTTAGTATGAACAATGTTTTAACAATATTTGAAATGAGAATCATTGATCAAATGATTGCGTCTTATAATTTATTTATATGTCCGATGCAATAGTCCACTTACTTTAGACTGTAGATAATATGTTGTGCGATAACACTCGAAAGATCATATTATCAGTTTCCTTATAAAGTATAAACAAATTCTAACAACCAAGATAGATTTGGAGTCTCTATGGGATGGTTGTAGTGTGATTTGGTATTAGTTTGTGTTGACTATAGAATCACATTAGTGCACTTTGTGTGTATTGAGCAAGACCGATTAAGATCATTAAACTTACAGTGACTATATAGGAGAACTTGATCTCAGTTATTATGAATGTTCATGCTTTTAATCCTTATACAATAACCTCGACACGTAAGCCGGTATGTATCTCTTTGATTTATCAATGGGTGAGGTTTAAATATTAAATCAACAAACTCGATGAGTGGGGAAATAGTGTTGTCTTTATGGTGTGATGTTGATTGTAGAAGGAATCTGTATCCTATTGCATAGGTTGATGATGTCCCCTTGAGGAGCTCATAAGGATTATAATGTAAACCATGTAGGTGGATTTATTCTGTCATGATAACAAGTTTGAGTGGTACTACTCTCGGATGAGATATTAAATAATGGAGTTGTCACTAACTTAATTAATTAATGGGCATTGTATATCTTAAACATGGGGAGACTAACGGGCTCATAATAAGAAGGAGCCCATAAATGAATTATGGAATTGGAGCGGCAGTGCAGTAATAATATTTTAGTGGAATATATTATTAATATTGGACTTAAGTATAAGTTTTGAGCTAAACTTGGACACTTAATCCCAGTGGAGGCCCGACTCTAATTTCTCCTCCAGGTCGCTACTGTAGCCTATAAATAAGTCACTTCAGCTCATCCGGAACCCTAATCTATCGCCTAAAACACATGTGATAAAAGGGAGGAAGCAGGTTAAGAAGATCTTGAACATCGTCGCCCACACGATGTCAAGATTGGAATTGAGAATACAACAGAAGATCAAGAGGGTGTTTCTACAGTTGTTCTTCCTCAACATACCCTGGTGAAAGGTAATACATTTCTTTATTCATGCTTCCGCTGATTTATAAATGCATGGAACCCTAACTGTGCACGTTAACCAAATGATCGAACACTAATAATTAGTATCAGAACTTCAGTTTCGTGGCTAAATATGTCACGTTAGGCTAGGGTTTGTGTGAATATGTGATTTATTTTTTAAATAGAATCATATGCATGAATTAGGGTTTCTAGATTTTTTTATTATCCCTGTATACCCTATATCTCGTTTGCAAACTTGTTCGGTGTTGGCATCCACAAAACTTATGGGTGATAGGCGCATGAAGGCGAGCAGTGTGCCGAGTGTACTACCGGGCAGAGCACACGATGACACACTTGGTGAAGTGCCCGATGGCGTGTAGAAGCAGGGCAGTGTGCACGATGGCGATGAAGACAAAGCATGGAATCCAGAAAGTAAGCAGGTGTATGGCCGGGTGTGATGACTGGACGCCGAGCATGGTGTAGTGCATGCTGGAAAGCTATCTAGTGCAAAGCTGTGTGTAGGTGCAGACTATCGAGCATGATGTCGTGCAAGGCGCCTAGAGGAATGAATGAATCGTACAGATTAGCAAGAAACTGGCGCACTGGCGGGCAGAACAGCAAGTGATCGAGCAACGTACCATGTAAGGCACTCATTTTGCTACATGGTTGTGTGCACGTATCAGGCGTTCTGGACTAAAGTCGTGCATGGTGCCGTGCGCTGAAACTTGGAGACATGCACAATGGCGAGCAGGAACAACATGCTGTCGTGCGATTTGACTAGACTATCGGGCGTGACGCACAGGAAAGCAAGGTTGACAACTGACTGCCGTGCTTAGCGCATGGAAGGAGTATGGATAGACGGGTATGTTGTCGTTTGAGGAGCACGGAGGCATACACGATTGCTGAGCATTGGCGCCCGAATCATGTAGGATGTGATGAGTGTGTAAATTCACGTGTTTTGAGCCTTGATTCATGGGATAATGATGTAAGATTTGATCTAAAGTCAAGATAAATTATGTGGTATAGTGTAAAGTCATGAATCAGGTGTGTTTGAGTACGTTTGAAAGGATTTTCGAAGGAAAACAGACTACAAGTTATCGGAACTGGAGAAAGAGGACTGAAGAAGACTGGTTCGACCAAGCAAGGAGGCGGTTCGATAAAGCATAGAGCAGTTCCTGGTCGAATCAGGCATCGGGAAGTTGCCAAGAGTGTGGTTCGACCAAGCCATTTGGTTGAACCATGGTCGAACCATAAGCATAAGTTTTTGCAGTTGTAGTTCGACCAGAAAACTTTGATTCGAGGTGCCATTCGGGTCGAACTGGCGACATGAAAGTGTTTTACAAGTCGGTTCAACCTGTGATTCAACCATAAAGAAGTGATTTGACCAAGTCCTTTGGTCGAACTGATGAGGTGTAGACGTCCGAATTTATATACCTTCAGTGTGTGTTTTCACTCAAAAAGCCGATCCTAGCTCTGTAAGGTGAGCTCACAAATGTAAAATGAGGATCCTACGTAAGGGAAATGAGAGCAATTCACCACCTTCATTCTACATAATATCTGAAACCCTACCGTCATCCACAGATCTATGGAGAGAGATTCTTCTATCGAATCAAGTGAGAACTAAGTGAAGATTCAGGACGGAGAGAGACACGAACTTCGCTTCTTAATTTATCTTGTAATTTTATAAACTATGGGTAAGATCGATCCAATCACCATGTTTGTTCTTGATTAATCATGGGCTAGAACCGCTTCGGTAGTTCTAGGGTTTATGAAGGTTTCATAAGTTAATTGGACATCCATGTGTATACTCTGTACAACACTACTTGTGGTTAATTTTATATAAGATTATGTGTTTTTAATTCATACTCAGAGTTGTTTTGTGCATCTTTAATTGTTATGTAGAGACTGGATACGTATCTTGATTATTGATTGAGTGCGTTCACTGCTGAGCAGGATTATATGTTATGATTTTAAGTGAAGGGATTCCAAAGTCTCATTAGAACTATCTTATATGAATACTTGTTAATTGAATTGTATTTTGGTTAATAAGTAGGATAAAGAGGATAATTGCATAGTACCGACAAAGGGAGACTATATCGGTTTAGAGTACTTACTGTACGGGAAATAATTGATACTGATAGTACCTCGAAAGGGGGTGACTTATATCTCTAGCTCTAAGGTTATTCACACGTGTCACACGCATTTTTACTTGTGTCTATAAAGTAGATTTGCATGGCTTAGTGATGCGTCCATACTCCACAAGGCAGAGTCGGACATTGATACATGGAAGGAAAATTAATAAGTAAAACTGAATGGCTCGAAGAACTACCTATTTTATCACTTATTCACTCTCGTTCGATCTCTACTGTTATTTACTTTAATTGTTCTTTTAATTATTTAGTTATTAGTTACTTAATCACACCACAATTTTGCCATAATAGTCCTAATACATTAGAATAAAATTAAATTAATTATAATACGTCCTTTGGGTTCGATAATCACTTGGTCGCTTATCAAAGCTACAATAGCATCCTTCATACTTGGGATTAATATTGTGTGTTGAGAAAACGCTCATCAAGTTCTTGGCCCCGTTGCCGAGGACGACATTAATTATTAATTAATTATTTCTTAGGTGTATGCTCACTAGGTCAAAGATAGGTGATTTAGAAGCTTATAATCTGGATATTGGAGCATCATCAAGGAAAAAGAAGGGGAAGAAGAAGAAGAAGAAGAACATAGAACCAACGGAGGCTCTTAATTTATAGTTGACATTGAGGAGCTGAATCCGCAAGCAACTGAAACTGCAACCAAATTTAACTTGGGAGTAGAAGCAGTCGACATGGCGTCGAATTCGGATAATCTTGTCATTCGTGAAGTCTTTAAGAATAACGGAGGAAGCAATGCGGGGCTGTTAGGAGCAAGAGGGGCCGGAGCTGATTTTGATCTACACCTTGCTCTTATCAGCATGATTGAAAGGAGTTCCTTCTTTGGGGGGAACCTTTGAAGGTCCTCAAAAAGTTTGAATAAGTTCCTTGGTTATGCAAGTACAAAAAAAGATGCAGAGGCTCATGAAGATGCGAGGAGGATCATCTTGTTTAAGTTCTCACTGAATGAAAAGGCGAGAGATTGGTATGATAATAATAATGCTGCTGAATGCGATACCTGGGAGAAATTGAAATTGTTGAAGCGTTACATGCCACCTTCATAGGTGTTTAAGATGAAACAAGAAATCAATCAATTTGCTATCCATGGTAATGAGAAGTTTCATGAGGCTTGGGACAGATTCAAGGACATGCTTCGAAAGTGTCCATAGCATTGGCTTTCTAAAGCTCAATACATCAATATTTTCTACAATGGATTGGGCTGTGATTCTCGAGTGTTGCTAGATGCTTATTCTAATGGAGCATTGCTTACAAAGTCATCCATTGAGGCTGAAAAGCTCTTTGATGATATTTCGATGAATTCAAGAGATTGGCCAACTGAGAATGATAGGCACCTATGTTCTTGGAAAAGTAGCACAGGTTTAGCATATGGTGGTGAAGTCAAGTAGGAAAGATGAAATCGTCTCTAGTTTGGCTAATATCAACAAGTTACTTGAGTCCAAACAAAAGTAGATTACTGACATAGCTCAGCGAGTACCAATTATGCAGCAGGATGTGTGTAATGAAGGAGCTAACCAAGAGGAGATGGAAGAGGCGAACTATGCCATTGGTCGAAGTATTCAAGGAATGAGGTTCCAAAATCAAGGAAACCAAAATTACCAAGGGAACTACAATAATAGTGGTCCCCTGGGTAAATATCAACAACCAAGGAGGTCGGAGTTTACATGGAGAGATCCTAATACAGCAGTACAACCTCCTATTGGTGTTGATACAGGTGCTAAGGTCGAAGAAGAAAAACCTTGTTATGAGGATACGGTGAATAGGTACATGGCAAGGAATGATGCAAGAGTAGATCCTCTCAAGGACAAGTTTGAAAAGAAAATTAATGCAAATCATGAGGATATTTCTAAGAAAATGAAGGACTTGATTTTATTGATGGGGAAGACGGCAGGGAATGTCAACTAATTGACGCAAACCTTGGAGAAAGGTAAGTTCCCATCGCAAAGTATAGGGAATCCAAAGTAGTTCCATGCCATCACGTTAAGATCTGGAACATAATATGAGGGACCGATGATGCCGAAAATAAGTTCTGAAGCTCTAGGAGCCCGATTCGACCTCAATTCCACCAACACCGATGGTCGAACCATACTGAGGAGGTTGAACTAGACACCAGGGTAACCTCTGGATATCTCTGCCGAGCGATTCAACCATGACTATCTTGGTTCGACCAAACCGTGGTCGAATCCCACTGTCCAGGGCATCATATTTTTTCAGAAAGTGGTTCGACCACAATCATCATGGTTCGACCAACCCTATTGGTTGAAATGTGGTCGAACCAGCCTATTCGGGGGAGAACAAACTTGTAGAAGTACGATTCGACCATTACTCGCCTGGTTTGACCAGCACGCCTGGTCGAACCCTGGTCGAACCACATCGTTCGGCACCATTTTCCATGCTGAATGATTTATTTGATGTTGATGCTACTCCAGTGTCATCCAAAGAGTAGAATACTGAGCTTATAGAAAAAAATAGAAAAGAGCAAAGAGTTTGAGAGCCGAAAAGGAAAAAGCGGAGAAGGTTGAATGTGATTGATGGGGTATCCCCAAAACTAAGATACCTCCTCCATTTCCTTTCAAGCTAGAAAAGAAGGGATTGGAAGAAAAGTTCAAAAAGTTTGCAGATATCATAAACAAGATAAGCTTGAGCATTCCTTTCTCTAAAGCACTCTTGGAGATGCCATATTATGCCCGCTTCCTAAAGGATATACTTTTGAAGAAGAGAAGTTTGAACAGAACTGAGACAGTTAATTTATCTGAGAAGTGCAGCTCGATCATACAGAGGAAGCTGCCAGCAAAGTTAAATGATCCATGAAGCTTCACTATTCTATGTGAAATTGGGAAGGGGCCGGCACTAATAGCCTTGTGTGATTTTGGGGCAAGCATCAATCTGATGCCCTTGTCGATATTTCAAAGGCTTGGTTTAGGGGAGTAAACTCCCACAATGGTTGCTCTACAATTAGCATATCAGTCTATGACTTTTTCGAAAGGGATAATTGAAGATGTTCTAGTGAAAGTAGAGAAACTAGTTTTCCTGTGGACTTTCTTGTACTCAAGATGGAGGATAACAAGGATAATGTTCCCCTTACCTTAGGGAGACCATTCCTTGCTACTGTTGGAGCTATGATTGATGTGAAGAAAGATGAGTTAAGGTTGTACATGAATAAAAAAGAAGTGTTGTTCAACCTTGATAAAGCAATGAAGATGTCGATGGAGTCGCAGTGTCACAACATTGATATGGTGGAGGAGATTGTAAAGGAAGACATGTCTTTGATCCTTTCTAAGGATCCCTTGGAGACATGCATAACGGAGTCTCTTACTTTTCCCACCACCAAGCTAGATGAGCTCTCCAATGAGGTATGTATTGATTTTCTAGAAAACAGACTTGCTTTGGGTGATGACAGGTATGAATCAAAAAGGACCGAGTTGAATAGGTGAAGTAG
The DNA here is from genome assembly GCA_023678885.1 of Pogostemon cablin. NCBI lineage: Eukaryota > Viridiplantae > Streptophyta > Magnoliopsida > Lamiales > Lamiaceae > Pogostemon > Pogostemon cablin. The sequence goes on along the minus strand of CM043004.1, from coordinate 6,529,774 downwards.
ACTAGAAAATACTTGCCGTTGGATAGAGAAAGCACAATAAAAGAAGAAAAAAAGGAGGAGTAGAAATCGCTACCGGAGTATCTAGGTGACAATGAAACATATTCGGCAATTATATCTTCTTCTCTAACTGATGATCAACTTGATGAGTTATTAGTTGTGCTTAGGAAGTATAAGTCTGCAATTGGTTGGTCTCTTGATATTTGAAAGGTATTAGTCCATCATATTGCATGCATAAGATAAGATTGTTAGATGAGGCTAAGAGTAGCATTTAGAATCAGTGGAGAGTTAATCCCGCTATTCAAGAAGTGATTAGGAAGCAAATACTAACATGGCTAAACAAAGGAATTATTTACTCAATTAGTGATAGTCCCCATGTGAGTCTATTGTATGTTGTAGCTAAGAAAGGGGTCATGACTATTGTGAATGCCGATGATGGAGAGACTCTAGCCACTAGGATTCCTACGGGATGGCGTGTGTTTACTGACTACAGAAAACTAAATGAAAATACATGCAAAGACTACTTTCTCTTTCTTTCATGGATCAAATGCTTGATCGTCTTGCGGGGTATGAGTTTTACAATTTCTTGGATGGGTACTTGGGGTATAATCAAATCATAATTGCACCCGAGGACCTGGAAAAGACTACTTTTACTTGCCCTTATGGAACCTTTGCTTTTAGAAAGATGCCTTTTGGATTATGTAATGTTCCTGTTACATTTCAGCGTTGCATGATAGCCATATTTGATGGGTTGATAGAAAAATCATGGAGGTGTTTACGGATAATTTTTCTATTTTTGGTTCCTCCTTTGATATTTATTTATCTAACTTGTCCACTATTTTGAAGAGATATCAAGAAACTAATCTTGTCTTGAATTGGGAGAGGTGCCACTTAATGGTGAGAGATGGGATTGTTCTTGGTCATCATATTTAAGCCAAGGGATTGCAGGTGGATAGAGCAAAGTTGGTGGCGATTGAGAAGCTTCCACCACCTACTAATGAAAAAGGAGTGCGGTCCTTCCTTGGCCATGCAGGATTTTATAGGAGATTCATTAAAGACTTCTCTAAATACTCCAAACCTCTCTCTCATTTACTTGAAAAGGATGTTCCTTTTGTTTTTAATGAAGAATGTCTAACAATTTTTCGTGTTTTGAAAGAAGCACTTATTACTGCACCTATCTTGATCACACCAGATTAGACTTAACTATTTGTACTTATGTGTGATGCAAGTGATCAAGCACTTGGAGTGGTGCTTGGGCAGATGAATGAAAAGAAGTTCTGCGTCATCTACTATGCGAGTAAGACTTTTGATGTAGCACAAAAGAACTACACTGTCACTGAAAAGGAGTTTCTCGCTGTTGTGTATGAATTCAATAAGTTTCAACAGTATTTGGTTGGAATGAAGACCATTGTGTATACGGATCATCCTACGATCCGGTATTTAATGGAGAAGAAGGAAGTGAAGCCAAGGATCATTAGATAGGTCCTTCTACTGCAGGAATTTGATATGGAGATCCGAGATAAGAAAGGAACGGAGTATAATTTGGCAGATCACCTATCAAGGTTGGAGACAAGGGAGCATTGTGATGATTCTTTTGAATACATTGAGGAGATGTTTCCCGATGAGAAGATCATGGCGGTGTTTGATGAAGGAGCAGAAAGAACGTGTTTAGTGGCTGCTCAAGGAATGGATCCATGGTATGCGGATTATGTCAATTACATTGTTGTAGGAGAAATTCCAAGAGATCTCAACCGGTATCAACTTGCGAAGTTTAAGAGGGATGTTGAGACTTTCATATGGCTTGATCCATTTGTCTATAAAATTTGTACGGATTCTATAGTCCGTAAGTGTGTGCCCGAGATGGAGATGGAGAGTGTTCTTGAGTTTTTCATGCACTACCTAATGGGGGGAACTTTGGAGCTCAAAAGACAGCAGCTAAGGTACTTCAATCTGCTCTTAATTGGCCTACATTGTTTAAAGATTGTGAATCCTATATAGCGACATGTGATAGATGTCAAAGGATGGGAAATATAAGTAGGAGAGATGAGATGCCACTTCAGCCGAGCATTGTTGTGGAGATCTTAGATGTGTGGAGGATCAATTTTATGGGGCCTTTCCCCCATCTAATGGATTTCTATACATCCTTCTTGCTGTGGATTATGTTTCTAAGTGGGTGGAGGCCATTCCTACTTGCTTGAATCATTCAAAGACCGTGTTGTCTTTCTTGAAGAAACATATCTTTGCCCGATATTGAGTCTCTAGAGTACTAGTAAGTGATGGAGGTTCTCACTTCGTCAACAAGTTTCTTGAGAGAGTGCTCAATGATTACAGTGTAAATCATAGGATAACTATGTTAGCATTTGGATCTTTTGGTTAATGTGAACCATTAGGGTTCTATGCAATTCTATCACAGCGGAAGTATAAATATTGAATTGATTACCTATCGCCAAGGTATGTTGAAGGAAAAGGATTATCGCAGGCAGCCTGTGCAGCTTCACCGTTTTGGGAATAAATCCCTCATCTGATCTCTGATTGGAATTATCTACGTGGCAAAACAATCCTCTCTTCTGTGGGTTTCCAACGGTTTATCACACGTACAGATTGAACTTATTCATGATTTTATAAAAATTATGGAAGTTGACGGCCTGAAACAGCAAATGACCTTTCGGTCTTCTGTTGTATTCCTAAGTCACGTCTTGACGTTGGTGTGGGCAACGATCTACAAGATGAATTTCATCTGCAGCCCTAATATTCCTCTCACGATTTTATGTGTGTGTTCTAATTATTCGGATTGCTGAGATTGGCTATTATATAGACTACAGGACCAGGAGGAGAAATTATGGTTTGGGCCTCCCATTGGGCTTGAGCATCAAAGTTTAGCCCAAAACTTATACTTAAGTCCAATAATAATAAATCATTCTACTAAAGAAATATTGTTGCACTGCTACTCTAATCCCAAATTACACTTAGGGGCTCCTTCTTATTATCATACCAGAATAAATCCACCTGCAGGGTTTACATGATAATCCTTATGAGCTCCTCAAGGAGACATCATCAACCAATTCCGTTAGGACACAGATTCCTTCTACAATCAACAACACACCATAGAGACAATAGCATCTCCCAATTCACAAAGTATATTGATTTAATAATTAAATCTCACCCATTGATGAATTAAAGAAATAAATACTGGCTTAAGTGTCGAGGTTATTATATAGGAATTAAGAGTACGAACTTCCATAATAATAGAGATCAAATTCTATTATATAGTCAATATAAACTTAACGATCTCAACGTGGTCCTACTCAATACACTCAAAGTGCACTAGTGTAATTTTATAGTCAAGACAGACTAATGTCAAATCACACTATAATCATACCGATAGATAATCCCCTTCTATCTCGGCTGTGAACATCTGTTTATACTTTATAAGGAGCCGATAATATGATCTTTCGTGTGATGCCACACACCAAATTATCCATAGTATAAAGTAAATGGACTTTTACAACAACATTTTGCAAACGTTTGATCACATGATTCTCATTTCAAATAAATTAAATCATTGTTCATACCAAAAGCAAGACTATTAGTATACAATCCAACAATCTCCCACTTATACTAAAAGACTATGCTGCCATATCTTCTGCCATACATCTGAATACCACTCCCACTACTTCACCATTTAAAGCTTCCCCTCATCATATGACTCTCGTATCATGTAGTACTAGCTATCAATGTGTTTAATTTCCTTATGGACTAGTGATTCCTTCAAGTCTGCTACTGCTCCATTATTATCACAATAAATTGTGATAACCTTGGACAAACTCAGAATCACATCTAAGTCCATTACAAAGTTTCTAGAACTATACAGATACTTTGGCAGCCACAAGGCTCCAATATTATCATTTTATGTGGTGGAGTCCGAAACATATTTCTATATAACATTCCTCCATAGTATGGATCTACTTTCATTAAACAAATAGCCTTAGGTGGATTACTGTCGTCCCCATGATTTGAAAAACCGTATCTAAGTAACCATCAAGAAGCAATGAATCTGTCCGGTAAACTTACATATAATTTCCAATCTTCTTCAGGCACTTCAGATATGCCTTACCATAATTCAATATTCTTGTTCCGGGTTACCTTGATACTCACTAACTACGCCACTGGATTTACTGTGGTCCCTACCTGATTTGAAATGTCCGAATCTATATAACCCAAAAGAAGCAATGAATCTATCCGATAATCCCACATATTATTTTTAGTCCTTTTCAGGTACATAAATATATGTCTTACCACTGTTCAATATTCTTATTTCTGGTTACCTTGATACCCACTGTCCATGCATTTAGCAAAATAGATATCCAATCTCGTGCATAACATTCCATAGATAAAGCTTCCTTATTGCCGAAGCATAGGGAACCGCCCTTATCTATTTTATCTTCTATTGTGTCTTAAGACACAAATCCTCGGATAAAGTCACATGCTAAAACGAGTGAGGATTGTATCAATTTATGAAGCTTGAGATAAGCACAACATCCTATCTTGTGATCTTTATTACCATGATCGGAATGATATATTCTGCCTCTCTCAAGTCCTTCATTTCATACTACTTTATTAACAATACACATACCCGACAATACTCTTTTATTGTCTCCAATGAGCAAGATACCATCTAAGTATATATAAGAAATACCACCACGTTTTCGTCACTCTTTTCAATACACAAGATCCATCCGAGCATTGATTAAATCCATATGACTGGATTTCTTTATCAAAATGGATGTTCCATGATCTTGAAGCTTGCTTTAGTCCATCGATGGACAAATTTTAAGCTTACACTAAAAATGCTCTTAGCTCTATGCAATGAATCACTCTGGCTGCTTCATCATAAAGCCACTTACATCTTAATGGCTTTTACAACATTTGCTGGTTCTACAAGCTCCCAGATATGATTTTAAATTCATTGCAACTTGATAAGATTCCATATTTCAATCTTGTAGTGCTTCGTTGTGTCCATGGGCCAATTTCATATTTACTAGAGATCAAGTCTCACGACTCTCCCAAAATATGAATCTTTTCGGTTGTCAAACAACCCTCCAACTACGAGAAGACACTACATTCAACTGTGTATCAGACGTGACACGCGATGCAGTTTACTTGTGGTATATCCTCTTGTAGTCTTGGTACTAAATTTGTGTTTCCATTCTCACATTTTTAGAACAACTTATACATGGATTTATAATTTATTACATAATCCTTTCAAAAAATCTAGTGTTCGTGTTACCAATCACTTTTCAAACTCTTGGCCTATTAAATAAATCACCCTTTATTTTTCTAGGATATCCCACAAACAGACAAACATCTTATGTCATGTTGTTTTTAGGGCTTACCCATAAAATAAATATAGTAATTCAAAATAATTCATAATCTATCTAATCATTTTCATAAGAGCCTTATTCATTCTATCCACCACACCATTCAGCTGGGGTTTGCCCAGTGTAGACAACTTGAGATTCAATCTCATCCTCTTATTAACAGCTCCTAAACTATTCTAAGAGGTGCTCGCCACTATGATCAGATCGCAGTGACTCAATATATTTTTCATGATGCCTCACCGCATCAGCCATGCACTTCTTGAATTAATCATAGTACTCAGACTTGCAGTGCATCAAATAAATATATCTTGTTTCTAGAATATTCATAAAACAGAGTGATGAGTATTCATAAACACATCTTGACTGGATAATCTTAGGATCGATTAAATTAGAATGAACAATTTCTAACATATCTTTTCATGACACTATACCCTTTTTCTTTGTATATGCAATTAATCATATTCACTTCCAAGTAAGACTCTAAAGTTCGATAGTTTCCACTTCCAATAAACCAAACGGTCTACTGGCTATCAACTTTCGAATTATACTTAAGTAAATGATCTAGTCTTAGATGCCAAAAGTATGTTTAGTTCATCTTCGAAGGTTCCTTTCTCTTACTTAGATTAGAAGATGCATTATTAATTACTGTTTATTGTACCATGAGAGAAACATTATTTAAGAGTTTACAAATTATCACTATCGTACCACAAAAATTATAGCTTCATCTTTCATTATAATGACCATGTCATTTAAATGAAATAGAATATCCATCCGTAAATGCATAGAAATCGAAATCAAATTCTTTCTATGAAAACGTATGTAAAGTCAATTTCTCTTAGTCAAACGTTTATTCATATCATAAGATAAATAAATAACTCTCACTGCAATAGCCACTACTCCCGTAGTTTTACCCATGTATATTATAATCTCATCATCACTTAGTTATAAATATTTAGTGATTCTGATATCTACACACAACGTGTCAGTAAACTCCATCACTAATCACGCTTCAACAACTAGTAAATAAGATATTATCCTTGTTCATATCTTGATGAAGTTGGTTTTCTTCGCAACACGTTTTGTCAGAAGTTTCTCACCGTATACATCTTCTTGTAATTCAAGTGAAACTTGCTCAAAACATTAAGGCAAACTATGAAAAATAAATTGAACTAGGTTTCCCTTTCAATTTTTATTCCAAGTATTTTCAATTCATTCATCAAGCTAACCATGACCTCTTGCCTTTCTAACTTTCTCAAGTATTTGAAGAGTCGCATGAGACCAACATATTTCTATGAACCTCTCACCTATTCACTAAAGTTTTAAATAGGCATCAGAAGGCATCCTAAGTAAGAACACATTATTAATTGCACCTAAGTGTATACCATATTTTGATATTAAGTACGTTACCCAAGTTTGTGTGTCTTACAGTTGGAGATGTCCACACGCACTCTAATAATTTCCTACAATCATCAATTATTAATTTGTACCAGTGATCCGCAAATAAAACTCATAAGTTGGGAAGGAATGCACTATAGCCGACTCATAAGCTTACTCGCATCACATTACAAATAATAATTATATCATGAAAGTTATTCCAGTGTACCACAGATAAAACTCATCCGTTGGGAGAAAGACACTAAAATCGACTCATAAGCTTATTTGTATCACTTAATAAATCAATAATGGAGACCGCAGGATCAATGACCAATCCCTCTCCTACTTAGTTATTTAACAAGAGGTTTTTTGTATGCATTCAATATAACAAATATAATTATGCAAATAAATATGCTATTATTACGGCAAATAAGACAGTAAATCAAATAGCACAGGTAATCCAAATATATAATAATAATTGAGAAATAAAAAAATCACAACAATTATATATAAGGAATAAAAATAATGGCCAAATAAAAGGAGTTGACTTAGTCAACAAGCTATTGAAAATAACTTGCACGTGAGGAAGTATCCTTGTGCACCAAGTCAACCATCACACGCCATCGACCAAGTTCAACTCCAGCGTGCTCCCCGTTCCGGCGCAGCTCCAGCCAGCTATGTTACCGCTCATCGGAAAACTTACTCCTGCTGGAAGCAACATGCCTGAACGCAATTATCCACCAGAGCCACCAGGTTCATCCACCCGCCAGCTCCCTATCATGCAGCAGCCGCCAGGTTCATCCAGCCGCCAGCTGACCATTGCCGGCATCAACCATGGTCCGCATCTGCTGCCGGAGAAGTGCCAGCTCAACCTTGCTTTGCCTTCCCTGCTGGGGAAAAATTCGTACGCCGAAAAACCTCAGAGCTTCTCACATCTCCCGTCTGCCGTCGAAACACCCACTGCCAATATCAGCGGCGTTGCATCCATGCAACAGCAAGTACCAGCCATCTCGTATCCCTTCCGTCGACAGCCAGTTGCATCTTTAGCGAAAACACACCTCGCTGGGAAGACCCACCTGCTGGTTGGAATGGTTTACAGTCCGCTCCCCAGCATCACCGGCACACCAAGACAACTGCAAATTCAGACTCGTTCAGAAGCAACGCTATGACCGGTCAAAAATGCCGCAACGCGACATTGCAGACCCAATCGGAAGTTAGCAGACCCACTTGGAGATAATGGCGAACTCAATCGGAAGTCTTGCAGATGCGCTCGGAAACCAGTAAGACTTGCCCATAAGTTTCTGAATTCTTGCTCGGACAGCTGGAATATGCACTCGGAATAGTACGAAAACTTGCCCATGCTGCTGCCGCTCGCCAGCCACGACAACAATTTCGTTTTGGCCAAGAAATCCTCCACAATTTTGGTGTGCGAAATTGCTCCCAGCCACGCCAATTGGAATCCCTCGGAAACACGTCCATAAACTTTGCAGACTCGCTCGACTCGCCAGGAACTCAGCTGTGACCCACCTGGCACTCATCGCCAGCCACCAGCAAAAACCCCGACAGCCACCGTCGTCAGCTTTGGCTTGCACCAAACGACATTACTTCGATGGCTGTCGTTCGCTGGAAACATCACAAACAGGACTCTCGGAATCGTCTCAGTCTCGGCCACCACGTGCAGTCTCTGAACACGTAGCCACCGCCACCTGTTCGAAGTCTGGCTATTTGCGCTGGCAACCACACACGTCATTTGTGACCTGCCCAGTGACATTTGGCGCCTGTACACCGTCCAGTAATGCTGCCATGTCCCGCCTAGAGTGGCGTTCGCCATTCGGTCAGCGACCACGTCATCTCTCAAGCAACCGTTGTGCACCAAGATATGACATGATGTGCAGCAGCCTTCAGAACACCAAGCTGCCTCGCCATGAACTACTACCCGCCACCGTCAACGTCGTCAGCCCCATCACGATTCGGTGATACTGCAGCGCCTTCACCAGCAAACAATTGGATTACCACCGTGCATCAACCACCAGCACCATCTTTCACCACGTCGCCATCGCCGTGATACGTACGCTAAAGTGTGTGTGGTGTCGAGCAATTAGGGTTCCAATAAGTTCAAGCATTCAACCCTAAGTTCTAGCACCACATTATCCACTCAAATCCTAACCTAATGTGTCATGTTTAGCCTTAGAACCTACGCTCTGATACCAATTGTTGGCGTTTGGATATTTTGGTTAACATGAAACGTTAGTATTCCATGCAATTTTATCATAGCGGAAGCATAAATATAGAATTGATTACCTTTCGCCAGGGTCTGTTGAAGGAGAAGGATTCTCATTAGCAGCCTGCGCAGCCACACGGTTTTAGCCATAACTCCCTCATCTGATCTTCGATTGGAATGATCTACATGGCAAAACGATCCTCTCTTCCGTGTCTTTCCAATGGTTTGTCACACGTACAGATTGAACTTATGCATGATTTTATAAAAATCATGGAATTTGACGGCAAGAAACAACAAACGACCTTCTGGTCTTCTGTTGTATTCCTAAGCCACATCTTGACGTTGGTGTGGGCAAACGATCTACAAGACAAACTCAAGACAAACTCAATCTACAGCACTAATCTGCCTCTCACAATTTTATGCGTGTGTTCTAATTATCCGGATTACTGAGATTGGCTATTATATAGGCTACAACAGGAATCAGGAGGAGAAATTAGGGTTTAGGCCTCCCATTGGGCTTAAGCATCCAAGTTTGGCCCAAAACTTATACTTAAGTCCAATAATAATAAATCATTCCACTAAAGAAATATTATTGCATTGTCACCCTAATCCCAAATTACGTTTATGGGCTACTTCTTATTATGATCCCGTTAATCTCCCCGTGTTTAAGATTTAATGTCCATTAATTAATTAAGATATTGACAACTCCATTAATTAATATATTTATCGAGAGTAGTACCACTCAACCTTATTATCATGCCGGAATAAATCCAGATGCAGGGTTTACATGATAATCCTTATGAGCTCCTCAAGGGGACATCATCAACCAATTCCGTTAGGACATGAATTCCTTCTACAATCAACAACACACCATAGAGACAATATCATCTCTCAATTAGCCAACCATATTGATTTAATAATTAAATCTCATCCATTGATGAATTAAAGAAATAAATACTGGCTTGCTTACGTGTCGAGGTTATTATATAGGGATTAAGAGTACGAACTGTTGGCGTTCGATCGTTTGGTTAACGTGACCAGTTGGGGTTCCATATGTTTCTAACAGTCAGCAAAAGCAGGAAAACAAGAAACGTATTACCTTTCACCAGGGTATGTTGAAGACGATGAATTCTCGCCACTAGCCTGCGCAGCCTCACCGTTTTGGGCATAACTCTCTCATCTGATCTCGGATTTGAGTGATCTACATACCAAAACTATCCTCTCTTCCGTGGCTTTCCATTACACATCAAATTCAGAGGTCTTTACAATTTTATAAAAATTGTACAAGTTGACAGACAGCAGCAGCAAACAACCATCCGATCTTCTAACGTATTCCTAAGTCCAATCTCGACGTCTTGTGGGCGACGATCATCGAGATCTTCACATTCTGCTGTCCCCTCACCCTCCTCACAGTGTTAGGCATGACTAATCTCATAGATTAGGGTTTCGGACAGCTGAGATGACTTATATATTGGCTACAGCAGGGACCAGGAAGAGAAATTAGAGTTGGGCCTCCATTGGGCTTAAGTATCACAGCTTAGCCCAAAGCTTATACTTAAGTCCAATAATAATAATATATTCCACTAAAATATTATTATTGCACTACCGTTCTAATCCCATAATTACGTTATGGACTCCTTCTTATTATGAGCTCGTTAGTCTCCCCATGTTTAAGATATACAATCCCCATTAATTAATTAAGTTACTGACAACTCTATTAATTAATATCTCATCCAAGAGTAGTACCACTCAACCTCATTATCATGCCGGAATAAATCCACCTGCACGGCTTACATGATAATCCTTATGAGCTCCTCAAGGAGACATAATCAACCTATGACGGACACAGATTCCTTCTACAATCAACAGCACACCATAGAGACAGCACTACTTCCCAACTCACCGAGTTTGTTGATTTAATACATGTATATCTCACCCATTGATGAATATTAGTCATGGAATGAAACTTTGTGGATATAAAAGAGTGTGTGGCTCCAGTGTAAAAAAGGACTAAGGCAGGAGTATACGAAACTGCCAACATACCTGACATGGTATCAGGTTCCTTCTTAGATTCTTCTATGGTTAGTGCATACATACCAGGTTCCCTCTAGACGCTCGTCCCTTCACCTCTGGCTCACTCCTTTGGAGAGTGCAATTCCATGCTGTGTGTCCAGGCTGTTTGCATTTATAGCACCGATTCTATCCTACCATGCATTCCCCATGATGCTGTCTTCCACAAGTCTTGCATTGAGGTTGTGCATTAGTCTAATCTTTTCCCCCTCTTCTTTCAATCCTTTTCTTTGCATTTTGGTTTTGGGGGTCCTCCCTCGGCGTATTCTACCACTTTCTCTTGCCGTCATTACCCCCACAAATTCTTGGCCTTGGATTATCGGCCTCTATGCCAGCAGATATGTCCTCAGCCTTCCTTAGCATTGCTGCATATGATAGGTCCCCATGTCCTTGATAGACATTTTCTCAACGCACAATTATTCCTCAAGTATGAAGGATATCACATAGTTTCGAAGGTGACCAAGTTATATATCAAACCCAAAGGACAGATAAATATCAATTTAATTATACTCTAGTAAACTAAGACTATATTGGAAATTATAATGATTTTGATATTGAAATTGAGTAACAACTATTAATTGAAATAGCAAATAAAGGTAACAAGAAGAAGAGATAGTAGATTGTGATCAAGTAAGATAGTAGGTAGTTCTTTAGGTAATACAGTTCCACTTGTTAATTCATTTTCATGTGACGGTGTCCGACTCTGCCTTGTGGTTTATGGACGCATCACTAAACCATGCAAATCACTCTATAGATACAAGTAAATATGTGTATGACACTTGTGAATATCCTCAGAGCAAGACGTATAATTTATCCCCCTTTCTAGATACCATCATAATCAATTATTTCTCGTGAACTTAGTACTTTAACCCGATTTGATCTCCCTTTATATGTACTATAAAGATATACTCTTTATCCTACTTATTAACCCAGATATGATTCAATTAACAAGTATTCATATAAGATAGTTCTAATAAGACTTCGGAATCCCTTCACTTAGAATTATAACATAAAACCCTGCTCAGTAGTGAACGCACTCAACCAATAACCGAGCTATGTATTCAGACTCCACAACAATTATTGATCCACAAAACGACCGTGAGTATGGATTAAAAACGCGCAGTCTTATATAAAATAAACCACAAGTAGTGTTGTACAGAGTTTACACACGAAAGACTAATTAACTCATTAAACCTTCATAACCCTAGAACTACCGAAGCGGCTCTAGCCCATTATTGATCGAAGAACAATCATGGTTAGTTGGACAGATCTTACTTGAATCTCAGCGGAACTCTGTCACAGCCCCTCCGGATGATGGATGATCGACTCTCCTCTCAACTCTACATCTCCTTGTCTTCTTGATCAAGTCGTCTCCTATAATGCTGCACAATCCTTCTTTTATACTTGTAATCATGCCTCCCTGGTCTGGAATGGGTTTTTTAAGTGATCACACGCATTGAGGGTGTAAAAACACTGATATGGTAAGTTCCTGAGCCTCAATTCTACCTCAGCAACAGGTCGAATTGACTCCTCCAAGTCGAATCGCAGGTCGAATCAACACACTGTAAGTCCCAGGTGCTCGATTCGACCAACTGGCCTAGTCAAATCAAACTGACAAGATCGAATCGACATCTTCGCCAATCGATTCGACCTCAATTTGACTTGATGCCCAGGTCAAATTCCCTTGTCGTGGTTGAATCCACCTTCTGCTCGTGTTGTGCTGCCAATTCGACCTGAAGGACTGGTTGAATTGACCTCCTTCAGGTCGAATCGCACCCTACTTCGCCCAATTGGATGGCTTCGACTTCCTTTCTTCAGTTTTCAACACTTCCACTCCGATTTCCTTCAAAAAACCACTCAAATAGCTCCAACAACACCTGATTCATTCCTTTTCACAATATATATCAGTTTACAACCAATTTTAACCTTTAAACACTCCATAATAGCACAAATCCAAGCACGAGATTCATGAATTAACACACTCATCAAACTCCCAAACTTACATGTTGCTCGTCCCGAGGCAACAAAGTCAAAATAAGGAGTCGTTCATAATTCACGAGGATCACCAAGTACAACACATATTACACATGCAATTTCACCAATTAAAGACAAGTATTTCCTACATCATACATATCATTCATGCAAAACATCACTCAATCATATTACCATTCGGAGTACTAAGTCATCAAGCTCACAAGATAAGTGTTTACTCTCTCACTCAAGTGTTAGTTGCACTTAGAAGGTTAATGTATACGCTCATACTCAACCTATACTCACGCGTAACCATAAGATTGGCAAGGGTATCAAAAATCAACTCACAATCAACTCATTACTAGGATCACAAAGGACTTGTTTTTGGGTTGTAATATTGGCTCTTTGGAAAGGGTAGGAAAATTTAGATAAAGTGACGCAAACACTAGTAGAGAGTTGCCTTGGAGGTACTTGCTTTCTTCATTAGGCTTCATATTCTCCTCCAATTTCTTCTATTGCACTTGCAATTTTTGAAATTTTCTTCTCTTCCTTGCATCAATATTATTCTTCTTTTGATAACTTGGGTACCTGTTGTAGGCACTACCCTTTTCAATCGGGATACCAGTTTCAGGCACTATCTCTAAACAATATTAAAACATACTCTTCCTCTTTATATTCCACTTAACAGTCATTCTATCATCCTTCTTCTTCGCGGAACACTTATTCACCTCAACTCTCTACTAATGAATAGGCTATTCAACAAAACTCAAGTAAAAAATAAGGCTCTTTTATTCGTCTTGCCTAAGAAAAAGCTTTTAAAGGCTCAAATGGGGCCACCAAAGGTATACATAATCAATGAGAAGGTAAAATTTGGCTAAGTAACTCAAGTAATCAAGAATGGCCTAAGATTATATTCTAGCAATTCACCAATTGTAAGTCTCACACAAGACTCCAAGCCAAGTTCTAGAATACGTTCATATAAATGATTCTCTCAAGAATAAACTATCATGATCAAGCATGATTAAAAGGCTCAAATCCTCATAGGGGTAAATGGAATCCTGAGTACTCCTCATAGCACTTAATCAAGATCAATTTTCACAAGAACTCTACATACTTATCAAATTATACATGCTCTCATCAACGAAAATTAACACATGAACATATGAACGCACAAAAATAAAAAAACCCATACATCAAAGTAAATCATACAAGTGTCTCCAACAAATCCCAGCTCATGCATCATATTCTATCCTAGAACTCAACATTCATGGGCAACTCCGCAAATGACACAAAACATGGAAAAAAACACCACAAAACATTAGGCAAGTTGCAAAAAACGACTCATAAAAACTGATTAAAGTTTAAATATGCCGCAAAAAATCAACTCCCCTAACTAACGTTACAAAGAAAAGATTATACTATCGGTGCTTATTGAGGTAAGTACATCACACCCCCAAAACTTAGTAGAAACTATAGTCGAAACTAAGTTTGCAAAGAGATGTAATTGCTGATAAGTAAGCACTTCAAATATAAAAATTTGTTACTCACACGAATGAAATAAAGCAATAAAACGGGAGGGAAAGCCCCCAACAGGCGCTCTTGTTTAACATCGGAGAGTCACGACGGTACCAATCTAGGACAAGGTATCTTCAAAGACGATGCAAGCATCATCCGGCGACTTATAATGCTTCAACCGATGCCCATTTGCCGTGATATTGTCTCTGTTTTTGTTAATAATCTCAAAACTCTCCCTCCACATGCTCTATGATTCATGAACGGACCCATCCATTTCGATTTCAATTTCCCTACGAAAAGCTTCAAATGAGAGTTAAAAAGTAATACCTCATAACCTTGCTTGAACTCTTTGTATGAGATCTTAGAATCATGCAACTTCTTCATCCTTTCCTTGTAAATCTCTGAATTCTTGTACGCACGATTTCTAAACTCATCAAGTTGATTAATGTGAGTCATCCTCAACTCTGTCACATCCTTAAGAGACAAGCATCTTAAAGCCCAAAAGCTTTGTGTTGGATCTCCACAGGTAAGTGGCACGGCTTTCCATAGACAATTTGGTATGGTGACATATCCAACACCGTCTTATAAGCAGTACGGAACCCCCATAACATATCATTGAGCTTCATAGCCCAATTCTTCCTATTGGTTCCTACCACTTTCTCCAAGATTTGCTTCACATGACGGTTAGAGAACTCCGTTTGCCCATTCGCTTGAGGATGATAGGGTGTAGTAACCCTATGCTTGACACCATAATCCTTAAGCACCTTTTCCAGAAGTTTATTGATGAAGTGAGACCCTCAATCACTCACTAGTGCTCTAGGAACTCCAAAGCGGGCAAAGATATGCTTCTTCAAGAAAGATATAACAGTGCTCGAATCATTCAAGCGAGTAGGAATGGCTTTCACTCACTTAGAAACACAATCCACAGCTAAAAGAATGTAGAAAAATCCATTAGACGGGGGAAAAGGCCCTATAAAATTGATCCCCCACACATAAACGATCTTTACAACAATGCTCGGCTGAAGCGACATCTCATCTCTCCGACTTATATTTCCCATCCGTTGACATCTATCGCAGGATGCCACATAGATTTCAAAATCTTTAAACAAAGTAGGCCAGTAGTGAGCGGATTGAATTACCTTGGCTTCTGTGTTTTGAGCCCTGAAGTGCCCCCTGTTAGATTGTGCATGGCAAAACTTAAGAAGACTCTCCATCTCTATCTCAGGCACACACCTATTGATGATAGAATATGTGCATATTTTGTAAACAAACGGATCGTACCATATTAAAGTATCAACGTCCCTCTTGAATTTAGCAAGTTGATATCGGTTGAGATCTCTCAAAATTTCACCCACGGCAATGTAATTGACATAATCCGCATACCATGGATCCACCCATTGGGCAGCAACCACACATGCTCATTCAGCCCCTTCAACGAACACAACTGTAATCTTCTCATCCGAGAACATCTCCTCAATATACTCAAAAGAATCATCACAATGCTCCCTTGTCTCCAACCTTGATAAGTGATCAGCCAATACATTCTCCGTACCTTTCTTATCTCGGATCTCCATGTCAAACTCTTGAAGAAGAATCCATCTTATGATTCTTGGCTTTGTTTCCTTCTTCTCCATCAATTACCGAATCGCAGAGTGATCTGTGCATACTATAGTCTTCATGCCAACCAAATACTGTCGAAACTTGTTAAATGCATACACCACAGCTAAAAACTCCTTTTTAGTCACAGTGTAGTTCTTTTGTGCTGCATCAAAAGTCTTACTCACATAGTAGATGACGCAGAACTTCTTCTCCCTCAGCTGCCAAAGCACCACTCCAAGTGGTACATCACTTGCATCACACATAAGTACAAACGGCTGAGTCAAATCCGGTGTGATCAAGATAGGTGCAGTAGTAAGCGCCTCTTTCAAAACCTAAAAAAATGTTAGACATTCATCATCAAAAACAAAAGGAACATCCTTTTCAAGTAAATGAGACAAGGGCTTGGAGTATTTTGAGAAGTCTTTGATAAATCTTCTATAGAATCCGGTGTGTCCAAGGAAGGACCGCACTCCTCTTTCATTGGTCAGTGGTGGAAGCTTTTCAATTGCCACCACTTTCGCTCTATTCACTTGCAATCCCTTGGCAGAAACATGATGCCTAAGAACAATCTCATCTCTTACCATGAAGTGGCACTTCTCCCAATTCATGACAAGATTAGTTTCTTAACATCTCTTCAACACAGTAGCAAGGTTAGATAAACAAATATCAAAGGAGGAACCAAATATAAAAAAATCATCCATGAACAGCTCCATGGTCTTCTCTATCAACCCATCAAAAATCGCCATCATGCAGCGCTGAAAAATAGCAGGCGCATTACACAATCCAAATGGCATTTTTTTAAAAGTAAAGGTCCCATAATGACAAGTAAAAGTCATCTTTTCATGATCCTCGGGAGCAATCATGATTTGATAATAACCCGAGTACCCATCCAAGAAACAATAGAACTCATACCCTACGAGACGATCAAGCATTTGATCCATGAAAGGAAGAGGGAAGTGGTCTTTTCATATATTCTCATTTAGTTTCGTGTAATCAGTACACACACGCCATCCAGTTGGAATCCTAGTGGTTATTTTCTCTCCATCCTCGGCTTTCACAATAGTCATGCCCCCTTCTTAGCTACAACATGCAATGGACTCACATAGGACTATCACTAATCGGATAAATAATTTGGCATCCAACCATGCTAGGATTTGCTTCCTAATCACTTCTTGTATCGCGGGATTCACCCTATGCTGATTTTGGATACTACTCTTGGCCTCATCTAACAACTTTATTCGATGCATGCAATATGAAGGATTAATACCCTTCGAATCATCAAGAGACCACCCAATCGCAGACTTGTACTTCCTAAGAACATCTAATAACTCCTCAAGTTGATCATCATCAAGGGAAGAAGATACTATTACCGAATATTTTCCATTGTCACCAAGAAAAGCATACTTCAAGTGTTCCTGTAACAGTTTCAGCTCCTCTTTCTTTTCTTCCATCGGAGTGCTCTCTCTATCCAACGGCAAGTACTTCCTAGTCAACTTCACTTCTTCAACCTTAGTTCTTTCCAATTCATACCTGTCATCATCCAAAGCAAGTAAGTTTTCAAGATATTCAATACATACCTCATTAGAGAGATCATCAAGCTCCGTAATGGGATAAGTAAGAGACTCCATCAAGCATGTCTCAAGAGGATCCTTAGACAGGATCAAAGACATATCTTCCTTCACAATCTCCTCCACCACATCAATACTATGACATTGTGACTCCATAGGCATCATCACTGCTTTGTCAAGGTTGAATAGGACCTCTTCTTTATCCATTCGCAACCTAAGCTCCCACTTCTTAACATCAATCATGACCCCAACAGTAGCAAGGAAAGGTCTCCCCAAGATAAGAGGGATATTATCCTTGTCATCTTCCATCTCAAGTACAAGAAAATCCAAAAGAAAGACTAGGTCCTCTACTTTAACAAGAACGTCTTCAATGATACCTTGCGGAAACGTCATCAACCTATCCGCCAATTGTGAAACAATCGTTGTAGGAGATAACTCCCCCAAACTAATCCTTTGAAAGATAGATAATGACATCAAATTGATGCTTGCCCCAAGATCGCACAAGGCTCGTCGTGCCGGCCCTTTTCCAATCTCACACAAGATAGTGAAGCTTCCCGAATCCTTCATCTTCTATGGCAGCTTCCTTTGGATAATTGAACTATAATTTTTAGACAAGTTCACTATCTTAACTCCGTTCAAGCTTCTCTTTTTCAACAATATATCTTTAAGGAATAGGGCATAGTACGACATCTCCAATATCGCCTCAGAGAAAGGAATACTCAAGCTTATCTTATTTATGATATCAGAAAACATTTTGAACTTCTCTTCCAATCCCTTCTTAACCAACTTATAAGGAAACGGCAGAGGTATCTTTATTTTGGGGATACCCCATTCATCACGCTCAACCTTCTCCACTTTATCCTTTTAGGCTCTCAACCTCTTGGCTCTTTCCCACTTTTTCTTGCTATGATCTCAGTATTATGCTCATTTGGAACTAATGGAGTAATGTTCACATCACGAGGAGTGTTCGGTAAAGAAACAGGTGTAGTATGGGATGATTCGACCTCATTCGACCAGGTGCTCTGGTCGAATTGGGAACATAGTGGTCGAATTGTGCACCTAGAACACAATTCTCACCATGTATCTCCGAATCGACCTGGATTCGACCAGAAGGTCTGGTCAAATTGAAGTCCTCCTGGTCGAATTGGCTCACTATAAGATTTCTGCCCTCCAATTTGACCTCAATTCGACCTAAAGGTCTAGTCGAATTGAACTGTTGCTGGTTGAATCGAGCTTCTGATAAAATAGAGTGCTCCGAAAGGGTGGATTCGACCAAAATTCGACCTATACCCCAGGTCGAATTGAATTGGTTTAGGTCGAATCAAGGCGCTGGTGCTTCCAAATCACATCCGGGCGTCCAATTCGACCTCTCCTATTCAATTCGACCTGAAGTGTTGGTCGAATTGGGGTCGAATTGAGCCCTTGACGTGTCCAATTTTGATTCCGGCCTCATAGGTCCCTCGTACTGTGTTCAAGACCTCATTGTGATGGCGTTGCAGGACTTTGGATTCTCAATACTTTGCGACAGGAGCTTCCCTTTCTCAATAGTTTGAGTGAGCTTGTTAACACTTTCTGTCATCTCCCCCCATCAACAATGTAAGGTCTTTCACTTGTGTAGTCAAATCCTTATGGTTTGCATCAATCTTCTTCTCTAACTTGGCCTCAAGACGATCCACTCTAGCATCATTCCCAGCCATGTACCTGTTCACCGTATCCTCAAAACCAGACTTTCTTTTTTCCACTTTCGCACCCGGATCAACACTCGTCGGAGGTTGAATTGCATTATTAGGATTACTCCATGAAAACTCCGGCCTCCTAGGCTATTGATAATTACCTGTAGGACCACGATTGTTGTAGTTCCCTTGATAATTTCGGTTACCTTGATTTTGATACCTTGTTCCTTGAATACTTTGGCCCATAGCGTAGTTTGCTTATTCCATCTCCTCTTGGATCGTGCCATCATTCATTTCCTGCTACATGATTGGTACGTGCTGGGATATATCACTGATTTACTTTTGTTGGGGCTCAAGTAGCTTATTAATACTTGACAAGCTAGAGACGATCTCATCTTCTCTACTTGTTTTCACCATAGCATGTTCAACCTTAGCTACTTTTCCAAGGACGTAAGTGTCTCTCACTCTATCAGTTGGTCAATCTCTCGAGTTCATCAAAATATCTTTAAAAAGTTTCTCGGCCTCTAAGGATGACTTGGTAAGCAATGCTCCATTAGAAAAAGCATCCAATAACACACAAGAATCACAATCCAATCCACTGTAGAATATACTGATATATTGAGCTTTAGATAGCTCATGTTGTGGACACTTACGAAGCATGTCCTTGAATCTGTCCCAAGCTTCATGAAACTTCTATCCACCACCGATAGCAAATTGATTAATGTCTTGCTTCATCTTGAACACCTTTGAAGGTGGCATGTATCTTTCCTAGAACTTCAACTTCAATTGCTCCCAAGTAGTGCATTCAGCTACGTTAATAGTGTCTTACCAATCTCTCGCCTTTTCAGTAAGCGAGAATTTAAACAAGAGGATCTTCCGAGCATCTTCATGTTCCCCTATGTCTTTTTGAGTACTTGCATAGCCCAAGAACTTATTTAGATGCTGCTGCGGATCCTCAAAAGTTCCTCCTGAAAAGGAGTTTCTTTCTATCATGCTAATAAGAACGGGGTGAAGATCGAAGTCCGCATTAGCGCCCTTGCTCCTAAAAGCCTAAAGTGTCCAGCCTGTTATTCTTGAAGACTTCACGGATGGCCAGATTGTCCGAATTCGCTGCCATGTTGACTGTCTCTGCTTCCAAATTAACTTCGGTTGCAGCTTCAATTGTTTGCAAATTTAGCACGTCAACTTCAACTCCAAGGTTAAGAGCTTCAACTGGATCTGCATTCTTATTCTTACCCTTCTTCTTCTTCTTCCTCGATGTTGCTCCGATCTCAGGATTATATGGTTCTAATTCACCTTTCTTTGATATTGTAAGCATACACCTAAAAAGAATAAAAGTTAGAACAGCAAAACAAGAATTAAAATAGTCCTAATAAAACTAAAAATAACAAAAAGATATTTAAGCCATCCCAGGCAACAACACCAGAAACTTGATAGGAGTTTTCTCAACACACAATTAATCCTCAAGTATGAAGGATATCAATCGTAGTTTCGAAGGTGACCAAGTTATATATCGAACCCAAGGGATGGATAAATATCAATTTAATTATATTCTAATAAACTAAGACTATGTTGGAAATTATAATGATTTTGATATTGAAATTGAGTAACAACTATTAATTGAAATAGCAAATAAAAATAATAAGAAGAAGAGATAGTAGGTTGTGATCAAGTAAGATAGTAGGTAGTTCTTTAGGTAATCCAGTTTCACTTGTTAATTCATCTTTAACGTAACGGTGTCTGACTCTGCCTTGTGCTTTATGGACGCATCACTAAACCATACAAATTCACTCTATAGACATAAGTAAATATGCATATGACACGTGTGAATATCCTCGGAGTAAGACGTATACTTTATCCCCATTTCTAGGTACTATCTTAATCAATTATTTCCCGTACACTTAGTACTCTAACCCGATTTGATCTCCCTTTATAGGTACTATAAAGTTATACTCTTTATCCTACTTATTAACCCGAATATGATTCAATTAACAAGTATTCATATAAGATAGTTCTAATAAGACTTCGGAACCCCTTCACGTAGAATTATAACATAAAACCCTGCTAAGTAGTGAACACACTCAACCAATAACCAAGCTATGATTCAGACTCTACACAACAATTATTAATGTACAAAACGACCGTGAGTATGGATTAAAAATGTGCAATCTTATATAAAATAAACCACAAGTAGTGTTGTACGGAGTTTATACACGAAAGACTAATTAACTCATTAAACCTTCATAACCCTAGAACTACCGAAGTGGCTCTAGCCCATGATTGATCTAAGAACAATCATGGATAGTTGGACCGATCATACTTGAATCTCCAGCAGAACTCTGTCATACTGTCATAGCCCCTCCGGACGATGGACGATCGACTCTCCTCTCAACTCTGTCTCCTTGTCTTCTTGATCAAGTCGTCTCCTATAATGCTGCACAAGCTTTCTTTTATACTTGTAATCGCGCCTCCTGGCCTACAATGGGTTTTTTAAGTGATCACACGCATTGAGGGTGTAAAAATACGGATATGGTAAGTTTCTGAGCCTCAATTCGACCTCAGCAACAGGTCGAATTGACTCCTCCAAGTTGAATCGCAGGTTAAATCAACACACTGTAAGTCCCAGGTGCTCAATTCCACCAACTGCCCTGGTTGAATCAAAGTGACGAGGTTGAATCGGCATCTCCGCCAATCTATTCAACCTCGATTCGACCTGATGCCCAGGTCAAATTTCCCTGTCATGATCAAATCCACCTTTTGCTCGTGTTGTGCTGCCAATTCAACCTGAAGGGCTGGTCGAATTGACCTCCTTCAGGTCGAATCGCACTCCTGCTTCGTCCAATCGGATGGCTTCGACTTTCTTTCATCAGTTTTTAACACTTCCATTCCGATTTCCTTCAAAAAACCACTCAAATAGCTCCAACAACACCTGATTCATGCCTTTTCACAACATATATCGGTTTACAACCGATTTCAACCTTCAAATACTCCATAATAGCATAATCCAAGCGCAAGATTTGTGAATTAACACACTCTTCAGTCCTGTGAAGTTTGTATGTATGTTCTCCCTGAGGCCCCCTCTAAACCTCAGAACCCTCTTTTCATCCGTATCCACTAAATATGTAGCGAAGCGGCTCATCTGGTTAAACTTGCGTTCATAGCTTGTCACCGTCATATCCCCTTACTTTAAGTTTAGGAGCTCAACTCCCATCTGAGTGCGGTATGACCTTAGAAAGTACTTATCCATCACCAAATTCTTAAAGCCATTCCAGGTAAGAGTATTGTGTTCTTCCACTGTCCTTGATCTCCAATAACTCACCCAACAGTGATATGCATCCTCCTTCAACTGGAAGGTAACACATGAAATTCATTGTGATCAGTGCCTTTTATGAGCTCAAAGATTCTCTCCAAGGTTTCCAACCATTCCTCTACAGCCAAAGGACCTTCGTGCCTGTTGAACGTAGGAGGTTTATGGCGATGGAATTTCTCCACTATGCTAGATCGATCCTCATGGTTGCCTCCTTAGTTCCACATGTTGTTTTGGGGATTCCACTGTGGTTGGGCTAGGAAGATGCGCATGAATTCTTGGAAGAGGTCTTGTGGTTGTTGAGGAGGTGCGGGGTATTCGTTTGCATTGGTTAAGTTCCACCCTCGTTGGTTGGGTGCCATGACCTAGATAAAATTTTAAAATTTTAGTAATAAGATAAACCCAAAAAATCAAAGGATTAACAAGTTGGGCGATTTTTTTTCAACTTACTCATAAAAGATAAATTTCCTTTTATTATTATTATCTAGGATTATAACATCTATTTATTACAAGGAAATACGTGAAAACAACTTTATTAAGATAAAGGTCTAGCTTCTAGAGCGCTTAGGCGAGGGGCCTCCCCCTCCAACAGCTCCTCCTTAGTGTCCTCCTTGGGGTCCTCTTCTTCGTTCCCATTCAAATAGTGTGGCGGCTGATCTGTGGCCTACCATGTGAATAGGTCTGACACGAGGATGTGGAAGTAGATCATGGGGTGCTCGAAATGCATATCATGCATGACCAGCTTGTTGTACATGGATTCAGACCTTGGTTTCTATTCTGTTGGGACCGAGTCGATAATCTTCATTGAAGTCGAGTAACCATTGATGCTCTCTCTTATGTCTTTCTACATTCCCAAAATGATTGAAACGTGGCATCATACATATATTTTTGTGTTGAAAAATGTGATTTTATGCTGTTTTATTTTTTTATATTTTTTTCTGCAGAACCGTATGGCTTTGATACCAAACTGTAATGACCCAATAAATAAAACCCTAATAATTTAGAAATTTCCCCAATATTTAACCTCAAGCCTTGAAATAACGAAAATATTTATTTAAACTCATTAATTATCCCATGAAATTAATAGTCAAAGAGAACATTGTACGACTTAATAAAACATGAACAAAAAACCAAAATGCATTTATTGAAGATATATTATTTCCACCGCCCTCCAAATCTTCGCCTCCTCTTCAATTGAAATGCACATATATTGAGGGTGAGTATATAAACTCAGTGAAGATAATTTATAAACATAATCATGTACATATTAGTCAAGAATACTTTAAATTTTTAATCGTCTCATAAAATACTTTTTAAGTCTCTTTTATTGATCGATCAATATAAATTCTTTGGCACTGCGGATACTCCCTGAGGATTTCTCATAATCCCGGCACCTCTAGGGCTATGGCACATCTCAAGTATTCATATATAAAGAATACATAAATTTAATGCTTTTCCACGTGTCAAATATATTCAAAAGACTTGCAATTCACTCATGTCTCAAGTACTTTGAAAACACTAACGAAAATACGTATGGTTTTTATCCATGTAAAGAATATTTATGAATTAAAGTTTCTCCATATCCCAAATATAATCATAAGACGTGTAAATCATTCATGTCTCAAGTATTTTGAAAACATATATGAAATGCATAATGTTTAGCTTTGAATGCTATTCTAACTTTTCACATGTATGTAAGTGAGTCTGAAAACTATCGTCACCTTTGTAGCTTAGAGTGATGGGTAGAAGGGAGAAGTCGATAGGCCTTCGAGTTTAAGGATCACCTATGATTGTTAGGGCATGGTTAGTGGAAGGCATAATTACATGGAAGGAAGAAATAGAATTTCTTGTAAAAATCCCCTAAGATAAATGGGGTTTTTATTTGTAAATGAAAAAGAAAGAGAATAGATCTTTCATTGGAAGTATAGAAATAGTAAAACATGTGGGCTTATTCTGGTCATCCTTTTCTTGTGATTGTCTTCCCCAAAGGGTCCTTAGACGTTAAAATCACGAGGGGGATGACGTCACATGACTAAATGTCGTTGCATACCACTATCTTGAAATAAATTGTGGAGGCGGCGGCAGCGGTGATGGAGGCTGCCCAAGCCCAAAGAAAAAAAAAGGGAATTAGGGGAGGGGTTTAGCTCCTTACTCAAGTGATTCCTAAAGGGAGAGGAGTTTTGGTGCTCCAAAGTATTGAGGGGAAAGACCTTTTATAGGTGGTGAAGGGTTGTGATGTTGGAAGTTTGAGGAAAATCCTCCCTATCACTCCCTTAAATCAAGGATTTTAATTTGAAATTGGAAGTGGTAACTTGGAAAGATGAGGTATAGGTTGTCTAGGTTCATGATTGTGCTGATTTGAATCAAAATAGAAATCATGGAAGGTTTTTGACTCAATTTCCCATGATCAAGGGATTTAGATTTTTCCTCTCTATTTAACGTTATTATATTTATTATATTTATTTATTTATTATCCTAATTATTAGGGTAAAATTAGGGCTGGTCATTACAAAAAGGCACATTAAGACGGCCAGTAAAACAATCGGCAGGAGTGCCGCTGCAAGGAATCTGATACTGCCATGAAGAAGAAGCCACCGACAACAAAAAGCCGCACTCGAAGAAATCCCAGTCCACCCTAAACGCTCAGTGAACAGTATAGCATCAGTGCAATCTACAGAAAGATCCGCACCTCAAAAGAACGGCAAGACAGCTGTCTTTAAAAGATCATAGGAGTAGCGCTGAAGCAACAATAGCATTGAAAGGATCCGGCTGCAGAAGGACGAGTCGCCAGAAACCGCACCTAAACAAGCCAGACCAGGAAGATGAGAGCCCTTCCAGCGAAGAACCATACCAAGAGAAACAAATGACCGGGCCTGTGACTCAAAATCATCAAGACAAACAGTAAGAAAGGTATGAAAAATTCACACCGAGCATGAAAAATAGAGATTCACATCGAGGTGGAAAAGTAGCAAATAAAATGAACGAGGGAAAAGAGAAAGGGGCCAGGGGGTAGGTCTCGACGACCGTAAAGCACGCCGGAGACCCACCCCTTACCGGAGGGGAGACCAAGAAGGGCTAAGTGTAGAGAGAAGGAAGGGAGAAAAGTTTAGAGAGAGAAAAAATCCATAACGAAAAATTAATGTAACGAGAAAATGAGCATCAAAATAAAGGAAATATGCATCAAAACAAAGGAAATGTTGATCGTAGTGAGAAAATAAGCATCAAATTGAAGGAAATATGCATTGAAACGAAGGAAATGTTGATTGTAATGAGCGAATGTGCATCAAAATAAAGAAATATGCATCGAAATGAAAGAAATGTTGATTGTAACGAGAAAATAAGCATTAAAACGAAGAAAATATGCAACGAAATGAAGAAAATATTGACTGTATCAAGAAAATGAGCATCAAAATGAAGGATATATGCATCGAAACGAAGAAAATATTGATCGTAACGAGCGAATGAGCATCAAAATGAAGGAATATACGTCGAAAACGAAGGAAATGTAGATTGAAACGATAAATGAGCATCAAAATGAAGGAAATATGCATCGAAACGAAGGAAATGTTGATCGTAACAAGCGAATGAGCATCAAAATGAAGGAATATGCTTGAAATGATAGAAATATTGATCATAAAGAGAGAATGTGCATCAAAATAAAGGAAATATGCATCGAAACGAAGGAAATGTCGATAGTAACGAGAGAATGAGCATCAAATTAAAGGAAAATGCAGCGAAATGAAGGAAATATTGATAGTAACGAGAGAATGAGCATAAAAATAAAGGAAATATGCAACGAAAATAAGGAAATATTGATCGTAAAGAGAAAATGAGCATCAAAATGAAGGACATATGCATGGAAATGAAGAAAATGTTGATCGTAACTAAAAAATGAGCATCAAAATGAAGAAATATGCATCGAAATGAAGGAAATATTGATCGTAAGTCGAGAATGAGCATTAAAATTAAGGAAATATTCATCGAAATGAAGGAAATGTTGATTCTAACGAGCTAATGAACATCAAAATGAAGGAATATGCATCGAAACGAAGAAAATATTGATCGTAATGAGAAAATGAGCATCAAAATTAAGGAAATATGCATCCAAACAAAGGAAATATTGATCGTAACATGCGAATGATCATTAAAATAAAGGAATATGCATCGAAACGATGGAAATGTTTATCATAATGAGAGAATGAGCATCAAAATGAAGGAAATATGCATCGAAACGAAAGAAATATTGATCGTAACAAGAGAATGAGCATCAAAATGAAGGAAATATTCATAAAAACGAAAGAATTGTCTTTCGTAATGAGAAAATGAGCATCAAATTGAAGTAAATATGCATCAAAACGAAGTAAATATTGATCGTAATAAGTGAATGTGCATCAAAATGAAGGAATATGCATCGAAATGAAGGAAATGTTGATCGTAACGAGAGAATGAGTATTAAAATGTAGGAAATACGCAGCGAAATGAAGGAAATGTTGATCGTTATGAGAAAATTAATATCAAAATGAAGGATTCAAAATGAAGGAAATCTTGATCGTAACAAGATAATGAGCATCAAAATGAAGAAAATATGCAACGAAATGAATGAAATGTTAATCGTAATGAGAAAATGAGCATCAAAAAGAAGGAAATATGCATTGAAACGATGTAAATGTTGATCGTAACAAGCGAATAAGCATCAAAATGAAGAAATATTCAAAAAACGAAGGAAATATTGATCGTAACGAGAAAATGAGCATAAATATGAAAGAAATAAGCATCAAAACATAGGAAATGTTGATCGTAATAAGAGATAGAGCATCAAAATGAATGAAGTACGAATTGAAATGAAGGAAATGATGATCATAATGAGAAAATGAGCATCAAATTGAAGGAAATATGCATCGAAATGAAGAAAATGTTAATCATAATGAGTGATAAATCAAATAAACCAAAAGTGTACAACGGGAACAAAAAAGATGCGTTACAAATAGGAGCAGGCGAGGGATTCTTCTACCCAACTGACCTGGGAACATGTGAGGGATCCTGTTACCCGACCAAACAGACCTACCCTAACATAAGGTCTAAAACTTGTACAGCCAGATACATGGCTGGAA
Organism: Pogostemon cablin; assembly: GCA_023678885.1. Classification (NCBI taxonomy): domain Eukaryota; kingdom Viridiplantae; phylum Streptophyta; class Magnoliopsida; order Lamiales; family Lamiaceae; genus Pogostemon; species Pogostemon cablin. The sequence continues at coordinate 6,501,990 of CM043004.1, read as the reverse complement.
ATAAAACCTATGGGTGAGCTGACCACCCCATGGACAGCCTTGGTAAAAACCTGTATATGGGAAAACCCAATGGAAAAAAACCCATATAGAGAAAAAGAACACCTTCCAAAGGATGTCATAAAACTCTCAATCTAATCTAGACCTAAAGGAGGCCTTAGCGCCCAAATCAATCCACTGCAGCATCCAATCACTCCAATTATTCCATCCACTGTGCACCAAAATGAACAGCATCAAAAACTCAAAATGGAAATGATGTACATAAAGATATAAAGGAAATCACCTGGCACACCCGGCGGCATCGCCACCGGAGAGACAGAATCTCCTTCGCATACAACCGCACAGGTGAGAAACCAGAGTGACCCAACCAAGTAACAATGCCAAAGATTCATTTGATCCTGTAATGTTCAAAATTCATATCCGCAAACATAAGACGGATAATATCAGGTGGTGCATAAACATGCCAAATGAAATTCCCTCTAATATCAGCTAAACGATCTGTCACAGCATTTCCCTCACAATAAATATGAGTGACTTGAAAATTCATCGTCCGTGCAATCTTCATGCTTCTACGCCATCGAAAAAGAATTCTCCAAGACAGCTTTGGAGATGGTGAAGAAATGGCATTAACCACATAAGTTGAATTAGATTCCAGCCAAAGAGAATTTCACCCTCTATCATTGCCAACTCAATAGCCATTAAAGCAGTAATGAGCGCTGACTCGAAAGCAAAACCATGGCCGAATCCACTAGAGAAACCACCCATGTAGAACCCCCTGTAGTTACGGAAAACCCCAGCACCAGCAATAGTACTATGAGCAGCACTAGCATATCCATTCGTACTCACCTTCACCCAACTAGGCTACGGCGGGACCCACTCAAAGGAATAATAGAAGGCGCTTTACGTGGCCTTCCTCTAACTCCAAAATAGTGAAGAGTAGTAAGATCATCAGTAGAATTCCACATCACACCCACATCAAGTTGGTTAATCACACGAATCAGATCAAATAATGATGCAACAATAGCATCTGGACGAACCACCTTGTCCACTATGCCCCCATCCATATCCACTATATAACCATCAGCCATAAAGGAGTTACGTTGGTTCCAGATAATCCAAACCTAAGACACAATAGCCAAACGCCAAACAGACATAACCTGATCACTACCCTGCATTGTTATGGACTGCAAAAGAAATTGTATAAATGTTTGCTCCAGAATAATACGATTACAAAAATGAAAACCATCCAGGATACGACGAAGAACAACCAAGGATACTGAACATCCAAGCATAACATGGTCCAAACTATCTTCAGCTGACCAACAAAGATAACATCGAGAAGGGCCAAAAAACCACGATCCACAAAAGTATCCCACGTCATAAGAACCCCCCGAATAGCCTTCAAAGTGGTGAGGGAATGCCTTGGGGGAATAAAACGACTCCAAATCCACTTTCCCCAACTTGGAACAGGAATTTTTATGAAGATGAGTATAAGCCAAACTAGAGAAGATCCCCCCACAAATAGTCATAGTCCAGCACTTGCGATCACTGATGGTAGATGAGACGCTAACAGCCAACATAGAGTCAGCAATATCCGAAAAAGTGTGATCAAACTCCTCAGTAATATGCCAAGTCCCATCAAAGCAGTAAGCCGAAATCTTCTGAGTAAAATGATGCCTGTACTCAATAGGTATACCAATTATATCAGCAATGGTTTATCCAATCCAACTATCCAATCAGAAACGAATCGGAGACCCGTTATCCACAATCCAAATCTCATCATCAACAAACCAATGAATAAAGAGAAGACAACCTCCTCTGAGGGAATAAAGCAGCTGAAGATTATGTGGTTGTCCAAGCCGAAGCCATCGATAATGTAAGAAATTCAAAGGGGTATCCTCATCCAATACATCTAAACCATGCTTCATAAGGAATGATTCATTAGCTATACGCACAGAGCGTACACCAAGACCCCCCTCATCAGTAGGAGTACAAACTTTACTCCAACTCACACTAAAATAATGTCTCCTAGTAGCATCTCCTGACCAAATTAAATTCCTCATTGTCGTCTCAATCCTCTTAAGCTGATCGCGAGGTCATCTATAGATCATCATTGTATAGACAACAGAAGAAACAATCACCAAATTGACAAGGTAAACACGACCAGACATAGAAAGACTGGAACCCTTCCACCTGTTAAACTTATTAAGAATAAAATCAACAACACTCTGAAAGTAAATAGCCTTCGGAGCTTCAAAAAAAAACTGGTACCCTCAAGTAACGAAAAGGATAAGTACCATCCCGAAAGCCAAGCAAGTGTCTGACATGTCTCTTAAAAAATACTTAGTATGCCTTCCATAGAAAACAGAAGATTTGGCAGGATTGCAAACATGTCCAGAAGGCTCACCATATCTATCTAAAACTCTTTTAATAGCAGAAATAGACCCAATGTTGCCTTTACAGAAAATAAGAATATCATCAACATAGAATAAGTAAGAAGGGAAATAGAATTCTCGGCCTTCAGATTTCCCACCAATGGCCCTATAAATCCATCTAGTGCTCAAAATCCAAAGAACAAAATACCCATCAGGCATCCCATAAACTAGGATAGAAATCCTAGTATATGAGAAAATATTTCTGAGAAGAAAAATCCCCACCTGATAGTGTCGAAAGACTTTTTAATATCAATTTTAAGAGCCACAATGCTATTAGAAGAAACATCAAGCGCATTAAATCCCTCAGAGGTAAGAGCAATACAATAACATATACGTCTACAGGAATGAAACCAAACTGGAACCTGCCCAATGCAAATGAAGAATAGGGCCCAATCTAGAAGCAATAATTTTAGTGAGAATTTTAAAGAAGAAGTTGCACATATAAATCAGACGGAAGTTCTCCACTCTAATAGCACCAGCTACCTTCGGAATTAATGTAACAAAATTAGCATTAACACCATCAGGAATAGATCTTTCCCCAAAAAAATATTTCACAACTCGGCACATATCCATGTCAATAACATGCTAAAGTTTCTAAAAGAACGGCCCACTAAACCCATTAGGTCCTGGTGAACTATCAGGTGAAAGATCAAAAACAGCTACCCAAACATCTTCCTCTGTGGGAATTCTAATACGGGTCAAGTTCTCAGCAGCAGTCATAAATTTTTTAATGAAATCCAAAGCAGAGAAATCCGACTAATCAACAGGTGAACTAAAAAGCTGTGTATAATAATCCACAATATGCTGAGAAATAACGTGGACATCATAACTCATATCATCACTAATATGAAGCATAGAAATATCATCTTTAACTTTTTGAAGTTTATGAGCCTTGTGAAAAAATTAATATTCTGATCACAATCAGTAAGCCAAGAAGTCCTATTTTTCTGAGAGAGAAATTGAGTTTTCTTCTGAAGTTCGATCTCTAAATGCATATGAGCATCAATCTCCTCAAGAAACAAATCTTCAGCATCCCCTTCATTATCAGTAAGACTCTGAATATTTTGGAGCTCGGTCAGAGCTTCCTCAACCCCAACCCACACATTGCCAAAATCAGACTTATTCCATACCTTAATATCCAATTTTAATCTACGAAGCTTCTAGCAAAAATAAGATATGGGATCAGGAGCCCACATAGTTTTAGCCCTTGAAGATGAGACTAAAATGTAGAATCCTGTATCAATAAGCCACATACACTGAAAAAGAAAGGGCCTGCGAACTGAACCACCAACAGAACTAGCCGAAAGAAAGACTGAATTGTAATCAGAGTGATGTCTAGGGAGAGCCTTAAGAGAAATAACCTCCCAAAAATCCAAGAAATCCTCCGAAACCAAGGCTATATCAATTCTAGAAGCCCTAAAAGGCCGTCTAGAAGACCTAGAAAACCAAATGTATTTCGAATCAGACAAAGCAACATCATGCAGATCACTAACATCTAAAAACTCTCTGAATTCCGTAGATCCCAGAGCAGAATAAAGAGAGGGAGCACTCCTCTCGTGATCAAACAAAGTAGAATTGAAATCACCCAAAACAATCATATTATTATGCAAACGAGATAAAATATCACTCCAAAGATCATAACACCCCAAGCATGTATTACTCGCATGCACCACACCCAAATGATAAAACGCATGATTATACATAAAATCAACAATAATAATCTGATCTGAGGTAAACACCACGTTGACATCACTCACAGCAGAGTCACAACAAAGAAAGCAAATATCAAGGTTCATACCAGTCCTATGATTACTTGCAGAAAACGTAAGACCCAAAGACAACCTGAAATGCGTGTAAACATAAGAAGTACTAACCTTAAGCTTAGAATGGCAATCCAGTGAGGCTTATGTAACTGACATAAAGGAGGCTGATGTAATGAGAAAATGAGCATTAAAATGAAGGAAATATGCCTCGAAACGAAGGAAATGTTGATCATAATGAGAGAATTATGAGCATCAAAATGAAGGAAATATGCATCAAAACAAAGGAAATGTTGATCGTAACGTGCGAATGAGCATCAAAATGAAGGAATATTTATCAAAACGAAGGAAATGTTGATCCTAACGTGAACATGAACATCAAAATGAAGGAAATATGCATTGAAGCGAAGGAAATAATGGTCGTAATGAGAAAATGAGCATAATAATGTAGGACATATGCATCGAAACGAAGGACATGTTGATCGTAATGACCGAATGAGCATCAAAATGAAGGAATATGCATCAAAACGAAGGAAATGTTGATCATAACGAGAAAATGAGTATTAAAATGTAGGAAATATGCAACGAAACGAAGGAAATGTTTATTGTAATGAGAAAATGAGCATCAAAATGAAGGAAATATACATTGAAACAAAGGAAATTTTGATCGTAACAAGCAAATGAGCATCAAAATGAAGGAATATGCATCGAAACGAGAAAATGAGCATCAAAATGAAGGAATATGCATCAAAATGAGAAAATGAACATCAAAATAAAGGAAATATGCATCGAAATCAAGGAAATATTGATCGTAACGATAAAATGAGCATCCAAATATAGGAAATATACATTTAAACGAAGGAAATGTTGATCATAACGAGCTAATAAGTATTGAAATGAAGGAATATGCATTGAAACAAAAGAAGTGTTGATTGTAACGAGAAAATGATAATCAAAATGAAGGAAATATGCATCGAAACAAAGGAAATGTTGATCATAATGAGAAAATGAGCATCAAAATAAAGGAAATATGCATCGAAACGAAGGAAATCTTGATCGTAACGAAAAAATTAGCATCCAAATGATGGAAATATACATCTAAACGAAGGAAATATTGATCGTAACGAGCGAATAAGCATCAAAATGAAGGAATATACATCGAAACAAAGGAAAAGCTAATCATAATGCTAATTTGAGCCTAAAAATGATAGAATATGCATCAAAACGAAGGAAATATTGATCGTAACGAGAAAATGAGCATAAAAATGAAGGAAATATGCATCAAAACTAAGAAAATATTGATTTTAACGAGAAAATTAGCATCCAAATGAAGGAAATATGCATCTAAACGAAGGAAATGTTAATCGTAATGAGAAGATGAGCATCAAATAAAGGAAATATGCATCTAAAAAAAGGAAATGTTGATCGTAACTAGCAAATGATCATCAAAATAAAGGAATATACATCAAAACAAAGGAAATATTGATCGTAACGAGAAAATCAGCATTAAAACGAAGGAAATATTGACCATAATGAGAAAATGAGCATCCAAATGAAGGAAATAGGCATCTAAACGAAGGAAATGTTGATCGTAACGAGAGAATGAGAATCAAAATGAAGGAATATACATCGAAACAAAGGAAATGTTGATTGTAATGAGAAAATAAGAATCAAAATAAAGGATATATGCATCAAAACGAAGGAAATGTTAATTGTAACGAGCGAATAAGGATCCAAATGAAGGAAATGTGCATCGAAACGAAGGAAATGTTGATCGTAACGAGAAAATCAGTATCCGAATGAAGGAAATACGAAACTAACCTAATGAAATGTTATCGTAACGAGCGAATAAGCATAAAAATGAAGGAATATGCATCGAAACCAGGGAAATGTTGATCGTAACGCGAAAATGAGCCTCAAAATGAAGGAATATGCATCGAAACGAAGAAAATGTTGATCGTAACGAGAAAATTAGCATCAAAATGATAATATGCCTCTAAATGAAGGAAATGTTGATCGAAACAAGCGAATGAGCATTAAAATGAAGGAATATGCATCGAAATGAAAGAAATGTTGATCGTAACAAGAAAATAAGCATTAAAATGAAGGAAATATACATCAAAACGAAAGAAATTTTAATCATAACGAGAAAATGAGCATCCAAATGAAGTAAATATCCATTTAAACGAAAGAAATATTTATCTTAACGAGAAAATAAGCATCGAAATTAAGGAAATACGCATTTAAACGAAAGAAATGTTGATCGTAACAAGTGAATGAGCATCAAAATAAATGAATATGTATCAAAATGAAGGAAATGTGGATCGTAACGAGAAAATGAGCATTAAAATGTTGGAAATATGCATCGAAACGAAGGAAATATTAATTGTAATAATAAAATGCGCATCAATATTAAGGAAATAAGCATCGAAATGAAGGAAATGTTGACATAACGAGCGAATGAGCATCCAAATAAAGTAATATGCATCAAAACGAAGAAAATGTTGATCGTAACGAGAAAATGATCTTCAAAATGAAGGAAATGTGCATCGAAGGAAAGAAAATGTTGATCGTAATGAAAAAATGAGGATTAAAATGAAGAAAATATGCATCAAAACAAAAGAAACGTTGATCGTAACGAGTGAATTAGCATCAAAATTAAGGAATATGCATCGAAACAAAAAAAATGTTGATCGTAACGAGAAAATGAGAATCCAAATGAAGGAAATATGCATCAAAACAAAGGAAATGTTTATCGCAACGAGATAATGAGCATCAAAATGAAGGAAATATGCATCGAAATGAAAGAAATGTTGATTGTAATGAGAAAATGAAAATCATAATGAAGGAAATATACATCAAAATGAAGGTAATATTGATCGTAACGAGAAAATATGCATCCAAATGAAGGAAACATGCATCTAAACAAAGAAAATGTTGATCGTAACGGGCGAATGAGTATAAAAATGTGGGAATATGCATCAAAACGAAGGAAATGTTGATCATTACCAGAAAATGAGCATAAAAATGAAGGAAATATGCATCGTCTCAAAGGAAATGTTGATAATAATTAAAATATGAGCATCAAAAGGAAGGAAATATGCATCGAAATGAAAGAAATATTGATCGTAATGAGCGAATGAGCATCAAAATGAAGGAATATGCATCGAAACGAAGGAAATGTTGATCGTTATGAGAAAATGAGTATTAAAATATAGGAGATAAACGACGAAATGAAGGAAATCTTGATCGTAACAAGAGAATGAGCATCAAAATGAAGGAAATATGCAACGAAATAAAGTAAATATTGGTCGTAACGAAAAAATAATCATCAAAATAAAGGAAATATGCATTGAAATGAAGGAAATGTTGATCGTAACAAGCGAATGAGCATCAAAATGAAAGAATATGGATTAAAACGATGGAAATGTTGATCGTAACGAGAAACGAAGGAAATGATGATCGTAATGAGAAAATGAGCATCAAATTGAAGGGAATATGCATTGAAACCAAGGAAATGTCGATCGTAACGTGCGAATGTGCATCAAAATGAAGGAATATGCATCAAAACGAAGGAAATATGCATCGAAATGAAGGAAATATTGATCGTAATGAGAGAATGAGCATCAAAATGAAGGAAATATGCATCAAAATGAAGGAAATATTGATCGTAAGGAGAGCACTTTTCCTGTGTGCTATTCGGGAGTACCGCTGTAGGGAAAGAAACTCTGGGAGTCATCCTTTGAGCCTCTTATTTCGTAGGTTGCTAACTTGATCAGAGGTTTGCCCACTCATTTTCTTTCTTATGCTGGTCTGCTGGAGCTCATCCAATCAGTTATTTATGGAGTGATGAACTTCTGGATTTCAATGGTGAAGGTTCCTAAGGGCATTATTGACAAAGTAGAGTGAATGATTAGAAAATTATTATAGGGTACAATAAGGGGTGTTGTTAGGTGGGAGGAAGTGATTAGACCTAAGGACCAAGGCGGTTTGGGACTTAGGGGATTCAAACTCCTCAATGATATGGCTATCTGCAGTGTATTATGGGATGTACATCTAGAGAAGAAGTCCTTGTGGATTAAATGGATTAATGTCATTATCTTCAAAACTCTTCTTATTGGGATGTCGAAGTAAACTACGGTGCTTCGATAGTATGGAAAGATATCCTGAATGCAAGAGATAGGGTACAAGCTCGAATCAGATGCGACATCATTGCTTCTTTTATGTTTTTTTGGAGTTGGGGATGCTTCGAGTGGGTAAGCTGTATAGGGAAGTTGCCGACAACTTACCTATTCAGTTTATTTATAAAAAGTTGTGGAGTCCATGGGTTCCTCAAAAGCATTCATTCAGAATGTGGATCACCCTAAAGAACCGTAGACAAAATGATATTTTGAGAGGCCCGGCTCTATGAAAAAAAATTTTGTTTCGATACCATGGATTGATAGTGGCGAGTCGAAGGTCCTTTAGAGTGTTGCTTATGCGTGGGATGCTGCGAAACTAAAGATAACATATTCTTTAGTTACTCATTCACGAGGGAGGTATGAAATCGAGTTCGGCAAGAGGTGAAATGGCAGAGGCAGGTTACGACCTTGAAGGCAGGCATCAAGTGGCTCAAGAAGGATAAAGGATGCACGGCAGAGAAAGGAGGAGGTGGATGTTGGCCTTCTACGGCAGCGTGTTCCTCAATTGGAAAGCTCGGAACGATGTCCTCTTCAAGGACATCTGATCTTCCATAGATGGATTTTTTAATTTTGTCATTATACATGTAGTAAGATTCGAACATTTGCTAGCTAAGTAGGAGTTTTTGTTATTTCGGTGTGCTCCATTTGGAGTTGTAAATTACATCTTATGACTTTGGCTTCTGCCTCATCGTTTTTGAATATTAACATAAATTCACAAGCAAAACCCAAGTGATAATAGTATATATTGAAATCACCTGGGACGCAGAGTGTTGGTTCCCGTCGATCTGGACATCCGTTCAACATGAAGCATTGCACGCCCCACCGAAATAGAGAGTTGAATCATTTAATACTTAATCAATACACTCTAACACACCCCCTCAAACTAAGGCAGGGAATTTTTGCCTCAAGCCATGCATGTGGAATTTTTTCATAAATAGGTGGCGGTGAGGTTCGAACCCTGAACCTTTGTTAACCATGGGCTCGATACCATATTAAATGACCACCTCATCTAAAATCTTAAGCTAATAGAGAGTTGAATCGTTTAATACTTAATCAATACACTTTAACAAAGTCAAAATTCACTTTCGAGATTTGGATTCATTTTTAATAGTTTGCCTATGCCCGCTGCCTAGGATTACCGGGTGTCGGGGATTGTTTTGGAAGAACCTCGTCAGGTTGCCTAGAATTTTCCACGCCCTTTGTCTAGGATTGCCTCGCCCATGCGGGGTGCCAGGAGTTGCCTAGGAAGAATCTCATTGGGTTGCCACGCCCATTATCAAGGATTGCCTAGGATTGCCCACGGGGGTTGCCCATGGGGGTTGCCCATGATTACCCACCCCTATTGCCTAGGATTTCCCACGGGGGTTGCCCACGCCCATTGCCTAGGATTGCCCACGGGGGTTGCCCACGAATGCCCACGCCCGTTGCCTAGGATTGCCAAGGATTACCCAAAGGAGTTGCCCATGAGTTGCCCACGGTTGCCCACTCAAATTGCCTTGGATTGGCCACGGGGGTTGCCCATTGAGGGTTGCCCACGATTTTCCACGCCCTTTGCCTAGGATTGCCCATGGGGTTGCCCACTCCCGTTGCCCATGATTATTTATGATTGCCCTCTGGAGTTACCCACGATTTCCTAAGATATCCCACGAAGGTTGACCTGGATCGCCCATGCACAGGCTATGCATGCCCATGCCATGGCCCATGCCAAGGCCACAACTTTTCCGTGCCATGGCCACGCTTGCCCATGCCATGGCCCATGCCCAGGGTTGCCCATGGCAGTTGCCTAAGATTGCCCACGATGTATTCTTGGGATTGTCTAGGATTGCCTAGGATTGCCCATGATTTTGTACTTGCGCATTTTCCAAGATATCATTTGATTTTTCCCTTGGAACGCGTTGGAGGTGGTTCGATGTTGTCTCGTGACTTGGAACCAGGGTTTTTTATGGGGGATCAGGGAGGGGGTACGAATCAAAGTGACGAAGGACTGAATCTCAGCGGATCGTGGCAGCTAGGCCACTCTGCCACTTACAATACCCCGTCACGAATTTAAGTCGTCTATAAAGGATTCTACCTGCATCTCGATGGGAATTGTACTTCAGGGCGGCCCATGGGGCTAGTCCTTCGCGAGGGTTTGGCCAACAACACGTGCCCTTTGGGGTTTGAGGGCCCTTAATATGGGTCAGGAAGCGGATGTCGGGTACATACACGCGTCTAGCTCGGATTCTGACTTAGAGGCGTTCGGTCATAATCCAGCGCACGGTAGCTTCGCGCCACTGTCTTTTCAACCAAGCGCAATGACCAATTGTGTTAATAAACGGTTCCTCTCGTACTAGGTTGAATTACTATTGTGACACTATCAGCAGTAGGGTAAAACTAACCTGTCTCACGATAGTCTAAACCCAGCTCACATTCCCTATTTGTGTGTGAATAATTCAACACTTGGTGAATTCTGCTTCACAATGATAGGAAGAGTCGACATCGAAGGACAAAAATGCAAAGTCGTTATGAACGCTTAGCTGCCACAAGCCAGTTATCCCTGTGGTAACTCTTCTGACCCTCTAGCTTTAAATTTCGAAGGTCTAAAGGATAGTTAGGCCATGCTTTCACAGTTCGTATTCGTACTGGAAATCAGAATCAAACAAGCTTTTACCATTATGTTCCACACGAGATTTATATTCTCGTTGAGCTCATCTTAGGACACTTACGTTATCTTTTAACAGATGTGCCGCCCCAGCAAAACTCCTCACCTGACAATGTCTTACTCCCAAATTGGCCCACCGAGGCGAGCCTTGGGTATAAAAAGAGGGGCGATGCCCCGCCTCCGATTCACAGAATAAGTAAAATATTGATAAAAGCAGTGGTATTTCACTTTCGCCTTCCGGCTCCCACTTATCCTATACCTCTACAAGTCATTTCACAAAGCCGAACTAGAGTCAATCTCTACAAGGTCTTCTTTCCCCGCTGATTCCTCCAAGCCCGTTCCCTTGGCTGGTTTCGCTGAATAGTAGACAGGGACATTGTTGGATTCTATACTAAAAGTCTAGCTTTTTATATGAACAATTTTGTAACAATTTATTTGAAATGAAAATCATATGATCAAATGATTGCGTCTTATAATTTATTTATATGTCGATGCAATAGTCCACTTATTTTATACTGTAGAAAATATGTTGTGCGACAATACGTGGAAGATCATGTTATCAGTTTCATTATAAAGTGTAAATAGATGCTCACAACCGAGATAGACAAGGACTCTCCATCGGGATGGTTGTAGCGTGATTTTGTATTAGTTTGTCTTGACTATATAATCACATTAGTATGCTTTGTGTGTATTGAGCAGGACCGCCTGAGATCGTTCGACTTATACTGACTTATAGGAGAACTTGATCTCAGTTATTATGAATGTTCGTACTCTTAATCCCTATACAATAACCTCGACACGTAAGGCAGTATATATTTATTTGATTCATAAATGGGTGAGATTTACATGTACTAAATCAACAAACTCGGTGAGTTGGGAGATAGCGTTGTCTCTATGGTGTGCTATTGATTGTAGAAGGAATCCGTGTCCAACATAAGTTTATGATGTCCCCTTGAGGAGTTCATAAGGATTATCATGTAAACCCTACAGGTGGATTTATTACGGCATGATAATGAGGTTGAGTGGTACTACTCTCGGATGAGATATTAATTAATAGAGTTGTCAGTAACTTAATTAATTAATGGGCATTTTATATCTTAAACATGGGGAGACTAACGGGCCCATAATAAGAAGGAGCCCATAAAATAATTATGGGATTAGAACGGTAGTGCAGTAATAATATTTTAGTGGTATATATTATTATTATTATTGGACTTAAGTATAAGTTTTGGGCTAAGCTTGGATACTTAAGCCCAATGGAGGCCCAACTCTAATTTCTTCTCTTGGTCCCTGCTGTAGCACATATATAAGTCATCTCAGCTGTTCGAAAACCCTAATCTAACTGATTAATCATGCTAACACTATGAAGAGGGTAAGAGAACAGCAGATTGTGAATATCTCGGAGATCGTCACCCACACGACGTCGAGATTGGACTTGGGAATACAACAGAAGACCATAAGGTTGTTTGCTACTTCTGTCTGTCAACTTGCATAATTTTTCTAAAATCTTAAAGAACTAAGAACTGAATGTGTGATGCACAGTTGGAAAGTCACGGAAGAGAGGATCGTTTTGGCATGTAGATCAATCAAATCGGAGATCAGATGAGTAAGTTATGGCCAAAACCGTGATGCTGCGCAGGATGCCGAGGAGAATCCATCTTTTTCAATAACCCTAGTGAAAGGTAATACTTTTCTATATTTTCTTGCTTCCGCTGATTGTTAGAAATGTATGGAACCCTAATGGTTAACGTTAACCAACTGATCGAACTCCAATAATTGGTATCCGAGCTTTGGTTTCGTGGTGAAGCGTGAAACATTAGGCTAGAATTTATGTCAAAAGGTGAAAGGGTTTAAGTATTCATGTTATGTTAGTATACCCTATTCAGATTCTATATGCCTATGTCAAACGTGGACTATGATTTAGAAATTATTGTTTCTTGTTGAATACTCTATACGTTTGACTGCACTCGATTAAAATTTAATAATCTGGAAATTTTTAAAAATTTGATAATCTGGAAATTTAGAAAATTTTATAATCTGAAAATTTGTGAAAATTTGATAATTTGGAATTTGAAAATTTGATAATCTGGAATTTTTTAAAATTTGACAATCTGGAAATTTTTGATAATTTGATAATCTGAAAATTTTTGAAAATTTGATAATCTGGATATTTTTGAAAATTTGAGAAACTGGAAATTTTGAAATTTTGATAATCTGGATATTTCCGAAAATTTGATAATCTGGAAGATTCGAAAATTTAATAATATGAAAATTTTTAAAAATTTGATAATTTTGAAATTTTGATAATTTGGAAATTTTAAAAATTTGATATTCTAGAAATTTTTTAAAATTTAATAATCTGGAAATTTTAAAATTTTGATAATCTGGAAAATTTTGAAAATTTGATAATCTGGATATTTTCGAAAATTTGATAATCTAGAAATTTCAAAATTTTGATAATCTGGATATTTCAAAATTTTGATAATGTGGATATTTTCAAAATTTTGATATTCTGGAAGTTCTTGAAAATTTGCTAATCTGGTCGATATCGATAGTCGATATCGATATTTTTTAAATTTTGATAATCCGGAGGTTTTCGAAAATTTGATAATCTGGAGGTCAATGCCCGTATTCGTGCTTGGTGGCGAATAATCGAATTCGCTAATATATAACTGTTCATAATTAATTTTAACAATTGATTATTATTATATATGCTATGCATGATTCTCTGTGATTTACTGCCTTATGTGCCCTAATAGGAGCATGCTATATTGCATATTTTATTTGGTATATTATATGCATTTATCGTTGGAGTGTTGGACAAGACATCCCAATTTTGGCGAATTAATTCCTAATATATAACTGCCATAATAGATTGTCTATTATTGTTATATATGTATGTGGAATTAATTCCTAATATATAACTGTCAAAATTGATTTAATTGTCAATTATTGTTATATATGGTTGCATGTCGATATCGATGATTTTAATAATCCGGATGATATCGACAGTCGATATCGATAGTTTTGAAAATTTGATAATTTGGAAAAATTTGAAAATCTAATAATCTGGTTGATATCGGTGATTTTAATAATCTAGATGATATCAATGATCGATATCGATGGCATCAAAAATTTGATAAATTGGATATTTTCGAAAATTTGATAATCTGGAGGTCTTTGCCGACATTCGTGCTTGGATGCGAACAATTAAATTCGCTGATATATAACCGTTCATAATTTGATTTAATTATCTGATTATTGTTATATATGTTTGCATGATTCTCGGTGATTTACTGCCTTAATTGGCGTAATAGGAGAATGCTAAGTTGCGTATTTTATTTTGAATATTATATGCATGTAAAAACCATCGGTGTTAAATTACTAAGTGGGAGAGGGGACTAGTAATTAATTCCCGCAGCCTCCATTATTGTTTTGTAAGTGATGTGAGTAAACTTGCATGTTGGCATAGACCTTCCTCCCCATCTGATGAGTTTATTCACGGATCACTGGTACAGACTTCATTAAATAATTATTGTTTGTAATGTGATGCATATAAACTTGCATGTTGGCATAGACCTTCCTCCCCATCGGATGAGTTTATTTGCGGATCACTGTACAAACTTATAATTGATGATTATAGAAAGTTATCCAAGCACATGTGTACTTCTCCATCTGTAAGGCACATATGCTTGGGCCGCGGACTTGGGATCAAATAATGGTGTACACTTAGGTTCAAATAATAAGTATCCTCCCCATTGGAGTCACTGCTTTTATTTGCATGGCTAAAGATGAACCGACTATTAATATTTTTTTCATGAGGTTAGGTTGATAAATAAAATTAATGGGTAAAACCTTCTCTTGTAAATGTTCGGGTTTGTAAACGTCCACACTATCGTGGCTTGTAGACTCACGGTGTTTGAGATGTCGATGAATTTTTATTTTATATTGTTTTGAGGGAATCAATATAAATGGATAAATTCGAAGATTTGATCGGTGTATTTATTTATGATTCTTTGTAATTTCAAATTGTTCTATTTCACCTATTGTTGACTAAAAAAGGTTATATTTACTTGTCCAAAATTAGATGATTAGAAAAGAATCTAGATTTTTAATTTTTACTGCTTAGAAAATATATGTGTGTTCTCATTAAGGATGTCTTATGATGACAATTAATTAAAGTCTCTAGTGAAGAGGTGAGAGGTTCATAGAAATATGATGGTCTCATGCAACTCTTCGGATACTTGAGTGAGGTTAAAAGGTAAGAAGTCATGGTTGACTTGATGAATGAATTGAAAAACATGCAGTAGAAATTGAAAGGGAAACCTAGATCAATTTTATTCTCCATAGTTTGCCGAGATGTTTTGACCAAGTTCTACCTGAAATATAAGAGGTTGTATATGGTGGGGAACTTCTGACAAAATATGTGGCGAAGGAAATCAATTCTCATCAAGATGTGAACAAGGTTAGTATCTCATTCACTAGTCGTTGAAGCATGATTATGTTGGATTGTATACTAAAAGTCTAGTTTTTTGTATGAACAATGTTATAACAATTTATTTGAAATGAGAATCATATGATCAAATGATTGCGTCTTATAATTTATTTATACGTTCGATGCAATAGTCCACTTACTTTATACTGTAGATAATATGTTGTGCGACAACACGCAGAAGATCATATTATCTATTTCCTTTTAAAGTATAAACAGATGCTCACAACCGAGATAGATGGGGACTCTCTATATGGATGGTTGTAGTGTGATTTGGTATTAGTTTGTCTTGGCTATAGAATCACATTAGCATGCTTTGTGTGTATTGAGCAGGAACGCCTGAGATCGTTCGACTTATACTGGCTTATAGGAGAACTTGATCTCAGTTATTATGGATGTTCATGCTCTTAATCCCTATACAATAACCTCGACACGTAAGGCAGTATATATTTCTTTGATTCATCATTGTGTGAGATTTACATGTATTAAATCAACAAACTCGATGAGCTGGAAAATAATGTTGTCTCTATGGTGTGTTGTTGATTGTAGAAGGAATCCATGTCCGACATAGGTTGATGATGTCCTATGATGAGCTAATAAGGATTATCATGTAAACTCTGCAGGTGGATTTATTCTGTCATGATAATGAGGTTGAGTAATACTACTCTCGGATGAGATATTTATTAAGGGAGTTGTCAGTAACTTAATTAATTAATGGGTGTTGTATATCTTAAACATGGGGAGACTAAATGGCTCATAATAAGAAGGAGCCCATAACGTAATTTTGAGATTAGAATGGTAGTGCAGTAATAATATTTTTGTGGTATATATTATTATTATTGGACTTAAGTATAAGCTTTGGGCTAAACTTGGATACTTAAGCCCAATGGAGGCCAAACTCTAATTTCTCCTCCTGGTTCCTGCTGTAGCCCATATATAAGTCATCTCAACTGTCCAGAAACCCTAATCAAACTGATTAATCATGTCTAACACTGTGAGGAGGGTGAGGGAATAGCAGATTGAGAAGATATAGCAGAAACTCTGCCCAGTCTCGTGCTTAGAGTTTTGCAGCGATCGCCGTGTCCTCCTACTCATTGGGGCTTGGCCCTTTCTTCGACAGCCGATATAGGTCATGCGCTTCAGCGGCATCCATTTTTGGGGATAGTTGATTCGGCAGGTGAGTTGTTACACACTCCTTAGCAGATTTCGAAATCCACGACCATTGTTCTGCTGTCTTAATTGACCAACACCCTTTTTGGGATCTAGGTTAGCATGCAGTTAGGCACCGTAACCTGGCTTCCGGTTCATCCCGCATCGCTAGTTTTTCTTAACAAAAATGGCCCAGTTGGAGCTCACGTTTCTCCGGTGCGGCTCAATTGAGCAGCAACGTGCTGTCTTATTGATTAGCAACAGGGAAGTAGGTGCTAGTGCTTAAGTGATCTCTCATTTTTCATGATTTTATAGAAACTCATCATCAATGGATTTTGGTTGTAAAACAAGTAAATTAAATGGATTAAACTAAACAAGTAAGCAATGCTCAACAAGCAAGACGTATGGGTGAAAAGTGGTTTACCAAATTGATTAAAAGTGTGATAAAAAACAATCAAGAAGTGATAATTCTAGGAATTTTGTATCAAATGCATGTGTTTCATGGATATATGATTAAGTGCCAACACTAGTTTCTTCCAAACTTTCTCTCGAAATGAATAGAATGTGAATCAAAATAAGAATCTCAAAATAGCTCAATGGATCCCCTCAAACTTTCTCACTCGAGCAATTCCATCTAGATACTAAGCTTAAATGAGAATTCCCTCACACAATCAATCAACCTCTCGATTAAACTAATCGGATGTTCTTTCAAAGGGTTCTAAATCCTCAAGGATATCTCTATCTCTTCAAGACTTATAATGCACATGAAGTGTTTGATAAATTGATTCAATGAAATGTCATAAACATATAATTGATTTCTCAATCTAATCACATGACTATTACAATTAATCACACAATTCAACAATATAATTCAAATAATTAACTTTCAATGATAGAAAATCATAAATTCAATCAACATATGAATTAAAATACATAGATCCCCAAAATTAACAAACGACTCTCATGTTGCTAATCTCACAAGGGAGATTAGCCTACCATCTTCATAAGATAATTAACATGGACATTAAAAATCTTACAAGTCATGATAATCTAATAGGATTACTACAAAAATGGGATGAAAACTCCCTTGGATTGGCTCAAATAGATATCTCCTTCCTTTCCCTGTAATTCTCCTCTCTTCCTTGCTTCTTCTCTTCACTTGGATGAAGGATTTGTGGTGGGATGATGATGGAGTGAATAGATGGATGAAGTGATGAAGGATATGGTGTAAAATGAAGGAATTGGTGTGTGTGGTGTGTGAGCAGCTGAAAATTCGGATCCAATAATGATGAATTGTTGAATGGAGTGGTATTTATACCCTTGGATATCTTTTAGAAGGAATCAGGATTTTTTTTTAATTTTAACACCTACACGGCTCGAGTTCAGTACACGGCCTGAGTCATGTCTAGGGTTTCTATTCAACGATGAATTTCAGACACCGCACGGCTTGTGCGCGGTACATGACCACAGGGGTGGCCTTGTTGTGATTTCTGACGACCGCGCACGGCCAAGTCTAAAAGGCCCGTGTGCGGTACATGGCCGTGCACGCTACACGGGCTGAGTATCAAACACGGCTGGCCATGTTTGTGCTGCTTTGCTTCCTTCTTTCTCCTGACTCCGATTTCGCTCCATTTTTCACCTGTTTTAACACGTATAAGCTCATACTCACACAATTTCATAAAAACGCATAACACCATCAAAATACACACAAATATCGATAAAAAATACATAAACGTACACAAAAAGGCACTAAAATTTGGGTAAAAATAACGACAATCACACCCCCAAACTTAAAGTGTTGCTCATCCCGAACAACGAAATTGATAAACCGAAGGAGAGATTTTCACCTATGAAAAAAACTAAACGAACACAAGTAATAACACATCAATAGCAATAATAACTACGAATTATGCTAAGTTATCCTACGACATTAGATTCTTGATATGAGAAATTAACAAGTTCAATCAAAAGAGAATAAAGTGAAATATAGTCCCTTTGTAGTCCAAGCCTCACATAGGTTATCAATTTCACTCGACACTCCTTAGATAGTGTAAATCAACTCTCACCAATCAATTGGTTCGACTCACCATACACTTGCTCGTGGACTCTATTCATAAACCACTAAAGTTTCAATCAATGATCAAAAAGGTCTTTGATTAAGGTTGTAATGATAGACTCTTTGGTTAGGATAGGAAGAATTTAGATAAAAGTGACTAAACAAGTGTAAGTAATCGAAGAGATAGCTACTTTCTTCCGCTTCTCTACTTTTTTTTCTTCCCTTTCTTATTCTTTGCAACTTCAAGTACTATTCATCACTTCTCTTTTGATTTTTAACTATACTTGATTGTATGCTCCCTTCTTTTGATTTTTAGTTTCTTTAGCTTCTTTGTCTCTTTGCTCTCTTTTCTTGCTTTTAAGGTCACATATGCATTCTTTTTATTACTCTTTTCATCCTTTTATATCATTTCATCTTCTTCTTTTGTCATCTCATCACATTTTTCTAGCTACCATCTTTTTGATTGCTCACACAAAAGGTATATATATATATATTAGGCTCATTTGGGTAATCAAGATTTGTAATGTGCTAAATTCACAAGAAATAGGCTTATAGGCTCAAAAACGGTTAACTACAGATGGTGTTAAAGGTAAGGAAATGTTTAGCATTGACTATACATGACAAGGATGGCTTTAAATCATATCATCAATCTCTGCTTATCGGGTTCATTCCTTAAGTCTTTGAGCAAGTATTTAGTTTATCAAAACTCAACCGATCCACTCATGAAAAGATATACCATGTATACATAGTCGAGGCACAATTTCTCACAAGTTTATACTTGACTTAAAAGAACTTATTGCAACACATTCATCTTTTAATTGAACTAATTAAATAAAACATATTAAAATTCGTAAGAGTAGACATTCTTAATCATGATCTGTTATCACTTATCACCACAATGCATCATCACTTATATTCAAAATGAACCACGACCTCCCAAACAAACCACCAAACCAACCCTTAACAAGAATAAAAATACAAACAAACACAAACAAACAAGAGACAAAACAAAGACAAAAACAAAAGCACGAAACACCACTTAAAGAAATAAAATATAGAGATCACCCCATCCATGATCAATGCAGATGAACAATCATCCTAACCTTAATTGAAAATAAAACCTAAATACCAAAACTAAAACATCCCAAGAACAAAACAACTAAAAGTATCAAATCCAACATGATTCAAGTCAAATAATATAAATGGGCTAATGAAGTAACGAGCACTAAAAGTACTCCCTCAATTATCTGGACGAGGGGAAGGACGAGGCTGGCACGGTGCCCAATGGATATAAGCACGAGGTGAGGCAGGGAACTGGAAATTAAACATCATAGTGAGCATCTCCTCCATATTGTTTGAATGTGCTCGAACGTTCTCCTCATAGTACTCCCTCCTACGTTGTCCCTCGTGGATCTCCCTGATCTGCACTCCTTGCCTCTGCCGCTCTTCTCTCATTTATCTTATTTGTTATCCATGCAGGTTCTGTGTATGCCTTTTCTCTCGAATCTCCCCTTCAAACAAATCCAATTTGCATCTCCAATCCCTTGTCCCCATGAACTGTTGTTGTTTCAGTTCCTGTTCTTCTTCAAAATGTGGAGGTTCAGGAGCATGTTCTTCAAATTCCACTTGATGATGTAGAGGATCTTCTTCATTCCCCTCTTCCATAGCTACGGGCTCGGCTCTCAAATTTGCCAACTCATGATTTTCTTCAACACATATTTGCCTCAGCACTGCTTCACTCCTTCTCGATTCCTTTGATAAAATTCCCTCACGACAGTGGAGTGTTGCACACTTACCATTGCAAAATTGGTATTTTTCCTTCGAGAATAAACTGTTCTTAGCTCCTGAGCATGTAAAGGGAATGGGGTCCTTTGTCTTGCCTCAAGCAATATCTATCTCCAACCATAGCTAAAAACTCCAACCTCATTAGCTGGTTATAATTGAGCCCCTCACTAGTCATCCTATTTTCCATTCCTCTGAGATTAATCCCTAATCCTAGAGTTATCATTGTAACTATCCCTCCAGCCATCACTCCTTGTGACGTATGCCTCTTAGCTACTCTTTCTGCATGGTGGATAAAGTGGGCTGCCATATTCAACTCAAGCTCATTGTACAAATAATACATAATGTAAAGTTGTTTCTCTCCTACTGATCCACCTTCGTAACGAGTCACAACTGTATTTGAGACAATCTTCTCCAAATATCTCATTACGGGATTCCTAATAGCCATCCCCTTTGATGTACTAGGGATGTAATCTACTGGTTTTGTTCCATCATTGACTAGTGTCTTCCACCAACTTTGCTGATTGAAACCTCCTCCTTCAGAAAAATGACCATGATTCATACATGGGGGGTAGCCCATAAACCTATTCAACACATGGATGGGTACCTTCTCCCTCAACTGGTTATTCAACTGGAATGTTATTGATGTTGGGATGCCATTCCCGTTCTTCTTCACTTGAAGAGTGCTCGAGAATTCAGCTGTAAGATGTTGATAGGTAGGAGGTCTCTTGTCAAAGAATTCCTCCATCCCTCTCCCACTGAACATTCTTCTCAAGTCTGCTTCTACCCCAAGCTCAGTCATAGTCTCCTGATTCTGAAATCTAGTTGGCCTGATCTTCAGGAATATTGCTTGCCAGCTCAAGATATACTTTTCCCAGCGTTCCTCGTATTCTACTCCAAAGTACTCAGGATTTATCCCATCTTTCATCAATTGGGCATCTAAGTTTGCCATTTCTACCTCAGTTTCCACAATGATAAAGTCTTCATTGCATTTTTGAACTCTTCTTTCAACCATCTTGAATGTCTTTTACAGTAATGGAGTGAATTTGATTTGACAAAGTGAGGAATAACACCTTAAATCTCACAACCTTACCACTCTTGGATATTCACTGACGATTTGATGGTTTCAGAGATGTTTACTGATGAAATGAAGTGTATGAGGGCAAATGAAAGTGAGGAGGGCGTGTTCGGGGATTGCCTTTTAAATCTACCTTCAGACATGGCACGGTCCGAGTTCTGCATATAGCCATAGGGGTGGTAATGTTATGTTTTCGGACGACTGTGCATGGCCAAAAATTATAAGGCCGTGCGCGGTACACTGGCCGTGTAGTTGTACTGGACACGACTCGAGTACAGAACTCGGTCTCAATATGGGTGTGTCTAGTTTTCTGACGACAGTACATGGCAAAACCCTACAGGGCCGTGTACTGTACACTGGCCGTGTAGTTGTGCCCTATTTTCTTCAATTTTCCAACTTCGAACCTTGCCTTTCCCTGTTTTTTATGCTTCCAATGCTCCCTATTTATGCTCAAAACTCAATCACATCATTAGCTCAACAATTGGTATCAAAATTAATAGGATTATCAACTTCAACACCACCAAAACAGACCCAAATCACATCGAACTCATGAGAAAATTTTCAAATTTGACCAAAGATACAAGAATGTATGCAAACATAAAGTATGACATATCATACCACCCCATATCCCCCCAAACATAAATTGAAACAAGAGTTTCAAGGTAAGTTTGCAAAAATTGGTACGATATACCATTACACGTCAATGAGGCATTCCTTGTATCTTAAATACATCTCTTCTCACAAGCACAATCCACCTACAAGTCCAAAAATTCAAAACAAGAAAAAAAATTATTTACAACCCTAAACTACTAAAAGGATACGAGCTTTCAATAGGTGAAGGTATCCACAAATACCAACTCCCTTTGAGAGGGTGAATGGTAATATTTCACACTATGACCATTAACCATAAAAGCATTTCTA
This sequence comes from Pogostemon cablin, assembly GCA_023678885.1. Taxonomy (NCBI): domain Eukaryota; kingdom Viridiplantae; phylum Streptophyta; class Magnoliopsida; order Lamiales; family Lamiaceae; genus Pogostemon; species Pogostemon cablin. The sequence goes on along the minus strand of CM043004.1, from coordinate 6,479,498 downwards.
TCCGATCCTTCAAGTTTTATTGAGCCATCATCTCTCACTTTGATTACCAAGTACGGACCGGTCTATTTCGAACGAAGTTTTTTGGGAAATAATTTAAGTCTTGAATTAAACAATAGAACCTTATCCCTCGAATAAACTCATTCGTTTTGATCCTTTCATCGTGCCATCTTTTGAGCTTTTCCTTTATAATCCTTGAGCTTGAATAAGCTTCTTCTCTAAACTCTTCTAACTCAACCAATTGAAGACACCTTTTCTTTCCGAATTCTTTCTCATCAAAGTTCAATTTTTAAAATGCCCATAGTGATTTATGCTCCAACTCCACGGGTAAATTGCATGTCTTCCCATAAATAAGCTTGTATGGGAAAAATCTAAGAGCGGTCTTGTAAGCCATTCGATAAGCCCATAAAGCATCATCTATCTTAGAAGACCAATCTTTTTGATTCCCATTGACTGTCTTCTCAAGAACAAGCTTCACTTGTCTATTTGACATCTCTGCCAAGCCATTTGTTTATGGGTGGTAAGGTGTAGAAACCTAATGCTTCACTCCATAGTCCTTCAAGAGCTTCTCAATAAGCTTGTTGATGAAGTGAGATCCCCCATCACTAATCATGGCTTTTGGCACCCTAAATCTCGCAAAGATGTTCTTCTTTAAGAAAGCCTTGACCACTAGAGCATCATTTGTCCAGTCGGGATTGCTTCCACCCATTTAGACACATAATTCACCACAAGTAATATGTAAAGTTAACCATTGGAAGGCTGAAATGGGCCCATGAAGTCCATCCCCCATACATCGAACACCTTAAATTCAAAAATGTTCCTCATAGGCAGATCATCACGTTGCCTTATACTTCCAATCATTTGGCACCGATCACATCCCTTGATATAATCCTTGCAATCTTTGAACAAAGTTAGACAAAACAAACCCGATTGTAGGATATTTACCCCATTTTTTGAAAACCAAAGTGTCCTCCACATGGTGAACTATGACATATCTCCATAATACTTAACTTCTTATCTTCTGGGATACATCCCATTCGGACAATTCTTAAATAAAAGAGGATCATCTCATAAGTACTCCTTGACATCATGATAGAACTTCTTCCTTGAGATTCGTTGAGATGATTCGGCTTGAGGCCACAAGCTAAATAATTCACGAAATTCGCATACCACGGCCTCCCAGTCTCACACACAGTGTACATCCTTTGAAAATCAACTAGATGAATCTCTTAATCCAGAAATACATCCTTAATGAACTCCATGGCTCCCTCTTCATCAAGTCGGCTATAACATTATTGACTCTCTTCTTGTCACGTATCTCCACATCGAACTCTTGTAACAAAAGAACCCAACGAATTAATCATCGTTTAGCATCTTTCTTACTCATCAAATACCTAATGACATCATGATCCGTATAAACAATGGTTTTCGTGCCAACTAGGTATGGACGAAAATTTTCAAAAGCATAAACCACAGATTAAAACTCTTTTTCCATTGTGGTGTAATTTTTTAATTTGCATTGAACATCTTGGATGCATAGTAGATGGCCCAAAACTTCTTCTCTCTCACTTGCCCTAGCACTACTCCCAAAGCATTGTCGCTTACATCACAATGGAGCTCAAAAGGCTTGCTCCAATTGGGAGAGACAAGTATTTGTGAAGAAATTAGAGCTTCCTTGAGTACCTTAAAATCATCAAGACATTCATCATTAAATTCAAATGGAGCATCTTTTTCAAGCAATTTACACAAAGATTTGGCTATGTTAGAAAAATCCTTCATAAAACGACGATAGAACCCGGCGTGACCAAGGAACGATCTAACCCCTTTTTTATGTTTTGGTGGGGGAAGAAGTTTAATGGCTACAACCTTCACCCTATCAACTCTCAAACCTTTTTCCGAGATATGATGACCAAGTACGATACCCTCTTGAACCATAAAATGACACTTTTCCCAATTCAAAGCTAGGTTCGTATCTTGACATCGCTGCAAAACCATAGAAAGATTATCAAAACATTTATCAAATGAAAATCCAAATACAAAAAAGTCATCCATAAAAACCTCCATTATATTTTTAATCAATCCCCCAAAGATGGTCATCATGCAACATTGAAAAGTGGCGGGGGCATTGCACAATCTAAATCGTAATTTGTAAAATGCAAACCGCCATACGGACAAGTAAAAGTTGTTTTCTCTTAATCTTCGGGAGCTATCATGATTTGGTTGTACCGTGAGTAACCATCTAAAAAACAATAATACTTGTATCCCGTCAACCTATCAATCATTTGATCAATAAAATGTAAAGGGAAATTATCTTTATGAGTGTTTTCATTAAGCTTCCTATAATCACAACACACTATCCACTCCTTTTTTACCCTTGTAGCAAGTTCTTCATCAAATTCCATTTTAACAATGATCAATCCCCCTTTCTTAGCCACAACATGCAAAGGACTCACATGCAAACTATCACTTATGGCATAAACAATATTAGCTTCTAACCACTTCAAAACTTCTTTCCTAACAACCTCTTGCATAATGGAGTTCAAACGACGTTGAGGTTGTATGCATGATTTACTCTCATCAATCAACCTAATGTGATGCATACAAATAGTGGGACTTATACCTATCAAATCATCAAGACTCCACCCTATAGCACTTTTATGATCTCTAAGAACCCTCAACAATTTATCAAGCTCTAGAGTTGAAAGGGATGATGATGCAATTACCAGAAAGGTCTTGTCGTCCCCCAAGTACGCGTACATAAGGTGATCGGGTAATGACTTCAATTCTTCCTTTTCCTTATTAACCTTTGACTCTTCATTCTCGACCTCCAATGGAAGATACTCCCACTTTTCATAGTACATCATCTTGCATTTCGCTACAAGCATTCAAGTTATGTAAGCAATCATTAATATCATCACCTTCTAGATAATAAAAAGAAGAGTTAGAGTTAAGAGATAAAGTAAGAGAATTGCTTATGCTAGTTTCTAGAGGATCTTTAGATAAGAAGAATGGTAAGTTCTTTTGAACAATCTCATCAATCAATTCAATCCTTCTTCACTCCTCTTTCTCATCAAGATGCCTAATCGCATTTTTTAATGAAAACACCACATCTTCTTCATTTACTCTCAATGTCAACTCCCCCTTGTGCACATCAATTAAAGCTCTTCCCGTGGCTAAAAATGGATGTCCCAAAATCAATGGAACATTTGGATCCTCGTCCATGTCAAGCACTACAAAATCCACCAGGAATATGAACTTTCCAACTTTAACTAACACATCCTAGACTACTCCTTTAGGGTAAGTCAAAGACCTATCCGCAAGTTGCAATGTAACGGACGTAGGCTTTACTTCCCCTATACCAAGTTTCTTAAAAATAGACATAGGCATCAAATTAATACTCGCCCCAAGAATACAAAGAGCTTTTTGCACTTCACTCTTACCCATCTCACATGGTATGACAAAACTCCCCGGATCTTTGAGCTTTAGAGGCAATTTCTTTTAGATAATGGCACTACACTCCTCCATCAAGTTGATTGTCTCATTCTCTACCAAGCTCCTCTTTCTTCCCATGATGTCTTTCAAAAACATAGCATAGTGAGGCATTTGTCTCAAAGCATGTGCAAAGGGTATATTGATGTGGATTTTCTTGAAGATATCTAAAAACTTTGCAAACTTCTCATCAAGCCCCTTTTTGAAAAATCTATGTGGAAAAGGGATATGCACATGAGTTTTTGGTATGCCCCAACTATCCCTTTCCAACTCCACTTTATCCTCTTTCTTTTTTATTACCTTGGATCTGTGCCATTTCTTTTCAATAACTTCTGGCTCAACAACATCCGTTTCATCATTCGCTTTTACTTCAACTTCACTTTCTTCCACAAACTCTTTTTCAACCAAGTTTTTCTCAATCTCCTTCTCTTCCACCTTTTCATTTTCCATAAGCATAGAAGGTCCCTCATAGTTTGTTCCACTCCTCAAAGTGATTGCCTTGCATTGCTCTTTAGGATTTACCATGGTGGCAGAAGGAAATTTTCCTTTCTCATTTGCACTCAATGAACTAGCAATTTGACCAATCGAGTACTCCAAGGCTTTGAACCTTCTATCATTAGCTTCATCAATCTTTCTTATTGTTTCATCTTGAGCTTTGTTCGATGCAACAAACTTTTCAATGAGTTCTTCAGTAGTTGCCTTCCCTTCATTATTTGGCGCTTTAGCTCCCGGATGATACCCCGGGGGATAAGGAACCACATTGCTCGGGTTTGAATAAGAGAAGTTATCTTGCCTCCTTTATTGTTGTGGGTATGAGCTTCCACTTCATTGACTATTCAAACCTCATTGCCTTGGTGGGTAGTTTCCTTGGTTGTGGTTGAAATTACCTTGGTAATTATTTTGATAGTTACCTTGGTAATTCCTTTCCTTGCATGTAATGCACATCCTCCACACGTGGCATTGTCATAGTCCATTGTTCCCCACTAACACTATTCGGAGGTAGCACACTTTGATCAATTTGGCCTTCAACCATATTAACTTCTTGATTATTCACACCTTGATTCAAACTCATTTGCCTCATTACCTCCGCCGCTATCATGTCAACACTTGGCATACTTTGCTCCACACTAGTACTCTTCATACTAAACTGTTGTCTTTGATCGAAGCTCTCATCAAAAATCCTTATAGCCCTTTTTGGAGTTACACCAAGTATGGATCCACCTGCCGAAGCATTAACATAAATTCTTTGCCCGTTTACTAAAACTTTGTAGAAAAACCCCACTTGTTGATTTTTGGAAAACTGTGTTGTGGACACTTGCGTAGCATATCCTTAAACCTTTATCAAGCTTCATAAAAACTCTCTTGAGGCATTTTCTTGAATTAAGTAATCAAGCTCTTCATTTGAAGCATCTTAGAAGGCGGAAAATATTTGTTCAAGAACATTTGTGCAAGCTCCTCCCAAGTGTTACACGTACCAGGAGTGATGGTAGATAACTATGTTCGAGCACGATCTCTTAACAAAAATGGGAACAACCTCATCTTGATGCAATCCTCGCTCACTTCATTCATCTTCACGGCTATCACCATAGAAATCAAGCCCGCTTTAAATTCAAAGTTGTTGGCATTGATCGGTGGAACCATCATTTGTAGCATTGCCCTTGGCATAAAGAAATCCCAGATCACTCTTGAATTGACTTGAGGCCCTCAATGCACTGGAGGTGGTGGTGGAGGTGCATAAGCATGTGGAAAACCTTGTTAAAGCGTGGCTTGTTGCACCATTTGTTGAAACAAAGCATGATTGTTAAGCTCTCTAAATTTTGATGAGCTTGTTGAGGAGGATTAGCATTATCTTTCACATTTTGTACTCCGTCTCCATCATTCCTAGCATCAACACATTCATCTTGATTGTTCTCCATTGGATTACTCTTTTTGGGTTTGTTCTCCTTTCTCCTTCTCCAAAAAGTGTGTTAAATTTCTAAATCAATAGGTTCAACTTGCTTCCCTTTTGACCTTGTTCACATACACCTTATAAATAAAAGAAGTTAGAACAAGATTTTCAAAACCAAATACAAATAAACATATAATAAAAAAATATATCTATTAAGATCACTAAAAATGATTGTTCTTCAAGCTACTAGCAACCGTTGCCTCCCCGGCAACGGTTCCATTTGATTAGCCATAACTTGTAGTCGGGTTGACCAATTCAAGAATTTATCAAACCACATGGAGGTAGGTGCTAGTGCTTAAGCGATCTCTCATTTTTCATTATTTTATAGAGACTCATCATCAATGGATTTTGGTTGTATAAACAGATGCTCACAACCGAGATAGATGGGGACTCTCTATCGGGACGGTTGTAGTGTGATTTGGTATTAGTTTGTCTTGGCTATAGAATCACATTAGCATGCTTTGTGTGTATTGAGCAGGAACGCCTGAGATCGTTCGACTTATACTGGCTTATAGGAGAACTTGATCTCAGTTATTATGAATGTTCATGCTCTTAATCCCTATACAATAACCTCCACACATAAGGCAGCATATATTTCTTTGATTCATCATTGTGTGAGATTTACATGTATTAAATCAACGAACTCGATGAGTTGGAAAATAATGTTGTCTCTATGGTGTGTTGTTGATTGTAGAAGGAATCCATGTCCGAAATAGGTTGATGATGTCCCATGAGGAGCTAATAAGGATTATCATGTAAACTCTGCAGGTGGATTTATTCTATCATGATAATGAGGTTGAGTAATACTACTCTCGGATGAGATATTTATTAAGGGAGTTGTCAGTAACTTAATTAATTAAATGGGTGTTGTATATCTTAAACATGGGGAGACTAAAGGGCTCATAATAAGAAGGAGCCCATAACGTAATTTTGAGATTAGAATGGTAGTGCAGTAATAATATTTTTATGGTATACATTATTATTATTGGACTTAAGTATAAGCTTTGGGCTAAACTTGGATACTTAAGCCCAATGGAGGCCAAACTCTAATTTCTCCTCCTGGTCCCTGCTGTAGTCCATATATAAGTCATCTCAACTGTCCAGAAACCCTAATCAAACTGATTAATCATGTCTAACACTATGAGGAGGGTGAGGGAATAGCAGATTGAGAAGATCTCGAAGATCGACGCCCACACGACGTTGAGATTGGACTTGGGAATACAACAAAAGACCGGAGGGTTGTTTGCTGCAATTGTCCATCAACTTGCATGATTTTTCTAAATTGTACAAACTCAAAACTGAAAGTGTGATGCACCATTGGAAAGCCATAGAAGAGAGGATCGTTTTGGCACATAGATCATTCAAGCGGAGATCAGATGAGGAAGTTATGGCCAAAATCGTGAGGCTGCAAAGGCTGCCGGTGAGAATCCATCTTCTTTAACATAACCTGGTGAAAGGTAATATATTTTTATGTTTTCTTACTTATGCTGATTATTAGAAACGAATGGAACCTTAATGGTTCACGTTAACCAAACGATCGAATGCCAACAGATAGTGGGAATCTCGTTATTCCATTCATGCACGTCACTAATTAGATGACGAGGCATTTGGCTACCTTAAGAGAGTCATAGTTACTCCCGCCATTTACCCTCGCTTGGTTGAATTTTTTCACTTTGACATTCAGAGCACAAGGCAGAAATCACATTCGTGAGCATCCGTAGGGACCATCGCAATGCTTTGTTTTAATTAAACAATTAGATTCTCCTTGTTCGTACAAGTTCTGAGTCGACTGTTCAATGCCCGGGGATGGCCCCCGAGGGAGTCTTTCCCAGTCTGTCCCCTGGCCGGCATAAGACGACCCTCTTTCAAAGCACGAGCAGCTCAAGCAGTTCACCGATAGCTGACGGGTTTGGGACTGGACCCCCATGCCCAGCTCTCTGAGCTAATTATTTTCTAAAGGTTATGGATCTATTTTACCGATTTCCCTTGCCTACATTGTTCCATCGACCAGAGGGTGTTCACCTTTGATGATGCGGTCATGAGTACAACCGGGCATGGACAGTACTCGATCCTCTGGATTTTAAAAGGCTGCCTGCAATGAGCCTTGCTCTTCCCGATGAGACATCTCCGGACTCCATAACATTGTCGTCAATTGCCCTTTTGGTATGGGAATTTTAACTCGATCCCCTTTAGGAGCACGTGCTAAACGCGCTGTCTGTCAGGCTTTCCCTGACCTTAGGATCGACTAACCTATGTGCAAGTGCCGTTCACATAGAACCTTTCCACTCATCGCCCTTCAAAGTTCTCATTTGAATATTTGCTACTACAACCAAGATTCGCACTGATTGCCGCTCTGCCCAGTCTCGTGCTTAGAGTTTTGCAGCGATCGTCGAGTCCTCCTACTCATTGGAGCTTGGCCCTTTCTTCGACGGCCGATATAGGTCATGCGCTTTAGCGGCATCCATTTTTGGGGATAGTTGATTCGGCAGGTGAGTTGTTACACACTCCTTAGCAGATTTCAAAATCCACGACCATTGTTCTGCTGTCTTAATTGACCAACACCCTTTTTGGGATCTAGGTTAGCATGCAGTTAGGCACCGTAACCTGGCTTCCAGTTCATCCCGCATCGCTAGTTTTGATTAACAAAAATGGCCCAGTTGGAGCTCACGTTTCTCCGGTGCGGCTCAACTGAGCAGCCACGTGCTGTCTTATTGTTTTGCAACAGGGAGGTAGGTGCTAGTGCTTAAGCGATCTCTCATTTTTCATGATTTTATATAGACTCATCATCAATGGATTTTGGTTGTAAAACAAGTAAATTAAATGGATTAAACTAAACAAGTAAGCAATGATCAACAAGCAAGACGAATGGGTGAAAAGTGGTTTACCAAATTGATTAAAAGTGAGATCAACAATAATCAAGAAGTGGTAATTCTAGGAATTACGTATCAAATGCATGTGTTTCATGGATATATGATTAAGGGACAACACTAGTTTCTTCCAAACTTTTTCTCGAAATGAATAAAATGTGAATCCAAATGAGAATCCCAAAATAACTCAATGGATTGGATCTCACTCAAGAAATTCTATCTAGGTACTAAGCTTAAATGAGAATCCTCTCACACAATCAATCAACCTCTAGATCAAACCAATCGAATGTTCTATCAAAAGGTTCTAAATCCTCAAGGATATCTCTATCTATTCAAGACTTATAATGCACATAAAGTGTTTGATAAATGATTCAATGAAACGTCCTAAACATATAATTGATTTCTCAATCTAATCACATGCCTATTACAATTAATCATATAATTCAACAACACAATTCAAACAATTAACATTCAATGACAGAAAATCATAAATCCAATCAACACATGAATTAAAATACATAGATCCCAAAAATTAACCAACAACTCTCATGTTGCTAATCTCACAAGGGAGATTAGCCTACCATCTTCATAAGATAATTAACATGGACATTAAAAATATTACAAGTCTTGATAATCAGATAGGATTACTTTAAAAATGGGATGAAAACTCCCTTGGATTAGCTCCAATAGATATCTCCTTCCTTTTCTTGTAATTCTCTTGTCTTCCTTGCTTCTTCTCTTCACTTGGATGAAGGATTTGTGGTGGGATGATGATGGAGTGAATAGATGGATGAAGTGTTGAAGGATATGGTGTAAAATGAAGGAATTGGTGTGTGTGGTGTGTGGGCAGCTAAAAATTCGGATCCAATAATGATCAAATGTTGAATGGAGTGGTATTTATACCCTTGGATATCTTCTAGAAGGAATCGGGAATATTTCTGAATTTTAAAACCTACATGGCTCGAGTTCAGTACACGGCCTGAGTCGTGTCTAAGGTTTCTAGTCAACGATGAACTTCAGACAGCGTACGGCTCGTGCGCAGTACACGGCCACAGGGGTGGCCGTGTAGTGATCTCTAATGACCGTGCACGGCCAAGTCTTACAGGCCCGTGCACGGTGCACGTGTCGTGCGTGCTACACGGGCCAAGTACCAAACACGGCTGGCTGTGTTTATGCTGCTTTGCTTCCTTCTTTCTCCCGACTCCGATTTTGCTCTATTTTTCAACTGTTTTAACACGTATAAGCTATACTCACACAATTTCATAAAAACACATAACACCATCAAAACACACACAAATACGAATAAAACAATACGAAAATGCACATAAAAAGGCACTAAAATCTAGGTGAAAATAACAACAATCACTTACCTATTTAAAGTTTGAGATTAGGCTAAGGGAGTTGTGCCTGCAAAGCCTCTAATTATTGGCTTTACCCGATAGAAATCACAATAGAGCTCTAGCTATCTTGAGGGAAACTTCGGAGGGAACCAACTTTTAGACGGTTCGATTAGTCTTTTGCCCGAATACCCAAGTCAGATGAACGATTTGCACGTCGGTATCGCTGCGGGGCTCCACCAGAGTTTCCTCTTGCTTTGCCCCGCTCAAGCATAGTTCACCATCTTTGGGTCTCGACTGGTACACTCCTCTCCTCAGAAGATCAAAGTCGTTCGGCGGTGCACCCTTCGAGGGGGATTGCACCGGTCAGCTTCTTATGCCTTATAGGTTTAATCGCCCATTCACTCATACACATGTCAGATTTCTTGGTCCGTGTTTCAAGATGGGTCAAATGGGGAGCCCGCAGGCCAACACTGGGAGCGCGCAGTTGCTAAGGCACACATGGGCAGGCGCTGTCCACTTAGATCGGTGAGACATCATAAAACGAGCAAATCAACTACCCAAGCTTTGAGCGCTGCATTTTTCCATGCTGGTCTGCGCCCTGAGTTGTTCTTCGGACCAGCTCTCGCCATTCTATATTCGATCGGGATGCATCGTCGGCCCCCATCCGCTTCCCTCCTGATAATTTCAAGCACACTTTGATTCTCTTTTCAAAGTCCTTTTCATCTTTCCCTCGCGGTACTTGTTCGCTATTGGTTTCTCGCCCGTATTTAGCCTTGGACGGAATTTACCGCCCAATTGAGGTTGCATTCCCAAACAACCCGACTCACCAACAATGTAAATTACCTCGGAGCAAGAACACAATTTCATCCCCTTTTTAGGTACTATCAGTATCAATTATTTTCCGTGCACTAAGTACTCTAACCCGATATAACCTCCCTTTATAGGTACTATGAAATTACCCTCTTTATCCTACTTACTAACCCGAATTCAATTCAATTAATGAGTATTCATATAAGATAGTTCTAATGAAGTTTCAGAGTCCCTCACTTAGAATCATAACATGGAATCCTGCTTAGCAGTGAACGCACTCAATCAATAACCAAGATATGTATTCAGACTCATGCAGTTAATGATGCATAAAACAACTCTGAGTATGAATTAAAAACAAATTGTCTTACATAAAATAAATCCACAAGTAGTGTTGTACGTAGTATACACACGGAAGTTCAATTAACTAGATGAAAACCTTCATAAACCCAGAACTCCAAAAATGGTTCTAGCCCATGAGGTTTCAGAGAATGTTCATTGTGTTTGAATAGATCTTACCCATAGTCTTGAAAATTACAAGAAGGATTAAGTTGCGAAGTAGACCCTAGATGTGGACGCTGAAGCTTCTCGCTCTATCTTGAATCTTCACTTGGTTCTCACTTGATTCGCTGCACGAATCTCTCTCTACAGCTCTTGCGAATGGAGTTAGGGTTTAGAAGTGGTGTAGGATGGATGTGGAATCTAACTCCCTTCTTAATGTTATTTGTTTCCCTTTTTATACTTGTGAACTCTCCTTATTATTGGGCTTTTTCTTGAAAAATATGCCAAAACACGTACATGATGGTTGGAATTACCAAAAGTAGAATGACGTGTCCCCGCTCGACTAGAATGGCTTGGTCGAGCAGCCTCGAGCTTGGTCGAGCGACAATCGAGTGGTATCCCTGTAAGCTGAAACCCTTTCTAGTGCCTCGCTCGACCAAATCCACACTCGCTCGACCAACATAGCTTGGTCGAGCGGCTCTTCTCTAAGTCGAGCAATGTCTCGAAACTCATGTTTTTCGATTATGAGCACTTTTAACCTGTTTTCCTATATAAATATGCTCAAATAGCCTCAGTAGCATCTGATGCATGAATTTTCCATAAACAACCCGATTTGCTTGTATTATAGACCAAATCGTACCCAATTTCCACGTAAATAAGAGCTCAAAATACGTAAATTATCACTCTCATCAAACCCCCAAACTTCTATGTTGCTCGTCCCGAGGCAACAAAATCAAAACAAAGGCAAGAGAGTATTATTCATAAGATCCTCATACATGCTAAACTTATAATAACACATGCAATTTCATCAACTTAAAACATGCAATCATCATAGCTTTTATATATGTAAAGTCATCTAGCTCACTAGGTAAGTATTTACTTTTGCTCTCAAGTGTAAAAGATGTACACTTTAAGGATTAGTATATACTCTCATAATCAATTCATATATTTGCGTAACCATAAGCTTGGTAAAGGTCTCAAAAGTAAATTCATAATTGCCTCAACACTAGGATCACAAAGGACTTGTTCTTGGGTAGTAATGTTGGCTCTTTGGTAAAGTTAGGAGAATATAGATAAAATGACTAATTTACTAGTAGAGAATTTACCTTGGAGTTTTACTTTTCATCAAACAGCTTCATTCTTCTTCTCCATTCTTTTCTCATGATCTTTCCAAAATTTCTTTTTTCCTTCTTTACTTGGAATCAACATCTTCATTTTTCTTTTTGAATCATAAGGGTACCAATTTCGGGCACTACACTTCTAAGCACTCAGGGTACCAGTTTCTGGTACTACCCCACCGAAACAAGATTTAACTATAAAATTCCTTCACTTCTACCAATTTTTTTCCTTTCTCTTCAACTTCACCACTAGCAACTTATTCACCGTAACTCAGAATGATATGTTAATTATTCAAAAATGGGTAGGCCGAAGCCAGAGTCACATGATGTAATTTACAACTCCAAATGGAGCAAACCAAAATAGTAAAAACTCCTACTTAACTAGTAATTGTTCGAATCTAGCTACATGCATAGTAATAGAATTAAACACACCATCAATGGAAGGTTGGATGCCCTCGAAGAGGGCATCATTCCGAGCTTTCCAAATGAGGAACACGCTGCCGTAGAAGGCCAGCTTCCACCTCCTCCTTTCTCAAATGTGCACCCTTCTGTCCGTTCTGAGCCACTTGATGTCTGCCTTCAAGGTCGTAACATGCCTCTTCCATTTCACCTGGTGTTGTACTCGATTCCGTACCTCCTTCGTGAATGGGAAACTAAAGAAGAGGTGATCTTTAGTTTTTCCACATCCCACGAATATGCAGCACTCTAAAGAGCCTTTGACTAACCTCTATCTGTCCATGGTTAGTAGTTAGTTCCTTAGGGCGATCCATATTCTGAACGAATGTTTCTGAGAACCCCCACATACTCCACATCTTCTTATAGATAAATTGTACAGGTGCGTTGTCGGTAACTTCTCTATACAGCTTACCTATTCAAAGATTCCCTATCTTCCAGCACGACGTGAAGGAAGCAACAATGTCACCCCCAATCCATGCTCGCACTCTATCTCTAGCCCTCAGTATGTCCTTCCACACTATCGAGGCATTGTAGTTAACTTTCGACATCCCAACATGAAGAGTTTTGGAGATAAATGGCATTAATCCATTTAATCAGCAAAGACTTCTTCTCTAGATGTATCTCCCACAACACACCACAATGAGTAACATTGTTGAGGAGCTCGAGTCCCCTAAGTCCCAGGCCACCCTGATCATTAGGCCGAATCACTTCCTCATACTGAACTACACCCTTGTAGTGCCCTATAAGAATTTTCAAATCATCCGCTCTACTCTGTCAATAATTCCCTTAGGGAACTTCACCATGGAAATATTGAAGTTCATCACTCCATAAATAACTGATTGGATGAGCTCCAACCGACCAGCATAAGAAAGCAAGTGAGTGGACCAACCTCTGATCAAGTTATCAATCTGCGAGATGAGAGTCTCAAAGGAAGACTTCCGGAGTTTCTTTCCCTATAGCGGTACTCCCAAATAGCGCATAAGAAAAGTGCCTTCCTGAAAAGGCAACACCACATAAATACTTTGCTCCTCCTCCTCAGAAACACCCACCGTAAACAAATTGGACTTAGCAGTGCTGACCTTTAGTCCCTACATTCGAGCAAACGACTTGAGAGCTTTAGCAACACATTGGCAGAAGAGCGATTGCCGTAAGCAAAGAAAATCAAGTCGTCAGAGAATGCGAGATGAGTGATTCCCATCTTAGCACAGTGTCATGAATAGTGTTGGTAGTTTTCGCTCACAGTAAAGCATCCTAAAGAGACGAGAGAAATAATCCATACACAGGACAAAGAGGAGGAAGGAAAAAGGATCCCCTTGCCTTAGTAGTAGTGGCACACAACATAATCCATCCTCATTTTCAGAGGAAATCTCAATCTCGTGAGCACGCCTCGCAGAAAACCCCAATACACTGAGTCGTATGCCTTTGATGTCAACCTTAAGCACCATTCTCCTAGGCATGTGATCCCTTTCCCACCCATAATTTTTGACGATTTCCTGTGCAAGCATCACGTAGTTATGCATCCTCCGTTTCTTAACAAAACTGAACTGATTCTCGGCTACTAGCCCATCCATAACATCCATCATCTTCCCCACAATGACTCTAGAAATGATTTTGCAAAGTACATTGTACCACCAGATGGGCTAATAATCCTTCACACATGGATCGTGAGCTCCCTTAGGGATGAGTATAATAAATGTAGAGTGCATCTGTCGAACCAACCTTCCAGAATGGAAAAATTCCGGGACGACTGCCACAATGTCCGAACCTACGATATCCCACACATCCCGAAAAAATTCAGTGGTAAAGCCAATGGGACCTGGGGCTTTATCCCATTCATACTCCACACTACATTCCTGATCTCCTCTGCTGTAATCAGAGCTTCGATATCTGACGCCTGCTGATCACTCAACAATGCTCCCCACTTAAAAACTCCTTCATCAATATCTTTAAAATCGACAATAGTACCCAATAAATCCTTATAGAAGGTGAGAAACTCCCATACAACATCATCACAGGAAAAAATATACCTGGATTCCGTGCGTATGGAAGGTATGATGTTCGACCACTATTAGATTTAATTTTCCTGTAGAAAAACTTAGTAGGTTTATCCTGATTCATTAGTTACTCCCCACGAGCCATCTGGAAGAAGAAGAGGTGTTCAGCGTGTTAAATAAAATCAAGTTTCTTTGCTACTTCACGAACACGCTCCAATTTCTCCATGTTTCCTGGATCACCGTGACTTTCCAGTTGAAGCCTATCAAGCTCACCTCTTGCACGCTCAGCTCTCTCTGCTATATGACAGAAGTCCTTCTTACCAAGTACGTAGATGTAATTTTAGTTTGAGAAGCTTCAATCTACGACATACACTAAACTGCATAGTGCCATTCAAATACGAATCCCATACCTCACCCACCACCTCTAAGAAATCCTCACTGGTCTTCCACATATTCACGTATCTAAAAGGACACCCTTTCGATACTTCAGTGTGAACATGGTAGCCAGTGCAAGACAATGGTCCGAAGTAGAGCCCATAGGTAGAAACTCAGACTCGACAACCCTTGAGCTCAAACTTCAATCTCCATTCACTAATACTCTGTCAATACGACTCCAATACTTGCCATTAGTCCATGTGAAAAAACAACCTTTAGACTTGGCATCATCCAAACCCAGCTCAACACAAAACTCTTCAAAAAACACTCTCCGCCAACTACTATGAGAAGATGTAATCTTAGAATGTTCCTCCGGCCGCCTGACATAGTTAAAGTCTCCGTGGAGCATCCAGGGAGAGTTAACTGTCAAGCTAGTTGAGGAAAGATGTAGCCAAAGTCTTGTCGAGAAATCAAATAACGAGCCATACTAGAAATACATTGCTCACAAAGCACACAAGAACTAAAAGTAACTAATGAGGTATTCCAGACAAGAACTACTCACCCACTAGTGGCTAAATCAAAATTATGCACAATATTCCAACCAGGAACTATTCTATCAGCAATGTCCACCACATTATCAGGAGATAATCTAGTTTCCAGAAAACCCACCACACACGCACATGTTTTCCTTAGTAACCTGCAAGCAGCTCGCTGTGAGCGAGGGGCCACCAACCCTTGTACATTTCATATGAGGACCTTCATTGACGATTCTCTAGGGGCCACCAACCCTCATACATTCCATGCGCCGGTGGTTCTTAGATGGTGATGCCAAGTCCAAGGTGTCCGCCTCCACCCTTTGGCAATGCTCTCAAAGGAGGGGAATGGCCCCTACGATTCACCGCCTCCTTATTCGATTACTCTGCTTCTGAAGCCTAGCTCTTTCTAGTGTTAAGTTGAGCTAGTTGTTTCCCATCACGCCTATTAATTCTTGAATCAATTGGATCCAGTGGGTCGAGAATTTGGTATCTCCCATAGGTTATGCCGATTTCCGATTCGGGAGGAGGATTAGATTTATTCATCCTGCTTCTACTTCTCGACTTATTTTTCTTCTTCTCGAGGTCACTAATTGGAAGCCTTCCTCATCAATGCCAGTTTCAACTTCCGTAGGTTTCTCAACTACATACTCAACCTTTTTCTCAACCTTTTTCTTGAGGTTCACAATCTGCCACCAAGTGTCCAAATTTTTTGCACGATGTACAATACACTGGAAGGCATTCATACAGTACATGTTGTTTGAAATTAGCCCCACAATAGTTGAAGGTAACCTCATTAAGCAACTCATGTGTGACGTCAATGTCGATACAAACATGGACGAAAGAACCCTTATCGGTTTTAATCGATGTCTCATCAATCATAATGGATTTTCCAATCAACGAATCCACCTTACTGATGTGCTTATTCGACCATAGCTCCAACGAAAAAGAAGGCAGTCAAATCCATACGGGTACGTGAGAGATCTCCCTATTGTCAAACTAGAAAGCTCGCGGAAGTCTTTCCAGCATGAGATAGCACTCCCAGATAGAATGGGGAGCCTTGTCTAACACCTTATGAATATCTTCCCCCCAGTAAAGTGGAAAGATAATCCATCCCGACTGATGCATGTTGATCGTGTACTTAATATTCCAAGTACGACAAATACTAAGAAGTGCTTGCATCCCTGGAAAATGCCCAGAGAAGTAAAATCAGCATGAGTTTCCATGTATCGGAATCATCCTTCAGATCCAGGTAGGCGATGCCATTGCAGAGAGCGATGTACTCAAGTTTCCTATCCGGATCAATATTGCTCTTATTCACGAACTTTGTGTAATCAATAGGTTCCTTATGTTTGTCAGTTTTGGAACCCTTGCCGCCATCACCTTTGCCTTTACGTTGGTCGCTGCCCGTCTGCCTAGTTTTGGCTGAAGTGCCAGTACCCGCAACCAACTCGCCAGGCGCCTGCCGAGAACCATCACCTAACGAGGTCGTCGTGGCAGACTGCCAAGAGCCAACAGCTGGCAGGAATTCCCGCTAGGCTGCTGAGAGTTGGCGGCTACAGGGGAGCCCTCGAAAAGCCATCACCGAGCATGAGGGTAAGGCTCATTTTTCTCCCGTCGGTGCAAACCCTTTTCGGTAGATTGTGGTTAACCTCCATGGGGGTTCAGGAACAGTCTTGATTCCCTCCATGTGATCATCTATGACACCACTTGTAGAGCTATCTGACATAGCCCCAATGGGAGTACTAGGTACGTCATGAGGCCTGGCGTGTGAAGTTTCTTCCATTTCCATCTCTGTCCGATCTGCCATGATCAATCTTGACAGAGTGGCGCCGTCATCAAGAGATGGATACTCCGTCAAAATTGCCTGCTTGAAAATTTTCTTTTTTTTGATTTCACGTGCCCTATCCTTAATCGTCTTGAACAAATCATCAACCACATGACAGTCTATCGCCACCTTGTAAGGTGTCGAACTCCTATTTTTCTTTCCCACGACAAGAAAGAACTAGGTGGATGTCATGAACAGTCGAAGGATTCTCTGCTACCGTCGTGGGGAGCGGCATGACCAAACGGAATCGTTGACGGCGATGGGCGCAGTCAACTGTGAGACAAAATTCGACGAGAATAATAGAGTGAGCAATTTTCAAAATCCTAATTTTTGAAAATTTTGAGAGACTCAAACTCTCACTTATTCGCCTCAACTCTCTACTAGTTAATTGGGTATTTAAAAGGCTCAAGTAAAGGTAATAAGGATTTTTATCAAAGGCTTGCCAAAGAAAAAACTTTTAAATGCTCAACAGGGCTTCCAATGATATACACATTATAAGGAATGGTAAAATTTGACTAAGTGGCTCAATTAAACAATAATGGCCTAAGATCATGTCCTATTATCTAACAATCATAAATCTCAAACAAGACTCTAAGCCAAGTTCCAGAATACGAAAGTATGAACAAAAACACTCAAGAATAAACTATCATGCATTATTGTAGCATGATTAATAGGCTCAAATTCTCACATGGGTAATAGATTTCCTAAGCACTATTTAAAGTATGTAATCAACATCAATCTCTAAACAAACTACAAGTAATCAAACGTACATGCCACCCATCAACAAAATCAACATATATCATATACAAGTGCACATGCATGTAAAAGGGTCAATATATCTACTCAATCCATCAAATCATCATCACGTACAAGTATCCATCACAAATCCCTTGGAGCTTCATTATCATCATTATCATTGAGCCAATCATCAAAATTCCTTTGCAAGGTATCGACCTTCCTGTCCAAAGCCTCATAATTGTCATACAGATCTCCCAACTTTCTTTCCATAGCCTGAGTGATGTAGAGGAAGCATATAAACACAAGAAGAACAACAATGAATCAAAGTGTGAGCTCTGTTGATACTACGTTTACTACGGAATGAACACACCAAGAGAGAAACCCTTTTCTTTTAATCAAAAACTTCTGCTCAACAACATTACATAGTACCTTATTTATAGTAGGAATTGATTCCAATCACAAAACACCTATAAAAAATACTTATTCTAAATTAAAAAAAAACTATAAACATAGATTGCTCTAATTAACTAAGTCCTTGGGGGTGAACCTTATCAATCAAATGGCGATCATATTTGCCAGAAACAACATTGTGGCTTCATCTCCACCATTCTTCTCTCCCTCGGAATGATTCATCCTCGAATTGAATTGAGCTTCATCTCCAAATGTATGAATGTGGCTCAAGAGGCATAAACGATATGCATTTAGGTTTATTTTTTCTACAATCTCCAATGGCCCAATCTTTCTAGATGCTAACTTGTTGTACTGATAAGCTGGAAATCTATCTTTAGTGAGTACTGCCGAAACAAAATCTCCAACATCAAACTGTAAATCTCTTCGTCGATGGTCTGCAGCATGTTTATAGCTTTTGGTTGCTTCTGCTAGGCGGGCATGAGTAGCTGCATGAACTTGTACCAAATCAGCAATCATATCCGCAGCACGACCATGAGCAGGACGTGCAGAAGGTAGTGCAAGGGTATCAACTGCAGCACAGGGAATAGTCTCGTAAACCACCTGAAATGGACACAAACCGGTGCTATGATTAGAAGCAATATTATGTGAGAATTCAGCCTGAGGTAACATGCTGTCCTATGATTTTATGTTATCTCCCACATGGCAATGCAACAAATTCCCTAATGATCGATTAACAACTTTCGTTTGGCCATCAATTTGAGGATGATAAGGAATACTAAAGTGTAACTGGGCAATAGACAATAGACAAGGGAAGGCCATAAAGGCGATACACCTCAAGGAAGAATAACTGGGCAACATTGATGGCATCTATTGTACATTTGCATGGAATGAAATGAGCCAATTTGGAAAAATGATCCACCACTACAAAAATAGTCATTTTCGCATTGTATACGAGGCAGTCCAAGAATAAAATCCTTGCTAATAGCATTCCACGGGTGTGATGGGATGGGCAATGGTCTATACAAACCATCACTTGTAGCCGTTCCCTTTGAAACTTGGCAAACTCGACAACGAGCTGCAAACCTTGACATTTCTTTGCAAGCAGTCAGCCAATAATATCTATGGAGCAACATTTCCATAGAACGATTTTGTCCAACGTGGCCTGTACAGTAAACCTCGGAGATGAGAAGACCCCGCAAGCTGCAATTTAGAATGCAAAGTTGTACACCATAAAACAAATATCTCACAAGTTTTGTATAGATGGGATCATATTCATGGGTTAATTTTTGCATAATAGGAGCAAAAAAGGAATCTGTTGCATATAAGTTTTTAAAATCATGAAAACCTGGAACCACAATATACATATTTGAAAGCAAAGAATGACTCTTGCTAAATGCATCAGCAACATGGATTGAAGCCCCTGTTTGATGTTTAACCACAAAAGTAAATTGCTGTAAAACTACAACCCATTTTGCATTTCTTGATGACAGATTATCTTGAGTTTGAAGATGTTTCAAAGACTCATGATCAGTGTAGAGTACAAATTCTTTATGAAATAAATAGTGTCTACATTGACAAATCGCTTGCACAACGGCATAAAACTCTATGTCATAAGTGCATAATTGTTATATATTGATCAAGTACCCACCACCTTTTTACTAAAATAAGACACGGGGCATCCACCTTAGCTGAGGACTGCTCATATCCCAGCTTTCGAAGGGTCACAATAAAGTTCAAAAAGAGTGGAAAAATCTGGGAGTTCTAATAGAGGAGCATTTGTGAGCTTATCTTTAATCAGGTGAAAAGCTACATCAGCATCTTTAGACTAAAAAAATATCTTTCCATGCATAACATCTATAATAGGTGCCATGAGAGCACAAAAATGAGCTATAAATCACTTGTAGAATGAAGCTAATCCATGGACATGCGTACTTCAGTCAATGTCATTGGAGTTGGCTAATCTCTAATAGTCGATATTTTATTATCATCCACTGTTATGCCTTCGGCTGAAATACGATGCCCCAGAAATAAGACAGAATCCTTATTAAAACAACACTTTGAAGGGGAAGTAAAGAACTTCTCCTTATGTAATATAAGGAAAACATCCTTTAAATGTTGTACATGTTCAGTTTCTGCTTTGATATACACTAATATGTCGTTAAAATAGACAACCACACGAGTCCTAATTAATGGATGAAAAGATTGATTCATCATGCGCATGAAAGTGCTCGGAGCATTTGACAATCTAAAAGGCATTACCAACCACTCAAAATGGCCTGCCCAGGTCTTATATGTAGTTTTCCATTCGTCCCCCGGGCGAATCCAAATCTAGTGATAACCACTATGCAAATCAAGTTTGCTAAATGTTGTGGCCCCCGATAACTGATCAAGCAAATCATCAAGCCTCGGAATAGGAAAACTGTAGCAAATAGTGATTTTAATGATGGCCCTATTATCAACACACTTACGCCAATGTTCATCCTTTTTTGGTATCAGTAACGCGGGTACTGCACAAGGACTCAAGCTCTCATGGATATGAACTTTTCGCAATAAATCCTCAACTTGATGCCTAAACTCTTCATGTTCTGAAGGACTCATGCGATAATGAGGGCGGTTTGGTAAAGTAGCCCCAGGGATGACGTCTATTTGATGTTGGATATCTCTCAATGGTGGAATAGAAGGAGGCAGATCCACTGGGAACAGATCACTAAATTCTTGCAAAAGTGGTTGAATAGCATTTGGGATATCTTCTCCAAATGATACATCATTAGCAATAAGATGAGAACATGCGAGAACACTTGCAATTCTCATACAAAATGTTTATATGACAATAGCAAAATTGAATTTTCTCTATGACAACTTAGCCCACGTGGAATTGAGGGTAATAAAATGAATTTAGCTCCCTCAAAAGTGAAACAATATGAATTGCGGCATCCATCGTGAATAACCCCACGATCAAATTGCCAAGGGCACCCTAATAGTAAATGGCAGGCATCCATAGGAACAACATCACACCAAAAGCTGTCAGAATAATCAATCCTAATTAAAAATGAAACTAAAACTTGGCGATCCACGTATATATTATTTGTACGTTCAAGCCAAGCTAGAGAATAAGGTGTAGGATGAGCCTCCGGCACCAATGCAAGTTTATCAACAACAAGTGAAGAAATTACATCACACAAACCTGAATCAATGATGAAGCGACACACCTTCCATTTAATTATGTAGGTTGATTCAAAAATATTGTTACGCTGTGATGCATCATCTTGTTGCTTTGGTGTGAAACAAGAGTGGCGAAGAACCAAGTTAGGTCTCGTATCACCATATAATAGCTCTTCGTAGACACGTGTTTCAACATTATCCCGAACGAGGAAATGTTCCCTGGGGAATAGTGTTACTCGGTCTAGGAACAGACAATAGAGGTGGACATTTGTCCTTAGGAGTGCGCGAGGTAGAAAAGGGTCGTGATAGTGGTGCTGGGATAAAGGGACCAGAAGGTTAGCATTGCAGTTGTTGTTCCAATAAGATTGCCCATAGATATGCCTCTGACACCGATCTAATATTGACACGTTGAGTACATCCTAAAATGACATGCGTAATCCTCCAATGTAACGAGCAACTAATTGATCCATTGTTTCTATCAAATCTATATGGGCAAGCTGTTAGCGATTGGGTCATTTGGTTCTGCGTGATCCGTTAGGAATTAAAGTAAACAATAACAACGGAAGCAATAATCAAAGTTTACCTTTCTTCAGGGTTGATGTAGAGGATGAATAATTGCAGAGAACTACCTCTTGATCTTCTGTTGTATGGCTCAAGTCCAATCCTGATGTTTTGTGGGCAACAATCTTCAGGGTTTCTCAATCTGCTTCTCTCCCTTCTTTACGTCAAAAGAGACGTAGGCTTAGGGTTTCAGGAAGCTGAGATGACTTATTTATTGGGCTACAGTAGAGACTAGGAGGAGAAATTGGGTTGGGCCTCATTGGGCTTAAGTATTCAAGCTTAGCCCAAAGCTTATACATAAGTCCAATAATAATAATATAGTCCACTAAAATATTATTACTGCACTGCCTTTCCAATCCCACAATTACATTATGGGATCCTTCTTATTATGAGCCCGAAAATCTCTCCATATTTAAGATATACAATGCCCATTAATTAATTAAGTTATTGACAACTCAAATTAATTAATATCTCTTTCGAGAGTAGTACCACTCAACCTTATTATCATACCGAAATTAATCCACTTGCAAGTTTTACATGATAAACCTTATGAGCTCCTCAAGGGGACATCATCAACCTATGTCGGACATTGATTCGTTCTACAATCAACAGCACACCATAAAGACAATACTATTTTCCAACTCATCGAGTTTGTTGATTTAATACATGTAAATCTCACCCATTGACGAATCAAAGAAATACATATTGCCCTATGTGTTGGGTTATATATTGGGATTAAGAGCACGAACATCCGTAATAACTCAGATTGAGTTCTCCTATATAGATAGTACAAGTCGAACAATTTCAAGCTGTCCTGCTCAATACACTCAAGGTGCACTAATGTGATTTTATAGTCAAGACAAACTAATACCAAATCACACTACAACCTGTTGGCATTCAATCGTTTGGTTAACGTGACCCATTAAGGTTCCATACATTTCTAACATGCAGCGGAGGCAAGTAAACAAGAAACGTATTACCTTTCACAAGGAGATATTGGAGACGATGAATTCTCGCCACCAGCCTGCGCAGCATCACCGTTTTGGGCATAATTCTCTCATCCGATGTCGGATTTGAGTGATCTACACGCTAAAATAATCCTCTCTTCCGCGGCTTTCCGTCAGTTTATCACACGTAATATTCTGAAGTCTTTACAATTTTATAAAATCTTACAAGTTGGCGGACATCAGCAGCAAAAAACCTTCATGTGTTCTACTGTATTCCTAAGTCCAATCTCGACGTCGTGTGAGCGACGAACCTCGAGATCTTCTCAATCTACTGTACACTCACCCTCCTCAAATGTTAAGTGTGATTGATCTCTAAGATTAGGATTTCCGAACAGCTGAGATGACATATATATGGGCTACAGGAGGAGAAATTAGAGTTGGGCCTCCATTGAGCTTAAGTATCCAAGCTTAGCCCAAAGCTTATACTTAAGTCCAATAATAATAATATATTCCACTAAAATATTATTATTTTAATACCGTTCTAATTCCATAATTATGTTATGGGCTCCTTCTTATTATGATCCTGTTAGTCTCCCCATGTTTAAGATATACAATGCTCATTAATTAATTTAGTTACTGACAACTCCATTAATTAATATCTCATCCAAGAGTAGTACCACTCAATCCACCTGTGGGGATTACATTTTAATCCTTATGAGCTCCTCAAGGGGGCATCATCAATCTATAATGGACTTGAATTCCTTCTACAATCAACAACACACCATAGAGACAGCACTATTTCCCAACTTATCGAGTTTGTTGATTTAATACATGTAAATCTCACTCATTGATGAATCAAAGAAATACATACTGCCCTACGTGTCGAGGTTATTGTATAGGGATTAAGAGCACGAACATCCATAATAACTAAAATCGAGTTCTCTTATATAGTCAGTATAAGTCGAACGATCTCAAGTGGTCCTACTCAATACACACAAAGTGCACTAATATGATTCTATAGCCAAGACAAGCTAATACCTAACCACACTACAACCATCTCGATAGAGAGTCCCCATCTATCTCGGTTGTAAAAATCAGTTTATATTTTATAAGGAAACCGATAATATGATCTTCCGCATGTTGTCGCACAACATATTATCTATAGTATAAAGTAAGTGGACTATTGCATCTACATATAAATAAATTATAAGACACAATCATTTGATCATATGATTCTCATTTCAAATAAATTGTTATAACATTGTTCTTACTAAAGTTAGACTTTTAGTATACAATCCAATAATCTCCCAATTATACTAAAAGACTATGATGTCATGTCTCCCACCATACATCTGATTCCCACTCCTACTACACGACCATCAAAAGCTTTCGCCTTAAGGTCCTTGTGAATGGATTCACTAGGTTATCATTTGAGGAAATCTATGCAACAACAACCTTCCCCTCATCATACGATTTTTCGTAACAGGTGGTACTCGCGCTCCATATGTTTAATTGCCTTAGGGGCTCGTTACTCCTTTAGGTTTGCAACTGCACCATTATCATCAAAATAAATTGTGATAACCTTGGGCAAACTTAGAATCACTTCGAAGTCCAACATGAAGTTTCTAGAGTCATACAGATACTTTTCCTACCTCATAGGCTACAATTTATCATCTTTCTATGATGGAATCTGGAGTCTGAAATATATTTCTATATAACACTCCTCCACATTATGACTCTACTTCCTAAAATTAAACACATAACCTTCGAGGTGGATTTACTGGCGTCCATATCTAATTTGAAAAATTCGAATCTACATAACTCATAAGAAGCAGTGAATCTATCTTGTAAGCCCACATATAATTTCTAGTCCTTTTCACGTACATAAATATATGTCTTACCACAGTTCAACATTCATATTTCAGATTACGTTGATACCCATTGTCCATGTCTTTGCCAAAACAAATATCCATTCTCGCGCATAGCATACCTTAGATTAAGCTTCCTTATTCGGCAAAGCATAAGGAACCACTTTCATCACCTTTATCTTTCTTTTGTGTCTCAAGACACATTTCCTTAGATAAAGTCACATGCTAAACAAATAAGGATCGTATCATCTCTTGAAGCTTGAGACAAGCATAACATCCTTTTTTGTGATCCGTATTACCGTGATCAAAAAGATATTTTTGCTTCTCTTAAGTCCTTCATCTCACACCGCTTTATCAACCATACCCATACGCCAGACAATACTATTTTATTATCTCCAATGAGCAATATATCATCTACGTATAGTACAAGAAATACCACCACGTTTCCATCACTATTTTCAATACACAAGACACATCCGCGCATTGAATAAATCCATATGCCTGGATTCCTCATCAAAATGGATGTTTCATGATCTTGAAGCTTGCTTTAGTTCATAGATGAACACCTTTATGCTTACACACAAAATGCTCTTAGCCCTTTGCAATGAATTACTCTGGTTGGTTCACATAGATGTTTTCCTCAAGACTTCCAATCAGGAAAGTTATCTTGACATCTATTTGATATTCCTCATATTTCATATGAGTAGCAACAGATAAAAGAGTCCGGATCGACATTGACATAGCTACCGGTGAACAGGTTTCCTCATAATCGAACCCTTTCTTAGTATACCTTTTCGTAATAAGCTTTACTTCTAAGATTTTCACCTTATCCTATGATCCTTTTTTATTTCACAGACCCACTTCCAATGGCTTTTACACAATTTAGTGGTCCTATAAGCTCCCAGACTGGATTTAAAATTCATTGATTCAATTTCAGAAACCATTGATCTTTGCTAAGATTCGGCATTTCTATCTTGTAGTGCTTCGTCGTATCTATGGGTCTAATCCTGTTTACTAGGGACCAAGTCTCACGACTCTCCCAAAACATATATTTTACAGGTTGTCGAACAACCCTCCCACTACGACAATGCACTACATACAATTGTGTATTAGATGTGACACGCGTTGCAGTTTACTGTTTGGTATCTCCTCTTGTACAATTGGTACTAAACTTTGTGTTTTCCTTCTCACTTCTTTTAGAACAACTTATACATAGGTTTATGATTTAATACATAGTCCTTTTCCAAAAATCCAGTGCTTGTGTTAACAATCACCCTTCGATCTTTTGGACTAAATAAATCACCCTTTATTTTTCATAGATATCCCACAAACAAACAAACGTTCATACGAATTACTGTTTCTAGGGCATATCTATAAAATGAATTTAATAATTTCAAATAACTCATCATCTTTCTAACATTTTTTATAAAAGTCTTATTCCTTCTTTCCGCCACACCATTCAGCTGGGATATGCCCGGTGTAGACAACTTGAGATTTTAATCTCATCCTCTGATAAATAGCTCCTAAACTATCCTAAGAGGTACTTGTCACCACGATTAAGTCGTAATGACCACCTCTCATCGGGATAGTCTTAGGCACGCTTAAATCAGTATGAACTATTTCCAACATATCTTTGCATGGCTATATACCCCTTTGCCTTGAAAGACCTTTAATCATTTTACTTTCAAGCAAGACTCGCAAGTAAGATAGTTTCCACTTCAGATGAACCCAACGGTCCATCGGCTATCAACCTTTGAATCCCACTCAAGTAAAATTAATCTAGTCTTAGATGCCAAAAGTATGTTTAGTTCATCTCCAAAGGTTCCTTTCTCTTACTAAGATTCGAAGATACATTATTAATTACTATTTGTTGCATTCGTGGTATAAACTTGATTTAAGAATATACAAATTGTCCGCCAACGTACCATACCAGATTATAGCTCCATCTTTCATTACTATGACCATGTCATTTAAATGAAATGGAGTATCCATCCGTAAATGTATAGAAACTGAAATTAAATTCTTTGTATGAAAATGTACGTAAAGATAATTTCTCAAAATTAAACGTTTATTCATATCGTAAGATAAATAAACAACTCCCACTACAACAGCCACTACTTTCGTAGCAATACCCATGTCCATAATAATCTCATCATCACTTAGTTACACGCTTTTATTAATTCTGGTATCTACACACAGCGTGTCAGTAGATGCAATTACTAATCATGCTTCAACGACTAGTGAATGAGATACTAACCTTGTTCACTTCTTGATGAAAATGGCTTATCTTTGCCACATGTTTTGTCAGAAGTTTCCCACCATATACAACCTCTCGTATTTCAGGTAAAACTTGCTCAAAACATCTAGGCAAATTATGGAGAATAAATTGATATAGGTTTCCCATTCAATTTCTACTCCAAGCATTCCCAATTCATTCATCAACTTATCCATGACCTCTTGCCTTTCTTACTTACTCAAGTATTTGAAAAGTCACATGAGACCATTATATTTCTATGAACTTCTCACCTCTCCACTATATACTTTAATAGGCATCATGAAACATCCTTAGTAAGAACACATTTATATTTTCCTAAGCAGTAAAATTCGAAACCAAGATTCTTTTCTAATCATTTAATTTTGGACAAGTAAATATGTTTCTTTTAGTAAACATTAAGAGGGATTAAACCATTTTGAAATTACAGAGAATCATAAATAAATACACCAATCAAATCTTTGAATTTATCCATTTATATTGATTCCCTCAAAATAATATAAAATTAAAATTCACCGACATCTCAAGCACCATGAGTCTGTAAGCCACATTAGTATGGACGTTTACAAACCCGAATATTTACAAGAGAAGGTTTTACCCATTAATTTCATTCGTCAACCTAACCTCATGACAAAATAATTAATAGTCGGTTCTCTTTAGCCATGCAAATAATAGAAGTGACTCCGTTGGGGAGGATACTAATTATTTACACCTAAGTGTACACCATTATTTGATCCCAAGTCCATTGCGCGAGCTTATGTGCCTTACAGTTTGAGAAGTACACACGCGCTCGGATAACTTTCTACAATCATCAATTATATATTTGTACCAGTGAACTGCACGTATACTTATTCATTAGGGAGGAAGGTCAATGTCAACACTCAAGTTAATGTGTCACATTACAAACAGTAATTATTTAATGAAGTCTGTACCAGTGATCCTTAAATAAACTCATCCATTAGGGAGGAAGGTCTATTGCCAACACGCAAGTTTATTCACATTACTTACAAACCAATAATGGAGGTCGCGGGAAATTTTACCAATTCCCTCTCTCAGTTAGTAATTTAACACCGAGGGTTTTTACATTCATACTATATTTATAATAAAATACGCAACTTAGCATGCTTCTATTACGACACATAAGGCAGTAAATCACAAAGAATCATGCATAACATATATAATAATAATCAATTATTCCATCAATTATACACAGTTATATATCAGCGAATTCGATTGTTCGCCACCAAGCACTAGTGTCGGCAAAAACCTCCAGATTATCAAACTTTTGAAAATCTCCAGATTATCGAATTTTGAAACTATCGATATCGACCATCGATATCGTCCAGACTTTTGAAATCATCGATATCGATCAGATTATCAAATTTTCAAAAAACTTTCAGATTATCAAATTTTTAAAAATTTTCAGATTATCAAATTTTCGAAAATATCCAAATTATTAAATTTTCAAAATTTCCACATAAAATTTGCAAAAATATCCAGATTATCAAATTTTCAAAAATTTTCAGATTATCAAATTTTCGAAAATATCCAGATTATCAAATTTTTCCATCAAACATATAGAGTATTCAATAAGAAACAATAATTTATAAACCCTAGTCCACGTTTGACACAGGTATATGGTATCTGAATATGGTATACTAGCATAACATGAATACTTAAACCCTTTCCCTTTTGACATAAACCCTAGCCTAACATTTCACGTTTCACCATGAAACCAAAGCTCTGATACCAATTGTTGGCGTTCGATCATTTGGTTAACATGACCCGTTAGGGTTCCATACATTTCTAACATGCAGCGAAAGCAAGTAAACAAGTAACGTATTACATTTCACCAGTGTATGTTGGAGACGATGAATTCTGCCACCAGCCTGCAGCCTCACCGTTTTGGGCATAACTCTCTCATCCGATATCGGATTTGAGTAATCTATGTGCCAAAATGATTCTCTCTTCTATACACGTCATGTTCTGAAGTATGTACGATTTTATAAAAATGTACAAGTTGGCGCACAGCAGCAGCAAACAACCTTCTGGTCTTCTGCTATATTCCCAAGTCCAATCTCGACGTCGTGTGGGCGACGATCCTAAGATCCTCTCAATCTACTGTACACTCACCCTCCTCACATGTTAGGCATGATTAATCTCTTAGATTAGGATTTCTAGACTGTTGAGATGATTATATATGGGCTACAGCAGGAACAGGAGGAGAAATTAGAGTTGGGCTTCCATTGGGCTTAAATATCCAAGCTTAGCCCAAAGCTTATACTTAAGTCCAATAATAATAATATATTCCACTAAAATATTATTATTTCAATACCGTTCTAATTCCATAATTATGTTATGTGTTCCTTCTTATTATGTTCACGTTAGTCTCCCCATGTTTAAGATATACAATGCCCATTAATTAATTAAGTTACTAACAACTCCATTAATTAATATCTCATCCAAAAGTAGTATCACTCAATCTCATTATCATGCCGGAATAAATCCACCAGCAGGGTTTACATGATAATCCTTATGAGCTCCTCAAGGGGACATCATCAACCTATAACGGACATGGATTCCTTCTACAATCAACATCACACCATAGGGACATCAGTATTTCCCAACTCACCGAGTTTGTTGATTTAATACATGTAAATCTCACCAAATGATGAATCAAAGAAGTACATATTGCCCTACGTGTCGAGGTCATTGTATAGGGATTAAGAGCAAGAACATCCATAATAACTGAGATCAAGTTCTCCTATATAGTCAGTATAAGTCAAACGATCTCGTACGGTCCAGCTCAATACACACAAAGTGCACTAATGTGATTCTATAGCCAAGACAAGCTAATACCAAACAACACTACAACCATTCCGATAGAGAGTCCCCATCTATCTCGGTTGTAAGCATCTATTTATACTTTATAAGAAAATCGACAATATGATATTCCGCGTGTTGTCACACAACATATTATCTACAGTGTAAAGTAAGTGGACTATTGCATCTACATATAAATAAATTATAAGGCGTAATCATTTGATCAAATGATTCTCATTTCAATTAAATTGTTATAATATTGTTCATACTAAAGTTCTTTTAGTATACAATCCAACAATCTCCCACTTATACTAAAAGACTATGCTGTCATGTCTCCCACCATATATCTGATTCCCACTCCCACTACACGACCATCAAAAGCTCTCGCCTTAAGGTCCTTGTGAATGGAATCATTAGGTTATCATCCAATGCAATCTAGGCGACAACAACCTTCCCCTCATCATACGATTTCTCGTAACAGGTGGTACTCACGCTCCATGTATTTAATTGCCTTGTGGGCTCGTGACTCCTTCAAGTTATAAGATGTAATCATTTAATCATATGATTATCATTTTAAATAATTTGTTATAACATTGCTCATACTAAAGTTAGACTTTTAGTATATAATCCAACACAACCATCCCAATAGATAGTCCCAGTCTATCTCGATTGTGAGCATCTATTTATACTTTATAAGGAAATCGATAATATGATCTTTCGCCTGTTGTCGCACAACATATTATCTACAGTATAAAGTAAATGGACTTTTGCACAAACATATAAATAAATAATTTATAATATGCAAAATATTTGATCATATGATTTTCATTTCAAATAAAATTGTTAAAACATTGTTCAATACAAAAGCTAGGCTTTAAGTATGCAATCTAACACAAGCAAACGATAAAAATCCATTGTATAAGCCTCCACTGCGCACGAACCTTGGTGAAGATTTTGCAACCATTGATAGAGAGTTCGCGAGTAGTTGAAAGGAAAAAAACTCAGCACGGAGTTTGCGAACCAAATGATCCCATGTAACGATATTGGGATTACCTTGATGATGGCGTGTCACTTTCAATTGGGACCACCAAACAGCAACACTGATTAGTGTGAAAATCTGCATATTTTAGGGTCCGATTTACCACCATTTTATGGGATTTATATCAGTATTTGAGCATCATGTGGTAGAATTTTATAAATTTGTGTTTCAAATGCGTGTAAGGTGTTATTTTGTGTTTTTAGGTGGAAAACGATTTAAAAAGAGCAAAAACGGAAGTCAAAAACAAAGTCGGAATAAAGTTGGGAGGAGGAAGAGCCAGCACGACTTGTGTCAGCCAGCTGGACTAGGTCGTGCCCCACGGCATGCCAGGTCGTGCCGCAAGTGCTGTCGAGGTCCACCGAGAGCTGCAGAGCACGAGCGCCGGGTGCTGCCGAGATGCACGCGTCGTGCCACTGAGAAGCGTCGAGGAATCTGAATGCCAAGCGCCCGCACAACTTATGCAGGAAGTGGTACGACTCGTGCCATTTTTCTACCATACCCAGTTTCGTCATTTCATCATTTTTTTGGCCCGTTTGTGTTTTTAATGTGAAAAAGCCCACTTTCAAGTCATAATTCATGAAGGATCAGTTCTAAACTATAAAAGGAGTCCTTGGAGTGTTCCAAACCTGAACTCTTCACACCTTTTCGCAATTCACCATCCTATCCACCCATCCTGGAGAGTTCACCAGTATTGGTTACTTGAGAAGGAGAACGAGGAGGTTCAGAATCACGGAAGAGAGAACGGAGAATCTATTAATTACCATTATAGAGGATTTGGTTTCTTAGATTGTTAGGTGGGAATTGTGGTTTAATTCCGAAGTACCTATAAAAGGAAGTCTAGTGTACTAGCCTTTAATGGAGTTTTACATGAAGTACCTAGAAAGGGAGTAGGGATTATTCTTCTGCATCTGAAGGGTTAAACTAGATTTATGTGTTAAGTTTACTTTTGTAAAGGGATTTAACATAGTTAAGTGATTGCTTTCATAAGAACTGCAGGGACTCTAACTGATTGTCTAGTGATTTGATTTGACAAATTTAACGGGATTTCCTAGTATTGTCTATCTTCTCTCTTGAATACTTTTCATATTTAATTATTTGCTATTTTATTATTTTTATTAATTATTTTCTGCATAGTTAATTTAGGTAATTTTCTTTAAAAACCAGATTTGTTTTAAATTAGAATAGTTATAATTAGATTAAATAGTAGATCTATAATTATTCCTTGGGTACGATATTATTTTTACTTAGTCACATATGGAATACAATTGATTCCCTACACTTGGGGACACGCAAAATAGTGAACAAGCAAATGGGGCCGGCTGCAGTGATAGTTTTTAGATTTATTTATTTAATTTTTTTGGTGATTTATTTTATTCTAGGACGTTAAATTTAATTGCTTTTATTTTTATTTTTAGTTACATCCAAACTATTCTAATTATTCAAGTGGAATCCTTATTGAAATACTCAACCTAGAACTTGAAGCACTGGTCAGGCTAAACAGAAGAAAGAGAAAAAATCCAGCCACACCTATTCCTAGCTCGGAGTCAGTTACTTACTATTCATTAGAAGAGGTGGAAGTTGAAGAGACTGAGACGGTAAAGATGGCTGAAGATGAACAGGCGGGACCAGTATAAGCTAAAGCATACCACAAATGTTAGATTGAATGGACCCGCAATCACTGCAGATAGTTTTGAGCTACCGTTTAGACTGATCCGAATGGTACAAGCACAGTAGTTCAGTTGTAATCCTTTGGAGACCAAGTGAGCATCTACAATCAGAATGAGGCTTTTCCCATACTCACTAACGGGGAAAGCTAAAGAGTGGTACAACAACCTTCCAGCAGGATGTTATACTACATGGGAGCAATTGGCAGATAAGTTCTTGAAAAAGTACTTCCCTCCTTCCAAGAGCTCTAAGGTGAAGCAAAAGATTACACAATTCAAACAAGGAGCCTTGGAAAGTTTCTATGAACCTGGGAAAGGTTCAAGGACTTGTTGCATTATGGTCCACAACATGGATTTACAAAAGATACTTACTTAGACTTCTTCTATCAAGGCCTAAGGAGTGAATCAAGCGTGTTGGTGGACGCAATAGCTGGTGGATCAGTCTTCAAAAAGTCAGTAGAAGAAGCAAAAGAGATGTTTGAGGATATGGCAGGTAACACGTATGATTGGCCTATGGAGAGATCAAATGGAGTCGCTTTTAATAAAGTGGCTAAAGTAGAAGATCAGGTCAATAGCAGTGAGATGTCAGAACTCAAGAGTCAACTCAGTGAGCTACATAAGAAGATGGATCGCATGGCACTAGGAAGCAAAGGAGAAAAAGCTGGTAATGAAGGAGATGAAAATCAGATGGAGGATGTAAATTATGTTATGTGTCAGAGCTTGCAAGGGGATTAGTAATAATCAACAATGAGAAAGGAATGATCAAGGAAACAACCGACAAAATCAGCAAGGGGGTTACCAATGAAATTCCAACTTCAATAATCAAAGAAGGAATGATAATCTATCTTATTTTAACCCGAATAATGCAGTTGGACCTCCTCCAGGAACTGATCCATCACATAAACCAGTTGAAGGAAAAGCACCCATGGATGATGAGATAAAATTGTGGATGAAGCAGCTTGGGGACCAGATGAACTTGGTGGTTAAATTGATGGTGACTAATCAAGAGCAATCTGAAATCAGATAAAAAGAGAATGAAAGAAAACATAAGGAATATTGCTCTTGGAAAATTACACACTGCAGTTGGGAAACTAGAGCAACAAGGTAAGTTTCCATCTCAAATGGTGACAAATCCAAAAGAACAGGTTATGGCTATCACCCTGAGGATTAGAACATACTACGAGGGCCCAAAAATGCCATCAGAACAGGCTAGAGTCAAAAAGGAGGGTGAAAAATTGAACGGGAATGAGAACACAAATGCTTACACATCGCACGACTTGTGCCAGGCTCGACATGACTCGTACGGCCCTGAGATCAGCGGAGTACACGCATCATGCCAGCCGATAGCGGAGTGCATGCATCATGCCAGCCTACAGAATGGTCAGTACAACCCAGCAAACTATCAGTATGACTTGTGCATAGGCGAAAAATCTGCTGATTCTGGGAGGCACGATGCCGGCACGACTCGTGGCTTGTCCGGCACGACTCATGCCCCTTTTTGGCAGAAACATTAGAAATTTATCTTGATCCTCATGCTGCTGAACTCTTTCATGATCCCCAGGTCCCTGAAACTGTAGAAAAGTCGAAAGAACCTGAAGTTAAGTAGAAAAAGTGGCAAAAATCTAAGGCAGAAAGAGCTGAAAAAAGAAAAATGAGAGGAGTTTGAGAAGGATATTTGGGGCATTCCAAAGACAAAACATCAAATTCTTTAAGAAAGGATTGGATGAAAAGTTTCAAAAGTTTTTGGAGATATTCAGGAAAATTCATATCAATATTCCTTTTGCATAAGCCTTAGAGGAGATGCCCAATTATGCAAGGTTCTCGAAGGACATCATGTCTAAAAAGAGGAGTCTAACAGGAGCTGAGTTAGTTAAGTTGATAGAAAGCTGCAGTTCAGTGATTCAGAAGAAGCTTCCAGCAAAGCTTAAAGATCTGGGTAGCTTCACCATACCATGTGAGATTGGACGAGGGGAATAAAAGAGAGCCCTATGTGATTTGGGGGCTAGCATTAATTTGACGCCTTATATAGTATTCAAGAAGCTTGGTTTGGGGGATGCAAAGCCGAAATCAGTGGCACTGCAGTTGGCTGATGATCCATAACATACCCAAGGGGGTGATTGAGGATGTCTTGGTGAAAGTTGAGAAGTTTATATTTCCAGTGGACTTCCTTGTGCTTAACATGGAAGAAGTTGATGAAGACAAAGTTCCTTTGATTCTTGGGAGACCATTCTTAGCAACTGCAGGAGCTTTGATTGATGTTTAGAAAGGGGAACTCAGATTGAGAGTCAATGATGAAGAAGTAGTCTTTTCTTTGGAGAAAGCTACGAGGTGGCCATCGGAGAATAAAGATTGCAAGAGCATTGAAATAGTGGAGGAGATCATTAAGGAGTGCTTGCATTTCATCTCGTCTAAGGATCCACTTGAAACTTACATAAGCAAATCTGTTACTTTACCTACTACTGAATTAGATGATCTTGATGATATGACTAATGAACTGGCTCTTTAATTTCTTGAAAGCTTACTTGCATTGAATGAGAACATGGACTCGAAGATGGAAGTAGCAAAAGTAGAGGAACCTAAGTGGAAGAGGCCATATCTGCCACTTGAACCTGAAGGAGCGGTACCTGAAGAGAAAAAGAAGGAACTGAAGTCGCTGCCTAATCATCTCATGTATCCATATTTGGGGGAGAATGAAACTTTTCCAATAATTGTATCTTTTTCCTTATCTGAAAGTGAGCTTGATAGGTTGTTTATACTTATGAGAACATAAATCTGCTATTGGTTGGTCTATTGATGATCTGTAGGGTATTAGTCCATCTATTTGCATGCATAAAATAAGATTGGAAGATGAGAGTAAAAGTTGTGTGCAGTATCAAAGGAGATTAAATCCTGCGATGCAAGAAGTGGTTAGAAAAGAAGTGTTAAAGTGGTTAAATGTTGGAATTATATATGCGATTAGTGATAGTTCATATATTAGTCCTTTGCATGTAGTGGCTAAGAAGGGGGGTATGACTGTTATTATATCTGATAGTGGGGAGACCCTTGCTGCTAGAACCACTACAGGTTGGCGTGTGTGTACTGATTATAGAAAACTAAATGAGAACACACGTAAGGACCATTTTTCTCTACCTTTCATGGATCAGATGCTTGATAGATTAGCAGGTTATGAGTTCAATTACTTTTTGGATGGCTATTCAGTGTATAATCAGATTATGATTGCACCCGAGGATCAAGAGAAGACCGCATTCACATGTCCTTATTGCATTTTTGCTTTTAAGATGTTGCCTTTTGGTCTATGTAATGCACCTACGACTTTTAAAAAGTGTATGATGGATATTTTTGAAGGGTTGATAGAAAATATCATGGAAGTTTTTATGGATGATTTCTCTGCCTTTGGATTTTCTTACGATGTTTGTTTATCTAAACTTACTGTTGTTTTGAAGAAATGTCAGGATACTAACCTTGTTTTGAATTGGGAGACAAGGGAACATTATGAAGATGAAAATGAGATTATCAAAGAGTTGTTCCCGGATGAGGAGATTCTAGATGTGGAGCTTCACCAGGCATTCGCTTTGGCTACAAAACAGTAGGCTCCTTGGTATGCCGATTATATCAACTTTCTTGCAAGTGGAGCTAAGCCATATAATTTGAGTCGACATCAGCGTTCAAAGTTCATGAGAGATGTGCAGAAATATATTTGGGACAAGCCTTTTGTCGACAAGATATGCGCAAACTCTATCATCAGGCGGTGTGTTCCGGAAGAAGAATGGGAAAGTGTGCTAAATCATTGTCATGCACAACCAACTGTGCTCATACATGCTCAACTTATAATAACACATGCAATTTCATCAACTCAAAACATGCAATCATCATAGCTTTTATATATTCAAAGTCATCTAGCTCACTAGGTAAGTATTTACTTTTGCTTTAAAGTGTAAAAGATGTACACTTGAAGGATTAGTATACTTTCATAATCAATTCATACATTTGCGTAACTATAAGTTGGTAAAGGTCTCAAAAGTCAATTCATAATTGCCTCCACACTAGGATCACAAAGGACTTGTTATTGGGTAGTAATGTTGGCTCTTTGGTAAAGGTAGGAGAATATAGATAAAATTAATAATTTACTAGTAAAGAATTTACCTTGGAGTTTTGTTTTTCATCAAACAACTTCATTCTTCTTCTCCATTCTTTTCTCATGATCTTTCCGATATTTCTTTTTTCTTCTTTACTTGGAATCAACATCTTCATTCTTCTTTTTGAATCATAAGGGTACTGATTTCAGGCACTACACTTCTAAGCATTCAGGGTACCGATTTCTGGTACTATCCCACTGAAACAAGATTTAACTATAAATTTCCTTCACTTCTACCAATTTTATTCCTTTCTCTTCAACTTCACCACTAGCAACATATTCATCGTAACTCTGAATGATATGTTAATTATTCAAAAATGGGTAGGCCGAAGCCAGAGTCACATGATGTAATTTACAACTCCAAATGGAGCAAACCCAAATAGTAAAAACTCCTACTTAGCTAGTAAATGTTCGAATCTAGCTACATGCATAGTAATAGAATTAAACACACCTCAATGGAAGGATGGATGCCCTCGAAGAGGGCATCATTCCGAGCTTTCCAAATGAGGAACACGCTGACGTAGAAGGCCAGCGTACACCTCCTCCTTTCTCGAATATGCACCCTTCTGTCCTTGCTGAGCCATTTGATGTCTGCCTTCAAGGTCATAACATACCTCTTCCATTTCACCTGGTGTTTTATTCGATTCCATACCTCCCTCGTGAATGGGCAACTAAAAAAGAGGTGATATTTAGTTTCGCCGCATCCCATGCATAAGCAGCACTCTAAAGAGCCTTTGACTAACCTCCATCTGTCCATGGTTAGTAGTAGGTTCCTCAGGGATATCCACATTCTGAACCGAATGTTTCTGAGGACCCCCACGGACTCCATAGCTTCTTATAGATAAATTGTACAGGTGCGTTGTCGGTAACTTCCCTATATAGCTTACCTATTCGAAGCTTCCCTATCTTCCAGCATGACGTGAAGGAAGCAACAATGTCATCCCCAATTCGTGCTCGTACTCTATCTCTCGCCCTCAGTATATCCTTTCACACTATCGAGGCCTTGTAGTTAACTTTCGACATCCCAACACGTAGAATTTTGGAGATAAATGGCATTAATCCATTTAATCCGCAAAGACTTCTTCTCTAGATGCATGTCCCACAGTACACGACAATGAGCAACATCGTTGAGGAGCTCGAGTCCCCTAAGTCCCAGGCCACCCTGATCCTTAGGCCGAATCACTTCCTCATTCTGAACTACACCCCTTGTAGTGCTCTATAAGAATTTTCTAATCATCCGCTCTACTCTGTCAATAATTCCCTTAGGGAACTTCACCATGGAAATCTAAAAGTTCATCACTCCATAAATAGCTGATTGGATGAGCTCCAGCCGACCAACATAAGAAAGCAAGTGAGTGGACCGACCTCTGATCAAGTTATCAATCTGTGAGATGAGAGGCACAAAGGCAGTCTCCCGGAGTTTCTTTCCCTATAGCGGTACTCCCAAATAGCGAATGAGAAAAGTGCCTTCCTAAAAAGGCAACACCTCACGAATACTCTGCTCCTCCTCCTCAGAAACACCCGCCGTAAACAAATTTGACTTAACAGTGCTGACCTCTGGTCACTACATTCGAAAAAATGACTTGAGAGCTTTAGTAGCCACTTTGGCAGAAGAGCGATAGCCATAAGTAAAGAAAATCAAGTCGTCAGACAGTGTCATGAATGGTGTTGGTAGATTTCGCTCACAGTAAAACATCCTAAAGAGGCGAGAGAAATAATCCATTTACAGGACAAAAAGGAGGATGGAAAGAGGATCCCCTTGCCTTAGCAGTAGTGACACACTACATAATCCATCCTATCATTTTCAGAGGAAATCTCAATCCCGTGAGCACGCCTCGCAGAAAACCCCAATCCACTGAGTCGTATGCCTATGATGTCAACTTTAATCACCATTCTCCTAGGCATGTGATCCCTTTCCCACCCGTAATTTTTGACGATTTCCTGTGCAAGCATCACGTAGTCTTGCATCCTTCGATTCTTAACAAAATCGAAGTGATTCTCGGCTACTAGCACATCCATAAGATCCATCATCTACCCCACAATGACTTTTGAAATAATTTTGTAAAGTACATTGTAGCACGAGATGGGCCGATAATCCTTCACACATGGATCGTGAGCTCCCTTATGGATGAGTGTAATAAATGTAGAATGCATTTGCCGAAGCAACCTTCCAGAATGGAAAAATTCCTGGACGGCTGTCACAACATCCGAACCTACTACATCCCGAAAAAATTCAGTGGTATCGGAAGCTAGGGCTTTATTCCATTCATATTCCACTCTACATTTCTGATCTCCTCTACTATATTCCGAGCATCGAGGTCCGACGCCTGCTGATCACTCAACAATGCTCCCCACTCTAAAACTCCTTCATCAATAGCTTAGCAATCGACAATAGTACCCAATAAATCCTTATAGAAGGTGAGAAACTCCCTTACGACATCACCACGGGAAAAAGTATACCCGGATTTTGTGCATATGGAAGGTATGATATTCAGCCACTATTAGATTTAATCTTCCTGTAGAAAAACTTAGTAGGTTTATCCTGATTCATTAGTTACTCCCCACGAGCCATCTGGAAGAAGAAGAGGTGTTCAGCGTGGCAAAGAAAATCAAGTTTCTTTGCTGCTTCACGAACACGCTCCCATTTCTCCATGTTTCCTGGATCACCGCCAAACAAGCTCACCACTTGCATGCTCAGCTCTCTCTGCTATATGACCGAAGTCCATCTTACAAAGTACGTAGACGTAAATTTAGTTTGAGAAGCTTCAATCTATGACATACACTAAACTGCATAGTGCCATTCACATAAGAATCCCATACCTCACCCACCACCTCTAAGAAATCTTCACTGGTCTTCCACATATTCACGTATCTAAAAGGACACCCTTTCGATACTTCAGTGTAAAACATGGTAGCCAGTGCAAGACAATGGTCCGAAGTAGAGCCCATAGGCAGAAACTCAGACTCGACAACCCCTGAGCTCAAACTCCAATCTCCATTCACTAATACTCTGTCAATACGACTCCACTACTTGCCATTATTCCATGTGAACAAACACCCTTTAGACTTGGCATCATCCAAACCCAGCTCAACACAAAACTCTTCAAAATCCACTCTCCACCAACTACTATGAGAAGATGTAATCTCAAAATATTCCTATGGCCGCCTAACATAGTTAAAGTCTACGTGGAGCATCCAGGGAGAGTTAACTACCAAGCTAGTTGAGGAAAGATGTAACCAAAGTCTTGTCTAGAAATCAAACAATGAGCCATACTAGAAATACATTGCTCACAAAGCACACAAGAACTAAAAGTAACTAACGAGGTATTCCACACAAGAACTATTCACCCACTAGTGGCTAAATCAATATTATGCACAATATTCCAACCAGGAACTATTCTACCAATAATGTCCACCACATTATCAGGAGACAATCTAGTTTCCAGAAAACCCACCACACACGCACATGTTTTCCTTAATAACCTACAAGCAGGTCGCTGTGAGCGAGGGGCCACCAACCCTCATACATTCCATGCGCCAGTGGTTCCTAGATGGTGATGCCAAGTCCACGGTGTCCGCCTCCACCCATTGGCAATGCTCTCAAAGGAGGGGAATGGCCCCTACGATTCACCACCTCCTTATCTGATTACTCTGCTTCCAAAGCCCAGCTCTTTCTAATGTTAAGTTGAGCTGGTTGTTTCCCATCTCGCCTGTTAATTCTTGAATCATCTGGATCTAGTGGGCCGAGAATTTGGTATCTCCTATAATTTATGCCGATTTCCAACTCGGGAGGAGGATTAGATTTCTTCTTCCTGCTTCTACTTCTCGACATATTTTTCTTCTTCTCGAGGTCATTAACTGAAAACCTTCCTCATCAATGTCAGTTTCAACTTTCGTAGGTTTCTCAACTACATCCTAAATCTTTTTCTCAACCTTCTTCTGAGGTTCACAATCTGCCACCAAGTGTCCAAATTTTTTGCACGATGTACAATACACTGGAAGGCGTTCATACAGTAAAGGTTGTTTGAAATTAGCCCCACGATAGTTGAAGGTAACCTCATTAGGCAACTCGTGTGAGACGTCAATGTCGATACAAACACAGACGAAGGAAACCTTATCGATTTTAATCGATGTCTCATCAATCATAATGGGTTTTCCAATCAACGAAGTCACCTTACTGATGTAGTTCTTCAACCATAGCTCCAACGAAAAAGAAGGCAGTTGAATCCATATGGGTACATGAGAGATCTCCCTATCGTCAAACTAGAAGGCTCGCAGAAGTCTTTCCAGCATGAGATAGCACTCCCAGATAGAGTGGGGAGCCTTGTCTAACACCTTACGGATATCTTTCTCTGAGCAAAGTGGAAAGATAATCCATCCCGACTGATGCATGATGATCGTGTACTTAATGTTCCAAATACAGCAAATACTATGAAGTGCTTGCATCCCTAGAAAATGCCCAGAAAAGTACCCAATCAGCATGAATTTCCATGCATTGGAATCATCCTTCGGATCCAGGTAGGCGATACCATTGCAGGGAGCGATGTACTCAAGTTTCCTATCCGGATCAATGTTGCTCTTATTCACGAACTTTGCATAATCAATAGGTTCCTTGAGTTTGTTAGTTTTGGAACCCTTGCCGCCATCGCCTTTGCCTTTATGTTGGTCACCGCCCGCCTGCCTAGTGTCTGCCGAAGTGCCAGAACCCGCGATCAACTCGCCAGGCACCTGCCGAGAACCATCACCTAACAAGGGCGCCGTGGCAGACTGCCGAGAGCCAACAGCTGGCGAGGAATTCCTGCTAGGCTGCCGAAAGTTGGCGGCTGCAGGGGAGCCCTCGAAAAGCCATCGTCGAGCATGAGGCATAAGGCTCCTTTTCCTCCCGTCAGTGGAAACCCTTTTCTATAGATTAGGGTTAACCTCCATGGGGGTTTTAGGAACAAACTTGATTTCCTCCATGTGATCATCCACGACACCATGAGTAGGGCTCTCTGACATAGCCCAGTGGGAATACTAGGTATTTCATGAGCCCTGGCATGTGAAGTTTCTT
This sequence comes from Pogostemon cablin, assembly GCA_023678885.1. NCBI lineage: Eukaryota > Viridiplantae > Streptophyta > Magnoliopsida > Lamiales > Lamiaceae > Pogostemon > Pogostemon cablin. Next base: position 6,437,575 of record CM043004.1, on the reverse strand, counting down.
CCATTTCCATCTCTGTTCGATCAGCCATGATCAATCTTGACAGAGTGGTGCCTCATCAAGAGATGGATGCTCCGTTAAAATTGCTTGCTTGAAAATTTTCTTCTTTTTGATATCACGTGCCCTATCCTTAATCATCTTGAACGAATCATCAACCACATGACAGTCTGTCGCCACCTTGTAAGGTGTCGAACTCCTATTTTTCTTTCCCATGACAAGAAAGAACTAGGCGGATGTCATTAACAGTCGATGGATTCTCTGCTGCTGCCGTGGGGAGCGGCGTGACCAAGCGGGATTGTTGACGGCGATGGGCACAGTCAACCGTGAGACAAACTTCGGTGAGAAGAATAGAGTGAGCAAATTCCAAAATCCTAGTTTCCAAAAATTTTGGGAGACTCAAACTCTCTCCTCACTTATTCGCCTCAACTCTCTACTAGTTAATTGGGTATTTAAAAGGCTCAAGTAAAGGTAATAAAGATTTTTATCAAAGGCTTGCCAAAGAAAAAGCTTTTAAATGCTCAACAGGGCTTCCAATGATATATGCATTATAAGGAAAGGTAAAATTTGACTAAGTGGCTCAATTAAACAATAATTGCCTAAGATCACATCCTATTATCTAACAATCATAAATCTTAAACAAGACTCCAAGCCAAGTTCTAGAATACGAAAGTATGAACAAAAACACTCAAGATTAAACTATCATGCATTATTGTAACACGATTAATAGGCTCAAATTCTCACATGGGTAATAGATTTCCTAAGCACTCTTCAAAGTATGTAATCAACATCAATATCTAAACAAACTACAAGTAATCAAACGTACATGCCTCCCATCAACAAAATCAACATATGTCATTTACAAGTGCACATACATGTAAAAGGGTCAATATATCTACTCAATCAATCAAATCATCATCACGTACAAGTATCCATCACACCATTAATATAATCAATATCTAGTACGTGCCACTCATGCATCAATCTCATAAAACCCAAACTCAACCACCAACTCAATACTCTACCTGTCAAGTAAAAAAAGAAGGGAGATGAGAGGAAACAGACAAAGAAAAAACATGGCCCACATAAATCCTCCGGAGCATCATTATCATCATTATCATTGCGCCAATCATCAAAATTCCTTTGCAAGGTATCGACCTTCCTGTCCAAAGCCTCATAATTCTCATACAGATCTCCCAACCTTCTGTCCATAGCATCATACCTGAGGTTGAGCGTAGCATAATTCGTGTTCATCAAAGCAAGTTGGCGGTTCGTCTCCTGCTGGTTGGTATTCAATGTGGCAAAGTGCTCATACATCAATTGGAAATGCTCTCTAAAAAATGATCCTGAGTGATGTAGAGGAAGCGTATGAACATAAGAAGAACAACAATGAATCAAAGTGTGAGTTCCGCTGATACTACATATACTAGGGAATGAACACACCAAGGGAGAAACCCTTTTCTTTTAATCAAATACTTCTGCTAAGCAACATTACATAGTACCTTATTTATAGTAGGAATTTATTCCAATCACAAAACACCTATCAAAAATACTTATTCTAAGTTAAAAAACTATAAACATAGATTGCTCTAATTAACTAGATCCTTGGGGTTGAACCTTATCAATCAAAAGGCGATCATATTTGCTAGAAACAACATTGCAGCTTCATCTCTACCATTCTTCTCTCCCTCGGAACGATTCACCCTCGAATTGAATTGGTTCATCTCCAGAAGAGTTATCACATGTAAATGGCACCAATTGTTTCACGTTAAACACATCAAAAGTACGAATGTGGCTCGGGAGGCGTAAACGATATGCATTTGGGTTTATTTGTTTGACAATCTCCAATGGCCCAATCTTTCTAGATGGTAACTTGTTGTACTCATAAGCAGGAAATCTGTCTTTAGTGAGTACTGCCCAAACAAAATCTCCAACATTAAACTGTAAATCTCTTCGTCGATGGTCTGCACCATGTTTATAGCTTTTGGTTGCTTATGTTAGGCGGGCATGAGTAGCTGCATGAACATGTAGCAAATCAGCAATCATTTCCGCAGCGCGATCATGAGCAGGACGTGCGGAAGATAGTGCAAGGGTATCAACTGGAGCACAAGGAATAGTCCCATAAACAACCTGAAATGGACACAAACCTGTGCAATGATGAGAAGCAATATTATGTGAGAATTCAGCCTGAGGTAACATGCTGTCCCATGATTTTATGTTATCTCCCACATGGCAACGCAACAAATTCCCTAATGATCGATTAACAACTTCCGTTTGGCCATCAATTTAAGGATGATAAGCAATACTAAAGTGTAACTCCATCTGCACCATATGCCATAAAGATCTCCAAAAATGTTTCAAAAATTGTGTATCTCGATCAAAGATAATAGACAAGGGAAGGCCATGAAGGCGATACACCTCATGGAAGAATAACTGGGCAACATTGATGGCATCTATTGTATGTTTGCATAGAATGAATTGAGCCAATTTGGAAAAAATTATCCACCACTACAAAAATAGAGTCATTTCCACATTGTATACGGAGCAGTCCAAGAACAAAATCCATGCTAATAGCATTCCATGGGTGTGATGGGATGGGCAATGGTCTATACAAACAATCATTTGTAGTCGTTCCCTTTGAAACTTGGCAAACTCGACAACGAGCTAAAAACCTTGACACTGCTTTGCAAGTAGTCAGCCTATAATATCGATGGAGCAACATTTCCATAGAACGATTTTGTCCAGCGTGGCCCATACAGTGAACCTCGGAGATGAGAAGACTCCGCAAGCTGTAATTTGGAATGTAAAGTTGTACACCATGAAACAAAAATCCCACAAGTATTGTATAGATGGGATCACATTCTTGGGTTATTTTTGCATAATAGGAGCAAAAAAGGAATCTGTTGCATATAAGTTTTTAAAATCATGAAAACCTGGCACCACAATATACATATTTGAAAGCAAAGAATGCCTCTTGCTAAATGCATCAGCAACATGGTTTGAAGCCCCTGTTTGATGTTTGACCACAAAAGTAAATTGCTGTAAAACTACAGCCCACTTTGCATTTCTTGCTGACAGATTATCTTGAGTTTGAAGATGTTTCAAAGACTCATGATCAGTGTAGAGTACAAATTCTTTGTGAAATAAATAGTGTCTCCATTGACAAATCGCTTACACAACGGCATAAAACTCTTTATCGTAAGTGCATAACTGCTATATATTGATCAAGCACCTACCACCTTTTTACTAAAATAAGCCACGAGGCATTCACCTTGGCTAAGGACTGCTCATATCCCAGCTTTCGAAGCGTCACAATAAAGTTCAAAAGGAGTGGAAAAATCTGGGAGTGCTAATAGAGGAGCATTTTTGAGCTTATCTTTAATCAGGTGAAAAGCTACATCAACATCTTTAGACCAAACAAATGTCTTTCCTTGCATAACATCTGGAATAGGTGCCATGAGAGCACTAAAATGAGCTATAAATCACTTGTAGAATGAAGCTAATCCACGGACCTGCGTACTTCAGTCAATGTCATTGGAGTTGGCCAATCTCTAATAGTCGATATTTTATTATCATCCACTGCTATGCCATCGGGTGAAATACGATACCCCAGAAACAAGACAGAATCCTTATTAAAACAACACTTTGAAGGGGAAGTAAAGAACTTCTCCTTATGTAATATAAGGAAAACATCCTTTAAATGTTGTACATGTTCAGTTTCTGCCTTGATATACACCAATATGTCATCAAAGTAGACAACCACACGAGTCCTAATTAATGGATGAAAAGATTGATTCATGATGCGCATGAAAGTGCTCGGAGCATTTGACAATCCAAAAGGCATTACCAACCAATCAAAAAGGCCTGCCCAAGTCTTAAATATAGTTTTCCATTTGTCCCCCGGGCGAATCCAAATCTAGTGATAACCACTACGCAAATCAAATTTACTAAATATTGTGGCCCCCGATAACTGATCAAGCAAATCATCAAGCCTCGGAATTAGAAAACTGTAGCAAATAGTGATTTTAATGATGACCCTATAATCAACACACTTACGCCAACGTTCATCCTTTTTTGGTATAAGTAATGCGGGTACTGCACAAGGACTCAAGCTCTCACGGATATGACCTTTTCGCAATAAATCCTCAACTTGATGCCTCAACTCTTCGTGTTCTGAAAGACTTATGCGATAATGAGGGCGGTTTGGTAAAGTAGCCCCAGGGATGAGGTCTATTTGATGTGGGATATCTCTCAATGGTGGAAGAGATGGAGGCAGATCCACTGGGAACAGATCACTAAATTCTTGCAGAAGTGGTTGAACAACATGTGGGATATCTTCTCCAAATGATACATCATTAGCAATAAGATGAGAACATGCGAGGAGACTTGCAATTCTCATACAAAATATTTATATGACAATAGCAAAATTGAATTTTCTCTATGACAACTCAGCCCACGTGGAATTGAGGGTAATAAAGTGAATTTAGCACCCTCAAAAGTGAAACAATATGAATTACGGCGTCCATCGTGAATAACCCCACGATCAAATTGCCAAGGGCACCATAATAGTAAATGGCAGGCATCCATGGGAACAACATCACACCAAACGCTATTAGAATAATAAAGCCTAATTAAAAATGGAACTAAAACTCCGCGATCCACGTATATATTATTTGCACGTTCAAGCCAAGCTAGAGAATAAGGTGTAGGATGAGCCTCCGACACCAACGTAAGTTTATCAACAGCAAGTGAAGAAATTACATCACACAACCTGAATCAATGACGATGCGACATACCTTTCATTTAATTATGTAAGTTGATTCAAAAACATTGTTACACTGCGATGCATCATCTTGATGCTTTGGTGTAAAACAAGAGCGGCGAAGAACCAAGTTAGGTCTCGTATCACCATGTAATAGCTCTTCATAGACACGTGTTTCAACATTATCATCGTAAAGAGGAGCCTTGTCATATCCATCATCCCCTTCATCTTGATGATCATCAATTAGTAGGCCTTGTGTCCCGCGGCGAGGGCAATTGATACGGAGATGTCCTGATTCTCCACAAGAAAAAATTTCCCCAAACGAAGAAATGTTCCCTGGGGAATAGTGTTACTCGGTCTAGGAATAGAAAATAGAGGTGGACATTTGTCCTCAGGAGTGCGCGAGGTAGAAAAGGGTTGTGATAGTGGTGCTGGGATAAAGGGACCAAAAGTTTAGCGTTGCAGTTTTTGTTCCAATAAGATTGCCCATTGATGTGCCTCTGACCCCGATCCGATATTGAGCACCTTGAGTACATCCTAAAATGACATGCACAATCCTCCAATGTAACGAACAACTAATTGATCCGCTGTTTCTATCAAATTTCTATGGGCAAGCTGTTGGCGATTGGGTCATTTGGTTCGGCGTAATCCGTTAGGAATTCAAGTAAATAATAACAATGGAAGCAATAATTAAAGTTTACCTTTCTTCAGGGTTGGTGTAGAAGATGAATAGTTGCAGAGAACTACCTCTTGATCTTCTGTTGTATGACCCAAGTCCAATCCTGATGTTGTGTGGGCAACAATCTTCAGGATTTCTCAATCTGCTTCTCTCCCTTCTTTACGTTAAAAGAGGCGTAGGCTTAGGGTTCCAGGAAGCTGAGATGACTTATTTATTGGGCTACAACAGGGACCAGGAGAAGAAATTAGGTTGGGCCTCCATTGGGCTTAAGTATCCAAGATTAGCCCAAAGCTTATACTTAAGTCCAATTATAATAATATAGTCCACTAAAATATTATTACTGCACTGCATTTCCAATCCCACAATTACATTATGGGCTCCTTATTATGAGCCCGAAAATCTACCCATGTTTAAGATATACAATGCCCATTAATTAATTAAGTTACTGACAACTCATATTAATTAATATCTTTTCTGAGAGTAGTACCACTCAACCTTATTATCATGCTGGAACTAATCCACTTGCAAGATTTACATGATAAACCTTATGAGCTCCTCAAGAGAACATCATCAACCTATGTCGGACATGGATTCGTTCTACAATCAACAGCACACCATAGAGATAATATTATTTCCCAACTCACCGAGTTTGTTGATTTAATACATGTAAATCTCACCCATTGATGAATTAAAGAAATACATACTGTCCTACGGGTCGAGGTTATTGTATAGGGATTAAGAGCACGAACATCCATAATAACTGAGATTAAGTTCTCCTATATAGACAGTACAAGTCGAACAATCTCAAGCGGTCCTGCTCAATACATATAAGGTACACTAATATGATTCTATAGTCAAGACAATCTAATACTAAATCACAATACAACCTGTTGGCATTCGATCGTTTGGTTAACGTGACCCGTTAGGGTTCCATACATTTCTAGCATGCAGCGGAGGCAAGTAAACAAGAAACATATTACCTTTCACCAGGGTATGTTGGAGACGATGAATTCTCACCACCAGCCTGCGCAGCCTCACCGTTTTGGGCATAACTATTTCATTCGACGTCGAATTCGATTTTTCGCCACCAAGCACAAGTGTCGGCAAAAACCTCCAGGTTATCAAACATTCAAAAATCTCCAGATTTTCTTGAAACTATTGATATCGACCATTGATATTGTCCAGACTTTTGAAATCATCGATATCGACCAGATTATCAAATTTTCAAAAAACTTTCAGATTATCAAAATTTTGAAACTATCGATATCGACCGTCGATATCATCCAGATTATTGAAATCATCGATATCGACCGTCGATATTGTCCAATTATCGAAATCATCGATTTCGACCACATTATCAAATTTTCAAAAACTTCCAGATTATCAAATTTTCGAAAAATTTTCGGATTATCAAATTTTCAAAAATTTCCAAATTATCACATTTTTGAAAATATCCAGATTATCAAATTTTCAAAATTTTTAGATTATCAAATTTTTAAAAATTTTCAGATTATCAAATTTTCGAAAATATCCAAATTTTCAAATTTTCAGAATTTCCAGATTATCAAATTTTCAAAAATTTTCAGATTATCAAATTTTCAAAAATATCCAGATTATAAAATTTTCAAAAATTCCAGATTATCAAAATTTTGAAAATATCCAAATTATCAAATTTTCAAAATTTCCAGATTATTAAATTTTCAAAAATATCCAGATTATCAAATTTTCAAAAATTTTCAGATTATCAAATTTTCAAATATATCCAGATTATCAAAATTTCCCATCAAACGTATAGAGTATCCAATAAGAAACAATAATTTCTAAACCCTAGTCCACGTTTGACACATGTATATGGTATCTGAATAGGGTATACCAGCATAACATGAATACTTAAACCCTTTAACCTTTTGACATAAACCCTAGCCTAACGTTTCACGCTTCACCACGAAACCAAAGCTTTGATACCAATTGTTGGCATTCGATCATTAGGTTAACGTGACCCGTTAGGGTTCCATAAGTTTCTAACATGCAGCGGAAGAAAGTAAACAAGTAACGTATTATCTTTCACCAGTATATGTTGGAGACGATGAATTCTCACCACTAGCCTGCGTAGCCTCACCGTTTTGGGCATAACTCTCTCATTCGACTTTGAATTTGAGTGATTTATATGCCAAAACGATCCTCTCTTCCGTGGATTTTTGTCAGTATATTACACGCCCTGTTCTGAAGTCTGTACGATTTTATAAAAATGTACAAGTTGGCGGACAGCAGGAGCAAACAACCTTCCGATCTTCTGCTGTATTCCCAAGTCCAATCTCGACGTTGTGTGGTCGACGATCCTCGAGATCCTCTCAATCTGCTGTTCACTCACCCTCCTCACATGTTAGGCATGATTAATCTCTTAGATTAGGGTTTTTGGACAACTGAGATGACTTATATATGGGCTACAGCAGGGACCAGGAGGAGAAATTATAGTTGGGCCTCCATTGGGCTTAAATATTCATGCTTAGTCCAATAATAATAATATATTCCACTAAAATACTATTATTGCACTATCGTTCTAATCTCATAATTACGTTATGGGCTCCTTCTTATTATGAGCCCGTTAGTCTCCCCATGTTTAAGATATACAATGCCCATTAATTAATTAAGTTACTGACAACTCCATTAATTAATATCTCATCCAAGTGTAGTACCACTCAATTTCATTATAATGCCGGAATAAATCCACCTGCAAGGTTTACATGATAATCCTTATTATCTTCTCAAGGGGACATCATCAACCTATAACGGACATGGATTCCTTCTACAATCAACATCACACCATAGAGACATCAATATTTCCCAACTCACCGAGTTTTTTGATTTAATACATGTAAATCTCACCCATTGATGAATCAAAGAAATCCATACTGCCCTACGTGTCGAGGTTATTTTATAGGGATTAAGAGCAAGAACATCCATAATAACTGAGATCAAGTTCTCCTATATAGTCAGTATGAGTCGAATGATCTCGTACGGTCCTGCTCAATACACACAAAGTGCACTAATGTAATTCTATAGCCAAGATAAGCTAATACCAAACCACACTACAACCATTCGGATAGAGAGTTCCCATCTATCTCGGTTGTGAGCATCTGTTTATACTTTATAAGAAAATCGATAATATGATCTTCCGCGTGTTGTCGCACAACATATTATCTACAGTATAAAGTAAGTGGACTATTGCATCTACATATAAATAAATTATAAGACGTAATCATTTGACCATATGATTCTCATTTCAAATAAATAACATTGTTCGTACCAACAATATCTCACTTATACTAAAGGACTATGCTGTCATGTCTCCCACCATACATCTGATTCCCACTCCCACTACACGACCATCAAAATCTCTCGCCTTAAGGTCCTTGTGAATGGTTCACTTGGTTATCATCCGATACAATCTAGGCGACAACAATCTTCCCCTCATCATACGATTTCTCGTTACAGGTGGTACTCACGCTCCATGTGTTTAATTGCCATATGAGTTCGTGACTCCTTCAAGTTATAAGACGCAATCATTTGATCATATGATTATCATTTCAAATAATTTGTTATAACATTGTTCATACTAAAGTTAGACTTTTAGTACACAATCCAGTACAACCATTCCGATAGATAGTCCCAGTCTATCTCGATTGTGAGCATCTATTTATACTTTATAAGGAAACCGATAATATGATCTTTTGCCTGTTGTCACACAACTTATTATCTACAGTATAAAGTAAATGGACTTTTGCACAAACATATAAATAAATAATTTATAATATGCAAAACAATTGATCATGTGATTCTCATTTCAAATAAAATTTTTAAAACATTGTTCAATACAAAAGCTAGGCTTTAAAGTATACAATCTAACACAAGCAAATGATAAAAATCCATTGTATAAGCCTCCACTGTGCACGAGCCTTGACGAAGATTTTGCAACCATTGATAGAGGGTTCGCGAGTAGTTGAAAGGAAAAAACTCAGCACGGAGATTGAGAACAAAAAGATCCCATGTAACGATATTGGGTTTACCTTGACGATGGTGTGTTACTTTCAATTGGGACCACAAAACAGCAGCACTGATTAGTGTGAAAATCTGTGTATTTTAGGGTCCGATTTACCACCATTTTATAAATCCCATATTTGAGCATCTTGTGGTTGAATTGTATAAATTTGTGTTTCAGATGCGTGTGAGGTGTTATTTTGTGTTTTTAGGTGGAAAACGAGGTAAAAAGAGCAAACACAAAAGTAAAAAATGAAGTCGGAACAAAGTTGGGAGGAGGAAGAGCCAGCGCGACTTGTGCCGGCCAGCTGGACTAGGTCGTGCCACACCGCATGCTAGGTCGTGCCACAAGTGCTGTCGAGGTCCACCGAGAGCAGCCGAGCACAAGCGCCAAGTGCTGCCGAGACACACGCATCGTGATGCCGAGAAGCGCTGAGGAATCTACACGCCAAGCGCACGCACAACTTATGCAGGAAGTGGCACGACTCATGCCATTTTTCTACCATACCCAGTTTCGTCATTTCATCGTTTTTTTGGCCAGTTTGTGTTTTTAATGTGAAAAAGCCCACTTTTAAGTCATAATTCATGAAGGATCAGTTCTGAACTATAAAAGGAGTCCTTAAGGTGTTCCAAACCCGAACTCTTCACACCTTTTCGTAATTCACCATCCTATCCACCCATCCTGGAGAGTTCACCAGTATGTGTTACTTGAGAAAGAGAACGAGGAGGTTCAGAATCACAGAAGAGAGAACGGAGAAGCACACCATATTTAGGGTTATTCTTATTCTTTCTTTCTCAATTTTGGATAATATGCTTTCATACCTAACCATGTGTGTTACTTGTAACACCATGGGCTAGTACTCCTTGGATAGCGCTAGGTTTGAAGGTTAAATTATTTTGAATTGATGATCTAGGTTTAAGGTTGGATACCTGCAGTATACTTATTCCATTATTAAAGCTTTGATTTGAGACTTATATTTTTGTCTTATATGATCTGTCCTTATTCATGCGTATGTCAATGCATTTTGCATGCTTATGCTTATTGCTTGTGTTATATAAGAAGTGTATTTGTCAATGTGTTATGGGTAAAATGGATCTAAACGTATAACTTATATTCATTAGAATAATAAATATAGGACACTTAATATATTATTAATTACCATTATAGTGAATTTGGTTTCTTAGATTGTTAGGTGGGAATTGTGATTTAATTGCTAAGTACCTATAAAAGGATGTCTATTGTACTAGCCTTTAATGGAGTTTTACATGAGGTACCTAGAAAGGGAGTAAGGATTATTCTTCTGCATTTGAAGGGTTAAACTAGATTTATGTGTTAAGTTTACTTTAGTAAAGAGATTTGACATAGTTAAGTGATTGCTTTCATAAGAACTGCAGGGACTCTAACTGATTGTCTAGTGATTTGATTTGACCAATTTAACTGAATTTCCTAGTGTTGTCTATCTTCTCTCTTGAGTGCTTTCCATATTTAATTATTTGTTATTTTATTATTTTTAGTAATTATTTTCTACATAGTTAATTTAGGTAATTTTCTTTAAAAACCAGATTTGTTTTAAATTAAAATAGTTATAGTTAGATTAAATAGTAGATCTATAATTATTCCTTGGGTACGATATTATTTTTACTTGGTCACATATAGAATACAATTGATTCCCTACACTTGGGGACACGCAAAATAGTGAACAAGCAAATGGCGACGGCTGTCGGGGATTGTTTTAGATTTATTTACTTAATTTTTTTATGATTTATTTTATTTTAGGATGTTAATTTAATTGCTTTTATTTTTATTTTTAGTTACATCCAAACTATTCTAATTAGTCAAGTGGAATCCTTATTGAATCACTCAACCTAGAACTTGAAGCACTGGTCAGACTAAAAAGAAGAAAGAGAAAAAATCCAGCCACACCTATTCCTAGCTTGGAGTTAGATACTTACTATTCATCAGAAGAGGAGGAAGTTGAAGTGACTGAGACGGTAGAGATGGCTGAAGATGAACAAAGGGCCATGCCCCCCATGCGGGACCAGTATAAGGTGAAGCATACCACGGATGTTGGATTGAATGGACCCGTAATCACTGCGGAGAGTTTTGAGCTACCATTTAGACTGATCCGAATGGTACAAGCACAATAGTTCAGTGGTAATCCTTTGGAGAGTCCTAGTGAGCATCTACAATCAGAATGAGGCTTTTCTCATTCTCACTAACGGGGAAAGATAAAGAGTGGTACAACAACCTTCCAGCAGGATGTTGTACTACATGGGAGCAATTGGCAGATAAGTTCTTGAACAAGTACTTCCCTCCTTCCAATTACTCTAAGGTGAAGCAAAAGATTACACAATTCAAACAAGGAGCCATGGAAAGTTTCTATGAAGCCTGAGAAAGGTTCAAGGACCTGTTGCGTGGTGGTCCACAACATGGATTTACAAAAGACACTTCCTTAGACTTCTTCTATCAAGGCCTAAGGAATAAATCAAGAGAGTTGGTGGACGTAACAGCTGGTGGATCAGTCTTCAAAAAGTCAGCAGAAGAAGCAGAAGAGATGTTTGAGGAGATGGCAGCTAACACGTATGATTGGCCTATGGAGAGATTAGATGGAGTCGCTTTTAATAAAGTGGCTAAAGTAGAAGTTTAGGTCAACAGCAGTGAGATGTCAGAACTCAAGAGTCAACTCTGTGAACTGCATAAGAAGAGGGATCGCATAGCACTAGAAAAAAAGAGAAGAAGCTGGTAATGAAGGAGATGAAAATCAGATGGAGGATGCAAATTATGCTATGGGTCAGAGCTTGCAAGGGGACTAGTAATAATCAACAGTGAGAAAGGAATGATCAAGGAAACAACCGGAAAAATCAGCAAAGGGGTTACCAAGGAAATTCCAACTTCAACAATCAAAGAAATAATGATAATTTATCTTACTTTAACTCGAATAATACTGTTGGGCCTCCTCCAGGAATTGATCCAGCACATAAACCAGTTGAAGAAAAAGCACCCATGGATGATGATATAAAACTGTGGATGAAGCAGCAAGGGGACCAGATGAACTTGGTGGTTAAACTGATGGTGACTAATCAAGAGCAATCTGAAATGACAAAAAGAGAATGAAAGAAAACATAAGGAGACTGATATTGGTCTTGGAAAATTACACGCTGCAGTTGGGAAACTAGAGCAATAAGGTAAGTTTCCATCTCAAATGGTGACAAATCCAAAAGAACAGGTTATGGCTGTCACCCTGAGAAGTAGAACACAGAACGAGGGCCCAAAAATGCCATCGGAACAGGCTAGAGTCAAAATGGAGGTTGAAAAATTGAACAGGAAGAGAACACAAATGCTGACACGTCGTACAACTTGTGCCAGGCTCTGCACGACTCGTGCGGCCCTGAGATCAGCAGAGTGCACGCATCATGCCAGCCGATAGCGGAGTGCACGCATCATGCCAGCCGATAGCGGAGTGCACGCATCATGCCAGCCGACAGAATGGTCAGCACGACCTAGCATACTGTCAGCATGACTCGTGCATAGGCGGAAAATCCGCTGAGTCTGGGAGGCACGATGCCGGCACGACTCATGCCCCTTTTCAGCAGAAACATTAGAAATTTGTCTCGATCCTCATGCTACTGAACTCTTTTAGAATGATTCTCAGGTCCCTGAAACTGTAGAAAAGTCAAAAGAACCTGAAGTTAAGTTAAAAAAATAGCAAAAAGCTAAGGCAGAAAGAGCTGAAAAAGAAAAAGGAGAGGAGTTTGAGAAGGATATTTGGGGCATTCCAAAGACAAAACATGCAATTCCATTTTCACAACAATTCTCTAAGAAAGGATTGGATGAAAAGTTTCAAAAGTTTTTGGAGATAATCAAGAAAATCCATATCAATATTCCTTTTGCAGAAGCCTTAGAGGAGATGCCCAATTATGCAAGGTTCTCGAAGGACATCATGTCTAAGAAGAGGAGTCTAACAGGAGCTGAGACAGTTAAGTTGACAGAATGCTGCAGTTCAGTGATTCAGAAGAAGCTTCCAGCGAAGCTTAAAGATCAGGGTAGCTTCACCATACCATGTGAGATTGGACGAGGTGAATAATAGAGAGCCCTATGTGATTTAGGGGCTAGCATTAATTTGATGCCTTATACAGTATTCAAGAAGCTTGGTTTTGGGGACACAAAGCTGACATCAGTGGCACTGCTGCTGGCTTATAGATCCATAACATACCCAAGGGGGGTGATTGAGGATGTCTTGGTGTAAGTTGAGAAGTTAATATTTCCAGTGGACTTCCTTGTGCTTGATATGGAAGAAGTTGATGAAGACAAAGTTCCTTTGATTCTTGGGAGACCATTCTTAGCAACTGCAGGAGCTTTGATTGATGTTCAGAAAGGGGAACTCAGATTGAGAGTCAATGATGAAGAAGTAGTCTTTTCTTTGGAGAAAGCTATGAGGTGGCCTTCGGAGAATGAAGATTGCAAGAGCATTGAAGTAGTGGAGGATATCATTGAGGAGTGCTTGCCTTTCATCCTGTCTAAGGATCCACTTGAAACTTACATAAGCGAATCTCTTACTTGACCTACTACTAAATTAGATGATCTTGATGATATGTCTAAAGAACTGGCTCTTGAATTTCTTGAAAGCTTACTTGCATTGAATGAGAACAGGGACTCAAAGATGGAAGCAGCAAAAGTAGAGGCACCTAAGTGGAAGAGGCCATATCTGCCACTTGAACCTGAAGGAGCGGTACCTGAAGAGAAAAAGAAGGAACTGAAGCCGCTGCCTGATCATCTCATGTATGCATATTTGGGGGAGAATAAAACTTTTCCAATAATTGTATCTTTTTCCTTATCTGAAAGTGAGCTTGATAGGTTGTTTTATACTTAAGAGAACATAAATCTGCTATTGGTTGGTCTATTAATGATCTGAAGGGTATTAGTCTATCTATTTGCATGCATAAAATAAGATTGGAAGATGAGAGTAAAAGTTGTGTGCAGTGTCAAAGGAGATTATATCATGCGATGCAAGAGGTGGTTAGAAAAGAAGTGTTATAGTGGTTAAATGCTGGAATTATATATGCAATTAGTGATAGTCCATATGTTAGTACTTTGCATGTATTGGCTAAGAAGGGGGTATGACTGTTATTATATCTGATAGTGGGGAGACCCATGCTGCTAGAACCACTACAGGTTGGCGTGTGTGTACTGATTATAGAAAACTGAATGAGAACACACGTAAGGACCATTTTTCTCTACCTTTCATGGATCAGATGCTTGATAGATTAGCAAGTTATGAGTTCAATTGCTTTTTGGATGGCTATTCCATGTATAATCAGATTATGATTGCACCCGAGGATCAGGAGAAGACCGCATCACATATCCTTATGGCATTTTTGCTTTTAAGATGTTGCCTTTTGGTCTTTGTAATGCATCTGCGACTTTTCAAAGGTGCATGATGGCTATTTTTGAATGGTTGATACAAAATATCATGGAAGTCTTTATGGATGATTTCTCTGTCTTTGGATCTTCTTACAATGTTTGTTTATCTAAACCTTACTGTTGTTTTGAAGAGATGCAAGGATACTAACCTTGTTTTGAATTGGGAGACAAGGGAACATTGTGAAGATGAAAAGGAGATTATCAAAGAGTTGTTCCCAGATGAGGAGATTCTAGATGTGGAGCTTCACCAGGCATTCGCTTTGGCAACAAAACTGAAGGCTCCTTGGTATGCCGATTATGTCAACTTTCTTCCATGTGGAGCTAAGCCATATAATTTGAGTCGACATCAGCATTCAAAGTTCATGAGAGATGTGCAGAAATATATTTGGGACGAGCCTTTTGTCTACAAGATATGCGCAAACTCTATCATCCAACAGTGTGTTCCAGAAGAGGAATGGGAAAATGTGTTAAATCATTGACATGCACAACCAACTGTGAGGCATTTCGATGCCGAGAAGACAGCTGTAATGGTTTTCAATTATGTTTGTTTTGGACATCCCTTTTCAAATCTTGTGAGTCATATGTTGCAAGTTGTGATAGGTGTCAACGAGTTGGAAGCATCTCTAAGAGAGATGAAATGCCACTGCGGAATAGTTATGTAGTGGATATTTTTTTATGTGTGGGGGATAGACTTTATGGGTCCCTTTCCCTCATCCAATGGATCTCTATATACTTTTGGCTGTGGATTATGTGTCTAAGTGGGTAGAAGCAATTCTTACCAAGACGAATGATGCCAAGGTTGTGTAAGCATTTTTGAAGAAGCATATCTTCTCATGATTTAGAGTACCTAGAGTACAAGTTAGCGATGGGGAGCCCATTTTGTTAACAAACTCATGGAGAAGGTATTGAAGGATTATGGTGTTTGGCATAGGGTAGCAACACCCTATCACCCACAGTCTAATGGGCAAGCTGAGGTCTCCAATCGCCAAATTAATCAGGTTTTGGAGAAGACAGTGAACGTGAGTAGGAAGGATTGGGCTATGAAGCTAGATGATGCATTGTAGGCATTCAAAACTGCTTACAAGACTGTCTTGGAGATATCTCCGTTCCAAATTGTTTATGGAAAATCATGTCATCTTCCTGTGGAGATTGAACATAAGGCATTTTGGGCGGTGATGAAGCTGAATTTGGATATGCCAAAAGCGGGTGGCCTGCGGATGACTCAGATGAACAGACTTGAAGAGTTTAGAAATAGAGCTTATGAGAACTCACAGATCAGCAAGGAGAAAGTAAAGAAGTGGCATGATGAAAAGATTCATTTTAAGGAGTTATGTAAGAAGGATGATATCTTGTTTTTTAATACTAGACTTAGACTTTTTCCTGGATGGGGCCATTCGTGTTACATAGAGCTATTGGCAGAGGTACATATAAATTGTGGATAAGGATGGAAATAGTTTCATGGCTAATGGGCATCGAATGAAGTATTATAGGTCGCCACGGGATAAGGAAATCCTTTTTGTTGATTACCTCAAGTAGTTATGCTTTCCGTCGAGCTCAATGACGTAAGCGTTCCGTCGTGACTCTCCGACGTTAAAATGAACGCTTGTTGCGGGCTTACCCTCTTGTTTTATTGCTTTAATATTTTTTTTGGTGTAGTAAATTTTATTAGGTGCTTAGTTTGAACTAAGTTTGGGGGGATGGACGTGCATCCCAATGTCTTGAAGCACCGAGGTAACTTTTCTTTCACTTGTGTGTGATGATTGGAAGTTGATTTTTTTTAGAACTTTCGGAATTTATTTCGAATTATCTAATTTTTTTGCAATTATCCAAGTGTTTTGTTTTGTTATGTTTAGTTTTCCTAGATTTGGTGTGATTAATTTTTAGTTGAATTTTTTAAGTTTTCCTGATGATATTACTGATGAATTAAGGGTATTTGAGCTTATATTGGATGAAAATTCGAAGAAACAAGTGAGAAAGTTCTAAAAAGTACCTAGGTTCACGATGATGATTGGCATGAGTCGTGCCATCCTTGTGCACGAGTCGTGACAAGGCTAAAAATGGCAGGTGTATGATGATGACAGGCGCCCTGCACGATTGGAAGAAGAGTGCGGCATGACTGCCGAGAAAATACGGCATGTGTCGTGCCATGTTGAGAAAAAATATGCGGAAGCTGCCGACAGATAAGGTGGCAAGAGTTGTGTGAAATTGCAGCACGAGTGGTGCCATGATCGTGCCAGGCCCAGATCAGTTTTAAAAATTTGAATTTTGTCCAGTTTCTTATTTTCTTCACTGCGTACGCACGAACAGTGCCTTCTTCGAAAATTTTCATCGCAAGTCCATCCGTAAAACATCATTCCACCCCACACAATATACTCACTGTATACACTTGAATTGAGGATTAAAAGGGGAGAAATTAGGGTTTTGAAGCAAAAATTGGGCAAAATTTTCAAAGTGCAAAATTTCCGTTCTTTCTCCAATAAGGTATGTTTTCTTCATCCTTTTGCTTTGATTTTGAAGTATATGTATATTTAGAGCATGGGTAAGTTTGATTCAAGTGGAAATTTTGAATTTGGAAGTACTTTTTCTTTGAGGCAATTTGTTGAACACTTTTTGAGCGTACTGTTTTGCTTCAAAATTCAAATTGCTTACTTGATTGGTGGTTTTGTGTTGGTTAGTTGATACCATTAGGTTCTAAATTGTTGGCATTTATTGAATATTGATAGTTGAAACTAGTACAAGCATGTTAGGATTTTATTTTGAATTTTTCTTGAGTAAAGCATGCTATTTTTTAGTTTAAATTGACATGTTGGACTTGATTTACATATTTTCTTGTTCATTGAGAAACGTGAATAGTTCTTCCATGTGTTGTTCATTGTTTGTTTTGGCATGGTTTAACTAGGAATCAAGAAAATATGTGGCATGTTAGTTTAAAGTGGGGTGTGATTTTATATTTCCTACTTAGTTTAAATTGAAGTCAAGTATAGATGCATTATTTTTGTTTTTAGAATTATTGCTTGCATCTTAATTGTAAGTTTTCTAGGTAACCAGATGGGGGATGAATGGACTGAGGAGAAAAAGCGAACAGAGATAGCTCGGATTAGAAATAACAAAACTAGTCCTCGACACCTTGGGATTTATTATCCCGAATAGAAGGATCATATAGAGGACTACAGTCACTTGGAGCGTAGGATAGTGTGTACTCGCTATCATGATGAGGATACTATGGTCAGACTTGGTATAAAGCGGGATGTGGATACCCTCTCTGAAAGAGTGGGGATACTGGAGTTTATGAATGCTCGGAGGCCTACTACGTATGCATTGATGATGGAGTTCTACCTGTCATATAATGTTTATCGAGAGGCTGATGATAGGTTGCCCAGTGGATGCACTTTCATGTTGAGAAGAAGGAAAGAGACAATGACTAGAAAGGAGCTAAACATGGGATTTGGATCTCCGTATGATGCTACTAATGAGATTTATGCTACATTTGACAAGGATGCATTCTGGAGCAAGATCTCAGGCAAGGATGAAGCCTTCGTACCTAGAGAGTCTAAGTCCACGTACATTATTAGCCCAGTTCTCAAGAACATTAAAAGAGTTCTATCAAATACCAAATACCATCTTCGCTAGGCATGAGGAGGGCCAAGTTAGGTTAGAGGAGCTTTATATCCTCTGGTGCATGTACGAGGAGAGCTGTTTGACTTGACCGCACTTGTTATGGAGCAACTCTTCCACTTCCGAGATGGGGAGACTCGATCAGTGATGATGGGTGGTATTATCACCCAGATAGCTGAGATCAAAGCAGTGCGAATTGATGGGATGAAGCTCGTTGATGTGAAAAATCCAGACATAAACATGCGACCTTTGAAGAATGAACGTATCTTGTATGAGAGAGCTAACCAACTTTTTTATAAGCATGGCAACCTTTCTATACCACTCCCATGTGAGCAGTTGACAACATTGGCTAATGAAGGGAACTTTCTTAGCAAGTCTTATTTGCACACCCATGTCTTATTTGTCTTTTATAAAAATGGATATTGGGAGAAAGTTATCAGGGAGCATAATAAGAGAGCAGCAAATCTCCAAGTTCAGAATAAAGCTAACTATGCTTATATTGAGGATGAGGATGAGATGATACTGAATGAGGATGATGCACCAGAGCTTTTTGGGACATATCACTCATAGCACCCTGCTAGTGGGTACTGTCAGGGCGATCCGTCAGGAGTAGCACCGGATCCATTTGCACTGGGGACATCTACAGCTCCATCTGGAGCCTAGTACGGAGGACCCAACACTTCTGTTGGTCCCGTACACCCTGACTACCATTCTTATTATGTTCCAAGTGTGCAAGATCCATGGGGGGAGATTTTTTGATACGTCATTGATCAGTTCAACTCCATTAGACGTTCGAACGACCTTCAGTTTCGAGCATTGTTCCAGGAGATTAGGCATTCTCAGAGGGGAAGACAGAGAGAGATCTAAAGTTTGAGAGATGATGTTCGAGAGCGCCGGAATTGACGTGACTGATGGAGGTTATAGCCACTATTTTTTTTAAACAGGTTGTGTCTTTCTATCTATTCACCTTATTTCTATTTTGTGATTAGGCTTTGAGTGGAGTGATTGTTTGATAGGTTTGCTTCTGATGTATTTGTCTCTTCTATGTATCATCTTTATCTTGATTTGTATTGTTGGATATTTGTAGGGGATATTACGTTGAGTTTATGTTTGGGTTTTTGGTTGTGTGCATATTGTGAGTTTATTTGTTAGATTTCTACCAGAAATTCATATTCTCATGAAATTGATGAAGGAAGTATACTTGAAGTTATATGGTGGTATGAAGTTCAATGTGTACTTGTGAGACATTGCTTACCATGAAGAGTGCTTTGTTACTTGTTAAAAATCAATGTGAGATTTTGTGCCTTTAGATCGTTTATCATTATGGTGAGTATCATTCTGGTGTGTGTATTCTAGAACTTGCCTCTCGTCTTACTTAAGACCGCATGTTATGTTAGATAATGGGAGATGATTTTAGTCCATCTTTGATTTTTATGAGTCACTTTGCCAAATAATTTCCTACCAAATAATTATATATCCGTAGTTAGCCCTTTTGAGCTTAAAAACCTTATTTCTTTGGCAACATACGAAGATAACCACTTTAATATCCTATTTGAGTCTTAAATTCCTATATTTAGTGGAGAATTAAATGCTGTCAAAGTGTGTGAGTTGATTTTCATGGAGTTTGGAAGGAATAAAGTACTTGGAGCTATACAAGTGATTATGAGCTAAAAATAAATTGCTTAGGGGTAGTGCCCGAAACTAGTACCCCGAGATGTTAGATGTAGTGCCTGAAACTGGTTCCTTGAGAAAAGAAAAAGAAAATAAAGGAAAAAAGTATGTTGAAGCTTGAAGGAAAAGGGGAGAAAAGAAAATTTAGAAGAGCATGAAGCTGGATAACCTTGAAGTGTAAAAATCTGTAGTATAAAAGCTCTGGTTTTAATTCTCTACTAATTGAGTCACTTTATCCATATGTTTCCTACCCTTATCAAACAGCCAACATTACATCCTATTAAAAGTCCTTTTTGATCCTATTATCGAATCATATTTTAAGTGGTGAAGAGTTTGAGACGTTTGGCAAGCTTATGGTTACACATGCACTTGAATTGACTTTGAGCGTAAACACCATACCCTATAAGTGTACATCTTTTACACTTGAGTGGGAGAGATATACATTCGGTGCGAATAAGTCAATGGAGCATTTTAATTAGTAGTAATTGTCTTAACTTGTATGCTATGAATGAATTATTACATGTAATTATAGTTGCATGACGGGAGTTAATGACAATTGCGTTTTGAATGGCCTAGTTGTCATATTCCTTATTTTCCCTTAGATTTACATACTAACTTTCTTCTTCTTTGTTCATTTTTGTTTTTGGGGACGACCAACATCTTAAGTTTGGGGGTTTAATTAATGTGAAAATCTGCACATTTTAGGGCCGATTTAGCACCATTTTGTGGGATTTATATCTGTATTTAAGCATCTTGTGGTTGAATTATATAAATTTTTGTTTCAGATGCGTATGAGTTGTTATTTTGTGTTTTTAGGTGGAAAACGAGATGAAAAGAGCAAAAACGGAAGTCGAAAACAAAGTCGAAATGAAGTCGGAAGGAGGAAGAGCCGGCACAACTCGTGCCGGCCAGCAGGAGTAGGTCGTGCCACACGGCATGCCAGGTCGTGCCGCAAGCGCTGCCGAGGTCTATCGAGAGCTGCCGAGCATGAGCACCAGGTGCTGTCGAGATGCACGCGTCGTGCCGTCGAGAAGCGTCGAGGAATCCGTACGCCAAGCACCCGCACGACTTGTGCAAGAAATGGCACGACTTGTGCCATTTTTCTGCCAGGCCCAGTTTCATCATTTCGTCATTTTTTTGGTCCGTTCTTGTTTTTAATGTGAAAGAGACCACTTTTAAGTCAGAATTCATGAAGGATCAGTTCTGAACTATAAAAGGAGTCCTTGGGTGTTCTAAACCCGAACTCTTCTCACCTTTTCGCAATTCACCATCCCATCTATCCATCCCGGAGAGTTAACTAGTATTGCTTTCTTGAGATGGAGAACGAGGAGGTTCAGAATCACAGAAGAGAGAATGGAGAATCGCACCATATTTAGGGTTATTCTTATTCTTTCTTTCTTAATTTTGGATAATATGCTTCCATACCTAACCATGTGTGTTGCTTGTAACACCATGAGCTAGTACTCCTTGGATAGCACTCGGTTTGAAGTATAAATTGTTTTGAATTGATGATCTAGATTTAAGGTTGGATACATGCAGTATATTTATTCCTTTATTAATACTTTGATTTGAGACTTATATTTTTGTCTTATATGATCTGTCCTTATTCATGCGTATGTCAATGTCTTTTGCATGCTTATGCTTATTACTTGTATTATATAATAAGTATATTTGTCAATCTGTTATGGGTAAAGGGGATCTAAACATATAACCTTTATTCATTTGAATAATTAATATAGGACACTTAATATATTTATTAATTACCATTCTAGAGGATTTGGTTTCTTAGATTGTTAGGTAGGAATTGGGGTTTAATTCTTAAGTACATATAAAGGGAAGTCTAGTGTACTAGCCTTTAATAAAATTTTACATGAAGTACCTAGAAAGTGAATAAGGATTATTCTTCTCCATCTGAGGGGTTAAACCAGATTTATGTGTTAAGTTTACTTTAGTAAAGGGATTTAACATAGTTAAGTGATTGCTTTCATAAGAACTGCAGAGACTCTAACTGATTGTTTAGTGATTTATTTTGTCCAATTTAACTGGATTTCCTAGTGTTGTCTATCTTCTCTCTTGAATACTTTCCATATTTAATTATTTGCTATTATATTACTTTTAGTAATTATTTTCTGCATAGTTAATTTAGGTAATTCTCTATAAAAACCAGATTTGTCTTAAATTAGAATAGTCATAATTAGATTCAATAGTAGATCTATAATTATCCTTTGGGTACGATATTATTTTTACTTGGTCACACGTGGAACTATAATTGATTCCCTACACTTGGGGACACGCAAAAAGTGAACAAGCAAGCACGGCCCTGAAAATGAGTACATACGAGGGGACCTCGACAATTGGCTAGTACCTCCTTGAAATCGAGTACCACTTCTACTGCAACCAACCAATCTAAGAATGCACCAGGGTCCATGGTGCCTGCAAAATCTGGGAGATCTATTTTTAGCCCAGATTCCCAACGATTAGTACCCTCATTAAGATGTGGTTGGTTTGGATGGAATTGGGCAAATGGATTATCCAATGTTATTTTGTCATCAGACAAATCATAACGTTGATGGTGTTGATCTGTGCCACCTAGTGTGAGGTTTACGATTTGTTGCAGCAATTCACCTTGGCGAGTGATTTGTTGCGTGAGTTGTTCCAGCCATTGTTCAAAACGTGTGTTATCGTTCTCATTCAATTGGCATTTTGGTGGCATTGTAAGGATCGTATGCTGGATCGTGATACCAACTGAAGTAGAGGAAGCATATAAACACAAGATAACAATAATGAATCAAAGTGTGAGTTCCGCTGATACTATGTATACTACGGAATGAACACACAAAGGGAGAAACCCTTTTCATTTAATCAGAAACTTCTGCTCAGCAACATTACATACTCCTAAACAAGATTTAACCGTAATTTTTCTTTTTTTCATACCACTCAAACAAAATTTTCTTCCTTTCTTTCTTCTCTTCTTCAAATTCAAGCTAGCATTTATTCACCTCAACTCTCTACTAATGAATAGGGTATTCAACAAGGCTCAAGTAAATGATAAATAAAGGCTTTTTATCAAGGCTTGATAAAGAAAATGCTTTAAAAGGCTCAACTGGGCTTCCAAATATTAATTCAATATATGAAAAGGTCAAATTCAGTTAAGTAACTCAAATAAACAATAATGATCTAAGATCATGTCCTAATAACTAATCAATCTTAAGTCTCACACAAGACTCCAAGCCAAGTTCTAGAATAAGGTTATATGAATGATTCTCACAAGAATAAACTATCACGCATGGATGTAGCATGATTTCATAAGGCTCAAATTCTCACATGGTTAAATAGATTCCTAGGCATTCCTCATAGCATCAAATCAAGATCAATTCCACAATGAACTCCACATATTTAACAAGTTATACATGCTTCTTATCAACAAAATCAACTCATGCAAAGTACAAATGCAACATACTAATCAAGAACCATCATATCTATCCAAATCAGGTATCACCAATCCAATCCAACATCAGAATCAATATAGAATATAAGTACATGCCACTCACACCACCAAATACCCATCCTGTAAAGAGAAAAGAGAAGGGGGATGAGATGAAGCAGATAAGATGAAAACCTGGCGCCCTTCACTCCTATGGAGCATCATCATCATCTTCGTCCCTGCGCCAATCATCAAAATCTCTTTGAAGTGTATCCACCTTTCTTTCCAATGCTTCATAATTGTCATTCAAGTCTCGCAATCTCTGGTCCACCACCATGTAGTTGGCGTGCAGCGCGTTGTAATGCATATCGAGCGCGGCATAGCTCGTGGTAAGCAAGCCCAGATGGCGGTTTGTCTCCCTCTGATTGTTGTTTACGTAGATAAGGTTCTCATTCATCAACCGAAACTGCTCCTTATAATACTCGTCAGGGCCACCCGAATGCTACTGCTGTGGCTGCGCTGGATATGTTGGTGGTGGCATCTCATGCTGCTGCGGAATATCCATCCCAAGATGGGCTCCTCTCCAGGCATCTTAACATTCTCATTATCGTGCTCTCTACGCTACTGCTGTGGCTCTAGCTACCATTAATGCCCTTCATCTACAATCCTTTGTAGCTCCTGATATATCCCGGCTGCATACATCTGAGCCACAGTCCTCCAATCACCTCTCCTCAAGCACGTAATCGATATAACCTTGTGGGCCAGAGTGTTCATCAACCTATTATCATCATTTTGGATCGTAGTCAAAGCCCTCACATCATATGGAAACATGAAAGAAAAAGGTTTAGAATCCCTAGTGTAAAGTTAGTCTCCATCTCGATGATAAGCAAATCCAGCTTTAACACATGCACTCATGACTGGGTCCAAATCCTCCACGATAGGTTAAATGTAAGTGAAATCCATGTGGTACGACTCAGCCATATGAGTAAGCAATCCTCCAATATTCACTCTCTATGAAAAGGAATTCCTAAATATATAGAGCTGCTGAATCAGATACGATCCCACAATAAAATGCACCCCATTCAACATACACCAAAGAGCATACAACTCCCCCTAGATACGTAACTTCCCTCAGATCAGGCAAATAATGTATTGCCCAAGACTCTATCCATGTATCTAATGACAGGGATGTGAATCAAAGTAGCATGAGCTTCCTTCGTCTTGAAATCCAAGTCCTCTCTCGAAATCGATCTCCAAAAGTCATTCAGCCAGAAGTACCCATTCTCCTGCCTAGAAATCCCCCTCAGGGTTCCAAACAGAACATTGAAATCCTTAGCTGTCCAAGTTCTCATCTTATCTCCCAGCTAGAATGAGAACTCATAAGGGAGAGAACTAGAACCCTTCTTTATAGTGATCGAGCACAAAACCTCCGCAGTCACATGAAAGTACATCGGCCTCTTCAACTACATGAAATAACGGATGCCCTTGATAGAACATCCACATAATGTCATCACGGATATTCATTGTAATCATGGCCCCATCATCCTTGTACCTTGTTCGAGCGATCTTATCGGACATCGCACCCCATCGATCCTTTATCTCCACCCAATTCTCCACTCGAATATGAAAATTACTAGGTAGCCTCTCCTCAAGCCATAACTTCTTTGTAACCACGTCTTTACTAGGCTGCCTATCCTCCCTCTTCTTAGGCAAATTTCAGCTACCTTTCCTTTTCCTACAAAACAATACTTCAGTACCAAACAATTGCAAGAAAAGCAACCAATCCTAGTTTAAAACCAACTATACATAAAACTCTACTCAAGACTTCAAGCAATACATGTATAATCAATTCCAAAAAATCATGCTCCCAATCTCCATGTGTTCATAAAGTTTAACAAAGAATCATACACATGCTAATCCAATTTCATCATCACTTCACTTTCTTAAGCATGCATTTATCAAATTTAACTCAAAATTCTAACATGCTTCACTTCACCACTCACATTACTCAATAACTTCAAGTAAACATCAAGGTCTAACAACAAATCAACAATTAAAATCGGACCCATCACTTGTTCATTTGAGATTTCAAACAAAATTCAAATTACACTATGAATCCATATAAAAATGAGTTCAATCAACTTACCCACTTAAAATCAAGTAACAGAATTCCATCATAGGGTAATAGAGTCAAGAGAACATACCTTTCCATCTAGCCATGGGCCCATGGCTCAGTATGAACAAAGTATGAGGGTGGTGTGAAGAGTGTACGGATCGGGGATGAAAATTACACATACACACACACTTACCTATACGGTTCGACTCAAACCAGGTGGTTGAATCACCTCATCGTGGTCTAACCATGCTTCTGGACAACTTCAGTACTTTGGTTTGTCTCGAACCGTTGGTTGAATCAGGACGTCGAGGTCGAACTAGCCTTTAACAAACTTTCAGGTGGTTGGTTCAACTCGAACCTCTGGTCAAACCACAGCCTTTTTGGTCAAACCAGTCGAACCATGCTCATGTTCCTTCAAAATTGAGTTTTCTTCGTCCTCTGCCAACTTCAAGCTCAAAAATGATCATTAGGTACCAAAACAGAGCAAAACTATAGCTAGAGAACCACCAATAAGACTCAATAATAATTGTATATATACTCCACATACGACACAGTAAATAAAACACCATTGAACATTAGGCAAATTACAAAAAATTGACACATCAACACCGATTAAAGTATTAATATGCCGCAAAAAATCAACTCCCCTAACAAATGTTACAAAGAAAAGATTATAATCTCAGTGCTACAATGAGGTAATTATTGGCATTCAATCATTTAGTTAACATGAACCGTTAGGGTACCATGCATTTCTAAATCAGCGAAAGCAAGAAAACATAGAAATGCATTACCTTTCACCAGGGTATGTTGAAGAAAAAAGATTCTCGACGGCAGCATGCGCAGCCTCACGGTTTTGGGCATAACTTCCTCATCCGATATTGGATTTGAGAGATCTACACGCCAAAATGATCCTCTCTTCCATAGCTTTCCAACAGTTATCACACAAATTGTTTGAATATCCAAATGGTTTTAGAAAAATCATGGAAGTTGACGAACAGCAATAGCAAACAACCTTCTGACCTTCTGTTGTATTCCCAAGTCCAATCTTGACGTCGTGTGGGCGACGATCCTCAAGATCGTCTCAATCTGCTGTACACTTTCCCTCCTCACAATGTTAGGAGTGATTCAGCTAGGGTTTCCAGACAGCTGAGTTGACTTATATATGGGCTATAGCAGGGACCAGGAGGAGAAATTAGAGTTGGGCCATTGGGCTTAAGTATCCAAACTTAGACCAAAGCTTATACTTAAGTCCAATAATAATAATATATATCACTGAAATATTATTACTGCACTACTGTTCTAATCTCATAATTATGTTATGGGCTCCTTTTTATTATTAGTATGTTAGTCTCCCCATGTTTAAGATATACAATGCCCATTAATTAAATAAGTTACTGACAACTCCATTAATTAATATCTCATCTGAGAGTAGTACCACTCAACCTCATTATTATGCCGAAATAAATCCACCTGCTTAGTTTACATGATAATCCTTATGAGCTCCTCAAGGGACATCATCAACCTATGTCGGACATGGATTCCTTCTACAATCAATAGCACACCATATAGACAGTACTATTTCCCAACTCACCAAGTTGTTGATTTAATACATGTAAATCTCACCCATTGATGAATCAAAGAAATACATACTGCCCTACGTATCGAGGTTATTGTATAGGGATTAAGAACATGAACATCCATAGTAACACAGATCAAGTTCTCCTATTTTGTCAGTATAAATCGAACGATATCAAGCGGTCCTGTTCAATACACACGAAGTGCACTAATATGATTATATAGTCAAGACTAACTAAATACCAAATCACACTACTACCATCCCAATGGAGAGTCTCCGTCTATCGCGGTTGTGAGCATCTGTTTATTCTTTATAAGGAAACTGATAATATGATCTTTCGCGTGTTGTCACACAACATATTATCTACAGTATAAAGTAAGTGGACTATTGCATCGTATATATAAATAAATTATAAGACGTAATCATTTGATCATATGATTCTCATTTCAAATAAATTGTTATATCATTGTTCGTACAAAAGCTAGACTTTTAGTATGCAATCCAACAAACTCCCCCTTATACTAAAAGACTATGCTGTCATGTCTACTCCTATACATCTGATTTCCACTCCCACTACACGACCATCAAAGGCTCTCGCCTTAAGGTCCTTGTAAATGGATTTACTAGGTTATCAACCGATGCAATCTAAGCGACAACAATCTTCCTCTCATCATACGATTTCTCGTAAAAGGTGGTACTCGAGCTCCATGTGTTCAATTGCTTATGGGCTCATGATTCTTTCAATTTTGAAACTGTACCATTATTATCACAATAAATTGTGATAACCTTGGGCAAACTTAGAAACAATTCGAAGTCCATCATAAAATTTCTAGAGTCATATAAATACTTTGACTACCTCATAGGCTCCAATTTATCATCTTTCCATGATGGAGTCCGGAGTCTGAAATATATTTCTATATAACACTCCTCCACATTATGGCTCTAGCTACTTCCAAAAATTAAACACATAACCTTTGAAATGGATTTACTGCTGTCCCTATCTGATTTGAAAACTCTGAACCTACGTAACTCATAAGAAGCAGTGAATCTGTCCAGTAAGTCCACATATAATTTCTAGTCCTTTTTCAGGTACATAAATATATGTCTTACCATAGTTCAACATTCTTATTTTGGGTTACCTTGATACCCACTGACCATGCCATTGGCAAAACAAATATCTATTTTCGTGCATAGTATTCCTTAGATTAAACTACTTTATTCGCCAAAGCATAAGGAACCGCCTTGATCACCTTTATCTTCTTTTGTGTCTCAAGACACATTTCCTTAGATAAAGTCACATGCTAAAACAAGTAGGGATTGTATCATTCATGAAGTATGAAACAAGCATAAAGAAATGGAAAAGATTGAAGAGATTGAGAGCCGAGAAGGATAAAGCGGAGAAGGTTGAACGTGATGATTGTTAAGAGTGGAAATTAGCGTGTTTGAGTGTCCAATTTAACACCTTTTTTATGATAATTATTGTTATATATTAGCACAAGTATCTTATATTTAATATATGTAAGAAAACGGTGCACTTGAGGTGTTTTATTGTGTTTTAGGTGGAAAAAGGATCAAAAGTGTAAAGTTGGAGAAAAGGTACAACTTGTGCAATGAATGCTAAAAAACGCACAACCAAATTGTGTAATTTTTCTGTGTTCTTGTAGAGCTCTTAACGGGAAGTGTAATACATGGTTTGAAAGCCACTGAAAAGAGGGTCGTTTCGGCATAAAGAACACCTCCATCGGAATCCAAACGAGAAAGTAATGATCAAGATGGTGACGTCGCGCGAGATGTGCCAAATAGAACGGCTTTGTCACATTCCATGGCTTGTTACACCTTAATTTCTTGGAGTTTATGTAAGTTCTTAATATGTATAGAAAGCTAAGGAAGAGGGAATCGCGCGAGCGCAAGAATCACTCAAATCGGAGTCCGGATGTGGAAGTTATACACCAAACGGTGAGACTGCGCATTGCAGTTCGACCAGAGTTCGACCTCCTCTCATGTTTTCGAAGAAAAAGCTCATACAAGGTCTATAAGAAGAGCTTACAAGTATAAAAGGGGATATGGATCACATCATTATTCATTATATTGGATTAGAGAGAGGACACAACACAATACCACACCCCACAAGGGGGGGTCACCCCCAACCATCATCCACATCATTTTTTCCATCCATCCATCACTTTGAAGATTCATTCGTGGAATCAAGTGGAGAACCAAGAGGAGGATTAAAGACGAAGAAGGGCGTGATGATGCCCACATCTAGGGTTTTATTCGTTTCCTAATTTATTTTGTATTTTCCTGACATCCGGGTAAGATCTATCCAACACCCATGATTGTTCTTCGCAACACCATGGGCTAGAGCCTTTTTGGTAGAACTAGGGTTGTGAAGGTTTTTTACAAATTAATTGAACTTTCATGTGTAAACTCCTTACAACACTACTTGTGGATTTATTTTATATGTGACAACACATTTTTAATCCATATTCACAGTCGTTTTGTGCATCTTCAATTGGTATATAAAGTCTGAATATATATCTTGGTTGTAGATTGAGTGTGTTCACCGCTGAATATGATTCTATGTTATGATTCTAAGTGAGGGGACTCTGAAGCTTCATTAGAACTATCATATATGAATATTTATTAATTAAATTGAATCCGGGTTATTAAGTAGGATAAAGAGTATAATTTAATAATACCTATAAAGGGAGATCATATCGGGTTAGAGTACCAGTTGGCCAGGAAAATAATTGATACTGATAGTACCTAGAAAGGGGGTTGGAATTATATCTCTTGCTCCGAGGTTATTCACACATGTTACATGCATGTTTACTTGTGTCTATAGAGCAGATATGCATGGTTTAGTAATGCATTCATATTCCACAAGGCAGAGTCGGACATCAACACACAGAAGGGAAATTAATGTGTAAACTGAATTGTCCTAGGGCTACCTATTCTCCTACTTGATCCACTTTCGTATTATTCGAGTGATATTTTATTTTATTTGTTATCTTAATTAATTGTTTATTAGTTTAATAATTAAATCCTAACACTTTATTGTCTTCATCTTAATTAATTTAGTAAATAATTAAATTGATAATACGCCATCCTTTAGGTTCGATAATTCACTTGGTCGCTTACTTAAGCTGCAACTGATATCGTTAATACTTGAGGATTAATTTTGCATGCAAAGAAAATGCGCATCAAGTTCTTGGCGCCGTTGCCATGGACGGCTGTTATTATTAGTTTATTATTTCTAGTTTGATTAAGACTTCTATTTGTGATTATTTATTTCTACCTAACCTTGAATTTTTTTGAGGCACTTGTGCACTAGGAAAAGAAGAGGAAGGAAAGAAAGGAATAACACATTGACCTAAACATGGCCGGAGCAAGGCAGAATCTGGATAATATTGTCATACGTGAAATTTTCACGAACTATGGAAATGGTAACATCTGGTTAGTAGGAGCAAGGGTGGAAGATGATGATTTTGAGATACATCCCGCTCTTATTAACATGGTAGAGAAGAATCCCTTTTTTGGAGGTTGTTTTAAAGATCCATATCAGCATCTCTGAAAATTTCTTGCTTATGCAAACACTTAAAAGGGTGTTGGAGCTAATGATAATGCTAGGCAAATCACCCTATTCAAGTTCTCTTTGATTGATAAGGCAGAAGCTTGGTATGAAACTCTTGATGCCACAGATTGTATTACATGGGACCAACTGCAGCAGATTTTCTTGGAGAGATACATGCCACCCTCAAGGATCTTACAAATGAGGCAAGAGATCACCAAATTTTTTATGAATCAGGGAGAGAAATTTTATGAGGCATGGGACAGGTTTAAAGACATGCTCAGGAGGTGCCCATAGCATGGGATGTCAAAGGCTGAATACATAAGTATCTTCTACTATGAATTAAATTGTGAGTCGCGTGTTTTTATTAATACATCATCAGGAGGAGCGTTGTTATCTAAGACAGTACTTGAAGCAGAAAAGTTATTTGAAGACATCTCTATGAATATAAGTGACTGGCCTGTAGAGAGAGATAGAGGATAATATGTACTTGGTAAGGTAGCACAGGTTGAGCATCAAGTGGTGAAGCCGAATAGGGATGATGAGATCGTCTCTAGTCTAGTTAATATCAACAACCTACTAAAATCCCAGCATAGGCAGATTGCAGAGTTGACACAAAGGGGCCTAGTACAAAGCAGCAAGAAGTGAAGAGTATTGAAGATACCTTCAATCGATACATGGCTGAGAACGATGCAAGGGTTAACCACATCGAAGCTAGAGTGAATGTTGATCATGCAGATTTATCTAAGCAGTTGAAGGACCTAACTTGGATTATGGGGCAGATGACCGCGAACGTGAATCAACTGACACAAAAAATGGAGGATAAAGCCATCACGTTGAGGTCTGGAACGCAGTACGAGGGACCGATGTAGCTGGAATCAAAATCTAAAGCGAAAAAATCCCAGTTTGACCCCGATTCGACTACCACAGGTGGTCAAATTAGGCTGGAGAGGTCGAACCAGGCACCTGGGCGACATTCGAAAGAAGCAGAGGGTCAGTTAAACCAAAAACAGGTCGATTCGACCAGAAGCTCTTGTTGAACTTAGGTCGAAAGCCACTGTCTAGAGCATTCTGTTTTGTCTGAAGCTCAATTCGATCACGATCACTCCAGTTTGACCAACCCTACTGGTCGAACTCAGGTCGAACAGTACTGTCTCGTGCAATTTATTTTGTCTGATGCTCAATTCGACCATGATCACTACCGTTCAACCAAACCATTTGGTCGAATCGTGGTCGAACCGGCCTTTAAGGGAGAGAATGCACGTTCAAGTGTGTAGTTCGACCACTATTCAACCAATTTGACTAGCAACCCTGATCGAACTCAGGTCCAATCGTCCTGTTCTACACTGTTTTCCGCATTAAATGCTCCACATGATGTTGAAGCTACTCCAACCCAAGAGCAGAATACTGAGCTTATTGTGGAAAAGAAGTGGGAAAGAGTGAAGATGCCCATGGAAACTCAATCTTGCAAGAGCATAGATATGGTTTCTAACTTGTTTAATCTTGAATTTAATAGGACAGATAATTCTGAATTTAAGTAGAAGATTGACAAGGAGGTATCTAGACAGCCATGTGAGGAAGGAAATTCTGAGGATTGTATTTCTGTAACCAAGAAAGGTGAGGTGTTGAGTGTAGATAAGAAGAGGGAAATAAAGTATTTGAAGGTGAGGATGCGAGAAGACTGTCCTCCAATCAAGTAGCCTACAAAGTTTTCATCCATCGTGACTCTCCAATGTTAAACATGAGCGCCTGTTGGGGTCTTACCCTTCTATTTTATTGCTTTATTTCTTTCGTGTGAGTAAGAAATTTTTATGTTTAAGGTGGTTACTAATCGGCAATTACATCCCTTTGCAAACTTAGTTTCAACTTACGTTTTTACTTAGCTTGGGGTGTGTGATGTTATTTTGTCATTGAAGCACCAAGAGTATAATCTTTTCTTTGTAATGTTTCCTAGGGGAGTTGATTTTTTACGGTATATTGAAACTTTAATCAATTTTGATGTGTCAATTTTTTGTAATTTGCCTAATGTTCAGTGGTGTTTCTAGTGTGTGCAGTCGATTAGATAGTCAATTGATTCTTTCTTATAGTTCTCCGATTTTATTATTGATGAATCTTGTGATGATGAGTGTGTTTGAGTTTTAACGATAGAAAAGGGTAACTAGGTGGCAAGACGAGTTCTACATTGAGGCTTTGACTCTAGGAGCTCGTGCGTACGTTGAAGAAAAATAAGGTGCCCTCGTTTCCTTATTCTAATTTTTATGTGTGCTTTTAATTCATTAGAGTGGAAGGATTAAGATCTTGGTTTTAGTGATCCACATGAGCTTATATTTTTAAATTGTGCCTAAAATTCTTATGCCTTTGGAATTGATGAGGAAGTGTACTTGAGTTATATTGTGATATGAAGTTCTATGTGTACTTGTGGGATATTACTTACCATGAAAATTTCTCTATTACTTGTTAAAAACCCATGTGAGATTTTGAGCCTCGTTGATCATGTTACATAATCACATGATATTTCTTTTCTGGTGAATATCATTCTTGTGTGTATATTCTAGAACTTGCCTTTTGTCTTACTTGAAACTACATGTGTGTTAGATGATGGGAGATGATTTTAGGCCATCCTTGAATTTATGAGTCACTTTGCCAAATAATTTCCTACCGAATGATGTTTATCCGTAGTTAGCCCCTTTGAGCCTAAAAGCCTTATTTCTTTGGCAACCTACTAAGATAGCCATTTTGATATTCTATTTGAGCCTTAAATTCCTATATTTAGAGGAGAATTAAATGTTGTCAAAGTGTGTGAATTGATTTTCATGGAGTTAGAAGGAATAAAATATTTGGAGCTGTACAAGTGATTATGAGCTAAAAAATATGAGCTGAAAAATAAGTTGCTTAGGAGTAGTGCCCGAAACTGGTACCCCGAGATGTTAGAGGTAGTGCCCGAAACTGGTACCTCGAGAAAAAAGAAAGAAAAGAAGGAAAAAATATTAAGCTTTAAGAAAAAGGAGAGAAAAGAAAATTAGAAGAGCGTGAAGCTGGATAGCCTTGAAGTGTAAAAATCTGCAGTACAAAAGATCTCCGATTTTGATTCTCTACTAATTGAGTCACTTTATCCATATGTTTCCTACCCTTACCAAAGAGCCAACATTACATCCAAAAGAAAAGTCCATTTTGATCCCATTGTCGAATCATTCTTTTATTGGTGGAGAATTCGAGACTTTTGGTAAGCTTATGGTTACACATGCACTTGAATTGAATCTAAGCGTAAACACCTAAACTCATAAGTGTACATCTTTTACACTTGAGTGCGAGAGATATATACTTCCTGTGAGAACATGTTAATGGAGCATTTGAATTGGTGGTGATTGTCTTATCTTGTGTGCTATGAATTGATTATTACCTTTAATGAGAGTTGCATGACCTAAGTTGAGGAAAATTATATTTTGAATGGGTTATTGGCCATAGTCCTTGTTTCCCCGCTAATTTTCTTACTCTCGCTCTTTATTTTTATTTTGTTGCCTCGAAACGAGCAACGGGTAAGTTTGGGGGATTGTTGAGAGTGAAAATTAGCGTGTTTGAGTGTCCAATTTAACACCTTTTTGATGATAATTGTTGTTATATATTAGCAAAAGTATCTTATATTCAATATATGTAAGAAAAAGATGCACTTGAGGTGTTTTATTGTGTTTTAGGTGGAAAAATGATCAAAAGTGTAAAGTTGGAGAAAATGTGCAACTTGTGCAATGAATGCTGAAAAATGCACGACCAACTTGTGCAATTTTCTATGTTCTTATGGAGCTCTGAATGGGAAGTGTGATACATAGTTGGAAAGCCACTGAAAAGATGATCGTTTTGGTGTAAAGAACACCTCAATCAGAATCCAAACGAGTGAGTTATGATTAAGATGGTGACGTCGTGCGAGATGTGCCGAACAGAATGGCTATGTCACATTCCATGGCTTGTTAAACCTTCAATTCTTGGAGTTTTTGTAAGATCTTTATATAAGGAAGAGAGGATCGCGTGAGTGTAAGAATCACTCAAATCAGTGTCCGGATGTGGAAGTTATACACGAAATGGTGAGACTGCGCACGGCAGTTCAACCAGAGCTCGACCTCCTCTGTTTGATTCGACCACTAGTCGAGGTCGAACTCGAAGCTTGGACAGCAAAAAATCGGGAATTTAACCCCCTGTTCGTGAATTTTTGGGTTTTCCAAGAAAAAGCCCATTCAAGGTCCATAAGGAGAGCTTACAAGTATAAAAGGGGGTGTGGATCACATCATTATTCATTATATTGGATTAGAGTGAGGCCACAACACAATACCACACCCCACAAGGGGGGATCACCCCCCAACCATCATCCACATCCTTTTCTCCATACATCCATCATTTTGAAGATTCGTTCGTGGTATCAGGAGGAGAACCAAAAGGAGGATTCAAGACGGAGAAGGACGCGACGATGCCCACATCTAGGGTTTTATTCGTTTCATAATTTATCTTGTATTTTCCTGACATTCGGATAAGATATATCCAACACCCATGATTGTTGTTCGCAACATCATGGGCTAGAGCCTTTTTGGTAGAACAAGAGTTGTGAAGGTTTTTTATGAATTAATTGAACTTTCGTGTGTAAACTCCATTCAAAACTACTTGTGGATTTATTTTATATAAGACTGCACGTTTTTAATCCATATTCATGGTCGTTTTGTGCATCTTCAATTGGTATATAGAGTCTGAATATATATCTTGGTTGTAGATTGAGTGTGTTCACCACTGAACAGGATTCTGTGTTTTGATTCTAATTGAGGGGACTCCGAAGCTTCATTAGAACTATCATATATGAATACTTATTAATTGAATTGAATTCGGGTTATTAAGTAGGATAAAGAGGATAATTTTATAGTACCTATAAAGGGAGATCATATCGGGTTAGAGTACCAATTGGCCTGGAAAATAATTGATACTGATAGTACCTAGAAAGGGGGGTGTAATTATATCTCTTGGTCCGAGGTTATTCACACATGTTTCACGCATGTTTACTTTTGTCTATAGAGTAGATATACATGGTTTAGTGATGCGTTCATATTCCACAAGGCATATCGGACATCAACACACGGAAGGGAAATTAATGCATGAAACTGGATTATCCTAGGGCTACCTATTCTCCTACTTGATCCACTTTCATATTCTTGGAGTGATATTTTATTTTATTTATTATTTTAATTAATTGTTTATTAGTTTAATAATTAAATCTTAAAACTTTATTGCCATCATCTTAAATAATTTAGTAAATAATTAAATTGATAATACGTCGTCCTTTGGGTTCGATAATTTATTTGGTCGCTTGATTAAGCTGCAACTGATATCTTTAATACTTGGGGATTAATTTTGCGTGCAAAGAACGCGCATCAATGGGGGATTTCCAAAACAAAGATACCTCCTCCGTTTCCTTTCAAGTTAGTCAAAAAGGGATTGGAAGAAAAGTTTAAGAAGTTTACAGATATCATAAACAAGATAAGCTTGAGCATTCCTTTCATTGAAGTAATCTTAGAGATGACATACTATTCCCGCTTTCTTAAGGATATTCTATTGTAGAAGAGAAGCTTGAACGGAATTGAAACAGTGAATTTGTCTGAGAACTACAGCTCGATCATTCATAGGAAGCTACCAGCTAAGTTAAGAATCTTGGAAGTTTCACTATTCTTTATGAGATTAGAAAGGGGCGGCACGACGAGCCTTATGTGATCTTGGGGCAAGCATCAATTTGATGCCCTTGTCGATATTCCAAAGGCTTGGTTTGTTGGAGTTAACTCGCACGACAGTGGCTCTACAATTTGCGGATAGGTCTATGACTTTTCCGAAGAAAGTGATTAAAGATGTTCTTGTAAAAGTAGAGAAACTGGTCTTTCCTGTGGACTTTCTTGTGTTAGAGATGGAAGATGGCAAGAATAATGTCCCCCTCATCTTTGGGAGACAATTCCTTGCCATTACTGGAACGATGATTGATGTTTTTTGGATTATATACTAAAAGTCTAGCTTTTTATAGGAACAATGTTATAACAATTTATTTGAAATGAGAATCATATGATCAAATGATTGCGTCTTATAATTTATTTATATGTACGATGCAATAGTCCACTTACTTTATACTATAGATAATATGTTATGCGACAACACGCAGAAGATCATATTATCAGTTTCCTTATAAAGTATAAATAGATGCTCACAACCGGTATAGATGGGAACTCTCTATCGGGATGGTTGTTGTGTGATTTGGTATTAGTTTGTCTTGACTATAGATCACATTAACGCACTTTGTCTGTATTGAGCAGGATCGCTTAAGATCTTTCGATTTACACTGACTATAAAGGAGAACTTGATCTCTGTTATTATGGATGTTCGTGCTCTTAATTCCTATACAATGATCTCGACACGTAGGGCAGTATGTATTTCTTTGATTCATCAATGGGTGAGATTTATATGTATTAAATCAACAAACTCAGTGAGTTGGGAAATAGTGCTAATTGTATGGTGTGCTATTGATTGTAGAAGGAATCCATGTCCGACATAGGTTGATGTTGCCCCTTGAGGAGCTCATAAGGATTATCATGTAAACCCTGCAGGTGAATTTATTCCGGCATGATAATGAGGTTGAGTGGTACTACTCTCGGATGAGATATTAATTAATGGAGTTGTCAGTAACTTAATTAATTAATGAGCATTGTATATCTTAAACATGGGGACACTAACAGGCTCATAATAAGAATGAACCCAAAACGTCATTATGGGATTAGAACGGTAGTGCAGTAATAATATTTTACTTGTATATATTATTATTGGACATAAGTATACTCCCTCCGTCCTGCCCATATTGCACTGTTTACTGTACCTTTTATGAGAGCTTTATGAAGTCAAACAGTGCAGTTTGACCGGGATAGAGGGAGTAAGTTTTGGGCTTAACTTGGATACTTAAGCCCAATGGAGGTCTAACTCTAATTTCTCCTCTTGTCCTTGTTGTAGCCCATATATAAGTCATTTCAGCTATCCAGAAACCCTAATCAACTGATTAATCATGCCTAACATCGTGAGAAGAGTGAGAGAACAGCAGATTGAGAAGATCTCGAAGATTGTCGCCCACACGAAGTCGAAATTGGACTTGGGAATACAACAGAAGATCAAGAGGTCGTTTATTGCTGTTGTCTGCCAACTTGCACAATTTTTATAAAATCATATAGAAGTTAGAATTCAACGTTGATATACTAAAGGAAAGCCACGGAAGAGAAGATTGTTTTGGAGTGTAGATCACTCAAATTAAAGATCAGACGAGGGAGTTATGCCTAAAATGGTGAGGATACGCAGGCTACTGACAAAAAATCCTTCTTTTTCTACATACAATGGTGAAAGATAATACGTTTCTTTGATTTCTTGCTTCTGCTAAATTAGAAACCTATGGAACTCTAACGGTTCATGTTAACCAAATGATCAAACGCTAACAATTGGTATCAGAGCTTCAGTTTCGTGGTGAAGGGTGACACGTTAAGCTAGGATTTATATGTTTATGAGATTTAATTTTCGAAATTAGAATCGCATGAGATTAGGGTTTTAGTATTATTTGTTTATACCTGTATATTCCATGTATCATCGATTATATTAGAGAATCGAGTTTGTCTTATTCACATGGTGAAAGAAAGTCAACGATCCAAAACCCAAGGAACCTCGATGTCAAGCCTGATGTTGAGCAGATGGACGAGTGTGGATGTTTTCTGCCGTGTGATGGAGCCTAAAGGTAGACACTTAGCATGCTGGATATGGCACACGGAAGTATGCAGCTTACCAGGCAAGGAAGCCCGCTGGCGCGTGTGTGGCTGAACGGGCGAATGACTCTCGGTGGTTGCACGAGACAGCAACTTGCGCACAGAAGCTGCACGTATGGCACACGTTTCCCGCAAGATAGAATTGACAGCATGCATGGCAGCGAGCCCCATGATATGTTGTGGGTGCACGGTAGCGTGCTGGGTATGCACGGAGCTGATACACGAATGCAGGCGTTTCACACGGCAGTAGGCGTGCGCGACAAGCATGGCGTGCGGTAGGAGGCGTGCATGGCAAATTTAGGCCTGCGTTGCAGGCGTGGCGCGTGGTAGGAGGCATGCATGGCAGGAGCCGACGAGCAGCAGTAGGTGTGCACGGAAGGCATTGCGCGCGGCAGGAGGCGTACGCGGGAAATGCAAGCATGCAAGGCAGGCTTTTGTGCGTGGCAGGCTTGCATTTTGATTACTATCGCACTGGACATCGTGTGATGATGCTCCAAGCTGGGTGTGAGGACAGGCGAGGCGTGTTGGTTGCCGTGTGTGGAGATGCGAGGCAAATTTGGCTTGTGGATCAGCGGGCGTTATGCCAGTTTGGCGTGCATGGAGACTTCTCATTAGTGCACAGAAGGTGGCACGATAGCTGGGAGCAGGCTGTATGATCCGAGCACATTGGCGGGTCTTCGCTGGGCAGGCTGGTGTGTGAGGCATGTTTGCTACCGGGAGATCATGCCAAGCTGGCGAGCGCCTGACTGGGTGATTGGAGATTGTGACGTGCTGTCCGTTTAGTATTATACATGGAGGATGGGTAGACGAGCGTAATGTCGGATGGTGGATCAAGGTGCCAAGCAGGTGGTGTGGTTAGCGATAAAGAATGTGGAGGAAAATTCGTGAATACTGCTTTTGATTTTCAAATTAGGTTCTGGGACGCTGCCCCGAACCCCACGACCTGACCAGGCAGGTCGATCTCTGCGACCTCACCAGGGATGTCGATCCCCTTCTGCGTTGTCCGCATTCGTGATTGGTGGCGAACAATCAAATTCACTGATATATAACTATTTATAATTGATTTAATTATCTGATTATTGTTATATATGTTATGCATGTGTAAGCAATTAAAATTCACTGTTCAATCAGATGGTGACGCGTGGATTTTATTGAATAAATATCAATTTTAATTTATTATATTTTATTTTAGGATTTTAATAAATTAATTCCTAAAATAGATTAATAAATAATTGATAATTAATTTAAAATCTCAACTAATTAAGAGGGGTTTAAATTAAGTAAAGCTTGACTCCCAAGTCAAATAAAGTCTGGAAGGTTCCGGAATCAGGTCAAATCAAGCAATGACCAATCAAACTGTGTTATTATGGAAAGGCTCAAGCCCATAAAATCAAGTCAAATCTGTCATTGACCAATCAGATTGCGAGTTATTTATGGGGCATCCTCTGCCTTCACCCATATAAGGAGTCCTTCTCCATTTATTCCAGGGACACATTCAAAAAACTCGAAGATGCTAACGCTCTGAAGAGATTGAAACACTAGCAACGCTCCTCAAGATCTTTTAGCATCTTCAAGTTAAAAAACGGCAAACAATTCGGGATTAAGGTGTGGAGCCCCCAAATCAAGCGTTCTTCATACACTAACTTCTTCAGTGTTCTTCACGCCAAGAACAACATACGACCTGGGATTAAGGTGCTAAGCCCCTAGATCGAGTGTTCTTCGGATAAAGTACATTTAATCCAAATAAAGGCTCGACGCCTCTAGATTAACATTATAAAATCACAAATCTGAGTTCAGACAAGCTTCAACTGAAGATCTGACTCAACACACACAGTTAGCGCGATCAGCGTAGACAACCAGTCAAAGTCAATGGCCAAATTGGTTCGAGAGAAGAATCAAAGAATACATAGAGATTGTTTTCTAAATTATCAAGTTTAATCTTTTGGATTATTATTGTAATTCTCTTGTATTTATTTTATCATAAATACAAAAATTTATTGTTACAAATTTTGGCACGCCCAGTGGGACCATTTCTACCTTTCATCTCTTCTTTCTGCAAAGTACAAAATGACTCCTATCAATATTACTGTCGGAAGGACTGCTGCTTCTAAGCTCTCAGAGTCATTGAATGAATATGTTGTTGTTATTATGAGGAGCATGTCAGAAAAAGCTCGGTCAGAAGCCTCATCTGGATCCAACCCTTCGGTTGAGGAGGCTTCGAGAAAACAACTACCTCTTAAAGAAGATAGTGATGAAGATTCCGCATGCTCACACTCATCTTCAAGCTCATCATCTGTCTCAATTGCTGCTCCAGTAATGATGGTTGGCGCTTCAACTATTGAGGAACATTTAGCAAGTATGATGAAAGCTATCGAAGGGCTCACAAAACACATAGAAGCTCAATATTCAAAGATCTCCAAACTGATGGAAGGAAGGGATGTCGCGGAGACTAGTCGTGCAAACAGAAAAGGAGTCATGGACGATAGTGAGGTGGAAGAGATCACAAGGCGCCAGACCATTGAAAAGGAACAAACTCAAGGAACATTGCCACTTTCAGCTGATGGAATGCTCCAAGTCGATCAATTGAAGGATATTATACTTGGAACAATAAAAAAAGATTTGAAGAGAATTCCAAGCCCACTGTCACTTATGTCAAGCCATTCACGAAAAGAGTGGACAACTTGAAGTTGCCAGCTGGCTACAAACCTCCCAAGTTCCAATAATTTGATGGCAAGGGCAACCCGAGGCAGCACATAGCACACTTCATTGAGACTTGTCATGATGCTGGTACTTATGGACACCATATGGTGAGGCAGTTCGTTCGCTCTCTCAAAGAAAATGTCTTTGATTGTTATATCGACTTGAAAGCTGAATCCATTGATACTTGGGCACAAATGGAGCATGAGTTCCTTAACCAATTCTATAGCACGAGGAGAACCGTTAGCATGACTCAGCTAACTAATACTCGTCAGTTAATGGAAGACCCTGTGATTGATTATATTAATCGATGGAGGAATTTGAGTTTAAAATGTAAGGATTGATTATCTAAATAGTCCGCTATTTGAGATGTGAATCCAAGGGATGGAATGAAATCTCCTTCATATACTTAAAGGAATTCAACCTAAGACTTTCGAAGAGTTGGTTACTAGGGCCCATGATATGGAATTAAGCATGGCTGTTAGTAGAATCAAACATTCACCTATGTTGGACTCCTACAAGTTTAAAGATAAACAAGATTTCAAAAAAAGGGGCAAGCCCTATGCTAGAAATTCCAACAAAGAATCAATGGCCACAAATACTATGACGGTCAAAATTCGAAAGAATGGAGATGATAAGAAAAATAAAGGTAAACAAGTTGCCCAAGAATGTGGCAAAGAAGATTAACTCTGAAAGATATGCAAGAAAAAGAGTATCCATTTCTGAATTCTGGTATTTCTGACATATTTGATGATATAATAAAGAATAAGCTCCTTGACCTTCCTGAGATGAAACGTCCAGAAGAAGCCGGCCGAACTAATGACCCAAAATACTGCAAGTATCATAGGTTGGTGGGTCATCCAATTCATGATTGTTTCGTTCTCAAGTAAAAGATTATGCAGTTGGCCAAGAAAGGAAAAATTGTGTTAGAAGATGAGGCAGCCACGAACTTCACTTCTGTAAAAGAAGGACATGATGAAAGCTCATGTCACGTCGTGAATGAGGAGGACAATGAAAGCAAACAATCTTAAACTAAGGGTAAAGCTTACTCCATGAAGGTGACCTTCACGGATGAAGATATGCTGTTAGGTTCGCAATCTCATAATCGACCACTATTTGTGACTGGATATACTAAAGGGGTGCGAGTAAATTGCATACTCATTGATGGAGGTTCGGCAGTGAACATTCTGTCCTTGAGAATGTTAGAAAAGTTAGAAATAATGGTGGTTGAACTCAATCATATCCGATTGATGACTTTCTATGAGTAAATGTGTTCATCCTAATTTATCATTCGAGGGTCCAATTCGTAAAAAAATTCCTTTATTTTTTGTCTTTCTTTCTGAAATTTTCTAATCTATGGATAAAATAAATATGATAAAGATACTATTCTAAAATTAGAAAGGCAATAAAACCGCATTGTTACGTTTCCACATCAAAGTGAAATAGAGTATTTAGTTCTTTTTTCTTTCAATTTATGCCTATTGGTGTTCCAAAAGTACCTTTTCGACTCAAGGGTTCAACCATGAGGGGCAAAGAACTCTCGGCACAATATTTCTTGATTTGCTAATTGATGAGATGAAATCAACAGTCCTCTTCCATGTTATTGATGCAAAAACTTCGTACAACATGCTTTTGGGGCGCCCATGGCTACATGAGAATGGTGTGATTCCTTCTACATTACACAAGTGCTTCAAATATAGTGAAGATGACAACGTTAAAAGGGTATTTGGTAACGATAAGCCATTTACTAAAGCTGAAGCTTACTTTGAAGATGCTAAATATTTCTTCAAGAGTACAAAGGAAGTGAAATGTGAAGAAGCCTAAGTGCGAGATAATGGGGGCAATAAACAAATAAAAGATGAGGAATATAGCACATCATCTGCCACTCTCAAGGAGAACAAAGGCAAAGGTCTTGAGACCTCAGAAGAGTTAACGTTGCCTTTAACAAAAATTGATGCTAGTAAGCCTTCTTCTCCACCACTCAAAGGATTCATGATGGGCATATTCTCAACACACAATTAATCCTCAAGTATAAAGGATATCAATCGTAGTTTCGAAGGTGACCAAGTTTTATATCGAACCCAAGAGACGGATAAATATCAATTTAATTATA
The DNA here is from genome assembly GCA_023678885.1 of Pogostemon cablin. Classification (NCBI taxonomy): domain Eukaryota; kingdom Viridiplantae; phylum Streptophyta; class Magnoliopsida; order Lamiales; family Lamiaceae; genus Pogostemon; species Pogostemon cablin. The sequence goes on along the minus strand of CM043004.1, from coordinate 6,394,086 downwards.
CTCTAGTATACTAAGACTATGTTGGAAATTATAATGGTTGTGATTTTGTAATTAAGTAACAAAAGTAATTAAAATATCAAGTAACAATAACAAGAAGAAGAGATAAGTGAGTTGTGATCAAGTAAGATAGTAGGTAGTTCTTTAGGTAATCCAGTTCCACTTATTAATTCATCTTCCATGTGACGGTGTCCGACTCTGCCTTGTGGTTTATAGACACATCACTAAACCATGCAAATTCACTCTATAGACACAAGTAAATATGCGTATGACAAGTGTGAATATCCTCGGAGCAAGAGATATAATTCACCCCCCTTTCTAAGTACTATCACCATCAATTATTTCCCGTGCAATTAGTACTCTAACCCGTTATGATCTCCCTTTATAGATACCATGAAATTATACTCTTTATCCTACTTATTAACCCGAATATGATTCAATTAACAAGTATTCATATAAGATAGTTCTAATAAGACTTCGGAATCCCTTCACTTAGAATTATAACATAAAACTCTGCTCAGCAGTGAACGCACTCAACCAAAAACCAAGTTATGTATTCAGACTCTATACAACAATTATTGATGCACAAAACAACCATGAGTATGCATTAAAAACGCACAATCTTATATAATATAAACCACAAGTAGTGTTGACGGAGCTTACACACAAAAGACAGATTAACTCATGAAACCTTCATAACTCTAGAACTACCAAAACTGCTCTAGCCCTGATTGATCTAAGAACAATCATGGTTAGTTTGACCGATCTTACTTGAATCTCCAACGGAACCTCTCTTGCAGCCCCTCAGGATGATGGATGATCGCTCTCCTCTCAACTCTACATCTCCTCGTCTTGATGTATGTTGGTGTCTCTATATACTGCAGCATAAGCCTTGTTTTATACTTGCAATCGCGCCTCCCGGGCCTGGAATGGGCTTTTTAAGTGATCACGCGCATTAAGGGTGTAAAAATACGGATATGGTAAGTTTTCGAGGCTCAATTCGACCTCAACAACAGGTCGAATTCACCCCTCCAAGTCTAATTGGAGGTCGAATTGACCTATTATAAGTCCCAGGTGCTTGATTTGACCAGCAGCCCTGGTCGAATTAGCATCTCTGCCAATCAATTCGACCTTACTTCGACCTGATGCCCAGGTCGAATTCCCCTGTCGTGATCGAATCCACCTTCTGCTCGTGTTGTGCTACCAATTTGACCAGTAGGCCTGGTCAAATTGACCTTCTTCTGGTCAAATTGTACTTCTGCTTCACCCAAACGGATGTCTTCGACTTCCTTTCTTCAATTTTCAACACTTCCACTCCGATTTCCTTCGAAAAACCACTCAAATGGCTCCAAAAACACCTGATTTGTGACTTCATACAATATATCGGTTTATAACTGATTTCATCCTTCAAACACTTTATAATAGCCATTACTAGGATCACAAAGGACTTGTTTTTGGGTTGTAATGTTGGCTCTTTGGAAAGGGTAGGAAAATTTAGATAAAGTGACTCAAACACTAGTAGAGAGTTACCTTGGAGGTTCTTGCTTTCTTCATTCAGCTGCAATTTCTTCTCCAATTGCTTCTCTTACACTTGCAATTTTTTAATTTTCCTTCTCTTTCTTGCATCAACATCATTCTTCTTTTGATAACTCGGGTACCGGTTGTAGGCACTACCCTTTTAAATAGCAATCGGGGTACCAGTTTTAGGCATTACCCCTAAATAAGATTTAACCATACACTTCTTCTTCCTATTCTCAACCACAATTTATCTTCCTTCTTCTTGCAACACTTATTCACCTCAACTCTCTACTAATTAATAAGGTATTCAACAAAGCTCAAGTGAAGGCTAAATAAGGCTCTTTTATTCGGCTTGCCAAAGAAAAAGCTTTTAAGGCTCAAACGGGGCTACCAAAGCTATACATAATCAATGGAAAGGTAAAATTTGGCTAAGTAACTCAGATAATCAAGAATGGCCTAAGATCATATCCTAGCAATTCACCAATTGTAAGTCTCACACAAAACTATAAGTCAAGTTCTAGAATACCATCATATGAATAATTCTCTCAAGAATAAACTATCATGATCAAGCATGATTAAAAGGGTCAAATCCTCACATTGGTAAATAGAATTTTAAATACTCCTCATAGCACATAATCAAGATCAATTTCAAAAGAACTCTACACACTTCTCAAATTATACATGCTCTCATCAACGAAAATTAACACATGAACATATGAATGCACAAAATCCATGAACCTATATATCAAATCAATCATACAAGCATCTCTACAAATCCCAACTCATTCATCTCAATCTATCCTCACAATCCACATCCAAGACGATCAAATATGACAATAAAATACATGCCACTTATGCAAGACACACCCATCTTGTAAAGATAAAAAGAAGAATGGAGATGAGATGAATCAGAGAACACAAAAACCTGTAGCTCTACTCCTCAGAAGCATCATCATCCTCATCATCATCATCCTCACTCATCTCATCAAACCTCTGCTCCACAATCCGGGGCAAATCACTGATGTGTCTATCCAACAAGTCAACCCGATCACGCATGCTACCAACCCACTCATCCATGGCCCTGTACCAATCATTAAGTGTGACATAGTTGGAATTTGTGAGCGCGGGCTGTCTATTTGTCTCCTGCTGATTCGCGCTGATCGTGGCCAAATGCTCATTCAACATACGGAACTGTTCTCATGTATAACCATCCGGACCTGCCCACTGCTGCTCTTGAGACACCTCCGAAATGGGACGAGGAACCCTCTCGTGCTGATCTGGAATATCCAACTCCTGATGCTCGTCCTTGTCTCCACGATGATGCTATGATGGCAGCTTCTGTGGCCAGAACTCTCCTTGATCAACAATCCGCTGTAGCTCCTCAACCATACCGGCTGCACACATCTGGGCTACTGCCCTCCAATCTCCTCTCGTCCGAACAGTAAAAAATAAGGCAGTGTGTCCCAATGAGCTCATCAACCTGTTCCTCTCCTCACAAATGATAGTCTTGTCACTCACATCGAAGGGGAACATGAAATCAAAGGACTTAGGTCCCCACGTAAAGAACCAATCCCCTCCGCAGAAATGCGCAAATCCTCCCTTCACGCAAGAGAACATAACCAAATCAGGCTCTCTAGAAATAGGTGTGATGCCGGTGAAGTTCATGGCGTAATACTCAGCCACGGTCGTGAGCAATCCTCCTATATTCACCTTTTGAAACCCATGGATCCTAAACCGATTCAACTGATAGATCAAATAGAGCCTTCATTGAACCTCACCCCATTCAGCATGCACCATAGAGCATAGAGCTCTCCTGTAGACACACAACTTTCCTCAGATCGGGCAAATAACGTGTTGCTCAACACCCTATCCATGTATCAGAGTACGAGATTCCTAATCATCGAAGCACGGACATCCTGCATCTTAAAGTCTCCATCCTCCATAGAAATCTCTCGCCAAAAAGTGTTGGCATTGAAGAATCCATTCTCAACCCGAGCAATCTCTGTAGGAGTCTGAAACAGCACATTAAACTCCTCCGCAGACCATGTTCTCATCACTCCACCTAGCTGAAAGGTACACTCATAAGGAAATCCCATAGGATCCTTCTCAATCATGATCGAACAAAGAACCTCAATCGTCACATGGAAATATGTCGGCTTCTTCAGCTCAATAAAATGGCGGATCCCTACTTGATCAAATATCCATAACATATCATCTCGGATCCTCATTGTGAGCATAGCATCCTCATCCTGGTACCTTGTTCTAACTATCTTTTCTGAAACTTCAGCCCACTTCTCTTTAACCTCATCCCACTCATTCATTTGAATCTTGAAGTTTGAAGGCAACCTCTCCTTAAGCCTCAACTTTTTCGTCACATTATCCACACGAGTAGGCTTATCTTGCCTCTTCTTTGATCAAACTTCAACCTCCTTTCCCATGTCTTTTCCTTGTCCTGAAAACAATACTTCAATAACAACCAACAAGGAAAACAAACCAAGTAATGGACTAGCATCCAACTCTACTCAAGACTTCAAATTTCAATGCATAATCAACCAAACCCAACTTGTTCCATTCACATCCAAAACTCAATCCTCCTGCTTATTTACAATGATTTCAACACCAATCAAGCAAAATAATCAAACAATCATAATCAACAACAAGCATGCATCATTAATTCAAGCAATTCGATATGAACAATCACAAGAAACTACTCAAATTCAACAATTCTAATCCATAATCAACAGGCTCATCAATCACACTCCTTAATCACCCAACAATTCAGATAAAACTCAAGGTTCTAACATCAATTAAATAATCAAACCGAACCAAACAAGTATTTATATGAAATTGTTCACAACATTCAACTATCACCATAAATTCTCAATAAAACCAAGTTTAATCAACTTACCCATACCAAAATCAACACATAGAACATCAATCCTAGGGTAATAGAGTTGAGAAAACATACCTTTTGTTCTACCCATGGCTAAAATCGAACAGGTGACTGGACTTCTTCAAATTCACGCTAAGAACCCTAGATTACAACTAATTTCACCCAAAAACGCGACGAATCGAAGGACTGAGGGGTGGAATGTGGTTTAATCGGTGGAAAAATACGTAGGATTGAGGATTAGAGCCAAGGTTCTTTGATTCTTAGAGTGAATTCGAGTGGAGGTGGTGCAAAGTGATCAAATGATTTGAAAATCGGGGTTAAGAACACACTTACCTGGCTCAATTCGACTTTTATTCGACCTGCACAAGAGGTCAAATTGCCTTCATCGTGGTCAAATTAACCTTCTGGATAAGTTTCACCTTCAATTCGACCTTGATTCGACTTGCTCCCCTGGTCGAATTGGAATGCCTCAGGTCGAATCCACACACTGTAAGATTTAGGCCCTCAATTCGACCTGAGCTGCTGGTCGAATTGGAACTGTCGTGGTTGAATTGGCACACTGGAAGATTGTACACTCCGATTTGACCTCAATTTGACCTGGGCTTCTAGATTCGACCATGCTCCTTGGTCGAATTGGCTCCCTGGTGCTCCAAAATTGAGTTTTCTTCATCCCCTACACATTTCAAGCTTAGCAAACGAACATTAGGTTCCAAAATAGAGCATAACTTCATCAAGAATCAGTCCTAAAACATCACATTCATGAGTAACTCCACAAACAACTCAAAACACGAAACAAAACACCACTAAACATTAGGCAAGTTGCAAAAAATCGACACATAAAAACCAATTAAAGTTAAATATGCCGCAAAAAATCAACTTCCCTAACAAACGTTACAAAGAAAAGATTATACTATCGGTGCTTATTCAGGTAAGTACATCACACCCCCCCAAACTTAGTAGAAACCATAGTCGAAACTAATTTTACAAAGAAATATATTTGCCGATAAGTAAGCACTTCAAATATAAAAATTTCTTACTCACACGAATGAAATAAAGCAATAAAATAGGAGGGAAAACCCCCAACAGGCGCTCTTGTTTAACGTTGGAGAGTCACGACGGTACTAATTCACTGTAAGGTATCTTCAAAGGCGACACAAGCATCATCCGGCGACTTATAATGCTTCAATCGATGCCCATTTGCCGCGACAATGTCTCCATCTTTGTCAATAAGCTCAAAACTCCCCCTCCACAGGCTTTATGAATCATGAACGGACCCATCCATTTCGACTTCAATTTCCCTGCGAAAAGCTTCAAACGAAAGTTAAAAAGTAATACCTCATCACCTTGCATGAACTCCTTGTATGAGATCTTAGAATCATGCCACTTCTTCATCCTTTCCTTGTAAATCTCAGAATTCTTGTAATCACGATTTCTAAACTCATCAAGTTGATTAATGTGAGCCATCCTCAACTCTCTCACATCCTTAAGAGACAAGTTCAAGCTTCTTAAAGCCCAAAAAGCTTTGTGTTGGATCTCTACGGGTAGGTGGCATGGCTTCCCATAGATAATTTGGTACGGTGACATATCCAACATTGTCTTATAAGCAGTACGGAACCCCCACAAAACATCATCGAGCTTCATAGCCCAATCCTTCTTATTGGTTCCTACCACTTTCTCCAAAATCTGCTTCACTTGACGGTTAGAGACCTCCGTTTGCCCATTCGCTTGAGGATGATAGAGTGTAGTAACCCTATGCTTGACAACATAATCCTTAAGCACCTTCTCCAGAAGTTTATTAACGAAGTGAGAACCTCCATCACTCACTAGTGCTCTAGGAACTCCATAGCGAGCAAAGATATGCTTCTTCAATAAAGATATAATAGTCCTCGAATCATTCAAGCGAGTAGGAATGGCTTCCACCCACTTACAAATATAATCCACAACTAAAAGTATGTAGAGAAATCCATTAGATGGGGGAAAAGGCCCTATAAAATCAATCCCCCACACATCAAAGATCTCTACAACAATGCTCAGCTGAAGCGGCATCTCATCTCTTCTACTTATATTCCCCATCCGTTGACATTTATCGCATGACGCCACATAGGTTTCACAATCTTTAACAAAGTAGGCCAATAGAGAGTGGATTGAAGTACCTTGGCTGCTGTCTTTTGAGCTTCGAAGTGCCCCCCGTTAGGTTGTGAATGGCAAAACTCGAGAACACTCTCCATCTCTATCTCGGGCACACACCTACAAATGATAGAATCCGTGCATATTTTGTAAACAAACGGATCGTACCATATAAAAGTCTCAACATCCCTCTTGAATTTAGCAAGTTGATATCAGTTGAGATCTCTCAGAATTTCACCCACGATAATGTAATTGACATAATCCGCATACCATGGATCCATCCCTTGTGCAGCAACCACACATGCTCGTTCAGCCCCTTCAACGAACACAGTCATAATCTTCTCATCAGGGAACATCTCCTCAATATAATCAAAAGAATCATCACAATGCTCCTTGTCTCCAACCTTGATAAGTGATCGGCCAATACGTTCTTCGTACCTTTTTTATCTCGGATCTCCATGTCAAACTCTTGAAGCAGAAGAATCCATCTTATGATTCTTGGTTTTGTTTCCTTCTTCTCCATCAAGTACCGAATCGCAGAATGATCCGTGTACACTATAGTCTTCATGCCAACCAAATACTATCGAAACTTGTTGAATGCATACACCACAGCTAAAAACTCCTTTTCGGTCACAGTGTAGTTCTTTTATGCTACATCAAAAGTCTTACTCGTAGAGTAGATGTCGCAAAACTTCTTCTCCCTCAGCTGCCCAAGCACCACTCCAAGTGCTACATCAGTTGCATCACACATAAGTACAAACGGCTGAGTCCAATCCAGTGTGATCAAGATAGGTGCAGTAGTAAGCGTCACTTTCAAAACCTGAAAAGCTGTTAGACATTCATCATCAAAAACAAAAGGAACATCCTTTTCAAGTAAATGAGACAAGGGCTTGAAGTATTTCGAGAAGTCTTTGATAAATCTTCGATAAAATCCAGCGTGTCCAAGGAAGGACCACACTCCTCTTTTATTGGTCGGTGGTGGAAGCTTCTCAATTGCCACCACGTTCGCTCTATCCACCTGCAATCCCTTGGCAGAAACAGTATGCCCAAGAACAATCACATCTCTCACCATGAAGTGGCACTTCTCCCAATTCAAGACAAGATTAGTTTCTTGACATCTCTTAAACACAGCAGCAAGGTTAGAAAAAAAATATCAAAAGAAGAACCAAATATAGAAAAATCATCCATAAACACCTACATGATCTTCTCTATCAACCCATCAAAAATGCCATCATGCAGCGCTGAAAGGTAGCAGGCGCATTACACAATCCAAATGGCATCTTTCTAAAAGCAAAGGTCCCGTATGGGCAAGTAAAAGTGGTCTTTTCCTGATCCACAGGAACAATCATGATTTGATTATATCCCAAGTACCCATCCAAGAAATAATAGAACTCATACCCTGCGAGACGATCAAGCATTTGATCCATGAAAGGAAGGGGGAAGTGGTATTTGCATGTATTTTCATTCACTTTCCTGTAATCAGTACACACACGCCATCCCATTGGAATCCTAGTGGCTATTTTCTCTCCATCCTCGGCTTTCATATTAGTCATGCACCCCTTCTTAGCTATAACATGTAATGGACTCACATGGGGACTATCACTAATCAGATAAATAATTCCAGCATCCAACCACGCTAGGATTTGCTTCCTAATCACTTCTTGAATTGCGGGATTCACCCTCCGGTGATTTTGTATACTACTCTTGGCCTCATCTAACAACCTTATTCTATGCATGCAATATGAAGGATTAATACCTTTTAAATCATCAAGAGACCACCCAATCGTAGACTTATACTTTCTAAGAACATCTAACAACTCCTCAAGTTGATCATCATCAAGGGAAGAAGATACTATTATCGGATATTTTTCATTGTCACCAAGAAAGGCATACTTCAAGTGTTCCGGTAGCGGTTTCTGCTCCTCTTTCTTTTCTTCCATCGGAGTGCTCTCTCTATCTAACGGCAAGTACTTCCTAGTCCACTTAACTTCTTCCACCTTAGTTTTCTCCAATTCGTACCTATCATCACCCAAAGCAAGTAAGTTTTCAAGATATTCAATACATACCTCATTGGAGAGATTATCAAGCTCCGTAGTGGGATAAGTAAGAGACTCCATCAAGCATGTCTCAAGAGGGACCTTAGACATGATCAAAGACATATCTTCCTTCACAATCTCCTCCACCAAATCAATACTCTGACATTGTGACTCCATAGGCATCTTCATTGCTTTATCAAGGTTGAATAGGACCTCTTCTTTATCCATCCGCAACCTGAGCTCCCCCTTTTTAGCATCAATCATGGCCCCATCAGTAGCAAGGAAAGGTCTCCCCAAGATAAGAGGATTGTTATCCTTGTCATCTTCCATCTCAAGCACAAGAAAATCCACAGGAAAGACAAGTTTCTCCACTTTGACAAGAACGTCTTCAATGATATCTTTCGAAAAAGTCATCGACCTGTCCGCCAATTGTAGAGCAACTGTTGTAAGCGATAACTCCCCTAAACTAAGTCTTTGAAAGATAGACAACGGCATCAAATTGATGCTTGCCCCAAGATCGTACAAGGCTCATCTGACGACCCTTTTCCTATCTCAGACAAGATAGTGAAGCTTCCCAGATCCTTTATCTTCTGTGGCAGCTTCCTTTGGATAATCAAGCTACAATTTTCAGACAAGTTCACTGTCTCAACTCTGTTCAAGCTTCTCCTTTTCAACAGTATATCCTTAAGGAATCAGGCATAGTACGACATCTCCAATATTGCCTCAGAGAAAGAAATACTCAAGCTTATCTTATTTATGATATCTAAAAACTTCTTAAACTTCTCTTCCAATCCCTTCTTAACCAGCTTATAAGGAAATGGCGGAGGTATCTTTATTTTGGAAATACCCTATTCATCACGCTCGACCTTCTCCGCTTTATCCTTTTCGGCTCTCAACCTCTTGGCACTTTCCCATTTCTTCTCTGCTATGATCTCAGTATTTTGCTCATTCTGAACTAATGGAGTAATGTTCTCATCAGGAGGAGTGTTCAGTGAAGAAACAGGTGCAGTATGGGGTGATTCGACCTGGATTCGACCAGGAGCCCTGGTCGAATTGGGTACATAGTAGTCAAATTACGCACTTGGAACTCTATTCTCATCCTGTATGCTCGATTCGACCAGGATTCGACCTGTAGATCTGGTCGAATTGAAGTCCCCTGGTCGAATTGACCCACTGTAAGATTTCTGCCCTCTGATTCGACCTCAATTTGACCTGAAGGTCTGGTCAAATTGGGTGGCTGCTGGTCAAATCGGCCTTCTGATAAAATAGAGTGCTCCGGAAGGGTGGATTCAACCTCAATTTGACCTGGTCCCCTGGTCGAATTGAATGGGTTTTGGTCGAATCGAGGCTCTGTTGCTTCCAAATCACATCAAGGCGTCCAATTCGACCTCCCCTGTTTAATTCGACCTGAAGTGTTGGTCGAATTGGGGTCAAATTGAGCTCTTGATATGCCCAATTTTGATTCCGGCCTCATAGGTCCCTTGTTCTGTGTTCTAGACCTCAATATGATGGCATTGCAGGACTTTGGATTCTCAATACTCTGCAACGAGAGCTTCCCTTTTTCAATAGTTTGAGTGAGCTTGTTAACAGTTTCGGCCATCTCCCCCATCAACAATGTAAGGTCCTTCACTTGTGTAGTCAAATCCTTATGATTTACATCAATCTTTTTCTCTAACTTGGCCTCAAGACGATCAACTCTAGCATCATTCCTAGCCATGTACCTGTTCACAGTATCTTCAAAACCAGGTTTTCCTTCTTCCACTTTCGCACGCGGATCAATACCCATCGGAGCTTGAATTGCATTGTTAGGATTACTCCATGAAAACTCCGACCTCCTAGGCTGTTGATAATTACCCGGGGGACCACGATTGTTGTAGTTCCCCTGATAATTCTGGTTGCCTTAATTTTAATACCTCGTTCCTTGAATACTTTTGCCCATAGCGTAGTTTGCTTCTTCCATCTCCTCTTGAATCGTTCCATCATTCATTACATCCTTCTGCATGATTGGTATGCGCTGCGATATATCACTGATTTGCTTTTGTTGGGACTCAAGTAGTTTGTTGATACTCGACAAGCTAGAGACGATCTCATCTTCTCTATTTGTTTTTACCACAGCATGTTCAACCTTAGTCACCTTTCCAAAGAGGTAAGTTCATCTCACTCTATCAGTTGGCCAATCTCTTGAGTTCATCAAAATATCTTCAAAAAGTTATCGGCCTCTACGGATGACTTAGTAAGCAATGCTCTATTAGAAGAAGCATTCAGTAACACACGAGAATCACAGTCCAATCCATTGTAGAATATGCTGATATATTGAGATTTAGATAGCCCATGTTGTGGACACTGACGAAGCATGTCCTTGAATCTATCCCAAGCTTCATGAAACTTCTCTCCACCATCGATAGCAAATTAGTTAATGTCTTGCTTCATCTTGAACACCTTCAAAGGTGGTATGTACCTTTCCAAGAACTTTAACTTCAATTATTCCCAAGTAGTGCATTCAGCTGCATTAATATATCGTACCAAACTCTCGCCTTTTCAGTAAGCGAGAATTTAAACAAAAGGATCATCCTAGCATCTTCATGTTCTCCTGCATTTTTTGAGTACTTGCATAGCCCAAGAACTTGTTTAGATGCTGCTGTGGATCCTCGAAAGTCCCTCCTGAAAAGGAGTTCCTTTCTATCATGCTAATAAGAGCGGGGTGAAGATCAAAATTCACATTAGCCCCCTTGCTCCTAGAAGCCCAAAGTGTCCAGCCCAGTTATTCTTGAAGACTTTACGGATGGCCAGATTGTCCGGATTCGCTGCCATGTTGACTGTCACTACTTCCAAATAACCTTCGGTTGCAGCTTCAATCTTTTGTGAATTTAGCACGTCAACTTCAACTCTAAGGTTAAGAGCTTCAGTTGGATCTTCTTTCTTGCTTTGAATCTTACTCTTCTTCTTCTTCTTGGTTGACAATCCTATCTCATGATTATAAGGCACTAATTTAACTTGCTTTGATCTTGTGTGCGTACACCTAAAAAGATTAAGAGTTAGAACACAAAACACGAATTAAAATAATCCTAACAAAACTAGAAATAATAAAAAGATATTTTATGTCGTCCCCGGCAACGGCGCCAGAAACTTGATTGGCGTTTTCTCAATACATAATTAATCCTCAAGTATGAAGGATATCAATCGTAGTTTCGAATGTGACCAAGTTATATATCGAACTCAAGGGATGAATAAATATCAATTTAATTATACTCTAGTAAACTAAGACTATGTTGAAAATTATAATGGTTGTGATTTTATAATTAAGTAACAAAAGTAATTAAAATATCAAGTAACAATAACAAGAAGAAGAGATAAGTGAGTTGTGATCAAGTAAGATAGTAGGTAGTTCTTTAGGTAATCCAGTTTCACTTATTAATTCATCTTCCATGTGACGGTGTCCAATTCTCCCTTGTAGTTTATGGACGCATCACTAAATCATGAATATTCACTCTATAGACACAAGTTAACTAAGCAATATTATAAAAAGAGAGAAAAAGAAAAAAAGAAGGGTACAAAGTAAAGGAGGATCATAGGGGACTGATAAAATCATTAAAAAAAGTCAAACAGATGGCTTTAAAAATGATCCAAACAAGCGGATCAATGTTGAAAATCTGGTGGATCATCAAACTAGTTGTTCGCTAATCCTTCATCATAACAAACGATGGACGGTACTTGTAGCAAAAATTAGGGCTGATCTAGGGTTTGAAGGTCCCTGCCATAATTGGGCTAAGACTTCGTGATCAGCAAGCGGGCTTAGATTGGCATGGAAGCCATTGGAAGAGGGGTGCCGTGCCGGAGTAAAAAAAACCCTTCTCTTATGAGAGCTACTTGCGCTGGAATCCTAGGTGGCTCGATGAAGAGGTCAGCGAACATCCTTTAAAGCATACACCAATGTACCGAGAGTTGCTGTAGAGTATAGGTCAAACATAACAACAGCAACAAAACATTATATGGTCTCCAACAGTTTCTATTGAAAAATGCAAGGAAATGGATGGCCCATGAGAGATTGTTAGTAATAACCATGTGAAAATAATGACAGTAAAGCATGATCGTGCCCCCAGGGCATAGCTCAAGTGGTAGAGGGGAGGGTGGAAAGGCCTTCCAGCTGAGCTTGGTTGCTGCAGGGTGGGGGTTCGAATCCTGCCTTTGACATGGATTTGGCCCCTTGCAAGCACAAGTTTAACAGTGAGCCCTCTCTATAAGCCACTTGAGGCACATCCTGCGATTTACCTCCTCCACCAATCCCCAGGGCAGGGGCCGTGGGGGCCCCTAATGGTGGGGTACACCATTTTTTTTTTTTTTTCAGTAAAGCATGATCGTTATTTGAAAAAGTATCCCATAAAAAATGGGAGGTGATAGGCGGGAGAACCCATGAAAAGAGGGAGTAGGTGGCAATAGGTGTGGGGGCCACACATCAAACTCCAACAGCAATATGGCAGACAAAGCATGCAAGATTTGTCAACCCATATCTTGCAGCTACCAAACAAAAAGATGTCGGGCCTGATGTCGGGGATGGGAACCCGCGCCGGAAACAGTAAATCGCTCCCAAGACAAGCTTGCCGGTAAGCTGCTGCCGAACGGTCGGCCAGCATGCTGTCGGAAAGAACCATGGAGCTTAACGCCGGTGAGCTGCTATAAGGGTATCCGGCGGGAGGGAAAATGCTGTCCATATGTGTGGTATATCGTGGATTCCAGCCAACAAAATGGGCGAAACCATTTCTGGTTGTAAAGTCGGCCCTAGAAATGCTGAGCAAGATAGCAAGAGCCGTGGTCAGCGGAGGGCCGGGTTGTCGGCGAGTGGGGCAGGAAAATGTAGACGTGACGGAGTAGCCCCATTACCTAAATTGCAGCAGGATGTCACTGCTTTGGAGGGAAGAGTCGCCGGAAATCCGCCATTAAAGCCACCAGAGCAGCTTCCAAAGAGCACCAAGAGACTTCCGGCGAAGAGAAGCAGCCGTCGGGTTTTGGTTGTGTTAACACCTTCTAGAATAGCAACGGAAACTTGCAGGTACAGCAAAACAAGCTGTTTTTTAGGGAAATCGATGGGGTGGAGTTCAACAGCATGAAGGAAAGCCGGCACCACCGATTCAAGCGATATACAAGGAAAAAATGGAAAGAACATCTTCTTAACCATGTGAGAGGAGCGTCGGATCTTCAAACCTAGCATGGGCAGATGAGTCGCAAGATACCATGACGCATGAATGACGACCATCATCGGAAGAAGTCGTGGGCAGGCGACAGGAGCAAGAGCTCCGGGCCTGGACGTCGACTGAAAGACAGACGAGATCCAGGTTGTGGGGCCGAAGAACCGCCGACCAAAAATACAGCAGAAGTCATAGCTTTCTCCACGGACACCATGAGCAGCTTCCAGCGACCCCCTTCTGCCATAGACTGCTGGTCGGAAAAACCAGACCGCTGCTGCGAATGGATTGACGAAAGAAGCAACTAGGGCACCAGGTCGCGTGGCGAGCAAGCTATATGCTGCCTCTTATTTGTAGTGAACGATGGATATCAGTGCGAGGAGGCTGAGGGATATGAATAACCAGCAAGATCTGGTGTTGAAAGTAAAAAAGGAAAAAAGAAAACCACACCGCCGGCAGTGAAGTCGCCGGAAAATTGGTAGGTGGTGAATAAACAAAACTAAAAGAAAAGAGCGGCGAAGGTTAAAATGCGAGGGGGTGGGTGGAGAGCCGGTGTTGCCGGACACCCGCCCCCACGCTGGAAAAATGCTTACCGGAAGTGTAGAGAGAAGGAAGAGAAAATAGGACTAGAGAGAGGATGTTTTTCACAAGTAAATATACATATGACACGTGTGAATATTCTCGGAGCAAGAGATATAATTCACCCCCTTTCTAGGTACTATCAATATCAATTATTTCCATGCACATATTACTCTGACCCGATGTGATCTCCCTTTATAGGTACTATGAAATTATATATTTTATCCTACTTATTAACCCGAATATGATTTAATTAACAAGTATTCATATAAAATAGTTCTAATAAGATTTCGGAATCCCTTCACTTAGAATTATAACATAAAACTCTGTTCAGCAGTGAACGCATTCAACCAATAACCAAGTTATGTATTCAGACTCTACACAACAATTATTGATGCACAAAACAACCGTGAGTATGGATTAAAAATGAACAATCTTATATAAAATAAACCACAAGTAGTGTTGTACGGAGTTTACACACGAAAGACAGATTAACTCATGAAACCTTCATAACCATAGAACTACCGAAGTGGCTCTAGCCCATGATTGATCTAAGAACAATTATGGTTAGTTGGACCGATCTTAGTTGAATCTCTAGCTGAACCTCTCTTGCAGCCCCTTCGGATGATCGATGATCGCTCTCCTCTCAACTCTACATCTTCAAGTTTATTCACATCGCTAACAAACCAATAATGGAGGCCGTAGGAATTAATTATCAATCTCCTCTCCCACTTAGTTATTTAACACCGAGGATTTTTAACATGCATATAATATTTAGAAATAAAATATACATTTTAGCATGCTTCTATCTCAATTAATTTAAAAAATTAAATCACATAGAACATGTCACATATATAACAATTAATTGTCAAATAAAAATAATTAAAATAATTATATATTATGAATTAATAGCATAATTAGTGGATCAATTAAATGGGCCCAAGAGCAACAAAAAAGCATAAAATGTGCAGTAGACCAAATAATTAATCAAGCCCATTGTCCATGGCCCATATACTCATCCCAAATCAAATAAAAGAATTCAGCCCAATAATTAAACTTGGCCCAACAAGGAAGGTTGACCCAAAAAGGAAATGAGCTCAAACCCATTAGCTAGCAATCATATGTTCATCAACCCTGCGCCTTGTAGCTACAATCAAATTCCCCACGGCAGTTGTCACACGAAGAATTCGGTGCCGCTGCTCTCGGTGGTGATGCTATCAGCTCACTGGATTCATGCCGCCAGCCGCTTGAAACGAGCCGCCAGCAGCCTGAGACGATCCGCCAGCCAGCGAGAAAAAAGCCCTTCGTGATGCTAACTCTCGATTCTAGCCATCAAAGTGTTCGCAGCGATGAACGTTCACCAGTGGTCCTCACTTTTTCCGGCGGCCATTCCATTAGCCTACGTGAGTCGTGCCACCCTGCCATCCAAAATCGCGCCTCCAGCGTCGCACGGCCATCCCACAGGCCCGCCATGGAGCTACCATGGATAAGCCAGAAGCATCAGTTGTAGCGACTACCAACGCCAGGCTTTCATTGCCGTCAAGAACCCGCAAACGATCACCACCGAGAGGCGCTTCCAGTCAATGCCATGCTACCACCGTTCATCAGTCGCACCTTACTGACTGACCAGATCGAAAAGCGCCTCATGACTTGACGAAAAATGCTACTGACTCAACTAGAATCTTCATGGACCCGCTCAGAAACTGCCTTGGCCTGATCGGAAGCCCTTCAGACCCGCCCCAGCGACCTGTGACTCGCAAGTAATCACCAGGGGACTCGCCCAGAAGCCACCTCTATCTCGACCGTCGCAGCCTTCGACACGCACGGAAACATCAAGGGACTCGCCAGCCACCCGCCGCTGTCACCTGAATGCCCGCCGCAAGGCCCGTCTGTCATTTTCGAAGACACCCAGAACCCACTGTCGATGTTTACAGCGGATTGCTACCAGTCGATACCGTTCTGTCATCGAACATCAGCAAACTCCTCGTCGAACAAGGCCCAGCCTCCAGTGCCTCTGTTGCTCGTCATGCAGCCTGGCCATCACCAGCCCATCGTGATGCCATCCAAAACATCAGATTATCACGCCACTGCAGCCATCGACGAGAATCACCAGGACGCAGCCGCATCACAATGTTGACGTCAGTCATCACTGCTGCCTCCTTTCATCGTCTTTCTTCATCCGTCGTTCATTGTCACCATCACGTTAAGCCATCAGGGCGAGTGAGTGTGCGATCCAGAGTGTATATTCACCATACATCCTTCCGTCGCTCAGCGTGCAACCCATCAAGCCCGTGTGTGTATGCGGTGATGTTGAGATATATTCATTAACAATGATCACTTAGGGCAGATAATTCATATAAGGTTTCAGGGATAATACATAATTATACAAACCCTAAAATCATGCTATCTATCATGCGATTATATCCCAATAAAATCAAATAATCATATAAGCCCTATCATACATGCTATCAATACGACAATTAACACACGTATGAATCAAACTCTACCCAACGTCTCACGTTTCACCAAGAAACAACGCTCTGATACCAATTATTGGCTATTGGATCATTTGGTTCAGCGTGATCCGTTAGGAAAAACAAGTAAACAATTACAGCGGAAGCAAAATAAAAGTTTACCTTTCTTCTGGGTTGATGTAGAGGATGAACAGAGTGAACCACCTCTCGATCTTCTGCTATATGTCCCAAGTCGAATCCTGATGTTGCGTGGGTAACAATCTGCAGGATTCTCTCAATCTGTTTCTCTCCTTTTCTCATGTCAAAAATGGCGTAGAGTCTTGGTTTCTAGAAGCTGAGATGACTTATATATTAGGTTATAGCAGAGACCAGGAGGAGAAATTGGATTGAGCCTCAATTGGATTTAATTAACCAAGCTTAGCCCAAAGCTTATAATTAAATCCAATAACAGTAATATAGTCCACTGAAATATTATTATTGCACTACCCATCCAATCCCAAAATTATGTTCTGGGCTCCTTCTTATTATGAGCCCGAAAATCTCCTCATGTTTAAGATATACAATATCAATTAATTTATTAAGTTACTGACAACTCAAATTAATTAATATCTCATCCGAGAGTAGTACCACTCAACCTTATTATCATATCGGAATTAATCCACTTGCAAGATTTACATGATAAGCCTTATGAGCTCCTCAAGGGGACATCATCAATCTATGTTGGACATGGATTCCTTCTACAATCAACAGCACACCATAGAGATAACACTACTTCCCAACTCACCGAGTTTATTGATTTAATACATGTAAATCTCACCCATTGATGAATCAAAGAAATACATACTGCCCTACGTGTCGAGTTTAATGTATAGGGATTAAGAGCACGAACATCCATAATAACTGAGATCAAGTTCTCCTATAAGTCAGTATAAGTTGAATGATCTCAAGCGGTCCTGCTCAATACACACAAGCTCACTAATGTGATTCTATAGCCAAGACAAGCTAATATCAAACCACACTATAACCATCCCAATAGAGAGCCCCCGTCTATCTCGGTTGTGAGCATCTGTTTATACTTTATAAGAAAACCGATAATATGATCTTCCACGTGTTGTCGCACAATATATTATCTACAGTATAAAGTAAGTGGACTATTGCATCGTGCATATAAATAAATTATAAGATGCAATCATTTGATCATATGATTCTCATTTCAAATAAATTGTTATAACATTGTTCATACTAAAAGCTAGACTTTTAGTATACAATCCAACAACCGGGACATCCATTAATCCTTTATCTAGCTACTCAAGAGCGTTCTGTGGGAGCTTTACTTTCACAAGAAAATGATGATGGTAAAGAAAGAGCTCTATACTACCTAAGTAGAACCATGACTCCAAACGAGTTGAAATATTCACCCATTGAGAAAATATGCTTATCTCTTATCTTCGTGATTCAAAAGTTGAAGCATTACTTTCAAGCTCATACAGTTCGGCTAGTTTTAAAAGCCAACCCACTAAAGTTCGTCATGTCAAAGCTAGTACTCTCTGATCGACTTGTAAGGTGGTATCTCCAACTCCAACAGTTTGAGATCGTGTACGTCCCTCAAAAGGCTGTAAAAGGATAAGTGTTGGCAGATTTTCTAGTTGATCACCCAGTGCTTGCTGAATGGGAACTATCTGATGAACTCTCAGATAAAGATAATTTCGCTATTGAGATAGCTTCTCCTTGGAAGATGTATTTCGATGGAGCGTCTCATAGAGAAGAAACTGGTGCAGGAGTCGTGTTTGTAACATCCAGTGGTGAAGTTTTACCCTTCTCATTTTCCTTAACAGAAAATTGCTCTAACAATGTGGCTGAGTATCAAGCACTCATACTTGTTTGGAAATGGCTTTCGATATATAGCAGCTACACCTTAGGGTGTATGGTGATTCACTATTGGTGATAAATCAACTCCTTGGGGTGTACAAAGTGAAAAAGCCTGAGTTACTCCCATACCACAACTATGCTTAGAAACTTATAGGTTATCTCGGTGATATTGACATTAAGCATCTGTCTAGAAGAGAGAATAAGCAAGCTGACACCCTCGCTAAGTTAGCATCAACTATAGCTATGCTAGAAATACAAATTCAAATACCGGTGTGTAGAAGTTGCGTTGTACCACCAATCTTTGAAGATGATGGTTATGAAGAAGTTGAGAATCATGTGGTGGAGGTTTTCAAAATTGAAGAAGAAGATTGGCGCCAACCACTCATGTATTATTTAAAATATGATAAGTTGTCTAACGATCCACGCCAAAGGGTTGATATTCGGCTTCGAGCGCCTCAATTCATTTATTTAAAAGGCACACTTTATAGAAGATCATTTGATGGAATCTTCTTGAGATGCTTGGGTAAGGAAGAAGTTGTTCAAGCAATGGAGGAGGCTTATCCTGGAATTTGCGGTGCTCATCAGTCTCGGCCGAAGCTGCATTTCAGAATCAAGAGAATGGGTTACTATTGGACCACAATGGTGAAAGACTGCATGGAATATGCACAAAGATGTCAAGCGTGCAAATTCCATGGGAATTTGATTCATCAACCACTGGAGCCTTTGCATCCAACAGTTGCTTCATGGCCTTTTAGTGCTTGGGGTTTAGATGTGGTAGGGCCTCTCACAAAGTCATATGGTGGTCATCTCTATATTCTTGCGGCAACTGATTACTTTTCAAAGTGGGCTGAAGCTGTGCCTCTAAGGGAAGTGAAAAAAGAGAATGTTCTTGATTTTATCCGGATCAACATCATTTATAGATACGATGTTCCTCGCTACATCATCACTGATAATGGAAAGCAATTCAGCAATAGTTGGATTGATAAGCTATGTGAGAAGTTTGATTTCAAGCAAAGGAAGTCTTCAATTGAATAACGCAGCTGCTAATGATCTTGCCGAAGCTTTCAAAAATACATTGTACAGTTTGCTGAAGAAAGTGGTGTCCAAATCAAAAAGAGATTGACATGAAAGAATCAATAAAGCTTTATGGGCATACCGCACCACTTACAGAACACCTACTCAGGTCACTCCGTATTCCTTGGTGTATGGTGTTGAAATTGTTGTGCCTCTTGAAAAACAAATTCCTTCTTTAAGGATGGTCATACAAGAAGGCCTTACCGAAGAAGAAAATGCAAAGTTGCGTCTTCAAGAGTTGGAAGCGTTAGATGAAAAGAGGTTGGAGGCACAACAAAGACTTGAATGTTACCAATCTCGCCTTTCTAGAACGTACCACAAGAAAATGAAAATACGTTCTTTTCAAGTTGGTCACTTGGTGCTTGCTGTGAGAAGACCTATAGTAGTCACTCATCGCGTTGGAAATAAGTTTCTACCTAAATGGGATGACCCTCATGTTGTAAAAGAAGCCTATACACATGGCGCCTACAAATTGATCTCTAAAGATGGCGTGAACATTTACCCCATAAATGGGAAGTTCTTGAAACGCTACTACGCATAAAACAAATACAAGTACAATGCTCCTTGGCGCACGAGCCTAAACTATATGTTACTTCTGGTCCACATGAGTATAAATTGTGTACGATGAACTCCTGGTCCGCATGAGTATAAACTGTGCACGACACCCACCAAAGGTAATTATATGTGGTTAAACTATTAATTCACCCCACTCAGATATTTTAAGTGGTTAAAACATTAGATATCCTACTTTGTCTAAAGTGGTTAAAGAATAGTCACTCCTGAGCGTATGAGTATAAATTGTGCACGGCACCCCTATTCAAAAACCAAATAATGTCCCTTTGAACTACGTAATGACTTGATCCTCTGTAAAGAGGTACGTAGGCAGCTTAGCATTTTGTTGAGTTCAGTCATGTTTTAGTTTATTCGCAACAAGTTTGTGAAGCAAGCAATAAATTGATTATATAAAGCAGTTAGTAAATATCAAACACAACGAAGCAAATTAAAGATCCAATGATGAATAAAGGAGAAATAAGGATAAGATGAACTTTATTGATAATTTCATTATAGTTCAAAACAAAAAAAGAAAAAGCATTGAGATTAAACGGTTTCAATAAAAACTAATGACAAATATTTATAATGGATAGGAGCAGCTTACAAAGCTTGTGTAACACTCTTTAATTCATCAGCAATGGAATCTTCTAGGATGGGTGTTTTCTTTAGTACAGTGATATCTCTGGAAGCAGTTTGACCTCCAAGCTTTGCACTTTGAATGAACACACAAAGGCGTTCAACTGTTTGAGATATTGCATCCTTCTCCTTCAGTAGGACCTTAATTTCATCTGCAATATGCTTCAATCTAGTTTCAGATTTGTGCAGTTGTTTGGTATCTACGGCCTCTTTACCTTTATAGTCGTGAGCACGTTTATTTGCATCAGTCAAACACTGTTCGACGTCTCTCTGGGTCATCCCATCATCAAGTTTTATCTTCATGGCATCATATGCATCGGCCTTAGTAAATAAGAAATTCAATGATTCTTCTAAGGTAGAGCCGTCAATTCCTTGAGTACTTTTGAATTCTTTTGCCATCTTAATCCCGTTAGTCCTCATAGAAGATAATGTGTTGATAGGGGTCCTCTTTAGTTTCTCTTGAAAATGTTTCCATACTGTCAAATTAGCCAGTTTTCTGGCATCCATTATCACTACATCAAAGTTAAAAGCTGTGATTTCCAGAGCCTGTACCATAGTAAATGCAGGGCGAGATTCGACTCCATCGGATGCACCTACTATCACCTTTCAGAGGGATGGGGCCTCTGACGGTATGATTATCTCATTAGCCTCGACTTTATCCGAATTGCCAACGATGTTAACTTCTTCTTCTACATCATGTTTTGGAGTAGTTAGAGTTACCACATGATCCACAAAATAAGTATCGTGGATTTGAGATAACCATTGATCGTATTTTGATGAGCAGAAGTTCTTGAAGTCTGAAGGAGCACATGGAAATGTTGCTGTAGATCGAGAATTACGTAAGATATATTGCTTCCAGTATGGAAGCCCTTGCTCTAATGTGGTTTCTCGAAGGTCCATTTTTATTCTCCCTGGAGTATCTTGGTAATAGCCAAATTGGCGGCTAAATCGATGGGGGCTATAAGGTTCAATAAGAAATCCTCCTTTCTGTCGCAGGGTAAGATAATTGGTACAAATAGCAATGAAGAAGCTCCAATCACTCCAAGAGGCTTTGTTATCGTCAACATACCACATTGGATCCTTTATCCTATAAATGTTGCAAGACAAATAGGCATCATTTTCGTGTTGAAGCTTTTTACGAGCATCAATTGGACTAAAGAACTTTGAGCCATTTTCGCCTGAATATGTCACCATGGAAGGTTTTGACAATCCATGAGGGGCCACATGATGGGTATTGAAATAATGAGCTAACCAAGTATAAACAAAGTGTACAGGCAATGTTGACTTCACTTCATAGGGTCTAAGCTCATTTGAAATTTTATTCAAACCTCTGTAGATGCTTGTCAAGACTGGAACAGCTAGTCCAACCAATTTTCCCGTAGCCATCAAACTCGCTACCTTAAAGGTTCTAGGACGTATCAAATTTATTTCATCGTTAGGGAACACGAAGGAGCAAAGCCAACAAGCTAAGTGAGCAGCCATATATGTTTTATCTTGCTGCGTAGCATCAATACCAAGTATTTTAAAGGTTATGTTTCTGTGGAAGTCCATTTCTTGAGATTTACCAATAATCCCCTTGGGATTATGTGTTTTCTTACAGTGGGTTCTCCTCTTACTCTCTACACGTGTAGGGGGTTTCTTATATATTGTAGTTCGACAAAACCAGATATCTACCCATCAAGTAAGTGAAATAGAATCACTACCATCAAGACTACGAAGCTTATGGTAAGCATGTAGCAAGTGTCGGCAACTAGATGGAATGGGTAAACCAATGGGGTCAGGCTCATTGAAGAGTTCGGGCTTGTCGGGCATAACTTCTTCATATAAATGACCAGCTAGGGGCAGTCTCATCCAGTTATACAGGTCTCATAGAGAGATTTACATTTCTCCAAAGGAGGTGAGTAAGGTGTTGGTATCAGGGCACCACGCTTCATAAAAAGCGTTGATGAGCTCACTGTTGAGAGTGGAAATTAGCATGTTTGAGTGTCCAATTTAACACCTTATTGATAAAAATTGTTATTATATATTAGCACAAGGGTATTATATTCATTATATTTGATAAAAAGGTGCACTCGAAGTGTTTTATGGTGTTTTAGGTTGAAAAAGGATCAAAAGTGCAAAGTTGGAGAAAAGGTGCAACTGGTGCAATGAATGCAGAAAAATGCACGTCCAATTTGTGCAATTTTTCTGTATTTTTGTGTAGATCAAAACTAGTTTTTGATACATGGTTGGAAAGCCACTGAAAAGAGGATCGTTGTAGCGTAAAGAACACCTCAATCGAGTTCCAAACAAGGAAGTTATGAGCAACAAGGAAGTTATGTGCCGAACAGAACATAAATTTTATTTTGTATGGCTTGTTACACATTCAAATCTTAGAGTTTCTGTGAGTTCTTTATATGTATAGAAATCTAAGGAAGAGAGGATCGCGTGAGTACAAGAATCACTCAAGTCAGAGATGGGACGAGGAAGTTATGCTTAAAATCGTGAAGTCGCGCAGCTGCCAACAAGAATTTCCGAGAATTTCCAAAAATTTGCGAAAATTACCTAATTTATCTCCTTATAACATAATCCTCCATGATTCACCCATATATATTTCTTCCCTTATTTAATTTTCTTCTCACACCTATATATATTGCACATCATTATTCATAAATTGGGAGATTAGAATAGAGATTGGATTAGAGAAAGACCACAACACAATACCACACCCCACAAGGAGGGATTACCCCCCAACCATCATCCACATTCTTTCCTCCATCCATCCATCACTTTGAAGATTCGTATGTGGAATCAAGAGGAGAACAAAGAGAAGGATTCAAGACGGAGAAGGATGTGACGACGCCCACATCTAAGGTTTTATTGATTTTCTAATTTATGTTGTATTTTCTGGACATCCGGGTAAGATCTATCCAACACCCATGATTGTTCTTCGTAACAACATGGGCTAGAGCCTTTTTGGTAGAACTAGGGTTGTAAAGGTTTTTACCAATTAATTAAACTTTCGTGTGTAAACTCCGTACAACACTACTTGTGGATTTATTTTATATATGATTGTGCCTTTTTAATTCATACTCATGGTCATTTTGTGCATCATTAACTGTTATGTAGAGTCTGAATAAATATCTTGGTTATTGATTGAGTGCGTTCACTGCTGAGCAGGATTACATGTTATGATTCTAAGTGAGGGGACTCTGAAGCTTCATTAGAACTATCATATATGAATACTTATTAATTGAATTGAATTTAGATTATTAAGTAGTATAAAGAGGATAATTTTATAGTACCTATAAAGGGAGATCATATCGGGTTAGAGTACCAATTGGCCAGGGAAATAATTGATACTGATAGTACCTAGAAAGGGGGGGTGGAATTATATCTCTTGCTCTGAGGTTATTACACGTGTTACATGCATGTTTACTTATGTCTATAGAGTAGATATGCATGGTTTAATGATGCATCCATATTCCACATGGAGAGTCGAACATCAACACACGAAAGAGAAATTAATGAGTGAAACTGGAATATCCTAGAGCTACATATTCTCCTACTTGATCCACTTTCGTATTCTTCGAGTGATCTTTAATTTTAATTTTTATTTAATATTTCTGTTAGTAGATTAATAATTCAAACCTCCAACTTATTTGCCAACTTGTCTTAATTAATTTAGTAAATAATTAAATTGATAATACGTCGTCCCTTGGGTTCGATATTCACTTGGTCGCTTGCTAAGCTGCAATTGATATCCTTAATACTTGGGGATTAATTTTGCGTGCAAAGAAAACGCGCATCACTCACGATTGCAGTCATACATGAATAGAGAGGCGAAGATTGGGTCATAAATTTTTATCTTTTCAAGATTAGAGCAATATCTACTCAAGATAGCTTCGATCAATTCCCAGTAGCCAGGAATATAATGGAATTCCCCAAGAAAATTCACTGAGTCTCCCCATGCCGCATTACCATTGATTATTTGGCGCCCTAACGTGGGCAAAGGGTCAGTATTGAGCTTCTCCATGGTATTGAGCTTCTCCATGGTATGGTTAGCCGATCTCAAAACTACAACTTCAATTTCGTCCAATTTCCGGTCTCTAGTCTAAACACTTAGACTAAATTCGTTATTTGTGCGAGGAAGTTTCTTTATAAGTTCACCCAAGAGGGGTCTTTCAATTGGAAGATAGGTTACTATGCCTGAAGGTGGGTCCTTGCTATCACTGATCATCAATTGATGCTCATTGGAATCTGTTACGACACTTGTAAACATAATGATCTTGAAGTTGAATTAACTGTAAGAAAATACATGGGAAAATATCAGAAGAGTTCAGATTATTTTATAATTATGGATTTAATTGATTAAAAGACTCAAACACAAGTTTATGGGATCAATTAATTATTAAATCTAAAATTATAAATTAAGCCCATAAGGGGAGAAGGCCAAAATATTAAAGTGAGCCATTAAAATAATTCATTGGGGTTTAATTTATTTAAAGCCAAAAATAAAAACGTAAAGAAGGTATGAATTGAAATTTAATGGCCCAAAACTTATGGTTTATAAATGGCTCAATGATGAGGATGGGAAGCCCATTAATAAAAAAAAAAAAAAATGGGCCCAAAGGTGAAGTAGAAGGGAGCAGCAGATAGAAGGAAGATATGGAAAGTCAAAATTAGGTGGGTTTGGTCAAAATTGGAGGAAAGCAATTCTCCTCTCACAAGAAACGAGAATTCTTCTTTCCAAAATTAGAACTCATATCACTGCACACTTCGGCAATCACGCTGCTTTGGCAACGCACTCAGCCGCTGGAAACTTGCCGCTGGTGCCCGATCGGAGGGTTCAAGGCTCGCTGCTGCCCCTCGCTTAAAAAAAAATCGTCGCAAAACGTAGTCAGATTCGCTGCCGGAGCTCGATCGCTGCTCGCTGTCAAGGTTCGTTGTCGCACGCTGCTGCCGGAGCTCGATCGACGTGTCTCTGCCAGAGGCACGAACTCGAGGACACCAAATCGAGCATCGACCACCACCTCGCCGGCCAGATCTCCCATCGGTCACGCACCCCGCTAGCACCTGCAGCCATAGACCTTTTCAAAAACGCCGGAGCCGTTTGTTGCCGCCCAGTCAGAACGGACGGCCGCCACCGCCCCATGCCAGCGCGCAACAAAATCGCGAACCTAGCCCACAGCCGCCGATCCCCAATGTTGCCGCACCGTCGCGCGCGGCTGTCGTCCGACAACCCTACCACCGCGATCATTTAGCACCTGTCGACGCCACCGGAATGCCCCACCACGATGCGGTCTCCACAGCACACAATCAAGCCGAGCCGGTCAGATCTGCCGCCGGAAGCATCATACGCTCGGAACCCATCATCACCCGTTTCGACTCATCAGCCGCCGGTTTCTCGATCGCAGTGCTATTGCGCGCGTTGCTACCGGAAAATTGCGAACTCTCGCGCCTGCTTCGCGTTCCACTAGCAGGTCGGTCACTGTTGGAAAATTGCGACCACGCAAGGCCAGTCGAGCTTGCCGCCATCAGCGACCACGCGCTCGCGCCTGACAACCGTCGATCTCTTGAGCGAGAACCGTGCACTGCTGCTGCCGGAAGCATACACTAACGCAAGCTCATTACCCCAAAATCAAGCCACACTACAACGTTCCAGTAATCCCCGACAGACGCGGATCTCTCGGTCGAGAATCGCGCGCTGCCGCCGCAGCTGGAAGACATCACACCAGCTAGATTTGCTTCTGACTATCACTTACTGCCCCTCTTCGCAAACACGAGCACAAACAGCAAGTAAACATGAACTCTTGCGGAACCATCGACCACCACAATCGAACACCATGTTGTCGCTAAAAACCACGCATCACACTGCACCACACACAACTGTTGTCGAGGGACAACTCATGGGACAACCTTTAATTCCATTAAAAGACGAATCGAGGGACAACTTTCAATTCCATTAAAGGAAGCAATCGTTAAGGGACAACAATGGATAGGGGATCGCAAATATGCAGAAGAAATCATACAGCTGAAAGAAAAAAAAAAAGAAAAAAGAGAGCAAATTAAAGAAGAGTAAATTGAGAGCTTACACTTGTGAATTGAATTCCTTGGATGGTGTGTTTTGTTGGCGTACTTTATGTTGACAACCTCTTGAAGCAAAGCTGAAAGAAAAAATTATTAGGAACACTTCATGCTACACTTTAGAAAGGAAAAAATTCGACCTGGAGAAGGAAGAACCAATAATTGAAGTGAATGTCCTATTTATTGGATAACTTTGATGAAAAAATTGAGTTCATGGACTATCATTATTGGGTTTTTGAATAAATATTGAAATTACTTGTAAATGTTGCAATCTCTACAAATTTTTCAGGAGATTCTTTACTTCAAATAAGTTTGATAGTTTTGAGTAAGATTTACCAAGTCTTAGTGGGCAAGAAACAAATTTTCTTCTTATTTATATATTTGGAGGATAAGAAATAAATTAGTTCCATATTTTCTTATCTTGGTGAACAAGAAACACAAATGTGTCATATTTATGGTCTATTGGGATGAAGAAAGCATGAAAAGATAATTGGGCATCAAAAGAGTGAAGAATTGGGGCCAAATAAATTCTATAATTATTTCTCAAGCCCCAGTGCTTTATAAATTCAAAGCTTCAAAAGAAAAAATTGCAATAAAAGGGAAATTTTGCGATTCATTCACATTCATTCACATCAAGACACACTATCCGTGAACAAATCGCAAGAGGGTATTTGTAAGCAAATAAAATTAACTGTCCAATTAGATGGTGACGCATGGATTTTATTGGTTAAATGTCAATTTTAATTTATTATATTTTATTTTGGGATTTTAATAAATTAATTCCTAAAATAAATTAATAAATGATTGATAATTAATTTAAAACCCAACAAATTAAGAGGGATTTAAATTAAGTAAAGTTTGACTCCCAAGTCAAATAAAGCCTGGAAGGTTCCAAATCAGGTCAAATCAAGCAATGACCAATCAAACTGTGTTATATATGGAAAGGCTCAAGCCTGCAAAATCAAGTCAAATCTGTCATTGACCAATCAGCTTGAGAGTTATTTATGGGGCATCCTCTGCTTTCACCTATATAAGGAGCCCTTCTTCATTCATTCCAGGGACACATTCAAAAGCTCGAAGACGCTAATGCTCTGAAGAGATTGAAACACGAGCAACGCTTCTCAAGATCTTCAAGAATCTTCAAATCAAGAATGGCAAATGATTCAGGATTAAGGTGTGGAGCCCCCCAAATCAAGCATTCTTTATACACTAAGTTCTTCGGTGTTCTTCACGCTAAGAACAACATACGACCCGGGATTAAGATGCTAAGCCCTCTAGATCGAGTGTTCTTCGGATCAAGTATGTTTAATCCAAATAAAGGCTCGACGCCTCTGGATTAACGTTATAAAATCCAAAATCTAAGTTCGGGCAAGCTTCAACTGATGATCCGACTCAACACACACAGTCAGCGCGATCAGCGTTAGACAACCAGTCAAAGTCAAATGCCAAATTGGTTCGAGAGAAGAATAAGAGGATAGATAGAGATTGTTTCCTAAATTATCAAGTTTAATCTTTTGGATTATTATTGTAATTCTCTTGTATTTATTTTATCATAAATATAATAATTTGTTTTTACAACATGATTCTCTTTGATTTACAGCCTAATGTGCCGTAATAAGAGCATGATAGGTTGCGTATTTTATTATGAATATTATATGCATGTAAAAACTCTCGGTGTTAAATTACTAAGTGAGAGAGGGAATTGATTAATAATTCCCGCGGCCTCCATTATTGGTTTATTAGCAATGTGAATAAACTTGTGCATCGGCATTAGAACCTTCCTCCCCATCGGATGAGTTTATTCATGGATTGCTGGAACAGACTTCATTAAATAATTATGTTTGTAATGTGATGCACATGAACTTGCGCATTTGCATAGACCTTCCTCTCTAACGAATGAGTTTATATGCGGTTTACTGGTACAAACTTATAATTGATGATTGTAGGAAGTTATCCGAGCGCGTGTGTACTTCTCCAACTGTAAGGCACATAAGCTTACGCAATGGACTTGTGATCAAATAATGGTGTACACTTAGGTGTAAATAATTAGTATCCTCCCCAACGGAGTCACTGTTATTATTTCCATGGCTAAAGAGGAACCGACTATTAATTATTTTGTCATGAAGTTAGGTTGATGAATGAAATTAATGGGTAAAACCTTCTCTTGTAAATGTTTGGGTTTGTATACATCCACACTAACGTGAAATGCAGACTCACGGTGCTTGAGATTTCAGGGAATTTTAATTTTATATTATTTTGAGGGAATCAATATAAAAGGATAAATTCGAAGATTTGATCGGTGTATTTTTAAATGATTCACTGAATTTTCAAAATATTTTTATCTCGCTTATTGTTTACTAAAAGAAACATATTTACAGGTTCAAAATTAGATGATTAGAAAAAATCTTGGTTTCGAATTTTACTGCTTAGGAAAACGTATGTGTTCTCACTAAGGATGTTATGTGATGCCTATTAATCAAAGTCTCTTCTGAAGAAGTGAGAGGTTCATAGAAATATGATGATTTTATGTGACTCTCCAGATACTTGAGTAAGTTAGAAATGCAAGACGTCATGAATAAGTTGATGAATGAAATTGGAATGCTTTGAGTAGAAATTGAAGGGGAAACCTAGATCAATTTATTCTCCATAATTTACCTTGATCATGTTTTGATCAAATTCTACCTGAAATACGAGAGGTTATATATATTGGATATTCTACCTGACTTATAAGAGAACTTGATCCCAGTTATTATGGATATTCGTGCTCTTAATCCATATACAATAATCTCGACATGTAGGGCAGTATGTATTTCTTTGATTAATCAATGAGTGAGAATTAAATATAATTAAATCAACAAACTCGGTGAGTTGGGAAGTAGTGCTGTCTCTATGGTGTGCTGTTGATTGTAGAAGGAATTCATGTCCGTAATAGGTTGATGATGTCCCTTGAGGAGCTCATAAGGATTATCATGTAAACCCTGTAGGTTGATTTATTCCGGCATGATAATGAGGTTGAGTGGTACTACTCTCGGATGAGATATTAATTAATGGAGTTGTTAGTAACTTAATTAATTAATGGACATTATATATCTTAAACATGGGGAGACTGTCGGGCTCATAATAAGAAGGAGCCCATAACTTAATTATGGGATTAGAACGGTAGTGCAATAATAATATTTTAGTGGTATATATTATTATTATTGGATTTAAGTATAAGCTTTGGGCTTAGCTTGGATACTTAATCCCAATGGAGGCCCAACTCTAATTTCTCCTCCTGGTCCCTGTTGTAGCCCATATATAAGTCATCTCAGCCGTTTGGAAATCCTAATCAATGAGATTAATCACGCCTAACACTGTGAGGAGTGTGAGGGAATAGCAGATTGAGAAGATCTCGAGGATCGTCGCCCACACGACGTCGAGATTGGACTTAGGAATACAACAGAAGACTGGAAGGTTATTTGCTGCTGCTGTCCGCCACCTTCTATGATTTTTATAAAATTTTACAGAGTTCAGAATAGGATATGTTAAATACTGACGGAAAACCACGGAAGAGATGGTCATTTTGGCGCATAGATCACTTAGTTCCGACATCGGATGAGAGACTTATGCCCAAAACGGTGAGGCTATGCAGGCTGCCAGCGAGAATTCAACCTCTACATCAACCCTGGTGAAAGGTAATACGTTTCTTTGGTTTCTTGCTTCCTCTACATGTTAGAAACATATGGAACCCTAACTGTTCAGGTTAACCAAACGATTGAACGCCAACAGTATATGGTGGGAAACTTCTGACGAAACATGTGGTGAAGGAAAGCCAATTTCATCAAGATGTGAACAAGGTTAATATCTCATTTACTAGTTGTTGAAGCATGATTAGGGATGACATCTACTGACACATTGTGTGTAGATACCGGGATCACTAAAAGCCTGCAATTAAGTGATGATGAGATTATTATATACATGGGTAAAACTACAAGAGTAGTGGCTGTTGCAGTGGGAGTTGTTTTGTCTTATGATAGGAATAAACGTTTGATTATGAGAAATTATCATTACGTACATTTTCATAAAAAGAATTTGATTTCAGTTTCTATGCATTTATGAATGGATACTCTATTTCTTGATTTTGGAACCTCATTCCTTGAATACTTTGACCCATGGCATAGTTTGCCTCTTCTAGTTCCTCTTGGCTAGCTCCTTCATAACCAACATCCTGCTACATAATTGGTACTCGCTGAGCTATGCCAGTAATCTGCTTTTGTTGAGACTCAAGTAGCTTGTTGATATTAACCAAATTAGAGACGATCTCATCTTCTCTACTCAACTTAACCATCGTGTGCTCAACCTACGCTACTTTTCCAAGAACATAAGTGCCTTTCACTCTATCAGTTGGCCAATCTCTTGAATTCATCGAAATATCCTCAAAGAGCTTTTCGGCCTCAATGGATGACTTTGTAAGTAGTGCTCCATTCGAAGAAGCATCAAGTAACACTCGAGAATCACAATCCAATCCATTATAGAAAATATTGATATACTGAGCTTTTGACAATCCATGCTGTGGACACTTTCTAAGCATGTCTTTGAATCTGTCCCATGCTTTATGAAATTTCTCATTACCACTGATAGCAAATTGATTGATTTCTTGTTTCATCTTAAACACCTTCGAAGGTGGCATGTATCTCTCCAAGAACTTCAATTTCAATTGCTCTCAGGTAGTGCATTCAGCAACATTAAGAGTATCATACCAATCTCTCGCCCTTTCAGTAAGCGAGAATTTAAACAAAATAATCCTCCTCGTATCCTCATGATTCCCTGCGATTTTTTATGTGCTTGCATATCCCAGGAATTTATTCAGATGCTGTTGAGGATCCTCAAAGGTTCCCCTAGAGAAGGGACTCCTTTCTATCATGCTGATCCGAGCAGGGTGAAGATCAAAATCCGCATCGGACCCTCTTGCTCCTAACAGCCCCACATTCACTCCTCCATTGTTCTTAAAGACTTCACGGATGGCCAGATTATCCGAATTCGTCGCCATGTTGACTGCTTCTGCTTTCGACTTGTCTCCGGTTGCAGCTTCAATCGCTTGCGAGTCTAGCTCATCAACTTCAACTCCTAAATTAAGAGCTTCAGTTGGTTCTTCATTATTCTTCTTGTTCTTCTTTTTTTCTCGACTATGCACCCATCTCTGGATTAAAAGGTGCTAACTCTCCAGCCTTTGATCTAGTGTGAATACACCTAAGAAAAATAAGCATTAGAAAATAAAGACAAGAATTAAATAGTCTCAATTAAACTAGAAATATTAAACTAATAATTAATGTCATTCACGACAACAGCGCTAAGAACTTGATGAGCATTTTCTCAACACACAATATTAATCCCCAAGTGTGAAGGATGCTAGTGTAGCTTTGATAAGCAACCAAGTGATTATCGAACCCAAATGACGTATTATTCTCAATTTAATTATAATCTAACTTATTAAGACTAAAACGACAATATAATTGTAATGAATTAAGTAACTAATAAACAAATAATTAAAATAACAATTAAATAAACAACAAGTAGAAATTAAACGAAAGTGAATAAGTGAGAAGTTAGGTAGTCCTTTGGGCCATCCAATTTTACTTATTAATTTTCCTTCAATGTATCAATGTCTGACTCTGCATTGTGGAGTATGGACGCATCACTAAACCATATAAATCTACTATATAGACACAAGTAACTAAGCGTATGACACATGTGTATATCCTTGGAGCAAGAGATATAACTCACCCACCCCCCTTTCTAGGTACTATCTGTATCAATTATTTCCCGTGCACTAAGTACTCTAACCTGATATGATCTCCCTTTATAGGTACTATGAAGTTATTATCTTTGTCCTACTTATTAACCCGAATAAGATTCAATTAACAAGTATTTATATAAGATAGTTCTAATGACACTTCAGAGTCCCCTCACTTAAAATCATAACATATAATCTTGCTCAGCAGTGAACGCACTCAATCAATAATCAAGATATGTATTCAAACTCTACATAACAACTAATGATGCATAAAACAAATCTGAGTATGAAATAAAAAGGCATAGTCTCATATAAAATAAACATGAAGTAGTGTTGTACGGAGTAAATACACGGAAGTTCAATTAACTCATAAAACCTTCATAAACCATAGAACTACAAAGGCGGTTCTATCCCATGATTGATCGAAGAACAATCATGGTGGTTGGATATATCTTAGCCATAAAAATGAAAATTACAAGATAAATTAAGAAGCGAAGTAAACCTTAGATGCGGGCGCCGTCGCTTCTCTCTCCATCTTGAATCTTCACTTTATTCTCACTTGATTCGATAAACGAATCTTTCTCCACAACTACGTGGATGATGGTAGGGTTTTGGATGTTTTATAGAATGAAGGTGGTGAATCGTCCTCTTTTTGCTGCGTATGTTCTTCCTCTTATACTTGTAAGCTCTCCTTATGGACCTTGGATGGGCTTTTTGATCGAAAACACGTACTGTGATACGGATCTGGAGGCTTCCCACACATTGGTTCGACCAAAGCACTTGGTCGAACCAGCCTGTAACGCACTGTGATAAGTCATATTTTAGCACAATTACTTGGTTGAAATTCATGTTTATTTGATTGACTTATGTGCTAATTTGGGTGCTAAATTGACTTATCTTGTCTTTGGTAAATTAGAGCTTTAATGTTATAAATTGATATGGAAACAGGCTGTTTTGTGGAAGAAATCAACGTTGCTGCTAGATGAGCTAACACTGAACCCTTCAGTATCAGTGGAAACGAACGAAAATCCAGAATAAATAAGGAAAGTGGCAGCCGAAAATCTTCTCACACGTTTCCTCACATTCCAAAATCATCCCAAATCAGGCCCATATTTTGTGGAAGGCACGGTAAAAAAAAGAAGAGATCCTGGAGATATTTTTTGAAGAACAAATAAGAAAAGAGATCGAGCAGAAAAGGAAGAGATATTATTTATTCTTGGAGGCTGCTACACACACAGAATACACGATACTTCTGGACAGAATTGGCGTGAAGAAGCAACAATCTTCTCCTTCTTCAAAATAGATAGGTGTGAAGATTGAAGTTCATCGGACATCATCAATTTTTATATTTTAATTTTGTTTTTGCTAGAATATGCGGGGGGCTAATCCACTTTTCTAGTTTAGGATTTCGTGAACCTCCCGTTGAATGTTAGATTAATTATTAAGGGTTTTTCATTGAATCTTTTGTGCAAATTTATTCTATTACATGCTTTGATGTTCTTTATAGCACTTTAATAATTAATTTAACCTGATCAACTAGATTAATTGTCAAATTGCTTAATGCTATTTCATGATCTTCAATCCGTAATTATTGTAGGAATTGGATTAAATAGCAAACAAAGATAATTCCCTCTAGGTGTAATAGGATCTAGGTTGTATGATTCCTAGCCGGATTTCGTATCCTAGTAATTCTATGTTTCGAGTCTTAATGCATTTTTGAGTTTGAATCCATAGGGTCACTCGTAAATAGTTCAATTTAGTGGTCGTACCCTAGTTGATAAATGTAAGAACATTCGAGTTGATAGGTCATATGGTCGATCTAGGGATTTGAGTTTGCACACTATGCTAGATGTTTAATTCGAATAATTAATTAATTTAGTAAACGGGAGGGTATCATCATCCTAAACTAGGTTTTTCTCACTTGGTTAATTTAATAATTAATTTTTGTCTACATGGTTATTAAAAGAATTAAGTTGATTTATTGTTATTGTTAATTTCAATTGTCACCAATTCAAAACCCCCCCTTATTTATTTTATATATTTGCAACACTTAAATTTAATTAAAATTTCATTATACTTTCTTGGGTTCGACCCGTACTCGTTACTATACTAAGTATTGCAGTGAATCAAAAATAAATTGTATTTTGGTAGGCCGGCAATAGCTTATCACACTGGCAGGTGTCTGGTTCGACCCGAACAACCGGTCAATCCAGAAGCTTCATGGTCGAATCATTTCTGCAAATTCTCAGACTTTTGGTTCGACCATGAAGCCTGGTCGAACCACATCTTTGTGATCGAACCGTGCTATAACTAATCTTCAGGTGCTTGGTTCGACTAAGAGTGCTGGTCAAACCACCTCTCTTTTGGTCGAATCGTGTGTCTATCTTCTCTACTTTTTGGTTTCAAGCACTTCTATCCAGTTTTCCTTTGAAAATCTCCTAAAACAGCCTCAAACATACCTGATTCGTGACTTTCCACTACATATCTCGATTTATCTTAACTTAAGATCAAATCACACATCATTATCACAAGAATCAGAGCTCAAATTACGTGAATTTACACTCTCATCAATACCTCACTTAAATATTGACGGATCAACATTATCACGTGGACTAGCAGTAACCAATAAACCTCTATAGAAAGAGAGAAATTAATTCACAACCACATCACGAGAAGTGGTGTAACCAGAATCAGTACGAATGGAGGTGAAAATGTTATAGCTCCCGTGAGACATAATCATCATTTGGAAGAATATGGTGGCTTTATCCTAATTCTTCAAATACTCACCACGTTCCAACTGAGTAAAAAAATAAGTGTTCGACATTAGTGATAAATTCTTACTGCTTTGAGGCCTCTCGGACTCTAGTCCATCTCTCAGTATTACCAGATTGCCTCAATGACTCTCAAGTTGAAGTCTAGCAACCTCATCACAAGCACGCTTAGCTTGTTCAGAAATTTTGCCAAAATACCTCCTACCAAGCACAGGCAACTTAGGTGAGGAGTTTTAGCCTTCAACATACACTGGACTGAAGAGTACACGCCACCTGATTACTCAACACCTCTTGCACAACTCCAAGAAAATCATCACAAGTTCTCCACATGTTCAAGTACCTAAACGGACGTCCTCTTCCCTCGACACAAGGGAAGACAGATGCTAGAATAGGGCAATGATCCGATGTGGTACCCCAAAAATTCCATCTCTATAACCCCAGTATCCACTACTCATATGCCATTAACAAGCACCCTGTCAATATTGTTGCAGTACGTGCCATTATTCTAGGTGAAGTAAAGACCATTAAACCTAGCATCATCTAACCTCAACTTCACACAGCACTCCTCGAAATCCAACCTAGTCGAATTCATGTTCGAACGAACTACTACATTACGCTCTTCAGGCCAGCTGACATAGTTGGAATCCCCAAGAAAAAGCCAAGGAGAGTCAACGCTAAGACCAAACGTGATGAGCTGCTCCCACAACTGACGACGATCAACCATACCATTACGTGCTTAAATAACACATACTACGAGAAACCATACAACAAACCATACTAGAAATACATTGTTCATGGAACACACCTAATGAAAAAGAAACATGTAGAGGATCCCACGCAACAATAATACGCCCCACAATATCAGGAAAATTATGTACAACGTTTCAACTTGGCATATTTCTACCCGTAATATCCACTACATTATCAATAGAAAATCTAATTTCAACCATTACAACAACACACACTCCCTTACTCTGCACTAACCTGCAAACTGCACGTTGAGCAGGAGCACCAACCAATCCTCGCATGTTCCATGCAAGGATCTTCATCTACGAGATTTATCTGGAGGATTTACCCCAGAGTGATGTTTCTTCCCCACATGAGTATTGGGTTCACAAAAAATAATGCTAATATTTTGTCGATCACTACCTCCCTTATGGGGGTGTCATGGGGATGGTGAACGATCACTCTCATTCAAAACCTCTTCCTCCGCAAACTCCTCTTCTATTAGAGGACACCCTCCTCTGGATCCTTATTTTCTACGTTATCCATTAGAGCTTTGCTTTCCTACCTATCGAGATTTAACTAGATCAACATTGCGATTATTCACATACTTAGAATAATCAATAGGCTCCTTCAGCTGATCAACGTTATATTCTAATTTCTGTTCTTGATCAATATCTTGATTATTCACATACTTAGAATAATCAATAGGCTCCTTCGACTATTTAGGAGGGGCCTATCTACTCAAAGGTTTTCCACCCGCCACCTGATTTCCATAGCCAGACTTCGGAGATGGGCCGCCGCCCGCCTTATTAGGTATAGCCCTATGCGAGTCATCGCCGTTGCTATCAACATGCACATTGTCATTATTGTGTGATCAGGGCACCCTCGATTGGTCATTATCATCGTGCTAGATCATGTTCAACAGATCGCTGCCAAGGAGAGCCCCACCGATCTCTTTGTCCACCGCACAAGTGTCAACATCACTTGTCTCCATCTCGTGCATGTTTGCACGAATCAACTTATCCACCGCCACATTGTGTTTGAACAAGGGGTTGTCAGTCATGATCAATGCCTTCTCTGAATCCTCGATCTCACGTGCATCCTCCTATCACCCGAGTATCCTTCGTCACTTTTGGTGCCGTCGGATTCTTTATTTTCTTCCCCATAGGATCAAAATTCCTATGATAAAATCATAAGACAATGACTAACCCTAGCCACCCACAAGGAGCAGCGACGCTGCCGTCGTACTCCCACGCCAGAGAAGGTCCGGCGAGAATATGACTAAGAACCAATTTTCCAAAGAACGTGAATAGGGGAAGTAGGATTCTCCAAAATTAGGATTTCAAAATTCCAGTGCGTCTCAAAAATTTCTGTACCAGAAACCTCAAATTGCGAACTCCCAGCTGATGTCTTAAACAGAGGCGCTAGGTCACTCCGTTAGCTTACTCTACTGCCCTCTGCATGATCACATCCAATCATACGAGATTCATATCGCTTCCCCCCAATCCCACAATCCAACAATCCCACAACCACCTTCCACGTGAATGATTAATTCTAGGGTTTTTGCAATGTTCACACTCATTGAAGGCACGTCCCCATTAAACACCTCATCCTTGGTTGCCTTTCTTCTCATAACGAGACCAAGTGCCAAATAAGGTTGCCCCAATCTAGTATCCTTCCAGCCCTTCCAATTACCCATAGTCAATCATCTCAATCCAAACCCCTAACAAATTAAAATCAAGAGAATCCACCCTATCCGATGAGGCATACCCATGATGAATGATGGTTGAACCACAAACCTCACCGACAGGTCAAGCTAAATTTAACACATAAAAATGCATGCATGCACTAGATATCGCAAAGAAAATAATTTTTATTCCCTTCTAGATACTAACACTACTAAGATGTTCCCTTAAAAGAACTTATGCATCAACAAGCATTCCCATTAGATACTACAATAATTGGGCCTAGAAATAATTCATTACATAATTATCTCACAAGATCATGCATAAGATAAAATAGTTATCAAATATAGAAATCTATTTTTTATTGATCGGACAAAGTTAGTTGGTAGTATAGTTAGTAGTTAGTTCACTAAACACTCATACACCCTTTTTCTCCAAGCCTTCTTATAACTCCCCTCCTATTCGTTCCCAAGTCTTACTAGTTTACATGCTATCTTGCACAAGCTGTGCGTCTACAATTGGTTGCCTACCTCTAACATCACTAGAGTTACTACTAAGCATGTCGTGCTGATTTATAAGATAGGGAAGAACTTGCCTTTTAACCTTGGTGAAGTTATTTATAAGAACTTGATCAGTTATGGTGAAAACATTTCCAAGGTTGGAAAGTTACCATACCCTACCCTGATCCATCTCTTGGTATTGAATCAAGGTGCTAAAAAGGGTAAGGGTGATTTACTGTCTCTGATTGCTCTGGTGTTAGGTGTTGCTAAACCTCTTCTTGAAGGTAACCGCATTGTTGATCTACACTATGTGAACCCCGCTCCTGCTTCTGCTCCTGAACCTGGAACTGAAAATGTTACTCCTGATGGTGATAAAACCAGTGTACGCACTGATGCTCCTGCTCAATCTGGAGAGGTAGTTTCTATTACTTTTCATCGTAGGTACATTGAAGAACTATAAACCTCGTGAAGAACTATAACTAATTCGTTACGACGTGCACGTTCCGGCACGCTCCCCTTTCTACCTCCTTTCTTCCTCTTCTCTCTCTTTTTTTCCTATCTCTCTATTTTTTTAATCGCGAACTCAGTCGCTGAACTTCCATTTCAATTCCCAAATAGGGATGTATGTGTATATATAGGTGAACATGTGAAGTATGGGTTAGCAAACCCACCGCCTTTGCAATTTACTAAATATAGTAATTTCTTTTTATAATATATTATTATTATTATACTCACTATTAATAATAAATACTATATATTATTATTATCCATTACTAATATATGTGCAATACTTAATAATTTAGATATAATACATTTATAAATTAATACACTTATGTGTACATTTTCTTACCACTATTATTATTACGAGAACACATGTGATACTTAATAATTAAGAAATAGTGTATTTATACACATAAGACAATTTAATTATATATCTAAATTAATGCACGTAAATATTTATGCACATATATATTCACATAATGTCACCATTATTATCACAGATGTCTCAAATAAAATATAAACATAAATAAAATGTAGAAACAATTGTCATATAATTGCCACATTATTATCACATAAATGCTGCATAATTATCACATAATTATAAAATGCACACAACACAAATTAAATTATATTGGCACATGAGTAGTACGAAGCTCGGGTATCACATCCTCCCCACCTTATAAAAATTTTGTCCTCGAAATTTACTTAACTGAAGAGTTTTGGATACTTAGTCATCATCTCATCCTCTCTTTCCCAAGTAGCCTCTTCAACTAACTGGTTTCTCCATAACACCTTAACTAACTGTATCTCTTTATTCCTGAGCTTCTTCACTTTTCGCTGCAAAATCTTAACTGGTATTTCCTCATAACTCAAATCTTCTTTCAATTCATCTGGTTCCTGCCTGAGAACATGAGATAGATTCAGAACACATTTCCTCAAAACAAACACATGAAACACAACATGTACTCTAGACATCGTTGCTGGTAACCCAAACTTATAGGCAACACTTCCAACACTATTAGTGATAGTGAATGGACCAACATATCTTGGACTTAGTTTCCCTTTCCTTCCAAACCGCATTATCCCCTTCATTTGAGATACTTTCAAGAATACTTGATCACCTACTTCAAATTCAAATTCTCTTCTCCATTTGTCTATGTAACTTTTATGCCAATTTTGGGCAACTTTCATCTTCTCTTGAATACGGGTAACAGCTTCTGACCTTGAAAATCCAACACACATGTTCTAAGCATATCCTCCAAAATCTCTATCGTACGCTCCGATTGACCATCTATCTGTGGATGGAATGCAGTGCTGAAAGATAACTGTGTCCCTAACGCCTTATGCATGTTGGATTATATACTAAAAGTCTAGCTTTTTGTATGAATAATGTTATAACAATTTATTTGAAACGAGAATCATATGATCAAATGATTGCGTCTTATAATTTATTTATATGTACGATGCAATAGTCCACTTATTTTATACTGTAAATAATATGTTGTGCGACAACACGCGGAAGATCATATTATCGATTTCCTTATAAAGTGTAAACATATGCTCACAACCGAGATAGACGGGGACTCTCTATCGGGATGGTTGTAGTGTGGTTTGATATTAGCTTGTATTTGCTATAGAATCACATTAGTACACTTTGTGTGTATTGAGCAGGACCGCATGAGATTGTTCGACTTATACTGGTTATATAGGAGAACTTGATCTCAATTATTATGGATGTCCGTACTCTTAATCCCTATACAATAACCTCGACACGTAAGATAATATGTATTTCTTTGACTCATTAATGGGTGAGATTTACATGTATTAAATCAACAAACTCGGTGAGTTGGGAAATAGTATTGTCTCTATAGTGTGCTGTTGATTGTAGAAGGAATCCGTGTCCATCATAGGTTGATGATGTCTCCATTGTTGGTGTTCGATCATTTGGTTAACGTGAACCGTTAGGGTTCCATACGTTTCTAACAAGCAGCGGAAGCAAGTAAAATAAAAAACGTATTACCTTTAACCATGGTATGTTGAAGACGATGAATTCTCGCCACCAACTTGCGCAGCCTCACCATTTTGGGCATAACTCTCTCATCTGATGTTGGATTTGAGTGATCTATACACCAAAACGATCCTCTCTTCCATGGCTTTCTGTCGGTATATCACATGTCCTGTTTTGATTTATGTACGATTTTATAAAATCATAGAATGTGGCAGACAGCAGCAACAAACAACCTTCCAGTCTTCTGCTGTATTCCCAAGTCCAATCTCGACGTCCTGTGGGCGACGATCTTCGAGATCTTCTCATTCTGTTGTTCCCTCACCCTCCTCATAGTGTTAGGCATGATTAATCACATCGATTAGGGTTTTCGAATAGTTGAGATGACTTATATATGTGCTACAGCAGGGACCAGGAGGAGAAATTAGAGTTGGGCCTCCATTGGGCTTAAGTATCCAAGTTTAGCAAAGATTATATTTAAGTTCAATAATAATAATATATACCACTAAAATATTATTACTGCACTACCGTTCTAATCCCATAATTACGTTATGGGTACTTTCTTATTATGAGCCCGACAGTCTCCCCATGTTTAAGATATACAATGCTCATTAACCGTTCTAATCCCATAATTACGTTATGGGTACTTTCTTATTATGAGCCCGACAATCTCCCCATGTTTAAGATATACAATGCCCATTAATTAATTAAGTTACTGACAACTCCATTAATTAATATCTCATCCGAGAGTAGTACCACTCAACCTCATTATCATGCCGAAATAAATCCACCTGCAGGGTTTACATGATAATCCTTATGAGCTCTTCAAGGGTGTTGGATTGTATACTAAAAGTCTAGCTTTTCGTATGAATAATCTTATAACAATTTATTTGAAATTAGAATCATATGATCAAATGATTGCATCTTATAATAAAATGGGGCACTTTGTGATAAGTTTAGTAATTAATTACTACTACTTTTCTTTTAATTTTTTATACTTTCAATTTGTACTATAAATTAAATAATTCATTGCATTTGTTATTATATTTTTTATTA
The DNA here is from genome assembly GCA_023678885.1 of Pogostemon cablin. Lineage (NCBI taxonomy): Eukaryota > Viridiplantae > Streptophyta > Magnoliopsida > Lamiales > Lamiaceae > Pogostemon > Pogostemon cablin. The sequence goes on along the minus strand of CM043004.1, from coordinate 6,352,068 downwards.
ATTGAATATTGCTTTTTATTAAAATATTATTACTTTTTATTAGTGAAACAATTTCACATAGATCTTTGCCTAACAAAATTGTATCAAAATGTGTTATTAATGTTCAATCAATTGGAGAGAAGCTCAATTTTATTCAAATAATTAGATACTTGTCGAATTTTGGAGTCCAATCGTTGTGCACCGGTGCACCTGAACGATCTTACATGTTACATTATTTTAATTGATCTGTACCATCAAATAAAATAAAATAATTAATTTTTTATAAAAAAATAACTTATTATTTAGTGCAGTAATAATATTTTAGTTATTATTATTGGACTTAAGTATAAGCTTTGGGCTAAGCTTGGATACTTAAGCCCAATGGAGGCCTAACTCTAATTTCTCCTCCTAGTCCCTACTGTAGCCCATATATAAGTCATCTCAACAGTTCTTACCCTAGATGAGACACGCCTAACATATGAAGAGGGTAGACAAAACAACAGATTGAGAAGATTTTGAAGATCGTCGCCCACACGATGTCGAGATTGGACTTGGGAATACATCAGAAGATCAAGAGGTCGTTTGCTGCTGCTGTCCGCCAACTTACACGATTTTCATAAAATTGTACAGACCTCATAATTCGATGTGTAATATACTGATAAAAATCAACGGAAGAGAGGATCATTTTGGTGTATATATCACTAAATTCCAAGATCGGATGAGAGAGTTATGCCCAAAATGGTGAGGCTGTGCAGCCTGCCGGCGAGAATCCATCTTCTTCAACATACCCTATTGAAAGGTAATACGTTTCTTTGGTTTCTTGCTTCTGCTGAATTAGAAATGTGTGGAATCCTAACAGTTCGTGTTAACCAAACAATCGAATGCCAACAATGCAAACTCTTCCAGAAAGCACACAAGAATCTCGTATCCCTGTCTGACACAACGGTAAGTGGTACTTCATGGAGTCTGACAATCTCTTGCATATATAGCTGTGCATAGCAATCAATAGAATACGTAGAGAGAATAGGAAGAAAATGAGAAGACTTAGTCAATTGATCCACAATAATCCAAATGGCATAATGACCTTTCACTGTCTTTGGTAAGCCGGTGACAAAATCCATAGTGATATTCTCCCACTTCCACTCTGGAATAAATAAAGGTTGTAAAGTTCCTGCTGGTCTCTGATGCTCGGCTTTGACCTGCTGACAAGTCAAACATTGCTCCACATATTGAGCGACATCTCTCTTCATCCCTGGCCACCAATAATATGACTTCAAATCTCTATACATCTTAGTAGCTCCTGGATGTATAGAGTACGGTGTTGAATGAGCTTCTTTCATCACTTCCTTCCGAATGTCATCCACTTTAGGTAGACATAATCGACCTATATAACGAATCACACCATCATTTGTTAATTTAAAGTCAGCAGACTTCCTAGAGCTGATATCATTCCTCATCTTATCCAACAATATATCCACCTCTTGTCCCTGTCGAATCTTATCCATCAAAGTTGGTCGAAGTGTCAGAGCTGCCATCTTTGCTTCCAACGATCCTTCCTGAATGATCTCCACACCCATTCTTTGCAAATCATGCAACTCTGGTTTCTGATTTAAGGTCATAGCAACTACACTCTGTATTGCCTTTCTGATCAATGAATCAGCAACGACATTGGCTTTACCCGGATGATAATTGATGACATAGTCGCAGTCCTTCGCCAGTTCCAACCATCTTCTCTGCCTCATGTTCAACTCTTTCAGAGTGAAGAAGTACTTCAAACTCTTGTGATTAGTATAGATTTCACAACATTCTCCATATAGAAAATGCCTTCAAATTTTGAGTACAAACACCACTGCAGCTAACCCCAAATCATGAGGTGGGTAGTTCTTCTCGTACTCCCATAATTATCTAGATGCATATGCTATCACTTTCCCATTCTGTATCAGTACACACCCAAGACCATTCTTTGAAACATTACTAAAAACCTTGTAGTTTCCTGTCTCCGTAGGAATAGTTAAGATATGTGCTGATGTTAACCGTCTTCAATTTCTGAAAACTTCATTCACATGCCTCCATCCATGTGAACCTCACATTCTTCCTAGTCAACTGTGTTAATGGTGAAGCGATCTTAGAAAATCCTTCAACAAACCTTCGATAATATCCCGCCAATCCATGAAAGCTACGAACCTCAGTGGAATTTGATTGTGGCCAATCATTGATTGCTTTAACTTTTCTTGGATCCACCGAACTTCCATCTCCCGATACCAAGTGGCCCAGGAAAATAACTTGGTCTAACCAGAACTCACACTTCTTAAACTTCGCATATAATTGCTTCTTCATCAGAGTCTCCAACACGTTCCTCAAGTGCAGAGCATGATCTTCCTTATTCTTAAAGTAAATCAGAATATCATCGATAAATATAATTACAAATTTATTGAGGAATTCCTAAAATACTCTATTCATCAAATCCATAAATGCTACTGGGCATTCGTTAAACTGAACAACATCATCAAAAACTCATAATGTCCATACCTTGTACTGAATGCAGTCTTCGAAATATCCACCTCCTTAATCTTCAACTGATGATACCTCGATCGCAAATCAATCTTTGAAAAGATAGCTGTACCTTGTAGTTGATTGAACAGATAATCAATGCGAGGCAATGGATACTTATTCTTGACTGTAACTTTATTGAGATTCCTATAATCGATGAACATCCTCGATGAGCTATCCTTCTTACGGACGAAGAGAACTGGTGCTCCCCAAGATGAGAAACTAGGTTTCATGAATCCTTTGCCTAGCAACTCTTGCAATTGTATCTTAAATTCCTTCAGTTCAGCTGATGCCATTCTGTATGGTGCTTTAGATATAGGAGCAGTTCTTGGTAGCAACTTAATAACAAATTCTATTTCCTGGTCTTGTGGCAAACCTGGAAGATCATCTAGAAACACTTCTGGATATTTCCAAACTAATGGTACATCACTGGGAACTGGAAACTGCTTGTTGAATTGTATACTAAAAGTCTAGCTTTAGTATAAATAGTGTTATAACAATTTATTTGAAATAAAAATCATATGATCAAATGATTGCGTCTTATAATTTATTTATATGCCCAATGTAATAGTCCTTTACTTTATACTGTAAATAATATGTTGTGCGACAATACGGGGAAGATCATATTATCAATTTCCTTATAAAGTATAAACAGATGTTCACAACCGAGATAGATGGGGACTCTCTATCGGAATGGTTGTAGTTTAGTTTGGTATTAGTTTGTCTTGACCATAGAATCACATTAGTGCACTTGTGTGTATTGAGCAGGACCACTTGAGATCGTTCGACTTGTACTGTCTATATAGAAGAACTTTATCTCTGTTATTATGGATGTTCGTTCACTTAATCCATATACAATAACCTCGACACGTAGGGCAGTATGTATTTCTTTGATTCATCAATGGGTGAGATTTACATATATTAAATCAACAAACTCGGTGAGTTGGAAAATGGTGCTGTCTCTATGGTGTGCTGTTGATTGTAGAAGGAATCCATGTCTGTCATAGGTTGATGATGTCCCCTTGAGGAGGTCAAAAGGATTATCATGTAAACCCTGCAGGTGGATTTGTTCTGGCATGATAATGAGATTGAGTGGTACTACTTTTGGATGAGATATTAATTAATGGAGTTGTCAGTAACTTAATTAATTAATGGGCATTGTATATCTTAAACATGGGGAGACTGTCGGGCTCATAATAAGAAGAGCCCATAACGTAATTATAGGATTAGAATGGTAGTGCAATAATAATATTTTAGTGGTATATATTATTATTATTGGACTTAAGTATAAGCTTTGGGCTAAGCTTGGATACTTAAGCCCAATGGAGGCCCAACTCTAATTTCTCCTCCGGGTCCCTGCTGTAGCCTATATATAAGTCATCTCAGCTGTCAAAAAACCCTGATCTATAAGATCAATCACGCCTAACACTGTGAAGGGGGAGAGGGAACACCAAAATGAGAAGATCTCGAGGATCGTCGCCCACACGACGTCGAGATTGGACATGGGAATACAGCAAAAGACTGGAAGGTTGTTTGCTTCTGCTGTCTGCCACCTTCTACGATTTTTATAAAATCGTATAGACTTCAGAATTGGACATGTGATATACTGACGGAAAGCGACGGAAGAGAGAATTATTTTGGCGCATAGAACACTCGATTTCGACATTGGATGAGAGAGTTATGCCCAAAACGGTGGGGCTGCGCAGGCTGCTGACGAGTATCCATCTTCTCCAACATGCCCTAGTGAAAGGTAATACATTTCTTGTTTTCATGCTTCCGTTGTATGTTAGAAACGTATGAAACCCTAACGGTTCACGTTAACCAAAAGATCCAAATGCCAACAATTGGTATCAGAACGTAGGTTCTAAGGCTAAACGTGACACGTTAGGCTAGGGTTTATGTGAATTATGTGTTTTATTTGGAATAGAATCACATGGATAATTAAGGTTTTGGTTTATTGATTAATCCAATTGATATCCCTATGAGATACCTAAGTGTATTATATGTTTATGAAACTTGTTCTACACGGTTAGTTGTTCATAAAACCCATGTTTTTGCTTCACGACTGTACAACGTCTATTGTATACCAATACTTGTACACAACACACACTTATCACCATGTGGATCATCTGTTGTGTTGAGCGATAACCGCTGTTAAAAAATCATGGCCCGCAATCGTTGAGAATTGATGAACGAAAGTGGCAGAAGTGGTGTTTGGTCTGTATTACACGGTGGTGAGAAGACGTGGCTATGGATCACTGCTGCTGTTGATGAAAGATGAGAGCCGGTGATGACAGTAAGGTGGCAAGATGATGAACTAGAAAGTGATGTCGATCGTAGCTTGAAGTGTTCGCTGGTTGATGCCATAATGGGCTTGCTGTTGTTGGATGAACAACAGTTTGGGTTTAGGTCTCATGCTGGGCTCGCTAGATCGTGATGAGCGTCAATGACTCATGACGGTAATGTAACAATCGGAGGCAAACATCAATGACCACTCCAATACTGTACAGTCATGGGTTTACCGATGGATTGGGGTTGTGCGTACAGGGAGCTGGGTTTGGAATCTCCACAGGTTTGACTGACGAGAAGGCATGGCCGCCGGTGGGAGATGTATTCTAGTTGACGAGTGGTATGCGTTCATAGGTAGTAGGGTAACGACGATTCCAGACGGGCCTGTAGAGGTTCGATCTTACCTGGTGCGTTTCCCGGGTAGGTCTATGATGCTTCCGGGCAAGTCAATGGCATCTTCTGAGAGAGTCAGCAATTCCCGGTTGAGCCTGCAGGCTTTCCGAGCGGGTCTTCCTGGCTTCTGGTCGGGTCTGCAGAGTAAAGTCGGGGCATTTCGATCGAGCCTGGCGAATCTTCAGATGGGTTCAAATCTACAGAAGCCTGGACGATGCCGGCGAGGCTGGGTAGGAAACTATACATCAATTCGACCAGCTCTTTGGTCTTCCCGGCGAGTTTTTGGCTGCGAGAGTCATAACTGGACGATGGCAGGAGGGCTGTTGCGAGCTGGTAATTTGCTGGGCACGCCTTGGGTATGGGCTGTAAGAGACCACCAGAGGGGATTAGGCACGAGCGTCGATCGTAGCCGATAGAATACTGCACTGGAGTGGCATATGATCACTGGTGTGCGGAGATCGTTTGGTTTCTGGCTGTTGGACGATAGGAAATCATGTTCTGCTATTTTATATCACGGTAGGCGGTTGTTGAATTTTCCGGCGGCTGGAAGTAGTGCTGCATGATGGGCGGCGAAGTTTGCCGGCGTATCACGAACTTCCGAAGAAAGACAGTTTTCCTGGTAGGCAGTAGTTGGCTGGCAGCGTGTTCTTCCAGTAGGAAAGCGCATGCGTGGCTGTTCAGGGCTGTGGGATTCGTTATGGCTTGGGGCACAAGTTTACCTACTTCTTGTGCAAGTCATTCTTTAATTGGTTGGAGTTTTGACCAAGTCAACCCCATCTTATTTGGCATTATTTTATTTCCTTATATATAATTATTTTATTTGTTAATTATTATTATATATTTTGATTGTATGTGCTCTGTGATTTACTGTCTTATGTGCCGTAATAGGAGTATGCTAGGTTGTGTATTTTATGCATGTAAAATCCCTCGGTGTTAAATTACTAAGTGGGAGTGGTGATTGGTAATTAATTCTCGCAGCCTCCATTATAGGTTTGTAATTGATGTGAGTAAATTTGCGTGTTGGCAATAGGCCTTCTTCCCTAACAGATGAGTTTATTCACGGATCACTGGTATAGATTTCATTAACTAATTATTGTTTGTAATGTGGCACATTGACTTGCGTGTTGGCATAGATCTTCCTCCCTAACGGATGAGTTTATGTGCTGTTCACTGGTACAAACATATACTCCCTCTGTTCTGGTCAAATTACATCACTGTATAAAGTTCTCACAAAAGCTACAGTAAATGTAGCAATATGGGCTTGACGGAGAGAGTAATTGATGATTGTAGGAAGTTATCCGAGTGCGTGTGTACCTCTCCAACTGTAAGGCACATAAGCTCACACAATGAACTTGTGATCAAATAATGGTGTACACTTAAGTATAAATAATTAGTATCCTCCCTAACAGAGTCACTGCTATTATTTGCATGGCTAAAGAGGAACCGACTATTAATTATTTTGTCATGAGGTTAGGTTGACAAATGAAATTAATGGGTAAAATCTTCTCTTGTAAATATTCGGTTTGTAAACGTCCACACTAACGTGGCTTGCAGACTCACGGTGCTTGAGATGTCGGTGAATTTTATTTTTATATTATTTTGAGGGAATCTATATAAAAGGATAAAATTCGAAGATTCGATCGGTGTATTTATTTGTGATTCTCTAATTTCAAATGGTTTTATCTCACTTATTGTTTACTGAAAGAAATTATATTTACTGGTCCAAAATTAGATAATTAAAAAGGAATCTTGGTTTTGAATTTTACTGCTTAGGAAAATATAAATGTGTTCTCACTAAGGATGTCCCATGATGCCTATTAAAGTCTCTAGTGAAGAGGTGAGACGTTCATAGAAATATGATGGTCTCATGCGACTCTTCAATACTTGAGTAAGTAAGAAAGGCAAGAGGTCATGGATAAGTTGATGAATGAATTGGGAATGCTTGGAGTAGAAATTGAACGGGAAACCTATAATAATTTTATTCTTCATAATTTGCCTGGATGTTTTGAGCAAGTTCTACATGAAATTCGAGAGGTTGTATATGGTGGGGAACTTCTGACAAAACCTATAGCGAAGAAAAACCAATTTCATCAAGATGTGAACAAGGTTAGTATCTCATTCACTAGTCGTTGAAGCATGATTAGAGATGACATCTACTGACACGTTATGTGTAGATACCGAAATCACTAAAAGCGTGCAATTAAGTGATGATGAGATTATTAAGTACATGGGTATACTACGAAAGTAGTGGCTGTTGCAATGAGAATTGTTTATTTATCTTACGATATGAATAAACGTTTGGTTTTAAGAAATTATCTATACGTAAGTTTTCATAGAAAGATATTCATTTCACTTTCTATGCATTTACGGATGGATACTCCATTTCATTTAAATGACATGGTCATAGTAATGATGAATGGAGCTATAATCTATTGTGGTACGTTGGTGGACAATTTGAACACTCTTAAATCATGTTTATTCCTCGGATCCAACAAATAGTAATTAATAACGCGTCTTCTAATCCTAATAAGAGAGAGACTCTTATGGAAATGATTAGATAGATGATGAATTATTTAGAATTACAAAATTCATTTTATGGGTATGCCCTAGAAACAACATGTCTTATAACGTTTGACAGTTTGTGGGATATTCTAGAAAAATGAAGGGTGATGATTTATTTAGTCCAAAAGATCGAAGGGTGATTGTTAACACAAACACTAGATTTTGGAAAAGGACTATGTATTAAAACATAAACCCATGTTTAAATTGTTCTAAAGGAAGTGAGAGGGATAACACAAAGTATAAGTACCAAGTGTACAAGAGGATATACCACAAGGTAAAGTGCAACGCGTGTCACGTCTGATACACCATTACATGTAGTGCCTTGTAGTAGTGGGAGGGTTGTTCGACAACCCTTAAGATATATGTTTTGGGAGAGTCGTGAGACTTGGTCCCTAGTAAACATGGAATGGACCCACGGATACGACGAAACACTACAAAATAGAAATTCGGAATCTTAGCAAAGTGCAATGATTTATGAAATAGAATTGATGGATTCTAAATTAAGATCTGGCTGCTTGTAGAACCACGGATAGTGTGAAAGCCATTGAAAGTGGCTCTGTAAAATAAAAGAGGATCATAGGATAAGGTGAAAACCTTGGAAGCAAAGCTTGTTGCAAAAAGGTATAATCAGAAAGAAAAGATTCGATTTTGAGGAAACCTCTTCGCCGATAGTTGTGCCTATATTGATCTAGACTCTTTTATCTGTTGCTACTCATATAAAACATGAAGGATAGAAAATAGATGTCAAGACAGCTTTCCTGATTGGAAGTCTTGAGGAAAACATCTATGCAAAGCAACCAGAGTGATTCATTGCAAAGGGCTAAGAGCATTTTGATAGTAAGCTTAAAAGTGTCCATCGATGGACAAAAAGAAGTTTCAAGATCATGAAACATCCATTTTGATGAGAAAATCCAAAGATATGGATTCATTTAATGTGCGGATGTGTCTTGTGTATTGTTAAAAGTGACAAAAACATGGTGGTATTTCATGTACTGTACATAGATGATATATTGCTCATTGGAGACAATGAAAGAGTATTGTCGGGCGTATGGGTATGGTTGATAAAGCAGTATGAGATGAAGGACTTAAGAAAAGCAAAATATATCCTTTTGATCACGGTAATAAGGATCACAAGAAAGGATGTTATGCTTATCTCAAGCTTCATGAATTGATACAATCCCTACTTGTTTTAGCATGTGACTTTATCTAAGGATATGTGTCTTGAGACACAAAAAGAAGATAAAGGTGATGAAAGCGCTTCCTTATGCTTCGGCGAATAAGGAAGCTTAATCTAAGGAATGCTATGCACAAGTATGGATAACAGTTTTGCCGAAGGCATGAACAGTGGGCATCAAGGTAACCCAAAATAAGAATGCTGAACTGTGGTAACAAATAATTTTGAAGTACCTGAAAAGGACTAGAAACTATATGTGGGCTTACCGGACAGATTCACTGCCTCTTAGGGGTTACATAGATTCGATTTTTTTTCAAATCAGATAGGGACGACAGTAAATCCACTTTAAAGGTTAAGTGTTTAATTTTAGGAAGTAGAGCCATAATATGTAGAAGTGATATATAAAAATATATTTCGGACTCCGGACTCCATCATGGAAAGAAGATAAATTGGAGTCTTTGAGGCAGCCAAAGTATCTGTATGACTCTAGAAACTTCATGATGGACTTTGAAGTGATTCTAAGTTTGCCCAAGGCTATTACAATTTATTTTGATGATAATAGTGCAGTTGCAAACTTGAAGGAATCACGAGCCCATAAGGCAATTAAACACATGAAGCGCGAGTACCACATGTTACGAGACATCGTATGATGAGGGGAAGGTTGTTGTCTCCTAGATTGCATCAGATGATAACCTAGTAAATCCATTTACAAGGTCCTTAAGGTGAGAGCTTTTGGTGGTCGTGTAATGGGAGTGAGAATCAGATGTATGGCAGAAGACATGACATCATAGTCTTTTAGTATAAGTGGGAGGTTGTTGGATTGTATACTAAAAGTCTAGCTTTAGTATATACAATGTTATAACAATTTATTTGAAATAAGAATCATATGATCAAATGATTGCGTCTTATAATTTATTTATATGTCCGATGCAATAGTCTGTTTACTTTATACTGTAGATAATATGTTGTGCGACAGCACGTGGAAGATCATATTATCGGTTTTCTTATAAAGTATAAACAGATGCTCACAACCGAGATAAACGAGGACTCTCTATCGGGATGGTTGTAGTATAGTTGGTATTAGTTTATCTTGACTATAGAATCACATTAGTGCACTTGTGTGTATTGAGTAAGACCACTTGAGATCATTCGACTTGTATTGTCTATATAGAAGAACTTGATCTCTGTTATATGGATGTTCGTGCTCTTAATCCATATACAATAACCTTGACACGTAGGGCAGTATATATTTCTTTGATTCATCAATGGGTGAAATTTACATGTATTAAATCAACAAACTCGGTGAGTTAGGAAATGGTGTTGTCTCTATGGTGTGCTGTTGATTGTAGAAGGAATCCGTGTCCGTTATAAGTTGATGATGTCCCTTTGAGGAGCTCATAAGGATTATCATATAAACCCTGCAGGTGGATTTATTCCGGCATGATAATGAGGTTGAGTGGTACTACTCTTGGATGTGATATTAATTAATGGAGTTGTCAGTAACTTAATTAATTAATGGGCATTGTATATCTTAAACATGGGGAGACTGTCGCACTTATAATAAGAAGGAGCCCATAACATAATTATGGGATTAGAACGACAGTGTAGTAAAAATATTTTAGTATTATATATTATTATTATTGGATTTAAGTATAAGTTTTGGACTAAGCTTGGATACTTAAGCCCAATGGAGGCTCAACTCTAATTTCTCCTCCTGGTCCCTGCTGTAGCCCATGTATAAGTTATCTTAGCTAACCGAAAACCCTGATCTATAAGATCAATCATGCCTAATACTGTGAAAGGGGTGAGGGAACAATAGAATGAGAAGATATCGAGGATCATTGCCCACACGATGTCGAGATTGGACTTGGGAATACAGCAGAAGACTGGAAGGTTGTTTGCTACTGCTATCCGCTACCTTCTACGATTTTTATAAAATCGTACTGACTTTAAAGTTGGATGTGTGATATACTGGCAGAAAGCCACGGAAGAGAGGATCGTTTTGGCATGTAGATCACTTGATTCTGAAATTGGATGAGAGAGTTATGCCCAAAACGGTGGGGTTGCGCAGACTGCCGGTGAGTATCCATCTTCTCCAACATACCCTGTGAAAGGTAATACATTTCTTATTTTCATGCTTCCGCTGTATGATAGAAACGTATGGAACCTTAACGGTTCACGTTAACCAAAAGATCCAAACACCAACACTGCTGTCCCTCAACATTCATCACGCTCAAAAAATAACCCTCACAACCACTTTCTAAAATCCATTGTGCTTTTGTTGCTGACGTTATAGGAATTCTGAAGTTCTTCTTAACACCAACAAAGGTGAATGGTTCTCCTGAAAAGTGATACTCTTCTTCTGACACACTATTATAGCATCGTACTTTGACAACCATTCCATTCCCAATGACATCATGATCATTCATACTTAATACAATCAAATCAGCTAGTAGTTTTACCTTCTTCATTACTATCACATGTAGCCCTTACCATGATTGTACTATCTACAGGACCCAAACCGTGCTCTGATATAATGAAATAACAGTTACATGCAAATAACAGTTACATGCAAAGCTGCGCTCTCAAGGAATGAGCTCATGTATATAGACAATCTACAGGACCCAAACCGTGCTCTGATATCACTCTGACACAACCCACCTTACACAATTTATAATTCAAATAATAATTAACATAAATATCATTATTATAAAACTACATATACATTTTTTCCTCTCATAATATATTCATAACTGAAATCATAGTATAACATACGTCACGATTTCTGACACCACATTTATCCACACAAACTTGTGACAATACTTATTAGTATATTACATAACAAAACAACAGCGGAAACAAAATAATCCACGGCCTAGACCAATAGGTCGTCATCTATGTACATCTACTCAAAACCCTGAAGGAGCTCCACAGCTTGCAAAGTCACATTACAAATCTCAATCATGTACAGGCTCACCTACAATGCATAAACTAGTGAGACAAAAATCTCAGTAAGTAGAAATCATGCATGTCATTGCATGAAAATGCATTTATTTTTCCATTGCCTATTTCCTAGTCTTTCTAGTTGGTCTCTTTTATTTTGAAAACTGTTCACGTTGCGGGATCCCCATGACACACTTATGATATGCACCCCAAATGAGCTCAAAGAGGACGGTTTTTTCGAACCCCGAATAGAGTGCCGAGAATGATTTTTTCAAACCCTGGCAGAGTGGTGGTGATGATTTTTTAGATACCCGAATAAAGTACTGAGAATGATTTTTTCGAACCCAGAATGATTTTTCCGAACCCTGATAGAGATGCACATATAGTGTTCACACACACCATTAGTACCTTATTAATTTTGGGAAAAATACTTTTAATGTTTATGCATTGTATGCAACCAGGACAATTAATTATGCATCATAAACCAATTATAACATCATTATCAACATTTAATCAAAATAAAACAACAACTTAACTTCAATTCACACAGATTCACTTCTGAAATAATAACTTCACCTCAATTAACCCCAAATAATTCATAACGTGATTAAACTAATCACAAATAATTCATGACATAATTATCACATATTAATCACGAATAATTCACACACAACATGTTTATGCATTGTAGTTGGACTTCTACTAACCTGGAATCCGACAGTAATATAAACCTCGTGAAAAACTATAACTAATTCGTTCCGACACGCACGTTCCGGCGCACTCCCCTTTCTACCTCCTTTCTTCCTCTTCTCTCTCTTTTTTTTCCTATCTCTCTATTTTATTAATTGTGAACTCAGTCACAGAACTTCCATTTCAATTTCTAAATAGGGATGTATGTGTATATATAGGTGAACATGCGAAGTATGGGTTAGCAAACCCACCGCCTTTGCAATTTACTAAATATAGTAATTGCTTTTATAGTATATTATTATTATTATACTTACTATTAATAGTAAATATTATTTATTATTATTATTATCCATTACGAATATACGTGCAATACTTAATAATTTAGATATAATACATTTACAAATTAATACACATATTTGTATATTTTCTTACCACTATTATTATTAGGAGAACATTTATGATACTTAATAATTAAGAAATAGTGTATTTATATACATAAGACAATTTAATTATATATCCAAATTAATGCACATAAATATTTATGCACATATATATTCACATAATGTCACCATTATTATCACAGATGTTTGAAATAAAATGTAAAGATAAATAAAATATAGAAACAATTATCACATATTTGCCATATTATTGTCACATAAATGCCGCATAATTATCACATAATTATAAAATGCACACAACACAAATTAAATTATATTGGCACATGAGTAGTGCGAAGCTCGGGTATCACATCCTCCCCACTTTATAAAAATTTCATCCTCGAAATTTACTTACCTGAAGAGTTCTGAATACTTAGCCATCATCTCATCCTCTCTTTCCCAAGTAGCCTATTCAACTAACTGGTTTCTCCATAACACCTTAACTAACTGTACCTCTTTATTCCTGAGCTTCTTCACTTCTCGCTGCAAAATCTCAACTAGTATTTCCTCATAACTCAAATCTTCTTTCAATTCAGCTGGTTCCTGCCTGAGAACATGAGATAGATTCGGAACATATTTCCTTAACACAGACACACGAAACACAACATGTACTCTAGACATCGTTGCTGGTAACCCCAACTTATAGGCAACACTTCCAACTCTCTTAGTAATAGTGAAGGGACCAACATATCTTGGACTGAGTTTTTCTTTCCTTCCAAACTGCATTATCCCCTTCATTGGAGATACTTTCAAGAATACCTGATCACCCACTTCAAATTCAAATTCTCTTCTCCATTTATCTACATAACTTTTATGTCGTTCTTGGACAACTTTCAACTTCTTTCGAATACGGGTAATAGCTTCTGACATTTCACGAATCAAGTCTGGACCCAAAAGTTTCCTCTCTCCAACTTCACCCCAATGTACTGAAGGCCTACACTTCCTTCCGTACAATGCTTCATATGGTGCCATTCTAATAGTGGACTGGTAACTGTTGTTGTACGAGAACTCTATCAAAGGCAAAAATTTACTCCACTGACCTTGAAAATCCAAAACATATGCACTAAGCATATCCTCCAAAATATGTATCGTACGCTCTGATTGACCATCGGTGGATGGAATACAGTGCTAAAAGATAACTGTGTCCCCAACACCTTATACAAACTCTTCCAGAAAGCAGACAAGAATCTCGTATCTTTGTCTGACACAATTGTAAGTGGTACTCCATGGAGTCTAACGATCTCTTGAATATATAGCTGTGCATAACAATTCATAGAATACGTAGAGCAAATCGGAAGAAAATAAGCAAACTTAGTCAATCGATCCACAATAATCCAAATGGCATCATGACCTTTCATTGTCTTTGGTAGGCCAGTGACAAAATCCATAATGATATTCTCCCACTTCCACTCTGGAATAAATAAAAGTTGTAAAGTTCCTGCTGGTCTCTGATACTCGACTTTGACCTGCTGACAAGTCAAACATTGCTCCACATATTGAGGGACATCTCTCTTCATCCCTAGCCACAAATAATGTGACTTCAAATCTCTATACATCTTAGTAGCTCCTGGATGTACAGAGTACGGTGTTGAATGAGCTTCTGTCATCACTTCCTTACGAATGTCATCCACTTCAGGTAGATATAATCGACCTCAATAATGAATCACACCATCATTTGTTAATTGAAAGTCAGAAGAATTCCCACAGCTGATATCATTTCTCATCTTGTCAAATAATTTATCCACCTCTTGTCCCTGTAGAATCAAGCAATCAAGCAACTCTGGTTTATGATTTAAGGTCATAGCAGCTACACTCTGTATTGCCTTTCGGCTCAATGCATCAGCAACGACATTGGCTTTACCCAGATGATAATTGATAATACAGTCGTAGTCCTTCACAAGTTCCAGCCATCTTCTCTACCTCATGTTCAACTCTTTCTAAGTGAAGAAGTACTTCAAACTCTTATGATCAGTATAGATTTCACAACGTTCTCCGTACAGATAATGCCTCCAAATTTTGAGTGCAAACACCACTGCAGCTAACTCCACATCATGAGTCGGTAGTTCTTCTCGTTCTCCCTTAATTATTTGGATACATATGTTATCACTTTCCCAGTCTGTATCAATACACGCCCAAGTCTATTCTTTGAAACATCACTATAAACCTTGTAGTTTCCTATCTCCGTAGGAATAGTTAAGATAAGTATTGATGTTAACCGTCTTCAATTTCTGAAAACTTTGTTCACATGCCTCCGTCCATGTGAACCTCACATTCTTCCCAGTCAACTGTGTTAATGGTGAAGCGATCTTAGAAAATCTTTCAACAAACCTTCGATAATATCCCACCAATCTAAGAAAGCTACGAACCTCTGTGGAATTTGAGGTGGCAAATCAAGGATTGCTTTAACTTTGCTTAGATCCACCGAACTTCCATCTCCCGATACCATGTGGCCCAAGAAAACAACTTGGTTTAACCAGAACTCACACTTCTTGAACTTCGCATACAACTTCTTCTTCTTCAGAGTTCTCGAACACCTTCCTCAAGTGCAGAGCATGATTCTCCTTATCCTTAGAGTAAATTAGAATATCATCGATAAATTCAATTACGAACTTATCGAGGAATTCCTAAAATACTATATTCATCAAATCCATAAATGCTACTTGAGCATTCATCAAACCGAACGACATCATCAAAAACATACCTTATACTGAATGCAATCTTCGAAATATCCTCCTCCTTAATCTTCAATTGATGATACCCCAATTGCAAATCAATCTTTGAATAGATAGCTGCACCTTGTAGTTGATCGAACAAATAATCAATGCAAGCTAATAGATACTTATTCTTGACGATAACTTTATTGAGCTCCATGTAATCGATGCACATTCTTGATGTGCCATCCTTCTTATGAACGAATAGAACTGGTGCTCCCCAAGATGAGAAACTAGGTTTGATGAATCCTTTGTCTAGCAACTCTTGCAACTGTATCTTATATTCCTTCAGTTCAGCTGGTGTCATTCTGTTTGGCGCTTTAGATATAGGAGCAGTTCCTGGTTGTAACTCAATAACAAATTCTATTTCCCAGTCTAGTGGCAAACCTGGAAGATCATCTGGAAACACTTCCAGATATTCCCAAACTACTGGTACATCTCTGATAACTGGACACTGCTGTCCCTCAACATTCATCATGCTCACTAAATAACCCTAACAACCACTTACGAAAATCCACTATGCTTTTGCTGCTAATATTACAGGAAATCTGATGTTCTTCTTAATACCAACAAGGGTGAACGGTTCTCCTTCCAATGGCTGAAAAGTGATACTCTTCTTCTGACACACAATTATAGCACCGTACTTTGACAACCATTCCATTCCCAATGACATCATGATCATTCATACTTAATATAATCAAATCAGCTAGTAGTTTTACCTTCTTCACTACTATCACCTGTAGCCCTTACCATGATTGTACTATCTATCTACGAGTCTTCCACCACATGGCCAATATAATTTACAAAACATATTACAACACAGAAAGAATTAATACTTACATGCAAAACTGCGTTGTTCAGAAATGAGCTCATCTACATAGACAGTCTGCAGGACCTAAACCGTACTCTGATACCACTCTAACACGACCCACCTTACACAACTTATAATTCAAATAATAATTAATATAAATATCATTATTATAAAACTGCATATACTTTTTTCCTCACATAATATATTCATAAATGGAATCATAGTCTGACATACGTCACCAATTTCTGACACCACACCTATCCACACAAACTTGTGACAATACTTATTTGTATATTACATAACAAAACAACAGCAGAAACAAAATAACTCACGACCTAGCCCAACAGGTTGTCCTCTATGTACATCCTCTCAAAACCCTGAAGGAGCTCCACAACATGCAAAGTCACATCACAAAACTGAATCATCCATAGGCTCACCTACAATGCATAAACTAGTGAGACAAAAATCTCAGTAAGTAGAAATCATTCATGTTAGTGCATGAAAATGCATTTATTTTTCTATCTAGTATTTTCTAGTCTTTTTAGTTTGTCTCATTTATTTTAAAAATTGTTCACATTGCGGGATCCCTACGACACACTTATGATACGTACCCCAAATGAGTTTAAAGGGGAAGATTTTTCTGAACCATGAATATAGTGCCGAGAATAATTTTTCAGAACCATGGCAGAGTGGTGGGAAAGATTTTTTTGAACTCCAAATAAAGTACAAGGAAAGATTTTTCCGAACCCAGAATAAAGTGTCGGGAATGATTTTTTCTGAACCCTGATAGAGATGCATATATAGTGGCCGCACACACCATTAGTATCTTATTAATTTTTGGGAAAATACTTTTCATGTTTATGCATGGTATGCAACTAGGGCAATTAATTATGCATCATAAACTATTTACGACATCATTATCAACATTTAATCAAAATAAAATAACAACTTAAGTTCAATTCACACAGATCCACTTCTGGAATATCAACTTCACCTCAATCACATTGATCTATTTATAAAATAACCACTTCATCTTGGATCACACGGATCCCTCTTTGGAATAACAACATCATCTCGGATCACACAGATCGTTATAACCAATATCTTCTCAAATTATACAGATATACTTTTAATAGTTTCCAATCACATAGATCTATATAGGACAATGATATTACTACAAATCAAATGAATCCCCAACTTATATCACCAATTAACCCCAAAAAATCCATAACGTGATTAAACTATTCACAAATAATTCATGACATAATTACCGCATATTAATCACAAATAATTCACACACAACATGTTTATACATCTGTAGTTGGACTTTTACTTACTTGGAATCCGACAGTAATATAAACCTCGTGAAGAACTATAGCTAATTCGTTCCAATGCACACGTTCTGATACGCTCCCCTTTCTACCACCTTTCTTCCTCTTTGCTCTCTTTTTTTCCTCTCTCTATTTTTTTAATCGCCAACTTGGTCGCTGAACTTCCATTTTAATTCCCAAATAAGGATGTATGTATATATATAGGTGAACATGCATAGTATGGGTTAGCAAACCCACCGCCTTTGCAATTTACTAAATATAGTAATTGATTTTTATAGTAAATTATTATTATTATACTTACTGTTAATAGTAAATACTATTTATTATTATTATTATCCATTACGAATATACGTGCAATACTTAATAATTAAGATATAGTAAATTTACAAATTAATACACATGTGTATATTTTCTTACCACTAATATTATTATGATAACACGTGTGATACTTAATAATTAAGAAATAGTGTATTTATACACATAAGACAATTTAATTATATATCCAAATTAATGCACGTAAATATTTATGCACATATATACTCACATAATATCACCATTATTATCACAGATGTCTCAAATAAAATGTAAAGATAAATAAAATGTAGAAACAATTGTCACATAATTGCCACATTATTATCACATAAATGCCACATAAATATCTCATAATTATAAAATGCACACAACATAAATTAAATTATATTAACACATAAGTAGTGTGAAGCTCGGGTATCACGCGGTTACTTAGATTTGAATTTTTCAAATCATAGGGACGACAATAAATTCACCTCAAAGGTTATGTGTTTAATGGAAGTAGATCCATACTATGGACGAGTGTTAAATAGAAATATATTTCGGACTCCACCATGAAAAAAATGATAATATTGGAGCCTTGTGGCTGCCAAAGTATCTGCATGATTTTAGAAACTTCATAATGGACTTAGATGTGATTTTGAGTTTGTCCAAGGTTATCACAATTTATTATGATAATAATGGTGCATTAGCAAACTTAAAGGAATCACGAGTTCATAAGAAAATTAAACACATTGAGCGCAAGTACAACCTGAGACGAGAAATTATATGATGAGGGGAAGGTTGTTGTCGCCAAGATTGCATCAGATGATAACCTAGTAAATCCTTTTACAAGGACTTTAAGGGGAAAGCTTTTGATGGTCAAGTAGTTGGAGTAGGAATCAGATGTATGGCAGTGGATATGGCAGCATAGTCTTTTAATATAAGTGGGAGATTGTTGGATTATATACTAAAAGCCTAGATTTTTATATGGACAATGTGTTAACAATTTAATTTATTTGAAATGAGAATCATGTGATCAAACGTTTACAATAACTATGTTGCAAAAGTCCATTTACTTTATACTCTAGATAATGTGGTTTGCGGCGTCACACTGAAGATCATATTAGGGGCTCCTTATAATGTATAAATAGATGTTCACAATCGAGATAGACGAGGACTATCTATCGGTATGGTTGCAGTGTGATTTGGCATTAGTCTGTCTTGACTATAAAATTACACTAGTGCGCTTAGTGTGTATGAATAGGACCGTCGTTGAGATCGTTCGGTTTATACTGACTATATAGAACTTGATCTCTGTTATTATGGAAGTTCGTACTCTTAATCCCTATACAATAACCTCAACACGTTAGCCAGTATTTATTTCTTTAATTCATCAATGGGTGAGATTTAATTATTAAATCAATATGCACGGTGGATTGGGAAATGGTGTTGTCTCTATGGTGTGTTGTTGATTGTAGAAGGAATTTGTGTCCTAACGGAATTGGTTGATGATGTCCCCTTGAGGAGCTCATAATGATTATCATGTAAACCCTGAGGTGGATTTATTTCGACATGATAATAAGGTTGAGTGGTGCTACTCTCGGTAAATATATTAATTAATGGAGTTGTCAGTAACTTAATTAATTAATGGGCATTGAATCCTAAACACGGGGAGATTAACGGGCTCATAATAAGAAGGAGGCCATAAATGTAATATGGGATTAGGGTGGCAATGCAATAATATTTCTTTAGTGGAATGATTTATTATTATTGGACTTAAGTATAAGTTTTGGGCTAAAATTGGATGTTTAAGCCCAAACCCTAATTTCTCCTCCTAGTCCTGTTGTAGCCTATATAATAGCCAATCTCATCAATCTGGATATAAGTTTTTGCACGCCTAAACACATGAAAGACAGATTAGGGTTGTAGACTGAGATCGTCTTGTAGATCGTTGCCCATACAACTTCATGACGTGGCTTAGGAATATGACAGAAGATCGGAAGGTTGTTTGTTATTTCTATCCGCCAACTTCACCGATTTTTCTAAAATTGTTTGTAAGTGTAAACTACATGTGTGATACGGAAGAGAGAATCATTTTACCGCGTAGATCACTCCAATAGGAGATTAGATGAGGGAGTTATGGCCAAAACCGTGCGACTGCGTAGGCTGCCAATGAGAATCCTTCTTCAACATACCCTGGTGAAAGGAAATCCATTTCTATGATTTATTGCTTCTGCTGATGTAGAACGCATGGAACCCAAACAGTTCACGTTAACCAAAAGATCCAAACGCCAACAAATGTAACACCTCAGGTTACGCTATGGGGTTGGGACGCTACTAGATATACAATTCCCAAATAATAATAAAAGTGTTGAGAATGCACAGCGGCATAAAAATTAAAAAAATCCCCAAAGCGATAATATAATTTAGTAAAAGTGGCATAAAGATTATTTTGCATCCTAGCGTCTACTTTCCCAGGTAGAATGAAATATCCAAAATATGTACGTTTAGATGGTATATTTGAAATAGAGTTCTAACAAAATACCAAAATATGAGACATAATATAAAGTCCTCTAGGGGCTTGGGATAACTGCAGAGGACTCTTCATCTTCTAAACCTTGAGCTGAAAATCAGTATGGAGTGAGCGTCTAAAATACACTCAGTGGGTTAACTTAAATGATTGCACAGTTAAAATTAAATATGCATGCTAAATATACCATAAAATGTAACATATGTAATTTTATTAAAATATTTTGCACATTGTCGTTCAATAACTAATTGAAAATTTTTAGACTGAATCGTATCGTCATTCAATACGAGTGTTAGTAGATTTGAAATATTTTTAGTATCGAACCGTCGCCTAATAACTTGTGTTAGTGGGTATATGTGTATCGAGTCGTCACCCCGTACAAGTATCAGTAAGAAAATATTTGTCATCGAACTAAAAGCACACATGGCACATAACATCACATATCAGTAACACATATCACATTTTAAATAGCAATCATGACATAAAAATTGCGCTCGGTGAAGAGCAAAAATTACCCCACCTTTAAACTTTCGAAAAAATAGTAGGCTGCACTAGACTTGCTCGTCACTCTCAGGTATGTCTGCAAGGGTATACTAAACTGAGTTCTACTTCTAATAATAATGCATATTACTTAAACTAAATTTCTAATATATATAATTAATAATAAATTAATATTAACTAAAGAAAATATAAATAGTTAATCATTAAATAAAATTAGTTAAATTAAAATAATTAATAGAAATACATATTTTAAAATATAATAATTTAATAATCTTAGTCTACAACTCTAATAATAAAACGTAATATTAAAAATATGAATACAAATGACACTAATTTTATTAAAAACGGAATAAAGATTTTATACCTAACATAATAATAATAATAATAATAATAATAATAATAATAATAAGGGAGGATTACAACTAGGTATACTAAAAAATCCTTAATTACTATGAGATACAAACATATAAAAATATTACTACTAACTACATAAATAAATAGTGATATTCCAATATTACCACTATAATGTGCTGCACATAAAAGTTTGTGTGCAGTAAAAGTATGTGTAGTAAAAAAAGTGTTTGCAGCAAAAAAGTGTGGAGGTCCGGCGGTGGTCTGGCGACTTTTCGGCAACCGGCCGGAGGTTCAATAATGCTCCGGTGACCGGCCAGCGGAGCTCCAATGGCGGCAGTGGCGGTCCGATAACTTTTCGGCGGCCGGCCGCGCTGTCCGACGGAGGGTGAGGGTTTAGAGTGTGTGGTTTAAAGTGTATGGTTTAGGGTTATATTTGGTATTTTACTTTAATATTTTGTATGTAAGAGTAATTTTTTAAATCAATGTATCTCATAATAATTATGGGCAGAAAGTGTGTACCTATGAGTAATTTTTCCTAATAATAATAAAATTATAATTAATATTTATTATAATAATAATAAATCTTAATACATACATATTTGTTGCCGTCCACGGGTCGGAAGATTTTTTTAAGTTTTGAAAACCCTTTTTTTATATACTAGGGATGCGGCACCTCACTTCGTGAGGTGCAAGCCCGTATATCTGTGAATATTTTTGTGATTTGTAGTTCATTATGAATAAATACATTTTTAGTAGCAGCTAATCATAACAAAATAGATATATACAACATCTAACACTTGTTGCTATAACATATGCATAATTTGATGAGTAGAGAAAGGCATAAGTATCTAGAAAAGAGACGTGACTGTATATATTCGTATATTAGTATAAGTTTCTGATAAATGATTTCTGAGGTAGAGCACTAAACTAAATCTTGAGAAAGATATGAACTGTTGCGGTGAGGTTTTGTCAATCTTGGATTGTATGTCGGCTAGTGGCATATTTTGGCGACTGCTGGCGGATGAGGTTAGCATCGGTCCTTGTGCAACGAATAATATAACCTGTAACTTAAGAAAGAAAGAAAGCCTTGTTTTCATGTTTACAGACTATAAAAAGATTACATTGTACAGCAAAAAAGTGAGACACATGCATATTTCTACCAAGTGCATAAAGGTAATACAATTCAACTTCTTTTACATTTGGTTTACCCATTGTATTATTACAGTGTTTATGCACAATTCAGAATTTGTGAAGTCATGGTCTTGGAATAATTATGTCATGAAGAAGGTAGGATAATATATAAGTCAATATTATTTAAAACATTAAACATTTAGATGTCATACTTAATGGTATGTTAAAGAAGACATGACAACTAAATTTGAAGTTTGATTATTTTACAGCGCCTAATGCTATAAGCACCGTCATATCTTGCAAATGTTTTAGCTACAAAATCGTAAAAAAAAAAGAAAAAAGAAGTGCACGTGTAAAATGAAGCTGAAAATAGCTGAAACAGAGTTGAGGCCATAAAAAGTCAATTTAAACCAACCAATTTAGATTGAAAACAATAATACTCAAACTGAAAGCGAGAAACATACTGGGAAATCTAACAACAACATCAAAGAAAGTAGGTCATATGTATTACTAATGCAAAGACCAAAGCATGCTAGGATATCTAACAACATCCTTATGTGATGTGATAAAAATTTTCAATGAACACAACAAATCTCCGAGCATATATTTTTTACCATTAGAAAAAAGATACAGTAGCTTGAAAGCATATAGTTTCTACCGTTCATAAGAAAGCAAGATGATATTTTACCCAGACGTTCGGCGCAACTTTTAGATACAATGGTTGATTGAGCTCTACTATGAAAAAAGGCTAAAAAGAAAGAAAAATGGGTAAGAGCTAAGAACCATGTTAGCACAATAACAAAACCGTAGGTCATACTGTGAAATTGGTTTTGCATTTCAATTAAATTGAATTGAAAATTCTCATTCAACATAGTCTCCTAAGTCATTACCAACAGTAACAGTAATGACATCACAAGTGTACATTGAGGTGTGTTGGAATCCAATTAAAAACTGAAGCCTTATCTAATCTCTTCCATAGAATCCAAGCATGTGATCTTTTCCTTCCTATGTTAGTAAGTGTGCGTCATAAATATCTAGTAATTTTGCCCTTGTTTTCCTTTAATAGGAATTGTTTGGAATCCTACTATGTCATAGTGGTGGATAGGGTAATGTAGAAAATATAGAAGTAAACCAAATTATTATTTGATTATGTCGTCAATATCTTCAATGAACACCTTTAGCTTCCATGTCAACGTACAACATTAAATGAAAAATTAGCCATGTGTAAATTTAGTAAAATCATTAGTAAAATTTGTAGACAAAATTATTAGAAATCATAAATATTAAGTACCACTGTTGCAGATGTTTCAGGATTATATTCCAAAGCTGCTGCTTGGTTCTCGTCAATGCCTCTCTGTAATCATGAATGCAATTTGTAGGTTCATATTTTTTTCTAAACGGAACCAATGCAAAAAATTATTAGGGATAAAAAGAAAATTATCCTAGTAGATTAAAGCAAAACATCGAAAAGAGAGTAAAGAGAATTTGTTAGCTAAAATTTAGAGAAATTTAAATTAAATTAAATTAAATGAAGATCTCAAAAATTTCTAAGCTAAAATACAAGGAAATCAAAGCCTCAGAAGTTGATAACCAAATGAAATCACTATTCATACCTGCCTCTGAGATTGAAGGGGTAAGCTTATGATATGCTCGAAAAGGCTGTAATAATTGAAGAAAATAAGCAAAGGAAGCTCTATCAAAGGAAAACAAAGAAGGAAAATAAAATTCAGGGTTTTCGAAGAAAATGAATATAACCATCATTGGTAAAAATGAAGCGTACAGGCATAGAGGGGCAAAATCACCTCAGTCACATAACTCTACAAATAAAGCAATGTAATCCCATTTATGTTGCGAAATAAAAATCACATAACTTTTCCAAATTTTGCAAGTTAAAAGAAATTTAAATAAGGGATTTGAGAATATTGCAACTGCACATTGTAATGGTGAATTTTTTAAAAGGGTGATACAATTTTGCACTTTCAAGTGTCAGTATGTTGCTTACCTAATGTCAAGTTAGTCATGTGTTGTGGAGCATGCTTCTATTCTTATACTCATTTTAGAATTTTAGAGTAATATTAACTAAACAGAGTATAAATTAAACTTGCTTCCCTTCTCAAGTTTTTCCAGATATAGGTATAGTGATTCAATCATACTAAGTTAGAAATTACAGTTCAAGTCCATTTATAATTCTATATGATGCTGAAGATGTAAGAAGATAGCTTACAAGCAAAAATAGTCAGGACACCACATAATAATATATAGAGTTACACCAGCATTCCAGTACAAGTCTATTTTAGGACCATAAAACAAAGGTTAATAGAGAAATGAAAGGAAAAATAACTTACCTAGTAAATAACAAAAAGAAAAAAAATCAATACCCTTCAGTAGTGTAGTTTCCTTCTTATTCACAAACAAAAAATTCCAAGGTTGATATTAGGATGCATATGGCAGTTCTGCATGGAAACCAAAGTTTAATAATTCACAGCTTTAAAAAAAAAATATAATTTCTATAGTAAAAAATTTTCACATTTCACAAGAAAAATCATAGAGAAATTAGCGTACTGAGAAATAGGTGGATCATTGGATAACAATTCATTTACAAAGAGAAAACAAATTAGACAAACATGTAAGAAGAACAAAGAAAGTAAAATAGCAAAACTCACACCTATCTTTATTTGATATTTATGTATGTCTATAATTCATATTATACCATTAAAACGGAATGCCACGATAAATAAACCTACTATTTCCCTAGGACTCATTATTTTGTTAGTTATCTGTCACATTACTTAAGAAAATGAAGCAATATGATGATTTATTAAGTTACTACAGGAAAATTTAAAAGTAATGTAAACAACTGCAGACTTCATTTACATGCGAAAAGATTAACTATTAGATGTTCGCGAAGAAGTCCAATATTTTCCGTGGTGTGGGGACCTCCCTCTAGTTAATCATGGGTAATGTAACAGAGCAACTCTCAAAGAAAGCAAAATATTAAGTTCTGACATTAAGAAGTTATACAATATCCACATAAAGATGTCACTATGTTGAAGGTGCATTGCCACCTTAACACGAATGTTAACTTATGGCTCAAATTAGTACAGACATCAAATAAAGTATACCAATCATATACTATTATAAGAAATACGAATAATTTTGAGTCACTTATATATGTTCTTTAATAAGAGTAGATCAGACATGAGCATAAATAAGCAGATCACTTACACCTTCCAAAAGCAATTCACGGCCTTAACACAAACAAATAGAGAATAAAAAAAGTCGTAGTTATTCTGTGTGTTGACACTGCCCAACGAAAGACTTAGCAACAGAAGGAGCAATAAGAAGTCAGAACCTCAACCAAATTTCGTCAATCACAAAACCCGGCCGATAATGCAATCTAATCTCAATTTATGTTGGGAGAAAACAAGCCCATACAAAGTTAATGTTTCTGATGTAAACAGTAATGAAGTAAAAAAGGGTAATTGGTGGATGTCCTTCATGCAACACCCCTCTCAAGTCACTCCCTAGATTTACCCTCATTTAGTATTTCTTATCAGTAGTGCATATTAACAAAATAAAGTGAATGGCCACAACTAAGGTCAGAGGGCAGTACAAATTTCACTTTTATAGTAAAAGATGCAGAGGAAACTACTATGCTAACTATCAGGCAACGTGGAGGGAAAAAAGGGTAGAGTTTCTCTTTAACCTAAGGAAGTAAACATAAATATCATAAAATTGTCACTTGTATGAAGGTGTTAACCGAAAACTTATGGGTATGCTGAGACAAATCAAAACCTTGTTATAAAAAATAAAGAGGAGGAATAATTAGGGCTTGAGCAAGAGCGAAATATAGAAAAGAGAACTCACCTGTTGTTGTGCGAAACAAAAGGAATTGGTGTGGCAGGCTTGAGCACAATGAAAATAAAGAAAGAGAAAATTCTAATTAGTGTCTTTTTTAGATGGAGGTAAACCGAGATGAATGTGGAGAGAGCCATGAGCCACACAAGAGAGACATGAGAAGTGAAGCGTAGCGAGCCGACACGTGTTTGACTTGGTAACCAGAAATGGTACAAAAATTAGCCCGTTCGCCCAAATAAGAAGAGAACAAGAACTGTGTATCTGTAATATAATTATGGTTTATATTATCTAGCAACGATATGATTACAAGTTTATAAATTGAGCCCTTCATCAATACAACATCATAACGACTCTCCAGTTAAATTAATGTCAACAAAGGTGTCAAAGGGACTTTCTTTAGGGCAATTTATCATACACATGTTGGGTATTAACATACCAGCTAATAGAGCAAACATTGCAAGTTGTATTTCTTCAGTACTAAGCAGCAGTATATCAGCAGCCATAGCGAAATCAAGCCCATGCACAAACTAAGTTGAAGAAAAACTGGGTATTACCTGTGAGCACAGAACACTTAGCAGCCGCGAGAGACAGAGTAAAACATTAGCGGTGCGGAGCTGGGCTTCTCATAAATCGTAAATCTATTGTGCGGGAAAGAAATCCAAGAGTTAGGGCTTCTAGTAGCGGTAGACCCAACATAATCGAGGGAAAAGAAACGTAATAAGTGACTAATTTCAAAATTATGAAAGTAAACAATAAGAAGCCATGGGCGTTAAGCATAAATTACTAGGAGAAGAAGAGGATGACCGACGACGGCGTCACCTGATTGTTCAAGATTTACCTGGTGTGGCAGAAAATTGAGGAAGCAAAGAGATGGAATGGAACAAGGAGTGAGATGACCGATGGACTGAGAGAGCTTTGTGTGTGAAGGTGGAAGCCATTGCGATAGACGCGTAGTGAGAAAGAGAGAGAGAGAAAGAGAAAGGCACACGTGGAAAGGGAGGTAACCTGCTATGGGGAAAAAACAGGCCCAATTTGGGCGATATCTTCTTTATATATAGTATAGATATAGATATAGATATATTTTTTTATCTATTTATTAATTTTATATATATATATATATATGTCTCTGTGTGTGTGTGTGTGTTTTTACAAATTACAATCAAGTCCCTGCACTATATTATATTCTCATTTAAACTTACCCTAATCTTTAAAATTATTAAAAAATGACCCAACTTGAGATATACAACTCCATTTGAAAATCTAAAAGTACTTATGGAATACTCGCGAGGAGAGGATCACATGCACATAAATTTTTCATGAAAATAAAGAAGTTTAAATAGAACAAAATTTTAACTCGAAGTTGGTTTCTTCGTAACTTTCTCATTTCAAATCCAAACTCAAAACTAATTATATATTTGTGATCCTCATGAGGAGGGCTTCAAATTGGCCTATAATATCAAATTTAAGTCTCAACGAAACAAAATATGTCATTAAAGATTTTAAAACTCCGACGGAGCTTATCTAACTCATATCACATCTATTTCATAAAAGAGTTATATATTTGAAATCTACGCATCGAGACGATCATTTATGTATATAATTATGATAAGGTTAAATTACGAATAGAGCAACCTACTAGCCATACAGAATGAAAAGTATATGTATATACATATATAGTTAGCCGTATATGTATAAATATATTTGGAAAGGGGCTTGCAGAATTATTCACTGTGGAGTAAAATAATTTCTCTACTGATGCTCTATTAATGGATGTATATACATATCCTATATGTGTGAGAAATATATACTTATGTATACATACCTATATGCTTATTGTGCTAAAATATTTTGTTGTTACTTACCTTTTTCACCAATGCATATGAAGAGAAACGGAGAGTTTAGCACTAATATTTCCTACTTATTCTTTCCAAAAATAGCATAATTAAATGTAGGAACGAAGTATAGGTATGATATCTAATCAAGTAGGCATTAGAGGTAATAATTAGTTACTGAGCTTGGCCATCAAGTAAGACAGCTCATCCCTTACTTATTTTAATACACATATAATATATTATATATATAAATATATATATATATATATATATATATATATATATATATATATATATTACTATTTACTTATTATTATGTATGTATTTTATTATATACATATATAGTGGGTATTACATCCACCCCTACTAGAAAAATAAATTTTGTCCTCGAAATTTCACTTACCTGGTATGGGTAGATTCGGATATTTATTTCGTATGTCATCTTCGAGTTCCCAAGTCTCTTCTTCTTTATTGTGCCGGCTCCATTGAACTTTGACTAAAGTATTGATGAGAGTGATAATTCAAGTATTTTGAGCTCGAATTTGTATAGAAATTGAGTATGATTTGGTCTATTATCAAGATAAATTGGGATGTCTATGGAAAACACACAAATCAGATGCTGCTGAGGCTATTTGAGCGTATTTGTACATGAAAACAGGTTAAAAGGGCTCAGAATGGGAAAACACATTTATCGAGGTACTGTTAGACCATAGTTATGGCATTTGACCAAGCTCTAGTTGGTCGAACTACAAAGGTGAAGTCGAACGGGGATGTTTCAGCTTACAGAGATGTCGTTCGACCAAGACCATCTCGTTCGACCAAGTTACAACAAGTCAAACTGAGGAGCCAAGTCGAACAGGAGGAGTTTCAGCATACAGACCTGTGGTTCGACCAAGAAGGTCCCGTTCGGCCAAGCCTAGTCTGGTCGAACAGGGACACATCAACACAAAAATATTGATATTTTCACCTCCAGCGTGTGCATATGAGTGTTTTCTATGGAAAAGCCCAATAAAGGTCTATGAGGAGAAGTTACAAGTATAAAAAGGGGTACCGATCACATCAAAAAGGGGATTTAGATTCCACATCCATCATACACAACATCCAAACCCTAACTCCATTCGCAAGACCTGTAGAGAGAGATTCATACAGCAAATCAAGTGAAGATTCAAGACGGATCAAGAAGCAACGGTACCCACATCTAGGCTTTACTTTGCAACTTAATCTTTCTTGTAATTTTCAAAACTATAGGTAAGATCTATCCAAATACTATGAACGTTCTTCTAAGCGTCATGGACTAGAACTGCTTTGGTAGTTCTAGGTTATGAAGGTTTTTATCTAGTTAATTGAACTTCCGTATTTATACTCCATACAACACTACTTGTAGTTTATTTTATATAATACTATGCTTATCAATTCATACTCAAAGTTGTTTTGTGCATCATTAACTATTATGTAGAGTCTGAAGACATATCTTGGGTATTGATTAAGTGCATTCACTGCTGAGCAGGATTACATGTTATGATTCTAAGTGAGGGGACTCTGAAGCTTCATTAGAACTATCTTATATGAATACTTATTAATTGAATTGAATTCAGATTAGTAAGTAAGATGAAGAGGATAATTATATAGTACCTATAAAGGGAGACCATATCGAGTTAGAGTACTTAGTGCACGGGAAATAATTGATAGTGATAGTACCTAGAAAGGGGGTGGATTAATATCTCTTGCTCCGAGGTAATTCACACGTGTTACACGCTTATCTGCTCGTGTCTATAGAGTAGATTTACATGGTTTAGTGATGCATACATATTCACAAGGCAGAGTCGGACATTGACACATGGATGAGAGATTAATTAGTAAAACTGGATGGCCCGAAGAGCTACCTATCTTCTCACTTGAGAAACTCTCGTTTACCTGTAATGTTTCTATTTTACTTGTTATTTTATTATTCATTTATTAGATTTATAACTATTATCTATTTAAATTGAAAATAATATATCTTTTGGGTTCGATAATATAACTTGGTCGCTTATCTTTTGGGTTCGATAATATAATTGCTTACCAACTGTCCTTTGGGTTCGATAATATAACTTGGTCGCTTATCTAAGCTACAATCACATCCTTCTAACTTGGGTTCATGTGTTGACGACTCCGCCTTGTGGAATATGGATGCATCACTAAACCATGCATATCTACTCTATAGACACAAGTAAATATGCGTGTAACACGTGTGAATAACCTCAGAGCAAGAGATATAATTTCAGCCCACTTTCTTGGTACTATCAGTATCAATTATTTCCCTGGCCAATTGGTACTCTAACCCGATATGATCTCCCTTTATAGATACTATAAAATTATCCTTTTTATTCTGCTTACTATCCCGAATTCAATTCAATTAATATGCATTCATATATGATAGTTCTAATGAAGTTTCGGAGTTCCCTCACTTAGAATCATAACATGGAATCCTGTTCAGCAGTGAACGCACTAAATCTACAACAAGATATATATTTAGACTCTATATACCAATTGAAGATGCACAAAACGACCGAGAATATAGATTAGAAAGCCCAATCATATATAAAATAAATCCACAAGTAGTGTTGTACGGAGTTTACACACGAAAGTTTAATTAATTCGTAAAAACTTTTACAACTCTAGTTCTACCAAAAATGTTCTAGCCTATAATGTTATGAAGAATAATCATGGGTATTGGATAGATCTTACCCAGATGTCTGGAAATTACAAGATAAATTAGGAAACAAAATAAACCCTAGATTTGGGAGTCGTCGCGTCCTTCTCCGTCTTGGTTGTCCTCTTGATTCCACAGACGAATCTTCAAAGTGATGGATGGATGGAGGAAAGGATGTGGATGATGGTTGGGGGTGATCCCCCTTGTGGGGTGTAGTTTTGTTGTGACCTCTCTCCAATCCAATCTAATATCTATTCTAATAAATAATGATGTGATCTACATCCCCTTTTATACTTGTGTGCTCTCTTTATGGACCTTGATGAGCTTTTTCTTGGAAAACACGAAAATACATGCAATGGAATGTAAACCACGCGACACACACTGAGTGGTGTAAAAACATGCACAAATTCTTAAATTCTCGCTGACAGCTGCACGACTTTACGATTTTGAGCATAACTTCCTCTTCAAAACTCCAATTTGAGTGATTCTTGCGCTCACGCGATCCTCTCTTCCTTGGATTTCTATCCATAAAAGAACTTTAAAAATCCAACATTTTAATGTATAAAACGTCATGCAAAGTGGCACAGCCCTTCTGTTCGGCACAACTTGCAGGACGTCACCACTTTAATCATAACTTTCTCGTTTGAATTCTGATTGAGGTGTTCTTTAAACTAAAACAACCCTATCTTCTATTGCTTAGCAACCATATATCAAACTTCCAATTCAGAGCTCAACACGAAAACAATAAAATTACATAAGTTGGACGTGTGTTTTTCAGCATCATTGCACAATTTGCTTCTCCAACTTTGCACTTTTGATCCTTTTTCCACCTAAAACATAATAAAACACCTCAAGTGCAACTTTTTCTCACATATATTGAATATAAGACAATTTTCCTAATATACAACATCAATTCCCATCATAAAGGTGTTAGATTGGACACTAAAACACACTTATTTTCACTCTCAATAATATACAATGCCCATTAATTAATTAAGTTACGGACAACTCCATTAATTAATATCTCATCCGAGAGTAGTGCCACTCAACCTCATTATCATGCCGGAATAAATCCACCTAAAGGGTTTACATGATAATCCTTATGACCTCCTCAACAGGACATTATCAACCTATTTAATAGGACACGAATTCCTTCTACAATCAACAACACACCATAGAGACTGCACTATTTCCCAACTCAGTTTATTGATTGAATATTTAAATCTCACCCATTGATAAATCAGAAAGATATATACTGGCTTACATGTCGAGGTTATTGTATAGGGATTAAGAGCACCAACATCCATAACAACTGAAATCAAATTCTCCTATATAGTCAGTATAAGTCGAACGATCTCAAGCGGTCCTAATCAATACACAAAGCGGACTAATGTGATTTTATAATCAAGACAAACTAATACGAAATCACACTACAACCATCCCGATAGAGAGCCTCCGACAATCTCGGTTGTGACCATCTATTTATACTTTATAAGAAAACCAATAATATGATCTTCCGAATGTTCTCGCACAACATATTATCTGTAGTATAAAGTAAATGGACTATTGTATCGTACATATAAATAAATTATAAGATGCAATCATTTGATCATATGATTCTCATTTCAAATAAATTGTTATAACATTATTCATATAAAAAGCTAGACTTTTAGTATACAATTCAACAGATTAAACATGTTTTTAGTTGGAATTGAAGTTTGAATCTTGGTGTTCTAGTTGAAATGTTACATGAATTTACATGAGTTCAATTTACATTGGATTGATGGTGTTTTGTGAAATTCATGATGCTAATCTTACGGGCTTGAGTTTAATTTCGAAATGCATGTATGGGCTCGTTGATTTGAAATGATGTTTATGTGTAATTGAGTTGTGGAAGTTGAGCATGCTTGGAATTTTTGTTGAATTTTGGAATTTGAGAAGCATGTTGAATGAGAAGTTGAAACTTAGGAGAGTGCACTTGAAATTTTAGGAATTGATTCATAAAGTGATTATTGCATACAAATTTGAAGTCTTGAGTAGAATTCATGCTTTAATTAGTCCTAGGTTGGATATACTTGCTTTATCTCCTCTATTATGTATTGAAGTATAATCTTTGTAGGTAAAGGAATTGCTACACCTTCTAAAAGGAAGGAGAATAATCCTCCTAAGAATGGTGAAATTGCAAAGAAATTGAAGAGGGATAAGAGGAGACCTTCCAATTATGGCATAAAGATTGATGATTGGGAGGAGAAGGAAGAATTGTGGGGAGCTATTTCGTTGGATGTTCAATCGAGTAGGGATTATACTAGATTTATGGAGTTGAAGAGGGAGACTTATTTCCACATTGCGGCCGAGGTGTTGTGCACGATGAGAGTTGATCGTGGAGATCATTATCTTCCTTATGGCTTGTGGATGCAGATTGGTGGCCAACTGCAGCTTATGTATGCAAATGAGTTCAATGAGATGGTTGGATGTCCGACGGGGATTTTTGCAGCATAAAATACAGGTTTTAATGCTGATGAGTTCTGGAGATCTATTTCGGGGAGGCAAGGTGATTTCAATACCAATACCGCTAAGGTTTATTTTTATTCGCAATCCCGTGATAGCATACATGGACCAAATCCTGAGCAATACGTTGTTTGCTCAATCTGAGGGGAGTTTTCAATGTGGGTGCGTACTTTTTCCAGCAGCTATATAAGTTTTCTACTCACTCCTTCCAAAGAGTCAACATTAGTGGATTGATTACTCTGATAGTGGAGTATTATCGAGTTGATTTGGGTAAGCATCGGCCAATCCGAGAAGATTATAATTTGATTTTGTCGACTTGTGTGAGATGGGCTTGATACAGAGGAGCGATGATATGTGGATGTTCATCCATGGCAAGAATCTGATTTCTTTTATGTTTCTATTGTCACTTGTTGATCTTACTACCATTAAAAGTAACAATAATCTTTTGATGAACACTCCGTAGCACAAGACGATATTCGAAACTTGCATTGGAGAAGGAAACTGTTGGTTTTTAGCCGAGATGCATATCCAGGGTATTTACATTGATGCGGATATGATCTTAGTGGGTGATCCAGTGGATTTTATAGAAGAGGATGAGGAGCAGCAGCCAACTAATGAGCAACCAGAGATGGATTTTTCTCCGATGGAGCCACCACAGCAGCCACAGCCACAGCAGTATCAGAACTATGAGCCGCCACCACAGCAGCAGCAGGATTTCTAGCAGTCCCAGGATTTTTTTGTAGAGAGTAGTTTAGACTCTGAATGTGAACTAGCAGGAGACCAATCGGCAGCTGGCGATAGCGAGCACTAATTACGCTGCGTTCAACCTCTGATATGATGTTATGTATAGGAGATTGGGAGATTTTAATGAGAATTATGAAGCATTGGACAGGAAGATCGATACCTTGCAAAGGGATTTCGATGATTGGCATAATAAAGCGAGCGATGATGATGCCCCGGAGGAGTAGTGGAGCCAGGTTTTATCTTTGTCTCTTTCTTCTCATCTCCATTCT
This sequence comes from Pogostemon cablin, assembly GCA_023678885.1. NCBI lineage: Eukaryota > Viridiplantae > Streptophyta > Magnoliopsida > Lamiales > Lamiaceae > Pogostemon > Pogostemon cablin. Next base: position 6,317,488 of record CM043004.1, on the reverse strand, counting down.
CTTTTTCACATTACAGGTTGATTGATTGTGTGGGTGGTTGAGTATTTGTTTGAGATTCATGTGTGAGTTGTTTGTATTTGATATTGATGGATGATGGATACATTGGATCTGTTTGATTTTGATTTTGATGTTTGATGGATTGATTTTGCTAGTATGATGCTTCTTGATTATGCATGTGCACTTGTTTTTTATGCATGTTGATTTTATTGATGATAGGCATGTACTGTTATTACTTGTAGTTTATGTAGAGGTTGATGTTGATTACATGCTTTGAAGAGTGCTTAGGAATCTATCACCCATGTGAGAATTTGAGCCTTTTTAATCATGTTATATCAATGCATGATAGTTTATTCTTGTGAGTATCGTTCATATGTTCGTATTCTAAAACATGGCTTGGAGTCTTGTTTGCAATTCGTGATTGATAGATACTAGGACATGATCTTAGGCCGTTATTGTGTAAACTGAGTCACTTAGCTAAACTTTATCCTACCTTGTAGTTTATATTATTGGAAGCCACGTTGAGCATTTAAAACTTTTTCTTTGGCAAGCCTATGATAAAAATCCTTATTTACCTATACTTAAGCATTGAAATACCCTATTTACTGGTAGAGAATTAAGGTGTATAAATTGCTAGCTCGTATATGAAGAAGAAAAGGGAAGGAAAGTTTGTGTAGTGATGAAAATCAAAATTTGGTTAAATCTTGTGAATAGTGCCTGAAATCGGTACCCCGATTGCTAGCAAGGGTAGTTCCCAAAATTAGTACCCAAAATTAGTACCCTTATACTTTGACGAAGAAGAAAGATATTGATTCCAAGTGAAGCCGGAGGAGAAGTATTGGAAAGATCATTAGAATGATGAAGGAGAAGAAGTAATAATGTTGTTTGATAGAAACTCTCCAAGGTAATTCTCTACTAGTAAAGTTAGTCACTTTATCTATATTCTCCTACCTTTATCAAAGAACTAACATTACAACCCAAAGAATAAGTCCTTTGTGATCCTAGTGTTGAAACAATTATGAATTGATGTTTGAGACCTTTTCCAAGCTTATGGTTATGCGAAGATTTAAATTGATTTTGAGCGTATATACTAACCCTTTGGAAGTGTAAATATTTTACACTTGAGCATGAGAGTAAACACTTACCTAGTAAGATAGACGATTTTTCACTCGTAGAATTTTGTGGTTGATTGATATTTTTGTAGGGATGAAAGGTATGATGGATATGCATGTTTTGAATTGATATAATTGCATATGTTAGAATAGGTTGTTCTTGTTATGAGGATCTCGTTATTACACTCTCTTGTTTTATTTTGATTTTTGTTGCCTCAGGATGAGCACCATGCATGTAAGTTTAGGGGTTTAATGAGAGTGATAATTCATATATTTTGAGCTCGAATTTGTGTAAAAATTGAGTATGATTTGGTCTATTATCAAGACAAATGGGGATGTTATGGAAAACACACAAATCAGATGATATTGAGGCTATTTGAGCATATTTATACAGGAAAATAGGTTAAAGTGCTCAGAATGGGAAAATACATTTTTCGAGTTGCAGTTCGACCATAGTTATGCCGTTCGACCAAGCTTAGGTTGGTCGAACTACAAAGGTGAAGTCAAACAGGGATGTTTCAGCTTAAAGAGAGGTCGTTCGACCAAGACCATCCTGTTCGACCAAGTTACAACTAGTCAAACTAAGGAGCCAAGTCAAACAGGAAGAGTTTCAGCGTACAGACCCATGGTTTGACCAAGAAGGTCCCATTCGACTAAGCCCAGTCTGGTCGAATAGGGACACATCAGCATCGAAACATCGATATTTTCACCTCTAGTGCGAGCACATGCGTGTTTTCTACAGAAAAGCCCAGTAAAGGTCCATGAGGAGAAGTTACAAGTATAAAAAGGGGTGCCAATCACATCAAAAATGGGAGTTAGATTCCACATCCATCATACACAACATCCGAACCTTAACTCCATCTACAGGAGCTATAGAGAGATTCGTGCAGAGAATCAAGTGAGAACCAAGTGAAGATTCAAGACGGAGCAAGAAGCGACGGTGCCCACATATAGGGTTTACTTCGCAACTTAATATTTCTTGTAATTTTCAAGACTATGGTTAAGATCTATCCAAATACTATGAACATTCTTCGAAGCATCATGGGCTAGACCGCTTTGGTAGTTCTAGGGTTATGAAGGTTTTTATATAGTTAATTGAACTTCCATGTGTATACTCCGTACAACACTACTTGTGGTTTATTTTATACAAGACTATGCTTATCATATCATACTCAGAGTTGTTTTGTACATCATTAACTATTATGTAGAGTCTGAATACATATCTTGGGTATTGATTGAGTGTGTTCACTACTGAGCAGGATTACATGTTATGATTCTAAGTGAGGGGAATCCGAAGCTTCATTAGAACTATCTTATATGAATACTTATTAATTGAATTGAAATCGGGATAGTAAGTAGGATGAAGAGGATAATTATGTAGTACCTATAAAGGAAAATCATATCGGGTTAGAGTATTTAATGCACGGAAAATAATTGATACTAATAGTACCTTGAAAGGGGGTGTAATTATATCTCTTGTCTCCGAGGTAATTCACACGTGTTACACGCTTATTTGCTTATGTCTATAGAGTAGATTTACATGGTTTAGTGTTGCATCCATATTTCACAAGGCAGAGTCGGGCATTGACACATGGAAGGGAGATTGAAACTGGATGGTCTGACCTATCTTCTCACTTGAGCAACTCTCATTTATCTCTACTTCTCTATTTTACTTGTTATTTTATTATTCGTTTATTAGATATATAACTATTATCTGTTTAAATTACCAATAATAGTTTCTCTTAATTTAGATAATAATAAATTGATAACCAATTATCCTTTGGGTTCGATAATATTACTTGGTCGCTTATCTAAGCTACAATCACATCCTTTATACTAAGGGATTAATAGTGTGTTGAGAAAATGCCCAACAAGTAACTTCATGATTCCTTAGCATATGAAGTTTCTTGTCATGAATGGCGATAGGAAATTCCTCATACGTCAAGTTATTGTCAATTTTTAATACTTCATGGTTAACAATGTGGCTTGAATCAAATATATATTTTCGTAGCATGGACACGTGAAAAACATCATGAACTCCAGCTAGCTCAGGTGGTAAGGCTAACTTGTATGCCAACTCGCTGATTCTCTCCAAAATTTCGTACAATGTATCTCGGCTTGAGTTTTCATTTCCTTCCAAAGCAATCAATCCATTTCATTGGCGAGACTTTGAGGAATACTTTGTCTCTTTCTTGAAACTATAAATGTTTGCGTCTCTTATCAGCAAGGACTTCTGTCAATTTTGTGCTGTCAAAATTCTCCTTCTAATCTTTTCAATTGTTTTTACTTTCCTTTCTACTATCTCTGTTCCTAGAACTTTCTTCTCACCAACCTCATCCCAGTAGAGAGGAGATCTACACTTCCTTCTGTAGAGTACTTCGTAAGGAGCCATGCCTATCGTGGCTTGAAAATTGTTGTTGTAAGCAAACTCTAGCAGTGGTATGTATCTTTCCCAACTCTCACCAAAATATAGGACGCATGCCCTCAACATGTCTTCCAATGTTTGAATAGTCATTTCTGACTTGCCATCGATTTGCAGGTGGAATGTTGTGCAAAACTTAAGCTTTGTCCCTATTGCGTCTTGTAAGCTATGTTAGAATTTTGATGTAAATCTTGTATCTCGATCAAAAACTATAGAAACTGGTACACCATGTAGTCTGACAATTTCTTCTTTTTAGATTTGTGCAAGCTTAACCATTCCATGAGTCATTTTGACTGGGAGAAAGTGCACCGCCGTTGTCAAACGATCTACAATTACTCATATAGCTTGATTTGCTCGTGTAGATCTTGGTAAACCAATAACGAAATCCATAGTGATATGCTCCCATTTCCACTCAGAAATCTCTAATGGCTTCAAGAGTCCGGAGGGTCGTTGATGTTTTGCTTTCACTTGCTGGCAAGTCATGCACCTTTGGATAAACAAACCTATATCCTTCTTCATATTTTTCAACTAGAAAACATTTTTCAAATCATGGTACATCTTTGTTCCTCTTGGGTGCACATTGTAAGGAGTACAATGAACTTCTGATAAAATTTCTTTAATAAGATCCTCACTTTTAGGAACACATAATCTTTTTCCAAAGACGAGTGCCTCATCGTCAGTGAGAGCGAATCCCTTTCCTTCCCCAATCTCCAAGATTTCCTTAATTTTCCTGAGAAATTCATCTCCATCTTGAAGTTCCTTGACTCTATCTCCTAGAGAGGGTTTCACTAGTAACACAGTTAATACTGCTTGTATGGTACTTGGAGGCATCACAACTTCCAAACTCATCCGAGAGAACTTAGCCACTAATGATTCTTGATTGGTTAATGAGCAAGCTAATTCCCCTTTGCCTTTTCTGCTTAAAGCATCTGCTACCATATTTTCCTTCCCTAGATGGTATAGTATTGTACAATCGTAGTCCTTCACTAATTCCAACCATCTCCTTTACCTCATGCTTAATTTTTTTTGTTCAAAGAAGTATTTTAAGCTCTTGTGATCCGTATAAATTTAGCATCTTGCTCCATACAGTTAATGTCTCCAAATTTTCAGGGCGTGTATCACCGTAGCCAGTTCTAAATCACGAGTTGGATAGTTCTATTCATGGATCTTGAGTTGTCTAGATGCATAGGCAACTACTTTATCACGTTGCATCAGAACACATCCCAATCCTTGATTTGAAGCATCGCTATATATAACAAAATCCTTCTGTTCCATCGGGAATTGTCAATACAGATGGAGTGACCAATTTCTATTTAAGAAGATTGAAACTCTTTTCATACTCTTCCGTCCAACGGGACTTAACTTCATTGCGACTTAATCTCGTCAAGGGCACTGTAATATCCAGCCAATCCGATGAAACTCCGTACTTCTCCAACATTCATAGGAGTCTTCCATTTCTCTACTGCTTCTACCTTGGCCGAGTCCACCTCGATTCCTCGAGCTAACACAATGTGCCCAAGAAAGACAACTTTATCTAACCAAAACTCATATTTCTTGAATTTGACATACAACTTTTCCTTTCTTAGTTTCTCTAGAACAATATTCAGGTGTTCTTCATGTTGCTCCCGATCTCTAGAATACACAAAGATGTCATCAATGAATATTATCACGAATTTGTCCTAGTACGAGTGAAAAACACGATTCATCAAATCCATGAAAATTTTTGGTGCGTTGCTAAGTTCAAAAGGCATCACCACAAACTCATAATACCCATAATGTGTTCTAAAAGTGGTCTTTGAAATGTCGCTTTACTTGATTCGCACTTGATGATATCCCAATCTCATATCTATGTTGGAGAACACGCTAGCACCACCCAGTTGATCAAATAGATCCTTAATCCTTGGTAAGGGATACTTATTCTTGATGGTAAGTTTATTCAGTTCTCAGTAATCGATACACATCTTAAACGAACCTTTTTTCTTCTTTACAAACAAAATAGGTGCTCCCCAGCATGATACACTAGGGCGTATGAAATCTAAATCCAAGAGTTCTTGTAACTGGATCTTCAATTCTTGCAACTCCTTTGGTGCCATTCGATAAGGGGCTTTTGAGACTGGTGCTGCTCCTGGTACCAAATCGATTGTGAATTCTACTTGCCTTTTGGGTGGCAAGCCTTGTAAATCTTCTGGACACACATCTTCGTATTCTCGCACAACAGGAACATCCTATGTGCTCATTCATAAGAGTGGAAATACATGATCTTTTAAGTTCGATTTAATACCTTTTTAATGTATTTTGATGTCGTATTTGCATAAAATGGTAATGCACTCGGTGTTACCAATAAAAGGAGCTCGAGATGTATTTTTTGTGTATTTCATAGGAAAAGAGGAGAAATCGATTGAATATTGGAGTAGAGTTGAAACAAGCTGGAAAGAATAAGTTTTGCATAGCAACCGGGTGTGGAAGCTGACCAATCATGCATGGATCAACACGAATCGTGTGCCAAGCTATGCAGCCAACCGAGTGGCTCAAATCACCACCCAGGTGAGTTGCCGTGCAAGAAACTGGGTGAAGCTGCCTGTTATTGAAAGAAGAAATCGGGCACCAATTGTCTTCAATCAGACATGCCAGTTGTTTTCAATCAGGCGTGAAGCATCACCAACCAGGAAAGCCGCCATGAAAAGGACCTTGCAAGCCGCCCGAATACTGAGGAGAAGTCGTGTGACACTATTTAGTGTGAAAATCTGCATGTTTTAGGGTCCGATTTAGCATCATTTTATGGAATTTATGTTCGTATTTTAACACTAAATGATTAATTTTCCTACATTTAAGATATTGGTGCATTTGAGGTGCTATTTCATGTTTTTAGGTGGAAAATAGATTAAAAGTGCAAAGTTGGAACAAATAGTGAAATCGTGAAAGAATGCTGAAAAACACATGTCCAATTTGCATACTTTTTATGTATTTGTGTAGAACCCTAAATTGAACATGTGATATATGGTTGGAAGGCTACAGAAGAGAAAGTCATTTTGGCTCAAGAAACACCTCAATTGGAGGTCAGATGAAGGAGTTATGATCAAAACGGTGAAGTTGCGCAAGCTGTTACCATCAAGTGCTAAGTAAAATAAAAAAATCATCCTAGAGAACCATAAATCGACTATACTAACACTAAGACCAACAAACGACAATCAAAACTAAACACAAAACCTGGAAAATCACAAAAAAATGAAACCTCAACATCATTGAATAAATCCAAAATACTAAGAATTCGCAAAAAATCGACCCTCCAAGCAACAAACCAATGCAAAAATTCTATTTCGACACTACAAGACAAGGTATATACATAACCTCCCCCCCAAACTTAGATCAAACGAAGTGAGAAACTAAGTTTGCAAAGAAGTATATACCGCATTCAAGCAATACCTAATAAAACTCCCACATTACACAAACATATAAAAGCAATTATAATGGGAGGGACAGCCCCCAACAGGCGCTCATGTTTAACGTCGGAGAGTTACGACGGAATGCAAACCTCAACTTAAGTACTCTAGAGAGAGTACTTGAATATCCTGTGGGGACTTGTAATGCTTCAACCTATGGCCATTAGCAACCATAAGATCACCACTCTTGCTTTTCAATTCAAAACTCCCCCCTCCACAAGCTCTATGTATGACAAACGATCCACTCCAACGAGACTTCAACTTACCTGCAAAAAGTTTAAGATGAGAGTTGAAAAGAAGTACCTCATCACCAACATTGAACTCCTAGACGTGGATCTTCGTATTATGCCATCTCTTCATTCATGCCTTGAAGATCCTTAAGTTCTCATAAGCTTTCTCACGGAATTCGTTTAACTCATTGATTTGAGTTGTTCGAAAATCATTAGAATCCTCCATGCTCAAATTCACACGCCTGATAACCCAATAAGCTTTATGTTCAATCTCCACAGGAAGGTGGCAAGATTTCCCGTACACAATCTGGTAAGGCGACATCCCTAAGACAGTCTTGAAAGCTATTCTGAATCCGCACAAAGCATCATTAAACTTCGTAGACCAATCTTTCCTTGTACTTCCAACTCTCTTCTCCAACATTTGCTTTATCTGATGATTAGAAACCTCAGCTTTCCTATTTTCTTGCGAATGATAGGGTGTAGTAACCCTATGCTTTACTCCATAATCCCAAAGAACTTTCTCCAATATTTTATTAACAAAGTGGGTTTCTCCATCGCTTATGAACGCCTTAGGCACTCTAATCGGCTGAAAATATCTTTCTTGATAAATTCCTGAACCACTCTAGCATCATTCGTCCTAGTTGGAATTGCTTCAATCCATTTTGAAATGTAGTCCACTACAAGCAGAATGTAAAGGAATCCATTAGATGAGGGAAACGGCCCCATAAAATCAATCCCCCAAACATCAAAAACCTCCACTACAATGCTAGGCTGCAAAGGCATCTCATCCTTCTTTGAAATATTCCCCATCCGCTGGTAACTATCATATGTATCTACATACTCTTGACAGCTTTTGAACAGGGTAGGCCAATACAAACCAGACTGAAGCACCTTTTGAGCAGTCTTTTGGGTGCCAAAATGACCCCCATTCGGCTGCATGTGGTAGAAATCAAGGACACTCTCCCATTCAATCTCAGGAACACACCTACGGATTATAGAATCCATGCAGATTTTGTAGACCCATGCTATTCCCATAAGATAGATTGAACATCATGCAGAAACTTAACCATCTGGTGTCTACTCAACTGATAAAGCTTCACTCCCGTGACAATGTAGTTCCAAAAATTAGCATACCACGGAGCATCCTTATTTTCTTTCTCAGGATAGGTTTTTGATACTGCGAAAACCTTTTGAATATCCACCATCAATATCCTTTCATCAGGAAAATAATCCTTGATGACCTCAGCAGCATCATCACAGTTCTCCTTCGTCTCTAGAGGCGACAAGTGGTTGGCTAAGACGTTCTCACTCCTATTCTTATCACGAATCTCCATGTCAAACTCCCGAAGTAAGAGAATCTATCTAATTATCCTTGGCTTTGCATCCTTTTTATCCATTAAATATTTGATAGCCGAGGGATCAGTGTACACCACAGTCTTCATGCCCACCAAGTAATATCGAAACTTATCAAAAGCATACACCACTGCCAAGAATTCCTTCTCGGTGATAGTAAAATTCTTTTGAGCAGAATCGAACGTCTTACTTGCATAATATATGGCACGAAACTTCTTTTCTCTCATCTGCCCCAATACAACTCTTAAAGCAGTTTCACTAGCATCAAATTCCAGCACAAAGGGCTGAGTCCAATTCGGAGTAACAAGAATCGGAGCAGTTATCAATGCTTCCTTATGAACCTGAAAATAATGTAAGCATACTTCCTCAAAATAAAATTTCACATCTTTTTCAAGTAACCTGGATAGCGGTTTTGAATATTTGGAGAAATCTTTTATGAATCTCCTATAGAATCTCGCGTGCCCCAAGAATGATCAGACTCCTTTTTCATTAGTGGGCGGTGGAAGCTTCTCAATTGTCATTACCTTGGCACGATCGACCAGAAGACCTACAACAGAAACATGATGGCCCAAGACTATCCCGTCTCTCACCATGAAATGGCATTTCTCTCAGTTCAAGACAAGGTTTGTCTCTTCACATCTCTCCAAGACCAAAGACAAATTAGACAGACAAGAGTCAAAAGAAAAATCAAAAATAGAGAAATCATCCATAAATACTTCCATGACTCATTCAATCAAACCCTCAAAAATAACCATCATACACCTTTGAAAAGTCGCAGGTGCATTACATAAACCAAAGGGCAACTTCCTAAAGGCAAAAGTACCATAGGGGCAGGTAAATGTAGTCTTTTCCTGATCCCCTGGTGTAATCATTATCTGATTGTAACCAGAGTATCCATCCAAGAAGCAATAAAAATCATAACCTGCAAGTCTATCCAACATATGATCCATAAAAGGCAAAGGAAAGTGATCCTTACGCGTGTTCTCATTCAATTTTCTACAATCAACAAAGACACGCTACCCCGTAGGTACCCTAGTAGCAAGCACTTCACCATCATCAGACATAATAACAGTCATTCCCCCTTCTTAGCTACCACATGCAAAGGACTCACATAGGTACTATCACTAATAGGAAAGATAATTCCTGCATCTAACTAGGTAAGCACTTGTTTCCTAACAACCTCTTGCATAGCAGGGTTCAACCTCCACTGATGATGCACAGAACATTTATTTTCATCTTCAAGTCTTATCTTATGCATGCAAAAAGTAGGATTAATTCCTTTCAAATCATCTATTGTCCACCTTATTGCAGACTTATGCTTTCTCAAAACAGCTAACAGTTTATCAAGTTCACCTTTAGATAGAGAAGAAGATATAATTACCGGAAAAGTTTCATTCTCCCCCAATTAAGTGTACTTGAGATGCTCTGGAAGTGGCTTGAGCTCGGTCTTCTTTTCCACCTTGCTGCTGTCCCCTTCAACTCGTAGAGGCAAGTATTATTTTGCCCACAGTACTTCCTCCACTGCTGAGTCTTCTTGCTTGTATCTGCTCTCATCAAGATTTAGTAAGGTTTCAAGAAAATAATAGCAAGCTCATTAGACAATTCATCATGTAAAATATCATTAGTAGTAGGTAAAGTAAGAGATTCGCGGATGCATGTTTCAACAGGATCCTTAGACAGGATCAACGGCAAGTCATACTCCATGATCTCCTCTACTACTTCTACAAACTTGCAATGCTGCTCTTCTGCCGGCCACTGCATCGCCTTATTCAAGGAGAAGATAATTTCTTTTTCATTGACACTAAGCCTCAACTCTCCTTTGAACACATTGATCAGAGCTCTTCCAGTGACAAGGAATGGACACCCCAAGATCAGAGGCATTCCATCCTGTCATCCTCCATATCTAGAATCAGAAAATCCACAGGAAAAACCAAATTCGATACCTTCACCTATCTGCTAACTGTAAGGCAACAGATGTAGGCTTCTACTCCCCCAAACCAAGCTTCTTGAATACTGAGAAGGGCATCAAATTTATACTGGCTCCCAGAACACATAATGCTTTCCTCGCTGGCCCTTTTCTAATCTCACAAGGTATGATGAAGCTTCCAGGATCCTTCAACTTTTCGGGCAGCTTTTTTTGAATCACTGAGCTACAGTTTTCGATCTAGTTCACTATTTCCATACTATTCAGGCTCCTCTTTCTGGAGATGAGTTCCTTAATGAATCTTGCATAGTATGGCATCGACTTCAAAGCCTCGGAAAAAGGTATACTGATTTGGATATTCCTCATTACATCAGTAAACTTTCTGAACTTCTCATCCAGGCTTTTCGATAAGAATTTTTGTGGGAAAGGAATTGGTACCTTTGTGATCGGTTATCCTAAACTGTCTTTCATGAATACCACTTCTGTTTCTCTCAGTTTTTAGCTTTCTACCATTTTTTATCAGTGATTTCCAAATCAGACTGACTCTGTACAAAATTTGGACGCGCTGGAAAACCCGGAGGACAACTCGCTGGCTCACTCGGCTATAACGGTGCACAAACCTGGCCGAGTAGAGCATGGTTCGAACTAGAAAAACCTTCTGAACCAGGCTGAACCCCACTTGCCTGCAACTCAGCCAATTCAAAACCTGGCTCGGCTCGAACTGGTTATCGAGCCACGGCCGAGCGGCCTGCTCTGACTCTGTTTTGTCCTGCTTCTGTTCTGCTACATTATGACTCAGTTCTGTATCATTCTGCATCAGTTATGGACCTTTATAATGCTTTCCGGACCTCAAAGTGATCACATTTGCACTCTCCTTTGGGTTTATTTCTATATCCAAAGGAAACTTCCCTTTCTGAAACTGCACTTGCTGCTGATTTACTGTAGTGGAGATCTGCCCCATGGTATATGAGAAATTCTGCAACTGCTTGTTCACTTTCTCATTCTGTTTGGTCATATTCGAGTCCATGAGAACAATGCAATTATTGATCTTATTTATGTCAGCATCATTCTTCTTCATATATATTGCTAACACTTCATCCATACCGACCTTCCCTTTTTCAGTCTTGGTACCATGGTCAAAATTAGGAGGATATGGAACTGCATTATTCAAATTTGAATAAGAGAAGTTCTCATGCCTCTGATTATGCCAATTGCCTCCCTGATTACTAGGACCTCTCCCTTGTTTATTCCTTTGATTTGAATTACCTTGAGGGTACCGATTTCCTTTCAAATTCTGAGGAGCTCTCGAACCTTGAAGACTCTGTCCCATAGCCCAATTAGCATCCACGACCTCTTGAAGGTTCATCACCACATCATCACCAGCAGGTCCTCGGTTGCCTCCCCCATTATTACCTGATATAAGAGTAACCAGGTGCTTCTTCATCTGTTCCAATTGAGTGACAACTTTATCATTCTTATCAGCTTCAGAAAATTTTCTTCAACCTTTGCAACTTTACCAAGTATGTAATTCCCTCGGATCCTCTCAAATGGCCAATCCCTAAAGTTCAAAGAGATATCATGAAATAATTTTTCAACGATGTTGGATGTTTTGCCAAAGATTATTCCTCCAGCATAAGCATCAACCAACACTCTCGATTCGTTGTCAAGGCAATTATAGAAGACACTGATGAGTTGAGACTTCTTAAGTCCATGTTGTGGGCATCTCCTCAACGCATCAGTAAACCTTTCTCAAGCCTCTCCAAATGTCTTATCTCTCCTCTGCTTAAATTGATTGATCTCCTGTTTCAATAAAAGAACCTTACCCGGTGGCATAAATCGATCCACAAATAACAGCTGCAACTCAGTCCTGTTTGAGCAACTATCTCCCATCAACTTATCATACCACTCTTTTGCCTTATCAACCAATGAAAACTGAAAAAGCCTCATCTTCCATCTATCATTAGTAGCATCAGCAGCTTTCACTGTATCTATGTAGCTGTTGAAATGCTTAAGATGGCCGTATGGCTCATCAAAAATGCCTCCATCGAAGGAGTTTTTCTCCACCACATGAATCAAGACTGGCCTTATGTCGTTCGCTTTATCAGGTTGAATGGCTCTAACTATGCCTGATCCTCCTAGATTGGTGGACTTGAATGTCTCTCGGATGATGATGTCATCTTCACCAGTTCTATCTCCCATGTCTGCTATTTCTGATTCTGATTCAGCTTCTTTTGGAATAACCTGATTTCCTATCTGCTCTTTTTCTTTCTCCTCTACAACTACTTTCGGATCTGGTATTTCTATTTTCTTCTTCGGAGGTGGTACCTTAGCAACTTTAGGAGTTGCTTTGAAATTCTTTCATGTTCCTCTTCTTTTTCTTGCAGAAGCTTCTATCTCCGGATCAAATTCTAGATTTTTCAATCCTGTCTTCGATCTAGTGTGCATGCAATATCCAAGAAAAATTCAAGGTAAAGACAATTAAATCTCAAAAGAAATATTCTAATTAAATAAGTAATAAAAGACAAATAAATAATTAATCCAACTGAGACAGCTAACTATTTATTTATTCTATAAATTACTATTTAATAAGAATTGAGTAACCAAAATTTCCAAAGTTTTGTGATTTAATTAACTAAATAATGAAATATTAAATTGCTGATTAATTAAAGGCATTAGAAAATAAATCAAATTCTAATCAAGAGATAATCAACAGTTCTAAGGTATCAGGTATAGACCAATTAATTCAGGATTCTAGACCTCCAATTGTTCATTCATGCTGTTTCAACGAAATTACACCACATAACCCCGTTAACCCACCGAATATGATCCGATTTTAAGCTAACATTATATTCTGTTTTAATTCCTAAGGTGCGAAAATATTACCAAATCTTATTCCTAGATACTAATCAAAGCAAGCAATAATACCTCCGGATGGTAAGCTCGACTAAAAAGATATTTTCTGGAATTACTACAAGGTTCTATTCACTTTCTGCTTGAATGTCTAATTGCATTGTTCCACTAAACAATTCAAGTATTTGATTTACCAGTTCATGAAATTATAGTGTTTATAGCGGAACTACTTCAATTACTAACATATAGATAATACCAATCATGAACGCATACAAGCTAACACAATAATTCAAGCATTATAACGGATGTCATGAATATATTATGAAGACGTTACGAAGCATATAAGCAAGTCTTAATAAAATAAGTAAAATCAAAATATCCACTGCATAAAATCCCAATCTTTGGTCTAGGTTCCCAAATCAATCCAATCTAACCATCAAACCCTAGAACTGTTTATAAAATTAGCTCATGAGGTTACAATCAACACTCATAGCTATGCAATTCATATCAAAAATCAAGATAAAATGAAGGGAAAGATTAGAAACACGAAACCCTAGCATAAGCGTAAGTCTGCGTCCCTTCTCCATCTCTCCGATCGTCTGATTCCCCTCAATTAGCACTTGAAACACACTTGGAGATGGATGGAGAATGAAATTTGATGTAAATCTGATATGGAAGTATTGGGTGAGTGAATTGGTGATGGATGATTGATGGGTTCTCTACAATTTGTGTATTGATCTTCCCTAACCTCTCTTGGACTATTGCAGGGCTGTTTTCGCATCGAAATCTCCTAAAAAACACGATCTGGAAGTATAAATACATTGCAGAATCAAACAGGCATCGACTGGGCCCGGAATTGGGCCACTCAGCACCTAGCTCGGCTAGAGCTGGGTCAGGACTTGGCCGAGTGGCACCCGAGCCATTCCACAGTGGCATGACACATCAGCAGGCCCAGCTCGGCCCGAGCTAGCCCATTTCGCGTCTGCTCTGCTCCGTTTTTTATTTTGCCCTATTTTCTGCCTTCAAAACTCACAAAAACACCTTAGTAGCCTCAAAATCGTGTAAATGCTTAAACGTACACAATTTCATGAAAAAACAATAACTTTCCTAGGCAAAATGGTGTAATGTGCACACATAAAATGCGTGAATTCCACTCTCAATAAATATATATATATATATATATATATATATATATATATATATATATATATATATATATATATATATATATATGTATTTTATTATATACATATATAGTGGGTATTAGAGATAAGACACACGATAATGGTATATGAGGTGTGATGCTTGAATGAATTAGAGAATTAGATTAAGAATGAGAACGGTAAGAATGAATAAGGGGTGTATATTGAGATTTTGGGAAGATGTATAGTCTTAAAATTAGAGGGGTAGTTTTAGAATTTTAAGGGGGGTGTATATAATAAAATTAAAACATAGAAAAATAAAAGGGAGTGTGTATTTAATAAAGGGTGTGTATTTAATGAAAAGGGGTGTGTATTTAACATCACTCATATAATACAATATAAACTCAATTATTTTTAGATAATTATAAAATAATTATACAAAACTTATAAATATTAATTAATTGTGTAAAATATCTCATAATATATAAATTATATAATATATGTTAAAAATTTTATATAATTTATGTATAAATAGATACATCAAGATTAAAATTGAATGGTTTTCAAATAAAATAAAATTTAAAAGATTGAGAAAAATTGAAGACAAACATAGAATTATAGGTTCGTTTATATATATATATATATATATATATATATATATATATATATATATATATATATATATATATATATATATTCTTAAATTATATTAATACATTAATATATATATAACTTATCATAACTTATATTTTTTTCTTATATTAATACATTAATATATATATATTCTTAAATATATATATATATATCACTAAAAGATATCAGTAGGCAACCATCTATATTTATTAGAATAATTCAAATATAATAGATAACGGTGGTATAATAGATATCGATCAATAAGTCCATATATATTAGTTTTACAAATTACCGATATTTATGTACTAATATGTATTTACATATTTCTTATAGTGCATCTTTCACCCATCACCAATCTACGAAGGAGCACATTAATTGAAGAGAAATTGGGCATGTTAGAGGAAGGATCTCTCTATCGATCAAGGGAAGACATTCAACATTTAATTTATTCCTTTATTAATTTTTGGTTTCAATGGAGTCTTGTAAGACATTGTGTGATGAATTCATGATGACATTGATTGCAAGTCGCTTTAGTGAGACTAGCAACATGGTTGATTAGGAAATTTAGATTTGTGATTTTGTAATGGTGAATTGAAGGAATTGTGTGTATTTTCTATCATGGATGTTTACCTCTTAACTCATATGTTGTTTGTGCGGTCAGCCTTCCATGTCATATTGAATAGAGTGTGAACTCAATTATGTGTTATGTATGTTAATTGAATTATGTCTTCATATGAGTTATTTACATTAAGTGTGAATTGAGTTTTTGAAGACCAATGTATATTTAGAATC
Organism: Pogostemon cablin; assembly: GCA_023678885.1. Lineage (NCBI taxonomy): Eukaryota > Viridiplantae > Streptophyta > Magnoliopsida > Lamiales > Lamiaceae > Pogostemon > Pogostemon cablin. The sequence continues at coordinate 6,301,593 of CM043004.1, read as the reverse complement.
TCATGATAGGACACTTGTTAGAACTATTTGTGAAGGTGTTTGATCTAGTGAAGGGAACCAAACCAATATTCCCAAAATCTTAGAAAGGGAACATAGGCAAACGTCTCTCCTCTAAGAAAAAATTTTGTGTGATAATATCTCCAGTAAGTATATTAATAATCATAAGTACGTAGAGGAATTGTGAGTATTGGAGACACTCTTGAGAGCTTTTTAGGGATTAACTTCGTAGTCTACATCCTATTCATCTTGTGAAGGAGCGTGGAATTAGCGAGTGCCTTAGTACCTTTATCCTAGAAAGTCACCATAACAATTTCATAGTCTAGATCTACCTTTAACCATACTGTTACTAGTCTTGCTAGCTCCTTAGATTGACATTTTACCCGTATTCATTCTATCGCTCAAGATTGTTATATTTGCTTATTTGTATTGCGTTTGTTATTTTATTAGATAATAATTGAAACTAGTATACTTGATAGCATACTCCAATATTAAGCACTCTTATACAAAATGATTGGGTATAAATCCGGATGCACTTAGTGTTGATATCAATAGTGGGCTCGACATTTTATTATTTGGTCACTTGAACTACACGATAGAGTACACTTGTTCTTATCAATTAGAGATTTCATCGATCATAGTGTCACATCCTAAAATTCCATTTATATAAATATAAAGTTTTAGCTGTTTAGGATATGATTAAATATCAATTTTTCTCCATGAATATAAATTCTTTAAAGTAGTGGAAGTTTACACGAAAAATATATAAAATATTTTTAACACTAATAACTAAGTCTCAAAGATGTGATTTAAAAGTGAAAATAAATCTAATGAAATTAGTTTGAACAATAATCATATTATTCAAAATAAAAAGACAACCTTTAACCAATAAATAGAGTTTATAAAATAAAGGGATTAAATTTTCTAAGATGTAATTGTATAAATTAAACTTGTTCAATTATTCTATTTTCATACCAATAAACAATCACCACTCATCGCCTCTTTCTACGTTCCATCTCTTAAACTTGAAATGATATGAAGTGATGGGATGAGCAAACCACAAGCTCAGTGGAGAAACATACTTGCCAGAATTAAATACCACATGTAAATACCAAATAAGTAACATGAAATGTAGATGTAAATATTTATGTACTGAATAAGATTTCTCAATTATTCAAGTAGTAAATGTCTCGTTTATAAAGGTCAGGAGTCCTATATGTACATGCATGAACTCAAAGATATCACATATAGCAGTTAATATAGTCAAGTAAGAATTTCCCCACGTGGAATGAATGTCGTGGATGCATATGGATGTAATTGATTTTACTTGAATCCTTGTAATGTTGTCATCTAACATGAAATAAATTACTTTTAAATATATCATTAAATATCTTCTATAAAGTTTTAAATAAATGAAATTGAATGACAAAGTAAAAGTAATTATGAATAGAAATATTTTATAAGTTTGAAATATCACAATCGAATGGGGAGAAAATAAAAGTTCAAATACAATGTTAAACATACATGAATATTAATATTTAAATTTATAAATAGTAAAATAATAATAAAATTAGTATGAAACTTTACGTATACATATTAGACTTACATTAATGCAACATATTTAAATTTCATTAAGTTTTAAGATGTATAACTATATATTTAACATTTTCAAAACTGAAACTATAGAAGCTGGAATTTTTGACACGTGATAAAACACGCGTATCTTAAAATATATAGGTTGAAATTATTTAAAAATAATATATGTTATACTGAATATATTAAAATATAATATATCCAAAAATCATAATTTTTGAAGATCAGTAGATAAGATATTTATATTTTTAGAAGATGCATTAAGATTTACTTGAAACAGATTTTGAAGGTGTATAAAAATAATTATAAATAATGTATTCTTAAAATTAATATGAAATTTCGATATAATATGTTAAATAATATATTATAACATATATATTAAAATTAGAATATTTGGGATATTTTAAATATTTGTTTTGTAATTTAAAATAAGTATTAAACCTAAAATCAAAACAAGACATGCTGATAATATGAAATTCATATAAATTAATAAAGTGATCCAAATAAATTGAAATTATTCCAGAATATTATTAACATCATAAGTCAAGGTATATTCGAAAATTAAGAATTTTGGACAGCTTTAAATATGACTTTAAAATCCATAAATATGAAACAACATACTTTTGACTGAACAATCAGAAGCTTTGTAAAATTAATATAAATTAATATAAACTTAAATTAAATCTGAAATTTTACTGAGCATTCTAAAATAATCGAATTATGACATATCCGAAATTCAGTATATTTGGGAAAATATAACTATATAATTTGAATTTTCTAATCAAATACGTATACAAATTTCAGATTCTGCTGGCAGAAGTATAAAATTCATATAAAATAAAATACAGTTTGAAAAATCATGAAATTTTAAATATAAGTCCAAAACTAAATAATAAATGACATAGTAAAATTTTATAGCTATTGGATTTAAATATATATGAATTTGACAGACTAGAGGTGAGTTACCTTAATTTTGTAAGTAAGGATAACACTTTAAAATATGCGTTAATGGAGTAAGAATAATCCTTGAATATGATTTTCTTGACTTCTACGATTTGTCAAAGGAGAAACGATGAAGAAATACGTTTCTTACATTCTTTTTCTATATTTTGTAAACCCTAGTTTCTACGGTGCAGGAGAGGAATAAATTAAAAGACCAGTATTTCTTTTTATATGATTAATAATTTGGGCTTTTAAAATGGACTTTGACATAAAAATATATTTGGGCTTGATTTGAATTCAAGAAAAATTAAAACTAAAAGGGAATTTTAAATTTAATACTTATAAAAATTTAACTAAAAGTTTAATGGGCTTTAAATAAAAATTGATATATATATTTATCTTTACTTTAAAAGGAAATAAATAAATATATTTATCTAAATATTCTGGATATTACAATCTACCCTACTTAAAATAATTTTGTCCTCAAAATTCAAAATATCATATGTAAAGAATGCTTGTATAAATAGATTTTATGCATCATTTTGAATGTAAAACTTTTAGTCTCAATTTGTAAATGTTTTTACAATAAAAATATATGTTTTTATAATTGAAAAATTATAAAATTCACTTATAAGTTTAATGTAATCAAACTTTGTCTTCATGTAAAAATCAGAATAAATTGAATATGATGAATTGAAGCATTAAGAAAGACTTATATTGAAAATTGCAATCCTTGAAAATAAAACCCTTGAGTAGGATGTAAAATGAAAAATGATCAAGCGTTTTAAAAGTGGAGATGATGTGTGGTGTGAATTTAAGTATGATTAATAATTTATTTATTTTTTAAATGAAATAAAAATTAAACTTACATTAAAATAATGAAAATGTTCAACTCTTTCTTTCTAGAAAATAAAGTATATGAAGTTTTGTAAATGAAATATTTTAGAAAATAAGGAGTATTTTTAATGCCTTAAAATATATACAATGATAATTAGTGAAATATAAATTTGAGGTTAAATAAAAATAATTAAACATGAATATCTATTATATTTCAATAAAAAGAGACTATGAAACTTTTCTTTTTGCATCATTTTATATAAAATGATGATGTCATCAAATATATATTTTTTTTTAAATGAAAATTTTGAAAAATATTCTAACATGTAAGGATTCATAAGAAAATTATAATTAACTTTTCAAGTAATGACATGGATATTGTTGAATGAGATGCACAAGTGTATAAACCTTGTAATTATCCTTTTGAAATACGTGAAACATGATATTAAAATATCATATGCACGATATCGAATCTTAAAATGATATATATACACTTGAAAATATGTTCGTGTCATTACACTTAGAGTAATATGTTTTTTAGATAAATTATGAATATATAACTTAAAGAGATTTAAGAATGTATAAATAAATAAAGAGTCAACTTTACGGAAATATGTGTACATTGTAGCGAAGGAATAAACTCGATTTTTTTAAAAAGTAATAATAATGAAACGTTTAAAATAATGTTTTGAAACTATTAGGTAGTCTTCTTTCTTCAAAGGTATCTTCAAAGGTATTTGAAAATTTTGTTGATGTAAAACACGAAATTCCACAATTAAATTTTGAGTAAATCGAAATTATGGACATTGGCTTTTTCTGATAAGGAAATTTTTGAAAGATAAATATAAAACTCTAATCTCATACTTCAAAAATTTTACATATTAAATATGAGAAATGAATATGATTGTAGATTAAATTTTGTATTTAAAAAAAATATTATTATTGTTATTGAAAATGTTGTCTTTATAAGAATTCTTAAATCATTTAAATTAAGCCTTAAAAAAATATTTAAGTCTTTAAAGAGAAATTTCTTGAAGTTATAAAGTAAGGGTAATTTTTGAAAAAGTTATAGTAGTATATTGAACTTCAAAATTTGTGTTAACTAAAATCAATAGAAAATTTTAGATTCCAACTTGTAAACCTTATAACTTGAATTATTTAAATTGAAATAAAAACAATTAAATAAAATAATGGATCTATATAAAAATGTCGAATTCTAGACAAATTTTTTTTAAAGTCTACTAATGAAATTTAAACTTAAAAAAATAGAACCTCCAATAAAAATTTAATTTGTATATATATGTATTAAATGACCATATTTTTGAAATACAGGATTAAAATAAAATTTAAAACAATTAAACTAGTTGAATTTAGAAAAGTAAAATTGTTAAATTTAGGAAAGTTTGAGAAAATTGAAGATGATATGAAAATGATTATAATTTGAAGGATATACGTGTTCAAAACATCTGAGTTAGTTAAAATTAAGAATGCGTGACATGAAACAAGATTTGAAAGGATAAAAACGTAAAATAAGAATTGAATGAAAACATATTTTAGGTTCAAAAATTAAAGTAGGACTTTGCATTTAAAAATTAGAAGTCACTCATGAAACTTTTGTACATAGAGAGTAAGAGTTTTTAATTAAAATATTTTAAAAAAGATTAATCAAAATAAAGTGATTGATGAAGAATAAGATTTTCAATTGAGATATCTCAAGCGATCATTATCTGTACAATGTAATATAAATTTAATAAAAGAATTATTAGATTGTGATCAAAATTTTCTGTACTATTTAATATAATAATTTGTGTAAAACATGTATAAATATAAACTTATGAAGTAATAATTAATGTCCTCATTATATATATATGAGGTTAGGTGTTTAAAGTAAAATCATAATATCATGATATGTTGACATGTAAATGTGCATGATGAAATCATGTCTTCTATTTCATGTAATGAAAATGAAAATGAAAATTGTCAATATAAGTGTGTAACTTTGTCATATTGTCATTCAGATAAATGGAACTTGAAATGGTAAGTGTAATACGCTTATTGATATATTGACAAAATCATGCTTTGATTAGTAATTTGAAGTGAATGTAATATGTCATGCAGTGAATGCACGAGGCATGAAATGTCACGTTTTGAATGATAAATTTGAATTGAATGGAAAATAAATAAAAATTTTAAATATGATGTATAATGAATGTACCTGGTTAAGATGAAACGGCGAGGCAGTGATGGATGAATTAGTACATATTAATCTATTATAGAAATTTAATTAAATACTTTGAAAATATTATTATTATTATGTTAATACAGACACGAGTATGCATAAACGTAAACCATGCTTTGATATCACTCTGTCACATCCTAAAATTCCATATGTATAAATATAAAGTTTTAGCTGTTTAGGATATGATTAAATATCAATTTTTCTCCAAAAATATAAATTATTTAAAGTAGCGGAAGCTTACAAGAAAGATATATAAAATATTTTTAACACTAATAACTAAGTCACAAAGATGTGATTTAAAAGGAAAAATAAATCTAATGAAATTAGTTTTGAACAATAATCATATTATTCAAAATAAAAAGACAACCTTTAACCAATAAATAGAGTTCATAAAATAAAGGGATTAAATTTTCTAAGATGTAATTCTATAAATTAAACTTGTTCAATTATTCTATTTTCATACCAATAAACAATCACCACCCATCGACTCTTTCTATGTTTCATCTCTTAAACCTGAAATGATATAAAGTGATGGGATGAGCAAATCACAAGCTCAGTGGAGAAACATACTTGTCAGAATTAAATACCACATGTAAATACCAAATAAGTAACATGAAACGTAGATGTAAATGTACTGAACAAGATTTCTCAATTATTCAGGTAGTAAATGTCTCGTTTATCAAAGCCAGGAGTCCTATATATACATGCATGAACTCAAAGATATCACATAATAGCAGTTAATAGAGTCAAGTAAGAATTCTCCCACCTGGAATAAATGTCGTGGATGCATATGGATGTAATTGATTTTACTTGAATCCTTGTAATGTTGTCATCTAACATGAAATAAATTATTATTAAATATATCATTAAATATCTTCTATAAAGTTTTAAATAAATGAAATTGAATGACAAAGTAAAAGTAATTATGAATAGAAGTATTTTATAAGTTTGAAATATCACAATTGAATGGGAAGAAAATAAAAGTTCAAATACAATGTTAAACATACATGAATATTAATATTTAAATTTATAAATAGTAAAATAATAATAAAATTAGTACTCCCTCCGTCCCGGGTATTTTTACCCGTTTGTACGGGCACGGAGATTAAGATGTTTAATTTTTTTAATATATAATGTAAGAGAAAATAGGGATAATTTAGTAATTTAAAAGGAAAAAATGAATAAAGTTATTGGAAATGGTGAATAAAGTGTAAAAAAATAATTAAAGTTGTTGGGATTGTAAAAAGTAGATAATAAAATATTATGTATTTTTGCCAAAAATGGAATGGGTAAAAATGCGTGGGACGGAGGGAGTACGAAACTTTACGTATACATACTAGACTTATATTAATACAATATATTTAAATTTCATTAAGTTTTAAGATGTATAACTATATGTTTAACATTTTCAAAACTGAAAATATAGAAGCTGGAATTTTTGACACGTGATAAAACACGTGTATCTTAAAACATATAAGTTGAAATTATTTAAAAATAATATATGTTATACTGAATATATTAAAATATAATATATCCAAAAATCATAATTTTTGGAGATCAGTAGATAAGAAATTTATATTTTTAGAAGATGCATTAAGATTTACTTGAAACAGATTTTGAAGGTGTATAAAAATAATTATAAATAATGTATTCTTAAAATTAACATAGAATTTCTATATAATATGTTAAATCACATATTATAACATATATATGAAAATTATAATATTTGAGATAGTTTAAATATTTGTTGTGTAATTTAAAATATGCATTAAACCAGAAATCAAAACAAGACATGCTGATAATATGAAATTCATATAAATTAATAAAATGTTCCAAATAAATTGAAATTATTCCAGAATATTATTAACATCATAAGTCAAGGTATATTCGAAAATTAAGAATTTTAGACATCTTTAAATATGACTTTAAAATTTATAAATATGAAACAACGTACTTTTGATAGAACAATTAGAAGCTTTGTAAAATTAATATAAATTAATATAAACTTAAATTAAATCTGAAAATTTTATTGAGTATTCAAAAATAATTGAATATGACATATCCGAAATTCAGTATATTTGGAAAACTATAACTATATAAATTGAATTTTCTAATCAAATATGCATACAAATTTCAGATTCTACTGGCAGAAGTATAAAATTCATATAAAATAAATTACAGTTTCAAAAATCATAAAATTTTAAATATAAGTCCAAACAAAACAATAAACGACATAGTAAAATTTCATGGCTATTGGAATTAAATATATATGAATTTGAAAGACTAGAGATGAGTTACCTTAATTTTGTAAGTAATGATAACACTTTAAATATACGTTGATGGAGTAAGAATAATCCTTGAATATGATTTTCTTGACTTCTACGATTTGTCAATGGAGAAACGATGAAAAGATACGTTTCTTATTTTCTTTTTCTCTATTTTGTAAACCCTAGTTTCTACGGTGCTGTAGATGAATAAATTAAAAGACCAGTATTTCTTTTTATATGATGGATAATTTTGGCTTTTAAAATGGACTTTGATATAAAAATATATTTGGTCTTGGTTTGAATTTAAGAAAAATTAAAATTGAAAGGGAATTTAAAATTTAATACTTATAAAAAATTTGACTAAAAGTGACACGACCCACCTTACACAACTTATAATTCAAATACTATTTAACATAAACATCATCATTATAAAAACATGCATATAATTTTTTTTCCTCATATAATATATTTATAACCAAAATCATCACACCAGTTCAACATACGTAACTGGTTTCTGACATCACATCAAACCACACAAACTCGTGACAATACTTATTATATTACATAATAAAAAATCAGTGGAAACAAAATAAACCTACGGCCTAACCCAACAGGTCGTCATCTATGTACATTCGCTCAAAACCCTGAAGGAGCTCCATAGCTTGCACCACACCCTGACAGAGATGCATATATAGTGGCCGCACACACCATTAGTATCTTATTAATTTTGAGGAAAACACTTTTCATGTTTATGCATGGTATGCACCCAAAACAATTAAATGTGCATCACAAACCATTTACAATATCAATATCAACATTTAATCACAATAAAGCAACAATTTAACTTCAATTCGAACAGATTCACTTTTGGAATAACAACTTTACCTCGGATCCAACAGATCCTTATAACCAATATCTTCTCAAGCCATACAAATATATGTTCAGCAATTTCCAATCACACAGATTTATGTAGACAATTATATTATTTCAAATCACATAGATCCACAACTTGTATCGCAAAATTATCACAAATAATTTACAAATAATATTGTTGAATATGAACCCTACTTTCTCTAAATCACAAACATTCACAGCTTGTATAACAAATTAATCTCAAATAATTCATATCGTAATTAAATTAATTACAAATAATCCATAACATAATTATCACATATTAATTATAAATAATTCACAAACAACATGTTTATGCATTGTAATTGGACTTCTACTTACCTGAATTCCGACAATAGTAATATTATAGGCCTCGTGAACTAATCTCTTCTTACTCCGTCCCGACAGCGCACACTTCCCTCTCCCTTCCTTCCTCTCTCTCTCTCCCTCTTTTTTTTATTTTTAACCGTCACAACTTCTGCTTCCCAATTAGTAAATTAGGTTGATAACCTCAATATAAGGAAAAAGGTAATAGTGGTTGGCGGTGTTAATCAACCGACCCACTTACTATTTTTGGTAATTTAATTTTTTTTCCAGAACTTACGGCTGAAGATTAGCCATGCATTGCCATACGTGTTGACCCAGCCACCTCCCCTTTTTCTTTTCTTTTATTATTATTATTATTATCCATTACGAATATACGTGCAATACTTAATAACTAAGATATGGTACATTTATAAATTAATACACATACGTCTACATTTTCTTACCAGTATTATTAGTACGAGAACACGTTTGATACTTAATAATTAAGAAAAGTGTATTTATACTCATAAAATAATTTACTCATATATCCAAATTAATGCACGTAAATATTTATGCACTCATATATTCACATATTGTCATCATGTTTATCATGTATGTCTCAAATAAAATGTAAAGATAATTAAAATGTAAAAAATAATTATCACATAATTGCCACATAATTATCACATAATTATAAAATACACATAACACAAATTAAATTATATTGGCACATGAGTAGTGAGAAGCTTGGGTATCACATCCTCCCCACCTTATAAAAATTTCGTCCTCGAAATTTACTTACCTGAAGAGGTCTGGATATTTTGCCATCATCTCATCTTCTCTTTCCCAAGTAGCCTCCTCAACTAGTTGGTTCCTCCATAATACCTTTATTAATGGTATTTCTTTATTTCTGAGCTTCTTTACTTCTCGCCACAAGATCTCAACTGGTACTTCCTCATAACTCAAATCTTCTTTCAACTCAACTGGTTCCTGCCTGAGAACATGAGATGGATTTGGAACATACTTCCTCAACACAGACACATGAAACACATCATGTACTCTAGCAATCCATGCTGGTAACTCCAACTTATAGGCAATGCTGCCAACTCTCTCAATGATAGTGAACGGACCAACATATCTTGGACTGAGTTTCCCTTTCCTTCCAAACCGCATTATCCCCTTCATTGGAGATACTTTCAAGAATACCTGATCACCCACTTCAAATTCCAATTCTCTCCTCCGCTTGTCTGCATAACTCTTCTGCCGATCTTGAGCAACTTTCATCTTCTCTCGTATACAGGTAACAACTTCTGACATTTCACGAATCAAGTCTGGACCCAAAAGTTTTCTTTCTCCAACTTCATCCCAATGTACTGGAGATCTACACTTTCTCCCGTACAATGCTTCATATGGAGCCATCCCGATAGTAGACTGATAACTATTATTGTATGAGAACTCTATCAAAGGCAAAAATTTACTCCACTGACCTTGAAAATCCAACACACACGCTCGGAGCATATCATCCAAGATTTGTATTGTACGCTCGGATTGACCATCTGTCTGTGGATGGAATGCTGTGCTGAAAGATAATTGTGTCCCCAACGCCTTATGTAATCTCTTCCAGAAAGCAGACAAGAATCTCGTATCTCTGTCTGACACAATGGTAAGTGGTACTCCATGGAGTCTGACAATCTCTTGTATATATAGCTGGACATAACGATCCATGGAATACGTAGAGCTAATAGGAAGAAAATGAGCTGACTTAGTTAATCGATCCACGATAACCCAAATGGCATCGTGACCTTTCACTGTCTTCGGTAGCCCGATAACAAAATTCATCGTGATATTCTCCCATTTCAACTCTGGAATAAATAAAGGCTGCAAAGTTCCTGCTGGTCTCTGATGCTCGGCTTTGACTTGTTTACAAGTCAAACATTGCTCCACATATCGAGCAACATCTCTCTTCATCCCTGGCCACCAATAATGTGCCTTCAAATCTCTATACATCTTAGTAGCTCATGGATGTACAGAGTACGGTGTTGAATGAGCTTCCGTCATCACTTCTTTCCTAATGTCATCCACTTCAGGTAGACATAATCGACCTCCATAACGAATCACGCCATCATCTCCTAATTGAAAGTCAAAAGACTTTTCAGAACTGATATCATTCTTTATCTTGTCAAACAACTTATCTTCCTGTTGGTCCTGTCGAATCTTATCTATCAAGGTTGGTCGAAGTGTCAAAGCTGCCATCTTTGCTTCCAATGATCCTTCCTGAATGATCTCCACACCCATCCTTTGCAAATCAAGCAACTCTGGTTTCTGATTTATGGTCATAGCAGCTATACTCTGTATTGCCTTTCGGCTCAATGCATCAGCAACCACATTAGCTTTTTTGGATGATAATTGATAACACAGTCGTAATCCTTCACCAATTCCAACCATTTTCTTTGCCTCATATTCAACTCTTTCTGAGTGAAAAAGTACTTCAAGCTCTTATGATCAGTATAGATTTCACAACGTTCCCCATACAGATAATGCCTCCAAATCTTGAGTGCAAACACCACTGCGGCTAACTCTAAATCATGAGTTGGGTAATTCTTCTCATACTCCCTTAACTGTCTGGATGCATACGCTATCACTTTCCCATTCTGCATCAATACACACCCAAGACCATTCTTTGAAGCATCACTGTAAACCTTGAAGTTTCCTATCTCCGTAGGAATAGTTAAGATAGGTGCTGATGTCAACTGTCTCTTCAATTCTTGGAAACTTTGTTCACATGCCTCCGTCCATGTGAACTTCACATTCTTCCTGGTCAACTGTGTTAATGGTGAAGCAATCTTAGAAGATCCTTCAGCAAATCTTCGATAATATCCAGCCAATCCAAGAAAGCTACGAACCTCAGTGGGATTTGAGGGTTGTGGCCAATCATGGATTGCTTTTACTTTACCTGGATCCACTGAAATTCCTTCTCCCAATACCACGTGTCCCAAGAAAACAACTCGGTCTAACCAAAACTCACACTTCTTGAACTTCGCATACAACTGCCTCTCCTTCAGAATCTCTAACACATTTTTCAAGTGTAGAGCATGATCCTCCTTATTCTTAGAGTAAATCAGAATATCATCGATAAACACAATCATAAATTTATCGAGAAATTCCTGAAATACTCTATTCATAAAATCCATAAATGCTGCAGGAGCATTTGTTAATCCAAACGGCATCACTAAGAACTCATAGTGCCCGTACCTTGTACTAAATACAGTCTTTGGAATATCCTCCTTCTTTATTTTCAGCTGATGATACCCCGACCGCAAATCAATCTTCGAAAAGATAGCTGCACCCTGTAGCTGATCAAACAGATAATCAATGCGAGGCAATAGATATTTATTCTTCATCGTAACTTTGTTGAGATCCTGATAATCAATGCACATCCTCAATGTGCCATCCTTCTTTCGAACAAACAGAACTGGTGCTCCCCAAGGTGAGAAACTAGGTTGGATGAATCCTTTGTCTAGCAACTCTTGTAACTGTATCTTCAATTCCTTCAGTTCAGCTGGTGCCATTCAGTATGGCGCTTTAGATATAGGAGCAGTTCCTGGTTGTAGCTCAATAACAAACTCTATTTCTCGGTCTGGTGGCAAATCTGGAAGATCATCTAGAAATACCTCCAGGTATTCCCGAACTACTGGTACATCACCGAGAACTGGACATTGCTGCCCCTCAACATTCATTACGCTCACCAGATACCCCTCACAACCGCTGTGCTTTTGCTGCTGATATAACATGACATCTAAAATTCTTCTTGATCCCAACAAAAGTGAATGGTTCTCCACCCAATGGCTGAAAAGTGATACTCTTTTTCTGACAATCTATTGTAGCACCGTATTTTGACAGCCAATCCATACCCGATATGATATCATAATCATTCATACTTAACACAATTAAATTAGTAAGGAGTTGTCTTCCTTTAATAGGAATAACACAATCTCGCAGAAGTTGATTAGTTTGCTTTGACTCACCAGAAGTTATCATTACCTCATAATTAGCTTCAATCAAGTTAGGTGTTCCACCCAGCTTCCTCACATACTCAGTGGATACAAATGAATGTGTTGCTCCAGAATCAAATAGCACATATGTAGAAGTGCCAAAAATAGAGAACTTACCCGTGACTACTGAGGGATTCGCAGCTGCCTCCTCTCGCGTCAAAGTATACACCCTAGCCGGAGCTCTTCCTTGCTGTGCCTGCTTTCCTTTCTTAGGACAAGTAGTAGTCACATGTCCTTTCTCCCCGCATGTGTAACACGTTCTTGGAGGAATTTGACACTCTCTACCATGTGATCCAAGACAATTAGGGCATATAGGTAGTGGCAGCGCCGGTGGCACCTTACCCTGATCGAATTTGAGACGCTTGTTGGGTTCTCCTCATCTCTGTCCTTGCTCCACTTGAACATTTGATTTCGGCCTCTGAAATGGTATCGGCCTCTAATCAACTCTCCCAAACTGCTGCACTGGTTTCCGCTGAAATTGACGTCTGATAGCCTGCGCTTGTCTGATCCTCATCTCCGCTTGTTCAGCAATTTGAGCCCTTTCTGCAACTTGTGAGTATGTTGTTCCATGCAGTCCCACCATACTCACATCTCTGTAAAGTTTACGCCTTAAGCCTTCCACAAATCTCTCCACTTTCAGTGCCTCCATACTCACCATATGTTCAGCAAACCTCGACAACTGCTCAAATTTTTGAAGGTAATCTGTAACTGACATGCCACCCTGCCTCAACTGTATGAACTCGTTCATCTTCATGGCTCTCACTGGTGCCGTAAAATACTTGTTTCTGAAAAGCTCCTTAAATCTTTCCCATATCATAGTCGTGGCATCCTCGATACTTTTAATCGTATCCCACCAGTGGCCTGCACTTCCTCGTAATATGAAAGAAGCACACAACAATTTATCCCCATCTGGAATTTTACTGTATTGAAACATGTTTTCCACCATGCGTAACCAATCCTCTGCATCTGTGGGGTCTGCTGTATCCTCAAATATTGGAGAGCTCAGCTTTCGAAACCTCTCACAAACCATTTTCACACGTTCTACTTGACATCTATTTTGGTTTGCATTACCCTCTGGTTGTCCACCCATATCTCTTTGCTAAATCAGTTGTTGTATTTGTTGGGACTGGCGCTCTACCAGTTCCATTAGTCGAGTAATCACCACATCACGATTATTCCCTTCAGGAGGTGCTGCTTGCTCAGCAGTCCTATCCCCTTCAGAACTTTCACCTGTAGCCCTTACCATTTTATCTACTAACTACGCTTCATACACCACATGACCAATATAATTTATAAGACACATAACAATACAGAATGAAAATAACACTTACACGCAAGGCTGCGCTCCTAAGGAATGAGCTCATGTACATAGACAGTCTGCAAGACCTAAGTCGTGCTCTGATACCACTCTGACACGACCTACCTTACACAACTTATAATTCAAATACTATTTACATAAACATCATCACTATAAAAACCTGCATATAATTTTTTTTTCTCTCACATAATATATTTATAACCAAAATCATCACACCAGTTCAACATACGTAACTGGTTTATGACATCATATCAAACCACACAAACTTGTGACAATACTTATTATATTACATAACAAAATATCAGCGGAAACAAAATAAACCTACGGCCTAGCCCAACATGTCGTCATCTATGTACATCCGCTCAAAACCCTGAAGGAGCTCCACAGCTTGCACCACACCCCACATACTCAAACATCATCAGGCTCACCTACAATGCATAAACTAGTGAGACAAAAATCTCAGTAAGTAGAAATCATACATGTCATTGCATGAAAATGTATTTAGTTTTCTATCGTCTATTTCCTAGTCTTCCTAGTTGGTCTCTTTTATTTTGAAAATTATTCACGTTGCGGGTTCCCCACGACACACTTATGACATGCACCCCAAATGAGCTCAATAGACACACTTAGTGTCGGATCGATTTCGATCCCTGAATATAAAGTCGGGAATGATTTTTCCAAACCCTGGCAGAGTATTGGGGATGATTTTTCCGAACCCCTAATAAAGTGTCGGGAACGATTTTTCTGAACCCTGACAGAGATGCATATATAGTGGCCGCACACACCATTAGTATCTTATTAATTTTGAGGAAAACATTTTTCATGTTTATGCATGGTATGCACCCAAAACAATTAAATGTGCATCACAAACATTTACAATATCAATATCAACATTTAATCACAATAAAGCAACAATTTAACTTCAATTCGAACAGATCCACTTTTGGAATAACAATTTTACCTCGGATCCAATAGATCCTTATAACCAATATCTTCTCAAGCCATACAAATATATGTTCAGCAGTTTCCAATTACACAGATCTATGTAGGACAATTATATTATTTCAAATCACATAGATCCACAACTTGTATCGCAAAATTATCACAAATAATTTACAAATAATATTATTGAATATGAACCCTACTTTCTCCAAATCACATACATCCACAGTTTGTATAACAAATTAATCTCAAATAATTCATATCGTAATTAAACTAATTACAAATAATCCATAACATAATTATCACATATTAATTACAAATAATTCACAAACAACATGTTTATGCATTGTAGTTGGACTTCTACTTACCTGAATTCCGACAATAGTAATATTATAGGCCTCATGAACTAATCTCTTCATACTCCGTCCCGACAGCGCACGCTTCCCTCTCCCTTCCTTCCTCTCTCTCTCCCTCTTTTTTTTAACCCTCACTACTTCTGCTTCCCAATTAGTAAATGAGGTTGATAACCTCAATATAAGGAAAAAAGTAATAGTGGTAGACGGTGTTAATCATCCGACCCACTTACTATTTCTAGTAATTAATTTTTTTTTCCAAAACTTACGGCTGAAAATTAGTCATGCATTGCCATACGTGTTGACCCATCCACCGCCCTTTTTTCTTTTCTTTTTTTCTTTTATTATTATTATTATTATTATTATTATCCATTACGAATATACGTGCAATACTTAATAACTAAGATATGGTACATTTATAAATTAATACACATACGTCTACATTTTCTTACCAGTATTATTATTACGAGAACACATGTGATACTTAATAATTAAGAAAAGTGTATTTATACTCATAAAATAATTTACTCATATATCCAAATTAATGCACGTAAATATTTATGCACCCATATATTCACATATTGTCACCATGTTTATCATGTATGCCTCAAATAAAACGTAAAGATAATTAAAATGTAAAAAATAATTATCACATAATTGCCACATAATTATCACATAATTATAAAATACACATAACACAAATTAAATTATATTGGCACGTGAGTAGTGAGAAGCTCGGGTATCACGAAAAGTTTTAATGGGCTTTAAATAAAAATTGATATATATTTATCTTTATTTTAAAAGGAAATAAATAAATATATATTTATATAAATATTCTGGATATTACACATATACTGACCTACACACTCACCCACAGAAAAATTCTAGAAGGGTGAGTTGCAAGGTAAGGATATTAAAGTATAAAAAGTGTCATTTGGTTAAAATTGATGTAAAAGTTATTTGTTGTTGGTAAAGATATTGAAGTGATAAATTTGTGTATATTTTCAATTCTTCCAATAACTTTTATATCAATTTTATCCAGATGATTTTTAGACTGTAATATTCCTACCTTGCAACTCACCCTTCCAAATGTGTCATGTGGGGAGTGTGTAGGTGAGTATATCGGTTTCAATATTGATACAGATATCGAAGTATATTGATAACCCACCTTCATCTACACATGTTTCTAGTGTGGGTAAGTATATCGGTACGTATGTCAGAATTAACACGTACGTGTGGAGAGAAGACTGTGTATACGATACAATGTGTTAGAGTTTCGGTGATGTTGTGTGATTGTACTATGAGTATGTATATTGAAGAGAATGTTGGTGTTAAAGCGAAAGTGATGTGTGGGTGAGTGTGTAGGTCAGATTATGGGTTAATGTGTCGGTAGTTTTATGTGGTTGTGTGGATAAGTATATTAGTAATAATGTCGGTGAGGATATTTTGGTCCTTTTATGTACTCCCTCCGTCCCTTTAAAACATTTAAATTTACTTTTTGTACGGGGATTAAAGAATACTCTCTCTATCCCGTTTTAATGTTTACATTTCTATTTTGCGCGTCTCATTTCAATGTAACGTTTTTCTTTTTGGAATATGGGACCCACCTAAAACAATTAATATATCATCCAACATTAAAACACCTACCCATTTTGCATTAAATATTATATTTTTCCACCCACTATCTATTAAAATATTATACTCCTTAATCAAAGTGCAAAAAACAAATGTAAACATTGAAACGGGATTGAGGGAGTATAGTATTTTTATATATATTGAGGTGAGAGATATAATATTTTAATTTAAAGTGGATAGTTGTATTAGTGTAGTGTTATGGGCTCCATGGATATATTTAAATATTTTGTGTGTATTCCATTTATTATAAAGGAAAATATATACATGGGATGATCAAAATGGAAATGCATAAACGTTATTGTGGGATGGGTATGGGTGAGCATAAAATTTCTAAAACCACTCAAACCGCTCGAGCCGCACCGAATTGTACCGTCACTAATGATGTCTTTGTGTAATCCACAATTTTATTTTTATTAGACAAAATTGAAGCGCTATAACGGTGCAATTTCGATTTTTTCTTAAAATTGCACCGCACCGCACCGCCTTATATATAATCCATATATTTACATGTATATATATAAATATGTATGTGATTTAAACTTATTTAAATTTTAGAACCTCAACTTTTTATACTCTTTAAATATATATTCTTTGTAAATTTTATAATTGTCAAATTTTCTAACAAATAGTGATGGTTTTAAAAAACATTCATGATAATCTATTTTTCAAATATATAGTGACATTTCAATTTGTGATTAGAATGAGATACTATAAGTATAAAATAGCAAACAAGTTATTACTATTAGAAAATTATTTTTTTAGACTATTGTAGAATAATATATCATGTAATTATCATTATGGGCTACTAAAATAACATTTATCTAGAGGTTTTATGTTATTTCTATTGTTATACACTATGTTATTAGAAAAATCGCTAAACCGCCAACATCGACAGCCAAACCACAAAAAATCGCATGATAAATTATAGTGGAAAAACCATGGTTTAAAATTAAACATAAAATCGAACTACCTATAGCATGACAATTTAAATTTTGTCGAAAAATCGCCCAAACCGCACCGTGATCACCTTTAGGGATGAGGGAGTATTAAAATGATAAAAAATTATTTCTTTGTTGGTGTTGATATTTCGGTATTGAGTATGGAGCATTTTTTTTCTATTGGCACAAATATGAATTATTTGTAAGGGCATTATCATAAATTTGTGAAGGAAAATCAATAGTACCAACTTTCAAATTTATAATATATTTTTTTCACTAAAATAAAAAATTATTTTTTTAACCCACTTTTATGAGGTTTGTATCAAAAATACCCTTGATTCATTTGGTTTTCAATTGTGTTAGAATATAAACAAATTTAAAAAAATAGGATGAATATGGAAAAATAAGAGGACAAACAGATATAAAATGGGTTGAATAGAGATATAGTAGAAAGGAAAAATAACAGGCCGAATAGGTCAAAATAAATTGGTCGAATAGAGATGCAATCTATTCTTGTCCACAATTTTAAAAAATTCAAAAAATGTAGGTTGAATGAAGTAAAAACTTTGAGTCGAATAAAAATAATATAGGTCGAGTAGACAAAAAAAAGCCGAATAGAGATCCTTAATATTCTCGTCAATAGATTAAAAAATAAATCAAATAGATATTTAAAATTTTCTTTTCGAAAGAAAAAAATTGAATAAAAAAATAAATTAAGTTTAATAAATTAAATTTGAGTCACTAAGCCATAAATAAGAGTAACTTTTAAATTAATGTAAAAATATATATACTCCATCCATCCCACAAATGTTTGCACCCCTTTTTTGATTGGATATTAAAAAAAGTGATCATTTTTAGGGGTATTATGGTATTTTCGATAATAAATAAATGATAAAGTATGTTAGGTGTGTTAGGTATGTGAGATTTTTTTGTAAATAAAGTGTATAGGGAAGGGTGATTGTATTTGACTTTTTACTTTTTTAAGGGACGTGCAAACTTTTGTGGGACAACCCAAAATAAATAGTGCCATTTAAAATGGAACTGAGGGAAGATTTATTCCCTCCATCCGCTAATAAGGTATCTATTTTGCTATTTTTGTCGTCCATTTTAAAGGTAACCATTTTTATTTTTAGTAAAATAGCCCCACACACACTAACCACTCACTACTAATACAACTATCAACTTTATCTAAAATAATAATACTCCTTAATCTACGTGCAAAAAGAAAATGATACGTTATCGGTGGATTGAAGGAGTACTTAACTAGAAGACATTTTCTTTATTTTGAGAGTGTCATGCATTTTTATTTGGCGCCGGATATCCACACCTCTTTTTTACTTCATACACCATTTCTTAATGCACACACCATGTTTAAAATAATAAACGTTATAACAATAAATACACCCACCTTTAAATGACATACATACCCTCAAGGATACTTACTCAAATTCTTTAAAATTATTCAAATTCTCACTTCACTCATGCACCTTCCCACTTCTTTCATTCAAGCATCACATTCATTCAACCAAATTCATATACATCATTGTCACCAACATTATTCATTCAATGAGGAAGAGAAGAAGAACAATAGTACAAGAGAAACCCAAATTCATAGCCTACAATTGGAAGAGAAAGAGGAGAAAGAACAAGAGTAGAAGAGTTAATATTGTTTAGAGTTATAAATTAAGAAAATATGTTAGAAATTTAGGGTTTTAGTGTCTAATCGTGAAGTTATATTGTTTCATTTTTGTCTAAACGCATAAAATATATTATTTAAATTGAAATATGGTAATTTAGTTGTTGGGTCATCATAATTGAACATGTATTATGTAGAAATTGGGTATAAATATTCGGCCCTAGTTGGACGTCAGAAACTGCACTGCTCGTCCAACACTGGATGAGAGTTTCTATAACATTCATCCTACACCGGACAAGAGTTTCTACAATTTTCGTCCAACACTGGATGAACAATCTTAATACTTCCGTCCAACATTGAACGATTAATTTAATAACTTTTGTCTCTGGTTGGTTGTGAAATCCGCGAATTCAGCTAACTTCCAGTGCTAAAAAACAACATTTAAATAAGTCTAAACTTTTAAAATAACACATTTTAAGTCTCTTTGTTGTTTCTTTATCCAACATTATATTTCTTCGATGAATTTTGGAATTGAGATGGATTGAGTTAGAATTTTCACTCTTTTGCAAAAAATAAAAAAAATGAAGAGGTTGAATGTTTGATAAGGGAGTTGAATTTTAAAGGTGTAAAGATGTAGGAGTATTGTATTTTATATATTTAGTGGTGGGTGTATGAAAGTTGTTTTTTTATTATGAATTAAGAGTGTGTTAATGAGGGAAATATTCATTAAGAATATTGAGATTTTTTTTTATTTGTATGGGCATATTTTTAGATATATGATGAATCCGCGGCCTTTTTATTTTTATGAACGACTCTAAAATTAATCCCACTTTAACACTGTTATGGTAAATTTGGTACTCCACAAGGACCGCCCTGGCAGTTGAAAAAGTTGTGGTGGCACTCAATGTAATTAATCTTAAGACTGAGGTTATTCTCTGAAATGAAATTTTTGAGCCCGTCGCCTCATATAGACGTGGCGACTTGTAATGAGTTCAACCTACCTAATCTCTCGACACGTACCCCTCAACTGATGGATTGGCTCTGCCACGTAGGATGCATTCAGCAACCCACCCTAGACATGCACACCGGTTCGGAACCGTCGGAACCGGCAATTCCGGTTCGAAGGTAGGGGGAACCGGAACCGAACCTGAATACAAAGGTTTCGGTTTCGGAATCGATGGTTCCGGTTCCGATTTTAAATTTTTTTTGGGTTTTAAGCGTAAAAAGTAAAAAATTTAAAAAACCAACGGTTCGAACTGGAACCGCTGGTTCGGAACCGGAACCGCCTGTTTTTTTCCCAAATAAGGAACCGGAACCGAACCTTCCTTAACCGGTTCCGGTTTTTTTTTGGGCGGACCGCCGGTTCCCTTTTTTGGTTCATGTCTAACCCACCCATTTAAAAAGTCCCCCTACCTCCTAGTCTTCTCCGTAAGTGCACCACGCCATCACGCGTAAAGAGCTTTCTTTTTCACACACACACTGTGGTTGTGCGTGCAATATTTCCTGCTTCCGGTGATTAACCGTCTCTCCGCTGCTTCCTTCGCCGGAATATGAAGATTCCGGCGTTCGATGCGCCGGAGAATGACCTCATGGTGTTGTCGTTGAATTTTTTCTTTTTCCTTTTTGAGTGTTGAGGTTTAGCCGTAATTGAAATCCCTAAGCAAAAGCGAAGCTATTTTAATCTTTAGGTAGCAGAGTTTAGAAGTTATTCCATGCTTTGTCCCGCATATAGGATCACGCGATGGATTATTATAATAAGCTGGCGTATTGGTAATCCAGATGAAGGTATTTAATTAGTATTAAGTTTTCCCAGATTCGACAGATCGATCAATTTTTAGCCAAATTCTCTGTTTTTTTTTTTTTTTTATGTTGATTGAATTTGGTTATTGAGATTTGAGATGTATCGTTTTTAGAAGATCATCCAATTTCGCCTTGCCGACTTTGTTTTCTCCGATGATAATGATAGTATTCGAAGTCCTTCGTTGACTGAAATTACCCAAACTGTGAGCTACGCAAAGGATGGAGCCTGGAAACTGAATTATCCTTAAATTCAGCGAAAGTGATGCCTTATACCATGAGAATCCAACCCGTAAACGCGCCGGAGGAGCCAAAATTTGAGGCGGTGGTGAAGCCAGTCATCAAGTCGAGGTTTAAACGGCTTCTCGAGAAGCCGTTCTCGAGCGTCCTGAAAACATCGGCGCCGGATAAGCTGGTCGGCGCGGACAAGGAGGAATTTGAGCCGAGCTCTGTTTGCTTGGACCGTATGGTGCAGAATTTCATGGAGGAAGGAGGGGAAAAGCAGCAACAGAGGTGTGGAAGGAATAGGTGCAACTGTTTTAATAGGAATTGTGCGGAGAGCTCTGATGAGGAACTGGATTCCTACAATTCTTCTCTCACGCAAGCCTGTGATGTTCTCAAGGTAATGAATTTAATTGTGGTCCATGAATCTGCAGAATTTCTTGATGTTTTTGTATGGTTTATAACGCTATCCGATTGATCCATTTTTTGGGGTTACAGAGTTTGGTGGTTTGTGCGTGTGTCTCTGAGAGGAATTTGCTAGCCGACACTGCAAAAATCGTGGAGAAATACAAGATCATTAATCGTAAAGATGGATATTGCAGAAATGTTGTGGCAGATGGTCTAACAGCTCTTGGATACAACGCTTCAATCTGCAAATCGAAATGGGAGAAATCCCCCTCTTTTCTCGCTGGTAAAAACTGGCCTCTTTCACAGATTAATTGCATACTCCCTTTAGTAAGCAAGAAACGTAGCGCAGTAAAAAAAGTGTGATTTTGCACAGGGGAATACGAGTATTTGGATGTGATAATTGAAGGGAAGAGATTGATAATCGACATAGATTTCCGATCAGAATTCGACGTTGCAAGAGCTACAAAAGCATACAAACTAGTTCTCCAAACACTGCCCAACATATTCGTGGGAAAGCCCGATCGTCTGGATAAGATAATCCGGATTGCATCCGAAGCTGCCAAACAGAGCCTCAAGAAGAAGGGCATGCCATTTCCGCCATGGAGAAAACCCGATTACGTGAAATCCAAATGGCTCTCTCCTTTCACCCGAATCTCCTCGTCGCCGTTCGCCGCGTCCTCAACATTCAACACCACTCAAGAACAGCCATGCCTCTTCGCGCCATCCTCCGATGGCGAATTCGAGCTTATTCCAGGAGAAAAGAGCAGAGCTGAAGATGGTGATCAATGTATGTTTGAGTTTTCCAACCCTAATAGCAGTTCACATGAAGGTGATGACGAGAGTGTGAAGAAATGGGAGCCACCGGAGATTAGGCCCAAGAATCGTGCTAACAAAGGACAGAAGATTGTGACTGGTTTAGCTTCAGTAATTGACAGTGAACCATAAAATTTTGGTCTTTCTTTTTTCGTTTTCTTTTCATTTGTTGTTTGCCAGATGTTGTGATGTTCCCTTTGAGAGGCACCCCTTTTTTTTTTTTTTTTTTCTGGTGTTGCTTTGTAATTCCCTTCGCTTTTTATGTAAGGGTGTTAAAGTTGTAGCTTTTAGTAACTAATAAATAAAAATAATACAAGGATTTGGTTGTTTTAGAATTTCATTTACTAAGCTCTTATTTTTGCCTAAACCAAAATTACAATTCTTCAAAACGAAAAGGTGGAACACATGCTGGAGATATATTTCAACGGTAAACTCAACTATCTAGGAATCTTCGGGTGGTCACTGGTCATGACTCGTGGTGTGCATGTAATATATTGGTAATGTCTCTTGGTGCCTGTTGGGATGATGTATCACAAGAGGAAAAACAGCTTGGTTAGAACCAATCAAGTTTTTTTTGGGAACTTTCACTGTACCAAAGGATATTGGAAATGGATTGAAGATGTTCTAAGACGACGCGGATCTCTTCTTCGAGACATAAATATTAATTATGATGTTTTTGCATTTCTCTTTACAAACCATCTCCAGCACTCCTGCAAACAATGCTCCATCTGCAAAATGCAGCACCATACCCCCTCCAGGAGATCTCCATTTCATCCTGTAAAATAGAGACTACTGTAGCAGAGTTGGATTTTCCAGCTGCTAAGTAAAATACTGCATTTTTTTAAAAAACTTTTATACTTACTTTTAATAATTAATTTAAAAGTGCGAAAAAATATTATGATTATATATTTTTAATAGTAAATTAAATGAATGTTGGAGTTAATGTTAGCGCTATACAGCTGCATCTACTCTTCAACCATTTTTTTTACTTATTTTTAATAATTAATTTGAATAAGTTAAAAAGTATAATGATAGTTAGTTTTTACTGTAAATTAATATGTATTTTTATATGTTGTATCAAATTATTTTATATATGAAAAAAAATTCTATATTTTAACCTAAATTATAACGTAATTTAATTTTATGCATATTTATATTTTTATTATATTATTTTTTGTATCCAAAATTAAAAATAATAATGAAAAATAAATTAGATTTTATAAATAAGTAAAAATATAATTAATATAATGGATATATTATTATTTTAAGTTTTGGAGTAAAAAATGGGACAAACTGCTGAAGACGATTTACTGAGTTAACAGCATTTTGGAGACGAATGTGCTGCAAAATGGGGTCAACTGCTGGAGATGGCCTTATGATTGCAACTGTAAAGTTATGGAGGCCTTCTGCAAGGCTTGATGTTCTTCCACCAACACGTTACCACTGAATTTAGAGAAATGTTAATTTCTTTATCGGATTGATACAACTTGATGAGGCTGCCTTTAGCTGGTTACGTGTATGATTAAGTTGTTCCGAGTGCAATAGAATTGCTTTCCCTAAAGGATGACTTATGCATCCCACGTAGCTGCATATTCTTACTCGGTGCCTATCAATTGCTTTACAAGAATGCTAATAGGAGAAATGTAACGATTGACCAGTGGGTGGGTTTTGTCTAAAAAGACTATATAACATCTCGCCTCTTAGGCGTGTCAAAAAAAGACATTTGTCTCCGCCTAAAAAGACTTACAATTCAACTGGTATTATTTTGAGTCACCGGTCATAGACGTCTGCTGAGATAGATCAATTTAAATGTTGGGCGTTGTGCAAGTAGATCAAGAAAAGACTTATCTAGCTCCCCATTTAGCGTGCTGGCTTTGTACTTTTGCACTTTCGCGTGATGAAGTATGTTTAATACGGCCGTGTACCTTCAAGGTGGCAAGTTTAATGGCTGCGGGAAGGAAAGTGAGTCTTACAATTCTAGTTTTGGCGATTATTTACTGTTGCTTGAATGCAATTTCGAACTCATCAAATTTATCTGATGTTAAATCAACATTTTTGGTTCATTTTGTTCATGCTTGGTTGGCTCAATACTTCAAGACACATTTTCCGATTGAAAGTAAATTGACACACCCTCGAATGGTAACTTTCTCCAGTGATCAAGGTGCAAAATACTTTAATTCTGAAGAAGTTCACGGGTGAGTTCAAAAAGTTGATACTGCCTTGTTGACTTGCAATATTTTTTTCAAAAGATAAAGCTATCCGCTACGTGGGTGATGGAAATAAGGAATGGGATAGTTGAGCTCATCTTGTGGCTGTCCATAAGGTGGTCATTATATGATGGAGCCTTACTCTCATAAATTTGCTCGTCAATTTGCCTTCCTGCAAGATGTTCCTAAGATGCTCGCAAGGTTTCTTTGGAAGAGGATTTAACCATTGGAGACATTATACCATAATAATTTTAGCTTCGAAACTTATTTTCCATGTGCGACCTCAACTCCTAAAAATTACTCCACGGCTAAATATAAGGAGTGGTGGAAGCAAGTCCACTGTACCGGTTGTAGATGTGTGTTCTTAGCTTGTTATAATTGAAATTAATGAAGAAAATATATTTGATTAACAGAACTAAGAACGAGCACAACAAACACAGTAATTTTTCCAGTCGCCCCGTTAATTGGGAGTCCTTTCCATATTATTGATATTTGTATTTGACAGTTCCATCCATGAACATTACATAGTTAGAGAGAAATACATGTGGGTTTATAGAGAGATAAAGTGAAGTGGAGAAGATAAAGTTGGAGTGAAGTGCCAACCAAGTATCGTGTCCTTGTTGCAGATGCATTGTCTTTATATGAGATATTTTAGGTGGATATATGGTCCCGCATGAGATTTCCATGTGCTGCTGTTATGGAGCAGCCTGTGCCGAGTTGCTAGGAGGGAGAGGAGGAGGTTGGCAGGCCCAAACTGTTATTGGTTTATCGCCGTAGGCCTCGGGCTTAAGTTATTATTATTAGTTATTTTATTCCTGCTTTATATTAGTTATGGGCCTATTGTGGGCTTAAGGTTTGAATCGTTGTTTTGATTATCTATTCACAATTGAAGAAATAGAAGGGAGCCTCTTTGGCTATTTGGCAGACGCATTTGCGTTTGATTTTCTGAGTGCTAACAGCTGCCACGTGTCCCTCCAAGGACAATGGTGAGTATAACATGTCCCCTTCCACTTTATCCATGCTGCGTTCTGGTCGGGTGAGCGTTCTTAATAGGCCGATGATAATTCTTGGTGGGCTGAGAGTTGCGATCCGATGACAACAGGCCGAGGTAAGAGGCTGATGCTTGAGGCTGACCTTATCCTCGGTATTGTCATGTAACTCTGCCTCCTCAGTATTGGCATATAATCAGCCCTCTGCCCAGTCAGCATATCATGCCTTCTTTCTTGGGTGTGTATTCAAATCTCACTCTTATCCTTAACCTCACTTATCTTCCGGGTTGCACCACCATATATGGGTACAAACATCCATAACATTAGCTCCCGAGGTTGCTTCTTGTGTGAAACTACAAGGAGCAATCTCAAACCTGAGCTCTAAAACTCCATCGGCCTCGTTAAAAATCACCTGATAAGTCATATTTTAACATGATTATTTGGTGGAAATTCAAGTCTATTTGATTGAATTATATGTTTTTTATGTGCTAATATTGACTATTCTTGTCTTTGGGAGATAAATGCGTTAATGATATGAATTGATATGGAAACAGGCTGTTAAGTGGAGCAAATTAGCCAGCATATCTTACACATATTCTCATGATCAGTGATGCGCGTTTTCTTTGCATGCAAAATTAATCCCAAGTATTAAGGATATCAATTGCAGTTTAAGCAAGCGGCCAAGTGAATATCGAACCCAAAGGACAGCGTATTATCAATTTAATTATTTGCTAAATTAATCAAGAGAAATGGGAATAAAAGTTTGAGGTTTCAATTATTAACTACTAAACAATTAATTAAAATAACAAATAAAATAAAGTCACTTAGAATAATACAGAAGTGGATCAAGTAGGAGAATAAGTAGCTCTAGGATAATCCGGTTTCACTCATTACTCTTTCTTTCATGTGTTGATGTCGACTCTACCTTGTGGAATATGAACGCATCACTAAAACATGCATATCTACTCTATAGACACAAGTGAACATGCGTGTAACACATGTGAATAACCTCAGAGCAAGAAATATAATTCCACCCTCTTTTCTAGGTACTATCACTATCAATTATTTCCCTGACCAATTGGTACTCTAACCCAATATGATTTTCCTTTATAGGTATTATAAATTATCCTCTTTATCCTGCTTACTAACCCGAATTCAATTCAATTGATAAACATTTATATATGATAGTTCTAATGAAGCTTCGGAGTCCCCTCACTTAGAATCATAACATGGAATCCTGTTCAGCGGTGAACGCACTCAATCTACAACCAAGATATATATTCAGACTCTATATACCAATTGAATATGGATTAAGAAAGCACAATCATATATAAAATAAATCCACAAGTGTGTTGTACGGAGTTTACACATGAAAGTTCAATTAATTCATAAAAATCTTCACAACCCTAGTTCTACCAAAAAGGCTCTAGCCCATAATATTACGAAGAACAATCATGGGTGTTGGATAGATCTTACCCGGATGTCTGAAAAATTAAAAGATAAATTAGGAATAAAAAATAAACCCTAGATTTGGGAGTCATCCCGTCCTTCTCCGTCTTGAATTCTTCTCTTGGTTCTCATCTTGATTCCACAGACGAATATTCAAAGTGATGGATGGATGGATGGAGGAAAGGATGTGGATGATGGTTGGGGGGTGATCCCCCCTTGTGGGGTGTAGTATTTTTGTGGCCTCTCTCCAATCTAATCTAATGAATAATGATGTGATTTACATCCTCTTTTATAATTATAAGCTCTCCTTATGGACATAGGATGAGCTTTTTCTTGGAAAATACGCAAAAACATGCACTTGGGTGTAAAAATACGGATCATGCGTTGTTCAGTCATGTGGTTCGACCTAGGGTTCGACCTAGGGCTTGGTCGAACCATGGTCGAATCAAAATCAGTGATTTTTTACACTTCAGGCTTATGGTTTGACCAAAATGGTTGTGGTTCGACCAAGATGTCTGGTCGAACCAAATTGTCGTGGTCGAATCACAATTGCGCCGTCTCACTGTTTCGCATATAACTTCCACATCAGGACTCTGATTAGAGTGATTCTTATGCTCATGCGATCCTCTATTCCTTCCCTTTCCATCTATATAAAGAAATCACAAAAACTCTAAGAATTGAAGGTGCAAAAAGACATCGAATCTCACGCGACGTCACCATCTTGATCATAACTTTCTCGTTTGGATTCCGATTGAGGTGTTCTTTTTGCAAAAACGATCCTTTTTTCAGTGGCATTCCAACCATGTATCACACTTCCTGTTTAGAGCTCAACATGATCACAAAATAATTACAAAATTTGGACGTACGTTTTTCAGTATTCATATACAAATTGCACCTTTACTCCAACTTTGCACTTTTGATCATTTTTTCCACCTAAAACACAATAAAACACCTCAAGTGCACCTTTTTCTCACATATATTGAATATAAGATACTTGTGATAACATACAACATCAATTCTCATCATAAAGGTGTTAGATTGGACACTAAAATACGCTTATTTTCTCTCTCAACAATCTCCTAAACTTACCAGTTGCTCGTCCCAGGCAACAAAATACAAATAAAGAGAGAGAGAGAGAGAGAGAGAGAGAGAGAGAGAGAGAGAGAGTAAGAAAATTTAGGGGAAACAAGGATTATGACAAATACCCCATTCAAAATACAATTGTCCTCAACGTAGGTCATGCAACTCTTATTACATATAATAATTAATTCATAGCATACAAGACAATCACCACCAATTCAAATGCTCTATTGACATGTTCTCATAGGAAATATATATCACTCACACTCAGGTGTAAAAGATGTACACTTATGGGTTAAGGTGTTTACACTCAAATTCAATTCAAGTGTATGCGTAACCATAGGCTTACCCATTATCTCAGCTATCCTTTTACTTGTATCTAGCAAATTATTGATCAAAAAGGTCTTTTATTTGGTTGTAATGTAGACTCTTTGGGAAATGTAAGAAATTTATGCATAAGTGACTCAAAACTCGGATCAATCAAGTTGCAGTCTCTCTCGATCTTTCATTCTTCCTCATCACTTTCAATCAAGCACAACATCCTCTTCAAACTCTCCCATTTTCTCCTTCAAGCAAAACATATTTTTTTCAACTTTTTCCAGCTCTTCAACTCCATCATTCTCCTTTTCTTCACCCTTTTTTTTCTCTTTTTTTTATTCTTTTGAGATACCAGTTTTGGGCACTACCTCTCACATCCTCCATAGGTTACTCGATTTAAGCACTACCCTAGAAAATTTTCTTTTCATCCTTAAGACTCTTCTTTCATCATCCTTATCAACCCTCAAATCACCACTCTCTTCAATTAAGCTTTATTGATTATCAAAAGAATGGATTCAAAAAGGCTCAAATGGACTGACAAGGGATTTAATGAATTCAGGTAAAATATATGGAAAAAGATGGGCTATAAATCAAAGATGATCTAATATCATTTCTATAATCCACTAGACTAATCTTGAATATTCAAGAAGACACAAGACAAGTTCTGGAATACACGCACAAGAACGATACTCACCAGAAAAGAAATATCATGTGATTATGTAACATGATCAACGAGGCTCAAAATCTCACATGTGTTTTTAACAAGTAACAGAGCACCATTCATAGTAAGCAGTATCCCACAAGTACGCATAGAACTTCATATCACAATATAACTCAAGTACACTTTCTTCATCAATTTCAAAAGCATATGAATTTTAGGCACGATTTAAACATATAAGCTCACATGGATCACAACCATAAACTCAATCCTTCAACTCATACTAATTAAAAGCACATAAAGATTAGAATACGAAAACGAAGGTACCTGATTTTTCTTCAATGTATGCACGAGCTCCTCGAGTTGTTCAACTCGATCAGGTCAAAGTCTCAGTGTAGAACTCATCTTGCCACTCATATACCTTTTCTATCATCAATGCTCAAGCACACCTCATTGATTAGCCATAACTTGTAGTCGGGTTGACCAATTCAAGAATATATCGAACCACATGGAGGTAGGTACTAGTACTTAAGCGATCTCACGTTTCTTGTAATTTTATAGAGATAAATCATCACAGTTTTGTTTGTCAAACAAGTAATTAAAATCAATCAATGCAAGCAAATAAGCAATGATCAAGCAAACAAAATTAAAATGAATGTGATTGGTTTTCCAAGTTAAACAAAAGTGAGATTAACAACATTTAAGAAGTGGTAACTTTAGGAATTATGTAACAAATTCATATGCATCATGGATAAATGATTAAGGGCCAACACTAACTTCTTCTTAACTTTCTCTCAAAATGAATAGAATGTGAATCCAAATAAGAATTCCAAAATAACTCAATAGACTGGTTCTCACTCAAACAATTCTAACTAGGTACTAAGCTTAAATGAGAGTCCCCTCACACATTCAATCAACCTCTCGATCAAACCAATCGAATGTCCTATCAAAGGGTTCTAAATCGTAAAGGATATCTCTATCTCTTTAAGACTTATAATGCACATAAGGTGTATTATGAATTGATTCAATGAACTATCCTAAACATATAATTGATTTCTCAATCTAACCACATGTCTATGATAATAAATCACATAATTCAACAATACAAATCAAGCAATTAACAATCAATGATAGAAAATCATAAATCTAATCAACGCATGAATTAAATTACATAGATCCCCAAAATTAACCAACAACTCTCATGTTGCTAATCTCACAAGGGAGATTAGCCTACCATATTCATAAGATAATTAATATAGGCATTAAAAACCTTACAAGTCATGATAAATAATTACGTTTACTACAAAAATTGGATGAAAACTCTCTTCGATTGGCTCCAATGGTTATCTCCTTCCTTTCCTTGCAATTTTCCTCTCTTCCTTGCTTTTTCTCTAAACTTGGATGAAGGATTTTTGGTGAGATGATGATGGAGTGAATAGATGGATGAAAGTGATGAAGGATGTGGTGTAAAATGAAGGAATTGGTGTGTGGGTGTGTGGGCAGCTGAATTTCGGATTCAATCTGATCAAAATGTTGAATGAATTGGTATTTATACCCCTTGGAGACCTTCTAGAAGATGCATGAAAAGTTTCTATTCTGGCACCGACATGAGTTCTGCGCTGCAGCACGAGTCGAGTCGTGTCAGGATTTCTCGATCAAACTTTACTCAAGACGGCACATGAGTCATGTGTCGACGCACGGTCAAAGGGTGTCCGTGTTGGATGAATTGATGCTGCTACACGGTAACTCCTTATAGGCCCGTGTTCAGTACACGGGCTGTGTACTGCAATACGACTCGTGTACCTAACACGGCCGGCCATGTTGATGCAGTCCTGTTTCTTCTTCTTTATTTCATCTCACATCTCCGTTTTTGCTCCGTTTTCACCTGTTTTACATATGATTAAGTTCATTCACACATATTTCCATGAAAACATATAACACCACCAAAATACACATAAATACAGACAAAATAACACAAAAATGGACCGAAATAGACACTAAAATCTAGGTGAAAATATCACTCATCACTCATCATTACAGGATTCATCAATAATAAAATAGGAGAACTATAAGAAAGACTCAATTGACTATCTAATCGACTCCACACACTAGAAACACCAACCCAACACACTAAACATTAGGTAAGTTGTAAAAAATCGACATGCCAACACCGGTTAAAATATTAATATGCTGCAAAAATCAATCCTCTAAAAACAAACAACCAAAAAAAGGAAAAATTATACCCTCGGTGCTCATAAGACGAGGTAAGTACATCACACCCCCAAATTTTGTAAAAACATAAGTCAAAACTAAATTTGAAAAGAGATGTAATTGCCGAAGCGTGAGCACCTCAAATATAATAAATTCTCACTCAAACGAAAGAAAAAAAGCAATAAAATAAAAGGGACAAGCCCCTAACAGGCGCTCATGTTTAACGTCGGAGAGTCACGACAGTAAAAGTCTTAATCAACTAAAAATAATAAAATCAATAATAGCAGCCATCCCTAGCAACGACGCAAAAAACTTGATGTGCATTTTCTTTGCACGCAAAATTAATCCTCAAGTATTAAGGATATCAATTGCAGCTTAAGCAAGTGACCAAGTGAATATCGAACCCAAAGGACGACGTATAATCAATTTAATTATTTACTAAATTAATTAAGATGAATGGCAATAAAAGTTTGATGTTTCAATTATTAACTACTAAACAATTAATTAAAATAACAAATAAAATAAAGTCACTTAGAAGAATACGAAAGTGGATCAAGTACGAGAATATGTAGCTCTAGTATAATCAATTTCACTCATTAATCTCCCTTTCGTGTATTGATATCCGACTCTGCCTTGTGAAATATGGACGCATTACTAAACCATGTATATTTACTCTATAGATAAAAGTGAACATGTGTGTAATACGTGTGAATAACCTCAGAGTAAGAGATATAATTCCACCCCCTTTCTAGGTACTATTAGTATCAATTATTTTCCTGGCCAATTGGTACTCTAACCCTATATGATCTCCCTTTATAGGTACTATAAAATTATTCTCTTCATCCTGCTTACAAACTCGAATTCAATTCAATTAATAAACATTCATATATGAAAGTTCTAATGAAGCTTCGGAGTCCCCTCACTTAGAATCATAACATGGAATCTTGTTCAGTGGTGAACGCACTCAATCTACAACCAAGATATATATTCAGACTCTATATACCAATTGAAGATGCACAAAACGACTGTGAATATGGATTAAAAAAGCACAATCATATATAAAATAAATCCACAAGTAGTGTTTATGGAGTTTACACACAAAAGTACAATTAATTCATAGAAACCTTCACAACCCTGGTTCTACCAAAAAGGCTCTAGCCCATAATGTTACGAAGAACAATCATGGGTGTTCGATAGATATTACCCGGATGTCTGGAAAATTACAAGATAAATTAGAAAATGAAATAAACCCTAGATTTGGGAGTCGTAGCATCCTTCTCCGTGTTGAATCCTTCTCTTAGTTCTCCTCTTGATTCCACAGACGAATCTTCAAAGTGATGGATAGATGGAGGAAAGGATGTTGATGATGGTTGGGGGGTGATCCCCTTGTAGGGTGTAGTATTGTTATGGCCTCTCTCCAATCCAATCTAATGAATAATGATATGATCTGTATCCCCTTTTATACTTGTAAGTCTCCTTATGGACCAAGGATGGATTTTTTCTTGAAAAATATGGAAAAACACGCACTTGAGGTGTAAAAATACGGATTAGGCACTGTTCAAGCATGTGGTTCGACCTAGGGTTCGACCTAGGGCTTGGTCAAATTGAAATCGGCGATTCTTCGCACTTCAGGCTTCTGGTTTGACCAAAATGGCTGTGGTTCGACCAAGATGTCTGGTCGAACCAAACTATCATGGTGAAATCACACTTGCGCTATCTCACTGTTTCGCTTATAACTTCCACATCCGAACTCCGATTTGAGTGATTCTTATGCTCACGCAATCTTCTCTTCCTTGGCTTTCTATCCATATAAAGAACTTACATAAACTCTAAGAATTGAAGGTGTAACAAGCCTCGGAATATGACACAGCTATTTTGTTCGGCACATCTCGCGTGATGTCACCATCTTGAACATAACTTTCTCGTTCGCATTCCGATTGAGGTGTTAACGATCCTATTTTCAGTGGCTTTCCAACTATGTATCACACTTCCTGTTCAAAGCTCCACACCAACATAGAAAAATTACACAAATTGGACGTGCGTTTTTAGCATTCATACACAAATTGCACCTTTTCTCTAACTTTGCACTTTTAATCACTTTTTCCACCTAAAACACAATAAAACACCTCAAGTGCACATTTTTCTCACATATATTTAATATAAGACACTTGTTCTAATATATTACAATAATTCATATCATAAAGGTGTTAGATTTGACACTAAAACACGCTTATTTTCACTCTCAACAATGAGATCTCTTCCAAATCTGTTGAAGGCATGTTCAAGGAGGAAAAACACGGTAAAGAGATTCTGAAAATTGAGAAAAAAGGAAAAAATCAATTAGGGAGTCTTGGAGGACAAGAAGATAAATAGGGTAGGTGGATACATCAGAAAGATAGGTCGTTACACACGAGTTTTCGTAGAGAAGAAGAGAGGAGGAGAGGCAGTTTTACTCCAAGGCAGATTTGAAGTGAAGATAAAAAAAGAATCGACATCCTGGTTTTTATTATTTTTTAAATTTATTTTTCAGCATGAACATGCGGGGATAATCCCCTTTTATAGTTTAGGATTTCGTGAATCTCCCGTTGAATGTTAGTTTAATTATTAAGGATTTTTTTTAATCTCGTGTGAATTTATTCCCTTACA
This sequence comes from Pogostemon cablin, assembly GCA_023678885.1. Classification (NCBI taxonomy): domain Eukaryota; kingdom Viridiplantae; phylum Streptophyta; class Magnoliopsida; order Lamiales; family Lamiaceae; genus Pogostemon; species Pogostemon cablin. Next base: position 6,266,849 of record CM043004.1, on the reverse strand, counting down.
TGCCTTGAATTGATTTATAGTAGTTTGATAATTATTTTAGGCGGCCATCTAGATTAATTATTTTATTGCTTAATGCTATTTTGTGATTCATAATCCGTAATTGTTTTTAGGATTGAATTGTGTAGCAAATAGAGATTATTCCCTATAGATGTAATGAAATCTAGGTTGTATGATTCCTAGTCGGTTTTCGTAGCCTAGTAATTATATGTTTGGAGTCTTAATGCGTTTTCGAGTTCGAATCCATAGGGTCACTCGAGAATAGTTCAATTTAGTGGTCGTACCCTAATTGAAGATCTTAAGAACATTCGAGTTGATTGGTTGTATCGTCAATCTAGGGATTTAATCTTTGCACACTGGGTAAGATTTATTATTTGTGCTATTTTTGATTTTTCTCAAACAAAACTTCCCCCTTATTCATTTTATTTGTTTGAAACACATCTATTTAATTTAAATTTCATTATACTCCTTTGGATTTGACCCGTACTCGTTTCCATACTTTGTGTTGGATTGAGTCGAAAATAAATTATAATTTTGTAGACCGGCAATAGCTTATCAAATTTGGCGCCGTTTGCTCGGGGTATAAAATTAAAATTTTGTTAAATCTCTGTGTTTCTGATATTTTTCTGCATTTTTACAAGTTCTGGAATTTTTTTGGAATTTTCTATTTTTCCTGTAACACGAACACTGAACCCTTCAGTGTCAGTAGTTCCCTATTTTCGAAAAAATTTCTATGAATGATTGGCCATTCTTCTAGTCTAAAAAAGCTTGAATACGTACCCGAAATCGAGAGAACTGCCCGAAAGTTGAGAAAGGAGTCCCGAAAGAAGAAGAAAACAAGTTCGTCCAATGACAGAATCACTGAAAACCTTACCAAACTTGAACTTGCAGCTGATCCACTTCATCTTGGAGAAGAGAATCCTAAAATTTTCTGATTTAGAGGAGAAAGATACCCTAGGTTCTTAGTCGGGAGAGGAAAACATGGCTGAAGACGCAGAAAGAACTTAAAATGAATTGGAAAATCCGGACATAGTCCATCAACCTCTCTGCATTAACCTTCCTGCGATTAATAATAATACTACATTTGAATTAAAATTGGGATTGATTCACTTACTTCCTGCTTTTAATGGTCTTTCAGGTGTCCTCACAAGTTTTTGAAAGAGTTTTCGATTGTATGACGAGCATGAAACAAACCGGGGTGACGGAGGAACAAATCAAGCTTAGGGAATTTTTCTTTGCTTTGAAAGACAACGCGAAGGATTGGTTGCATTATCTCCCTCCTGGATCAATTGATACGTGGAATGAAATGGAGAAACTTTTTCTCCAAACTTACTTTCCGGCCACTAGAGTTGCTGTATTACGTAAAGAGATATCTGAGGATCGTCTCATGCAAGGAAAGATTTTACATGAGTATTGGGAGAGGTTTAAACGCCTCACATTAGCATGCCCCCAATATCAAATAAGGGACCAGTTTCTATTGCAATACTTCTATGAAGGGTTGTCAATCATGGATCGAAACATGCTTGATGCGGCTAGCGGAGGAGCATTTATGATGAAGACACCTACTGGTGCTAGGAGTTTGATTGCTAGCATGACTGCCAACACACGTGATCTGTAGATTAGAGAAGTAAAGGAGGTCCATGATTCTAAGATGGAAGAGGCTTTGAATAAGTTGACAGTTGCTATGGAGAATCTTGCTCAAGGAAGAGGGGTAAACCCTTCATCTTGTAAAAATTGCTAAACTTATGACCATTCTACTCTTGATTGTAGGGCTGCATTTAGTGAGGAACAAGTAAACGCCGTGGGGTGACCTTGTGATGCCTTCTCACAAACCTACATAGATCATCCTAATCTTAGGTATGGTAGTGGACAAGGAGGAAATAGGGGGCAACAGCAGTTTCAAGAGCAAAGAGTGGTGAACAGGAAGCAAAATCGCCCTCAAGATGGTGGAAATCACCAATAAGGTGGAGCAAGTACTGGAGCCACATTTGAGGAAATGATGAAAGAGATGGCTGCCAACGATCTAAAATTCCAAGTGTTCACTCAGACATCCATCCAAAACTTTGAAAATCAAATGAGTCAATTTGCTACAACTGTACGCCAGATGCAGACTCAAAAAAGTGGAAAATTGCCTTCACAAATAGAGGTTAATCCTAAGAATGTGAGCGCCATTACACTGCGAAGTGGAAAATAGTTGGAGAAGGTTGTACCGCCCAAAAAGCCTGACCAGGACATGAATGAATATGATGTAGAACCTGCTGGAATAGTGGAGGATAAGATCGATCAGATTGGGGCAAAAAAATCTGATGTGCAGAAACGTAACACTGACACTAAATCCTTTAGTGTCAGAAGGTCCGAAATGAATCAGGATAAAATATCTGACACTGTTCCTTTTAATTATAATCATTTGCCTTTTCCAAGCAGGATGAGGAATCCGGACATCACTGATAAGGATAAGCAGATACTTGAAGTGTTTTGAAAAGTGGAGATCAATTTACATCATTAAGGTGATTAAGAAGATTCCGTGATACGCCAAATTCTTGAAGGAGTTCTGCACCAACAAAAAGAAGTTTAAGGGAGATGGAAAAGTGGTGATGGGAGAAAATGTTTCAGCTGTCTTCCAACAAATGTTACCTTAGAAGCGAAAGGATCCTGCCATGTTTGTGGTTCCTTGTAATATTTGGAATTTTAAGGTGGAAAGAACCATGTTGGATCTTGGAGCTTCCATCAATGTGATGCCTCAATTAGTGTTTGAGAAGCTGAGTGTGGGAGAATTGAAAAAGACCAGAGTTGTCATCCAGCTTGCTGATCGAAGCCAGGCATACCTAGATGGAGTCATTGTAGGCGTTTGAATCTTTTGGTTAATGTGAACCTTTGGGGTTCCATACAATTCTATCACAGCGGAAGCATAAACATAGAATTGATACCTTTCACCAGGGTTGATGTAGAGGTTGAATTCTCGCCGACAGCCTGTGCAGCCTCATGGTTTTGAGCATAACTCTCTCATCCGATATCGGAATTGAGTGATCTACACACTAAAACGATCCTCTCTTCAGTCGCGTTCCAACGGTTTATCACAAGTACAGTTTAGACTTCCACACGATTTTAGAAAAATCTATGAAGTTGACGGATAGAAATAGAAAACGACCTTCCGGTCTTCTATTGTATTCCTATGCCACATCTTGACGTTGGTGTGGGCAATGATCTACAAGACGAACTCAGTCTACAACCCTAATCTGCCTTTCACGTGTGTTATGAGTGTGATTCGGATTCTAGATTGATGAGATTGGCTATTATATAGGCTACAATAGGGACCAGGAGAAGAAATTAGGGTTTGGGCCTCCCATTGGGCTTAAGCATCCAAGTTTAGCCCAAAACTTATACTTAAGTCCAATAATAATAAATCATTCCACTAAAGAAATATTTTTGCACTGGCACCCTAATCCCAAATTACGTTCATGGGCTCCTTCTTATTATGAACCCGTTAGTATCCCCGTGTTTAATATTCAATGCCTATTAATTAATTAAGTTACTGACAACTCCATTAATTAATATAATTACCGAGAGTAGTACCACTCAACCTTATTATCATATCAGAATAAATCCACCTGCAGAGTTTACATGATAATCATTATAAGCTCCTCAAGGGGACATCATCAACCAGTTCCTTTAGGACACGAATTTCTTCTACAATCAATAGCATACCATAGAGACAGCACCATCTCCCAACTCACTGAGCATATTGATTTAATAATTAAATCTCACCCATTTATGAATTAAAGAAATAAATACTGGCTTACTTGTCGAGGTTATTGTATAGGGATTAAGAGTACGAACATCCATAATAGCATAGATCAAGTTCTATTATATAGTCAGCATAAATCGAACGATCTCAACAGTGGTCCTATTCAATACACACAAAGTGCACTAGTACAATTTTATAGTCAAGACATACTAATGCCAAACCACACTACAACCATACCGATAGATAGTCCCCGTCTATCTCAGTTGTGAACATCTGTTTATACTTTATAAGGAGCCTATAATATGATCTTCCGTGTGACGCCGCACACCACATTATCTACAGTGTAAAGTAAATGGACTTTTTCAACAATATTATTGCAAACGTTTGATCACATGATTCTCATTTTAAATATTGTTTAAAACATTGTTCATACAAAAAGCTAGACTTTTAGTATACAATCCAACAATCTTACACTTATACTAAAAGACTATGCTGTCATATCTCCTGCCATACATCTGATTACCACTCCCACTACTTGACCATTAAACGCTTTCGCCTTAAGGTCCTTATTATAAGATTTCTCGTATCAGGTAGTACTAGCTATCAATGTGACAATTTCTTTATGGACTCGTGATTTCTTCAAGTTTTCAACTGCACCATTATTATCACAATAAATTGTGACCACCTTGGACAAACTCAAAATCACATCTAAGTCCATTACGAAGTTTCTAGAAAAGGCTCCAATTTTATCCTTTTTCCATGGTGGAGTCCGAAATACATATCTATATGACACTCCTCCATGCTTTGGATCTACTTCCATTAAACACATAACCTTGAGGTGGATTTACTGCCGTCCCTATGATTTGAAAAACCCGAATCTAAGTAACCTCCAAGAAGTAATGAATTATTCCGGTAAACTTACATATAATTTCCAGTTCTCTTCAGACACTTCAAATATGTCCTACCATAATACAATATTCTTGTTCAGGGTTACCTTGATACTCACCGACTATGCCATTGGAAATACAGATATCCATTCTCGTACATAGCATTCTATAAATTAAGCTTTCCTTATTGCCGAAGCATAGGGAATCTTCAGACATAGGCATAGCTAACGGCGAACATGTTTTCTCATAATCGAATCCTTTCAACATTCATTACAACTTACTAAGATTCCACATTTTAATCTTGTTGTGCTTCGTCGTATCCTTGGGTCAATTCCATGTTTACTAGGGACTAAGTCTCACGACTTTCCAAAAACATAGATCTTTCAATTGTTTAACAACCTCCCACTACGAATAGGCACTACATGCAATTGTGTGTCAAATATGACACACGATGTAGTTTACCTTGTAGTATATCCTCTTATACAATTGGTACTAATACTTTGTGTTTTCCCTCTCACTTCCTTTAGAATACATCGGTATGTGATTTATTACATAGTCATTTTCCAAAAATCTAGTGTTTGTGTTAACAATCACCCTTTGATCTTTTGGACTAATTAAATAAATTAACCTTTTTTTTTCTAGGATGTCCCACAAACAGACAAACATCATATGCCATATTGTTTTTAGGGCTTGCCCATAAAATAAATTTAGTAATTCCAAATAATTCATCATCTATCTAATCATTTCTATAAGAGTCATATTACTTCTTTCCATCACACCATACAGCTGGGGGTTTGCCCGGTTAACTTGGAATTTAATCCCAAGCTCTGATTAATAGCTCCTAACTATCCTAAGAGGTACTTGCCATTACGATTTAATCATAATGACTTGATATATTTTTCATGATGCTTCACCACATCAGCCATGTACTCCTTGATTTAATGAAAGTACCTAGACATGTGGTGCATCAAATAAATATATCTTGCTTCTAGAATAATTGTCAAACAAAATGACGAACATTCATAACCACCTCTAGACAGAATAGTTATAGGATTGCTTCAATTAAAATGAACCCTTTCCAACATTTTTTTTCATAGCTCATACCCCTTTACCTTGAAAAGGAAACTAATCATATTCACTTCCAAGTAAGACTCAATAGTTCGATAGTTTCCTCCAATAAACCCAATGGTGTTCTAGCTATCAACTTTCGGTTCGTACTTAAGTAAAATGATTCAGTCTTAGATGCCAAAAGTATGTTTAGTTCACCTCCGAAGGTTCCTTTCTCTTATAAGATTAGAAGATGAATTATTAATTACTATTTGTTGCATCCGTAGGTTAATCATGATTTAAGAGTTTACAAATTATCACTATCGAATCATAACAGATTATTATCCGTTAATGCATAGAAACCAAAATGAAATTCTTTCTATGAAAACGTACGTGAAGATAATTTCTCAAAATCTACCATTTATTCTTATCAAAAGATAAAACAACTCCCACTGCAACCGCCACTACTTTCGTAGTTTACCCATGTACTTAGTAATCTCATCATCACTTAGTTATAAACATATAGTTATTCTGATATCTACACACAACATGTCAGTAGATACCATCACTAATCATGTTTCAACAACTAGTGAATAAGATACTAACCTTGTTCATTTGTTGATAAAAATGGCTTTTCTTCGCCAGACGTTTTGCCAGAAGTTTTTCACTATATACAACTTATTGTAATTCAGGTGAAACTTGCTCAAAACGTTTAGGCAAACTATAAAAATAAATTGAGCTAGGTTTCCCCTTCAATTTCTATTTCAAGTATTTCAAATTCATTCATCAAGTTAACCATGACCTCTTGCCTTTCTAACTTACTCAAGTATCCGAAGAGTCTTACGAGACCATTATATTTCTATGAACCTCTCATCTCTTCACTAAAGATTTAAATAAGCATCAAAAGGCATTCTTAGTGAGAACACATTTTAATTTTCTTAAGTAGTAAGATTTAAAACCAAGATTCTTTTTTAAACATTTATTTAGGACCCGTAAGTATGTTTTCCTTTAGTTAACAATAAGTGAAATAAACTATTTGAAAATTCAGAGAATCAAGTAAATAAATACGATGATCAAACACTTTGAATTTAAATTTTATATTGATTCCCTCAATAAACAATATAAAATAAATTCACCGATATCTCAAGTACCGTAAATTTGCATGCCACGTTAGAGTGGACGTAAACAAACCCTAACATTCACAAGAGAAGTTTTTACCCATTAATTCCATACGTCATAATTAATCTTATGATTCAATGATTAATAATCAGTTGTCCTTTGGCCATATAATTTAATAGCAGTGACTCCGTTGGAGAGGATACATATTAATTGCACCTAAGTATATAATATTATTTGATATTAATTATGTTACCCAAGTTTGTGTGTCTTATAGTTGGAGAAGTCCACACGCCTTCAAATAATTTCCTACAACCATCAATTATTAATTTGTACTAGTGATCCGTAAATAAAATTCATCCGTTGGGAAGAAAGGCACTATAGCCGACTCATAAACTTACTTGCATCACATTACAAATAATAATAATTTTATAAAATTTATTCCAGTGATCCACAAATAAAACTCATCCGTTGGGGAGGAAGGCACTAAAACTGACTCATAAGCTTATTTGCATCACTTAATACATCAATAATGGAGGTCGCGAGATCATGATCAATCCCTCTCCCACTTAGTCATTTAACAGGAGGGTTTTGCATGCATACAATATAACAAATATAATTATGCAATTAAACATGCTATTATTACGGCAAATAAGGCTGTAAATCAAATAGCACATACAATCCAAATATATAATAATAATTAACAAATTAAAAAAATTATTAACAATTATATATAAGGACAAAATAAATGCCAAAATAAATGTTGACTTGGTCAACACTCTATCAATGACTTGCATAACAAGTTAGACAAACTTAGGCCCCAATCCAAACACTCACACACGGTTGATCTACACACTATAACCGCTCATGTATCGGTGCCATGAGTGCCCTGCCACATCATCACTTGCAATCGCCGATAGGGAAAAAAATGTTCGCCTGAACCACGTTAAACAGCCACCACTGTGGCGGTGCTGCTGAACGCATGCAATATGATCACGGCTGTTAAAAAAATGCCGGAAAGAGAACTATCAAGCTGCCAACTGCCTGAAAAACAAGATGGCCGTCGAAAAAAATTTCCTGAAAAACTGTCACCCGCTGGTGACCCATCACTCAGCGCCTGATCTTCATTTCCCAATTGATCGCTCCACCATACTACTTCATCCACGATCAACCGCCAAAGCACTTGTCATGCCCTCTTTCATTAGCAATAACGCTGATGGCTGTGTGGGCTCCCACCGACAGTCGCTAGTTTATGAACAGTAGCGCCAGCAAAGGGGAATCCTATGGAAAACTTGCAGGTCCGATCGAAACTCAAGACTAACCCACCCATAAACTTGATAGACTCAACCTGATAACACCCTGGACCCGATATGAATCTTCTATAGACTCGATCGGGAAAACACCCAGGCCTGACTAGAAAATAGCTGAAGCCGCCCGGAACCTTTTCCGATGCGCCGACCCCTGCATGTCGTGCAGCCCGCCCAACCTACCATTTGCGATTTCTATTGCCAGTGAAGCCCTAGATGATCTTCTGGTCCACGACGGTAATCGTCCGACACTGCCCAAGCATGCCAGGCCCATTAACACGATTTCGTGCGGCCTGCACGCTTGCAAATGGTTATCCAGTGTGACCATCTTCTTGCCATCAGGATTGCCTCACCGTCGGTCACCGCCCATGCAGTCGTGGGCATACATGCTATTGCCAATTGCTCTGTCAGCCAGCAGCTTCCACCCTGATGGAACTCGCCGACAGCCAGCCAATATTGCTACGCCAACGATGTGCTCCAGCCATGCAGCCGTCGTTCCATCATCAATTACCAGGCTCTTTCTGCCACCATGCTATTATCACCGGCTAGCCCCTTTCACCAATGAACAGTTGAACAACCACCGTTCGTCAACTCTCACCAGCCACGCACCTTCGTCACTGCTTTTAGTCTATCGTCATTTCGGCATGCCAATGATGGATCAACGCAAATAGCGCCGGGTTTGAGATGTGTGTGCCGTGCACAATTAGGGTCTTTCACCAAGTTCAAACATACAACAAGTTCAAAATTCAACCCTAAGTTCTAGCACCACATTATCCACTCAAACCATAGCCTAACGTGTCACGTTTAGCCATAGAGCCTATGCTCTGATACAAATTATAGGCATTTGGATCCTTTAGTTAACATGAACCATTAGGGTTCCATGCAATTCTATCACAGCGGGAGCATAAATATTGAATTGATTATCTTTCACCAGGGTTGATGTCGAGGTTGAATTCTCGCTGACAGCCTGCGCAGCCTCACAATTTTGAGCATAAATCTCTCATCCGATATCAGAATTGAGTGATCTATGCACCAAAATGATCCTCTGTATAGTGGCTTTCCAATAGTTTATCAGACGTATAGTTTCAACTTCCACACTAGTTTAGAAAAATTAGTGAAGTTGACGGATAGAAACAGCAAACTACCTTCCGATCTTCTGTTGTATTCCTAAGCCACGTCTTGACGTTGGTGTGGGCAACGATCTACAAGAAGAACTCAGTCTACAACCCTAATCTGCCATCACGTGTGTTATGAGTGTGATTCAGATTCTGGATTGATGAGATTGACTATTAAATAGGCTACAACAGGGACCAGAAGGAGAAATTTGGGCCTCCCATTGGGCTTAAGCATCAAAGTTTAGCCTAAAACATAAACTTAAGTCCAATAATAATAAATCATTCCAATAAAGAAATATTATTGCACTGCCACCCTAATCCCAAATTACGTTTATGGGCTCCTTCTTATTATGAGCCCGTTAGTTTCCACGTGTTTAAGATTCAATGCCCATTTATTAATTAAGTTACTAACAACTCCATTAACTAATATATTTACAGAGAGTAGTACCACTCAACCTTATTATCATGCCGGAATAAATCCACCTGCAGGGTTTACATGATAATCATTATGAGCTCCTCAAGAGGACATCATCAACCAGTTCTGTTAGGACACAAATTCCTTCTATAATCAACAACACACCATAGAGACATCACCATCTCCCAACTCACAGAGCATATTGATTTAATAATTAAATTTCAACCATTGATGAATTAAAGAAATAAATACTGGCTTACGTATCGAGGTTATTGTTTAGGTATTAAGAGTACGAACATCCATAATAATAGAGATCAAGTTCTATTATATAGTCAGTATAAACTGAACAATCTCAACGGCGGTCCTATTCAATACACACAAAGTGCACTAGTGCAATTTTATAGTCAAGACAGACTAATGCCAAACTACACTATAACCATACCGATAGACAGTACCCATCTATCCTGGTTGTGAACATCTTTTATACTTTATAAGGAGCCGATAATATGATCTTCCGTGTGACGCCGCACACCACATTATCTACAGTATAAAGTAAATGGACTTTTGTAACAACATTATTGCAAATGTTTGATCACATGATTCTCATTTCAAATATTGTTTAAAATATTATTCAGGTAGACAAACTCTTATTCCCTGCTGAATTTTATGTGTTAGAAATGAATGAACACCCATCGAATTCCACTTCGATTTTGTTGGGAAGAACATTCCTTAACACTTCACGCACTAAGATAGATGTGAGTGTGAAGGTACTCTCACGATGGAATTTGTTGGGCAGGTCATTAAATTCAACATATATAATGCTATGAAATACATTGATGATGCTAACCTGCTTTCTGTTGTGCGTACTATTGAGCCTATTGTCTAGGAGCACTTCGAACTCACTAATAGGGATGCATTAGATACAGTTATTGAACATGGAATCATGAAGGAGGATGCTGAAAGATGGGATAATGAGGAGCTGAATCACTATATCAATGCTTTGCACCGTTCTTCGCAGAAACTAAGCACCTTAGACATAGCTTCTGTTAAATTTCCTAACATTTTTCTAAAAATTCTTCCATTTATAGTGCAGGCACTGAAGCTGGAGTTAAAGGCACTTCCTGAGCACTTGTAGTATGCCTACTTAGGACTGAATTCCACTTTACCTGTGATCATCTCGTCCAAGCTGACGGATGAGCAAGAGAGCTTGTTGCTCAATGTGTTGAAGAGGCATAAGACTACTATTGGATGGATGGTAGAGGATATAAAGGGTATCAGTCCAGCAATTTGCTTGCACCATATTCTGCTTGAGGATGATAAGAAGCCATCTCGAGAAGCTCAGCGCCGGTTGAATCCGCCCATGATGGAGGTGGTAAAGAATGAGGTGTTGAAACTTCTGAGTGTGGGGATTATTTATCCCATTTCAGATAGTAAGTGGGTCAGTCGACACAAGTGGTTCCAAAGAAATCAGGAGTGAATGTAGTTAAGAATGACAAGGGTGATATGGTTCCAACACATTTACAAATGGGTTGGAGAGTGTGCATGGACTACCGCAAGTTCAATAACGTGACTAGAAAGGATCATTTTCCTTTACCCTTTATTGATCAAATGTTAGAAAAGCTTGCTGGTTATTCTTACTATTATTTTCTTGACGGTTTCTCTAGGTATTTTCAGATTGCAATTGCTTCCGAGGATCAAGAGAAAACAACCTTCACATAACCCTTTGGGACTTTTGCTTGTCGTCGATTACCTTTCGGGATTTGCAACGCACCTGCCATATTTCAAAGGTATGCATTTTTTTCTGAATTTGTGGGTAATATAATAGAGGTCTTTATGGATGATTTCAATGTCTATGGAGAATCTTTTAGTAGTTGCCTTGGAAATCTTGAGTTGATCTTGAAAAGATGTGTAGAAACAAACCTTGCTTTGAATTGGGAAAAATGCCACTTTATGGAAGAACAAGGCATTGTTTTAGGTCATGTTATTTCAAAGAATGGGATTGAAGTTGATAAGTCTAAGATGGACCATATATCTGCATTGCCTTATCCCGCATCTTTGCGGGAAGTTCATTGTTTTCTAGGACATGCATGTTTCTATAGAAGATTCATCAAGGATTTCTCAAAGATAGCCAAGCCATTTTGTGAGTTGTTGCAAAATGATTTGAAGTTTGAGTTGAATGATGCATGTAAGAAAGCTTTTAATAAGTTGAAAGAGTTGCTAACCACACAACCCATAATTCAGCTGCCAGATTGGAGCTTACCTTTTAAAATAATGTGTGATACTAGTGACTATGCCGTAGGAGCAGTGTTGGGGAAACGAGTGGACAAGGCTGCACATGTTATCTATTATGCTTAAAAAACCTTGGATAACACTCATGTCAACTACTCCACTTCGGAAAAAGAACTCTTAGTTGTGGTTTCTGCTCTAAAAAAATTTTGATCTTACTTGTTGGGTACTAAAGTCACTATTTTCTCTGATCATGCAGCTCTTCATTATCTCATGACAAAAAAGGAAGCAAAACCTCGGTTTATTCAATGGATTTTGCAGCTTCAATAGTTCAACTTGGAAATCAAAGACAAAAAGTTATCGGAGAATCTAGTGGTTGACCACCTAAGTCGGCTAATTAGAGATGAAGATGAGAAAAAAATTATGGAAAAATTCTTGGATGAACTGTTACTGGCCGTTCTGCAAAATTTAGAAAATTCGAGCCAACTAACACTGAACCCTTTAGTGTCAGAAGGCTCTGTTCCATGGTAAGCCGATTTGGCAAATTTTCTAACCTTCCATCAGTTTTCAATCCGTATGAGTAAAGTAAAATGTGATAAGCTCCATAGTGAGGCTAAGTACTGCATGTGGGATGATCCGTATTTGTGGAAACGTTGTTCCGATCAAGTTATAAGAAGATGCATTCCAGAAATTGAATTCAATTCAATACTCACCTTTTTTCATAGTCATGCTGTTGGATTGTATACTAAAAGTCTAGCTTTTTGTATGAACAATGTTTTGACAATATTTGAACTGAGAATCATGTGATCAAACGTTTGCAATTATATTGTTGCAAAAGTACATTTACTTTATATTGTAGATAATGTGGTGTGCAGCGTTACACGGAAGATCATATTATCAGCTCCTTATAAAGTATAAACAAATATTCACAATCGAGATAGACGGGGACTATCTATCGGTATGGTTGTAGTGTGATTTGGCATTAGTCTGTCTTGACTATAAAATTGCACTAGTGCACTTTATATGTATTAAGCAAGACCGCGTTGAGATCGTTCAGTTTATACTGACTATATAATAGAACTTGATCTTTGTTATTGTGGATGTTCGTACTGTTAATCCCTATACAATAACCTCGACACGTAAGCCAGTATTTATTTCTTTGCTTCATCAATGGGTGAGATTTAATAGTTAAATCAATATGCTTGGCGAGCTGGGAGATTGTGCTATCTATATGGTGTGTTGTTGATTGTAGAAGGAATCTGTGTCCTAACGGAATTGGTTAATGATGTCCCCTTGAGGAGCTCATAATGATTATCATATAAACCCTGCAGGTGGATTTATTCCGGCATGATAATAAAGTTGAGTGGTACTACTCTTGGTACATATATTAATTAATTGAGTTGTCAGTAATTTAACTGATTAATGAGCATTGAATCTTAAACACGGGGATATTAACGGGCTCATAATAAAAAGGATCTCATAACGTAATTTTGGATTAGGGTGACAGTGCAATAATATTTTTTTAGTAGACTAATTTATTATTATTGGACTTAAGTATAAGTTCTAGATCTTACAATTCAGGTTTTTCCATTTGGGAGTTTATTTAGGATTTATATCCATGTGTGTATTCGAAGAGTGGAAGGAATGTTTCCATCTCTTTATAAATCTGATTTTTGTAAATCACTTTTTCTAAGTTATATATTTTTGCCATGAGGCAGCTACAAACTTATTCATAAGTTTGTAGAAAGATTGAGTGATTCCGTGTGTTAAGTCTTCCGCTGTACAAACTTGCATATTCGCATTCAAGTTTCATTCTGATAAAAGTTGGTGTTGTGCGAAGAGTTACCACAATAAGGACAACATCACTGACGTAAACACACTTACACATCCCCGGGACCCTGACAAGTGGCATCAGAGCCAACACTTGAGGTTACTAAGTGTTGATTCCTGATGTTAAGTGTTGAAGTGTCATGGATTACTCCGCTAGATCGATCAACCATCCTCCCATACTTGATGGAATCAATTATGCCTTATGGAAGAGCCGAATGAGGAGTCACGTCAATTCAATGGATGAATGTGCCTAGAAAGCCATTCTGGCAGGCTGGACAACCCCCACAGTTCAAGATAATGATGGAGATCAAATCATCAAGAATGAGCTTGAATGGCAAACTGAGGAGAACAATCAGTCGATGCTGAACTACAGAGCACTCAATGCAATCAACTCATCAGTTAATACTGTCATGTTCAACCTGATCCAGAACTGTACATTAGCAAAAGATGCTTGGGTAAGGCTTTAAGAGCACTACGAAGGATCTGGAAGTGTCAAAAGGGCAAAGGTGAGGATGTTGAATGCGCAATTCGAGAGCTTGAGGATGAAGGAAGAAGAGATCATCTCATCATACAATGAGCGACTCTACGAAGTGATGAATGAACTGCAGTCACTTGGAGACCCTATCTTCAACATCAGGTTAGTTAGCAAAACTCTATGTATGCTTCCTATGAGATTTAATGATAAAATACGTGCTATAGAAGAATCTAGGATCACTTATCTTTTGAGTCATAATGAACTGATAAGTATCTTAAAAACTTATGAAATGAATTTGTCTCAACAAGATTCTGTATATAATAGAAAAGGTGTTGTTTTTAAATCTGAAACTGGTGCTTGTTCTAGTTCTAGTAAGACATCTATCATAACTGATATTAAACAAGTTGATGAAAATATTGACAACATTCCCGATGACACTTGATGAGAGTGAAAAGAAGTGTGTTTCAGTGTCCAATTTAATACCTTTTTTATAAGAATTATTTTCATATATTAGCAAAGTTTCTTATATTCAATATATATGAGAAAAAAAGTGCATTTGAGGTATTTTATTGTGTTTTAGGTGGAAAAAATATCAAAAGTGCAAAGTTGGAGGAATGCTGAAAAATGCATGCTCAAATTTCATAATTTTTATGGGTTTGTATGGAACTCAAAACTGATGTTGTGAAACATGGTTGGAAAGACACAGAAGATAGGATCGTTTTGGCACAAGAATCACACAAATCAAAGATCAGACGTGAAAGTTATGCTCAAAATCGTGAGGTTGCGCAGCTATAGACGAGAATTTCCGAGAATTTCCAAAAATTTCCAAAAATTAGCCCATAGTTCCTATTTCTTGGAGCACAATTAATCTCCTTAACACATGATATTCCATGATTTACCCATATCTTTTATTTTCTTATTTTATTCCCTTCTCACACCTATATATATTTTACATCATTATTCAAGTGAGAGGACAGCAGCACAATCATCTTACACCCCACAAGAGGGATCACCCCCTACCATTATCCACATCCTTTCTTCCATCCATCTATCACTGTGAAGATTCGTTTGTGGAATTAAGAGGAGAACTAAGAGGAGAAATCAAGACGGAGAAGGACGCGACGACTTCCGCATTTAGAGTTTTATTCTTTTCCTAATTTATCTTGTATTTTTCAGACATATGGGTAAGATCTATCCAACACCCATGATTGTTCTTAGCAACATCATGGGCTAGAACCATTTTCGTAGATCTAGGATTTTGAAGGTTTTATCAATTAAATAAACTCTCTTGTGTGTCCTCAGTACAACACTACTTGTGAATTTATTTTATATATGATTGTGCATTTTTAATCCATATTCAAGGTCGTTTTGTGCATCTTCAATTGGTATATAGAGTCTGAATATATATCTTGGTTATGATTGAGTGTGTTCACCGCTGAACAGGATTCCATGTTATGATTCTAAGTGAGGGACTCCAAAGCTTCATTAGAACTATCATATATGAATGTTTATTAATTAAATTGAATTCGAGTTAGTAAGAAGGATAAAGAGGGTAATTTTATAGTACCTATAAAGGGAGATCATATTGGGTTAGATTCTAGACGTGGAAAATAGTTGATACTGATAGTACCTAGAAAAGGGGGTGAAATTATATCTCTTGCTCCAAGGTTATTCACACATGTTACACGCATATTTACTTGTGTCTATAGAGTTGATTTGCATGGTTTAGTTATGCGTCCATATTCCACAAGGCAGAGTCGGCCTGCACTTGAGAGAGAAGTTAAGTAGTAAAACTGGATTATCCTAGAGCTACCTATTCTCCATTCTTGAGACACTTTTGTATTCTTCCAGTGTTATTTATTTTACTTGTTATTTTAATTAATTGTTTTGTAGTTGATAATCAAACCTCAAACTTAATTGCATTGCATCTTAATTAATTTAGCTAATAATTAAATTGATAATACGCCGTCCTTTGGGTTCGATATTTAACTTGGTCGCTTGCTTAAGGTGCAATTGATATCCTTAATACTTGAGGATTAATTTTGCATGCAAAGAAAACATGCATCAAGTTTTTGGTGCCGTTGCCGGGGACGGCAGTTATTATTGATTTTATTATTTCTAGTTGATTAAGACTTTTACCATCGTGACTCTCTGACATTATACATGAGCACCTGTTGGGAGCTTTTCCCTTCCATTTTATTACTTTATTTCTTTCGTGTGAGTGAGGAGTTATTATATTTGATGTGTTCACATTTCGACAATTATATCTCTTCTCAAACTTAGTTTCTACTTACGTTTTTACTAAGTTTGAGGGGTGTGATACACTTACCTCATCTTATGAGCACTGAAGGTATAATTTTTCCTTTCGTTGGTTTTTTTTTTTGTTAGGGAGTTAATTTTTTGTGGCATATTAATATTTTAACCGGTGTTGGTATGTTAATTTTTTTGCAACTTCTGTTTTATATGTTGTATTGGTGTTTCTAGTGTGTGGAGTCGATTAGATGGTCAATTGAGTCTTTCTTATAGTTCTCCTATATTATTATTGATGAATCCTGTGATGATGAGTGTGTTTGAGCTTTGATGATAGAAACAGATAAATTGAGGCTTTGACCTGATCGAGTTGAATAACTTAAGGAGCTCGTCGATACTTCCAAGGAGAAATCAGGTGCCCTTGTTTCCTTTTTCTAATTTTTATGTGTGCTTTAAATTCATGTAGTGGAAGGATTGAGTTTATATTTTTGGTGATCCATGTGAGCTTATATTGTTTAAATTTTGCCTAAAATTCATATGCTTTTGAAATTGATGAAGGAATTGTGCTTGTGTTATGTTGTGGTACGAAGTTCTATTTATACTTGTGGGATATTACTTATCAAGAAAATTGCTCTATTACTTGTCAAAACCCCATGTGAGATTTTGAGCCTCGTTGATCATGAACATAATCACATGATATTTCTTTTCTGGTGAGTATCATTCTTGTGCGTGTATTCTAGAACTTGTATTGAGTCTCTTTTAATATTCAAGATTAGTCTAGCGAATTATGGATATGATATTAGGCCATCTTTGATTTATAGTTCATCTTTTCCCATATACTTTACCTGAATTCATTAAATCCCTTGTCAGCATGTTTGAGCCTTTTTAAATCCAATCTTTTGATAGTCAATGAAGCTTAATTGAGGAGAGTGGTGATTTGAGGGATAATGAAAAAAGAGTTTTAAGGATGAAAAGGAAAATTCTTGGAGTAGTGCTTAAATCTAGTACTCCATGGAATCAAACACCTTAAGGTAGTGCTTAAATCTAGTATCCTATGATTGATGCGAGAGGTAGTGCCCGAAACTGATACCTCAAAAGAAAAAAAAAGAAAAATAATGTGAAGAAAAGGAGAACGATGGAGTTGAAGAGTTAGAAAAAGTTGAAAAAAATATGTTGTGCTTGAAGGAGAGAGATGGGAGAGTTTGATGAAAATGTTGTGCTTGATTGAAGTGATAGGGAAGAATGAAAGATCGAAAGAGACTACAGCTTGATCAATTCGATTTTTGAGTCACTAAGCCATATATTTCCTACCTTTTCCAAAGAGCCCATATTACAACCAAATAAAAGACATTTTTGATCCATGATTTGCTAGCTACAAGTAAAAAAAGAGTTGAGACTATGCGTAAGCTTATGGTTACGCATGCACTTGAATTGAATTTTAGAGTAAACACCTTAACCCATAAGTGTACATGTTTTACGCTTAAGTGCGAGTGATATATACTTCCCATGAGAATATTTGAATGGAGCATTTGAATTGGTGGTGATTGTCTTATTTTGTATGCTATGAATTGATTATTACATGTAATGAGAGTTGCATGACCTAAGTTGAAGACAATTGTATTGTGAATGGTGAGTTGTCGTAGTCCTTATTTCCCTGCTAATTTTCCTACTCTCTTTTTCTTTATTTTTATTTTGTTGCCTTAGGACGAGCAACTGGTAAGTTTGGGGATTGATGAGAGAGAAAATAAGGGTGTTTTAATGTCTAATTTAACACTTTTTTATTGGAATTGTTGTCATATATTAGCAAAAGTCTCTTATAATCAATATATGTGAGAAAAATGTGCATTTGAGGTGTTTCATTGTGTTTTAGGTGGAAAAAATATCAAAAGTGCAAAGTTAGAGGAATGCTGAAAAACACTTGCTCAACTTTCATAATTTTTCTGTGTTCGTGTGGAACTCAAAACACATGTTGTGAAACACGATTGGAAAGCCACGAAGATAGGATCATTTTGGTGCAGGAATCACTCAAATCGGAGATCAGACAAGGAAGTTATATCCAAAATCGTGAGGTTGCGCAGCTGCCGGCGATAAGTTCTGAGAATTTTCAAAAATTTCCAAAAATTAGCCCATAATTCCTATTTCTTGGAGCACAATTAATCGCCTTATCACATAATCTTCCATGATTCACCCATATCTTTTATTTTCTTATTTTATTCCCTTCTCGCACCTATATATATTTTAAATCATTATTCATGTGAGAGGATAGCAACACAATCATCTTACACCCCACAAGGGGGATCACCCCCCAACCATCACCCACATTCTTTCCTCCATCCATCCATCAATGTGAAGATTTATCTGTAGAATCAAGAAGAGAACCAAGAGAAGGATTCAAGACGGAGAAGGACGCGATGACTCATCCATCCATCACTGTGAAGATTCATCTGTAGAATCTAGGGTTATATTCGTTCCTAATTTATCTTGTATTTTTCAGATATATGGGTAAGATCTATCTAAAACCCATGATTTTTCTTCGCAACATCATGGGCTAGAACCGTTTTAGTAGATCTAGGATTTTGAAGGTTTTATGAATTAATTAAACTCTCTTGTGTGTCTTCCGTACAACACTACTTGTGGATTTATTTTATGTATGATTGTGTGTTTTTAATCCATATTCATGGTCATTTTGTGCATCTTTAATTGGTATATAGAGTCTAAATATATATCTTGGTTATAGATTGAGTGCGTTCACCGCTGAACATGATTCCATGTTATGATTCCAAGTGAGCAGACTCTGAAGCTTCATTAGAATTATAATATATGAATGTTTATTAATTGAATTGAATTCGGGTTAGTAATTAGGATAAAGAGGGTAATTTTATAGTACCTATAAAGGGAGATCATATTGGGTTAGATTCCAGACGTGGGAAATAATTGATACTGATAGTACCTAGAAAAGGGGGGGTGAAATTATATCTCTTGCTCCAAGGTTATACACACGTGTTACACGCATATTTACTTGTGTCTATAGTGTAGATTTGCATGGTTTAGTGATGCATCCATAGACTACAAGGCAGAGTCGGCCTGCACTTGAAAGGGAAGTTAAGTAGTAAAATTGGATTATCTTAGAGCTATGTATTCTCCATTCTTGAGACACTTTCATATTCTTCCAGTGTTATTTATTTTACTTATTATTTTAATTAATTGTTTTGTAGTTGATAATCAAACCTCAAACTTAATTGTCTTTCATCATAATTAATTTAGTTAATAATTATTGATAATACGCCATCCTTTGGGTTTGATATTTCACTTGGTTACATGATTAAGCTGCAATTGATATCCTTAATACTTGGGAATTAATTTTGTGTGCAACAAAAACGCGCATCAACACTGACAGAATTGCTTTACTTGCTAAGAAATTTTAGTCTTATCTTAGACAGATGAAGAACAAGTCTAAAGCAAACATTCATCCAAAGGTAGAACATTCCCCTCAAACTCCTGTTCGTAAACCCACTCAAAGAAGAAAATTTGGTTATGATCCTGAGTATAGGAAAAAGATCATTTGTGATGGTCATTATGCAAATGAATATGCTAACACTCTTCTGAAGAAAAGGATGAGCCTAAATGCTTATTTGAGTGACAATGATTCTGAAGGAGATTCAGATGCATATGAAGAAGAACTTGTGTTCTTAACACAATATGTGAAGGAAGATTTCTCTTAGAGTGATTCAGATGTTGAGTCTGGTGTGCCAACATCGGAAACAACATCATGTAGGTTTTTGTCTACTTCTGATCTAGATATGAATTGTACTAATGCTTTCTCTTCTAGAGCAGGTACTACACAAGAACCTCTAGAGATGAAGATTTTTGAACTTCTGAAAGAACTGAAAGCTGTTAATAATGAGAGTGTAAGTTCACGTAATTTGAGTGCTGATTCTTGTGATAATGATGTATGATTTGATCTTAAGTCGAGATAAATCAAGGTATGTAGTGGAAAGTCATGAATCAGGTGCGTGTGAGGCCGTTTGAGCAGATTCTCGAAGGAAAACAGGACAGAAGTTCTCAGAACAGAAAAAGGGATGTTTTAACACCTGGTTCGACCAACAGGGGAGATGGTTTGACCATCGATGCTAGTCGAACCAAGCATTTGGAAGTTGTTTAAAAGGGGTTCGACCACGATGAAGTGGTTTGACCAGGTGTAATGGTCGAACCGTGGTCGAACCAAAAGCCTTATAGTTTATAAAATATGGTTCGACCACGATACTTCTGGTTTAACTTATGGTTCGAGTCGAACCAGCTACTTGCCAGTTTGTTACAGGCCAGTTCGACCAGGCAGATGATGGTTCAACCAAGGGCTTTAGTCGAACCAATGTGCAAGAAGATTCTAGATCCGTATTTTTACACCTTCAGTATGTTTTTTCACTTAAAAAGCCCATCCAAGGTCCATAATAAGAGTTTACATGTATAAAAGGAAGCCCTACATAGCTAAGAGAGACACGATTCACCACCTTCATTCTACACAACATCCAAAACCCTACCATTATCCACGGAGCTATGGAGAGAGATTCATCTATCGAATCAAGTAAGAACCAAGTGAAGATTCAAGACGGAGAGAGACACGACGGCGCCCGCATCTAGGGTTTACTTCGCATCTTAATTTATCTTGTAATTTTCAAGACTATGGATAAGATCTATCCAACCAACATGATTGTTCTTTGATCAATCATAGGCTAGAACCGCTTTGGTAGTTCTAGGGTTTATGAAGGTTTTATAAGTTAATTGAACTTTCGTGTGTATACTCCGTACAACACTACTTGTGGTTTATTTTATATAAGACTATTCCTTTTTAGTTCATACTCAAAGTTGTTTTGTGCATCATTAATTATTATGTAGAGTCTGAATACATATCTTGATTATTGATTGAGTGCGTTCACTGCTGAACAGAATTACATGTTATGATTCTATGTGGGGGGACTCTGAAGTCTTATTAGAACTATCTTATATAAATACTTGTTAATTGAATCTTATTCTAGTTAATAAGTAGGACAGAGAGAATAATTTCATAGTACCTATAAAGAGAGATCTTATAGGGTAAGAGTACTTAGTGCACGAGAAATAATTGATACTGATAGTACCGAGAAAGGGGGTGAATTATATCTCTTGTTCCAAGGATATTCATACATGTCACACACTTATTTACTTGTGTCTATAGAGTAGATTTGTATGGTTTAGTGATGCGTCCATACTCCACAAGGAAGAGTCGGACATTGATACACAGAAGAGAAATTAATAAGTAAAACTGGATAGCCCGATGGACTACCTAATTTCTCACTTATTTACTTTCGTTTAATCTCTACTGCTTGTCTAATTTAATTGTTATTTGAATTATTTGTTTATTGGTTACTTAATCACCACAACTATATTGCCATAATAGTCTTAATAAGTTAGATAATAATTAAATTGATAATAATACGTCCTTTGGATTCGATAATCACTTGGTCGTTTATCAAAACTACAATAGCATCCTTCACACTTGGGGATTAATACTGTGTGTTGAGAAAACGCTCATCTGTTAACGAAGAGAATGACGGTTTAATTGAGACCATAATAAGACTTGAGGTAAATCTTACTAAGAAGGATGTTGAGATTGCTAAACTCCAAGTTCAGTTAGTTGCTTCCACGTTGAACTTCAAAAAGTACAATAAAGGTACATCTGTTTTGAATGAAGCTTCATCTGATAGAAAAACTGATAAGTTTTGTTTTGGATTCACTGAAGATTGCATGCCTTTTAGTTTTGAAAATCCTGTCAAGTTTGTAAAACACGATTCAAATAATTTTTCCAACAAGTTTCCTGATAGAAAAGGCAGTAGGACCCCTTGTTTGTCATTATTGTTCAAACTTTGGTCATATTCGTCCTTACTATTTCAAACTGAAAGATGATACCACGAGTATTCACACACACCTAAATCTGCTTGGGTTAGAAAACCAAAAGTTCATTTTAATGTTGTCTGTACTTCTTTACAAGCATGTGTACATGGTCTATGGTATTTTGATAGTGGTTGTTCTAGACATATGACTTGTAATGTTGAATACTTGAAGGATTATAAAACTTTTGATGGTGGTAAAGTTACTTATGGTGGTGGCTCTAAGGGTAATATTGTTGGTAAAGGAATTTTAAATCTTAAAGGTTTTCCAAATCTGAAGAATGTGCTTCATGTTGAAGGTTTGCGTGCTAATTTGATAATCATAAGTCAATTATGTGATGATAATTTGCATGTGAAATTTGACATGAATTCATGTTTTGTGCTAAATGAAACTGATGATTGTGTGATGATTGGTAGTAGATCTGCTAATAATTGTTATCGGATTGGTAACAACATTTACTGCAACATCTCACAACATGATGAAAGTGTACTTTGGCATAATAAACTTGGTCATGCAAATTAAAGAAAAATTGGTTAAGTTTGAAGCTATTAAAGGATTGCCTAAGCTCAGTTTCAGAGATCCACTTGTATGTGTTCATGCCAAAAAGGTAAGCAGGTAACATCTTCGCACAAAATCACATCTATGTGCACGTCTTCAAGGTGTTTTGAATTGCTTCACATGGATCTTATGGGTCTTATGGAGACTGAAAGTCTTGGTGGTAAGAGGTCCTCTTTGGTAGTTGTTGATGATTTTTCTAGATTTTCATGGGTAGAATTTATAAGAGAAAAATCTGATATGTTTAATGTGTTCAAAGTTCTTTTCAAAGGTTAAAAAATCTTTCAATCTTAGAGTATGTAGGATTAGAACTGATCGTCGTAGAGAATTTGATAACAACATGCTTGCTTAATTTTGTGAAAAGAAAGGCATTATGCAAGAGTTTTCATCTCCTAAAATCCCACAGCAGAATGGGATTGTTGAAAGAAAGAATAGAACACTGCAAGAAATGGCTAGAGTCATGCTTACATCAATGAATGTGTCTAAAAGATTTTAGGCTGAGGCATTGAATACTGCATGTCATATGTCTAATAGGATTCATTTTAGATTAAGTGTTCTATTACTTCTTATGAACTGCTATATAGGAAGAAACCAAACCTGAAATACTTTCATGTATTATGTTGCATGTGCTACATTCTGAATGATAGAGAGTATCTTTCAAAATTTGTTTCTAAGAGTGATAAAGGTCTTTTCATAGAATATTCTAAGAATAGCAAAGCTTATAGAGTCTTTATTCTTAGAATCAGAACTGTTTAAGAATCTGTCAATGTTGTGTTTGATGATTCATCCAATATTGCAGGTAAAAAGATAGAAGATGATATCTCTGACTTGGTTGAAATTGTAGAACCAGTGAATAATGTTGAGCTGAATGTGATTACATCGCCTATAACATCGAGTGTTGATTTAGAAGAAGATGAGAATCAACTCCATAGAACTCCGAGAAATACTTTTGCTCACAGATATAAGAAAGATCACTCTTCATCATAGATCATTGGTGAGTCCTTTGTTGGTGTTCAAACTAGAAGAAAATATAAATTTAAATATGTAGTACGATCAGTTTGCATGTCTAACATATGCCATCAGATATGTACTGAATGTTATTTCTCTTCTGTTTAACTCAAGAATGTTCTGAAGCTTTAAAAGATGAATTTTGGATAGAGGATATGCATGAAGAACTTGAATAATTCATTAGGAATGATGTTTGGAGTCTAGTACCTAGGCCTACAAACACTAATGTTATTGGAAAAAAGTGGATTTTCAAGAATAAAACTTATGAATCTGGTAACATAGTAAGAAACAAAGCTAGACTTGTTGCACAAGCATACACACAGGTTGAAGGAATAGATTTTGCTGAAATATTTGCACCCGTAGCTAGAATAGAGCCTATTAGGCATCTCTTAGCTATTGCATGCTTTGTTGGTATCAAACTGTTTAATAAAGTTGCGTTCTTAAATGGTATTTTACTTGAAGAAGCTTTTGTTGAACAACCGAAAGGTTATATTGATCCATTTCACCCTGATCATGTGTATAAATTGAATAAAGCTTTGTATGGTCTAAAACAAGCTCCTAGAGCATGATATGGTAGACTAACTAACTGACTTCTTACTTCAAATTGGATTCATTAGAGGTGAGGTTGATAGAACTCTTTTCATTAAGCATGAATCTGATGGTTTTTTTATTGCTCAAATTTATGTTGATGACATCGTATTTGGAGCAATATCACATGTCATGATGGACAGCTTTGTGAAGACAATGACTACAACGTTTGAGATGAGTATGGTTGGTGACCTAAATTATTATTTAGGGCTCCAAATCAAGCAAAGTGATAGTGGTATCTTTATCTCACAGAGTAAGTATGCAAGGAACTTGGTGAAAAGATTTGGCCTTGAGAACACTAAGCCTATGAAGACACCTATGGGAACATCACAGAAACTTTACAGAGATGATGCTAGCTCAGATTTTGTCCACACTCTGTATAGATCAATGATTGGTAGCCTTCTGTACTTAACTTTGAGCAAACCGGACATTATGTATAGTGTCTGTGTATGGGCTAGGTACCAAGGAAATCCCATGGAATCTCATATGAAAGCTGTGAAGAGGATCATCTGATATGTTGCTGGAACAAGTGAAATGGGACTATGATTTTCGAAGAATACAAACAGCTCCCTGGTTGGATATAGTGATGCTGATTGGGTAAGTGATTGTGATGACAGGAAGAGCACAAGTGGTGGATGCTTCTATATGGGTAACAATCTTGTTTCTTGGTATAGTATAAGATAAAAATGCATATCCCAATCCACTGCTGATCTAAATATATTGTTGTTGGAAGTTGTTGCACACAACTGCTTTGGTTGAAAAAGAAGTTAGATGATTATGTGCTTGATACAGATGCTTTAGTGATTTTTTGTGATAACACAAGTGCTATAAACATTTCCAAAAATCCTGTGCAGCACTCACTCACTAAACATATCAACATAAGACATCATTTCATTAGAGATTTAGTTGAGAAAGTAGTTAAGTTGGAGTATATTTCAACTAAGAAACAACTTGTTGACATTTTCACGGAAGCACTTGATTTCGAGATGTTTTCTTCACTTAGGAAATCTCTTGATCTTTGCATTCCATGAGTCATGCATAATGTTGCTTAGAGTGTGAAAACACTCGAAGCGACACTACTGTAAGTTTTATCATTTTATGTCGAAATTAACTGATTTGGTAGCATATTTTCTTGCTGCTAACTATTTTCTAGTTTAATCTTGAGGTGCAATTTTGGACATACACAGCTGAAAGCACTAGTTTTAAAAAATCAAAGGTCTAAACATGATGAGTAACTAGGCACACGGGACTGACAACCACGATGTGTTCTTTTCTAAAGGTTGTTTAGTTTAAAAAAAGAAATAAGAACACTCTTAGATTATCACTCAGTAACCAGACACATGGGGCTGACAACCACGATGTGATCTTTTCAAAAGGTGGTAAGTTCCTTGAGATTGAAAGTGCATAAAATCCATAAAAGGATATAAGTGTATGTGTGTCTACATAAAAAATCAACCTTCATTGTTTTTTCCAGAATGTTTTTAGCTCATGAAAATGTGTTATTAAATTAATTATTTTCAATACATTAAGTGATGAAATTTATTGTATATTTATTTATTAATTATGCATATTGTTTCTCTTTTATTTATTACGGTCATATTTTTCTCATATAAGTTAGTGGGCCTTAGTAACTGCTGCATTTGATCCCCTGCATTACACGATCAGCTGTTACACTTAGTGGACATAGGCCTTCTCAAACCTTCCCTTCTTCTCTTTAAATTCTCGATGCGTGATGTGTGAGTTGACATGGTGTGAAGTTTGCTTGCCTGGTTAATCATTACATAACAATCTCTCACATACTTTTATTTTTTCAAAATTCAAATTGCTGTCTCACTCACATATCTCAATGTCTCCTCCAAAGAAAAACCTTCCCACTTCCAGTGCAAAACATTCCTCATCATCCAAACCCCCTGCTTCCTCTCATAAATCCAATCCACTCCAAACTCTAGCTTCAATGGCCAAGAATGTCGCGACTATTTCTTCTCAGAATGTAAATCATGATGCATCTACACTGCCGCTTGGACCCGTTGTAGAGTCAGCCATACCCAGACATATCGTCCATCCTCAAGACACTCCTGACTCTATATTCCTATCTCTTCAGGCTCAGATCACCGATTCAGGCATTCTTGTGTCTCGAATCAAAGTCCCAAAAATTGAACCTCCTCCTATTATTGTCCTATCTAATATTCCCCCTCAAACTATTGTTCCTCCATCTGAAATTCCATCTGAAACTCAGCCCTCTGAAACTTTTGAACCATCTAACATTGTTCGAGTACCTTTTACATCATCACTCATTGCTTCTTCTATCCAAACTGAGCAGAATCCGACTGTGTCTTCTCCTTCATCATCATCGCCTATTCCGATTATATCAAAGATGACCAAGAAGACTGCTCCTAGGTGCGAGGATCCGCCTATGCGCTGGTCTATCCTTGTCCGGAAGAAGAGTCAAACTGCTACTTTACTGGATGTACCTAGTACTACTAAAGGGAAATCTCCTATTTCCTTGTCTGATTCTGAATTCCACAAAGCCCTAAAGAAAAGGAGACGAGGTAAGAAAGTTATCTCTGATGTTGCCGCCTCTATTGCAAAACTTGAAGAAGAAGCTGAATCTGATCTGGACCAACTGATTGATGATATTGTCGCTGATGTTGCCAATGACAAAGCAACACTTGCTGATGCAGATGCAAAACCTTCTGATCTTGATCCTGATTCATCGTCTGATGATGAAGAGGATGCCCCTAAGGAATCTGATAAAGGTGCTACCTCTAATGAATCTGATGAGGATGAAGCTGCTCCAGATGATGCTGATGATGATACTCATGATAATGTTGATGAATAAGATGATGATGATGAACAGACTGAAGATGTTAATCATGAAGATGCTGATGAAGAAGATGATGATTCTGATTATGATATTGAGAACTTTGGAACTGACCATTTCTACTTTGTTGATGGTAAGGCCAGATACAAGAAATTTGCAAAGAAAGATGTCATTCATGAAAGGAAAATCAAAGATGCAGACCTTGTCATACACAATCTCACTCAATTCTTTGAAGAACGAAGTTTGTTCAAATCTCTCAGGTACTACAGTACTTTCTGCCGCAATTGAATTTGTGAGTTTTATGCAAACATTAGTTTTAGCATGATTAAGAGTACTAGTCCTAAGTTTAGAAAGATTTACTTTGGGAAAAAGTTTTACGATTTTTCTCCTGAAAAGATAAATACATTATTGGGACTGTACATGATAAAAGTGATGATGATACTGATGATATGGATGAGATTGTTTCTGTGATTACTGGTGGTCTGATTACTAGTTGGCTTAGGAAGTTGTTCAGTACAAGTCTTACAAGTCTACATACTGTCTTGCACAGCTGTGTGTCTACAATTGGTTGCCTATCTCTAACATCACTAGAGTTAGTACTGAGCATACCGTGCTAATTTATAAGATAGGGAAGAACCTACCTTTTAACCTTGGTTAAGTTATTTATAAGAACTTGATAAGTTATGGTGGAAACATTTCCAAGGTTGGCAAGTTACCATACCCTGCATTGATCCATCTCTTGTTGTCGAATCAAGGTGTTAAGAAGGGTAAGGGTGATTTTCTATCTCTGAATGCTCTGGTGTTAGATATTGCAAAACCTCTGGTTGAATGTAACCGTATTATTGATCGACCTTATGTGAACCCCGCTCCTGCTCATGAACCTGAACCTGGAACTCAGAATGTTGCCTCTGATGTTGGAAACACTATTGTACGCACTGATGCTCCTGCTCATTCTAGAGAGGTAGTTTCTGTTACTGTGCATCACAGGTAAAATAAAGAGTAAGCTAATGCACTCACACGCCAAGTGTGTCATCTCAGACTCAAGCCTCTGCATTGAATAGACAAGCTGACTGCTAGATAAAGAGCTCAATTTTAGATTAGTTTGCTATCAGCACCCACAGGGGGAGAGGTACCTGATGCTGCTCAAAATGCTGCTACTGTTGAAAGCTCAAGCTCAGGGGAAGTTGTAATTGAAGTCATCACTGGAGAACCGAAAGAAAAAAAATGTTGATCATGCTATAGGTGATGATGCTAATGTTGTTGATGATGCTGCAACTTAGGGGGAGTTAATATAGTAAGGGGAAGATTGAGATAGGGAGAGTAGCAGATCATGATGTTAATAGTCTGTACCAGGAGTAGCAGATCATGATGTTGATGCTTTGAAGAATGAAAGATTGTTGCTGCTCTAACTCTCTAACCCTCTAACTATTTGATGATTGTTTAAACTGATATTTGTTTTCTACTGGTTTTATTGGATGCTTATTTCATTTTGCTTATTGTTCTGAATTTATTGAAACTAGGTTCCTGGATTTTTAATAAATTTAGTTTACACCTTATTTTCTTAGCTCTAAACTAAGCTCTGATCTTATTTATTAATTACCACTTTGGTAGTTATGCTTGATGAGAGTGAAAATAAGCGTGTTTTAGTGTCCAATTTAACACCTTTTTGAAGGGAATTGTTGTTATATACTAGCACAAGTGTCTTACATTTGATATATTTGAGAAAAATATGTGTTTGAGGTGTTTTATTGTATTTTAGGGGGAAAAAGGAACAAAAGAGCAAAGTTGGAGAAAAGGTGCAACTTGTGCAAGAATACTGAAAAACGCACGTCCAACTTGTGTAATTTTTCTGTATTTTGTTGGAGCTTTAAACTGAAAGAGTGATACATGGTTGGAACACCACAGAAGAGAGGATTGTTTTGGCTTAAGGAACACCTCAATTGGAGTCTAAACAAGAAAGTTATGATCACATTGGTGACGTCGCGCGAGCTATTCCTCCTCAGCACGGTTGTGCCACTTTGAATGACTTGTTATACATTCAAATGTTGGATTTTTTTGAGTTCCTTATATGGACAGGATTCCAAGGAAGAGAGGATCATGTGAGCGTAATAATCACTGAAATCAAAGTTCGAATGTGGAAGTTATACGCAAAATGGTGAGACTGCGCATGCAGCTCGATCAGTAGTTCGACCAAGGCCTTCCAGCTCAACCAAGGTCGAGCTAGGACACACGAATCCAGATCTGTGCTGGAGTTCACCCCCAGTGATTGTATTTTCATATTTTCCAAGAAAAAGCTCATCCAAGGTCCATAAGGAGAACTTACAAGTATAAAAGGGGATGTAGATCACACAAAGGAAGACCGCAACACAATCATTCTACACCCCACAAAGGGGGATCACCCCCCAACCATCATCCACATCCTTTTCTCCATTCATCCATCACTTTGAAGATTCGTCTTTGGAATCAAGAGGAGAACCAAGAGGAGGATTCAAGACATAGAAGGACGTGATGACGCCATATCTACGGTTTTATTCATTTCCTAATTTATCTTGTATTTTTCAGACATATGAGTAAGATCTATCCAACTCCCATGATTGTTCTTCGTAATATCATGGACTTGAACCGTTTTGGTAGATCTAGGGTTTTGATGTCTTTTATGAATTAATTGAACTTTCGTGTGTATACTCCGTAAAACACTACTTGTGGATTTATTTATATATGATTGCACATTTTAAATCCATATTCACGGTCGTTTTGTGCATCTTCAACTGTTATATAGAGTCTGAATAAATATCTTTGTTGATGATCGCATTCACTGCTGAACAGGATTCCATGTTATGATTTTAAGTGAGGGGACTACGAAGCTTCTTTAGAACTGTCATATATGAATTTTTATTAATTAAATTGAATTCAGGTTAATAAGCAGGATAAATATTTTAATTTTATAGTACCTATAAAGGGGGTTTAGAGTACCAATCCTAGGCGGAAATAATTGATATTGATAGTACCTAGAAAGGGGGTGAAATTATATCTCTTGCTCTAAGGTTATTCACACATGTTACATGCATGTTTACTTGTATCTATAGAGTAGATTTGTATGGCTTAGTGATGTGTCCATATTCCACAAGACATAGTTGGACATTGATGCACGAAAGGGAAATTAAGGAGTGAAACTGGATTATCCTAGAGCTACATATTCTCCTACTTGATTCACTTTCGTATTTTGATTCATTTTCATATTTTCCTAGTCCTTGTTTATTTTATTTGTTATTTAAATCAATTGTTTATAGTTGATAATTAAAATCCCAACTTTTATTACCATTCGTCTTAATTAATTTAGTTAATAATTAAATTGATAATATGCAGTCATTTGGATTCGATATTTAACTTGGTCGCTTGCTTAAGCTACAATTGATATCCTTAATACTTGGAGATTAAATTGTGTGTTGAGAAAACGCTTATCAAGTTTTTGGCGTCGTTGCCTGGGACGGTCGTCATTATTAATTTATAATTTCTAATTTGGTTAAGATTTATTTTTGATTATTTATTTCTATCTAACCTTGAATTTTTCTGAGGTACTTGTGCACTAGGAAGTGGAAAAGAAGGAAAGGAAGGAATAACACATTGAGCTAGATATGGTCGGAGCAGGGCAGAATCAAGATAATGTTTCCATACGTGAAATTTTCACAAACAATAGGATTGGCAGCATGGGGTTGATAGGAGTAAGGGGGGAATATGATGATTTTGAGTTACATCCCGCTCTTATCTACATGGTGGAGATGAATCATTTTCTGGAGGTTGCTTTGAAGATCCATATCAGCATCTCAGATAATTCCTTGATTATGCAAACACTCAGAAGGGTGCTAGAGCTAATGATCATGATAGATGGATCACCCTATTCAAGTTCTCTTTGATTGATAAGGCAGAAGAATGGTATGAGACTCTTGACGCCACATATTATACTACATTGGACCAACTGAAGCAGAAGTTCTTGGAGATATGCGACCCTCAAGGATCTTAAGAATGAAACAAGACATCAACTAATTTGTTATAAATAAGGGTGAAAAATTTTATAAGGCGTGGGACATGTTTAAAGACATGCCCAAGCGGTGCCCACAACATGGGATGTCTAAGGCTCAATACATAAGCATCTTCTACTATGGATTGGATTGTGAGTCACATATTCTTATTGATACATCATCAGGTGGAGCACTGTTATCTAAAACATCACTTGAAGTAGAGAAGTTATTTGAATACATCTATTTGAATTCACGTGACTGGCCTGTAGAGAGAAATAGAGGACCATATGTACTTGGTAAGGTGGATCAAGTTGAACATCAAGTGGTGAAGAAAATAGGGATGATGAGATTGTCTCTAGTCTAGCTAATATCAACAAGCTACTAGAGTCCCAGCAGAAGCAGATTACAGAGTTGACACAAAGGGGGCCTAGTATTAAGCAGCACTAAGTGAAGAGTATTGAAGATACGTTCAATCGATACATGGCTAAGAATGATGCAAGGGTTGATCGTCTTGAGGCTATTATGAACTCTAATCATGCAAATTTTTCTTAGCAGTTGAAGGACCTTGCTTTGATGAGGGGCATTTGGTCAGGAATGTGAATCAATTGACCTAAATGTTGGAGAAAGGAATGTTCCCGTCTTAAGGCATAACGAACCCAAAAGAGTAAAAAGCTATCATGTTAAGGTCTAGAATGCAGAACGAAGGTCCTGTTAGATTTGTATACTAAAAGCCTTGCTTTTGTATTGAACAATGTTTTAACAATATTATTTGAAATGAGAATCATATGATCAAATGTTTTGCATATTATAAATTGTTTATTTATATGTTTGTGCAAAAGTCTATTTACTTTATACCGTAGATAATATGTTGTGCGACAACACGCGGAAGATCATATTATCAGTTTCCTTATAAAGTATAAACAGATGCTCACAACTGAGATAGACGGGGACTATCTATCGGGATTGTCGTAGTGTGATTTGACATTAGTTTGTCTTAACTATAGAATCACATTAGTGCACTTAGTGTGTATTGAGTAGGACCGCTAGAGATCGTTCGACTTGTACTGTCTATATAGGAGAACTTGATCTAAGTTATTATGGTTGTTCGTGCTCTTAATCCCTATACAATAACCTCGACTCGTAATGTAGTATATATTTCTTTGATTCATCAATGAGTGAGATTTATATGTATTAAATCAACAAACTCGGTGAGTTGGGAATAGTATTGTCTCTATGGTGTGCTGTTGATTGTAGAAGGAATCCATGTCCGTCATAGGTTGATGATGTCCCCTTGAGGAGCTCATAAGGTTTATCATGTAAATCTTGCAAGTGGATTAATTCCGGCATGATAAAAAGGTTGAGTGGTACTACTCTCGGATGAGATATTAATTAATTTGAGTTGTCAGTAACTTATAATAAGAAGGAGCCCAAAACATGGTATTGGGATTGGATGGGTAGTGCAGTAATAATATTTTAGTGGACAATATTATTATTATTGGGTTTAATTAAAAGCTTTGGGCTAAGCTTGGTTAATTAAATCCAATTGAGGCCCAGTCCAATTTTTCTCCTCCTGGTCCCTGCTGTAGCCCTAATAAATAAGTCATCTCAGTTTCTAGTTGCCCCAACTCCTGCGCCTCTTTTAACGTGAGTGAGGGAGAGAAACAGATTGGGAAAATCCTGCAGATTATTGCCCACACAATAGTAGGATTGGACAAGGGTCATACAACAGAAGATCAGAGGTGGTTTGCTAAAGATCTTCATCAACACACCTGGTGAAAGGTAAACGTTTAATCGCTTGCGCTAATCGTTATTTTGTTTTAATGGATCACGGTTGAACCAAACGATCCTAAAACCAACAATTGGTATCAGAGCGTTGGTATAGTGGCGAATCGTGATTTATTAGTTTATGTGACTATGTGATTAACTATGTGATTTAGTGATATAATCTTGATATAGTGGCATATGTATTAGGATTTGAATAATATGGTATTATTTGTCAAAATTCTATGTATTCTATGTTTATAAATCGTTGATTCAAGGCATGATATTAGGGATAGAATATGTGTGAATTACACTTAATTCCTATGTGCTTTGTTGATGATTTGGGCGTGTGATTATTGGGTTTTTAACACCTTGTACACACACGGATTCATTACCGGTGATTGTCTCGCCTGCTGTACACGTTATATCCGACGGCACATGATGGTGAAAGGAGTAAGCCAACGGCGCGTGAAGGCTGGTAGACAAAGCGGCGGTGACTGCTCAGCGTATGATGCTGGACGAACCAGTGGTGGGTTCTGATCGCTGCTGAATCGAGTGTGAACGGCGACCCTCGGCTAAGGGCAGTGATCGGCGGGGCTCAATTGGCTGCGTCAAATGGAGCAGTGAAATTCTGGCATTGAATTGAGATTGTGGTTGTTCGGATCGAGGCATTTCACCTGAGTGATCTGTGTGGATCTGCTGTGCGATTGCCGATCGCGGCGGTTGATCTACGGCGCTGGGAGAGGCACACGGATGCGCTGAGGTGCCGGACTACGTCACATCATGCCAGTCTGAGGCTTTTTTTAGGTCTTGAAAGTCTGCATACGCGACTTTTGGTCGAGTGGGAGCGTGGGTGGCGGTGCTTACACGGCAGCGTCCTGGCGACTCGATTCCGACGGTGGTTGAATCGCGGTTGCAGCGGCGTGCGACGGTGAAGGATCGAGGATGTCGACTATCTACTAGGCGGACAGGGCGACTCCGGTAGTATGGCAGATCGTTATCGGTCGACTGGCGACACCTCCGACGGGCTGACAGGACGACCGCCAGGAGTGGCGGCGCCGTGTTACAGCTGCTGTGCGGAGGGTGTCTGCGGCTGGGAGAAGATTTTCGGCAGTGATGATGACTCTTCATAACTAGGAGCTGCACGGCGGCAGGCTGACGGCGACTCTAATTGGCTAACGGGACGGCAGCCGGCAGCAGCAGGTCCAAGATGCGCCGGTGGGATCTGCTGGTGGCTGCCGGTGGTGATTCCGTTTGAAGGTTGCGGCTGGGAGAAAAATTAGGGGAGCAGATGTGATTCTCCTTGCTGGGCAATTTTTTAATTAAAGTGCTTGTTGGGCCCTTGTTCTTGTTGCTGATTGGGCCCAATTTTTTTATTGCTGCTTATTAATTGCGGGTTTGTAGTTGGGACATAATTTTAAATGGGCTGTATTTTTATTCATCTAGTAAATGGCTGGCTAAGTGGGCTTGATTATTTTTTGATGGGCTGCTCATTTTATGCTATTGATGTTTGGATAGACGGGGTCCATTTATTTAATCCATTTTTTATGCAATTAATTGTTGATATATAATTGTTTTAATTGTTTTACTTGACAATTAATTGTTATATATGTGGCATGTTCTATGTGATTTATTTAATTTTAAATTATTTTTAATAGAAGCATGCTAGGATGTATATTTTATTATGAAATATTATATGCATGTTAAATAAAAACCTTCGGTATTTAAATAACTAAGTGGGAGAGGGGATTGGTAAATAAATTCCCATGGCCTCCATTATTGGTTTGTAAGTGATGTGAGTAAGCTTGCGTGTTAGCATTAGAGCCTTCTTCCCCATCGGATGAGTTTATTCACAGATCACTGGTACAAACTTCTTTAAGATTACTGTAGGAAATTATCCAAGCGCATGTGTACTTCTCTATCTGTAAGGCACATAAGCTTGCGCAATGGACTTGGGGTCAAATAATGGTGTACACTTAGATGCAAATAATTAGTATCATCCCCATCGGAGTCACTGCTGTTATTTGCATGGCTAAAGAAAATCGACTATTAATTATTTTGTTATAAAGATAGGTTGACAAATGAGATTATTGGGTAAAATATTGTAAATGTTCGGGTTTGTATACGTCCACACTATCGTGGCATGCAAATTCACGATGCTTGAGATGTTGGTGAATTTTATTTTATATTGTTTTGAGGGATTCAATATAAATTGATAAATTCGAAATGTTTGATCTGTTTAATTATTTATGATTTTCAGGATTTTAATATGGCACTCAACTCACTTTCTGTTATACTTAAAGAGAATAAACTTACTGGCACTAACTATGTTGACTGGAAGCGAAACATGGACATTGTATTAACTGCTGAAGATTATATCTTTGTACTTTCTGAGGAATGTCCTCCGGCACCTACTGATGCCTCTACCGAAGAGCAAAGAAATGCTTATAATAGGTAGGTCAAGGCTGATAGGATGGCTACATGTTACATTTTGGCTTCTATGTCAAATGTGCTTCAGACTCAGCATCAAGCCATGGAGACCACCTATGATATGATGCATAATCTTAGGGAACTCTTCGGACATCAGAGTCGTCCTGCTAGGTCGAAGGGCATGTCGGTCTTGATGAACACCAAAATGGCTGAGGGCACTCCCGTAAGGGAACATGTCCTTAGGATGGTGGGCCAACTCAATAAGTTGGAAGTTCATGGAGCTGAAATCGATGGGGAAACCCAGGTCGATATCATACTCCAAAGCTTGCCTAGGAGTTTTGAGCAGTTCAGCCTGAACTATGGTATGAACAAACATATGTACAAGTTGGCGGAACTTCTGACAGGACTTGTGGCGGCGGAAGAACAGTTTCGTAGACCTCCTCATGTTCATGTTGCTGAAAATGCTACTCATTCTAGGCCGAAGGGCGGTAGGAAGAAAAAGAAGCAAGGAAATTCAACACCGGTGAACCAAGTAAAAGCAAAGACTGGTGCGGTCAAGAAGCCTAAACGCAAGTGCTTCAAATGCACGCAGTCGAGACACTAGAAGGCAGACTGCCCTCTTCTGAAGGGGAACAGGAATGATAAGTCTTATATACTAGTTGTTGAATCGTATTTAGTGGCTGTATCTGCTGACACTTGGTGTGTAGATACGGGAGCCACTGACCATGTTCGCAATTCTTTGCAGGGGTTCTACCAAACCCGACAGCTCAGTGATGGAGAAATTACCATACTCATGGGGAATGCTACAAGAGTAGCATCTGTCGCAGTGGGAGATGTTTATTTATTTTTCAATAAGAGTAAAACTCTTGTTTTGTGGAATTGTCTTTATGTACCGCATTTTAGAAAGAATTTAATTTCAGTTTCTAAATTGTTTATGGATGGATATTTTGTTTCTTTTAATGACAAGGTTATTATAAGGAAAGATAGAATTATTATCTGTGATGGTACATTGATAGATAATTTGTATACTCTTAATCCAATTTCTCCCACAATGCAACAAATTGAAACGAATGATACATCTACTAATAAGAGAAAGGAACCTTGTAAAATGAACCAAACATATCTTTGGCATTTAAGACTGGGTCACATTAACTTAAGTAGGATTCAAAGGTTGATAACTGATGGACCTCTGAGTTCATTAGTAGTGGAAAATTATCCAACTTGCGAATCCTGTTTGGAAGGAAAAATGACTAAAAGGCCTTTTAAGGCAAAGGGGTATAGAGCTAAAGATTTATTGGAATTGGTTCATTCCGATTTATGTGGTCCTATGTCTGTCCAGGCAAGAGGGGGTTTTGAATATTTCATCACTTTCATTGACGATTATTCAAGATACGGATATATTTATTTGATGCGCCGCAAGCCTGAATGCTTTGATAAATTCAAAGAATACAAGGCTGATGTGGAAAAGCAACTTGGTAAATATATCAAAACACTACGATCTGATCGTGGAGGTGAATACCTCTTGGGAGAGTTTAAGAATTATTTATCGGAAAATGGGATTGAATCCCAATTGTCTACACCGGGCACACCCCAGCAGAATGGTGTAACGGAAAGAAGGAATAGGACTCTTATGGAAATGGTAAGATCAATGATGAGTAATTCAGAATTACCAAATTCGTTTTGGGGACACGCCTTAGAAATAACGGCTTACATTCTAAACTTAGTACCTTCTAAATCGGTAGCCTCCACACCCACAGAACTGTGCACCAGGCGCAAGCCTAGTCTGAAACATGTTTGAATTTGGGGTGCTCCGGCACACGTGTTAAAGGCAGATGCTGATAAGTTAGAATCACGTACTGATGTTTGTCTGGTTTATCCTAGAGGAACGAAGGGTGGTTTATTTTATAGTCCCAAGGACCAAAAGGTGATCGTGAGCACGAACGCCAGATTTTTGGAAGAGGATTATATAATGGATCACAAACCCATGAGTAAAATTGTTCTAGAGGAAGTTAGAGGGGAAACACCAAATATAATACCAATTGTACAAGAAGATATACCATAGGACATTGCACCGCGTGTTACACCTAATACACAATTGTCTGCGAAGCCTCGTCGTAGTGGGAGGGTTGTCAGACAACCGGATAGATTCATGGAATTGGGAGAGTCATCCGACTTGGTCCCTGGTGAACATGAAATTGATACATGGAATTACAACGAGGCACTGCAAGATAAAGATGCTCAATTATAGCAAAACGCAATGAAATCTGAGATAGAATCCATGTATTCTAATCAAGTCTGGGAGCTTGTAGAAGCACCCAATGGTGTAAAAGCTATTGGATGTAAGTGGATCTATAAGATAAAAAGAGGATCTGACAGTAAGGTGGAAACCTTTAAAGCAAGGCTTGTGGCTAAAGGATATACTCAGAAAGAAGGAATCAATTATGAGGAAACCTTCTCGCTTGTGGCCATGCTTAAGTCAATCCGGATTCTTTTGTCTATTGCTGCTCATATGGATTATGAGGTATGACAAATGGATGTCAAGACAACTTTCCTTAATGGAAGTCTTGAGGAAAACATCTATATGAAGCAACCAGAAAGATTCATTGCAAAGGACGAAGAACATCTTGTGTGAAAGCTTAAAAGGTCCATTTATGGATTGAAACAAGCTTCAAGATCATGGAACATCCGGTTTGATGAAGTAATCTAGTCATATGGATTTATTCAATGTCCGGATGAATCATGTGTGTACAAGAAGTGTGACGAAAATGTAGTGGTATTTCTTGTACTATACGTGGATGATATTCTGCTCATTGGAAACAATGTAAAAGTATTGTCGGGCTTAAGGGTATGGCTGTCCAAGCAGTTTGAGATAAAGGACTTAGGAGAAGCTGGACACATTCTTGGGATCAAATTAATAAGGGATCGCAAGAAAAGAATGTTATGTTTATCTCAAGCTTCGTATATTGATACAATCCTGACTCATTTTAGCATGCAAGATTCCAAGAAAGGTTTTCTATCTTTCAGACATGGAATACCTCTATCTAAGGAGATGTGTCCTAAAACACAACTAAAAAATGAGGCAATGAAGCTGGTCCCTTATGCTTCGGCAGTAGGAAGCCTTATGTATACTGTGTTATGTACGAGACCGGATATCTGTTATGCCGTGGGCATGGTCAGTAGGTATCAAAGTAATCCAGGACAAGGACATTGGACTGCAGTAAAGCATATTTTGAAGTACCTGCATAGGACTAGGGATTATGTGCTGGTTTACCGGGCAGATACTTTGTTATCTTTGGGTTATACTGATTCGAATTTCAAGTCAGATAGGGATGCTAGTAAATCTACCTCGGGTTATGTGTATACTCTTGGAGGAGGAGCCATTATATGGAGGAGTGTGAAGCAGAAATGCATCGCAGACTCTACCATGGAAGCTGAATATGTAGCAGCCTCTGAGGCAGCTAAAGAAGCAGTATGGCTCAGGAACTTCTTAATGGACTTGGATGTGATTCCTGGTTTACCCATAGCGATCACAATTTATTGTGATAACAGTGGTGCAGTAGCGAACTCGAAGGAACCACGAGCCCATAAGGCGAGTAAACACATTGAGCGCAAGTACCACCTGATACGAGACATCGTTAAAAGAGGGGAGGTCGTTGTCGCTAAAATTGCATCGGAGGATAACCTGGTTGATCCTTTTACTAAGAGCCTTCCAGCGAAAGAGTTTGATGGGCATGTAGAAGGAATGGGGATTAGATGCGTGTTAGCTGATATGGCAGCGTAGTCTTTTAGTATAAGTGGGAGATTGTTAGATTTGTATACTAAAAGCCTTGCTTTTGTATTGAACAATGTTTTAACAATATTATTTGAAATAAGAATCATATGATCAAATGTTTTGCATATTATAAATTGTTTATTTATATGTTTGTGCAAAAGTCTATTTACTTTATACTGTAGATAATATGTTGTGTGATAACACGCGGAAGATCATATTATCGGTTTCCTTATAAAGTATAAATATATGCTCACAACCGAGATAGACGGGGACTATCTATCGGGATGGTCGTAGTGTGATTTGGTATTAGTTTGTCTTGACTATAGAATCACATTAGTGCACTTAGTGTGTATTGAGTAGGACCGCTAGAGATCGTTCGACTTGTACTGTCTATATAGGAGAACTTGATCTCAGTTATTATAGATGTTTGTGCTCTTAATCCCTATACAATAACCTCAATACGTAAGGTAGTATATATTTCTTTGATTCATCAATGGGTGAGATTTATATGTATTAAATCAACAAACTCGGTGAGTTGGGAAATAGTATTGTCTTTATGGTGTGTTG
Organism: Pogostemon cablin; assembly: GCA_023678885.1. NCBI lineage: Eukaryota > Viridiplantae > Streptophyta > Magnoliopsida > Lamiales > Lamiaceae > Pogostemon > Pogostemon cablin. The sequence continues at coordinate 6,226,993 of CM043004.1, read as the reverse complement.
TTGATTGTAGAAGGAATCCATGTCCGTCATAGGTTGATGATGTCCACTTGAGGAGCTCATAAGGTTTATCATGTAAATCTTGCAAGTGGATTAATTCCGGCATGATAAAAAAGTTGAGTGGTACTACTCTCGGATGAGATATTAATTAATTTGAGTTGTCAGTAACTTAATTAATTAATGGGCATTGTATATCTTAAACATGGGGAGACTTTCGGGTTCATAATAAGAAGGAGCCCAGAACATTATATTGGGATTGGATGGGTAGTGCAGTAATAATATTTTAGTGGACTATATTATTATTATTGGGTTTAATTAAAAGCTTTGGGCTAAGCTTGGTTAATTAAATCCAATTGAGGCCCAGTCCAATTTTTCTCCTCCTGGTCCCTGCTGTAGCCCTAATAAATAAGTCATCTCAGTTTCTAGTTGCCCCAACTCCTGCGCCTCTTTTGACGTGAGTGAGGGAGAGAAACAAATTGGGAAAATCCTGCAGATTATTGCCCACACAATAGTAGGATTGGACAAGAGTCATACAGTAGAAGATCAGAGGTGGTTTGCTAAAGATCTTCATCAACACACCCGGCGAAAGGTAAACGTTTAATAACTTTCGCTAATCATTTATTTTGTTTTAATGGATCACGATTGAACCAAACGATCCTAAAACCAACAAGTCCGATGAAGCCGGTGGGCGAAAATGAACAGACAACAAGCTAGTTCTACCGCAGTTCGACCAAACATCTTGGTCAAACCATGGTCCAACTACAAGAGGAAGAACAGAGAAATGACACTTTATTTTCTGGCTTGTAGTTCAACCAGACCTCTCTTGTCGAACTACGGGCGAACCAGCACCTATTGAGCTGAAAAATTGAGTTCAGTTTATAGAGCCTCAGCTCAAACAAAACTTTTCATTTTGACTAGACCTTTCTGGTCGAACTATAGTCAAGCCAGCAATTTCTGAACTGAATAGACTGGTCCCATTTTCAAGCAACTAGTTCGACAAAACTCATCTAGCTCGACCAAACCATTCTGGTCAAGCAACGTCGAGCTGCATCAATCGAGCCCTGCTTCCATACTGAATGCTATACCTGTTGTTCATAACACTCCAGTACCATCACAAGAGCAAAATATTGAGCTTATAGTTGAGAAGAAGTGGGAAAAAGCAAAGAAGTTGAGAGCCGATAAGCTTAGACTGCAGATGGATAATGAATATGTGGTTTTCTCTCTTGATAAAGCAATGATGATGCTCGTGGTGACTCAATCATATGAGAGCATAGATGTGGTTTCTAGACAGCTATGGGAGGAAGGAAATTCTGAGGATCATATTTTTGTGACCAAAAAAGGTGAGGTGCTGAGTGTAGACAAGAAGAGGGAAAGGAAGTACTTGAAGGTGAGGATGCGAGAAGACCGTCCTCTGATAAAGTAGTCAACAAAGTTGAATACCATCATGACTCTTCGACGTTAAACATGAGTGTTTGTTGGGGTTTTGTCCTTCCATTTTATTGCTTTATTTATTTCGTATGAGTGAGGATTTATTATATTTGAGTTGCTCACATTTCGGCATTTACATCTCTTTTCAAACTTAGTTTGGACTTATAATTTATTAAGTTTGGGGGGTGTGATGTACTTACTTCATCTTATGAGAACCAATGGTATAAATTTCCTTTCGTTGGTTGTTTGTTTGTTAGAGGGGTTGATTTTTTGCGGCATATCAATATTTTAATCGGTGTTGGTATGTCGATTTTTTGCCACTTACCTAATGTTTTGTGTGTTGTTTTTGTGTACCCTAGTATTAATGGTTGAGTTTTAAATTTTTTGTCTTTTTGATTTTCTAGTATCTCTTATTTTATTATTGATGAATCATGTGATGATGAATGTGTTTGAGTTTTGAAGATAGAAAAAGGTAAAAGAGGGGGTAGACGAGTTCTACACTGACGCTTGATCTGACCGAGTTGAACAACTCGAGGAGCTCGTGAATACGTTGAAGGAGAAATTAGGTGTCTTCGTTTCCTTATTCTAATTTTTTATGTGTGCTTTTAATTAGTAGGAGGGAAGGATTGAGTTTTTGACTTTGTGATCCATATAAGCTTATATTTTTAAATTGTGCCTAAAATTCATATGCTCTTGAAATTGATGAAGGAAATGTACTTGAGTTGTATTGTGGTACGAAGTTTTATATGTACTTTTGAGCTATTGCTTACCATGAAGAGTGCTCTGTTACCTGTTGAAACTCATGTGAGATTTTGAGCATCATTGATCATGTACACAATCACATGATATTTCTATTCTAGTGAGTATCGTTCTTGTACGTGTATTCTAGAACTTGCCTTGAGTCTCCTTCAACATTCAAGTTTAGTCTAGCGGATTATGGAAATGATATTAGACCATCTTTGATTCATAGCCCATCTTTCCCATATGCTTTACCTGAAGTCATTAAATCCCTAGTCAGCCCGTTGAGCCTTTTTTAAATCCATTCTTTTAATAGCCAATAAAGCTTAATTGAAAAGAGTGGTGATTTGAGGGATGATAAGGATGATGAAAGAAGAGTCTTAAGGATCAAAAGGAAAATTCTTGGAGTAGTGCTAAAATTTAGTACTCCATTGAAATAAACACCCTAGGATAGTACTTAAATCTAGTACCCTATAGAGGATGTGAGAGGTAGTGCCCGAAACTGATACTTCAAAAGAAAAAAAGAAAAATAAAGTGAAGAAAATGAGAATGATAGAGTTCAAGAGCTAGAAAAAGTTGAAAAAAATTATGTTGTGCTTGAAGGAGAAAGATGAGAGTTTGAAGAGGATGTTGTTCTTGATTGAAAGTGATGAGGAAGAATGAAAGATCGAGAGAGATTGTAGCTTGATTGATCCGAGTTTTAAGTCACTTATCTATAAATTTCCTACATTTTCCAAAGAACCGACATTACAACAAATTTAAAAAACCTTTTTGATTAATGATTTGTTAGCTACAAGTAAAAGGAGAGTTGAGACAATAGGCAAGCATATGGTTATGCATGCACTGGAATTGAATCTGAGGATAAACACCTTAACCCATAAGTGTACATCTTTTACACTTGAGTGCGAGTGATATATACTTCTAGTGAGAACATGTGAATGGAGCATTTGAATTGGTGGTGATTGTCTTATCTTGTATGTTATGAATTGATTATTACATGTAATGAGAGTTGCATGACCTAAGTTAGGACAATTGTATTTTAAATAGGGTAGTTGTTATAGTCCTTGTTTCCCCACGAATTTTCTTACTCTCTCTCTCTCTCTCTTTATTTTTATTTTGTTGCCTTAGGATGAGCAACGGATAAGTTTGGGCAATTGATGAGAGTGAAAATAAGCGTGTTTTAGTGTCCAATTTAACACATTTTTTATGAGAATTGTTGTTATATACTAGCACAAGTATCTTATATTTGATATATGTGAGAAAGAGATGCATTTGAGGTATTTTATTGTGTTTTAGGTAGAAAAATGATCAAAAGAGCAAAGTTGGACTTGTGCAAGAATGCTAAAAAATACACGTCCAACTTGTGTAATTTTTTTGTGTTTGTGTGGAGCTTTAAACTAGAAGTGTGATACATGGTTCGAAAACCACAGAATAGAAGATTGTTTTGGCGTAAGGAACACCTCAATCGAAGTCCAAACATGAAAGTTATGATCAAAATGGTGACGTCGCGTGAGCTGTTCCTGCTCAGCATGGTTGTGCCACTTTGCATGACTTGTTATAATTCAAATGTTGGAGTTTTTTTGAGTTCTTTATATTGATAGAATCCAAGGAAGAGATGATCACGTGAGCGCAAATATCACTGAAATCGGAGTTTGGATATGGAAGTTATGCGCGAAACAGTGAGAATGCGCATGCAGCTTGACCAGTAGTTCGACCAAGGCCTTCCGCTCGACCAAAATGGTCGAGGTAGGACACGCGAATCCAGATCTGTGCGTGATTTCAACTCCAGTGCGTGTATTTTTATGTTTTCCAAGAAAAAGGCACCCATCCAAGGTCCATAAGGAGAGATTAGAAGTATAAAAGGGATGCAGATCACACCAAGGGAGGACCGCAAAACAATCATCCTACACCTCACAAAGGGTGATCACCCCCAACCAACATCCACATCCTTTCCTCCATTTATCCATCACATTGAAAATTCGTCTGTGAAATCAAGATGAGAACTAAGAGCAGGATTCAAGACGGAGAAGGACAAGACGATGCCCACATCTAGGGTTTATTCATTTCCTTATTTATCTTTTATTGTATCTGGTTGTGTGGTTCCAGATAGATGTGATTGGGGAAGATTGTTGATGTGAAGTGTTGAGACCAGTGCCGTCACATCTGGAATTACACCGATCCTCCACCAGTTATTATTTAACCACTAACATGTTTGTGTTGTGTTGTGCTTGATTTGCTTTCAGGGTTGCGGCAGTTGATTGAAGAATGTGCTGAGTGGGACCCACAAGCCTGTAGAGGAAGTACGATCTAGATCTAACAATCTAGGTTTTACCATTTGAGAGTATGTTTAAGATTTATATTCGTGTGTATTCGAAGAGTGGAAGGGTTGTTTCCATCTCTTTGAATCTGATTTTTGTAAATTACTTTTTCCAAGTTAGTGATATTTTTACCATGAGGCCTCTACAAACTTATTCATAAGTTTGTAGAAAGATTGAGTAATTCCGTGTGTTAAGTCTTCCGTTGTACAAACTTGCATATTCATATTCAAGTTTCATTTTGATAAGAGTCAGTGTTGTATGAAGCGTTACAACACTAAGGACAACATCACTGCCATAAACACACTTACACACCCGGAACCCTGACATGTTCAATATAAGAGAATGATCTGATGCCAGTCGGGAAGATAAATCAAAGTCTTAACAGAATAGAGAAGTCGGAATAGAAAAATTAGATTTGAATCAAGAAAAAGGAAATCCAATTCCTCCATTCCAATTCAAGAAGATGGTGGTGCAATTGGTTAGCGCATAAATGATGGAAAAGAAAGCAGAACTCCAACATCAACTATCAACAATAGAAGGGCATTGTCAACTCAAAACAAAAATAAATGAGAATTATCCTTCAACTAAGAAGAGGTTAAATGGATCAAGAATTAGAGCACTGCAATTGTTTGGTTTCTTAGCAGTTAAGAAGAATTCAAACAAGAAAAATCAATGTGTAGTCTTAAAGAAATGGAAAAATTAAGCAAATAAAGAGAGAGAAAGATGGGTAGATCGGTGGGTGATCCGCGTTTTCTTTGCACGCAAAATTAATCCCCAAGTATGAAGGATATCAATTGCAGCTTCGCAAGCGACCAAGTGAACATCGAACCCAAGGGACGGCGTATTATCAATTTAATTATTTACTAAATTAATTAAGACAAGTTGGTAATTAAGTTTGAGGTTTGAATTAATAATCTACTAACAAAATTATTAAATAACAATTAAAATAAAAGATCACTCGAAGAATACGAAAGTGGATTAAGTAGGAGAATATGTAGCTCTAGGGTAATCCAGTTTCACTCATTAATTTCCCTTTCGTGTGTTGATGTCCACTCTGCCTTGTGGAATATGGACGCATCACTAAACCATGCATATCTACTCTATAGACACAAATAAACATGCGTGTAACACGTGTGAATAACCTAGGAGCAAGTGATATAATTTCATCCCCCCTTTCTAGGTACTATCAGTATCAATTATTTCCTGGTCAATTGGTTCTCTAACCCGATATGATCTCCCTTTATAGGTACTATAAAATTATCCTCTTTTGTTTTCCGCACCAATCATCTCACCCTTCTTTATAACTAAAATAGAACGTTTTGAATTTCTTTCCTCCTATAACTGGCTTGATTCCTTCTTGTCAATCCTCCACTCAATTGTAGGCTCAACTTGCGAGCAAAATAAGGATCAAACAAGTTAGAATTTGCAACACCAAATAAGAATAACAATCTGGAGGTATGGTCGGAGGCTTCAGATATGGATCATCCATATTTCCTGCAACCAAAAGATTATCAAATATCACATTAAAGTTATCAGTAGGAAAAGTAAGAGATATGCTTGGTCCTGTGATCTCCTCTACCACTTCAATTATCTTGCTCTCATGCTTCTCTTCCTTACCAACAGGCTTCATTTCCTCCTTAACAATGGACTTCTGATTCACCAAGTCAGCAGTGGTCTTCCTTATCTATTTATCCTTGGCATCACTTAATGCAAGTAACTTCTCAAGATAATCAATACATGCATCATTGGAGAGACCATCAAGCTCCGTAGTGGGAAAAGTAAGAGAATCTTTCGAAAGAATCAAAGACATGTCTTCCTTCACAATCTCCTCCACCACATCAATACTATGACATTGTGATTCCATAGGCATCTTCATTGCTTTGTCAAGGTTGAATAGGACCTTTTCTTTATCCATACGCAACCTAAGCTCCCCCTTTAACATCAATCATGTCCTCAGTAGTAGTAAGAAAATGTCTCCCCAAGATAAGAGGGATATTATCCTTGTCATCTTCCATCTCAAGTACAAGAAAATCCACTAGAAAGACTAGTTTCTCCACTTTGACAAGAACGTCTTCAATGATACCTTTTGGAAACATCATTGACCTGTCCGCCAATTGTAAAGCAACCGTTGCAGGAGATAACTCCCCCAAACCAAGCCTTTGAAAGATAGACAATGGCATCAAGTTGATGCTTGCCCCAAGATCGCACAAGGCTCATCGTGCCGGCCCTTTTCCTATCTAACACAAGATAATGAAGCTTCCCTGATCCTTCATCTTCTTTGGCAACTTCCTTTGGATAATCGAGCTTCAATTTTCATACAAGTTCACTATCTCAACTCCGTTCAAGCTTCTCTTTTCCAATAATATATCCATAAGGAATCTGGCATAATACGACATCTCCAATATCGCCTCAGAGAAAGGAATACTCAAGCTTATCTTATTTATGATATCAGAAAACTTTTTGAACTTCTCTTCCAATCCCTTCTTAATTAGCTTATAAGGAAACGACAGAGGTATCTTTGTTTTGGGAATACCCCATTCATCACGCTCGACCTTCTCCGCTTTATCCTTTTCGGCTCTCAATCTTTTGGCTCTTTCCCAATTCTTCTCTGTTGTGATCTCAGTATTTTGCTCATTCAGAACCAATGGAGCAATGTTCACATCACGAGAAGTGTTCGGTGAAGAAATAGGTATAGTACGGGATGATTCGACCTCAATTCGACCATGTGCTCCGGTCGAATTGGGCACATAGTGGTCGAATTGTGCACCTGGAACACGATTCTCACTCTCTATCTCTGATTTGACCTGGATTCGACCAGAAGGTCTGGTCAAATTAAAGTCCCCCTGGTCGAATCGGCTTACTGTAAGATTTTTGCCCTCCGATTTGACCTCAATTCAACCTGAAAGTCTAGTCGAATTGAACTATTGCTGGTCGAATTGGGCTTCTGATAAAATATAGTGCTTTGGAATGGTGGATTCGACCTCAATTTGACCTGGCCCCCAGGTCGAATTGAATTTATTTTGGTCGAATCGAGGCGCTGGCGCTTCCAAATCACGTTCAGTCGTCCAATTTAACCTCTCCTATTGGATTTGACCTGAAGTGTTAGTCGAATTGGGGTCTAATTGAGCCTTTGACATGTCCAATTTTGATTTCAGCCTCATAGGTCCCTCGTACTATATTCCTGACCTCTGTGTAATGGCTGACAAGACTTTGGATTTTCAATACTTTGATATGGGAGCTTCCTTTTCTCAATAGATTGAGTCAATATGTTCACATTTTCAGCCATCGTCCCCATTAACAACGTAAGGTCCCTTACTTGTGTAGACAAATCCTTGTGATGATCTTCAATTTTATTCTCAAGATTTGCCTCAAGATGGTCCACTCTTTCATTATTCCTAGCCATGTACCTGTTCACCGTATCCTCAAAGCCCGGCTTCCCTTCTTCCACTTTCGCACCCGGATCAACACCCGTCGGAGCTTGAATTGTATTTTTAGGATTGCTCCATGAAAATTTAGGCTCCTAGGCTGTTGATAACCACCCGGGGGACCACAATTGTTGTAGTTCCCTTGATAGTTCCGGTTTCCTTGATTAGGGTACCTAGTTCCTTGAATACTTTGACCCATGGCGTAGTTTGCCTCTTTCAACTCCTCTTGGATTGTTCCATCATTCATTACTTCCTGCTGCATGATTGGTACGCACTGAGATATATCGCTGATTTGCTTTTATTGGGACTTAAGTAGCTTGCTGATACTTGACAAGCTAGAGACGATTTCATCTTATCTACTTATTTTCACCATAGCATGCTCATCCTTGGCTACCTTTCCAAGGACGTAAGTGCCTCTCACTCTATCAGTTGGCCAATCTCTCGAGTTCATCAAAATATCTTCAAAAAGTTTCTCGGCCTCTATGGATGATTTAGTAAGCAATGCTCCATTAGAAGAAGCATCCAATAACACACGAGAATCACAGTCCAATCCACTGTAGAATATACTGATATATTGAGCTTTAGATAGCCCATTAATGGACACTTATGAAGCATGTCCTTGAATCTGTCCCATGCCTCATGAAACTTCTCTCCACCACCGATAGCAAATTGGTTAATGTCTTGCTTTATCTTGAACACCTTCGAAGGTGGCATGTATCTTTCCAAGAACTTTAACTTCAATTGCTCCCAAGTAGTGCATTCAACTGCGTTGATAGTGTCGTACCAATCTCTCGCCTTTTTAGTAAGCGAGAATTTAAACAAGACGATCTTCCTAGCATTTTCATATTCTCCTGCTTCTTTTTCAGTACTTGCATAGCCCAAGAACTTGTTTAGATGCTGTTGCGGATCCTTGAAAGTCCCTCCTGAAAAGGAGTTCCTTTCTATCACGCTAATAAGAGCGGGGTGAAGATCGAAGTCCGCATTAGCCCCCTTTCTCCTATAAGCCCAAAGTGTCCATCCCCATTATTCTTGAAGACTTCACAAATGGCCAGATTATCTGGATTCATTGCCATGTCGACTTCCTCTGCTACTGCCTTTAGATTAACTACAGTTTCAGTCACTTTCGGGTTCGGTTCGTCCACTTCAACTCCAAAATTCAGAGCTGTAGTAGGTTTCACGTTCTTATTCTTGCCCTTCTTCTTCTTTTTCTTCCTCGATGATGCTCCGATCTTAGGATTATATGGTACTAATTCACCTTGCTTCGATCTTGTGAGCATATACCTGAAAAGATTAAGAGTTAGAACAACAAAATAAGAATTAAAATAGTCCTAATATAACTAGAAATAACAAAAAGATATTTTAAGCCATCCCCGACAACGGCACCAGAAACTTGATAGGCGTTTTCTCAACACACAATTTAATCCTCAAGTATGAAGGATATCAATCGTAGTTTCGAAGGTGACCAAGTTATATATCGAACCCAATGGATGGATAAATATCAATTTAATTATGTTCTAGTAAGTTATGACTATGTTGGTAATTATAATGGTTTTGGTATTGAAATCGAGTAACAACTATTAATTGAAACAGCAAATAGAAATAACAGGAAGAAGAGATAGTAGGTTGTGATCAAGTAAGATAGTAAGTAGTTCGTCAGGTAATCCAGTTCTACTTATTAATTCATCTTTCATGTGATGGTGTCTGACTCTGCCTTGTGGTTTATGGACGCATCAATAGATCATGCAAATTCACTCTATAGACACAAGAAAATATGCATATGACACGTGTGAATATCCTCAGAGCAAGACGTATACTTTACCCCTCATTTCTAGGTACTATCATAATTAATTACTTCCAGTGCACTTAGTACTCTAACCCGATTTGATCTTCCTTTATAGGTACTATAATGTTATACTCTTTATCCTACTTATTAAGCCGAATATGATTCAATTAACAAGTATTCATATAAGATAGTTCTAATAAGACTTCGGAATCCCTTCACTTAGAATTATAACATAAAACCCTGCTCAGCAATGAACGCACTCAACCAATAACAAAGTTATGTATTTAGACTCTACACAACAATTATTGATGCACAAAACGACCATGAGTATGGATTAAAAATGTGCAATCTTATATAAAATAAACCACAAGTAGTTTTGTACGGAGTTTACATACGAAAGACTAATTAACTCATGAAACCTTCATAACCCTAGAACTACCGAAGTGGTCTAGTCCATGATTGATCTAAGAACAATCATGGTCAGTTGGACCGATGTTACTTGAATCTCTAGCGGAACTATGTCACAGTCCCTCCGAATGATGGACGAACGACTCTCCTCTCAACTCTATGTCTCCTTGTCTTCTTGATCAAGTTGTTTCTATATGATGCTGCATAAGCCTTCTTTTATACTTGTAATCATTTCTCATGGGCATGGCATGGGCTTTTTAAGTGATCACATGCATTGACAGTGTAAAAATACGGATATGGTAAGTTCCCGAGCATCGATTCGACCTCAGCAACAGGTCGAATTGACTATCTTAAGTCGAATCAGAGGTTGAATCAGCCTACTGTAAGTCCCAGGATTTTGGTTCGACTAACTACCCTGGTCGAATCGATGTGACGAGGTCAAATCAGCCTCCTAGCCAATCGATTCGACCTGATGCCCAGGTCAAATCCCTCTGTCGTGGTCGAATCCACCTTCCGTACAAGTTGTGCTGCCAATTTGACTTGAAGGGCTGGCTGAATTGACCTCCTTCAGGTCGAATCGCACTCCTTCTTAGCCCAATCAGATGGCTTCGACTTCCTTTCTTCAGTTTTCAACACTTCCACTATGATTTCCTTCGAAAAACCACTCAAATAGCTCCAACAACACCTGATTCATCCCTTTTCGCAATATATATCGATTTACAACGAATTTCAACATTCAAATACTTCATAATAGCACAAATCTAGATGTACGATTCGTGAATTAACACACTCATCAGTGGGTTAGAGCATGCTGGCATAAACTCGATTTCAATCATCAAAGAAAGAAAACGTTAAAATCGGTTTCAATCTTCAAAGAAAGAAAACGTCGGATTTCTTATGGCACAATTGATTAACATGCGAAAGAAAAGCTTCAACATTTATTTGAGAAGGACTGGTTGAGGTAGCTCGGTTGGTTATATCGTTAAAGAATAAAAGGGAAAATCTTATGATGGAAAATTTGATATTGATATCAAAAATCTTATGGATGGAAAATTTTATGGTGAAAGGAAAATCCTATGGAAGGAAAATCTTACCTTAATTTAGGAAAATCATGATATCAGAATTAATGGGAAAGTATGGTGTCAGTAAATGTTTTGGATGGAAAATATTATTTGGGGAGGAAAGTTTTATGGATGGGAATCTAATGTTGGAAGGAAAATGGAAAATTACGGTGTCAGAATTAATGGGAAATTATGGTATCGAAATTTGTGAAAAATTATGGTATTAAAATTTATGGAAATTATATTATTGGAATTTATGGAAATCATGTTGTCAAAATTTATGAGAAATTATGATATCAGTATCGAATTTTATGGAAAATTATGGTATTGGAATTTATGGAAATCATGTTATTGGAATTTATAGGAAATTATGATATGGTGTCGTAATTTATGGAAAATTATGATATCAGAGTATATGGGAATTAAGTTATTGGAATTTATGGAAATCATGTTATCGGAATTTATGAGAAATTACGTTATTGGTATCAGATTTTATGGAAAATTACAGTATCGATGTTTATGGAAATAATGTTATGGGAACTTATGAAAAATTATGGTATCGGTATTCATTGAAAACTTTGGTGTCGAAATTTGTGGAAAATTATGATATCGGGGTTTATGGAAATTATGTTATTGGGATATATGGAAATCATGTTATTTGAATTTATAGGAAATTTACGATATCGAAATTTTTGGAAAATTACATTATCGAGGTTTATGAAAATTATGGTATCGGTATTTGTGGAAAAATTTGATGTCAGACATCAACTCCAAAATGAAAATATCACTGATAGGAAATCTGATGTTGGAAGGAAATCGTACAGATGGAAAATATGATGTCGGATTATCAACTCCGAAAAGAAAGGAATAGGAGGTTGTACACACATACACACACACACATATATTTATATATATGTATACACATTAAACTAGGCAATAATATTATAAAAAGTTAAAAGAAAATAAGAAGGGGACAAAGAAAAAGAAGAGGGGAACAACGAAAAATAAAAAAGCCAAACAAATGGCTTGCAAAAAGAGCCTAAAACAAGTGGCTCCGAGGATAAAATGAAGATAAATGACATGATTTGATAGTACATCAAAGGAGCAAAAAAATTAGCTTAAATAAAGAGATCCGACTATAATCATGAAATTGGCCAAGAGCATGAGGATATAAGAAAAGGATAGGCATGAGGATATGGTCTATTATCCTCAACATCGTCATCAACATAAGGATCGATAAAAAGGGCAAGTCAAGGCTTGCAAATGTAGCTCGGGGGCTCACAATATGAATAATCAATATAGCTCTGGGGCTCACAATGTGAATAATCTCTATGAAGAGAGATAGTTCGGTTGGTTAAAGCGTTTTGCTCAAATACTCAATGTGATAGGTTAAAAACAAATAGGATTATATCGGCAATCTCTCTATGAAGAGAAATTTCTCGCTTGGTTAGTGCGTCCTGCTCAAATACTGAAACGGAACGGTTACCCCTTGAAAGGTTGGAATAGCTCAGGGGCTCACAACATGAAGGAAATATCTATAAAGAGAGATAGCTTAGTTGGTTAGAGCGTGTAGCACAAATACTCAATAGGAGCAGTAAAAAACAAATAGGATTAGATCGGAATGATATTTCCAAATCAAGTGAGTTGGAATTATGTTAAAGTTATCACAATTAACTCAGTTTTGCAGGATAGAAATAAAATAAAGAATTCAGAACTGTGTTTACACATTGAGGGCTAAAAATCCAATCCCAACAAAAATTGGAGGAAATAGCTCAGTTGTTTAGAGCATGGATGAAATCTCAAATCAAGGAGAAGGAAATCGCAACACTCAAAGAGAAGTAGAGAGATAAAATAAATTTGGGTGAATTAGGAACAAAAACATTATACATTGGATAACAAACCGAGGAAGATAAAAGCAAAAAACATCTTAGGCAGATGTCGATGCTAAACTAAAGATATATACTGGATGAAAAGTCGATGAAACACCTCGAAGACGAATAGCTTTGTTGGTTAAAGCATAGAGAAAAATCAGACTGATGTCTGAATGTAAAAGGCCGATCACACTACAGAAAAGATTCAAAACCCGACACTCCATCTCGGGGACTCGAGGGCTGAAGATAAGACCAATCCTACATGTCGGAGGCTAAAGAAGAAAAGTTAAATCAAATAGCTTGGTGGATTAAAGTATGACATAACGTGTCAACCTCAATCAGACGCGAGGTTGAAATCAACGATTAGAAAAATAGAAATGGGAAGAAGAAAAGATTTCCTTTCATTACACATGTACGACATTCACGCTCATGGATAAGCAGATAGAAGTGGATACATTATACATCAGAGTTCTAAAGTTCTTACTGTACTCTTTTTCCTACATACGAGTTTTTCCCACTGGGTTTCTCGTATGGAGGTGATAGGGTATCGCCGGCCTACAAAATTATAATTTATTTCTGACTCAATCTAATACAGAATGTAGCAACAAGTACGGGTCGAACCCAAAGGAGTATAATGAAATTTAAATTAAATAGATGTGTTGCAAACAAATAAATAAATAAGGGGGGAGTTTTGTTTGAGAAAAATAAAAAAATAGCATAAATAATAAATCAACTCAATTTTTAAATAGCAAAGTACGTAGATGAAATTTAATTAGAAAATTTTACCAAGTGAGAAAAACCTAGTTTAGGACAACGATCTCCTCCCATTTACTGAATCAATTAATTACAGAAATTAATTCAAAATTTCATTAAGACTCCGAACATAGAATTACTAGGCTACGAAAACCGACTAGGAATAATATAACCTATATTCCATTACATTTAGAGGGAATAATCTCTATTTGCAGCTCAATTCAATCCTCAAAATAATTACGGATTGTGGATTACAAAATAACACTAAGCAATCAAATAATTAATCTTGATGGCTAGCCTAAAATAATTATTAAACTATTATAAATCAATTTAAGGCATGTAATGGAATTAATTTAAATAAAAAATTCAGAATAAAAATCCTTAATAATTAAACTAACATTCAACGGGAGGTTCAGGAAATCCTAAACAAGAAAAGTGGATTAGCCTGCATGTTCATGCTGAAAAACAAATTAATTAAAAATAAAAACATGGATGTCGATTGTTCTTAGATCTTCACTTAAAATCTGCCTTGGATTAAAACTGCTACTCCTCCTCTCTTCTTCTATACGAAAACTCGTGTGTAACGACCTCACCTGCTGATGTATCCACCTGCCCTATTTATCTTCTTGTCCTCCAAGACTCCTTAATTGATTTCTTTCCTTTTTTCTCGATTTCCAGAAACTCTTTACCGTATTTTTCCTCCTTGAATGTGCCTTCAACAGATTTTGAAGAGATTTGACCGTGAGAATATGTGAAAGATATGCTGGCTGATTTGTTTCCTAATTTGCTCCACTTAACAGCCGGTTTCCCCATCAATTCATATCATTAACGCATTTATCTCCCTAAGACAAGAATAGTCAATATTAGCATATAAAAACATATAATTCAATCAAATAGACTTGAATTTCCACTAAATAATCAAGCAAAAATATAACTTATCAAATCTCCCCACACCTAAACTTTGCTTGTCCTCAAGCAAACTGAGATCAAAGACGATAGAGAATAGAAAACCAAGGAACTCCATCTAAAAAGGCAAATAAAAGTCACAACACAACAAAAGAAAAATAATCAATGAGCATTCAGAACTAATATGAAAATCGACTCTTCACTCAAAGTTTGCAACTTTCATGGCATCAAATCTTTCAAAATTCCAAGGCCTCACAAAGATTCACTCAAAAACTCTCAAGTATATGATTAGGTAGCAAGATCACTCAAAAAAATTGAACAAGAAAAGTCATTACCATATGTTTGCTCCCAAATCAAATCTCCACCAATTTTAAACGGATTATGTGCAACAATCAAAAGGTCTTTGATAGGGTTGTAATGGGCCTTAGGACAGGGTGAGGTATCAAGAGGGATAAGAATGGCTAAATGCACCACTTTACAACTTGAGACCTTTACAAATCAACTCATCTATCATCTCCAAATTTTCCTTTTCAAAACAGCATTTTTTTTCACTTATAATCTCCCCACACCTGCTCCTTTTCGAGATTTGGAACTGCAGGTGTAATACTGAAAGTAGCAGTGTCTGACCTATCCAGAAAGGATCAAGAGCTAAATATGAATAGTTTCAGCAGCTCCTTTTTCCCTTTCTTTTTTTTCAAAAATTTTTCTCTTTTTTTTTCTATCTTCCTTTTCTTTCCCTTTTTTTCTCCAATTTTTTTTACATCAACTCTCCTTCATCTTCAATTCAACCATAAAGTATTTCCACAAGATTCACACATTGCAAAGTAATCCAGGTTCAAACGGAAGAGTTAAAGAAAGAAACATGAATCTAGGGTTCATTTATGTGCTCATAATTCAAAGAAAAGGCTTAGGCTCAACGTGACTTCCTTAGAGTTTTCATAATCAAGTGGAACAATATAAGCCAAGAGGGTTAAACCCTTATCATTTTATGACACACATCCAATCACATGAACTTGAAATGCATTCAAAAGAGCAAGTTCTAGAATGAGCAATTCAAATTCAATGCACTCAAGAAAAAATTACAACAGAGCTTATAGATGATAGCTCGTTAATGCTCAAAAGTTCACCAAAAATTGGGTAGAATTGCCATGAAATTCGAAAAAAAATCAGCCATTACAATCATAAAAATTTTGCAAAGAATATCAAATATCAAATGTTCCTCAACATCACTGCCACCCCCTCAATCATGCATCACCCTCATCACCTCAAAAGATTTTATTCCTCACTTTCTCAAACTCCACATCAACATAAAATTCAGAGGACAACAAGAATATGACATGGGACAAGAATTCAGCAAAATTTTCACCACAAATTAGAAAATTCAGCAATAGTACCCATCCAACATAAAAAAAATATACAGCCACTAAAACATGCATACAGTCACCACAAAATTCAAATATATATAGCCAAAAGGATTCACCAAAATAAAATCATAAACATATTTACATTACCACCACAACTCTACCCCACTTAACATATGCATATCCCTCCCCTCAACTAAACATTTGCTTGTCCCCAAGCAAAAGCAAGTATATAAGAGAAATTGAATAAGAAAATGGATAGAATACACCTGATTTTATTTCTAGGACGAACTCTGACCATGATCCCGCAAATGCTTGACGAGATTGTTCACCTGACGCACCAAAAAGTGCTGATTGGCCTCGAATCACTCCATCCGAGCAATGAATGCCTCTTCAAGATGACCAAAGCACGTAGGGAGAGCTCTTAGCAATGAATGCCTCTTCAACATGTTTATATCAAATTCTGATAATCTATTCTTGATTAACATGATTGAATTATTGCTTGCCTCACCAACTTGATATAAATAGCCTGAATTCTGACTGAACTTAGTGAAGTGCTAAGTTGCCTATGTACCTCTTTGAAGAGGATCAAGTCATAACTTAGTTCTAAGGAACATGATTTAGTTTAGATGGAGAGGTGTCGTACACATTTTATACTCATGTGGGCCAGGAGTAACATGCAGTTTAGGCTCGTGCGTCATGGAGCGTTGAACTTGAATATGCTGATAGTTTATACTCTTGTCAATAAGTCTTGAATTTGAACTTGTAGATAGTTTATACTCGTGTCAAGGAGCGTGGACATTTTTCACTCATGTTGAGGAGCTTTTTGTGTAGAGAGTTTATTCTCTTCCCAAATAGATTTGATTTAATGTGTAGATAGTTTATACTCGTATCAAGGAGCGTAACTTGAGGATTTTAGATAGTTTAAAATCGTATCAAGGAGTATTATGTGGGTATTTTTAGCTCATGTCCAAAAGCGTAATATGTAAATAGTTTTTGCTCATATCAAGGAGCGTTGTGTGGATAGTTTTAGCTCATATCAAGGAACGTAATGTGTAGAGAGTTTCATCTCTTCTCAAGGAGATTTAATTTGAGTTAAATAATTTAAGCTCGTATCAAGGAGCATTGTATGGATAGTTTTAGCTCATATCAAGGAGCATAATGTGTAGATAGTTTAAGCTCGTATCAAGGAGCATAATGTAGATAGTTTTCGCTCATATCAAAGAGCTTTGACTTGATTTATCAACAGTTCAATGCCCCCAATCTTGGAATGTGCTATTTTCTCTTGCTTCTACTTCATTTCTACGAATCTTTATGGAAACTGTAGTCTATGATTGTGGTCCTTCTTCCATGAGCTCATCCTTAGCTTGTTTCTTATTTGCATGGCTTGTCTCTGCATTATCAATTTTCTTCATAAGTACAGAGATCTTTACATCTTAAGCTTTCATGTATTTGTTGAGTCCTTCGATGGCTCTCATCATACATGTGAGTTGCTCATCAATGGTCATAACATTTTTTTCATCAATCCAGCTACAGCTGAGGCAGATAGCGAGCTTGGCATTGAACGAGGAGTTAAGCAAGCAGAAACATTTTCACCACTCTTATATCCGTGAAATGGCTTGTTGAGTGTAATCTCCACCACATGGTTTGCCTCTACGGAGCCTTTGGGAATACTTCTTATAACAACTCAAACCTTTTCAATTTGGAACTCTAGAGGCTTTGATGCAGCAGACCTTCGTTTCGCAATCTTTAGTGGAGTTATCATTTGAATCTCTTAAGTTTGCAACTATGAATGCTTCAAGGTAGAAGGTCTTCTTATTGAAATCCTAAGAGGAGTCATACTTTGTATCTTCGAGCTTGTAGAGAGAAGAGATGAGAGGTAGAGACTATTCCATTGGGCGTGCAAAAATTTATAACAACAAATTTTGTATTTATGATAAAATAAATACAAATTGGAGTACAAAGATAATTTCAGATGGATTTAATTTGAAAGATATATAAACGGGTTACAATCCTAATCAATCATCTTATTCTTCTCTCAAACCAATTTGGCTTGACTTGACTTTGACTTGACTTGTGTGTGTTGACTTTAACTTCTTTGACTAGAGTGTATGCTGACTGTGTTGACAATATTTGTGTTGACTGGAAGAACGTTGAATTGGAGGGGCTTGGCACCTTTATCTCTGATCGGAGGCGGTTGGCTGGAAGAATGCCGAATTGGAGGGGTTTGATACCTTAATCTCTGATCGGAGGTGGTTGGCTGGAAGAACGCCGAATCGCAGGGGCTTAGAAACTTGATCTCTGATCGGAGGCTATTCTTTGGAAGAACACTGGATCGGAGGGGTTTGATACCTTGATCTTTGATTGGAGGCAGTTGGCTGGAAGAATGCCGGATCGGAGGGGCTTGGCACCTTGATCTCTGATCAGAGGTTGTTCTTTGGAAGAACGCTGGATCAGATGGGTTTGACACCTTTATCTCTGATCGAATGTGGTTGGATAGAAGAATGCCGGATCGGAGGGGCTAGACACCTTTATCTCTGATTGGAGGCGGTTGGATGAAAGAATGCTGGATCGGAGGGGCTTAGAACCTTGATCTCGGATTGCAAACCGTTCTTAGCTTGAAGATGCTTGAAGACCTCAAGGGAGCACTGCTCATGTTCTTGATCTCTTTAGAATTGTCTGTGTCTTCAGATGTTTTAGTGTGTCTGGAATGAATGGAGGATGACTCCTTATATAGTTGAAGGGAGAGGGAGCCCCAAAAATAACTCGTAATTTGATTGGTCAATGACTGATTTGACCTGATTCTGCTGGCTTGGGCCTTCCATGATATCACAGTTTGATTGGTTGATCCTTGATATGACCTAATTCTACGAGCTTGGGCTTATTTGATTGGATTTGTCCCAATTATCAATTACTCACTAATTTATTTTAGGTATTTATTTATTTAAAATCCCTTTATAAATAAATAATTAATTAATAATTATTGCTTTAATATGCCACATATTTTCCTTTAATATGCTATAAAATTCAAGTGCCTACAAATGCCCTCTCGCATTTTATTCACAGACGCCTTTTTGTTGAAGTGAACAAATTGCGATAATCCATTCTTGATCAGCATGATTGAATTTTATTGCTTGCCTCACCAATTATTACCAAGTGAGGACACATTTATTAACATCCTGGTTTTATTGCATTGCCTCACCTGTTGGCATTTGATCGTTTGGTTAACGTGAACAGTTAGGGTTCTATACAATTCTATATCAGCGGAAGCAAGAACATAAAATCATATTACCTTTCACCAGGGTATGTAGAAGAAGAAGAATTCTCGCCAGCAGCATGCGCAGCCTCACCATTTTAGGCATAACTCTCTCATCCAATCTCTGATTTGAGTGAACTATGCGCCAAAATAATCCTCTTTTCTATGTCTTTCCAAAATGTATCACACGACTAGTTTAAAGTTCAACAAGATTTTAGGAAAATCATAGAATTTAATGAACAGCAACAGCAAACAACCTCTTGATCTTCTGTTGTATTCCCAAGTCCAATCTTGACGTCGTGTGGGGGAAGATCTTCAAGATCCTCTCAATCTGTTGTTCCCTTTCCCTCCTCATAGTGTTAGATGTGAATAATTAGGTTTAGAACAGCTGAGATAACTTGTATATAGGCTACAGCAGGAACCAGGAGGAGAAATTAGAGTTGGGCCTCCATTGGGCTTAAGTATCCAAGTTTAGCCCAAAACTTATACTAAAATCCAATAATAATAATATATTTTCCTAAAATATTATTACAGCACTGCCGCTCTAATCCTATAATTATGTTATGGGCTCCTTCTTATTATGAGCATAACAGTCTCCCCATGTTTAAGATATACAATGTACATTAATTAGTTAAGTTACTGACAACTACATTAATTAATATCTCATCCGAGAGTAGTACTACTCAACCGCATTATCATTCCGGAATAAATCCACTTGCAGGGTTTACAAGATAATCCTTATGAGCTCCTCAAGGGGACATCGTCAACCTATTTAATAGGACACAGATTCCTTCTACAATCAACAGCTCACCATAGAGACAGCACTATTTCCCAACTCACCGAGTTTGTTGATTTAATTACATGTAAATCTCACTGATTGATGAATCAAAGATATACATACTGCATTACATGTCAAGGTTATTGTATAGGGATTAAGAGCACGAACATCCATAATAACAGAGATCAAGTTCTACTATTTAGTCAGTATAAGTCAAACGATCTCAAGCGGTCCTGCCAATACACACAAAGTGCACTAATGTGATTCTATAGTCAAGACAAACTAATACCAAATAACAATACAACCATCCCAATAGAGAGTCCCCATAAATCTTGGTTGTGAGCATCTGTTTATACTTTATAAGGAAACCAGTAATATGATCTTCCACGTGTTGTCGCACAACGTATTTTCTACTATATAAAGTAAGTGGACTATTGCATCAGACATATAAAAAAATTTTAAGACGCAGTCATTTGATCATATGATTCTCATTTCAAATAAATTGTTATAACATTATTCATACAAAAAGCTAGACTTTTAGTATACAAGCCAACAATCTCCCACTTATACTAAAAGACTATATTGTTATGTTTTCTACCATACATCTGATTCCCGCTCCCAGTACACGACCATCAAAAGCTTTTGCTTTAAAGTCCTTGTAAAAGGATTTACTAGGTTATAATCCAATCTTTGTGACAACAACCTTCCCCTCTTCATACGATTTATCATAACAGGTGGTACTCGCGCTCCATGTGTTTAATTGCTTATGGTCTCGTAATTTCTTCAAGTTTACAACTGAACCATTATTATCACAATAAATTGTGATAATCTTGGGCAAACTTATAAACCATGTCCAAGTCCATCACGAAGTTTCTAGAGACATACATATACCTTGGCTGCCTCAGAGGCTCCAATTTATCATCTTTCCATGGCGGAGTCCGAAATATATTTCTATATGACACTCCTCCATATTATGGCTCTACTTCCTAAAATTAAACACATAACCTTCAGGTGAATTTACTGCCATCCTACCTAACTTGAAAAATCCGAATCTATGTAATCCACAAGAAGCAGTGAATTTGTCTGGTAAGCCACATATAATTCTTGTCCTTCTCAGGCACTTCAAATACGCCTTACCACAGTTCATCATTCTTGTTTCGAATTACATTGATACCGACTCTGCATGCATTCAGCAAAATAGATATCCTTTCTTGTGCATAACATTCCTTAGATTAAGCTTCCTTATTCGCCGAAGCATAGGGAACCGCTTTTATCACCTTTATCTTCTTTTGTGTCTTAAGACACACATCCTTAGATAAATTCACATGCTAAAACGAGTAAGGATTGTATCATTTCATGAAGCTTGAAATGAGCACAACATGTTTTCTTGTGATCTGAATCACCATGATCATAAGAATATGTTTTGCTTCTTTTTAAGTCCTTCACTTAATACCGCTTTATGAACCACACCCATACGCCCGACAATACTCTTTCATTATATCCAATGAGCAAGATACTATCTACGTATAGTACAAGAAATAAAACCACGATTTCATCACTCTTTTCCAATACACAATACCCATCTGAGCATTTATCAAATCCATGTTACTAGATTTTCTCATCAAAACAGATGTTCCAAGATCTTGAAGTTTTCTTTAGTCCATCAATGGACAATTTTAAACTTACACTCAAAATACTCTACGAGTATTGGGAGAGGTTTAAACGTCTCACATAAGCATGACCCCAACATCACATAAGCGACTAGTTGCTATTGCAATACTTCTATGAAGGGTTGTCAATCATGGATCGAAACATGCTTGATGCCGCTAGCGGAGGAGCATTCTTGATGAAGACACCTACTGCTGAGCTAGGAGTTTGATTGCTAGCATGGATGCCAACACCCAACTATTTGGCACTCGTGATCCATCGGTTAGAGAAGTAAAGGAGGTCCATGATTCTAAGATGGAGGAGACTATGAATAAGTTGACAGTTTCTATGGAGAATCTTGCTAAAGGAAGAGGGGTAAACCCTCAATCTTGTCAAAATTGATTAATTTATGACCATTCTAATCTTGATTGTAGGGCTGCACTTAGTGAGGAACAAGTAAACGACGTAGGGCGACCTTATGATCCCTTCTAACAAACTTACAAGCACGGTTGGAGAGATCATCATAATATTAGGTATGGTACTGGAAAAAGAGGAAATAGGGGGCAACAGCAGTTTCTAGAGCAGAGAATGGTGAATAGGCAACAAGATCGCCCTTAAGATGGTGGAAATCACCAACAAGGTAGAGCAAGTTCCGAAGCTACATTTGAGGAAATGATGAAAGAGATGGCTGCCAACAATCTAAAATTCCAAGTGTCCACTCAGACATCCATCCAAAACTTGAAAAATCAAATGTGTAAATTGGCTACAAATGTAGGCCAGATGCAGGCTCAAAACTATGGAAAGTTGCCTTCACAAACAGAGGTTAATCTTAATAATGTGAGCGCCATTACACTACAAAGTGGAAAACAATTGGAGGAGGTTGTACCGCCCAAAAATCCTGACCAAGACATGAAAGAAGATGATGTAGAACCTGCTGGAATAGTGGAGGATAAGATCGATTAGTTTGGGGCAGAAAAATCTGATGTGTAGAAACGTAACACTGGCACTAAACCCTTCAGTGTCAGAACGTCCGAAAAAAATTAGGTTAAAATTTTTGACCCTGTTCCTTTTAATTATAACCATTTGTCTTTTCCAAGTAGGATAAGGAATCTGGACACCACTGATAAGGATAAGGAGATACTTGAAGTGTTTCGGAAAGTGAAGATCAATTTACCTTTCATTGAGGTGATTAAGCAGATTCCAAGATATGCCAAATTCTTGAAGGAGTTGTGCACCAATAAAAAGAAGTTGAAAGGATATGAAAAATTGGTGATGGGAGAAAATGTTTTAGCTATCTTTCAGCAAACGTTACCTCAGAAGCGCAAGGATCCTGCCATGTTTTTAGTTCCTTATAATATCGGGAATTTTAAGGTGGAAAGTGCCATGTTGGATCTTGGAGCTTCCATCAATGTGATGCCTCGATCAGTGTTTGAGAAGATGAGTGTAGGAGAGTTGAAAAAGACCGGAGTTGTCATCTAGCTTGCTAATCGATGCCAGGCATACCCAGATTGAGTCATTGAGGATGTTCTTGTTCAGGTAGACAAACTCTTATTCCTGCTGACTTTTATGTGTTAGAAACGAATGAACACCCATCGAATTCCCCTCTAATTTTGTTGGAGACCGTTCCTCAATACTTCACGCACTAAGATAGATGTGAGCGAAGGTACTCTCACGATGGAATTTGATGGGCTGGTCATTAAATTTAACATATATAATGCTATGAAATACCCTGATGATGCTAACCTACTTTCTGTTGTGAGTAATATTGAGCCTATTGTCTAGGAACACTTTGAACTCACTAATAGGGATGCATTAGATACAGTCATTGAACATGGAATCATGATGGAGAATGCTGAAAGATCGGACAATGAGGAGCTGAATGTCTATGTCAATGCTTTGCACAGTTAATCTCAGAGACCAAGCACCTTAGACGTAGCTTCTGTTAAATTGTTTGACATTTTTCCAAAAATTCTTCCATCAATAGTGCAGGCACCGAAGCTGGAGTTAAAAGCACTTCCTGAGTACTTAAAGTACGCCTACTTAGGACTGAATTCCACTTCACCGGTGATCATCTCGTCTAAGATGATGGACGAGCAAGAGAGCTTGTTGCTCGATGTGTTAAAGAGGCATAAGTCTGCTATTGGATGGACGGTAGCGAATTTGAAGGGTATCAGTCCAGTAATTTTCATGCATCGTATTCTGCTTGAGGATGATACGAAGCCATCTCGAGAAGATCAGCACCGGTTGAATCCACCCATGATGGAGGAGGTAAAGAAGGAGGTGTTGAAACTTCTGAGTGTGGGGATTATATAGTTATCCCATCTCAAATAGTAAGTGGGTCAGTCCGACACAAGTGGTTCCAAAGAAATCAGGAGTGACTGTAGTTTAGAATGACAAGGGTGATATGGTTCCAACACGTTTGCGAACAGGTTGGAGAGTGTGCATGGACTACCGCAAGCTCAATAACATGACTAGAAAGGATCATTTTCCTTTACCCTTATTGATCAAATGTAAGAAAAGCTTGCAGGTTGTTCTTACTATTGTTTTCTTGACGGTTTCTCTGGGTATTTTCAGATTGCAATTGCTCCAGAGGATTAAGAGAAAACGACCTTCACATGTGCATGTCGTCGATTACCTTTTGGGCTAATGTGTGGTGCTAGTGACTATGTCGTAGGAGTAGTGTTGGGGCTACGAGTGGACAAGGATGAACATGTGATCTACTACGCATCAAAAACCTTGGATAACACTTAAGCCAACTACTCAACTATGGAAAAAAACTCTAAGTTTTGGTTTTTGCTCTAGAAAATTTTCGATCTTACTTGTTGGATACTCAAGTCACTATTTTCTCTGATCCTGCAGCTCTTCATTATCTTATGACAAAAAGGAAGCAAAACCTCAGTTGAATTGGTGAATTTTAGTGATTCAAAAGTTCGACTTGGAAATCAAAGATAAAAAGGGATTGGAGAATCTAGTGGCCGACCACCTAAGCCGACTAATTAGAGATGAAGATGAGCAGAAAATTATGAAAAAATTCTCGAATGAACAGTTGCTGGCCATTCTACAAAATCTGGAAAATTCGAGCCAACTGACACTAAACCCTTCAGTGTCAGAAGTATCTGTTACATGGTATGCCGATTTGGTGAATTTTCTGACCTCCCATCAGTTTCTAACCCATATGATTAAATTAAAACATAATAAGCTCCGTAGTGATGCCAAGTACTACATGTGGGATAATCTATATTTGTGGAGACGTTGTTCCAATCAAGTGATAAGAAGGTGCGTTCCTGAAATTAAATTTAATTCAATACTCACCTTTTGTCATAGTCAAGCATGTGGTGGTCATTTTGGTTTTAGAAGAACTATTTTCAAAGAGCTTGAGTGTGGATTTTATTGGTCGACACTATTTAAAGATGCTGATGAATTTTACAAGTCTTGTGATAGATGTCAGCGTGTACGAAATATTTCTCAAGGAAATGATGAGATGTTTGATGTGTGGGGGATGGATTTTATGAGACCTTTTCTTTCTTCGTTTGGCTTTACCTACATATTACTTTCTGTTGATTATGTGTCGAAGTGGGTGAAAGAAAATGACACCCGAACTAATGGTTCTAAAGTAGTTGTAGGGTTCCTTCTATCTAACATATTTTGTAGGTTTGGAATTTCTCGAGCCATCATCAGTGACAAGGGCATGCATTTTTTGCAACCGAATGGTGGAATTGCTCTGCACAAGTATTCGGTGTTTCATAAAACCTCCATACCTACCATCCCACAAATGAGTTGCCAGGCGGAGGCATCCAATCGTGAGATCAAGAGGATTTTATAAAAGATGGTTAATCCATCTAGGAAAGATTGGAGCTCACGATTGGAAGATGCACTATGGGCCTATCGAACGGCCTATAAGACACTGATTGGTATGTCCCCGTATCGAATCGCCTATGGAAAGCCATGCCACTTACCTATGGAGCTTCAATACAATGCATGATGGGCAATCCAGAAGTGCAACATGGATCATGAGGAAGCCGGAGTACAAAGAAAACTCCAATTGCAAGAGTTGGAGGAATTAAGGAATGAAGCCTATGAAAATTCAGTCATTTATAAGGCCAAGACAAAGGCATTTCATGATGCAAGAATCTCAAGGAAATTTTTAGTATTGGGCAAAAAGTTTTACTTTATCACTTAAAGCTTAAATTATTTTCTAGTAACTTGCGTTCTCGATGGATTGGCCCGTTTATTGTGACTAATGTTTATTCTCATGGTGCAGTTGAGATAAGAAACATAAATTCTGAAAGGAGTTTCAAAGTTAATGAGCACCAACTTAAGGAATATCATGAAGTCTTCTAGGCAGTTGAGGTGGTCCGAATGGAGTTGGAAGATGTGGTTTATAAATATACACCTTTCCTAAGTCGAGCCAGCGGCAATAAAAAAGACGCTGATTGGGAGGCAATCCAATTTTCTCATTTTATTTTTTTATTTTTATTTTTATTGATTTTATTTATTTCATTTTATTTTAATAAATTATCATATTGTTCACTCTTAATTTCCTGTTGTGGTTCGCAGATATAGCATAAAGAATTTAACTACATAAAATTATCGCTGAAATTGTGCAACGAAACAGCTTGCATGCTTTGATTCAAATTTTACTTGTGGCCCAACTAACAGAGCCCATGAAGGAATTGAATAAAAAAATAACAGAGCCCAACTCATACATTCAACTGAATTCTGAAGAAGCCCCAAGTTCTCATCCATAGTGAGATAATCCCGATTCCTTCCCCAAATTCTCGTTCGTGAATTCTGCAACACCACTTGGAACCCACTCCCGATTACATCACTTTAAATTAATCAGCGATATTGTCTCCAACCATGGCCAGACTACATTCCAGGGCCATTGTCATATTTCATGAAACGGATCCTCCCAACGAACACAATGCCGCCACTGCCCGTTCTGTTTTGGAAGAAAAACCTCCAGCACCGGACACAACTGCTGAAGAGGAAGCCTTGCAGCCCGTTGCCGCCATTGCCCAAACTGATTCCGGCAAGAAATATCCAGCACCAGAATCCACCGAGGGCGAGGAACTGCAACCCCAATGCCACCGCTCCAGTCCTATTTTTTGCTTCCCAAATCATCACTCCATTTCTATGTCAGGTCCTGTACAAGTTGCGGCATACCAAAGGTTAGAAAAGAGAGACCTCAAATCCTGAGTGCGTTTGACAAGACTGAAAAAGAGGTAACTTTCCTGAGTGCCTACAAATCTCCACATTATCCATTTTCTTCAGAACTACGGAGATCTTTACGTCTTGAGCTCCATGGGTTTGTTGAATCCTTCAATGACTCTCATCATACTTGCGAGTTATTCCTCAATGGTCATATCATTTTTTGTCATCACTGCAGCTACAGCTGAGGTAGATGGCGAGCTTGGCGTTGAACGAGGAGTTAAGCAAGCAGAAATATTTTAACCACTCTTGTCTCCGTGCAATGGCTTGTTGAGAGTAATCTCCACCATATGATTTTCCTCTATGGAGCCTTCAGGAATACTTCTTGTAACGACTCCAACCTTTTCAGTTTGCAACTCAGGAGGATTTGATGCAGTAGGCCTTCATATCGTAATCTTTAATGGAGTTATCTTTTGAATCTCTTCAGTCTGCAACTCTGAATGCTTCAAGGTAGAAGGTCTTCTTATTGCAATCCTGAGAGGAGTCATGCTTTGTATCTTCGAGCTTGTAGAGAGAAGAAATGAGAGGTAGAGACTATCCCACTAGGTGTGCCAAAATTTATAACAACAATTTTGTATTTATGATAAAATAAATACAAATATTGGAGTACAAAGATAATTTCAGATGGATTTAATTTGAAAGATATGTAAACGGGTTACAATCTCAATCAATCCTCTTATTCTTCTCTCGAACCAATTTGGCTTGACTTGACTTTGACTTGACTTGTGCGTGTTAATTTTAACTTCTTTGACTGGAGTGTATGCTGACCATGTTGACAGGTGTGTGTTGACTGGAAGAACACCAGATTGGAGGGGCTTGACACCTTTATCTTTTATCGAAGGTGGTTGGCTGGAAGAACGCCGGATCAGAGGGGATTTGAACCTTGATCTCTGATCGGAGGCTATTCTTTAGAAGAACACTGAATCGGAGGGGTTGAACACCTTGATCTCCGATCCGAGGCAGTTGGATGGAAGAACACCAGATCAAAGGGGCTTGGCACCTTGATCTCTGAACGGACACGATCTCTGGTCGGAGGCGGTTGGATGGAAGAATGCCAGATCGAAGGGGCGTGGCACCTTTATCTCTGATCCGTGGCGGTTGGATGGAAGAATGTTGGACCGGAGGTGCTTAGAACCATGATCTCGGATCGCAGACCGTTCTTGGCTTGAAAATGCTTGAAGATCTCAATGGAGCACTGCTCGTGTTCTTGATCTCTTCAGAAGCGTCTGTGTTTTCAGATGTTTTAGTGTGTCGGGAAAGAATGGAGGTGAGCTCCTTATATAGGTGAAGGGTGAGGGAGCCCTATAAATAAATTGTTATTTGATTGGTTAATGGCTGATTTGACCTAATTCTGTGGGCTTGAGCCTTTACATATATAACACAATTTGATTGGTTGAACCTTGATTTGACCTAATTCTGTGAGCTTGGGCTTATTTGACTGGATCTGTCCCAATTATCAATTATTTACTAATTTATTTTAGGAATTTATTTATTTGAATCCCTTAATAAATAAATAATTAATTAATAATCATTGCATTAATTTGCCACATATTTTCCTTTAATAGACAATAAAATTCAAGTGCCTACAAATGACCCCTCGCATTTTGTTCACGGACGCCTTTGTACATGGAAATAGATTAACAACAAATTAATACAATGCTCCATGATACGAGCTTAAACTGTCTAACTCAAATTAAATCTCCTTGAGAAGAGACGAAACTCTCTACACATTACGCTCCTTGATATGAGCTAAAACTATCCACACAACGCTCCTTGATATGAGGTAAAACTATCTACACATTATGCTCCTTGATATGAGCTAAAATTATCCACACAATGCTCCTTGATACGAGCTTAAATTGTTTAACTTAAATTAAATCTCCTTCAGAAGAGACAAAACTCTCTGCACATGATTACGCTCCTTGATATGAGCTAAAACTATCTACACAACGTTCTTTGATGTGAGCTAAAACTATCTACATGTTACGCTACTCGACACGAGCTAAAAATGTCTACACAATACTCCTTAATACAAGTTTAAACTATCTAAAATCCTCAAGTTATGCTCCTTGATATGAGTATAAACTATCTACAAATCAAATCAAATCTTCTTGGGAAGAGAATAAACTCCCTACACACAAAGCTCCTCGACATGAGTAAAAATGTCCACACAAGGCTCCTTGACATGAGTATAAACTGTCTACAAGTTCAAATTCAAGACTCATTGACACGAGTATAAACTGTCAGCAAATTCAAGTTCAACGTTTCATTATGCATGAGCCTAAACTGCATGTTACTCCTGGCCTGCATGAGTATAAAAAGTGTACGCCACCCTCCCATCAAAATAAAATCATGTTCCTTTGAACTATGTTATGACTTGATCCTCTTCAAAGAGGTACGTAGGCAGTTTAGCACTTCACTAAGTTCAGTCATGAACAAAATATGTTAGATCGAAGGAACCCTACAACCAATTTAGAATCATTAGTTCGGGTGGCCTTTGTTTCCACGCACTTCGACACATAATCAACAGCAAGTAATATTATGTGAAGCCAAACGAAGAAGGAAAAAGTCCCATAAAATCCATTTCCCACACATACATATATAACACTAATCAGATAATTAAATCAATTATGAGAGTTATATGTCAGTGAATTCTATTGTTCGCCACCAAGCACAAATATGGGCAACGACCTCCAGATTATCAAATTTTCAAACATATCGATATCGCCCATCGATATCGTCGAGATTATCGAAACCATCGATATGGACCATATTATCAAATTTTTAAAAAACTTTCACATTATCAAAATTTTGAAACTATCGATATCGACCGTCGATATCATGCAGATTATCAAAATCATCGATATTGACTAGATTATTAAATTTTCAAAAAATTCTAGATTATCAAATTTTCAAAATTTCTAGATTATCAAATTTTTAAAAAAAAAACTCCAGATTATCAAATTTTTGAAAATATCCAGATTATCAAATTTTTGAAATTTCAAGATTATCAAATTTTCAAAAATTTCCAAATTATCAAATTTTCGAAACTTCCAAAATATCAAATTTTCGAAAATATCCAGATTATTAAATTTTCTAAATTTACAGATTATCAAATTTTCGAAATTTCCAGATTATCAAATTTTCAAAAAATTCCAGATTGTCAAATTTTCAAAAATTTCCAGATTGTCAAAATTTCAAAATTTTCCAGATTTTCAAATTTTCGAATTTTCCAGATTATCTAATTTTCAAAATTTTCCAGATTATCAAATTTTTGAAATTTTCAGATTATCAAATTTTTAAAAATTTCCAGATTATCAAATTTTTGTCGAGTGCTGTCACACGTATAGAGTATTTAACAAGAAACAATAATTTCTAAATCTTAGTCCACGTTTGACACAGGTATATGGTATCTGAATAAGGTATACTAGCATAACATGAATACTTAAACCCTTTCACCTTTTGATATAAACCCCAGCCTAACGTTTCACGCTTCACCACGAAACTGAAGCTCTGATACCAATTGTTGGCATTCGATCGTTTGGTTAACGTGAAACGTTAGGGTTCCATACGTTTCTAATAGTCAGTGAAAGCAAGAAAACATAGAAACATATTACCTTTCACCAGGGTATGTTGAAGAAGAAGGATTCCCGCCGGCAGCCTGCGCAGCGTCATGGTTTTGGGCTTAACTTTCTCGTCTGATCTCCGATTTGATTGATCTACACGCCAAAACGAACCTCTCTTTCTTGGATTTATGTCAATATACCAGACATTGAATTCCGACTTCTGTATGATTTTATAAAAATCGTGTAAGTTGGGGGACAGCTGCTGCAAACGACATCTTGATCTTCTGTTGTAGTCTCAAGTCCAATCTTGACGTCGTGTGGGCGACGATCTTCGAGATTTTCTAAATATGCTATTTTTTCTACCCTCTTCATGTGTTAGGCATGTTTCTCTTCAGGTTAGAACAGCTGAGATTACTTATATATGGGCTACAGCAAGGACCAGGAGGAGAAATTAGAGTTGGGCCTCCATTGGGCTTAAGTATCCAAGCTTAGCTCAAAGCTTATACTTAAGTCCAATAATAATAATATATACCACTAAAATATTATTACTGCACTACCGTTCTAATCCCAAAATTATGTTTTGGGCTTCTTCTTATTATGAGCCCGTTAGTCTCCCCATGTTTAATATATACAATGCCCATTAATTAATTAAGTTACTGAAAACTCCATTAATTAATATCTCATCCGAGAGTAGTACCACTCAACCTCATTATCATACCGGAATAAATCCACCTGCAGGGTTTACATGATAATCCTTATGAGCTCCTCAAGAGGACATCATTAACTTATATCGGACACGAATTCCTTCTACAATCAACAGCACACCATAGAGACAACACCATCTCCCAACTCACCGAGTTTATTGATTTAATTACATGTAAATCTCACACATTGATGAATCATAGAAATACATAACGCCCTACGTGTCGAGGTTATTGTATAGGATTAAGAGCACGAACATTCATAATAACTGAGATCAAGTTCTCCTATAAGTCAGTATAAGTCGAACGATCTCAAGTGGTCCGACTAAATACACACAAAGTGCACTAATGTGATTCTATAGCCATGACAAGCTAATACCAAACCACACTACAACCATCCCAATAGAGATTCCCCGTCTATCACAGTTTTGAGCATCTGTTTATACTTTATAAGGAAACAGATAATATGATCTTTTGCGTGTTCTCGCACAACATATTATCTATAGTATAAAGTAAGTGGACTATTGCATCATACATATAAATAAATTATAAGATGCAACATTTGATCAATATGATTCTCATTTCAAATAAATTGTTATAACATTGTTCATACAAAAGCTAGACTTTTAATATACAATCCAACACAACCAAGATATATATTCAGACTCTATATACCAATTAAAGATGCATAAAACGACTGTGAATATGGATTAAGAAAGCACAATCATATATAAAATAAATCCACAAGTAGTGTTGTATGGAGGACTCACAAGAGAGTTTAATTAATTCATAAAATCTTCAAAACACTAGATTTACTAAAATGTTTCTAACCCATGATGTTACGCAGAACAATCATGGGTGTTGGATAGATCTTACCCATAGTCTGGAAAAATCACAAGATAAATTAGGAAACAAATAAAACCCTAGATGCGGGAGTCATCGTGTTCTTCTCCATCTTAATTCCACAGACGAATCTTTAAAGTGATTGATGGACGTAGGAAAGGAGGTGGATGATGGTTGGGGGGTGATCCCCCCTTGTGGGATGTAGTATTGTTGTGTTGCGGGTCTTCACATATGAATAATGATGTAAAATATATATAGGTGTGAGATGAGAATTAAATAAAGAAATTAAAGATATGGGTGAATCATGGAGGATTATGTGATAAGGAGATTAATTGTGCTCCAAGAAATAGGTAATTTTCGGAAATTTTTGGAAATTCTATGAAATTCTTGCTGACAGCTGCGCAACTTCACAATTTTGAGCATAACTTTCTCGTCCAAACTCCGATATTATTGATTCTTGTGCTCACATGATCCCCTTTTCCTTGGATTTCTACCTATCAAAATATCTCACCAAAAGTCCAATATTTGAAAATTTAACAAATCATGTAAATGGAACAGTCGTGCTGAGTAGAAACAGCCTGCGCGACGTCACCATTTCGATCATAACTTTCTCGTTTTGACTCTGATTGAAGTGTTCCTTAAACCAAAACGATCCTCTCTTCTGTGGCTTTCCAACCATTTATCACACTTTTAATTTTGAGCTCGATATGGATACAGAAAAATTACACAAGTTGTGTATGCGTTTTTCAGCATTCTTGCACAAGTTGCACATTTTCTCCAACTATGCACTTTTGATCATTTTTCCACCTAAAACACAATAAAACACCTCAAACATACCTTTTTCTTACATATATCAAATATAAGACACTTGTGCTAATATATGACAACAATTCTCATAAAAAATGTGACACGACCCACCTTACATAACTTATAATTCAAATACTAATTAACATAAACATCATTATTATAAAAATTCATATATTTTTTTTCTCACATAATATAGTCATAGCTGAAATCATAGTCTAACATCAATCCACACAAACTTGTGGCAATACTTATTATATAACATAGCAAAACATCAGCTGAAATAAAATAAATATGGCCTAGCCCAACAGGTCGTCATCTATGTACATCCGCTCAAAACCCAGAAAAGGCTCCCAGCTTGCACAACACACCACATGCTCAATTATCATCAGGCTCACCTACAATGCATAAACTAGTGAGACAAAAATCCCATTAAGTAGAAATCATGCATGCCATTGCATGAAAATGCATTTAGTTTTCTATCGCCTATTTTCTAATCTTTCTAGTTGGTCTCTTTTATTTTGAAAATTGTTCACGTTGCGGGATCCCCATGACACACTTATGATATGCACCCAAATGAGCTCAATGGGGATGATTTTTTCGAACCCCGAGTAAAGTATTGGGAATGATTTTTCTGAACCCATAATAAAGTGTTAGGAACGATTTTTCCGAACCCAGACATAGTAATTATATAGTGGCCGCACACACCATTAGTATCTTATTAATTTTAGGGAAAACGCTTTTTATGATTATGCATGGTATGCAACCAGGACAATTAAATATGCATTATAAATCATTTAGGATATAAATATCAACATTTAATCACAATAAAACAACAACTTAACTTCAATTCACACAGATCCACTTCAGGAATAACAACTTCACCTCAATCACATAGAACCATTTATAGAATAACCACTTCACTTTGGATCACATGGATCCCTTTTTAGAATAATAATTTCATCTCGGATAACACAGATCCTTATAACCAATATCTTCTAAAATCGTACATATATATTTTCAATAGTTTACAATCACACAGATCTGTATAGGACAATGATATTATTTCAAATCACATAAATCTGCAACTTGTGTCACCTATTAACCCCAAATAATTCATAACGTATTTAAACTAATCACAAATAATTCTTAACATAATTATATTAATCACAAATAATTCACACACAACATGTTTATGTATTGTAGTTGGACTTCTACTTACCTGAATTCCAATAGTAATATCACCACACACCTTGTGAAGAACTGTAACTACCTATCTCCCGTTCCGGTATGCACTCACCTCTTTCCCCTCTCTCTCTTCCTCTCTCTTCCTCTCTCTTTTCTTCTCTCTCTCTCTCTCTATATTTTTTTTTTGCTCTCAGCTTTGCTCACTGCTCCCTCCTCTTGCAATTCACCCATGAAGGGTTTATATATACTTGTTTAAGTGATTTGAATTACCGCCCCCAACTTACTAAAAGTAGTAAGTTTTCATTGTTACTATGTACAGTATGTACTATTTATAGTAAATAGAATTTATTATTATTATTATTACTATTTTATTTTATTATTATTATTATTTTGATGATGGTGGTTTCAATTAACACACGTATGCACCAGTTGTCACGCCAGTCACCCTTCAATGCTTTTTTAATTATTATTATCTGTTATAAATATACGTGCAATACTTAATAATTAAGATATATAATACATTTACAAATTAATACACATACGTTCACATTATCTTACTAGTATTATTATTACGAGAATACGTGTGATACTTAATAATTAAGAAATAATATATTTATACACATAAAATAATTTAATTATATATTCAAATTAATACATGTAAATATTTATGCACACATATATCACATATTGTTTCCACTATCATCACAGATGTATCAAATAAAAATGTAAAGACAAATAAAATGTAGAACAATTGTCATATAATATCTACATTATTATCACATAAATGCCACATAATTATCATATAATTATAAAATGCAGATAACACAAATTAAAGTATATTGTCACATGAGTAGTGAGAAGCTCGGGTATCAAAAATGTGTTAAATTGGATACTAAAACACGCCTATTTTTATTCTCCTCAGTCTTCATTTGAAGATTTGAAGAAAGCGAAGGCAGCTTTGGAGTCTGTTCTATGAGGCATACTCTCTAATAACTTTCTTGCTTAGCATAGGACTGCTTCTTTTCTTTTTAGTTCACTCCTTCATTTATTTGTTTGCTTTCCCCTTTATCTTTCATATGCTGAGTATTGGTAACTTGTGAACAAAGATAATTATTTTATCATTCGTTTTGATATCTTAATACTTCTTCATTAATGAGCTTGCATCATGGGTATTTTTTACCATACTATAAATTTCTAACTTCTTCCACTGACGTGCGAACTTACAGAAGATAACTTGCATAACGACTGAACTTAGTGGAAAACTAAGCTGCATACGTACCTCTTTATGGAGGATCAAGTCATAACGCAGTTCAAAGGGACTTGATTTGGTTTGAATGGGGGGTGCCGTATATAGTTATACTCATGCAGGCCAGAAATGACTACTCTTTAACCACTTAAATAATTGAGTGTGGTGAATTAACAGTTTAACCACATATAACTACCTTTGTTGAGTTTTGTTCACAGTTTATACTCATTCGGACCAGGAGTAACATGCAGTTTAAGCTCATGCGTCAAGGAGTGTTTCAATATTTTTATTTTACGCGTAGTAGCATTTCAAGAATTTTCTATTTATTAGGCCAATGTTCAAGCCATCTTCTGAGGTCAACTTGTCGGCGTCATTTAATGCAAGGTGTCTTCAAAGACGACACAAGCATCATCCGACGACTTACAGTGCTTCAATCGATGCTCATTCACCGTAATGATGTCTCTGTCCTTTTCTATAATCTCAAAACTCCCCCTCCAAAGGCTCTATGGATCAGGAATGGTCTCGTCCACTGCAATTTTAATTTTTCTGCAAAATGCTTCAAGCGAGAGTTAAAGAGTATTACCTCATCGCGTGAGCATAAGAATCACTAAAATCAAAGATCGGAGGAATACGTTATGCTCAAAATCTTGAAGTCGCACAGCTGCCAGTGAGAATTTTCGAGAATTTCCGAAAATTACCTAATTTATCTCCTTATCACATAATCCTCCATGATTCACCCATATATATTTGTTTCCTTATTTAATTTCCTTCTCACACCTATATACATGTCACATCATTATTCATATGAGGAACAATAGAAGATACAATTGAGTCGAGGAGAGGCCACAACCATACCACACCCCACAAGGGGAGATCACCCCCAACCATCATCCACTTCCTTTCCTCCATCCATCCATCACTTTGAAGATTCGTCTGTGAAATCAAGAGGAGAACCAAGAGGAGAATTCAAGATGGAGAAGGACGCGACGACACCACATCTAGGGTTTTGTTTGCTTCCTAATTTATCTTGTATTTTCCAGACTACGGGTAAGATTTATCCAACCCCCATGTGTGTTTCCTACAACACCATGGGCTAGAGCCTTTTTGGTAGAAATAGGGTTGTGAAGGTTTTTACAAATTAATTGAACTTTCGTGTGTAAACTCCGTACAACACTACTTGTGGATTTATTTTATATATGATTATGCTTTCTTAATCCATATTCACGGTCGTTTTGTGCATCTTCAATTGGTATATAGAGTCTGAATATATATCTTGGTTGTAGATTGAGTGCGTTCACCCCTGAATAGGATTCCATGTTATGATTTTAAGTGAGGGGACTCCGAAGCTTCATTAGAACTATCATATATGAATACTTATTAATTGAATTGAATTTGGGTTATTGAGTAGGATAAAGAGTATAATTTTGTAGTACATATAAAGGGAGATTATATTGGGTTAGAGTACCAATTGGCCACGTAAATAATTGATACTGATAGTACCTAGAAGGAGGGAGGAATTATATCTCTTGCTCCGAGGTTATTCACACGTGTTACACACATGTTTACTTGTATCTATAGAGTATATATGCATGGTTTATTGATGCGTCCATATTCCACAAGACAGAGTCGGACATCAACATACGAAATGGAAATTAATAAGTGAAACTGGATTACCCTAGGGCTACCTATTCTCCTATTTGATCCACTTTCATATTCTTCTAAGTGCTTCTATTTTATTTGTTATTTTAATTAATTGTTTAGTAGTTTAATAATTCAATACTCAACCTTAATTGCCTCCGTCTTAATTAATTTAGTAAATAATTAAATTGATAATACGCCGTCCTTTGGGTTCGATATTCACTTGGTCGCTTGGTTAAGCTGCAATTGATATCCTTAATACTTGGGGATTAATTTTGCGTGTAAAGAAAATGCGCATCACGGATCATACTATATGAAGGTCTCAACATCTCTCTTAAACTTAGCAAGTTGATACCTATTGAGACCTTTAGGAATTTCACCTGATGCAATGTAATTGACATAATTAGTGTACCATGGATCCATTTCTTGAGCAGCGACTACACATTCTTTCTCCGCTCCTTCACCAAACACTATCATAATCTTTTCATCAAGGAATATCTCTTCTATATATTCGAAAGAGTCATCACATTGTTCCCTTATCTCTAACCTTAATAGGTGATCCGCCAAAACATTCTATGTTCCTTTCTTATCTCGAATCTCCATATCAAACTCTTGCAGAAGAAGGATCCATCTAATGATCCTTGGCTTCGCTTCCTTCTTTTCCATCATGTACCGGATCATAGAATGATCTGTGTATACTATGGTCTTCATTCCCACCAAATACTATCGAAACTTACTAAATGCATGTACCACAGCTAGAAACTCCTTTTCGGTAACAGTGAAGTTCTTTTGTTCTACATCAAAAGTCTTACTTGCGTAGTAGATGGCGCAGAATTTCTTCTCTCTCAACTGCCTTAGCACCACTCCAAGTGCTCGATCACTGGCATCACACATTAGTACAAACAGTTGAGTCCAATTCGGTGTGATCAAGATAGGCGCAGTTATAAGTGCCTCCTTCAAAACCTGAAAAGCTGTTAGACATTCATCGTCAAAATTAAAAGGAACATCCTTTTCAAGTAAGTGAGACAGAGGCTTGGAGTATTTTGAGAAGTCTTTGATAAATCTTCTATAAAATCCGGCGTGTCCAAGGAAGGACCGCACTCCCTTCTGATTTGTAGGTGGTGGAATCTTCTCAATGGCCACCACCTTAGCTCGATCAACCTGCAATCCCTTGGCCGAAACATGATGCCCTAGAACAATCTCATCTTTCACCATGAAGTGGCACTTCTCCCAATTCAAGACAAGATTAGTTCCTTGACATCTCTTCAAAATAGTAGATAGGTTAGAAAAACAAATATCAAAGGAGGATCCAAAAATAAAAAAATCATCCATAAACACCTCTATTATCTTTTCTATCAACCCATTAAATATGCCATCATGCAAGGCTGAAAAGTAGCAGGTGCATTTCACAATCCAAAAGGCATCTTTCTAAAAGCAAAGGTTCCATAAGGGCAAGTAAAAGTAGTCTTTTCTTGACCTCGGGTGGGGTGCAATCATAATTTGATTATAACCAGAGTACCCGTCCAAGAAGCAATAAAACTCATACCCTACAAGACGATCTAACATTTGATCCATGAAAGGAAGTGGGAAATGGTCTTTACATGTATTTTCATTTAGTTTCCTATAATCCGTACACACACGCCATCCCATATGAATCCTAGTGGCTAACATCTCTCCATCATTAGCTTTCACAATAGTCATGCCCCCTTTCTTAGCTACAACATGCAGTGGACTCACTAATTGGATAAATAATTTATGCATCTAACCACGTTAGGATTTGCTTCCTAATCACTTCTTGAATTGCGGGGTTAACCCTACGTTGATTCTGTAGACACCCCTTAGCTTCATCTAGCAATCTTATCTTATGCATACATTACGATGGATTAATACTTTCAAATCATCAAGAGACCAACCAATAGTAGACTTATACTTCCAAAGCACATCTAAAAACTCTTCAAGTTGATCATCAGTAAGAGAAGATACAATTACCGGATATGTTTCATTATCACCTAAATTGGCATACTTCAAATGTTCCGGTAATGGCCTCAACTCCTCCTTCTTTTCTTCTTTCGGTGTGCTCTCTATATCTAATGGTAGGTACTGCCTAGTCCACTTGACCTCTTCAAACTTGTTCCTCTTTGTTTCATACCTATCATCATCCAAAGCAAGTAAGTTTTCAAGAAATTCAATACATTCTCATTAGAGAGTTCATCTAGCTCCGTTGTAGGAAAAGTAAGAGATTCTGCCAAGCATGTCTCCAATGGATCCTTGGAAAGGATCAAAGACATGTCTTCTCACGATCTCCTCCACAACATCAATGTTGTTGCATTTCGTCTCCATAGGAATCGCCATTACTTTGTTGAGGTTGAACAGAACCTCATCTTTATCCATTCGCAGTCTAAGCTCTCTCTTTTGGACATCAATCATAGCTCTAGCAGTGGTAATGAATGGTCTTCCTAAGATAATAGGGACATTATCCTTGTCATCTTCCATCTTTAGCACAAGGAAATCCACAGAAAAGATGAGCTTCTCTACTTTCACAAGTATATCTTCAATAACCCCCTTCGGAAAAGTCATGAACCTATCCGCCAATTGTAGAGCTAATGTTGTGGGAGCAAGCTCCCCCAAACTTAGCTTCTTGAGTATAGACAAGGGAATCAAATTGATGCTTGCAGCAAGGTCGCACAAAGCCCTTCGCGCCGGCCCCTTTCTAATCTCACATAGAATAGTGAATCTTCTCGGATCCTTCAACTTTGATGGCAGCTTCCTCTGAATGATCGAGCTACAGTTCTCAGATATATTAACAATCTCAACTCCATTCAAGCTCCTTTTCTTCAATATGATATCCTTTAAGAATTAGGAATAGTAAGGAATCTCCATGATTACTTCGGAGAAAGGAATGTTCAAGCTTATCTTGTTTATGATATCTTGAAATCCCTTGAACTTATTCCAATCCCTTTCTTACTAGCCTCAAAGGAAATGAATGAGGTATCTTAGTCTTAAGGATTTCCCACTCATCACGTTCAACCTCGTTCTGCTTGTCCTTCTCGGCTCTCAATCACTTTGCTCTTTCCCACTTCTTTACCACTATCAACTCAATATTCTGCTCTTGTGATGGTACTGGAGTATTCTGAACAGCAGGTATAGCGTCCTGTACGAAAACCGAAATTGAACGACCTTGCTCAACCTCCGCTCGACCTGATTGGTCTGGTCGAGCAAGGTGAAATGGTCAAGCAGGGTCCCTGTAATCGGAATATGACTATTCAGATCTACAGGAGGCCGCTCGACCTCAGCTCAACCAGAATGGTTTGGTCGAGCGACTCCATTTTAATCGAGCGAGGTCCCTGTAAACTGATTATGATTTTTCAGCTCTACAGTGTGTCGCTCTACGGTTGCTCGACCAAAGGGTTTGGTCAAGTAGTGGTCAAACGGGGACACTCCGTCTCCATTTTCGCCCACTGGCATCATTGGACCTTCATACTGCGTTCCTGACCTCAATATGATAGAATTGCAAGATTTTTGATTTGTTATGCTTTGAGATGGAAACTTTCTCTTCTTAATTATTTGTGTCAACTTGTTAACATTCCCCGCCATCTTCCCCAACAAAGTAAGGTTCTTCATCTGCTTGGATAACTCATCATGATTTGAATCTATCTTTGCTTCTAAACGATCCACCGTTGCATTATTCCTAGCCACATATCAGTTCATCATATCCTCCAAACCATGTTTTTCTTTTTCTATCTTAGCACCAGGATCAACACCATTAGACGGCTTTATTGCTGCATTCAGATTACTCCATGAAAATTCTGTCCTCCTTTGGTTTTGATAATTACCTGGGGACCATGATTATTGTAGTTCCCTTGGTAATTCCTGTTTCCTTGATTTTGATACCTAGTTCGTAGAATACTTTGTCCCATGGCATAGTTCGCCTTTTTGAGCTCCTTTTGGATAGATCTCTCTTCACCAATATTCTGCTGCAGTATCATTGGTAATCTCTGTGACAACTCTGTAATCTGTTTCTGTTGAGATTCAAGTAGCTTGTTGATATTGGCAAAACTAGAGACGATCAAAATTAGAGACGATCTCGTCTTCTCTTCTCGACTTTACCATAGTGTGTTCAAACTGCGCTACCTTTCCAAGTACATATGTGCCCCTCACTCTATCAATAGGCAAATTTCTTGAATTCATCGAAATATTCTCAAAGATCTTTTTGGCCTTAATGGGTGTCTTCGCAAGTAATGCTCCACTTGATGAAGAATGAAGTAGAACACGAGAATCACAACACAACCCATTGTAGAAAATGCTGATATATTGAGCTTTTGATAATCCATACTATGGCACTTTCTAAGCATGTCCTTCAATCTATCCCAAGCTTCGTGGAACTTCTCTCCTTGATTTATCACAAATTGATGAATATCTTGTTTCATCTTGAACACCTTTGAAGGTGGTATATATCTCTCCAAGAATTTCATCTTTAGCTGGTCCCATGTAGTGCAGTCTGCAGCACTAAGATTGTCATACCAATCTCTCACTCTTTCAGTAAGCGAGAATTTAAACAATACGATCCTCCTTGCATCTACATGAGTTCCTGCAATTTTTTGTGTACTAGCATAAGCAAGGAACTTATTTAGATGTTGTTGAGGATCTTCAAAAGTCCCCCTAAAGAGGGGGTTTCTTTCTATCATACTGATAAGAGTGGGATGAAGATTAAAATCTGCATCAGCTCTACATGCTCCTAACAGCCCTGATGAGCATTTTCTTAACACACAAAATAATCCCAAAGTATAAGGATATCAATTGTAGTCTCGATAGGTGACCAAGTGATTATCGAACCCTATGGACGGATTATTATTAATTCAATTATATTCTAGTCAACGAAGATTACATTGGCAAATCTGATTTGGTTTAATTAAGAAATAGGGAAGGTACCCATCACCACGCTCTACTCTCAGCGTGCACAAAACTTCCACGGTGATGTGAAAATATGTCTCCCTTTTCATCTCCATGAATGCTGCGATGCCAACTCGGTTGAACATCCACGAATGTCATTGATGATTTGCATGTCCATCATGGCTCAATCATCTTGATATCTCGTCCTTCTTATCTTTAGCAAGATTGCATTCCACAGCTCCTATTTCTCTTCCCAATCACCAATCTTGATTCTAAAATCCCTTGGCGTTTTCCTTTTATCCATCTTAATCTTTTTGACTATCTCCACCAATGGGGGTGACTTGTTTCCCTTCCTCTTTGAAAAAGAAGCAATCTCTTTCCATATAAAAGTTGTACTTCAATACGCAATAAAAAGAGATAAACAATACCAAGCCTAAATTTATCATGAATCCTACTCAAGACTTCAAATTCATATATCCAGTTCAACTCAATTCCATGTGTTCCTCAATCACAATCGAACTCTAAACCAACACTTTCAACCAAGAATATCAAGATTCAAGTAATCCAACACTACTCCACACAAACATACTAGCAAATCAACTTAAAATTTCACTAAGTTCACACTTAAAACATGCTCAAATACCATCATCAATTGCATCACATCAATACCCAATTTCAACGAGCCCATATGTATAACTCGAAATCAAACTCAAGCCCATGCTTCATACAATATCAATTTATCAAAATTTCCACAATTTAACGAAGCACATTTCAAGGAATTCTGAATGCAATCTTAGATAACAACTCAAGCAATTCAACAATCAATTCAAACCAAATCTAGCATGAATCCACTCACCCATTTTTCACTAATCATCATCAAAACAATCCGCAAGTAAAAAGTGAGGAGAAAACATACCTTTGCTTGACATGGTGTATGTGTGGTGAACAAGAGCGAAAATCCCCACAAATTCGAGTGAAAATCCGAGATTGGATCTTGCACCCCTCGAAATTGGATGTAAAGTTTGTGGAAGAGAGGATTAAAGTGTAGGAAGAAAGTTAATGAGAAGAACTACGGTTACAAAATGGTGCACGAGAAAGGGTGACTGAAGTGGGTGTGTTGAATGAAATGAAATACCTTTTTAAATCTGCTCCCACTCCCCGTTCGACCTCTACTCGACTTGTTAGGTATGGTCGAACGACTCCTCTAAGTCGAACGACCCAGATCTGGCCTTTAAAATTGCCTAGCTCAACCTCCATTCGACCTAATTTTCTTAGTCGAACAACATCTGGAAGTCGAGTAACGCATGTAGCCGAGCCCCTATTTTTCCCTAACCTGCTCGACTTCCGTTCGACTCACATGTCTTGGTCAAACAACTCGTGTTAAGTCGAATGATATCTCTAGATACTTTTGACATTTTGCTCGACCTTCGTTCTATTGGATTCTATACTAAAAGTCAAGCTTTAGTATGAACAATGTTATAACAATTCATTTGAAATGAGAATCATATGATCAAATGATTGCGTCTTATAATTTATTTATATGTCCAATGCAATAGTTCACTTACTTTATACTGTAGATAATATGTTGTGCGACAACACGTGAAAGACCATATTATTGGTTTCCTTATAAAGTATAAATAGATGCTCACAACCGAGATAGACGGGGACTCTCTATCGGGATGATTGTAGTGTGGTTTGGTATTAGCTTGTCTTGACTATATAATCACATTAGTGCACTTGTGTGTATTGAGCAGGACTGCTTCAGATCGTTCGACTTATACTGACTATATAGGAGAACTTGATCTCAGTTATTATGGATGTTCGTGCTCTTAATCCCTGTACAATAACCTCGACATGTAAGGTAGTATATATTTCTTTGATTCATCAATGGGTGAGATTTACATGTAATTAAATCAACAAACTCGGTGAGTTGGGAAGTAGTGCTGTCTCTATGGTGTGCTGTTGATTGTAGAAGGAATCCGTGTCCGACATAGGTTGATGATGTCCCCTTGAGGAGCTCATAA
Source organism: Pogostemon cablin (assembly GCA_023678885.1). Classification (NCBI taxonomy): domain Eukaryota; kingdom Viridiplantae; phylum Streptophyta; class Magnoliopsida; order Lamiales; family Lamiaceae; genus Pogostemon; species Pogostemon cablin. Next base: position 6,183,152 of record CM043004.1, on the reverse strand, counting down.
GGATTATCATGTAAACCCTGCAGGTGGATTTATTCTTGCATGATAATGAGGTTGAGTGGTACTACTCTCGGATGAGATATTAATTAATAGAGTTGTTAGTAACTTAATTAATTAATGAACATTGTATATCTTAAACATGGTGAGACTAACGGGCTCATAATAAGAAGGAGCCCATAACGTAATTATGGGATTAGAACGGTAGTGCAGTAATAATATTTTTGTGGTATATATTATTATTATTGGACTTAAGTATAAGCTTTCGGCTAAGCTTGAATACTTAAGCCCAATGGAGGCCCAACTCTAATTTCTCCTCCTGGTCCATACTGTAGCCCATATATAAGTCATCTCAGCTATCTAATAGATGAGATTAATTATGCTTAACACTGTGAGAAGGGTGAGGGAATAGTAGATTGAGAAGATCTCGAGGATCGTCGCCCACATGACATTAAGATTGGACTTGGGAATACAACAGAAGACTGGAAGGTTGTTTGCTGCTGTTATCCGCCACCTTCTAAGATTTTTATAAAATGATACAGACTTAGAACAGGACATGTGATATACTGACGGAAAGCCATGGAAGAGAGGATCGTTTTGGCGAGTAGATCACTCAAATCCGACATCGGATGACAGAGTTATGCCTAAAACGGTGATGCTGCGCAAGCAGTCGGCGAGAATCCATCTTATTCCACATACCCTGGTGAAAGGTAATACGTTTCTTATTTTCTTGCTTCCGCTGCATGTTAGAAATGTATGGAACCCTAACGTTTCACGTTAACCAAATGATCAAATGCCAACACATTCAACTTAGATTCCTTCGTCGAACAACATGGTCGAGGTTGAACAACCTTTCTGGACAACTTGTGCATTTTGATAGACCTCCATTCGACCTAATGCGAGTGGTCGAACAGGTGATGGATGTTGATAACTTACCTCGTCGCGCCCCCTGTTCTTCTCTGTCTTGCTCGACCATTATTCGATTTCATACTCCCGATCGAACAACCACTGATTGGTCAAATAAACTCTCTGGAAGTTTTTTCCACTTTGTTCGACCGTTGCTCGACTCCAGCTTCGTGGTCGAGCTGGAAGGGTTTAGTCGAACATCCCCTCTGGAAGATTTTTGCCATTTGCTCGACCATTACTCGATCAAAAAGCCTTGTCGAACAGCTACTGTTAGGTCAAACAGACTCACAATCTTCCTAAATTTCATACCCTTCTCGTATCTCCCTGCAATATTCAACTCTAGGACAACATCAAGTACCAAGATATCCAAAAATTAAGTTAGAGAAACCATATAAAATCAAGTGTATCTCCGCAATCACACCAAAAACAACAACTCTGCACTAAACACTAAGCAAATTGTAAAAAATCGATGCATCAAAACTGGCTAAAGTTTTAATATATCGCAAAAAATCCACTCCCCTAGCAAACATTACAAAGAAAAGATCATATTCTTCATTCTATAATAAGATAAGTACATCACACCCCCCAAACTTAGTTAAAACCATAGGCAAAACTAAGTTTGTAAAGAGATATAATTTCCGAAAGACAAGCACGGAAAATATGAATATTTCTTACGCACACTAATTAAATTAAAGATATAAAATGGGAGGGAAGGCCCCCAACAGACACTCATGTTTAACATTGGAGAGTCATGATGATACCACTCTAGTTCAAGGTATCCTCAAAGACGACACAAGAATCATCTGGCGACTTGTAATGCTTCAATCGATGCCCATTCATCGTGATAATGTCCCCATCTTTGTCCATAAGCTCAAAGCTCCCCCCTCTGCAGGCTCTATGGATAATGAACGGCCCCGTCCACTTTGATTTCAATTTTCCTACGAAAAGCTTCAAACGAGAGTTAAAAAGTAATACCTCATCACCTTTCTCGAACTCCTTGTATGAGATCTTTGAATCATGTCATTTCTTCATTCTCTCCTTATAGATCTCCGAGTTCTTGTAAGCTCGATTTCTGAACTCATCCAATTGATTAATATGAGTCACCCTCAACTCCTTTTGCTCCTTCAAAGACAAGTTCAAACTCCTCAATGCCTAAAAAGCTTTATGCTGAATTTCTACGGGTAAGTGGCACGACTTCCCATAGACATTTGATATGGTGACATATCAAACACCGTCTTGTAAGTAGTTCAGAACCCCCACAAAACATCATCAAGCTTCATAGCCCAATCCTTTCTATTGGTTCCGACTACCTTCTCCAAGATTTGCTTCACTTGGCAGTTGGAGACTTCCGCTTGCCCATTCGCTTGAGGGTGATAGGGTGTAGTGACCCTATGCTTAACTCCATAATCCTTAAGCACCTTTTCAAGAAGTTTGTTGATGAAATGAGACCCTCCATCACTAACTAGTGCTCTAGGAACTCCATAACGGGCAAAGATATGTTTCTTCAAGAAAGATAAAACAGTCCTTGAATCATTCACGCGAGTAGGAATGGTTTCCACCCACTTAGAAACATAGTCCACAACTAAGAGAATGTAGAGAAATCTATTAGATGGGGGAAAAGGTCCCATGAAATCGATCCCCCATACATCAAGATCTCGACAATTTATGTTCCCCATCTTTTGACATCTATCACACGACGCCACATAGGTCTCGCAGTCTTTAAACAAGGTAGGCCAATAAAGGACTGACTGAAGTACCTTCGCTGCAGTCTTTTGCGCTCTGAAGTGCCCCCCGTTAGGCTATGCATGGCAAAACTCAAGAACGCTCTCCATCTCCATCTCTGGCACACACCTACGGACTATGGAATTCGTACATATCTTGTAAACAAATGGATCATACCATATAAAAGACTCAATGTCTCACTTGAACTTCATAAGCTGATAACGGTTGAGATCTCTCGGGATTTCTCCTATAGCTATGTCATTTACATAATACGCATACCATGGATCCATCTATTGGGCAGCCACTACACAAGCTTTTTCAGCTCCTTCAACAAGCACCGCAATGATCTTCTCATCAGGGAACATCTCTTCTATGTAATCAAACAAATCATCACAGTGCTCCCTTGTCTCCAACCTTGATAAGTGATTCGCCAAGACGTTTTCTGTACCTTTCTTATCTCGGATCTCCATATCAAACTCATGCAGAAGAAGAATCCATCTAATGATCCTTGGCTTTGTTTCCTTCTTCTCCATCAAGTATCGGATTGTTGAGTGATCCGTATACACTATCGTCTTTATGCCAACCAAGTACTATCGAAACTTATTGAATGCGTACACTACATCAAGAAACTCCTTTTCAGTCACCATGTAGTTCTTTTGTGCTACATCGAAAGTCTAACTCGCATAGTAAATGACACAAAACTTCTTATCCCTCAACTGCCCAATTACCACTCCAAGTGCTAAATCACTCGCATCACACATACGTACAAACGGCTGAGTCCAATCCGGTGTGAACAAGATAAGTGCAGTAATAAGCACCTCCTTCAAAACCTGAAAAGCTGCTAGACGCTCCCATCAAACACGAAGGGCACATCATTTTCAAGTAAATGAGATTAGGGCTTCGAGTATTTCGAGAAGTCTTTTATAAATCTTCTATCATAACTGGCGTGTCCAAGGAAAGACCACACTCCTTTCTCATTTGTAGGTGGTGGAAGCTTCTCGATCGCCACCACCTTTTCTCTGTCCACCTGCAATCCCTTGGCCGAGATATGATGGCCAAGAACAATCCCATCTCTTACCATGAAGTGGCACTTGTCCCAATTCAAAACAAGATTAGTATCTTGGCATCTCTTACAAACAGTGGCAAGGTTAGATAAACAAGTATCAAAAGATGAATCAAATACAGAAAAGTCATCCATAAACACCTCCATGATCTTCTCTATCAACTCATCGAATATGGCCATCATGCAATGCTGAAATGTAACAGGCGCATTACACAATCCAAAATGCATCTTTCTAAAGGTAAAAGTTCCATACGGGAAAGTGAAAGTAGTCTTTTCTTGATCCTCTGGTGCAATCATGATTTGATTATAACCCGAGTACCCATCCAAGAAGCAATAATACTCATATCCCGCAAGACGATCAAGCATTTGATCCATGAAAGGAAGAGGAAAATAGTCTTTGCATGTATTTTCATTCAACTTTCTATAGTCCGTACACACACGCCATCCCGTAGGAATCCTAGTGCCTAAGGTCTCACCATCTTTGGCTTTCACTATAGTCATGCCCCCCTTCTTAGCTACGACATGCATTGGACTCACATGTGGACTATCACTAATAGGATATATAATTCCAGCATCTAGCCACGTTAGGATTTGCTTCCTAATCACTTCTTGAATAGCGGGATTTACCCTCCACTGATTCTGAATGCTACTCTTAGCCTCATCTAACAATCTTATTAGATGCACGCAATACGAAGGACTAATACTTTTTAAATCATCTAGAGACCAACCAATCACAGACTTATATTTCCTAAGCACATCTAGCAATTTCTCAAGTTGATCATCATCAAGGGAAGAAGGTACAATTACCGGATATTTTCCATTGTCACCAAGATAAGCATACTTCAAGTGCTTCGATAGAAGTTTCAACGCCTCTTTCTTTTCTTCTTGAGGTGCACTCACTCTATTCAAAGGCAAGTACTTCCTAGTCCACTTGACCTCTTCAATCTTTGTCTTTTACGATTTATACCTGTCATCACCCAAAGCAAGCAAGTTTTCAAGAAATTCAATACATACCTCATTGGAGAGATCATCTAACTCCGTAGTAGGAAAAGTAAGAGACTCCATCAAGCATGTCTCAAGAGGATCCTTAGAAAGAATCAGAGACAAGTCTTCATTAACGATCTCCTCCACCACATCAATGCAGTGGCATTACATCTCCATCGGCATCTTTATTGTTTTGTCCAAGTTAAACATGACCTCTTCTTTATCCATCCTCAACCGTAGTTCACCCTTTTGTACATCTTTCATAGCTCCAGTAGTTGCAAGAAATAGTCTTCCTAAGATCAAGGGGATATTATCCCTGTTGTCTTCCATCTCAAGCACTAGAAAATCCACAGGAAACACTAGCTTTTCAACTTTAACTAGAACGTCTTCGATCACTCCTTTTGGAAACATCATAGACCTATCCGCTAGCTGTAGAGCCACCGATGTGGGAGTTAACTCCCCCAAACTAAGCCTTTTAAAAGTGGACAAAGACAACAAATTAATGCTTGCCTCAAGATCACACAAGGCTCGACGTGCCGGCCTCTTTCTAATTTCATATAAGATTGTGAAGCTTCCCGAATCTATTAACTTTGCTGGCAGTTTTCTTTGAATGATCGAGCTGCAGTTCTCTGACAAATTCACCATCTCAATTCCATTCAAGCTTCTTTTCTTCAAGAGAATATCCTTTAAAAAGCGGGCATAGTATGATAACTCAAAAATTGCTTCAGAGAAAGAAATGTTCAAGCTTATTTTGTTTATGATCTCCGAAAACTTCTTGAACATTTCTCTAATCCTTTCTTAACTAGCTTGAGAGGAAAAGGCGGAGGTATCTTTGTTTAACCTTCTCCACTTTATCCGTCTCGGCTCTCAACCTTTTGGCTCTTTCCCATTTCTTTTCTACCACTGTAAGCTCGATATTCTGCTCTTGAGATGTAGCTGGAGTGTTCTGATCAACAAGTGTCGCATTCAGTATCGAATCAGACTCTGAACTGTTCTGCTCGATCTCCTTTTTGACCAGGGTGGTTTGGTCGAACAATTTGGTTTTAGTCGAGCAGCCTGTCTGATCGCATACTCTAGTCCAGAACATGTTGCTCGACCTTTGTTCGACTTGGGTGGCTTAGTCGAATAGATTGGTTCTGGTCGAACAAGTTTCCAGATCGCGAGCTCTCATCTCATTGCTTCTGTTCGACCCCGTTCGACCAAGATGGTCAGATCAAACGGTATGGTGTTGGTCAAACGGTAGGTCAAAAAATAGAGTATCAAAATTTTATTTTTTCTGAAGTTGTTCGACCTCTGCTCGACTAGTTGGTCTGGTCGAGCAACTCCAATTTGATCGAGCAAATCCCCTGTTTCATTCGATTTGACTTGCAGGCAGCATCAGACCCTCATATTGCGTTCACGACCTCAATGTGATGGCATGGCAAGACTTTGGATTCTCAATACTTTGAGATGGGAACTTCCACTTCTCGATAGATTGAGTCAATATGTTTACATTCCAAGCCATTTTCCCCATCAACAACGTGAGGTCTTTCACTTGCATAGACAAATCCTTATGATTTTCATCAATCTTCTTCTCTAACTTATCCTCAAGATGGTCTACTCTTGCATCATTCCTCGCCATGTACCTATTCACAGTATCCTCGAAACTCGGCTTCCCTTCTTCCACTTTTGCTCCTGGATCAACACCAATAGGATGCTGCATCGCATTGTTTGGATTGCTCCATGAAAACTCCAGCCTCCTAGGTTGTTGGTAATTACTCGGGGGACCACGGTTGTCGTAATTTCCCTAATAATTCTGGTTTCTTTGATTCGGATACCTAGTTCCTTGAATACTTGACCCATGGTGTAGTTTGCCTCCTCAATTTCCTCTTGGCTTGCTCCTTCATAGCCACCATCCTGCTGTATCATTGGTACTCTCTGAGATAAATCAGTGATCTGCTTTTGTTGAGACTCTAGTAGCTTACTAATGTTAGCCAAGCTAGAGACGATCTCATCATCTCTCCCCGACTTCACCATAGTGTGCTCAACCTGTGCTACTTTACTAAGGATATAAGAGCCTCTCACTGTATCCATCGGCCAATCCCTTGAGTTCATTGATATATCATTGAAAAGCTTCTCAGTCTCAATGGGTGACTTCGTGAGCAATGCTCCATTAGAAGAAGCATCAAGTAATACTCGAGAATCGCAGTCCAACTCATTGTAGAATATACTGATATATTGGGCCTTAGATAGCCTATGTTGAGGACACTTACGAAGCATGTCCTTGAACCTGTCCCAAGCTTCATGAAACTTCTCATTACCATGGATAGAAAATTGATTGATCTCTTGCTTCATCGTGAACAACTTGGAAGGTGGCATGTATCGCTCCAAGAATTTCAATTTCAACTTCTCCCATGTACCATATTCAGCAGCCTCAAGATTATCATACCAATCTCTCGCCTTTTCATTGAACGAGAATTTAAACAATATGATCTTCCTCGTATCCTCATGAGCTCCTGCATCTTTTTGTGTACTCGCATACCCAAGGAACTTATTAAGATGTTGCTGAGGATCTTCGAATGTTCCCCCAGAGAAGGGACTCCTTTCAATCATGGTGATAAGAGCAGGGTGTAAATCAAAATCGGCTCCGGTCCCTCTCGCTCCTAAAAATCTAGCATTGCCCTCTCCGTTGTTCTTAAATAATTCACGGATGGCAAGTGTATCAGGATTTGCTACCATCTTGACTGCCTCTGCTTCCAAATTATCTTCGGTTGCAGCTTCAATCATTTGCGAATTCAGCACGTCAACTTCAACTCCCAAATTAAGAGCTTCAGTTGGATCTACGTTCTTGTTCTTACTCTTCTTCTTCTTTTTCTTCCTTGATGATGCTCTGATCTTTGGATTATATGACTTTAATTCACCTTTCTTTGATCTTGTGAGCATACACCTACGAAGAATAAGTGTTAGAAATCTAAAACAAGAATAAAATAATCTTAATTAAACTAGATATAATCAAAATGATATTTAATGTCATCCCCAGCAATGACGCCATGAACTTGATGAGCGTTTTCTCATCACCCAACATAATCCCCAAGTATAAGGATATCAATTGTAGTCTCGATAGGCAACCAAGTGATTATCAAACCCTAGGGACAGATTATTATCAATTCAATTATATTCTAGTCAACAAAGATTACGTTGGCAAATCTGATTTGGTTTGATTAAGAAACTAAATAACATATAATTTAGATAGCAAGATAAATAAACAAGCAAGAGAGATATTCGGTTGTGATCAAGTAAGTAATGGAGTAGTTCTTCAGGTAATCTAGTTTTATTCGTTAATTTTCTTTCCATGTGTTGATGTCGGACTCTGTCTTGTAGTTTATGGACGCATCACTAAACCATGCAAGTGTACTCTATAGACACAAGTAAGCAAGCGTATGACACGTGTGAATATCCTTGGAGCAAGACATATACTTCACCTCTTTTCTACGTACTATCATAATCAATTATTTCCCGTGCACTTAGTACTCTAACCTGATTTGATCACCCTTTTTAGGTACTATAAAGTAATACTCTTTATCCTACTTATTAACCTGAATATGATTCAATTAACAAGTATCTATATAAGATAGTTCTAATAAGACTTCAGAATCCCTTCACTTAGAATTATAACATATGATTCTGCTCAGTGGTGAACGCACTCAATCAATAACAAGAGATGTATTCAGATTCTACATAACAGTTAATGATGCACAAAACGACCGTGAGTATGAATTGTAAAGGCAAAATCTTATATAAAATAAACCACAAGTAGTGTTGTACGGAGTTTACACATGAAAATTCGATTAACTCATAAAACTTTCCTAACCCTAGAACTACATAGGTGGTTCTAGCCCATGATTAATCTAGGAACAATCATGGATAGTTGGTATGATCTTACTTGACTCGCCAGATGAATCTCTCCTCACGACTCCTTCGGATGATGGTAGGGCAAGGTAGATGAAAGAAGATGTGTGTTGTCTTATGTTGTGTCTTTGTCCTTCTGCGAGAGCTCTTCTTTTATACTCATAGGATCTCCTGATGGGCTTAGGATGGGCCTCTGCTTGAAGCACACGTCAAATTTGATAAAAGACAACCGAAATTACCATAAATAGCATCAGCGACATGCCGTTCAAACAAGGCATACTGGTCGAACAAGGAGCTACTGGACGAGCAAGCTCTCTGGATGATTTTAGCATTCTGTTCGAGCAAACTGCTCTTGCTCGACCACATTGATGTTTGGTCGAGCAAGCTCTTCAATTCAAACGAGCTCACCGTAAGTTTCGTCCACTTTGTTCAACCTCTTCTCATCTACTCGACCAAGCTAATGTTGGTCGAGCAACACCTCCAAGTTGAGCTACTTCTCTAGATGGGTTTAAGCAATCTGCTCGACTTGTCACCCTCTGTTTGACCACACTTATGTTGGTCGAATAGGCTATCTTGGTCGAACAACACTCTAATCTCGCCTCCAAAATCGTGTCTTCCAATTTCAAGCCTTTTTCACCTGTTTTCCTTCACAAATGGGCTCAAATAGCCCTTGTACCCTCTGATTCGTGACTTTCCCATAAACGTACCGATTCCTCTCAATAAAAGACTAAATCGTACTCCATTTTCACGCAAATCAGAGCTCAAAATATGTGAATTTACACTCTCATCAAGCCCCAAGTTGCCCCCTCCATTGTTCTTGAAGACTTCATGGATGACAACATTGTCCGGATTTAGCCTATCTTGGGCCATGTTGACTGCTTCTGCTTCCGACTTGTCTTGGTTGTAGTAGAGCTTTCAAAACGGGTTGGGCCAGCGGGCTGGCCCGCCCCGCCTCTAAAAAAAGTGGGTTGTGCCGTAAAATTTGCAGCCTATTTGGAGGCGAGCCTAAACGGACTGGCCTAAACAGGAACGGGCCTAGGCGGGCTCAACCCAAACGGACCATAATTTTTTTTACGAATGGTTAAGTGTTTAATATTTCAAATATTTGTTGTTCCTTTGTTAAATATTTTTAAAATAATGAATTAAATCATAACATGAATATTCTAAAATCTAAACATTTTGTATCATAGATTAGTATACAAAATATGTAAATAATTTAAAATCTTATTTTACTTGATTTTGATTTATTTATAATTTTTGAAATCTTAATATATTAATGTAAATAATTTAAAATCCTATTTTGCTTGATTTTGAATTATTTTTAAATTTTGAAATCTTAATATATAAATATATATATATGGATTAGAAGCAAATGCAAATTATAAACCTTTAAGATATCTAATCATTTGAAGATTGACAAGGATATAATCATATAATTGATCAACATGAAGATTAAGATGTTTATATTATGATGTTATGATGGATGAATTTTGTATAGACTTTATAATTATGTTTTGAGCTTTGTGATTGGTCTTTAAAGACACTAAATTTTTTGTGATTTAATTTGTGTTATTTGAGGATAATTAGACTTGCATTGTTTTATTTGAGATTCTTAAGAAATATATAATTAGTAAACTTTATGTTGTTTGATTAATGATCTTTTTTTTTGTTTAATTGTTCATGGAGCTATTTTGTAAAATCTATATTTATATTTTAATTATCTAATTGATATTATAGATTTTGTAAGAGCGTCCATCATTTAGATATTTTATTTTCAAATAATGATAATGATAATTTTAATTTTGAAACCGTCCATCATTTTGATATTTTATTTTTAAATAATGATAATTATAAGGGTTAATTGCTAAAAAAAGTCATCACCTTTGCTTCAATTGCAAATAAGTCTCCACTTTTAAAATTTAACATAAAACTATATAACTTATCAAGGGATTGCAAATTAAACCACGTGTCACGTTTTGACCAATTTTGACTGCCCTAGATCCTAGGTGGAAAAAAAATAAAAAAAATATTAAAGTAAATAAAAAACAGAAAAGAAAATTAATGGTGAAAAATAAATTTAAAAAAAATGTTAAAAGTGAAAAAGAAAACAGGTGTGCTATCGGGGACTGCGTCTTTCTCCCTATTCTCCCATCAGAAATACAATTTCAACCACTCACCACACTGATCCACCGGTGCAACCACTCGCCGGTAGTTCGTCGCTACAGATCTGCTTCCTTGCCGGAAATGCGAACGCACCACGCTGTCCGTCACTCGCACCACCGACAATGGCACTCTAGTCGATTAGAAATCGATGTCACTTGATGCCAACAACCACTGCAGGAACGCCGGCCTACTTCCGGGAAGGACGCCTGTCGAGATCTGAAGGGAAAAATGTCCAATGATCGCCATTCGAAAGAGAACGGCCATGGTGGCTTCTCAGCGAAGCTAGTGGCCCGTGGCAGCGGTGGAAGGAGGATAGTGGTCGCTGGTGGTTGACAGGGCAGCGAGGACGATCGCTAGATGTTGGTGGTCATCAGACGTTGCTGGTGATCTTTAATGGAGAAGATGAAAATTGATAAGAGAGATGGTTGCCACGTGGATTTTATTAAAAAAATTTTAAATATTTTTATTTTCCATTTAGGATCTGGGCAGCCAAAATTGTCAAAATCTGACCGATGGCTTAATTTACAATTCCTTGTTAAAGTTATGTATTTTTTTGCTAAATTTCAAAGGTGTACACTAATTTGTAATTCAACCAAAGGTGGGGACTTTTCTCGCAATTAACCCTAATTATAATAACATCGTTAAAAAAAAGAGGCGGGTTGGCCCGCCATAACCCGCCACCCGCCTTTAAATGGGTTGGGTGTAGCAATTCTAACCCGTACCCGCCTAGGCCCGTCCCGCCTAAACCCGCCAAAAGATGAGTTGAGGTGGGTTATGGCCCACCCTGCCCCGCCGGCCCATTTCGACGGCTCTAGGTTGTAGCTTTAATCATTTTCGAGTTCAGTTCTTGAACTTCAACTCCTGGATCAAGAGTTTCTGTTGGTTCCACGTTCTTGTTCTTATTTTTCTTTGCTTTCTTCTTACTCGATGACGGTCCAATTTCCGGATCAAAAATTGTTAGTGTTGCTCCCTTCGACTTAGTGTGCATACACCTACGAAAAATTTAGCGTTTGAAAATAAAAACAAGTATGATATAGTTTCAATTAACTAGAAATAATAAAATCGATAATGACCACCGTCCCCGACAACGACGCCAGAAACTTGATGTGCGTTTTCTCAACACACAATTAATTCCCAAGTATGAAGAATGCGATTGTAGCTTTGATAAGCGACCAATTTATATTATCGAACCCAAAGGACGGATGATTATCAACTTATTATTATCTAAATTAATTATACTAGCGTTTGGCAATTTAATTGAGGAAGTATTATTAATCTAACAGACAAAATAATTAAATAACAAATAAATAAGAAAACAGTAGAGAAGTATCGAGGTTTGAACAAGTGAGAAAATAGGTAGCTCTTCGGGCCATCTAGTTTTACTCATTGATTTGCCTTCCGTATGTTAATGTCCGACTCTATCTTGTGGAATATGGACTCATCACTAAGCCATGAAAATCTACTCTATAGACTCAAGTAGAGAAATGTGTAATACATGTGAGTTACCTTGGAGGAAGAATACAATTTCACCCCCATTTCTAGGTACTATCAGCATCAATATTTCCCGTGCACTAAGTACTTTAACCCGGTATGATCTCCCTTTATAGGTACTATGAAATTATCCTCTTTATCATATTTAGTAATCTGAATTCAATTCAATCAATAAATATTCATATAATATAGTTCTAATGAAGTTTCGAAGGCCCCCCACTTAGAATCATAACTTAGAATCCTGTTCAGCAGTGAATGCGCTTAATTAATAACCAAGATATATATTCAGACTCTATATCACAGTTAATGATACATAAAACAACTCTGAATATATGAATTAAAAATGCATAGTCTTATATAAAATAAGCTACAAGTAGTGTTATACGGAGTATACACACGGAAGTTCAATTAACTAGTAAAACCTTCATAATCTTAGAACTACCAAAATGGTTCTAGCCCATGACGCTTCGAAGAACGTTCATGGTGATTGGATAGATCTTACCCATAGTCTTGAAAATTTACAAGATAAATTAAGATGCGAAGTAAACCCTAGATGTGGGCGCCGTCGCGTCTCGCTCCGTCTTGAATCTTCACTTGGTTCTCACTTGATTCGCTGCACAAATCTCTCTCTACAGCTCCTGCGGATGAAGTTAGGGTTTGGATGTGGTGTAGGATGTATGTGGAATCTAACTCTCTTCCTAATGTGATCTGCATCCCTTTTTATACTTGTAAACTCTCCTTATGGACCTTTACTATGCTTTTTCTTGGAATATACACACATACACGCACTGGAGGTGTGAAATTATCAAAAATATAATTCAGTATCCCCGCTCGACCATAATAGCCTTTGTCAAGAGGTGGTCGTTGATTAGCCATTTTGTAGTAAGGATGACCAATTAAAATAATTTATCGAACCACAGGGAGGTCGGCGCTAGAGCTTAAGCGATATCACGTTTATCGTAATTTTATAGAGACGAATCATCAATGGGATTGGTGATCAAACAAGAAAATAATCAAAGCAAGCAACCAATGATTAGCAAACAAGATAGATGGATAAAATGAGTGATTTTCCAAGTTGAGTAAAAGTGAGATTAACAACAATTAAGAACTGGAAATCCTAGGATAAATGCATCAAATTCATATGATCATGGGTATAAGACTAAGGGCCAACACTAGGTTCACCTAAACTCCTTTTTAAGATGAATAGGATATGGAATAAGGCTCAATGGATTGTTTCTCACTCAAACAATTCCAACTAGGTACTAAGCTTGAAATGAAAGTCCCTTCATACGATTAATCAACCTCTCGATCAAACCAATCGGATGTCCTATCAAAGAGTTTTAAATAATAAAGAATTTCTCAATCTCTTTACAATTTATAATGCACATGAAGTGTGTTGATGAAATGATTCAATTAATTATCCTAAATATGCAATTGACTTCTCAATCTAATACATGTTTAAAACAACAAACCACACAAATCATCATAAACCTCAAGATCTGCAGCATCAATGATAGAAAATCAATTAACCCAATCAACATATGAATTTAAATACATAAATCCCAAAATTATCCAACAACTCTCATATTGCTAATCTTACAAGGGAGATTAGCCTATCATCTTCATAAAGAAATTAACATAGACAATTAATTCCTTACAAATCATGATAAAACTATAAGGTTTAATATAAAGATTGAATGGAAACTCCCTTGATGTCACTTCAATGGTGATCTCCTCTCCTTCTTTGCACTTTTCTCTCTTCCTTGATCCTTTTCCTTCACTTGGATGTAGAAATTAATGGTAGGATGATGGTAGATCCAAAGGATGAAGAATGGATGAAGATGATGGTGTGAAATGAAGGAAATGGTGTGTGAGATGTGTGGGCAGCTGTGAATTTCGAATCTAGATCATCAAAATGTTGAATGGAGTGGTATTTATACCTATGTGGGCCTTCTAGAAGGATTATGGAAATTTTAGTAATTTTAGCACCAACACGGCTCGTGTGCTATCACACGGTCCGAGTCGTGTCTAGATATGTTTTGGAGCAATATGTTTTTAGATAGAGAAAGAGAAAGAGTGGAAAATAGTGTTATGAGGGGAGGTGGCACTATGGTTGAGCAAGCCAACTCGATGGATTCTCGAATCTGACCTCAATGTTCAATAATGGCGAAAGTGCCGTGGTCGGGAAATCGAGACGAGAGAAGGAAGAAAAGATATGCAAAGATCTCAAATAGACTGAATGGTGGTAGGGGAGATATAGATTTTTTCTTTTTTTTACAGAATTGAGATACAAATTTGACTTTTGAGGGATGACAAATTGGGTTTTCATCTTTCAAATTGGGTTTGGACCAATGATAATTTGGTAATTGTAAACACTTAACCTATCACATGGAATTATCCGCCCAATTTGGGCTGTTAAATTAACACCCGCCACGTCAGATTTAACACCGGGCCGACAAAGCCCGGGTGTTATCTGCCTTTATTAACATGGCAAGTAAACAGGGAGGCCAAGGGTTTAAATGAGTGTTAACCCTCTTAAACAAACTATGTAAACAGCCCAAAGTATGTTATGTGTGTTAAAAAGGTGATGTCAAATTTGAAAGGATATTAGTTAGTTGTCTTTTCCTTTTATGGGAGTGTGAAGTTGAATTTGAAACGGAGCAATACGGAAAGTGTGAAGTTGAAGTTGGGATGACGAGAATATTTATATAAGAGAAGAAAAGTGATAAAAGATGAAAAGAATATTAAATAAGGAAAAAGAATTTATAAAAAATGGAATTAGTTGAGAACTTGAGATTATTAGATTTGTACCAAGGTTTAAAATATCGATATAGGTAAAAATATCGGTACCTTAAATTTACAGATATATCGATGGATATATCAAATATCGATATCGATATCGGTAAAAATTTTAAAAATTATGGAAATTTGTTTGAAAAAAGGATGAAAATTGATTATTTAATTTTGCAATATATTATAACTAATTTTAATATATAAATACAATTTATAATCAAAATAAAACTTAAAATATATGATAAGTAGATCAATAACAGCATATTAAAATAGTCTAAAATCATACAATGAATATTATTAATTGTTTAACCCATAATAACTAATATCAAAATGATGATCTATGAGGTTTAAATGTAAAACATGTCATGTTGTCTTGATCTAAATAATATTGGTACCAACTAATCGAATTATATAAATTTTTTAACCTTGTTCTGAATGTGTTAGTAGTATATTTTTATATCTTATCCAACTGTGACCAAATAATTGTATTTTTAATCAGAGTATACTATTTCCGTGAACCCTTTATATTTACAAGTTATAATATTTTTTAACGAAAAGTGATAACTATTTTAATATAAAAAAGATATTTAATTAAAAAAACGTAAAACAGTCTTACTATGAGATGGTTTCACGCAAGTACTGCTCCATTTTTTATTTTATTTTTTTAAATTGAACAAATTAATGATAAAAAAATGTATTTAGTGGATTGATAAATAAAAGTTACATAAAAATCATTAAAATTTCTAAAAATTATGGATAATTTTTTGATATTTTCGTTATAACTTCGATATTTTATTGATATATCTCGACATTCAGAAAAATTTGCATTGTGGCAAGTCAATATCGATATTTCCACCGATATTTTTCAATATTTTCTCGATATCAGAAAAGAAATATTTTTTTTCCTAATATCGATATCGGTACTCTCCAAAAATTATTATATAATGAAAATATTGAGGATATTTCGAAATATTTTAATCTTGATTTTTACACATAAGTTGATAAGAATAATTTAATTAAAATTTTGAAAACCAAAGCGGAAATCAAGATTACACAAAAGGCAAGTGTACACACTCGATATCCCACATTATTAAACGGCCGAAACAAACGTGGCCCAAGATTTAAATCTGCAGTATCATGTGATTGGTCCGTCAATATACGCGCTGTAGTGGATCGTGTAGCAGACACTCAAGTTTTAACAGTAGGCTAGACTACTGGTGGCTCCACTGTCATTGAAACCTCCCCACCAGGCCATCACACTCTCTCTCTCTCTCTCTCTCTCTCTCTCTCTCTTCCCTCCTTTTTTCCTCGCTTCTCCACACACAGTCTCTCAATAGGTCTAACCTTTAAGATCGCTTGTACTTCCTTTTCTCCTTCATCTTGGTCTCTCCCAGATCCATTTGTCGCACGGATAATTATATGAACAACACATTTCACTGTTGCTGGAATTTGCTTCAGATCTCTGCCGCACTTCATGGATCTAAGAATTAGTTGCTGGAATTACCGGCATTGCTGTGTTTAAGCTAGGGTTCGTACTTCTTGTTGTACATTGTGCTTACTTGTTGACTAGTCTGTGTACAGCGATATGTGCCCTCTCTGTCTATGCGGGGAAGTGAGTTGCAGAGGTTGTAGACGGGTAAAGCTTCGTCAGAACCCTAGACTGCTTCTGCGAGTGTTTAGCGGTGGTTTTGTTGTTTGAGAAAAATGTATGTGAATTGCAATCTGGAGAGAGAAGATGCTTCTTTTTCTGCTTCCCTTGCTCACTTTGATTTCTTCTAATTACGGTAATTTCTTCCGTATCTTTCCTCAATTTTCTCGAAGAGCTTTAAATCAATTAGCTTATATGCTTATTGCTAGCTGAATTTCCTTTTTCTTATTTTTTTTTGGTCCTGTAAGAGAACTAAGAAGCTTACTTGCGGGTTCTTTTGTTGTCTGCAGCTTTTATTTTCTTTACTGATAATGAATTAACTAATTTTTTTTTCTTTTAAGAAGCCAGCTGGTAAACACTTTGTGGTAAAAATTCATCTGTGATTTTCAGAAGGACGTATTGTCTATCATACAGTGAGCCCATAGTTATTCTGAAACTTCCATAAATATAGAAATATATTTGCACACTCCCTTTCCCTCTAATTAATCTCTACCAGCTATTGTCGTCATGCTATCATGAAAATGTGTTTCTATATGTGTTCTGTAACTGCTGACTTTTATAAGTGGACTAGATAATCTGTATGCATGCTTCTTGTAAGTGTTGATGGATATTCTCATTTATCTAACGCTAACTTCAACTCTTTGCTGCAAAAAATCAATTCATTTTTCTGCATTCAAGGATAACATGCAGTTATTTCATATTTTTTTTGTGTTGGTTATAGTGCCTGTATGTTCTTTGAACTTAATATGGATACAAAGCAATTCCTTTTTTCAGGGACTCCTTTGCAGCCCATATATATATCTCCTTCTCAATTGTCCCCGCCATTGCTTTCAAGGAAGAGTTCCAAAGAAGATGGTAATTGATGATGTATCCTTTTCCATTATCTACTCCTATTTTTCATATTGTTTCCTGTCATATATATTATGTTTGACTGGATTGAAGTGTTTTATTAAAGGAATTTTCAATGAAAAGGTAAGTTTGCAAGTTGTCATTTAAAGAATTTATCTCAATATATTCCCTTTGTGTTCTATATCATACCATACCATACTGGTTCTCTATGGTCTTATAGGAGTTAACTAATGTGAAATGTGGTGCGATTCCCTGTTACAGTGAGCTTATCATCAATAAGTGCATCACTTGCACCATTACTGACTGCCCAAGGTCACCATTTTAAATACCAATCAGCTGCACCTGCTCCACTTCCGGTACCACAAGGTATTGGAGATGCTTATCGAAATTAAAATATAATTTAAAAAAAGTGTTTTCGAGTGATGAAGATTTCTATCTTAGGTCCACAAACTAGTTCAACTGGTAAGACCTTACCAAGGCATCACCGCCATCGGCGAAAATTCAAAGGTCATGCAGTTTCACCCTCACCTTCAACCAATCCAGGTAATGATCTAGTTGGGAAACTCTTTTGCCCCTAATTCCATTGTGTTGGCACTGAACTTAGGGTGGATATTTAAAGTCCATTGAAACTATAAGAAGTGAGACAAAAATAAAAAAATAGTAAACAATCATGCATCTATCAATAAAATGATCTTTTGATGCATATACTTGATTACACCTGTATAATGATGCTCTGTATGATGAAGTTAATCAGTAAAGGTGCTGACAATTCTTTCAACCACGTTCTCCTTATTGTCTACATGCTTCAGAGTATTATTCCTTTATCTTAGTGCCATACTGTGCTTCTCATGCTATGAATTGGCAGTTTCCCAAATGATAACCTTGTACATTTCAGTCATTTGTGGAATCTGGAGAACATACAAACTTGTTTCTGGATCATACACTTATCTAATTTCAACATTCAGCATGCTTATGAAATTATGATACGTGAATTATATTTTATATTATTAAGAGCATCTTTTTCTTAATCAATGAGAAATAAATGGGTATGAGATTAAAAGTTATTATCAATGGTCTAAGTTTATGCTACTAATCTAGACAGAACATTAATGCTTGTATGCGAATCTGTGAATTCTGTTCTACAGAAAATTGATTGGCATGTGAATCTGTGAATTACTCCATTTCACTTGTTACTTTCTTCCATAATGTTATATCACTCCTGTGTTTATTTTACATTGGTGGTGGCATTTTATGAATCAATTTGGCAGGTTGTGATCAGACTTGCACAGAGCCTCTTACTTCAGCCCCATTTGGTTCGCCCTGTATGTGTGTATTTCCAATGAAAGTTAGACTTCTACTTGGGGTATCCCTCTATGCTATCTTCCCAGAGGTCACTGAATTAGAGATTGAAGTTGCAGCCGGCGCCTATCTTAAACAAAGTCAAGTAACAATAATTGGTGCTAGTGCTGATACTCAAAATCAGGAAAGGACTGTAGTTGACATTAATCTAGTTCCTCTAGGGGAGAAGTTTGATAATACAACTGCTACTCTTACTTATCAAAGAATTTTGCATAAGAAAGTGCCTCTGAATAGGACCCTTTTTGGTGACTACGATGTAATGTACATAGCTTATCCAGGTAAGGATAAAAATATTTAAATTTATGTTATGCTACTAGTTGGTTTCTGATATAGATGCTGAATACCTTATATGCAGGCCTCCCCTTTTCTCCTCCATCTGGCATTTTGTTTGGAGAAGGTCCTACAGGAAGTCCTGAAAATCATCAATACCCTATTACTGCAGATTTTGTTGGAAAAAATCAGAAGATGAACCCTCGAATTATCGTTGTCATTGCTTTGTCTGCATTTGTGCTTTTGGTGGTTTGTTCTGCTGCAGTTGCTGTCCTGTTGAAGTGCAGGAATGCTAGCAGACCAACCAATGCTGTTGGTCCAGTTTTCACACCATCCATCAACAAAAGACTGGGTATATAAAGCGCTTCATTATGGCTTACTTTGTCCAATATTGTGTCCAAATATATGACTCATGTTTCTGATGTGATATAGGTTACTTGATAATAAGTATGTTTGATTCTTTCATCTAACAATTCTAGTATAACTTTTGTTAAGCGTTTGAAATGGCAAGCAGAAAGTTATTTATTGCCATTGAAAATGAAAGTCAGTTTGGGTGCTTGATCATGTTGGATGCTTTGAACTTTGTTTTGTTTAACTATCCTGTCAGGTCTGGTGATCACATCTCATGTTTGTCTCGCATTGTTTTTCGTATATTTGTCCAAGCATGTCACCTTGTGCTAGCGATCAAGGATTCTACTTGATTTTCTTTGATAATTGATATATATATATATGTATATATACACATATTTCAATGATTTTTGATGATATATCTTAATGATATTCTCCTAATATAACGCATTAAAATTTTATGATACAGGAGTAGGGTCTATGCTGTCGAGTAGCACAGCCAGCTCAACTTCAGCCTCTATGGTGTCTGCAATGCCTACTTCTGTTCTTTCTGTAAAAACATTTTCCCTGATAGAGGTGGAGAAAGCCACAGAAAAGTTTAGCCAAAAAAAGGTTTTGGGTGAAGGAGGATTTGGTCGTGTTTATCATGGGATCATGCAAGATGGAACTGAGGTAGCTGTGAAGTTGTTGACTAGGGACAATCAAAATGGTGACCGTGAATTCATTGCTGAAATTGAGATGCTAAGTCGGCTGCATCACCGTAACCTGGTGAAACTAATAGGCATATGCATTGAACAGCACACACGCTGCTTGGTTTATGAACTAATTCTAAATGGCAGTGTGGAGTCACACTTACATGGTAAAATGCAATTTCTTTCTACTCTTCATTATCTTTACTAAAAGGGACATGATGAAACAACTTTTCTTCTTACTATAAATTCATGTTAGAGAAGTAACTTGACTTGTATGATCTTTCTATATTAAACATTGGTGGCTGATGTTTTAGGTGCGGACAAGGGCAGGGGACCTCTTGATTGGGATGCACGTTTGAAAATTGCCCTAGGTGCTGCAAGAGGATTAGCTTACCTTCATGAAGATTCTAATCCTCGTGTTATTCATAGAGACTTTAAAGCTAGTAATGTTTTACTGGAAGATGACTTTACCCCCAAGGTTTCTGATTTTGGTTTGGCACGAGAAGCAACAGAAGGAAGCCATCATATATCTACTAGAGTAATGGGAACTTTTGGGTATGTTCCTTGACATAATTGTACAACATCCGCGACGTTTTATTAAATCGATGCATGTCTGATGCAGTTCATAAAGTAAAAAACAAAAGAATGCATTTTAACTAGAGCAAAATAAATTTTAGGCAGGACTGGTTATGTTATGAGCAGCATATAATATATCTATATATATATATATATATATATATATATATATATATATATTTCTGTTTTCATTTTTACCTGGTGACTACACTAAGATACTGGTTCTTAGTCAATGTGTGCGCATATGGGTGGAGGTGGGGGTGGGTGGCAGAAAACTTGCTGTCATGGCAAAAGCAATAATACCATGTGAACATTGCTTCATGGGCAACATCAAATATACATATATATGTTTCAGTATATCCATTCTTTACGACCTTTTGATGTGTAAATATTTGATATAATTTTGCCCATATTGATCTCATTTTGTGATTTACAGTTATGTTGCTCCTGAATATGCTATGACGGGACATCTGCTTGTCAAAAGTGATGTTTACAGCTATGGAGTTGTGCTATTAGAGCTGCTCTCAGGTAGGAAACCTGTTGACATGTCGCAACCTACGGGGCAAGAGAACCTTGTGACCTGGGCACGACCTTTGTTGACCAATAGGGAAGGTTTGGAGCAGCTAGTAGATCCTTCATTGGCTGGGACCTACGATTTTGATGACATGGCAAAAGTTGCTGCAATTGCCTCAATGTGTGTTCACCCTGAGGTAACCCAGAGGCCATTTATGGGCGAAGTAGTTCAAGCACTCAAACTCATCTACAACGACACAGATGAGACATGCGCTGATGCTTTCAGTCTGAAGGAGTCCTCAGCTCGAGATTCAGATTTCAAAGGTGACTTTGCCCAATCTGATAGTAGTTGGTGGAATGCAGGGGGTGTCACCCCTCGATTATTGCGTGGACAAGCCTCATCATTCATAACGATGGAGTACAGTTCAGGTCCTCTTGAAGAGATGGAAAACAGACCGTTTTCAGCTTCGGGACTGGTTGAGGGTGGGCTTGCATTGCCATTAAGGCATGGCAACCGATCGGGTCCATTGAGAACGGTAAGCAGTAATCGAGCATTTTATCGATTACGAGGAAGTATGAGTGAACATGGGATGTTCCCCACAAGAAGTTCTTGGAATAATAATGGTACGGGCTTTGAAGCTTCGTTTTAGGGTGTGTTTGGAAATGTACAGGATCGAAGGATCATTGGCGTTAAGATGAGTGGTTTTCTAGTTTTAGTGCGTCTGTAAAAGTTGGCGCAATTTGCTTGTGTGGAGGGAGAAAAGAGTTATAGGTGTCGACGCCTTCTAATTTTTGTAATCTTGTCTTGTATTCATTAACACATACGTACCAGATGTACTGTTGTATAATTTAATTCTATATAGCTTATCCCCATGATTCTGTTCTTAACTTGATTACTTCACCGAATAGACCAAAGTGATCATACCATGACTCCTTTTTCAGGTAATGTTGAAAAAGCATCTTCCGACGAAAATAGGATTCTCTCTCCAGTTTTCATTCATGGCATGACACTCGTGTCTTAATTTCATTTGGTTTGTTTCTCCGGCATTCTACTGTCTTCCATCACCCTTCTTCAATTTCTAGATTTTCAGCCGACGCCTGTTCTTTGGCCATAACCCCTCAAACGGCGAAGCGCACCTCTCATCCCCAACCCTTTGCGACCCAATCCCTTGATACTGACTTTGAATATTACTCCTTGTAACATCCCGGATTTTATAAAATATTTACTAAAATATTAACAATTTATAAAACTTGAATGACAAAGACTTGTGTGAGACCGTCTCACTTAAGGGCTTGCATAAGATGGTCAGAAAGTGATAACTCTCATGAAGGAAAGTGATAATAAATTAATGAAAAGTGATAATACTCTTTTATGAATAATTTATAATATAAATAAATAAAAAGATATAATGCTCTTTTTAAAAATTCGTACCACCGAATTCTTTTAGTAAATATATGGGTTGAAAAGTCAAACGAATTATTCAACACACTTTCCTTTCTCTCTCTTTCTCTGTCCACTGATGAGTATTTTTCTCAACACAAAAAATTAATCCCCAAGTATGAAGGATATCAATTGTAATTTTGATAGGTAGCCAAGTGATTATCGAACCCAAGGACATATTATTATTAATTTAATTAAGATCTAAATATAATTGTGAAGATTAAATAACTAAGTAACGAATAATTAAAATAACAATTAAAATAATAAGCAGTAGAGATAATTCGACTGTGATCAATTGAGAAATTAGGTAGTTCTTCAGGTCGTCCAACTTTACTTAATATATTCCTTTCCATGTATTGATGTCCGACTCTGCCTTGTGGTTTATGGACGCATCACTAAACCATGCAGGTTCACTTTATAGACACAAGCAAACAATGGACGCATCACTAAACCATGCAAGTTCACTCTATAGACACAAGCAAACAAGCGTATAACACGTGTAAATATCCTTAGAACAAGAGATACAATTCATCCTCTTTCTAGGTACTATCAGTATAAATTATTTCCCGTGCGCTTAGTACTCTAACCCGATATGATCTTTCTTTATAGGTACTATGAAGTTATATTCTTTATCCTACTTATTAACACGAATAGTATTCAATTAACAAGTATTTATATAAGATAGTTCTAATAAGACTTCGTAATCCCTTTACTTAGAATTATAACATGTAATCCTGCTCAGCAGTGAACACACTTAATCAATAACCAAGAGATGTATTCAGACTATACATAACAGCAAATGATGCACAAAATGACTGTGAGTATGGATTTAAAAAGTATAGTCTTATATAAAATAAACCACAAGTAGTGTTGTACGGAGTTTACACATGGAAAATAAATTAACTCATAAAACCTTCATAACCCTAGAACTATCGAAGCGGTTCTAGCCCATGATTGATCTAGGAACAATCATGGAGGTTGGTAGGATCTTACCCATAGTCTTGAAAATTACAAGATAAATTAAGAAGCGAAGTAAACCCTAGATGTGGGCGCCGTCGCGACTCTTTCCGTCTTGAATCTTCACGTGGTTCTCACTTGGTTCAACAGACGAACCTCTCTCCACAGCTTCGTAGGTTGGAGTTAGGGTTTGGATGTGGTGTAGGATGGATGTGGAATCTAACTCTCTTCTTCATGTGCTCTACATCCCTTTTTATACTTGTAAAGGGCTCCTCACGGACCTTTGATGGACTTTTTCTTGAGGCACACGTTCCAAAATTACCAAAAATAGCACCAGCGAAATTCCGTTCGACCAGACCTCCATTGGTCAAGCAAAGCCTCCTAGTCGAACGCTGGTCTAGCAAACTCTCTGTATGTTTTTGCACATTTTATTCGACCAAACTCCATTCGTTCGACCAAGATGATTCTGGTCGAACGGCTCCCAGTTGTCGAGCAATGTTTCTGTAAGTTTTTGGGCAGTTTGCATGACTTGGATCCCTTGTTCGACCAAACTGATGATGGTCGAACAATCCTCCAAGGTCGAACAATCTTTGAAAAATACCTCAAAAATTGTGTCTTCCAATTCCGTGCCCTTAAGACCTGTTTTCCTGTATAACTATGCTCAAAACACCTCAGTAGCCTCTGATTCATGGATTTTCTATAAACAACCCGATTCATCTTGATAATCGACTAAATCGTACTCAACTTACACCCAAATGCGAGCCCAAAATACGTGAATTTACACTCTCATCAAACCCCCAAACTTACATATTGCTCTTCCTGAGGCAACACATTCAAATCAAAGGAAAGAGAGTGTAATTCACAAGATCCTTTAACAAGCACAACCTATTCTAACAAATGCAATTGTATCAAATCAAAACATGAAATCCATCGTACCTTTCATTCATGCAAAAATATCCATTAATCACAACACTTCTACGAGTGCTAAGTCATCTAGCTCACGGGTAAGTGTTTGCTATCTCTCTCAAGTGTAAAAGATGTACACTTTATGGGTTAGTATATACACTCAAATTCAATTCATATACTCGCGTAACCATAAACTTGACAAGGGTCTTAAAAATCTATCTATAATTGTGTCAATACTAGGATCACAAAGGACTTGTCTTATGGTTGTAATGTTGGCACTTTGGTAAAGGTAGGAGAATTTTGGTAAAAACGACTAATTCACTAAGTAGAGAATTACCTTGGAGTTTTGCTCTTAATCAAACATCTTAATTTCCTTGCTCCATCATCATTCTCACGATCCTTGTAATTCATCGGCTCTTTCCTTTTTTTGGAATCAACATCTTCTTTCTTCAAGGTACAAGGGTACCAATTTCGGGCACTACCCTTCTAAGCAGTCAGGGTACCAGTTTCAAACACTACCCCTAAACAAGATTTAACCACCATTTTATGACTCTTCACTTGGCAAAGTTTTCTTTCCTTCTTTGATTACATCACTTATCACGCATTCACCTTAACTCTCTACTAGTAAATAGTGTATTTTAAGCTAAAGTAAGGGAACAAAGGCTTTTATCACAGGCTTGTCAAAGAGAAAGCTTTTAATGGCTCAACAGGATTCCAATGATATACACATAAAGGTATGATAACTTTTGGCTAAGTGGCTCAATTATTAATAATGGCCTAAGATCATTTCCTAGTATCTATTAATCATAAATTTCAAACAAGACTCTAAGCCAAGTTCTAGAATACGAGTATACAAACGACTCTCAAGAATAAACTATCATCTCATAGCATGACCAATATGCTCAAATCCTCACATGGATAATAGAATCCTAAGCACTGTACAAAGCATGCAATTAACATCAATCTTTTCATGAACTTCATGTAAAAATAGAACCTGCTCATCATTAACAAACCAACATGCATCAAAACAAGTGCACATGCATAACATGAATCAACACTAAAAAATCCAAATAAATCAATGTATTCATCCTCCAACAATCCACACCAAGTATCATCATCAAAATCAAGTACAAACCACCCACTCATGAATCTCAAAAATAAAACCTTAACCATACCACCATCAAGCCTCAACATGTAAAGTGAAAAAGAGAAGGGGGATGAGATGAAATAGACGAGAAAAACCTGGTACCACAACTCCTTCAGAGCATCATCATCATTGCTCTCATCCATGCGCCATAGGTTAAAATCCCTATGTAACTCATATAACTTCCTATCAATCTCTCGGTTGCTAGCCTGCACCTCTCCAATCCTTCTATCCATAACATCATACCTCAAGTTGAGCGCAGCATAGTTCGCGTTCGCTAAGGAAATTCGTCTTCTGCTGATTTGCATTGAGAGTAGCTAAGTGCTCATTCATTAATTTGAATTGCTCCTGATAGAACTGATCTTGAGCTCACCAAAATTCCTGCTGCTGCTGTGGCTGTGGCTCAAAAAACTCATGCTTCTGTGGCTGTGGTGGCTGCATCGGAGGCAAATCCATCTCCGGATATACGAATGCTGATGGTGGCGACTGATCTCCCTCTTCGAAGTCGGCTGGATCTCCTACCATAATCATGTCCTCATCTATGAGGATCCCCTATAAGTGCATATCGGCAAGAAGTCTCCTGTCTCCTTCTTCTAAACAAGTCCTCGAGATCTCCCTACGCTACGAGTTATCCATCAACAAGTTACTGTTGATCTAAATCGTAGTAAGATCAACAATAGACAATGGAATCTGAATGAAATAGGGTTCTTGCCACGAATGAACATCCTAGCATCGTCCATCCGCTGAACCAACCCCATCCTCACACACGCCGATAGAATCAAGTCTGCGTCCCCTCTAATCGGTCGATGCCTGCTCAAATCAACCATATAATACTCGGCTATCAAAGTGATAAGCCTTCCGATGTTCACACGCTGAAATTCATGGGTAGTAAACTTATGAAGCTGCTGGAAAAAGTAAGCCACTACATTGAAGCAGACTCCATTAAGCATACACCAAAGCACATATAGCTCACCCCTTGGAATACAACTCCCCTCAGATCGAGCAAACAAAGTGTTACTCAAGATCCGGTCCATATAAGCAATCACGGGATTGCAAATGAAAGCATCCTTGGAAGCATTCGAATTATACCTTCCTCGCCTCCCCGAGATAGACCTCCAAAACTCATCGGATCTGAAATCATCTTGCTCCACATCAGACACGTTCTCATAGCCGATCAACTCATTAAACTCTCGGGCATGCATCAACTGCTCTTGCCCACCAATCTGCATCCGAATAACATATGGAAGATAATGATCTCCATTCTCAATACTCAACGAACATAAAACCTCAGCATTTATATGGAAATACGTCTCTCTCTTCATCTCCATAAACCTGGTTATCCCTACTTGATTGAACATCCAACGAATATCATTGATAATGTTCATTGCAACCATAGCATCATCATCTTGATAGCGAGTCCTCGTGATCTTGCTCGCAATAGCTACCCATAACTCCTTCTTCTCCTCCCAATTAGTGATCCTAATACCATAATCAGAAGATTTCTTCTTATCCAATTTAAGCTTTTTGGCATCACCACCCTTCCTAGGAGACTTGGTCTCCTTCCTCTTTGAAGATGAAGCAATCTCTTTTCCTACAAAAGTTATACTTCAATACATAACAAAAAGAGATACAACAAGTATACCAATCCTAAGACTAACATGAATCCTACTCAAGACTTCAAACTCATGTTCCAATCCACTTTCAACTTCAAGTGCTCATCTAATCATCATAGCAACTATAACTAAACACTTTCAATCAAGAATAATTAGAATCCTTAATCTTAAAAATACATCACACAAACATGCTCTCCAATTTCAACATACTTCAACAAAACCAAAAGCATGCTCATCTTCCTCATTCAATCACACACCATCAATGCTTCAATCAATGAGCCCATACATACAATTCAAAATTAACCTTAAGCCCATATGATATGCAATATCAATTTCACCAAATTTCAATAACCTAACGTAAATTGAATCATACCAATTCAAGTGAAATTCAAACATGAACACTAAAAAATTCAACAATTCAATCCACAAAATACATGCTTCAATCAACTTACCTAACATTCCTAAGCATAATCTCATCAATTCACGGGTATAGAAGTTCAAAAACATACCTTTGTTGGCCATGGTGTGAGTTCAATGTACGGTGGTGAATTTCCAAAAATTTGAGTAGAATAGCCCAATTCGGACTTGAATCCTCCAAATTTTGGATGTGGAAGTGGGTGGAGGAGTGGATTTAAGTGTGGGAAAGATTTTTGGGAGAGGAACTTACAATTGCAATCGATGCTTGAGAAAGGGTGACGGGAGATGATCGAACAAAAAGAAAAATTGACCTTTAAATCCGATTTTTGAATCCCGTTCGACATGAACAACTTGGTCGAACAACTCAAATCTGCACTAAAATGTGACCTTGTTCGACCTCCATTCAACCAAGATATCTTGGTTGAACAACAGCTTGAGGTCGAACAACATATGAAATCAACCCCCTGTTCTCCCCTGCTCCGTTCGACCAACGTTCGACTTGAAGAATATGGTCGAACAAAGTGTGTTGGTCGAATGACCTCACTGTAAGTTTTTGGACATTTGTTCGACTAGCGTTCGACTTAACGAGCATGGTCGAACAACACATTCTAGTCGAATGGAGCGTCTGTAAGTTTTTGTTCATTTTGTTCGACCAACGTTCAACCAAAAATTTTGGTCAAATGACATCTTTTTGGTCGAACAACTTTCTGAACTTTTGAAAATTCTTTCTTTTCTCGTCTTATAGGACAACATTAAGTATCAAGATAGCCAAAACTTAAGTTAGAGAACCACTTTAGACTAGATAAAACCATGTATAACTCTGCATACGACACACAAAATAAAACATCACTAAACATTAGGCAAATTGCAAAAAATTGACACATTAAAACTGATTAAATTTTCAATATGCCACAAAAACCAACTCTCCTAACAAATGTTACAAAGAAAAGATTATACCCTTCGTGCTTCGATGAGATAAGTACATCACACCCCCCAAAATTAGTAGAAACTATAGTCGAAACTAAATTTGCAAAGAGATATAATTTTCGAATAGTAAGCACGTCAAATATAAAAATTTCTTAGTCACACTAATGAAATAAAGCAATAAAATAGTAGGAAAGCCCCCAACAAGTGCTCTTGTTTAACATCGGAGAGTCACAACGGTACCTATTTAGTGCAAGGTATCCTCAAAGACGACTCAAGTATCATCCGGCGACTTGTAATGCTTCAATTGATGCCCATTCGCGCTATGATGTCTCCATCCATATCAATGAGTTCAAAACTCCACCCTCCACATGCTCTATGGATAATATACGGACCAGTCCACTTTGATTTTAATTTCCCTGCGAAAAGCTTCAAACGAGAGTTAAAAAGTAATACCTCATCACCTTGCTTAAACTCTTTGTAGGAGATCTTTGAATCATGCCATTTCTTTATTCTTTCCTTATAGATCTCCGAGATCTTGAAAGCTCAATTTCTGAACTCATCCAATTGATTGATATGAGTTACCCTCAACTCCTTTTGATCCTTAAGGGAGAAGTTCAAGCTTCTCAATGCCCAAAAAACTCTATGTTGAATCTCTACGGGTCAGTGGCATGGCTTTCCATAGACTATTTGATACGGTGACATGTCAAGCACCGTCTTGTAAACAGTTCGGAATCCCCACAATACATCATTGAGCTTCATAGCCCAATCCTTTCGATTAGTTCTGACTACCTTCTCCAGAATTTGCTTCACTTGTCGATTGGAGACCTCCGTTTGCCCATTCGCTTGAGGGTGATAGGGTGTAGTAACCCTATGCTTAATACCATAATCCTTGAGGTCTTTTTCAAGCAGCTTATTGACGAAGTGTGACCCTCCATCACTCACTAGTGCTCTAGGAACTCCATAGCAGACAAATATATGTTTCTTCAAGAAGGACAAAACAATCCGTGAATCATTCACGTGAGTGGGAATGACTTCCACCCACTTAGAAACATAATCCACTGCTAAAAGGATGTAGAGAAATCTATTAAATGGGTGAAAAAGGTCTCAACAACTATGCTCGACTGAAGTGGCATCTCATCTCTTCTACTCATGTTCCCCATCCTTTGACATCTATCGCATGTCGCCACATAGGACTCACAGTATTTAAAAAATGTAGGCCAATAAAGAGCAGATTTAAGTACCTTAGCTACCGTCTTCTGAGCTCCGAAGTGTCCCCCGTTAGGATGTGCATGGCAAAATTTAAGAACACTCTCCATCTCCATCTCAGGCTCACATCTACGGACTATGGAATCCGTAAAAATCTTGTAGACAAACAAATCATACCATATAAACGTCTCAACATCTCTCTTAAACTTGGCAAGTTGATACCTATTGAGATCTTTTGGAATTTCACCTATGGTAATGTAATTGACATAATCAGCATACCATGGATCCATTCCTTGAGCAGCTACCACACATGCTCTTTCCGCCCCTTCTGCAAACACCGCCATTATCTTCTCATCAGGGAACATCTCTTCTATATAATCGAAAGAATCATCACGGTGCTCCCTTGTCTCCAACCTTGATAGGTGATCCGCTAAAACATTCTCCGTTCCATTCTTATCCCTAATCTCCATTTAAACTCTTGCAGAAGAAGAATCCATCTAATGTTCCTCGCCTTTGCTTCCTTCTTCTCCATCAAGTACCGGATCACGGAGTGATCCGTATATACTATAGTCTTCATGCCAACCTAATACTATCGAAACTTATTAAATGCATACACCACAGCAAGAAA
Organism: Pogostemon cablin; assembly: GCA_023678885.1. Classification (NCBI taxonomy): domain Eukaryota; kingdom Viridiplantae; phylum Streptophyta; class Magnoliopsida; order Lamiales; family Lamiaceae; genus Pogostemon; species Pogostemon cablin. The sequence continues at coordinate 6,152,654 of CM043004.1, read as the reverse complement.
CTCCTTTTTAGTAACAGTGTAGTTCTTTTGTGCTGCATCAAAAGTTTTACTTGCATATGAAATGGCGCAAAAATTCTTCTCCCTCATCTACCCAAGCACCACTCCAAGTGCTAAGTCACTTGCATCACACTTAAGTACAAATGGCTGAGTCCAATCCGGTGTGATCAAGATAGTGTTGGATTGTATACTAAAAGTCTAGCTTTTTTGTATGAACAATCTTATAACAATTTATTTGAAATGAGAATCATATGATCAAATGATTGCGTCTTATAATTTATTTATATGCACGATGCAATAGTCCACTTACTTTATACTGTAGATAATATGTTGTGCAACAACACGCGGAAGATCATATTATCGGTTTCCTTATAAGTATAAACAGATGCTCACAACCGAGATAGACGAGGACTCTCTATCGGGATGGTTGTAGTGTGGTTTGGTATTAGCTTGTCTTGGCTATAGAATCACATTAGTGCACTTGTGTGTATCGAGCAGGACCGCTTAAGATCGTTCGACTTATACTGACTTATAGGAGAACTTGATCTCAGTTATTATGGAAGTTCGAGCTCTTAATCCATATACAATAACCTCGACACGTAGGGCAGTATGTATTTCTTTGATTCATCAATGAGTGAGATTTACATGTAATTAAATCAACAAACTCGATGAGTTGGGAAGTAGTGCTGTCTCTATGGTGTGCTGTTGATTGTAGAAGGAATCTGTGTCCGTCATAGGTTGATGATGTCCCCTTGAGGAGCTCATAAGGATTATCATGTAAACCCTGCAGGTGGAATTTATTCCGGCATGATAATGAGGTTGAGTGGTACTACTCTTGGATGAGATATTAATTAATTGAGTTGTCAGTAACTTAAATTAATTAATGGACATTGTATATCTTAAGCATGGGGAGACTAACGGGCTCATAATAAGAAGGAGCCCAAAACGTAATTTTGGGATTGGAAAGGCAGTGCAGTAATAATATTTTAGTGGAATATATTATTATTATTGGACTTAAGTATAAACTTTGGGCTAAGCTTGGATACTTAAGCCCAATGGAGGCCCAACCCAATTTCTCCTCCTGGTCCCTACTGTAGCCCATGTATATAAGTCACCTCAGCTTATCAGAAACCCTAATCTGTTTTATTATTCACGTGTGATGAGGGTTGAGAGCAGATTGAGGAGGTCTCGTAGATCGTCTCCCACACGACGTCGAGATCGGACTTGGGACATACGGTAGAAGATCAGAAGGTAGTTTGCTGCTGCTGTCCGCCACCTTGCGAAATTTATATAAAATCGTACAGTGTTTAGAATTCAATGATCAATATACTGACGAAAATCTGTTGAAGAGAGGATCTTCTGAGCACAAAGATCATTGAATTCTGACATCAGACGAGGAAGTTATGGCCATTCTCGTAGGACTGCAAAGTCTGTCAGCGAGAATCCTTCATCTTCTACATACCCTGTGAACGGTAATCGTTTCTATGATTTATTGCTTCCGCTGATATTAGAAACGTATGGATTCCTAACGGGTCACGTTAACCAATGCAACAATTGGTATCAGAGCTTCGGTTTCGTGGTGAAGCATGACACGTTATGCTAGGGTTTATGTGGTTAGTTTTTTGAAATTAGGATCACATGTTTAGGGTTTTGGTTTTACTGCTAAACCATGAATATCCCTATGCGATATATACCCTGTATCATACCTATTTTTTCGATGGTTGAGTGTGAGAGGATTCGACAAAAACTGTTTGTCGATTTCACATGGAAGGAAGAAAAAGTGGGCAAAAATAGATTCACGTTTTTGAGAGAAAAACCAGCACAGTGATATTGCAGAGGCAATAACGGAGTTTCAACCATCGGATCAAGCTGAATTTTGGTCAGCACGTTCGGATTTTGTTGATGTACATTCTGAACGGTGCAGATCATATTTGGAGCTTTGTGTTGTAGATAATACGCCGAAAATAGAAGCAGGTTTTTAGGCGATTCTGTTCTGCGCAATCGAGGGAAAAGAGGCGTTTCTCACAAACTAACCGTTGGATCGACCTGTAATTTAGACAGGATGTTCAAAACTCACATGATTAGATTCTGAACGGTTAAGATTGGATTGTAAGGTGTCTACACTTGCGAACCCTGATCGACAGTTGGTGTAGTTTGGTGTTGTGTGTTGGGAACGCTGAACATGGTTCCGTGCAAGTAGGCCCTTGGACGAGCGACAGCCCGAGCGAGGAGCGCTCGTCAAAGCACATGGTGTTGTGCACAGCATCAAGCGAATGGCACGGCTGGGGCGCGTTTTGAACCGGGCAAGGAGCGATCAACTGCTGGGCGTGTGATGCTCGTTGGCGTGTGGAGCAGCGTGCTGAGTATCGGGCGGCCTGATGGCCATTGGTGCTTGTTGGGAGCTCGGGGCGTGACGTGTAAATCTTGCACGTTGGAAAGGAGTCGCACACGTTGGTTTGCTGGACGCTGGGATGGCATGCATGGTGGCGTGCCATGTGGTGCGCGGAACACTGTGTGAGACTGCGCGGATGAAGGTTCGATCGATGCTGCATCAGGTTCGAGCGGATTCACATCAGGTTCGATTGATTTGCATCAGGTTCAATTGGTCTGCATCAGGTTCGATCGATGCTGCATCAGGTTCGAGCGGATTCACATCAGGTTCGATTGGTCTACATCAGGTTCGATCGATGCTGCACCAGGTTCGAGCGGATTCACATCAGGTTCGATTGGTCTGCATCAGGTTCGATCGATGCTGCATTAGGTTCGAGCAGATTCACATCAGGTTCGATTGGTCTGCATCAGGTTCGATCGATGCTGCACCAGGTTCGAGCGGATTCACATCAGGTTCGATTGGTCTGCATCAGGTTCGATCGACTCTGAACCAGGTTCGAGGGGATTTGAATCAGGTTCGACTGGTCTGCATCAAGTTCGACTGGTCTGCATCAGGTTCCGCGTGAGTCTTCACAATGTGATCGGGCAGGGTGCCGGAGTGGTGGAGCAGGCTGTGGGGAGGTCGATCCCCGTCGCAGTTGTCCATATTCGTGCTTGGTGGCGAACAATCAAATTCGCCGATATATAACTGTTATAATTTGATTTAATTATTTAATTATTGTTATATATGCTATGCATGATACTCTTGATTTACTGTCTTATTTTCCGTAATAGGAGCATGCTAGGTTGCGTATTTTATTTTTGAATATCATATGCATGCAAAAACCCTCAGTATTAAATAACTAAGTGGGAGAGGGGATTGGTAATTAATTCCCACAGCCTCCATTATTGGTTTGTTAGCAATGTGAGTAAGCTTGCGCGTCGGCATTAGAGCCTTCCTCCCCATCGGATGAGTTTATTCATGGATTGCTGGAACAGACTTCATTAAATAATTATGTTTGTAATGTGATGCATATGAACTTGCGCGTTGGCATAGACCTTCCTTCCTATCGGATGAGCTTATATGCGGTTCACTGGTACAAACTTATAATTGATGACTGTAGGAAGTTATCCGAGCGCGTGTGTACTTCTCCATCTGTAAGGCACATATGCTCGCGCAATGGACTTGGGGTCAAATAATGGTGTACACTTAGATGCAAATAAAAAGTATCTTCCCCATCGGAGTCACTGCTTTTATTTGCATGGCTAAAGAGGAACCGACTATTAATTATTTTGTCATAAAGTTAGGTTGACAAATGAAATTAATGGGTAAAACCTTCTCTTGTAAATGTTCGGGTTTGTAAACGTCCACACTATCGTGGCTTGCAAACTCACGGTGCTTGAGATGTCGGTGAATTTATATTTTATATTGTTTTGAGGGAATCAATATAAATGGATAAATTTGAAGATTTGATCGGTATTTTTTTATGATTCTCTGATTTTCAAATAGTTTTATTTCACTTATGGTTGACTAAAAGAAATTATATTTACTGGTCCAAAATTAGATGATTAGAAAAGAATCTTGGATTCTAATTTTACTGCTTAAGAAATACATGTGTGTTCTCACAAAAGACTTATCATGATGCATATTAAAGTCTCTGGTGAAGAGATAAGAGATTCATAGAAATATGATGGTCTCATGTAACTCTTCGGATACATGAGTAAGTTAAAAGGCGGTAGGTCATGATTAAATTTGATGAATGAATTGGAAATACATGAAATAGAAGTTGAAAGGGAAACCTAAGTCAATTTTATTCTTCATTGTTTGCCTAAATGTTTTGAGCAAGTTCCACCTGAATTACAAAGAGGCTGTATATGGTGGGGAGCTTCTGACAAAACATATGGTGAAGAAAATCCAATTTCATCAAGATGTGAACAATGTTAGTATCTCATTCACTAGTTGTTGAAGCATGATTAGCGTTGGCATTTACTGACATGTTGTGTGTAGATACCAAATCACTAAAAGCCTGCAACTAAGTGATGATGAAATAATAATATACATGGGTAAAACTACGAGAGTAGTGGTTGTTGCAGTGAGAGTTGTTTATTTATCTTACGATATGAATAAACGTTTGATTATGAGAAATTGTCTTTACGTACGTTTTCATAGAAAGAATTTTATTTCAGTTTCTATGCATTTACGGATGGATACTCCATTTCATTTAAATGACATGGTCATAGTAATGAAGGATGAAGCTATAATCTGTTAAGGTACGTTAGTGACAATTTGTAAACTCTTAAATCATGTTTATACCACGGATGCAACAAATAGTAATTAATAATGCGTCTTTTAATCCTAATAAGAAAAAGACTCTTATGCAAATGATTAGATAGATGATGAATTATTTGGAATTAATTAATTCATTTTATGGATAAGCCCTAGAAATAGTAATTCATTTGAATGTTTATCTGTTTGTGGGATATGCTATAAAAATGAAAGTGATTTATTTAGTCTAAAAGATCGAAGGGTGATTGTTAACAAAAACACTAGATTTTTAGAAAGAGACTGTGTAATAAATCACATACCCATTTATAAGTTGTCCTAAAGGATGTGAGAAGAAAACATAAAGTATTAGTACCAAGTGTATAAGAGGATATACCACAAGTTAAACTGCAACGCGTGTCACGTCTAATACACAATTGCGTGTAGTGTCTTGTCATAGTGGGAGGATTGTTCGACAACTTGCAAGATATATATTTTGGGAGAGTCGTGAGACTTAGTCCCTAGTAAACATGGATTGAACCCACGGATACGACGAAGCACTACAAGATCGAAATGTGATATCTTAGCTAGTGCAATGATGTTTAAATAGAATTGATGAATTCTAAATTAAATCTGGGAGCTTGTAAGACCACTAAATGGTGTAAAAGCCATTGGAAGGGGTCATACAAAATAAAAGAGGATAATATGGTAAGGTGAAAACCTTGGAAGCAAAGCTTGTTGAGAAAAAGGTATACTCAGAAAGAAAGGGTTCGATTATGAGATAACCTGTTCACCGGTAGCTATGCCTAAGTCGATCCGGACTCTTTTACCTGTTGCTACTCATATGGAATATGAGGGATAGCAAATAGATGTCAAGATAGCTTTCCTAATTGGAAGTCTTGAGGAAAACATCTATGAGAAGCAACCATAGTGATTCATTGCAAAGGGCTAAGAGCATTGTGATTGTAAGCTTAAAAGTGTCCATCGATGGACTAAAGCAAGTTTCAAGATCATGAAACATCCATTTTGATGAGGAATCCAGGCATATGGATTTATTCAATGCACGGATGTGTCTTGTGCATTGAAAAGAGTGGCGAAAACGTAGTGGTATTTCTTGTACTGTACGTAGATGATATATTGCTCATTGAAGACAATGAAAAAGTATTGTTGGGCGTATGGGTGTGGTTGATAAAGCAGTATGAAATAAAGGACTTAAGAAAAGCAAAATATATCCTTTTGATCACGGTAATACGGATCACAAGAAAGGATGTTATGCTTATCTCAAGCTTCATGAATAGATACAATTCCTACTCGTTTAGCATGTAACTTTATCTAAGGAAATGTGTCTTAAGACACAAAAAGAAGATAAAGGTTATGAAAGCGGTTCCTTATGCTTCGGCGAATAAGGAAGCTTAATATAAGGAATGCTATGCACGAGAATAAATATCTATTTTGTCGAAGACATGAACAGTGGGTATCAAGGTAACTCGAAACAAGAATGATGAACTGTGGTAAGACATATACTTATGTACCTGAAAAGGATCAGAAATTATATATGGACTTACCGAACAGAATCATTGCTTCTTATGGGTTATATAGATTCAAAATTTTCAGATCAGATAGGGACGACAGTAAATCCACCTCAAAGGTAATGTGTTTAATTTTATGAAGTAGAGTCATAATGTGGAGGAGTGTTGTATAGAAATATATTTTAGACTCCAAACTCCATCATGGAAAGATGATAAATTGGAGCCTATAAGGCAGCCAAAGTATCTACATGACTCTAGAAACTTCATGATGGACTTTGAAGTATTTCTAAGTTTGCCCAAGATTATCACAATTTAAATTAACGATATTGGTGCAGTTGCAAACTTGAAGGAATCACGAGTCCATAAGGCAATTAAACACATGGAGCGCGAGTACCACCTACTATGAGAAATTGTATGATGAGGGGAAGGTTGTTGTCGCCTAGGTTGCATTGGATGATAACCTAGTAAATCCATTTACAAAGACCTTAAAGCGAAATCTTTTGATGGTCGTGTAGTAGGAGTGGGAATCAGATGTATGGCAGAAGACATGACAGCATAGTCTTTTAGTATAAGTGGGAGATTGTTGAATTGTATACTAAAAGTCTAGCTTTTTTGTAAGAACAATCTTATAACAATTTATTTGAAATGAGAATCATATGATCAAATGATTGCGTCTTATAATTTATTTATATGCACGATGCAATAGTCCACTTACTTTATACTGTAGATAATATGTTGTGCGACAACACGTAGAAGATCATGTTATCGTTTTCCTTATAAAGTATAAACAGATGCTCACAACCGAGATAGACGAGGACTCTCTATCGGGATGGTTGTAGTGTGGTTTGGTATTAGCTTGTCTTGGCTATAGAATCACATTAGTGCTCTTGTGTGTATTGAGCAGGACCGCTTGAGATCGTTCGACTTATACTGACTTATAGGAGAACTTGATCTCAGTTATTATGGAAGTTCGCGCTCTTAATCCCTATACAATAACCTCGATACGTAGGGCAGTATGTATTTCTTTGATTCATCAATGAGTGAGATTTACATGTAATTAAATCAACAAACTCGATGAGTTGGGAAGTAGTGCTGTCTCTATGGTGTGCTGTTGATTGTAGAAGGAATCCGTGTCCGTCATAGGTTGATGATGTCCCCTTGAGGAGCTCATAAGGATTATCATGTAAACCCTGCAGGTGGAATTTATTCCGGCATGATAATGAGGTTGAGTGGTACTACTCTTGGATGAGATATTTATTAATTAAGTTGTCAGTAACTTAAATTAATTAATGGACATTGTATATCTTAAGCATGGGGAGACTAACGGGCTCATAATAAGAAGGAGCCCAAAACGTAATTTTGGGATTGGAAAGGCAGTGCAGTAATAATATTTTAGTGGAATATATTATTATTATTGGACTTAAGTATAAGCTTTGGGCTAAGCTTGGATACTTAAGCCCAATGGAGGCCCAACCCAATTTCTCCTCCTGGTCCCTGCTGTAGCCCATGTATATAAGTCACCTCAGCTTATCTGAAACCCTAATCCATTTTATTATTCACGTGTGATGAGGGTTGAGAGCAGATTGAGGAGGTCTCGTAGATCGTCGCCCACACAACGTCGAGATCGGACTTGGGACATACGGCAGAAGATCAGAAGGTAGTTTGCTGCTGCTGTCCGCCACCTTGCGAAATTTATATAAAATCGTACAGTGCTTAGAATTCAATGATCAATATACTGATGAATTGAAGAGAGGATCATCTGAGCACAAAGATCATTGAATTCCGACATCAGACGAGGAAGTTATGGCCATTCTCGTGGGACTGCACAGTCTGTTTGCGAGAATCCTTCATCTTCTACATACCCTGGTGAACGGTAATCGTTTCTATGATTTATTGCTTCCACTGATATTAGAAACGTATGGATCCCTAACGGGTCACGTTAACTAAACGATCCAAGTGCCAACAGATAGGTGCAGTAATAAGCTCCTCTTTCAAAACCTGAAAAGTTGTTAGACATTCTTCATCAAAAACAAAAGGAACATCCTTTTCTAGTAAATGAGATAAGGGCTTGGAGTATTTCGAGAAGCCTTTTATGAATCTTCTATAAAAAATGGCATGTCCAAGAAAGGACCGCACTCCTCGTTCATTAGTAGGTGGTGGAAGCTTCTCAATCGCCACCACCTTTACTCGATCCACCTGCAATCCCTTGGCTGAAATATGATGCCCAAGAACAATCCAATCTCTTACGATGAAGTGACACTTCTCCCAATTCAAGACAAAATTAGTTTATTGGAATCTCTTCAAAACAGTTGCTAGGTTTGATAAACAGATATCAAAGGAGGAATCAAACACAGAAAATCATCCATAAACACCTCCATGATCTTTTCTATTAACCCATCAAATATGACCATCATGCAACGTTGAAATGTAGCAGGTGCATTACGCAATCCAAAGGCATCATCCTAAAGGCGAAAGTTTCATAAGGGCAAGTGAAAGTAGTCTTTTCCTGGTCTTCGGGTGCAATCATGATTTGATTATAACCCGAGTACCCATGCAAGAAATAATAAAACTCATACCCTGCAAGACGGTCAAGCATTTGATCCATGAAAGGAAGGGGAAAATTGTCTTTGCATGTATTTCATTCAATTTCCTGTAATCCTTACACACGCCATCCCGTAGGAATCCTAGTGGCTAAAGTCTCACCATCATCTGCTTTCACTATAGTCATGCTCCCTTTTTTAGCTACAACATGCAATGGACTCACGTGGGGACTATCACTAATAGGATAAATAATTCCTGCATCTAACCACGTTAGGATTTGTTTCCTAATCACTTCTTGAATATCGGGATTCACCCTCCGCTAATTTTGAATGCTACTCTTAGCCTCATCTAACAATCTAATTCTATGCATGCAATATGATGGACTAATACCTTTCAAATCATCAAGAGACCAACCAATTGCAGACTTATACTTCCTAAGCACATCTAACAACTCCTCACGTTGATCATCATCAAGGAAAGAAGATAGAATTACTGGATATTGTTCATTGTCACCTAGATAGGCGTAATTCAAGTGCTCATGTAGTGGTTTCAACTCCTCCTTCTTTTCTTCTTTTGGAGTGCTCTCTCTATCTAAAGGCAAGTATTTTCTAGTCCAGTACTTCACCTCTTCAAACTTGGTCCTCTTTGATTCATACCTGTCATCACCCAAAGCAAGTAGGTTTTCAAGAAAATCAATACATACCTCATTGGAGAGCTCATCTAGCTCTATGGTGGGAAAAGTAAGAGACTCCATCAAGCATGTCTCCAAGGGATCCTTTGAAAGGATCAATGACATGTCCTCCTTCACAATCTTCTCCACTTCATTGATGTTGTGATACTGCATCTCCATTGGCATCTTCATTGCTTTGTCAAGGTTAAATAGAACTTCTTCTTTATCCATCAGTAGCCTAAGCTCACCCTTTTTAACATCAATCATCGCTCCAGCAGTAGCAAGTAATGGTCTACCTAAGATAAGGGGAACATTATCATTGTCATCTTCCATCTCAAGTACTAGAAAATCCACAGGAAATATGAGCTTATCTTTGACAAGTACATCCTCTATCACACCCTTCGAAAAGGTCATAGACCTATCCACCAATTTTAAAGCCACTGTTGTGCCAAACTTATCTTCTTAAATATAGATAAGGGCATCAAGTTGATTGATGAGAGTGAAAATAAGCGTGTTTTAGTGTCCAATTTATCATCTTTTTGATGAAAATTATTGTTATATATTAGCACAAGTATCTTATATTCAATATATGTGAGAAAAAGGTGCACTTGAGGTGTTTTTATTATGTTTTAGGTGGAAAAAGGATCAAAAGTGCGAAGTTGGAGAAAATGTGCAATTTGTGTATGAATGCTTGAAAACGCACGTCCAACTTGTGTAATTTTTCTGTATTCGTGTTGAGCTATGAAGGAAAGTGTGATAAATGATTGGAAAGACACTGGAAATATGATCATTTTGGAGTAAAGAACACCTCAATCAGAATCCAAATGAGAAAGTTATGATCAAAGTGGTAACGTCGCGCAAGCTGTGTCGAACAGAACGGTTGTGTCAATTTGCATTACATGTTACAAATAAAAATGTTATATTTTCTGTAATTTCTTTATATGGATAGAAAGTCAAGGAAGAGTGGATCATGTTAGTGCAAGAATCACTAAAATCAGAGTTTTAAAGAGGAAGTTATGCTCAAAATCGTGAAGTCGCGCAGCTGCCAGCGAGAATTTTCGAGAATTTTCGAATTTGTGCATGTTTTTACACCACTCAGTATGTGTCACCTGTTTTACATCCAATTGCATGTATTTTCGTGTTTTTCAAGAAAAAGCTCTTTCTAGGCCCATAAGAAGAGCTTACAAGTATAAAAGGGGATGTAGATTACATCATTATTCATATTGGGGAAGATTGGATTGGAGAGAGGCCACAACAATACTACACCCCACAAGGTGGGATCACCCCCCAACCATCATCCACATCCTTTCCTCCATACATCCATCACTTTAAAGATTGGTCTGTGGAATCAAGAGGAGAGTCAAGAGGAGGATTCAAGATGGAGAAGGACGCAACGATGCCCACATCTAGAGTTTATTTCATTTCCTAATTTATCTTGTAATATTCCAGACATCCGGGTAAGATCTATCCAACACCCATGATTGTTTTTCGTAATATCGTGGGCTAGAGCCTTTTTGGTAGAACTAGGGTTTTGAAGGTATTTACGAATTAATTGAACTTTCGTGTGTAAACTCCGTGCAACACTACTTGTGGATTTATTTTATATATGATTGTGCTTTCTTAATCCATATTCACGGTTGTTTTGTGCATCTTCAATTGGTATATATAGTTTGAATATATATCTTGGTTGTAGATTGAGTGCGTTCACTGCTGAACAGGATTCCATGTTATGATTCTAAGTAAGGGGACTCTGAGCTTCATTAGAACTATCATATACGAATACTTATTAATTGAATTGAATTTGGGTTATTAAGTGGGATAAAGAGGATAATTTTATAGTATCTATAAAGGGAGATCATATTAGGTTAGAGTACCAATTGGTCAAGGAAATAATTGATACTGATAGTACCTAGAAAGGGGGGGTGGAATTATATCTCTTGCTCCGAGGTTATTCACACGTGTTACACGCATGTTTACTTGTGTCTATAGAGTAGATATGCATGGCTTAGTGATGCGTCCATATTCCACAAGATAGAGTCAGACATCAACACACAGAAGGGAAATTTTATTTTATTTGTTATTTTAATTAATTTTTTATTAGTTACTAATTAAATCCTCAAACATTATTGTCTTGTCTTAATTAATTTAGTAAATAATTAAATTGATAATACGCTGTCCTTTGGGTTCGTTAATCACTTGGTTGCTTGCTTAAGCTGCAACTAATATCCTTAATACTTGGGGATTAATTTTGCATGCAAAGAAAATGCGCATCAAGTTCTTGGCGCTATTGCCGGGGACGACTGTTTTTATTAATTTATTATTTATAGTTTATTAAGACTTATATTTGTGATTATTTATTTCTAACTAACCTTAAATTTTTCTGATATAATTGTGCACTAGGAAAAGGAAAGGAAGGAAAGGAAGAATAATACATTGAGTTGAACATGTCCGGAGCAAGGCAGAATCCCAATAATGTTGCCATACGTGAAATTTTCACGAACTATGGGATTGGTAACATGGGGTTAATAGGAACAAGGGGGAAGATGATGATTTTGAGATACATCCCGCTCTTATTAACATGGTATAGAAGAATCCCTTTTCTGGTGGTTGTTTTGAAGATCCATATCAGCATCTCAGAAGATTCTTTGGTTATGCAAACACTCAAAAGGGCGCTGGAGCTAATGACAATGCTAGACTGTTCGCTTTATTCAAGTTCTCTTTGATTGATAGAGCAGAAGCTTGGTATGAGAGTCTTGATGCCACAGATTGCACTACATGGGACCAACTGCAACAGAAGTTCTTGGAGAGATATATGCCACCCTCAAGGATCTTAAGAATGAGGCAAGAGATCACCCAATTTTTTATGAATCAGGGTGAGAAATTTCATGAGGCGTGGGACAGGTTCAAAGACATGCTTAGGCGGTGCCCATAACATGGAATGTCTAAGGCGCAGTACATAAGTATCTTCTACTATGGATTGGATTGTGAGTCACGTGTTTTTATTGATGTATCATTAGGAGGAGTGTTGTTATCTAAGACAGCACTTGAAGCAAAAAAGTTGTTTGAAGACCTCTCTATGAATTCACGTGATTGGCTTGTAGAGAGAGATAGAGGATCATATGTACTTGGCAAGGTAGCACAAGTTGAACATCAAGTGGTGAAGCCGAGTAGGGATGATGAGATCGTCTCTAGTCTAGCTAACATCAACAAGCTACTAGAATCCCAGCAAAGGCAGATTACAAAGTTGACACAAATGAGGCCTAGTAGGCAGTAACACAATGTGAAGAGTGTTGAAGATACTTTCAATCGATACATGGCTGAGAATGATGCAAGGATTGATTGTCTTGAGGATACCATGAATGTTGATCATGCAGATTTATCTAAGCAGTTGAAGGACCTTACCTTGATTATGGGGGAAATGGTCGTGAATGTGAATCAATTGACATAAATATTGGAGAATAATGCCATCACATTGAAGTCCAGGACGCAGTATGAAGGTCCGATGATACTGGCGAGCGAAAAAGAAGGAAGCAGGGGAGTTGCTCGACCAAACCACATCAGGTCGACCAGACCTGATAGTCGAGCTGAGTTCGAACATGCCCCAGAAAAATAGAATCACGACACTCTATTTTCAAGTTTGTCGCTCGACCAGCACCTTTTCGCTCGATCAGACCATCCAAGTCGAGCGGATGTCGAGTAGCACTTGGCCACGAGTAGCTCTAGATTGGGAGGTTTGCTCGACTTGGACCAGGTTTCTCGACCAGATCACCTAAGTCGAGCAGAGGTCGAGCAACACATGAAGAAGCATAGGTCACGATCGCTTATGTCGTTCGAACAAGGACAAGTTGCTCGACCAACTTACCCAAGTCGAATGGTGGTCGAACAACAACTGGAGAAAGGGAGTCCACGATCAGCAACCTTGTTCGACCAAACTCAGTCTATTTGACCAGACACACTTGGTCGAACAGAGGTCGAACAGTTTGGTTCAGTGGCAGTTTCTGTACCGAATGCTACACCTGTTGTACATAACACTCCAGTATCATCTCAAGGGAAAAATAGTGAGAAGATAGTTGAGAATAAGTGGGAAAGAGCAAAGAGGTTGATAGCCGAGAAGCTTAGACTACATTTGGATAATGAAAATATGGTTTTCTCTTTTGATCAAGCATTGAATATGCCCATGGAGACTCAATCGTGCAAGAGCATAAATGTGGTTTCTAACTTGTTTAATCTTAACTTTTCTAAGAAAGATGATTCTGAATTTAAGTGGAAGATTGACAAGGAGGTGTCTAGACAGCCATGGGAGGAAGGAAATTTCAAGAATCATATTTTTGTGACCAAGAAAGATGAGGTGTTGAGTGTAGACAAGAAGAGGGAAAGAAAGTATTTGAAGGTGAGGATGCGACAAGACCGTCCCTAGATCTAGTAGTATAAAATGTTACATCCATCGTGACTCTCCGACGTTAAACATGAGCGTCTGTTGGGGGCTTGTCTCTTCCGTTTTATTACTTTATTATTTCTTTCGTGTGTGTAAGAAATTTTTATATCTAAGGTGCTTACTAATTGGCAATTACATCTCTTTGCAAACTTAGTTTCAACCTATGTTTTTACTAAGTTGGGGGAGTGTGATGTTATTACCTCATTGAAGCACCAAGAGTATAATCTTTTCTTTATAATGATTGCTAGGGGAATTGATTTTTTGCGGTATGTTGGAACTTTAATCGGTTTTGATGTGTCGATTTTTTGCAATTTGCCTAGTGTTCAGTGGTGTGTGTAGTGTGTGGAGTCGATTAGATAGTCAATTGAGTCTTTCTTATATTTCTCCTATATTATTATTGATGAATCTTTGATGATGAGGTGTGCTTGAGTTTTGATGAAAGAACAGGTAAAAGAGTGGCAAGATGAGTTCTACACTGAGGCTTTGACCTGATCGAGTTGAACAACTCGAGAAACTCGTGCATACGTTGAAGAAAAATAAGTGACCTCCTTTCCTTATTCTAATATTTTTGTGTGCTTTTAATTAGTAGGAGTGGAAGGATTGAGATCTTGATTTTTGTGATCCACGTGAGCTTATATTTTTAAATTGTGCTTGAAATTCATATGCTCTTGAAATTGATGAAGGAAGTGTACTTGAGTTATATTGTAGTATGAAGTTCTGTGTACTTGTGGGATATTGCTTACCATGAAAAGTGCTCTGTTACTTGATAAAAACCCATGTGAGATTTTGAGCCTTGTTGATCATGTTACATAATCATATGATATTTCTTTTCTGGTGAGTATCGTTCTTGTGTCTGTATTCTAGAATTTGCCTCTTGTCCTACTTGAAACTACATGTGTGTTAGATGATGAGAGATGATTTAAGGCCATCCTTGAATTTATGAGTCACTTTACCAAATAATTTCCTACCAAATAATTATATATATCCATAGATAGCCATTTTGAGCCTGAAAGCCTTATTTCTTTGGCAACCTACGAAAATAGCCACTTTGATATCCTATTTGAGCCTTAAAATTCCTATATTTAGAGAGAATTAAATGTTGTCAAATTGTGTGAAGTTGATTTTGATGGAGTTTGGAAGGAATAAAATATTTGGAGCTGTACAAGTGATTATGAGCTTGAAAATAAGTTGCTTAGGGATAGTGCCCGAAACTGGTAGCCCGAGATGTTAGAGGTAGTGTCAAAAACTGGTATCTCAAGAGAGGAAAAATAAAGAAAATAAAGGAAAGAAAAAAGTATGTTGAGCTTGAAGAAAAAGGAAAAAAAAATTAGAAGAGCATGAAGCTGGATAGCCTTGAAGTGTAAAAAAATCTGCAGTACAAAAGATATCCGATTTTAATTCTCTACTAATTGAGTCACTTTATCCATATGTTTCCTACCTTAACCAAAGAGCCAACATTATGTCCTAAGAAAAGTCCTTTTTGATCCTATTGTCGAATCATACTTTTAGTGGTGGAGAGTTTGAGATATTTGGCAAGCTTATGGTTACGCATGCACTTGAATTGAATTTTAGCGTAAACACTTAACCCATGAGTGTACATCTTTTACATGTGAGTGCGAGTGATATATACTTCCTGTGAGAATATGTTGATGGAGCATTTGAATTGGTGGTGATTGTCTTAACTTATATGCTATGAATTGATTATTACATGTAATGAGATTTACATGACCTAAGTTGAGGACATTTGTATTTTGAATATGGTATGAGTAATAGTCCTTGTTTCCTCGCTAATTTTTTTACTATCTTTCTCTTTATTTTTATTTTGTTGCCTCGGGACGAGCAACGAGTAAATTTGGGGGAATTGATGAGAGTGAAAATAAACGTGTTTTAGTGTCCAATTTAACACCTTTTTGATGAGAATTATTGTTATATATTAGCACAAGTATCTTATATTAATATATGTGAGAAAAAGGTGCACTTGACGTGTTTTATTATGTTTTAGGTGGAAAAAGGATCAAAAGTACAAAGTTGGAGAAAATGTGCAATTTGTGTATGAATGCTGAAAAACACATATCAAACTTGTGTAATTTTTTTGTATTCGTGTGGAGCTTTGAACTGCAAGTGTGATATATGTTTGGAAAGACACTGAAAAGAGGATCGTTTTGACAGAAAGAACACCTCAATCATAATCCAAATGAGAAAGTTATGATTAAAGTGGTAACATCGCGCTTACTGTGCCGAACAAAACGACTGTGTCACTTTGCATTATTTGTTACACATTCAAATATTGAATTTTCTATAAGTTCTTTATTTGGATAGAAGCCAAGGAAGAGTGGATCACGTGAGCGCAAGAATCACTCAAATCAGAGTTTTGAAGAGGTAGTTATGCTCAAAATCGTGAATTCGCGCAACTGCTAGCGAGAATTGTTGCGCGAATTTTCGAGAA
Source organism: Pogostemon cablin (assembly GCA_023678885.1). Lineage (NCBI taxonomy): Eukaryota > Viridiplantae > Streptophyta > Magnoliopsida > Lamiales > Lamiaceae > Pogostemon > Pogostemon cablin. Next base: position 6,136,403 of record CM043004.1, on the reverse strand, counting down.
TTTCCGAATTTGTGTGTGTTTTTACACCACTCAGTATGTGTCGCGTGTTTCACATCCCATTGCATATATTTTCGTGTTTTTCAAGAAAAATCTCTTTCTAGGCCTATAAGGAGAACTTACAAATATAAAAGCGGATGTGCATCACATCATTATTCATATTGGGGAAGATTGGATTGGAGAGAGGCCACAACAATACTACACCCCACAAGGGGGGATCACCCCCCAACCATCATCCACATCCTTTCCTCCATCCATCCATCACTTTGAAGATTCGTCTGTGGAATCAAGAGGAGAACCAAGATAAGGATTCAAGACGGAGAAGGACGCGACGACGCCCACATCTAGGGTTTATTTTGTTTCTTAATTTATCTTGTAATTTTCTAGACATCCGGGTAAGATCTATCCATCACCCATGATTGTTCTTCGTAACATCATGGGGTAGAGCCTTTTTGGTAGAACTAGAGTTGTGAAGGTTTTTACGAATTAATTGAACTTTCGTGTGTAAACTCCGTACAACACTACTTGTGGATTTATGATTGTGTTTTCTTAATCCATATTCACGGTCATTTTGTGCATCTTCAATTGGTATATAGAGTCTGAATATATATTTTGGTTGTAGATTGAGTGTGTTCACCACTGAACAGGATTCCATGTTATGATTTTAAGTGAGGGGACACCGAAGTTTCATTAGAACTATCATATATGAATACTTGTTAATTGAATTGAATTCAAATTATTAAATATGATAAAGAAGATAATTTTATAGTATCTATAAAGGGAGATCATATCGGGTTAGAGTACCAATTGGCCAGAGAAATAATTGATACTGATAGTACCTAGAAAGGGGGATAAAATTATATCTCTTGCTCCGAGGTTATTCACATGTGTTACACGCATGTTTACTTGTGTCTATAGAGTAGATATGCATGGTTTAGTGATGCGTCTATATTCCACAAGACAGAGCCGGACATCAACACACGGAAGTAAAATTAATGCGTGAAACTGGATTATCCTAGAGCTACCTATTCTCCTACTTGATCCACTTTCGTATTCTTCGAGTGATATTTTATTTATTATTTTAATTAATTATTTATTAGTTACTAATTAAATCCTCAAACATTATTACCTTATCATAATTAATTTAGTAAATAATTAAATTGATAATACGCCGTCCTTTGGGTTTGATAATCACTTGGTCACTTGCTTAAGCTGCAACTGATATCTTTAATACTTGGCGATTAATTTTGAGTGTAAAGAAAACGCGCATCATTGATGCTTGCTCTAAGATCAAATAAAGCTTTCCATGCCGGCCCCTTTCCAATCTCACATAATTAAGATAGTGAAGCTCCCCGGATCTTTCAACTTTTGTGGTAGCTTCCGTTGAATGATCGAGCTGCAATTTTTTGATAGATTCACTGACTCTACCATTCAAGCTTCTCTTCCTCAATATGATATCTTTCAAAAATTGAGCATGGTTCGACATCTCCATTATTTCTTCGGAGAAAGGAATGTTCAAGCTTATCTTGTTCATAATATCTTGAAATCTCTTGAACTTTTCTTCCAATCCCTTCTTGACTATCCGAAAAGGAATTGGAGGAGGGATATTAGTCTTTGGAATATCCCATTCATCACGTTCAACATTCTTCGCCTTATCCTTCTCGGCTATCAATCTTTTCGCTCATTTCCACTTCTTTTCCACTATATGCTCGGTATTCTGCTCTTGGGATGACTCTGGAGTGTTCTGACAAGAACTTGATGCGCGTTTTCTTTGCACGCAAAATTAATCCCCAAGTATTAAGGATATCAATTGCATCTTAAGCAAGTGACCAAGTGAATTTCGAACTCAAAGGACGGCGTATTATCAATTTAATTATTTCCTAAATTCATTAAGATAAGATGACAATTAAGTTTGTGGAATTGAATTATTAACAATTAAACAACAAATTAAAATAACAAATAAAATAAATTAAACACTAGAAGAATACGAAAGTGGATCAAGAGAGAAAATAGGTAGCCCTAGGATAATCCAGTTTCACTCATTAATTTCCCTTTCGTGTGTTTATGTCCGACTCTGCCTTGTGGAATATGGACGCATCACTAAACCATGCATATCTACTCTATAGACACAAGTAAACATATGTATAACACGTGTGAATAACCTAGGAGCAAAAGATATAATTCCACCCCCTTTCTAGGTACTATCAGTATCAATTATTTCCCTTGCCAATTGGTACTATAACCTGATATGATCTCCCTTTATAGGTACTATAAAATTATCCTCTTTATCCTACTTAATAACCCAAATTCAATTCTATTAATAAGTATTCATATATGATAGTTCTAATGAAGCTTCAGAGTCCCCTCACTTAGAATCATAACATGGAATCCTGTTAAGTGGTGAACGCACTCAATCTACAACCAAGATATATATTCAAACTCTATATACCAATTGAAGATGCACAAAACGACCGTGAATATGAATTAAGAAAGCATAATCATATATAAAATAAATCCACAAGTAGTGTTGTACGGAGTTTACACACGAAAGTTTAATTAATTCGTGAAACCTTCACAACTCTAGTTCTACCAAAAAGGCTCTAGTCCATGATGTTACGAAGAACAATTATGGGTGTTGGATAGATCTTACCCAGATGTCTGGAAAATTACAAGATAAATTAGGAAACGAAATAAACTCTAGATTTGGGAGTCGTTGCGTTCTTCTCCATCTTGAATCCTCCTCTTGATCCACAAGCTAATCTTCAAAGTGATGGATGTATAGAGGAAAGGATGTGGATAATGGTTGGGGGGTGATCCCCCCTTTTGGGTGTAGTATTGTTGTGTCCTCTCTCCAATTCAATATCTCAAATATGATATGATCTATACCCCTTTTTATACTTGTAAGCTCTCATTGTAGGTCTTGGAAAGGTCCCAAATTTAGGTATATGTCAACTTTGGTAAGAGCTCTAATTTAGACATGCGTTAAATTTGGTAAAAGAGATTCGTAATTGCCAAAAATAGTATCAGCGACATTCTGCTCGACCAAACCCCCAGAAGTCAAACAAGGCCTCCAAAGTCGAACGGAAGCCGAATAAAATTTTGTAAGATTTTGGACATTTTGTTCGACCAAGCTTCTTCCGTTCGACTTGGCTTAATTTGGTAGAACAACTTCCACTTGGTCGTACAAGCTTGCGCCGCCTCACCGTTTCGCACAAAACTTACACATCCGACCTCCAATTTGCGTAATTATTACACTCTCATGATCCTCTATACCTTGGATTTATATCCATATAAAGAACTCAGAGAAAATCCAACTTTTGAATATGTAACAAGTCATAAAGATTGGAACAGCCGTTCTGCTCTGCACATCTTGCGCGATGTCACCATTTTGATCATATCCCTCTCGTTTGTAATCTGGTTGAGGTGTTCTTTATGCCAAAATGACCCTCTATTCTGTGGCTTTCCAACCATATATCACAATTCTAATTCAGAGATTCACTTGAATACAGAAAAATTACACAAGTTGGACGTTCATTTTCTGCATTCTTGCACAAATTGCACATTTTCTCCAACTTTGCACTTTTGATCCCTTTTTCCACCTAAAACACAATAAAACACCTCAAGTGCACCTTTTTCTCACATATATTTAATATAAGATACTTGTGCTAATATAAGACAATAATTCTCGTCAAACAGGTGTTAAATTGGACACTAAAACACACTTATTTTCACTCTCAACAAAACCCCAAACTTACCTGTTGTCGTCCCGAAGAAACAAAATAAAAATAAAGAGAAGAGAGTATGAAATTAGCAAGGAAACAAGGACTATGAAAAATACCCCATTTGAAATACAATTGTCCTCAACTTAGGTCATGTAATTCTCATTACATGTAATAATCAATTCATAGCATACAAGTTAAGACAATCACCACCAATTCAAATGCTCCATCCACATGTTCACACGGAAAGTATATATCACTCGCACTCAAGTGTAAAAGATGTACACTTATAGGTTAAGGTGTTTACGCTTAGATTCAATTCAGGTGCATGCGTAACCATAAGCTTGCCAAACGTCTCAAACTCTCCTCCACTTAAAGTATGATTCGACAATTCGTCCGTACCCTTGGTAAACTTTGGAAGACCGTGACTGATCCGGAAAGGGAATAAATGGCTAAAACAAACCTACTCCTAACAAGTTGCTGGGTAGAAGTATTGCATTCTCCATCCGCCCGACAGCTACATCTGCATCTGCATGCTATACTTACTTATTTTGATACACAGCCAGATGCTACCCTATTAGTTGAATCCGAACTTCCCTTCAAGTGCAAATAAGGCAAACCAAGACCGATGGGTTTGACATTGATGAGCTGAGAAGACGAATCAGACAAAAAGGGAGGGAAGAAGGGTAGCGGCTAGAGATGAAGTGATAATAAAAGTGGGAATGATTTCACTAGCACAGACCAAACTGGAATCTATACATTGAATCTTTTTTTCGCTATTTTTTTTGAACCGTATGCACCGAAAGGTGGGATCAAAAAGGACTTTCATTAGGATGTAATGTTGGCTCTTTGGTAAGGATAGGAAACATATGGATAAAGTGACTCAATTAGTAGAGAATTAAAACCGAAGATCTTCTGTACTGCAGATTTTTACACTTCAAGGCTATCCAGCTTCATGCTCTTCCAATTTTCTTTTCTCCCCTTTCCTTCAAGCTCAACATACTTTTCTTTCCTTTCTTTTTTTCTCGAGGTACCAGTTTCTGACACTACCTCTAACATCTCGGGGTACCAGTTTCGACACTACCCCTAAGCAACTTATTCTTCATCTCATATTTTCCAGCTCATAATCATTTGTACAACTCCAAATTTTATTCCATCCAAACTCCATGAAATTCAATTCACACACTTTGACAACATTTAATTCTCCACTAAATATAGGAATTTCAGGCTCAAATAGGATATCAAAGTGGCTATCTTCGTAGGTTGCCAAAGAAATAAGGCTTTTAATCTCAACGGGGCTAACTACTGATAAATATCATTCGGTAGGGAATTATTTAGCTTAATGACTCATAAATTCAAGGATGGCCTAAAATCATCTCCCATCATCTAACACACATGTAGTTTCAAGTAAGACAAAAGGCAAGTTCTAAAATACACACACAAGAATGATACTCACCAGAAAGAAATATCATGTGATTATGTAACATGATAAACGAGGCTAAAAAATCTCACATGGCTTTTTAACAAGTAATAGAACATTTTTCATGGTAAGCAATATCTCACAAGTGCACATAGAACTTCATATCACAATATAACTCAAGTACACTTCCTTCATCAATTTCAAGAGCATATGAATTTCAAGCACAATTTAAAAATATAAGTTCATGTAGATCACCAAAACCAAGAACTCAATCCTTTCACTCCCATGAATTAAAAGCACATATAAAATTAGAATAAGGAAACAAGGGCACCTGAATTTTCTTCTTCAAAACATGCACGAGCACCTCGAGTTGTTTAATTCGATCAGGTCACAACCTCAGTGTAAAACTCGTCTTCCCCCCTCTTTTACCTTTTTCTATCATCAAAGCTCAAGAACACCTCATCATCACAGATTCATTAATAATAAAATAGGAGAACTATAAGAAAGTATCAATTAACTATCTAATCGACTCCACACACTAGAAACACCAATGAACACTAGGCAAATAACAAAAAATTGACACATCAAAATCGATTAAAGTTTCAACATACCGCAAAAAATTAACTCCCCTAGCAAACATTACAAAGAAAAGATTATACTCTTGGTGCTTCAATGAGGTAATAACATCACACCCCCAAACTTAGTAAAAACGTAAGTTGAAACTAAGTTTGCAAAGAGATGTAATTGCCAATTAATAAGCACCTTAAATATAAAAATTTCTTACTCGCACGAAATAAATAAAGTAATAAAATGGAAGGGCAAGCCCCCAAAAGGCGCTCATGCTTAACGTTAGAGAGTCACGACGGATGTAACCTTTGTAGGCTACTGAATCAGAGGACGGTCTTCTCACATCCTCACCTTCAAATACTTTCTTTCCCTCTTCTTGTCTACACTCAACTCCTCACCTTTCTTGGTCACAAAAATATGATCCTCAAAATTTCCTTCCTCCCATGGCTGTCTAGACACCTCCTTGTCAATCTTCCACTTACATTCAGAATCATCTGTCTTAAAAAAATTAAGATTAAACAAGTTAGAAACCACATCTATGCTCTTGCATGATTTTGTCTCCACGGGCATCTTTATTGCTTGATCAAGAGAGAAAACCACATCTTCATTATCTATCTGCAGTCTAAGCTTCTCGGCTCTCAACCTCTTTGCTCTTTCCCACTTCTTCTTCACTGTAGGCTCATTATTCTACTCTTGGGATGGCTCTGAAGTGTTCGAAACAACATGTGTAGCATTCGATACAGAAACGAGCAGTAAAAGAGGCTGTTTGACCCTTGTTCGACCAAGCTACTTTAGTCGAATAGACTGGGTTTAGTCAAATTGCATTGCTGATCGCGAGCTCCCATTCTCCATATGTTGTTCGACCTCCGTTTGACCAAGGTGGTCTGGTCGAACGAAAGGGTGTAAGTCGAACTGATTGTCAGAAAACATAGCACCATGATTCTGATTTTCTGGAGGTTGTTCAACCTCTGCTCGACCAGCTGGTCTGGTCGAGCAACTCAAGTCTGTTCGACCAACTCCTCTGCTCCCTTCATTTTCACTCTCCTGCTTCATCGAACCTTCGTACTGCATCCCGGACCACAATACGATGGCATTATTCAAACATAACATTTGTGTCAATTGATTCAATTTCGCGGCTATCTGCCCCATAATCAAAGTAAGGTCCTTCAACTGCTTTGATAAATCTGCATGATCAACATTCATGGTATCATCAAGACGATCAATCCTTGCATCATTCTCACCCATGTATCGATTGAAGGTATCTTCAACACTCTTCACTTTTTGCTGCTGCGTACTAGGACCCCTTAGTGTCAACTCTGCAATCTGCTTCTGCTGGGACTCTAGTAGCTTGTTGATGTTAGCTAAACTAGAGACGATCTCATCATCCTTGTTCAGCTTCACCACTTTATGTTCAACCTGAGCTACCTTACCCACTACATAAGTTCCTCTAACTCTCTCTGTAGGCCAGTCACATGAATTCATAGAGATGTCTTTGAATAACTTTTCCGCTTCAAGTGTTGTCTAAGATAACAGCGCTCCTCCTGATGATGCATCAATAAAAATACGCGACTCACAATCCAATCCATAGTAGAAGATACTTATGTTTTGAGACTTTGACATCCCATGCAGTGGGCACCTCCTGAGAATGTCTTTAAACATATCCCACGCCTCATAAAATTTCTCACCCTGATTCATAACAAATTGGGTGATGTCTTGCTTCATTCTTAAGATCCTTGAGGGTGGCATATATCTCTCTAAGAACTTCTGCTGCAGTTGGTCCCATGTAGTGCAATATTTGCAGCTTAAGCAAGCGACCAAGTGAATATCGAACCCAAAGGATGACGTATTATCAATTTAATTATTTACTAAATTAATTAAGACAAGATGGCAATTAAGTTTGTGAAATTGAATTATTAACTATTAAACAATTAATTAAAATAACAAATAAAATAAAATAAACACTAGAAGAATACGAAAGTGGATCAAGAGTAAGAATAGGTAGCCCTATGATAATCCAGTTTCACTCATTAATTTCCCTTTCGTGTGTTGTTGTCCGACTCTGCCTAGTGGAATATGGACGCATCACTAAATCATGCATATCTACTCTATAGACACAAGTAAACATGTGTATAACACGGGTGAATAACCTTGGAGCAAGAGGTATAATTCCACCCCACTTTCAAGGTATAATCAATATCGATTATTTCCCTGGCCAATTGGTATTCTCCCGATATGATCTCCCTTTATAGGTACTATAAAATTATCCTCTTTATCCTACTTAATAACCCGAATTCAATTCAATTAATAAGTATTCATATATGATAGTTCTAATGAAGTTTCGGAGTTTCCTCACTTAGAATCATAATATGGAATCATGTTCAGCGGTGAACGCACTTAATCTACAACCAATATATATATTCAGACTCTATATACCAATTGAAGATGAACAAAATGATCGTGAATATGGATTAAGAAAGAATAATCATATATAAAATAAATCCACAAGTAGTGTTGTACGGAGTTTACACACGAAAGTTCAATTAATTCGTAAAACCTTCACAACTCTAGTTCTACCAAAAAGGCTCTAACCCATGATGTTACGAAGAACAATCATGGATGTTGGATAGATCTTACCCGGATGTCTGGAAAATTACAAGATAAATTAGGAAACGAAATAAACCCTAGATTTGGGAGTCGTCGCATCCTTCTCTGTCTTGAATTCTCCTCTTGGTTCTCCTCTTGATTCCATAAACGAATCTTGAAAGTGATGGATGGATGGAGGAAAGGATGTGGATGATGGTTGGGGGTGATCCCCCCTTGTGGGGTGTAGTATTGTTTTGTCCTCTCTCCAATCCAATATCTCAAATATGATATGATCTACACCTCCTTTTATACTTGTAAGCTCTCCTTGTAAGTCTTGGAAAGGTCCCAAATTTAAGTATATGTCAACTTTCGTAAGAGCTCTTAATTTAGACATGCGTTGAATTTGGTAAAAGAAATCCGAAATTGCCAAAATAGTATCAGCGACATTAAGCTCGACTAGACCCCCAAAAGTCGAACAAGGCCTCCAAAGTCGAACGGAGGTCGAACAACCTTTCTGTAAGATTTTGGACATTTTGTTCGACCAAGATTTTGAACAACTTCCACTTGGTCGAACAAGCTTGCGCCGTCTCACCGTTTCACACATAACTTACACATTCGACCTCCGATTTGCATAATTCTTGCATTCTCGTGATCCTCTCTTTCTTGGATTTCTATCCATATAAAGAACTCCCAGAAAATCAAACATTTGAATATTAACAAGTCATGCAAAATGGAATAGCTGTTCTGCTCGTCACTGCTTGCACGGCGTCACCATTTTGATCATATCTCTCTCGTTTGGAATCTGATTCAGGTGTTCTTTACGCCAAAACGACTCTTTATTCTGTGGCTTTCCAACCATATATCACACTTCTAATTTAAAGCTTCACTCGAACACAGAAAAATTATACAAGTTGGATGTTCATTTTTCAGCATTCTTGCACAAATTGCACATTTTCTCCAATTTTGCACTTCTGATCCCTTTTTCCACCTAAAACATAATAAAACACCTCAAGTGCACCTTTTTCTCACATATATTGAATATAAGATACTTGTGCTAATATAAGACAATAATTCTCGTCAAACATGTGTTAAATTGGACACTAAAACACGCTTATTTTCACTCTCAACAAACAACAGGTGTAGCATTCGGTATCGAAATGGGCGCTGAACGAAGTTGTTCGACCCCTTCTCGACCATATTGGTCTGGCCGAATAGACTGTGGCTGATTGAACAATATCTCTGATCACGAGTTCAACTTCTCCGATTGTTGTTCGACCAGCATTCGACCAAGATGGTCTGGTCGAACGGTAGTTCTTTTATCAAACGGCGGCATAGAAAATAGAGCATCAAAATTCTACTTTTTTCCAAAGCTTGTTTGACCTCAGTTCGACCATTAGGTCTGATTGAACTGCATAGGTTTGGTCGAATAAGACCTTTGCACCCTTCATTTTCACCCGTCAGCTTCATCGGACCTTCATATTACGTTTGCAACCTCAATGTGATGGCATGACAAGACTTAGGATTCTCAATACTTTGAGATGGAAACTTCCCCTTTTCAATAGTTTGAGTCAATTTGTTCACGTTTCCTGCCATCTCCCCCATCAACAATGTAAGGTCTTAAACTTGCTTAGACAAATCTTCATGATTGGCATCAATCTTATTTTCTAACTTGGCCTCAAGACGATCTACTCTTGCATCATTCTTTGCCATGTACCTGTTCACCGTATCCTCGAAATCAGGTTTCCCTTCTTTCACCTAAGCACCCGGAATAACACAAATAGGAGGTTGTATTGCATTATTTGGATTACTCCACAAATGCTCTGACCTCCTATGTTGTTGATAATTACCCGGTGCACCACGATTATTGTACTTCCCTTGATAATTCTGGTTTCCTTGATTTTGGAATCTCGTTCCTTGAATACTTTGACCCATGGCATAGTTTGGCTCTTCCATCTCCTCTTGGCTAGCTCCTTCATTGCACATATCCTGCATAATTGGTACTCAGTGAGATAAGTCCATTATCTGCTTTTGCTGAGACTCTGGTAGCTTGCTGATATTAGTCAAACTAGAGACGATCTCATCATCTCTTCCCGACTTAACCATAGTATGCTCAACCTGCGCTACCTTTCCTAGAACATAAGTGCCTCTCACTCTATCAGTTGGCCAATCTCTTGAATTCATCGAAATATCATCAAAGAGCTTTTCGGCCTCAACGGATGACTTTGTAAGCAATGCTCCATTCGATGAAGCATCGAGTAAATCTCGAGAATCACAGTCCAATCTGCTATAGAAAATATTGATATATTGAGCTTTAGATAGCCCGTGTTGCGGACACTTCCTAAGCATGTCCTTGAATCTATCCCATGCCTCATGAAACTTCTCATTACCATGGATAGTAAATTGATTGATTTCTTGTTTCATCTTAAACACCTTTGAGGGTGGCATGTATCGCTCCAAGAATTTCACCTTCAATTTCTCCCAGATATCACATTCAGCAGCATTAAGATTATCGTACTGACCTCTCACCTTTTCATTCAGCGATAACTTAAACAAGATGATCTTTCTCGCATCCTCATGAGCTCCTACATCTTTTTGTGTACTTGCATATCTAAGGAACTTATTCAAATGTTGCTGAGGACCTTAAAAGGTTCCCCCATAGAAGGGACTCCTTTCAATCATGTTGATAAGAGCAGGGTGTAAGTCAAAATCAGCTCCTGCCCCTCTCCCTCCTAACAGCCCCGCATTGCCTCCTTCGTAGTTCATAATGACTTCATGGATGGCAAGTGTATCTAGATTTTCCTCCATGTTGACTGCTTCTGCTTCCATGTTGAATTCGGTTGCAGCTTCAGTTGCTTGCGGATTCAGCTCATCAACTTCATCTCCTAAATTAAGAGCTTCAGTTGGTTCTACTTTCTTATTCATGTTCTTCTTCTTATTCTTCTTCTTCTTTCTCGATGACACACTGATCTCAGGATTAAAAGGTACTAACTCTCCTATTTTTGATCTAGTGTGCATACACCTCAGAAAAATAAGCGATAGAAAACCAAGACAAGAATAAGATAATCTCAATTAAACTAAAAATAATAAACCAATAATTAATGCCGTCTCCAGCAACGTCGCAAAGAACTTGATGAGCATTTTCTCAACACACAAAATTAATCTCCAAGTATGACGAATATCAATTTTTGTTTTGATATGAAACCAAGTGATTATCGAACCCAAAGGACGAATTATTATTAATTTAATTAAGATTTAATTTACTAAGACTATTATGGCAATATGATTGTGAAGATTAAATAACTAAGTAACGAATAATTAAAATAACAATCAAAATAATGAGCAGTAGAGATAATACGACTGTGATTAAGTGAGAAATTAGGTAGTTCTTCGGGTCATCCAGTTTTACTTATTAATTTCCTTTCCACGTGTTGATGTCCGACTCTGCCTTGTGGTTTATGGACGCATCACTAAAACATGCAAGTCCACTTTATAGACACAAACAGACAAGTGTATAACACATGTGAATATCCTTAAAGCAAGAGATACAATTCACCCCCCTTTCTAGGTACTATCAGTATCAATTATTTCCCGTTCACTTAGAATTATAACATGTAATCCTGCTCAGCAGTAAATGCACTCAATCAATAACCAAGAGATGTATTCAGACTCCACATAACAGTAAATGATGAACAAAATGACTGTGAGTATGAATTTAAAAAGCATAGTCTTGTTGGATTGTATACTAAAAGTGTAACTTTTTGTATGAACAATGTTATAACAATTTATTTGAATTGAGAATCATATGATCAAATGATTGCATCTTATAATTTATTTATATGCACGATGCAATAGTCTACTTACTTTATACTGTAGATAATATGTTGTTTGACAACACGCGGAAGATCATATTATCGGTTTCCTTATAAAGTATAAACAGATGCTCACAACCGAGATAGATGGGAACTCTCTATCAGGATGTTGTAGTGTGGTTTGATATTAGCTTGTCTTGGCAATAGAATCATATTAGTGCGCTTTGTGTGTATTGAGGAAGACCACCTGAGATCGTTCGATTTATACCGACTTATAGGAGAACTTGTTCTCATTTATTATGGATGTTCGTTCTCTTAATCCCAATACAATAAACTCGACACGTAGGGCAATATGTATTTTTTTGATTCATCAATGGGTGAGATTTACATGTATTTAATCAACAAACTCGGTAAGTTGGGAAGTATTGATGTCTCTATGGTGTGCTGTTAATTGTAAAAGGAATCTGTGTCCGACATAGCTCGATGATGTCCCCTTGAGGAGCTCATAAGGATTATCATGTAAACCCTACAGGTGGATTTATTCTGGCGTGATAATGAGGTTGAGTGGTACTACTCTCGGATGAGATATTAATTAATAGAGTTGTCAGTAACTTAATTAATTAATGGACATTGTATATCTTAAACATGGGGAGAATGTCGGGCTCATAATAATAAGGAACCCATAACGTAATTATGAGATTAAAATGGTAGTGCAGTAATAATATTTTAGTGGTATATATTATTATTATTGGACTTAAGTATAAGCTTTGGGCGAAGCTTGAATACTTAAGCCCAATAGAGGGCCAACTCTAATTTCTCCTTCTGGTCCTACTGTAGCCCATATATAAGTTATCTCAGCTGTCCGAAAACCCTAATTAATTGATAATTCATGCCTAACACTGTGAAGGGGGTTAGGAAATAGCAGATTGAGAAGATCTCGAAGATCGTCCCCCACATGACGTTGAGATTGGACTTGGGGATACAACAGAAGACCGGAAGGTTGTTTGCTGCTGCTGTCCACCAACTTGTACGATTTTTATAAATTTGTATAGACCTTATAATTCAATGTGTCATATACTGATGGAAATCCACAGAAGAGTGGATTGTTTTGGTTTGTAGATCACTTAATTCCGAGATTGGATGAGAGAGTTATGCCTAAAACGGTGAGGTTGCGCAGGCTGCCGGCGAGAATCCATCTTCTCCAACATTCCTTGGTGAAAGGTAATACGTTTCTTGTTTTCTTGCTTTTGCTGACTGTTAGATGATGAACATTTTCTCAACACACAAAATTAATCCTCAAGTGTCAGGATATCAATTGTAGTTTCGAAAGGTAACCAAGTAATTATCGAATCCAAGAGACGGATTATTATCAATTCAATTATATTCTATTTAACTAAGATTATGTTGGCAAATTGATTTGGTTTGTTTATTAAACTAAATAACATAAATTGAAATAGCAAAGTAATTAAACAAGCAATAGAGAAACTTCGGTGGTGATCAAGTAATTAATAGAGTAGTTCGTTAGGTAATCTTGTTTTACTTATTAATTTTCTTTCCATGTATTGTTGTGCGACTCTGCCTCGTAGTTTATGGACGCATTACTAAACTATGCAAGCGTACTCTATAAACACATGTAAGAAAGCGTATGACACGTGTGAATATCCTTGGAGCAAGATGTACACTTTACCCCTCTTTCTAGGTACTATCATAATCAATTATTTCCCATGCACTTAGTACTCTAACCCAATTTGATCTCCCTTTTTAAGGACTATAAAGTTATACCTTTTATCCTACTTATTAACCCGAATATGATTCAATTAACAAGTATCTATATAAGATAGTTTTAATAAGACTTCAGAATCCCTTCACTTAAAATTATAACATGCAATCCTATTCAGCGGTGAATGCACTCAATCAATAACCAAGAGATGTATTCAGACTCTACATAACAATTAAAGATTCACAAAACGACCGTGAGCATGAATTAAAAAGGCACAATTTTATATAGAATAAACCACAAGTAGTGTTGTACGGAGTTTACACATGAAAATTCAATTAACTCATAAAACTTTCATAACCCAAGAACTACCTGAGCAGTTCTAGCCCATGATTGATCTAGGAAAAATCATGGCTAGTTTGTATGATCTTACTTAACTCGCCAGACGAACCTCTCCTCACGACTTCTTAGGATGATGGTAGGGCTTGGTGATGGATGGATGATGAATTCCTCTTTTATACTTGTAAACACTCCTTACGTGCCTTGGATGGGCTTTTTGAGCAAACACACGCACTGAATGTGTAAAAATACAAATTTGGTAAGTTTTTAAACGTTGATTCGACCAAACACGTTGGTCGAACTCCTGCATGCTAGTCGAATCCCTGGTCGAATCCCTCTGTAACTTGGCTTCTGACTCAGGATATGACCAGAGCATTGGTCGAAATGGATACTTCCTGGTCGAATCGGAACTGATTCTGTTTAGGCTTCTAATTCGACCATGGTTCGACCAAGTGGTTTGGTCGAACTCGGCTGTCCTGGTCGAACTTGACTTTTCCGAGCTCAGTTCGACTAGAGGTGCTGGTCGAACTTCGTTCTTCTTGGTCGAACTCAACCCCTGTGTGGTCGAATCCACCCCTATTTCTTCCTCTTTCCAAATCCGATCACTTCCAACTTGTTTTCCATCGAAAATCAACTCAAATAGCCTTGTAAACTCCTGATTCGTGACTTTCCACCAAGTATAGCAATTCCAATCGAATTACCATCATTAATTACACGATAAGTACACAAATCCGGGCTCGAAACTAGTGAATTTACACACTCATCAGACTCCAAAACTTACATGTTGCTCGTCCCGAGACAATGAAATAAAGACCCAAGAGGAGTGTAAAATTCACCAACCAATACAATTCATACTCACACATGCAATATATTAATCAAACACAAGTATTACAAGCATCTTATGCATCATTCATGTAAACATCACTCGATTACATTACATTTCGGAGTACAAAATCATCTAGCTCACAAGATAAATATTTACTCTCTCTCCCTTAAGTGTAAAAGATGTACACTCTAGCAGGTTAGTATTTACGCACATATTCAATTCATACTTCCGTGTAACCATAAGCTTGGCAAGGGTCTCAAAACTCAACTTATAATCGATTCCTTACTAGGATCACAAAGAACTTGTTTTTAGGTTGTAATGTTGACTCTTTGATAAAGGTAGGAAAATTTGGGTAAAGTGACTAATTCACAAGTAGAGAATTACCTTGGAGTTTCGCTTTTCGTCCTAGCTTTGTTTGTTCTCCATCTTCTTCTCATAA
The DNA here is from genome assembly GCA_023678885.1 of Pogostemon cablin. NCBI lineage: Eukaryota > Viridiplantae > Streptophyta > Magnoliopsida > Lamiales > Lamiaceae > Pogostemon > Pogostemon cablin. The sequence goes on along the minus strand of CM043004.1, from coordinate 6,120,987 downwards.
ACTTCATTGTTCAAATCTCCTTCTTTCTTCAAGCATCAACATCATCTTTCTTCAATGAGCAAGGGTACCAATTTCGGGCACTACCCTTCTACACAGTCGGGGTACCAGTTTCAGGCACTACCCCTAAACAAGATTTAACCATGCTTCTTTCTTTTTCATAATTCTCAACCAAGCTTCTACCTTCTCATTCTTTCAAGCACTTATGCACCTCAACTCTTTACTAATGAATAGGATATTCAACAAGGCTCAAGTAAGGTTTAATAAGGCTTTTTATCACGGCTTGCCAAAGAAAAACTTTTTAAGGCTCAAAAGGGCTTACAATGATACATATATTAACAGGTAAGGTAAAATTTTGGCCAAGTAACTTGATTACACAATAATGATCTAAGATCATGTCCTAGCAATTCCTCAATAATAAGTTTCACACAAGACGCCAAGCCAAGTTCTAAAATACGGTCATACGAACGATTCTCTCAAGAATAAATCATCAAGAACTAGCATGATTTAAATGGCTCAAATCCTCACATAGGTAAATAGATTCCTAAGTACTCCTTCAAGGAAATGACCAAGATCAATTTCACAATAAAGTCACATATTTATCAAGCATACATGCTTCCAATCAATATCAATTAACACATGTAACATACGAATGCATCATGCTAACCAAGAACCCTCTTAACAAACAATCCATACAAGTATAAATCATCATCACTCAATCCACATCAAATCAATATAAGTACATGCCACTCACACCAAATACCCATCCTGTAAAGAGAAAAAGAGAAGGGAGATGAGATGACTCTGACAAAGATAAAAACCTGGTGCATTCTACTCCTCCGGAGAATCATCATCATCGCTCATACCCTCTTCATCACCATTCATCTCCGAGCGCAATCTATCCAAATCTTTATGTAAAGCATTCAAATTCCTATCCATCAAAAGCTCATGAGCAAACAACCTCTCCAATCTCTGATCCATCTCCACATAGTTATCCTGAAGCGTGTTGTACTTCCCATCCAGTGCTGCGTAGTTTGCATTCGCCAACTCTAGCTGCCTATTCGTCTCTTGCTGGTTCGCATTCAGTATCTGCTCATGAATCAACCTAAACTGCTCCTGCAAATAAGGATTCAGTCCAGCCCACTGCTGTTGTGGCACTGTTAGAATGGGTCGTGGTGGCCTCTCATGCGGCTGTGGATCTCCCATCTCCGGATCCATATGCTCCTCTCCAAGCTCCTGCTGCTGCTGTTGCTGCTGTGGCTGAAAACGCCCCTCGTTTACCATTCTCTGCAGCTCTCCCATCATCCTTTCATATACATCTGAGTTACAGTCCTCCAATCACCCTTAGTCAAGTAAGTGATGTAGATAGCAGTGCGTCCGAGGGTGTTCATCAACATGTTCCCCTCATTCTGAATAATAGTCAATATACCCAAATCATAAGGGAACATGAAAGTGAGAGGCTTCAATACCCTAGTAAAGAACCAATCTCCATCCCTCAGATGGGCGAATCCTCCCTTCATACAAGTGCTCATCACCAAATCGGGATCTTCCAGGATAGGTGAAATGCCAGAGAAGTCCATATGATAGTACTTAGCTATCGTGGTCAGCAACCCTCCTATGTTCACTCTCTGAAATGGAGAACGCTTGAACCTATTAAGCAGATAGATAAGATACGACCCCATATTGAACCTCACTCCATTGAGCATACACCAAAGGACATACAGCTCTCCCCTCGACACACAGCTACTCTCCGATCGAGCCAACAATATGTTCCTCAACACTCGATCTATGTATCGGAGCATTGGGTTCTTAATCAACGAAGCTCGAACACTGCTAGTCTTGTAATCCACATCCTCACCATAAATTTCTCTAGAATCTGTTAGCATTAAAGTACCCATTCTCCGCTCTCGAAATCCCCCTAGGAGTCTGAAACAGGATATTCAAATCCTCAGCTGACCATGTCCTCTGCTCACTTCCAAGCTGAAACGAACACTCATACGGAAGATTACTTGACCCTTTGTTCACAGTAATCGAACATAATACCTCCGCAGTCACATGAAAGTAAGTAGGCTTCTTAAGCTCTATAAAGTGGCGAATACCAACTTGATCAAACATCCAAAAGAGTCTCAGATGTTCATAGTAACCATTGATCCATCATCTTTATACCTTGTTCGAACAATCTTATCTGATTCCTTCACCCACTTCTCCTTGATCTCATCCCATTAATTCATCCGAATCTTGAAGTTCGAAGGCAACCGCTCTTGAAGACTTAGCTTCTTTGTCACCGCATCCTCACGAGATGGTCTATCTTGCCTCTTCTTAGATCGAAGCTCAGCCTCCTTGCCTTTTCCTGAAAACAATACTTCAATCCAACAACCAAGAAAGGGAAACCAAACTAATGCATTCACTATACTAAAGACTTCAAGTTTTTCAATGCATAATCAAACCAAACAAGCATGATTCATCCTAATGATCTAACATATCAATTCACATGCTCATTCATCCTCATTCCAATCAACAAGTCGCAATAGGATCAACAAATGATTCAATAAACCACAAGCATGCATTGCTACTCAAATTCAAGCAATCCAACATGACATCTACTCAAACTCAATCAATTCTCCAACAATTCAACATGCTTCATCCCAAGACTACTCACATTCCTCATAACTTCACATAATCAACATAGTTCAATTCAATTTAATCAATCCCAATCAAACCCAACAACTATTCTTATGAAATTAAGCATTGAAACTTCAAACAACACCATGAATCCATAAAAAACTTAGTTTAATCAACATACCCTCTCATAATCGACGATTAGAACTTCAATCCTAGGGCATTAGGGTTGAGAAAACATACCTTTTGAACCAGCCATGGCTTAGAATGAACAAGTATGGAATTCCTCCAAAAATCGCAATGAACCCTATTTTTTCAACTAGATTGCTCCAAAAATGCGATGAATTGAGTGGAATGTGTGTGGAATGTGGTTTAATTGAGGCAAAATTGTGTGTAATTGAGGCAAGGATTTCTGATTCGAGATGCTTTCCGGGTGGAGGTGGTGTGTGAAATGCTCGAATGAACTTGGAAAACGGGGTTTAAAATCACTTACCTGGGCTCGATTCGACTAATCCAAGAGGTCGAATCGCATTGACGTGGTCGAATCCTTGGTTGAACTCCCCTACTGGATAATCAATCACCGTGATTCGACCACGGTTCGACCAAGTGCTCTGGTTGAACTCTTACGTCGTGGTCGAACTCGACTGTTCAAAACTTTTAGGTCCGCAATTCAATCTCAATTCATCTAAGCCGCTTGGTTGAACTGATCATGCCTTGGTCGAACCCGTCTACACAACTCTCTGATTGCCAGTTTGACTTTTCCTTTTGATCGAACTCACTACTGCTTGGTCTAATCGACCTGTAACAAACTCTCTCATCCTTAGTTCGACCAGGGATCTCATATTCGACCTGCATGTCTGGTCAAACTCGACCCCTGATGCTTCAAACTCAAAATTTCCTCATCCCTACACAGTTTAAGCTTAAAAATGAACATTCGATACCAAAATAGATCAAAATTAGCTTGAGAATCAATCTTAAACTTGACATCCATGAGTAACTCCACATAACATACTAAAAAATAACACCAAACACCACAAAACATTAGGCAAATTGCAAAAAATCAACACACCACAACCGATAAAAATGTTTTGATATGCCGCAAAAAATTAACTCCCATAACAAACGGTACAAAGAAAAGATTATACTCTCAATGCTTCAATGAGGTATGTACATCACATCCCCCCCAAACTTAGTAGAAACTATAGTGAAACTAAGTTTGCAAAGAGATGTAATTGCTGAGAAATAAGCATATCAAATATAATATTTTCATACTCACCCGAAAGAAATAAAGCAATAAAACGGAAGGAAAAGCCCCCAAGAGGCGCTCATGTTTAACGTCGGAGTGTCACGACAGTACCAATTTAACACAAGGTATCCTCAAAGACGACACAAGCATCATCCGGCGACTTGTAATACTTCAATCGATGCCCATTCGCTGCGATAATGTCCCCATCTTTGTCCATAAGCTCAAAACTCCCCCCTCCACAGGCTCTATGGATAATGAATGGCCACATCCACTTCGATTTCAATTTTCCTGTGAAAAGCTTCAAACGAGAGTTAAAAAGCAATACCTCATCACCTTTCTTGAACTCCTTGTAAGAGATCTTTGAATCATGCCATTTCTTCATTCTCTCCTTGTAGATCTCCGAGTTCTTGTAAGCTCGATTCGTGAACTCATCCAATTGATTGATATGAGTCATCCTCAACTCTTTTTGCTCCTTTAAAGATAAGTTCAAACTCCTCAAAGCCTAAAAAGATTTGTGTTGAATCTCTATGGGTAAGTGGCACCGATTCCCATAGACTATTTGATACGGTGACATATCCAACACCGTCTTGTAAGTAGTTCGGAATCCCCACAAAACATCATCGAGCTTTATAGCCCAATCCTTTTTATTGCTTCCTACTACCTTCTCCATGATTTGCTTCACTTGTCGGTTGGAAACTTCCGGTTGCCGCCCATTTGCTTGAGGATGATAGGGTGTAGTAACCCTATGCTTAACTCCATAATCCTTAAGCACCTTTTCAAGAAGCTTGTTGACAAAGTGAGAACCTCCATCACTCACTAGTGCTCTAGGAACTCCATAGCGGGCAAAGATATGTTTCTTCAAGAAAGATAAAATATTCCTTAAATCATTCACGCGAGTGGGAATGACTATACCCACTTAGAAACATAATCCACAGCTAAAAGGATGTAAAGAAATTCATTAGATGGGGGGAAAAAGCCCCATAAAATTGATTCCCCATACATCGAAGATCTCGACAACAATGCTCGGCTGAAGTGACATCTCATCTTGTCAACTTATATTCCCCATCTTTTGACATCTATCTCATGTCGCCACATAGGATTCACAATCTTTAAACAAAGTCGGCCAATAAAGAGCAGATTGAAGTACCTTTGCTGTAGTTTTTTGAGCTCCGAAGGGCCCCCCGTTAAGTTGTGCATGGCAAAAATCGAGTACACTCTCCATCTCCATCTCGGGCACACACCTACGGACTATGGAATCCGTACATGTCTTGTAGACAAATGGATCATACCATAGAAAAGTCTCAACATCCCTCTTGAACATTGCAAGTTGATATCAGTTTAGATCTCTTGGAATTTCACCTACAACAATATAGTTCACATAATCCGCAAACCATGGATCCATTCCTTGTGCAGCTACCACACATGCTCTTTCAGCTCCTTCAACAATCACTACCATAATCTTCTCATCAGGAAACATCTTTTCAATGTAATCGAAATAATCTTCACAATGCTCCCTTGTCTCTAACCTTGATAGGTGATCCGCCAAAACATTCTCAGTACCCTTCTTATCTCGGATCTCCATAAGAAAATTCCTGCAGAAGAAGAATACATCTAATAATTTTTGTCTTTGTTTCCTTCTTCTCCATTAAGTACCGAATCGCAGATCACTTGCATCACACATAAGTACAAACGGCTGAGTCCAATCCGGTGTGATCAAGATAGGTGCAGTAATAAGCGCCTCCTTCAAAACCTGAAAAGCTGTTAGACACTTTTCATAAAAAATAAAAAGAACATCCTTTTCAAGCAAATGAGATAAGGGCTTGGAGTATTTCGAGAAATCTTTTAAGAATCTTCTATAAAAACCAGCGTGCCCAAGGAAGGACCGCACTCCCCTTTCATTCGTAGGTGGTGGAAGCTTCTCAATTCCCACCACCTTTGCTCTATCCACCTGCAATCCCTTGGCCGAAATATGATGGCCAAGAACAATCCCATCTCTTACCATGAAGTGACACTTCTCTCAATTCAAGACAAGACTAGTTTCTTGGCCTCTCTTCAAAACAGTAGCAAGGTTAGATAAACAAATATCAAAAGAGGAACCGAATACAGAAAAATCATCCATAAACACCTCCATGATCTTTTCTATCAACCCATCAAATATGGCCATCATGCAACACTGAAATGTAGCAGACGCATTACACAATCCAAAAGACATCTTCCTAAAAGAAAAAGTTCCATAAGGACAAGTAAAAGTGGTCTTTTCTTGGTCTTCGAGTGCAATCATGATTTGATTATACCCCGAGTACCCATCCAAGAAACAGTAATACTTGTACCCTGCAAGATGATCAAGCATTTAATCCATGAAAGGAATGGGAAAATGGTCTTTGCATGTATTCTCATTTAGTTTCCTATAATCCGTACACAAATGCCATCACGTAGGAATCCTAGTGGCTAAAGTCTCACCATCTTCGGCTTTCACTATAGTCATGCCCCCTTCTTAGCAACTACATGCAATAGACTCACATGGAGACTATCACTAATAGGATAAATTATTCCTGCATCTAACCACGTTAGAATTTGCTTCCTAATCAATTCTTGAATGCGGGATTCACCCTCTGCTGATTCTGAATGCTACTCTTGGCCTCATCTAACAACCTTATTATATGCATGCAAAAGGAAGGACTAATACCCTTTAAATCATCAAGAGACCAACCAATCGCAGATTTATACTTTCTAAGTACATTTAACAATTCCTCAAGTTGATCATCATCAAAGAAAGAAGATACAATTACCAGATATTTTTCATTGTCACCTAGGTAAGCATACTTTAAGTGTTCCTGTAGCAGTTTCAACTCATCTTTCTTCTCTTCTTGAGGTGCACTCTCTCGATCTAATGGTAAGTACTTTCTAGTCCACTTGACCTCTTCAACATTGATCCTTGTCGACTCATACCTGTTATCACCCAAAGCAAGTAAGTTTTCAAGAAATTCAATACATACCTCATTGGAGAGTTCATCTAGCTCTGTAGTGGGAAAAGTAAGAGACTCCGCCAAGCATGTCTCAAGAGGATCCTTCGACAAAATCAAAGACATATCTTCATGCACAATCTCCTCTACTATATCAACACTGTGACATTTCATGTCCATTGGCATCTTCATTGTTTTATCAAGGTTGAATAGAACCTCTTCTTTATCCATCCTTAGCCTCAACTCACCCTTCCGCACATCGATCATGGCTCCCGCGGTGGCAAGGAAAGGTCTCCCTAAAATAAGAGGGACATTATCCTTGTTATCTTCCATCTCCAGCACTAGAAAATTCACTGGAAAGACTAACTTCTCTACTTTGACAAGAATGTCTTCGATCACACCCTTTTGAAAAGTCATGGACCTATCCGCTAGTTGTAGAGCAACTGTCATGGGTGTCAACTCCCTAAAACTAAGCCTTTGAAAGGTAGACAACAATATCAAATTGATGATTGCCCCAAGATCACACAAGGCTCGACGTGCATGCCCCTTTCCAATTTCACATAAGATTATGAAGCTTCCCGGATCCTTAAGCTTTGCTAGCAGCTTCCTCTGAATGAACGAGCTGCAGTTTTCAGACAAATTCACCATTTCAATTCCATTCAAGCTTCTCTTCTTCAAAAAATATCCTTTAGAAAGTGGGCATAATACGACATCTCCAAAATTGCTTCAGAGAAAAGAATGTTCAAGCTAATTTTGTTTATGATTTCTTAAAATTTCTTGAACTTCTCTTCCAATACCTTTTTGAATAGCTTGAGAGGAAAGGGCGGAGGTATCTTTGTTTTGGGAATCCCCCATACATCATGTTCAGCTTTCTCCGCTTTATCCTTTTCAACTCTCAATCTCTTAGCTTTTTCCCACTTCTTCTCTGCTATAATCTCTGTATTATGCTCTTTAGAAGGTAGTGGAGTAGTTTCAACATCATGCGGAGCATTCAGCATGGAAAACGATGCAGAACAAGTGAGTTCGACCTGAGTTCGACCTGAGTAGGTCGTTAAACTCGACGAGTAATGGTCGAACTACATACCTGAAAGTTCGTTCTCCCTTGTACAGTCGGATTCGACCATGGTTCGAAAAATAGGTTTGGTTGAACTATGGTGATCGTGGTCGAATTTAGCATCAGACAAAATAGAGTGCTCTGGACAGTCGAGTTCGACCAGTGGTTCAGGTCAAAATCATCTGATTTTGGTCGAACTGTCCTTCTGACTCCTTCGGACATTGCCCAGGTGCCGAGTTCGACCTCCCCTATTGAATTTGACCTGACTGCCTGGTCGAATCGGGGTCGAATCGGGCTCTTGTCGCTTCAGACTTCTATTCTAGCTTCATCGGTCCCTCATACTGTGTTCCAGACCTCTGTGTAATGGTGTGACAAGACTTTTGATTCTCAATACTCAGAGACAAAAACTTCACTTTCTCTATAGTTTGAGTCAATTTATTCACATTTCCTGCCATCTTCCCCATTAACAATGTAAGGTCCTTTACTTGTGTAATCAAATCCTTATAATGATCATTAATCTTATTATCTAATTTAGCCTCAAGACGATCTACTCTTGCATCATTCCTAGCCATGTATCTAGAGTTCCGGACGGAGGGACCACGATTGTTGTAGTTCCCTTGAGAGTTCCGATTTCCTTGATTTGGGTACCTAGTTCCTTGAATACTTTGTCCCATGGTGTAATTTGCCTCCTCGATCTCCTCTTGGCTAGCTCCTTCATAGCTACCATCCTGCTGCATCATTGGCACTATCTGCGATAAATCTGTGATCTACTTTTGTTAGGACTCTAGTAGCTTGCTAATGTTAGTCAAGCTAGAGACAATCTCATCATCTCTTCCCGACATCACCATAGTATGCTCAACCTGTGCAACCTTACCAAGGACATAAGTGCCCCTCACTCTATTAGTCGAAAAATCTCTAGAATTCATTGAAATATCTTCAAAAAGCTTCTCAGCCTCATTGGGTGACTTCGTCTATAATGCTCCATTAGAAGAAGCATTAAGTAAAACGTGAGAATCGCAGTCCAACCTATTGTAGAAAATACTGATATATTGAGCTTTAGATAGCCCATGTTGAGGACACTTCCATAGCATGTCCTTGAACCTGTCCCAAGCTTCATGAAATTTCTCATTCCCATGGATAGAAAATTGATTGATTTCTTGCTTCATCTTAAACACCTTTGAAGGTGACATGTAACGCTCCAAGAATTTTACTTTCTACTTCTCCCATGTATCACATTCAGCAGCATCCAGATTATCGTACCAATCTCTCGCTTTTTCATTCAATGAGAACTTAAACAGTATGATCTTTCTCGTATCTTCATGAGCTCTTGCATAACTAAGGAACTTATTCAGATGTTGTTGAGGATTTTCAAATGTTCCCCCAGAGAAGGGACTCCTTTCAATCATGGTGATAAAAGCAGGGTGTAAATCAAAATCAGCTCCTATCCCTCTTACTCCTAACAACCTAGCATTGCCTGTTACGTTGTTCTTAAAAACATCCTGGATGGCAAGTGTATTCAGGTCTGCTGCCATGTTGATTGCTTCTACTTCCAAATTAACTTCGGTTGCAGTTTCAATCATTTGTGGAATCAGCACATCAACTTCAACTCCTAAATCAAGAGCATTAGCTGGTTCTACTTTCTTGTTCTTGTTCTTATTCTTCTTCTTCTTCTTCTTCGACGATGCTCCGATCTCTGGATTATATGCCTCTAATTCACCTTTCTTTGATCTTGTGAACATACACCTAAGAAAAATAAGTATTAGAAATCCAAACTAGAATAATAATCTCAATTAAATTAGATATAATCAAAAGATATTTAATGTCGTCCCCGGCAACAGCGCCAGAAACTTGATGAGCATTTTCTAAACACACAAAATTAATCCTCAAGTGTAAGAATATCAATTGTAGTTTCGAAAGGTGACCAAGTAATTATCGAATCCTAGAGATGGATTGTTATCAATTCAATTATATTCTATTCAACTAAGATTATGTTGGAAAAATTGATTTGGTTTGTTTATTAAACTAAATAACATAAATTAAAATAGCAAAGTAATTAAACAAGCAATAGAGAAACTTCGGTGGTGATCAAGTAATTAATAGAGTAGTTCGTCAGGTAATCCAGTTTTACTTATTAATTTTCTTTCCATGTGTTGTTGTCCGACTCTGCCTTGTAGTTTATGTACACATCAGTAAACCATGCAAGCGTACTCTATAGACACAAGTAAGCAAGCGTATGACACGTGGAATATCCATGGAGCAATATGTATAGTTTACCCCCTTTCTAGGTACTATCATAATCAATTATTTCCCGTGCACTTAGTACTCTAACCCAATTTGATCTTCCTTTTTAGGTACTATAAAGTTATACCCTTTATCCTACTTATTAACTCGAATATGATTCAATTAACAAGTACCTATATAAGATAGTTCTAATAAGACTTCGGAATCCCTTCACTTAGAATTATAACATGCAATCCTGCTCAGTGGTGAACGCACACAATCAATAACCAAGAGATGTATTCAGACTCTACATAACAATTAATTATGCACAAAATGACCGTGAGTATGAATTAAAATGGCACAATCTTATATAAAATAAACCACAAGTAGTGTTGTACGGAGTTTACACATGGAAATTCAATTAACTCATAAAAGTTTCATAACCCTAGAACTACCGGAGCGGTTCTAGCCCATGATTGATCTGGGAGCAATCATGGCTAGTTGGTATGATCTTACTTGACTCGCCAGACGAACCTCTCCTCATGACTCCTTCGGATGATGGTAGGGCTTGGTGATGGATGGATGATGAATTCCACTTTTATACTTGTAAACTCTCCTTACGGGCCTTGGATGGGCTTTTTGAGCAAACACACACACTGAAGGTTTAAAAATACGAATATGATAAGTTTTTGAAAATCAATTCGACCAAACACGTTAGTCGAACTCCTGCATGCTGGTCGAATCCCTCTATAACTTGGCTTCTGACTCCGAATTTGATCAGAGCATTAGTCAAACTGGATACTTTCTGGTCGAACCGGAACTGCTTCTGTTTAGGCTTCTAGTTCGACCACGGTTCAACCAAGTGGTTTGGTCGAACTCGGGTATCGTGGTTGAACTTGACTTTTCTGAGCTCAGTTCGACTAGAGGTGCTAGTTGAACTCCCTTCTTCTTGGTCGAACTCGACCCCTGCGTGGTCGAATCCACCACTGTTTCTTCCTCTTTCCAAATCCAATCACATCTAACTCGTTTTCCATCAAAAATCAACTCAAATAGCCTTGTAAACTCCCGATTCATGACTTTCCACCAAGTATAGAAATTCACATCGAATTACCATCATTAATTACACCATAAGTACACGAATTTGGGCTCGAATCTAGTGAATTTACACACTCATCATTAGAAAAATATGGAACCCTAACGGTTCACATTAACCAAACGATCGAACACCAACAAGTCTTATATAAAATAAACCCTTATATAAAATAAACCACAAGCAATGTTGTACGGAGTTTACACATGGAAAATAAATTAACTCATAAAACCTTCATAACCCTAGAACTACCGAAGCGGTTCTAGCCCATGATTGATCAAGGAACAATCATGGTGTTTGGTAGGATCTTACCCATAGTCTTGAAAATTACAAGATAAATTAAGAAGCAAAGTAAAACTAGATGCGGGCGCCATCGCGACTCTCTCTGTCTTGAATCTTCATGTGATTCTCACTTGGTTCGATAGACGAACCTCTCTCCACAGCTCCGTAGGTTGGAGTTAGGATTTGGATGTGGTGTAGGATGAATGTGGAATCTAACTCTCTTCTTCATGTGCTCTACATCCCTTTTTATCTTGTAAAGGACTCCTCATGGACCTTTGATGGGCTTTTTCTTGAGGCACACGTCAAATTTAATAAAAGAAATCCGGAATTACTAAATATCACCTGCAAAATTCCATTCGACCAGACCTCCATTGGTCGAGCAAACTCTCTGTAAGTTTTTGCACATTTTGTTAGACTAAACTCCATTTGTTTGACCAAGATGATTCTGGTCGAATGGCTACCAGTGATCGAGCAATGCTTTTGTAAGTTTATAGGGATTTTGCTCGACTTGGCTCCCTTGTTTGACCAAACTGATGATGGTCGAACAAGCCTCTGAGGTCGAACAACTGTCAAAAAATGCCTCGAAAATTGTGTCTTTCAATTTCGAACCCTTAAGAACTGTTTTCCTGTATAACTATGCTCAAAACACCTCAGTAGCCTCTAATTCATGGATTTTCTATAAATAACCCAATTCATCTTGATAATTGACCAAATCGTACTCAACTTCCACATAATTCCGAGCTCAAAACACGTGAATTTACACTCTCATCATCCACACAGACACATCTCTTCATCTTCCGACCAAATTATCTCTCTCTATGAATTTTTTTGCCAGTAGAAAACACAGCTAATTTTGGCTGCGACTGCGGTGCGGGATGGTGGATTTCCTCCATCAATCATCTCTCTTTCTTGATGGATTTTTTTGTCACATGCAAACAGCGGTGGATTCCAGTATTGACTGCGGCGCAGCACAGTGGTAGACTCGACGATATTGTTCTGTAGTGGAATGGGCACGTCCTAACAGATCATGACTACGACTATGGAAATCTCCTAATGAATGTACTAAGCAGGGGCGGCGAGGGGTGGAGGAGTGGCGGACTTGCTTCTCCCTGGTAGCGCCAGTGCCTTAAAAGGCGTATGAGAGGAAGTGGGAGGTGGTGTGGATGTGGTAGTCATTATCGGGGGAAAGAGGGGAGTAGTTGAGAGTGAAGAAAAAGATAAGGAAAAGGGCGACGAGGAGGGTGAGGCAAAAGAGGGGCTTGGAAGAAGCTTAGAGGAGCTTGGTGCTGTTGAGGCGGCGGATGTAAGTGGATGTAGCTGTTGTAGTGTTCCTGCTTAGTGGATTTGCTATTTTCTGGTGGTTATGTGCCATCGCGAGTCATTCTATAGAACTGCATTGTTTTATAGTAAATATAGAGTTGAGAAAACTGATTTTTTTCATTTTCTATATTACATTGACAAGTGCTTTTCCAACCCAATCATTTCTTGGAGTCACTTCTATATGGATGTGTTATCCCACATATGTTTGTTGGATTAGTGATATTCCCACATATGTTGATATGGAGATAGGAGACAATGAGCTTTTCGTCAACGGCAGTGGCATGGCCTCTCTCACTGGGGACTAACGCCGACACCTTGCTCTTAGGAAATGCCATTAGATACAACCTGTCTTCTCTTGGCAGAGTTAGCTTAACATCCATCAACTGCTTTCTTCCTTGTGTCAAACTAGAAAACATCAACAAGATTTTGAATTCTGTCTTCATTCTGTTTTAACCAATTCTCATGCTGTAATATCTTTAAGGAAAGAAGGGTGTTCTCATTTTCAGTAGCCTTGTGCAGCTCAATTAATTTAGATATTTCATTAGCTGCTGCTTCTTTGTGAGCCTCATGAGTTTCCATATGACTTGAAAGCTCTCTCTCTCTCTTCCATCTTCTCACTTAACTGGCTTGATTTTGTAACGGCATTTTGAAGTCTGCTTTCAGGCTGTTTCACCTCATCCTCAAGCTGATTCTAATTTCCCCTGCACTTTCATCTTCTGCTGCCATTTTCGTCTCAGTTACTTCAGATATTTCTCTCGAAGCTGATTATAATTTCCCCTTGGCTTCTTCTTTGTGAGCCTCATGAATCTTCAACTGGCTTGAAAGCTCTCTCCATATCTCTTTAAACTTCTCATTCAACTGGCATGATTCTGCAACATGATCTTCAAGTTTTTTTTCAACCTGTTTTATCTCGTCTTCAAGCTGCGATATCTTCAATAGAAGTCCAGCCTTTTTATCTCCAGCAGCCTATTTTAGAATTGTAGAAAACATCAACAACATCATTGATGTTACTAATATGCCTTTAGAAGCCATCTATATTTTAATTATGACGATAAAGTGAGAGTCCTTTCTGGGTTTTATTTTATTTTTGGTGAGATAGTGAGTGAGAGAGAGAGGAGAAGGAGGATTAGTTAGTTATTGGTGGAGGTTGTGTATACCATATCGAGTGGAGTATTATATATTGTACTAGCTAAATGGGCCAAGTCTAATTGTACCCTTATGTTCCTACTTAATTTCTTTAAATTGAAAGGCTTCATGATTCCATATAAATTTTGGTGGAGTAATTATTACTCCATAATATATCATACTTTTTGTTTTAGACATGTATAAAAGGGGAATAAAAATTTATGAAACCATTAATTTATTAGAAGTTATAATAAATAAATTAGATTAGATTGTTATACTGAGTAGTTAATTTTGCATTGAAAATTTTATTATTGATTTATAAGGTTACTCTTTCCTATTAATTGAGTTACTCTTTAAAATAAATTGGGTTACTATGAACAAATTTTTGAATTATTACTCTTTATACAATTAATTTATACATCATTTTGTTTTGTCAATATCGTTTAGATTACTCTTTTCTACTGATTGGAGGTCAACATCTTTTATATTACTCTTTTCTATTAATTGGGTTACTCTTTGTAATGATTTGGGTTACTATAAACAAATTTTTAAATTACCCTTTATGTTGATTTGATTTGTTTTATTTGGTCAATAATGTTATTTTTTCTATTCATTGGGTTACTTTTTGTAATAAATTGTGGTACCCTTTGATTTGATACGCAGATTTTCTGAAAATAAAGTTGTGTATTGTGAAAAATTAAATTATCTACTATGTAATATGTAAGTTAATTAGATTACTGTTTAGATTTAAGTAGGTCACTCTTTTGAATTAATTGGATCACTCTTTGAAACCAATCAGACCACTCTTTAGACTTAAGTAGTCACTCTTTGAAATTAATTGGATCACTTTTTGGAATTAATTAGATTACTCTTTTTGCTAAATTGGGCCACTCTTTGGAATTAAATAGATCACTCTTTATAATTAATTGGATCACTCGTTGAAATAATCATTATTACACACAACAACATTGACAACCAAATGCCTATCATTTAGGACATTTGGTTTTTCAACAACCACCTATCATTCAGATTTTAATATCTCAAACTTAACATTCTGATGAGGAAATCTAGTAACATGGATTTAATCAATGCTCGGATGGGTCTTGTGTATTGAAAAAGAGTAACATAAACGTGGTGGTGTTTCTTGTACTATACGTAGATAGTATCTTGCTCATTGGAGATAATGAAAGAGTACACTCAGGCGTATGGGTATGGTTCATAAAGCAGTATGAAATGAAGGACTTAAGAGAAGCAAAATATATTCATGTAATCATGGTGATACGGATCATAAGATAGGATGTTGTGCTTATCTCAAGCATCATGAAATGATACAATCTTTATTCATTTTAACATGTGACTTTATCTAAGGAAATGTGTCTTAAGACACAAAAGAAGATAAAGGTGTAGAAAGCGGTTCCTTATGCTTTGGCGAATGACAAAGCTTAATATAAAGAATGTTATGCACGAGAAAGGATATCTTTTTTGTTAAATTCATGTAGAGTCGGTATCATCATAACCAGAAACAAGATTGATGAACTGTGGTAAGATGTATTTGAAGTGCATGAGAAGGACTGGAAATTATATATAGGCTTACCGGATAGATTCACTGCTTCTTGTGGATTATGTAGATTCAGATTTTTCAAGTCAGGTAGGATGACAGTTAATCCACCTCAAGGTTATGTGTTTAATTTTAGAAAGTAGAGCCATAATATGGAGGAGTATCATATAGAAATATATTTTGGAATCCGCCATGGAAAGATGATAAATTGGAGCCTCTGAGCCAAGGGTATTACAATTTATTGTGATAATAATGGTGCAGTTGCAAACTTGAAGGAATCACGAGCCCATAAGACAATTAAACACATTGAAAACAAGTCCACTTGTTATGAGATATCATATGATGAGGGGAAGGTTGTTGTTGCTAAGATTGCATCGAAAGATAACCATGTAAATCCATTTACAAGGACCTTAAGCCGAGAGCTTTTGATGGTCGTGTAGTTGTTAGATTGTATACTAAAAGTGTAGCTTTTTGTATGAACAAAGTTAAGAAAATATTTGAAATGAGAATCATGAGATCAAATGTTTGCAATTGTATTGTTGCAAAAGTCCATTTACTTTATACTGTAGATAATGTGGTGTGCGGCGTTACACGGAAGATCACATTATCGGCTCCTTATAAAGTATAAATTGATGTTCACAACCGAAATAGACGGGGACTATCTATCAGTATGGTTGTAGTGTGATTTGGCGTTAGTCTATCTTGACTATAAAATTACACTTGTGCATTTTGTGTATGTTGAACAGGACTGCGTTGAGATCATTCAGTTTATACTGAGTATATAATAGAACTTGATATCTGTTATTATGGATGTTCGTACTCTTAATCCCTATACAATGACCTTGACACGTAAGCCAGTATTTATTTCTCTGATTCATCAATGGGTGAGATTTAATAGTTAAATCAATATGCTTAGTGAGTTGGGAGATGGTGATGTCTCTATGGTATGCTGTTGATTGTAGAAGGAATCTGTGTCCTAACGGAATTGGTTGATGATGTCCCCTTGAGGAGCTCATAATGATTATCATGTAAACCCTGCAGGTGGATTTATTCTGGCATGATAATATGAGTGGTACTACTCTCGGTAAATATATTAATTAATAGAGTTGTCAGTAACAATTAATTAATGGGCATTGAATCTTAAACATAGGGAGATTAATGGGCTCATAATAAGAAGGAGTCCATAACGTAATTCTGAATTAGGGTAGCAGTGCAATAATATTTCTTTACTAGACTGATTTATTATTATTGGACTTAAGTATAAGTTTTGGGCTAAACTTGGATGCTTAAGCCCAATGGAGGCCCAAACCCTAATTTCTCATCCAGGTCCCTGTTGTAGCTTATATAATAGCCAATTTTAGCAGTCCGAATATCAGTATCACACGTATAAAAAATGTGAAAAGTAGATTGATTGTAGATTGAGTTCATCATGTAGATCATTGCCCACACAACATTAAGATGTGGCTTAGGAATACAACAGAACATCAGAAGGTCTTTTGTTCCTGCTGCGATGATCATCCTCTATATCAACCTTGGTGAAAGGTAATTAAATTTTGCTCTTATGTGTATATGTGATTTATTTTCGAATAAGGATCGCATTCGGGTTAAGGTTTTTTATTATGTATAATCCTTGTAAACCCTAAATCCCATTCACGGCTGCACCGCAATGATATAAGTGAAGGACGGTAGTTGGCGTAACACCGCTGTGCACTAAAGCCCAAGATAATGCACAACATGATGCATGACAAAAATGTGTGTGGCGCAAATCAGACCGGCCAACAGTGAAAGTAAGGCGAGTGCTGTCTTCAGGCTGCACTGTTGACATGGGGTCTTATGGACACATCACTGGATGATTGTGCTGACACGGGTAGCATGTGGGTTGCGTATATTATCGCACGGGCATCGACTTGATGAGGCACGACAGATTGGGGATGGCTGGGCAGCCATGCTATAAGGGCTATCATTTTCGGCAGCAACTAGTGGCACAAGACTCCGGGACAAGTGATTTGTGTCAGCGAAATTGAATGGCAGGCAAGCGATAAAAGTCGTTGGTCGGGCCATGGTTAGCATGCATTGTTGTCTGTACAAGCAGCTAGATCTCCAACTGGTGGTGTGGGCTGCGGGTTCGGCAACTGCATGTGGTTGTCGAGGCTCAGGCGATTCCGGGAGACCTATTCGTGACATTTCCAGTGAACTACAGTGATTGAGGAGATGGATACGGTGCAAGCCAAAGCTGACGGCGATGGTTGTTGACGTTTTTGTTGGTGGCTGGTGCTGAGTATCGGGCGGGTCACACAGGAGTTTCGAGCGAGTTGACCAAAGTTTGGGCGAGTTGGGCATCGTTCAGGGCGAGTCGACCATTATTCTGGACGAATCGACCAGTATTCTGGGCGAATCAAGTAATATTCAGGGCGAGTTAGGGATCATTCTGGGCGTATCAAAACAAAGTTCGAGCGGGTCACACAGGAGTTTTGAGCGAGTCTGCAGAGTTTTCAAACGGGTCTGTGGTAAACTTTCGAGCGGGTTTGCACATTATTCAAGGTGAGTCTACTTGTGACTGATCGAGTCTGGCCTAGTTCGAACGGACAATGTCAGCATGTTCAGCAGCGACATCGATGCAGCAGGCTAAGCTTCGCTGCAGGAGCGCTAGAGGCTGGCAGCACAAGTCGCACTGACTGTGGCTCAGCGAAGCTATTGGGTTGATCTCTTCTGTGATCGTTGATGGCTACAAGTTGAAGAGTGGTGACCGGTAGCCACTGCCGATGTTGCTGTTGGCAACAAACGATACGGATCGCTCTTGCTTGAGGAGTAACCGATGGCTGAGCGATGGGTTTCCAGCGATGGACAGTTTGGTGGCGATTGTGGTTTCCGGCGAGCGCGAACACGACCTGGAGAAACCGACAGCTATATTTTCGGCAACAATGGTTTTTTTCCAGCGATTGATGGGAGATTTTTTTACGCACTTCAATTTAATCCCCAAGTGTAAGGATGTAAATTGTAGTGGCAAGCGACCAAATTTAATTATCAAACCCACGGTCAGCTAATTATCTACTTCTAAAATTATTAATTTAATCAGAATAAGTAACCAATACCCAGTAGTTGTGAATTAATTATCTAAATACTGAAAATTAAATAACTAATAAAATGAAAATCACAAAAAAAAGATTTAGGATTAATTCAAGAGAGAATCAACATTTTTAAGTTAATCCGGTATAGACCAATTAATTTGAATTCCTAAATTTCCAATATTTCATTCATGCAGATTTTATGAAAATACACCACATAACCATTATAACCCACCAGATATGATCCGATTTTAAGCTAACAGTATATTCTGATTTATTTCCTAAGGTGCATGAATATTACCAAGCCTTATTCCTAGATACTAATCAAAGCAAACAACATTACCTCCGGATGATAAGTTCGACTAACAAGATATTCTCTGGAATTACTACAAGGTTCTATTCACTTCCTACTTGAATGTCTAATTGCATTGTTCCACTAAACAATTCAAGTATCTGATTTACCAGTTCATGGAATTTAAGTGTTTATAGCGGAACTACTTCAATTCCTAACAGATAGACAATACCAATCATGAACGCACACAAGCTAACATAATAATTCAAGCATTATAGCAGATCTCATGAAAATATTATGATAACGTTACGAAGCAGATAAGCAAGTCTGAATAAATTGAGTAAAATCAAAGATCAACTACATAAAAAATCTCAATCTATGGTCTAGGTTCCCAATCAATTCAATCAATCCATCAAACCCTAGTACTGTATAGGAAATTAGCCCATGAGGTCACAAACAACACTCATGGCTAAGCAATTCATACAAAAAAATCAAGAATAAAGGAAGAAAAATAAAGGAAAAGAAAAACCCTAGTGTCGGTGTTATTCCGTTTTCCTTCTCTGTCTCTTTGATTGACTGATCTCCCTCTTGAATAGCCCTTGAATCTCTTTCGGTGTGAATGGATGACGGGATGGATGTGGATGATGGATGG
Organism: Pogostemon cablin; assembly: GCA_023678885.1. Taxonomy (NCBI): domain Eukaryota; kingdom Viridiplantae; phylum Streptophyta; class Magnoliopsida; order Lamiales; family Lamiaceae; genus Pogostemon; species Pogostemon cablin. The sequence goes on along the minus strand of CM043004.1, from coordinate 6,101,504 downwards.
GGGTGATCCCTTGTTGAGGGTGACGTCTCTTATGAATAATGATGTGAAATATATATAAGTATGAGAAAGGAATGAGATAAGGAAAGAATTGTGCTCCAAGAAGGGAATGAGATAAGGAAAGAATTGTGCTCCAAGAAATAGGAAAATATGGGTAATTTTCGGAAATTTCCGTCGGCAGCTTCGCGACCTCACGATTCTGAGCATAACTTCCTCATCCGTACTCTGATTTGAGTGATTCTTACGCCTAAACGATCCTCTCTTCCTTGCCTTTTCAACCATATATTAAATTAGAAGTTTCGAGTTCCAAATGAATACAGAGGTCCCACTCGACCAAATAAGTGTCGCACGACCAGAACATCTGGGTCAAGCGAGAGGTCGAGCGTAGTACAGAGACGAGTTCAGCTTAAAGAGTAGCCGTTCGACTAAACCAAGGGTCGCTCGACCAAACCGCTCGACCCAAACAAAGGAGCAGTTTTGTGAATATAAGGTCAGTTTCCGCGCTGCTCTACCATTTTCTCACCACCCTTTCTCGAGCAACCACCCCAAATGGTACGATTTTCATCCCAATCTCTTAGAGTACCTTTCTTTACCCAAACCACACACATTCCACATCAATTTTGGGAGATTCAAGCCAACTTTGTGGTTTTCTTCTCAACTTTAAGTTTTTGTTCTTCGTCACTTCTACGCACCCATGGATGGAGAAAAAGGTATGTTTTCTCAACTCATTACCCTTGAATTAGATCGTACGTCGATTAGTTTAGTTGGTTAAATTGATTTAGCATGTTTTTGATTTGAATTTTGATATGAATTTGGATTTTTTGTTGAAATTTTTATGAAGTTGCATGAGTTCAATTTACGTTAGATTGATGGAATTTTGTGAAATTGATGATGCATATATCACGAGCTTGAGTTTAATTGATTAATTTTTGTATGGGCTCATTGATTTTGAGTGAAGATGGTGATGAATTTGAATTGTGGAATAGTGTTGATGCTTAGGATTAAGCTTGAATGTTTGAATTTCTTTTTGAAGTCTTATTGAAGCATGTTGAATTTCATATCGAAGTGTTGGGCAAATGATTTGAAGTCTTGAGTAGAATCTATGATTATAATTAGTCCTAGGATTGGTTCACTTGTTTCTTGCCTATGTTTTGTATTGAAGTATAATTCTTGTAGGTAAGGGCATTGCTTCCTGTTCGAAGAGAAAGGAAAGTAGAGTAGTAAAGAAAGGAGAAACGGGTAAGAAGCTGAAGAAAGATGGGAAGATGCCATTAGATTTTGGGTTGAAAATACTAGATTGGGATGAGAAGAAAGAACTATGGGGAGAAATTTCAAGGAAGATTGTTTAGACTCGTTACCAAGATGATGAAGCCATGGTGGAGATGTACATAATTAACGATATCAGGTGGATGTTCAACCAAGTGGGAATCAGTGAATTCATGGATTTGAAGAGGGAGACCTACTTCCACATCACAACGGAGATGCCATGTACTCTAAAGGTGATTCGGGAGGATTCTGTTCTTCCTACCACAGCATGGTTCCGACTTGGAGGGAATTTGGAATTTGTATGCTAATCAGTTTAACAGGATGTTTGGATGCCTGGAGGATGTTCCTACACATGAGGACGAAGGCTTTGTTGCTGATGAGTTCTGGAGATCAATCACGGGTTTGCAAGGGGCTTATGATTCACAGCGATCGAGGGCAATTTTTATTCGAAATCTAGTGATCGCGTACATGGATAGGATCCTCGAAAACATCATCTTTGCCCGAGCTGAGGGCGGATGTATTCTGAGAGTAGAGTTACATGTCCTATGGTGCATGATGAATGGAGTCCATTTCGATCTGGGGCTAATGTGTTGCAGCAGTTGCATTGGTTCTCCACACACAAATTTCAAAAGGTGAATATTGGAGGATTGAAAACACCGTTGGCCGAGCATTTTAATGTGGATTTGTCTAGGAATAGGCCGGTGGTTGGTGAGCTGAATTTGATTATTTCGGCATGTGTGAGGATGAACTTGGCTCGACATAATGATGGTGTATGGATGTTCATCAAAGGGATAAATCCAATTTCTTTTCAAATGCCATTTTCTCTCATTGATCTTACTATGGTTCATGTCAATGCGAACTTATTGATGAACACTCCTCTCCACATCGCGATCTATATTACTTATTGCAATAAGGGAGATTGGCGAACTTTGATAGATATGCATCATCAGGGTGTGTATCTCGATCTTGACATGATATAAGTGGGAGAGCCGGAATATGAGGACGAGCCACAGCAGCAGCCTTCACCTTTTGATCATCCAATTCTTGAGGTACATATAGAGATGCGTCATGGCTTTCCGGAGATGGGTATTCCTCCGATGCACCCACCACCACCGCAGCAGCCGCAACAGTATAATTTTTGGTAGGCTCAGGATCGCTTTTATAGAAAGCAATTTAGGATGATGAATGATCACTTTGCCACGTTGAATATGAATCAGTAGGAGACGAATTGCCAGCTTGCTTTGGCGAACATGAACTTTGCTGCGCTCACCTATGGTATGATGCTATGGATAGAAATTTGGGAGAGATGAATGAGAATTACGAGGTAATTAATAGAAAGGTCGAATGTTTTATCAGGGACTTTGACGATTGACGTAATGATGATGATGATGCTCCAGAGGAGTAGAGTGCTCCAGGTTTTTCTCTTTGTCTGATTCCTCTCATCTCCCTTCTATTTTTCACTTTATAGGTTGGGGCTCGATTGGTGGTTGATTTGGATTTTATAAGATTTATGCGTGAGTGGTATGTACCGTATTGATGATATTGTTGAGACTGATAATGTTGGTGGATATTTGTGCACGTGATGATAATTGATGGTTTAATAGTGACTATTTGTATGCATGTGCGTTGTACTTATGATATATGATGATTCTGTTGAAAAGAAGCATGTATTGTTTGTTATTACTTGTAGTTTATGTGGGAATTGATGTTGATTTCTTGCTTTGAAGAGTGCTTAGGAAATCTATTACCCATGTGAGAATTTGAGCTTTTTAATTATGTTATATTGACACATGATAGTTTATTCTTGAGAGAATTGTTTATACGTTTGTATTCTAGAACTTGGCTTGGAGTCTTGTTTGAGATTCGTGATTGATAGATACTAGGAGATGATCTTAGACCATTATTTATAATTGAACTACTTAGCCAAAATTTACCTTACCTTATAATGTATATATCATTGGAAGCCCTGTTGAGCCTTTAAAAGCTTTTTCTTTGGCAAGCCTGTGACAAAACCTTTATTACCTTGCTTTAATTTGAATTACCCAATTTACTAGTAGAGAGTTGAGGTGAATAAATTGCTAGTGTTGAAATTGAAGGAAGAAAGGCAGGAAACTTTTGCTAGTGATAAGTGAAGGAAGAATGTGGTTAAATCTTGTTTAGGGGTAGTGTGTTGGGCATTTTCTAAACACACAATTTTAATCCCCAAGTTGTAGCTTAGATAAACGACCAATTTATATTTATCGAACTCAAAGGACAATTGGTTATCAATTTATTATCTCTAATCTAAGAGAAACTATTATTGGTAATTTAATTTGAGAATAGTTATTAAACTAATGAACATATAACAAAATAGCAAATAAAATAGACACAGTAGAGATAAATGACAGTTGACAAGTGAGAAGATAGGTAGCTCTTCGAGCCATCCAGTTTCACTAATTAATCTCCCTTCCATATGTTATTGTTCGACTCTACCTTGTGGAAAATGGATGCATCACTAAGCCATGCAAATCTACTCTATATACACAAGAAGATAAGCGTGTAACACGTGTGAATTGTCTCGGAGCAAGAGATCTAATTACATTCCCCTTTCAAGGTACTCTTAGTATCAATTATTTCCCGTGCACTAAGTACTCTAACCCGATATGATCTTCCTTTATAAGTACTATATAATTATCCTTTTAATCCTACTTACTAACCCTAATTTAATTCAATAAATAAGTATTTATATAAGATAGTTCTAATGAAGTTTCAGAGTCTCCTCACTTAAAATCATAACATGTAATCCTCCTCAGTAGTGAACGCACACAATCAATAACCGAGATATGTATTCAAACTCTACATAACAGTTAATGATGCACAAAACAACTCTGAGTATGAATTAAAAATGCATAGTCTTATATAAAATATACCCCAAGTAGTGTTGTACGGAGATTACAAGAAAATTACAAGAAAGATTAAGTTGCGAAGTAAACCCTAGATATGGGTGCCGTCGGTTCTCGATACGTCTTGAATCTTCACTTGGTTCTCACATGATTCACTGCACGAAACCCTCTCTACAACTCCTGCTAATGGAGTTAGGGTTTGGATGTGGTGCAGGATGGATGTGGAATCTAACTCTCTTTTTGGTGTGATCGACACTCCTTTTTATACATATAGCTTCTTCTTATAGACCTTTACTGGGCTTTTTCGTAGAAAACACGAACATGCATGCACTTGGAGGTGAAATCCCAACGTTTCAGAGTAGACGTGTCGCCATTCGACCAGACTTGGCATGGTCGAACAGGACCTCTTGTTCGTACTGAGGTCGAATGGCGTGTCTATAATCTGGACTTCGTCTCAGCTTTCCATTCGACTTGACTTCCTCAATTCGACTTGACTTCTTCTGGTCGAACGAGCATCCTTGGTCGAATGACCCCTCTGTAAGTTGATACACCTTCCGTTCGACTTTATCTCCTCTGTTTGACTTAGCTGATACTGGTCGAATAGCCTCTCCAAGTCGAACAACACCACTAAAAATCGTGTTTTTCAATTCTGAGCACTTAAGACCTGTTTCCTTTACAAATATGCTCAAATAGCCTCAGTAGCATCTGATTCGTAGATTTTCCATAAATATCCCGATTCGTCTTGATAATAGATCAAATCATACTCAAATTCCACACAAATTGGAGCTCAAAACACATGAATTATCACTCTTATCAAATCACCAAACTTACATGTTGCTCGTCCCTAGGCAACGAAAATCAAAACAAAACAATAGAGTGTAATCACGAGATCCTTATAATAAGCACAACCTATTTTAACACATGCAATTATATCAATTCAAAACATGCACCCATCATACCTTTCATCCATGCAAAAATATCCATCAACCACAATACTTCTATGAGTGCAAAATCATCTAGCTCACTAGGTATGTGTTTACTCTCGTGCTCAAGTGTAAAACATATACACTTTGAAAGGGTTAGTATATACGCTCAAAATAAATTCATATATTCGCGTAACCATAAGCTTGGCAAAGGTCTCAAAAAGAAATTCATAATTTTTGAACACTACGATCACAAAGGACTTGTTCTTTGGGTTGTAATGTTAGCTCTTTGGTAAAGGTAGGAGAATATAGATAAAGTAACTAACTTCACTAGTAGAGAATTACCTTGGAGAGTTGCTTTCCATCAAACCGTATTCATACTTTCTCCTTCATCATTACTATAATCCTTTCAATACTTCTTTGTCTCTTCACTTGGAATTAACATCTTTCTTCTACTTCAAAGTACAAGGGTACCAATTTCGGGCACTACACTTTTAAGCAATTGATTGGGGTACCAATTTCAGGCACTACCCCTTAACAAGATTTAACCACAATCTTTTTACTCATCACTAGTACAAATTTCCTTCCTTATTTTCTTCAAATTCATCGCTTAGCATTTATTCACCTTAACTCTCTACTAGTAAATAGGGTATTTCAAAACTAAAGTAAAGGTAAATAAGGATTTTTATCATAGGCTTGCCAAAGAAAAAACTTTTAAATGCTCAACGGGGCTTCCAATGATATAAACTTCAAGGTAAGATAAAATTTGGCTAAGTGGCTTAATTATCAATCATGACCTAAGATCATATCCTAGTTTCAATCGATCATAAATTTCAAACAAGACTCAAAACCAAATTCTAGAATACGAACATATGAATAATACTCACAAGAATAAATTAAAATGCACTAATGTAGCATGATTCCTTAAGGCTCAAATTCTCACATGGGTAATAGATTCCTAAGCACTCTTCAAAGCATGCAATCAACATCAACCTCTAAATAAACTACAAGCAATAATGGTACATCCCTATCATCAATAAAATCAACATGCATAAAAAACAAGTGCACATTCATAATCAAGAAGTAACATCATACTCTCCAAATCAATCCTATCACTTCCAAATCAAACATATCCAATGTATCCATCATCCATCAATATCATGTACAAACCCACTCACACATGAATCCCAACAAATACTCAACCTGTAAAGTGAAAAAGAGAACGGAGGGAGAAGAAACAGACAAGAATAAAAACCAGGCGCCACTACTCCTACGGAGCATCATCATCATCATTATCGTTGCGCTAATCATCGAAATCCCTTTGTAAGGTATTGATCTTCCTATCCAAAGCTTCATAATTCTCATTAGGATCTCCCAATCTCCTATCCATAGCATCATATCGGAGGTTGAGCGCAGCATAATTTGTATTCACTAATGCCAGCTGTCGATTCGTCTCTTGCTGGTTCGAGTTCAAGGTGGCGAAATACTCGTTCATCAATCTGAACTTCTCCCGATAAAAATGATCATGCAGCTTGTTCATCAATCTGGATCTTTAGGTTAACATGAACCGTTAGGTTTTATACAATAATACTGCAGCGGAAGCATAAAAGCATAATTGAATTACCTTTCACCGAGTTTCATGTAGAGATTGAACAGCAAGAACAAACGACCTTCCAATCTTCTATTGTATTCCTAAGCTACATCTTAACATTGCGTGGGCAACGATCACAAAGACGAACTCAATTTGCAGTTCTACTCTTCCTCACATTTTGGCATGAATAGTGAATGTACCGGACTACTGAGATTGGCTATATATAGGATACAACAGGGATCCTGATGAGAAATTAGGATTTGGGCCTCCCATTGGGCTTAAGCATCCAAGTTTAGCCCAAAACTTATACTTAAGTCCAATAATAATAAATTAATCAACTAAAGAAATATTATTGCACTGCCGCCCTAATCCCAAATTACGTTATGGGATCCTTCTTATTATGAGCCGTTAGTCTCCCTGTGCTTAAGATTCAATGCCCATTAATTAATTAATTACTGACAACTCAATTAATTAATATATGTTCCGAGAGTAGTACAACTCAACCTTATTATCATGTTGGAATAAATCCACCTGCAGGGTTTACATGATAATCATTATGAGCTCCTCAAGGGGACGTCATCAACAAATTCTATTAGGACACAGATTCCTTTTCCAATCAACAGCATACCGTAGGGACAGCAGTATCTCCCAACTCACCGAGCATATTGATTTAACTATTAAATCTCACCCATTGATGAATCAAAGAAATAAATACTGGCTTACGTTTCGAGGTTATTGTATAGGATTAAGAGAACTAACATCCATAATAACAGAGATCATGTTCTATTATATAGTCAGTATAAAATCGAACGATCTTCCATGTGACGCTGCACACCACATTATCTACAGTATAAAGTAAATAAACTTTTACAAGAATAAATAATAATGTAAAACGTTTGATCACATGATTCACATTTCAAATAAAATTGTTTAAAACATCGTTCATACAAAAAGCTTGACTTTTAGTATACAATCTAACAGATCTATCCAATAACTATGAACGTTCTCCGAAGCGTCATGGGCTAGAACCGCTTTGGTAGTTCTAGTGTTATGAAGGTTTTTATCTAGTTAATTGAGCTTCCGTGTGTATACTCCATACAACACTACTTGTGGTTTATTTTATATAAGACTATGTTTTATTAATTCATACTCAGAGTTGTTTTGTGTATCATTAACTGTTATGTAGAGCCTGAATACATATCTTGGTTATTGATTGAGCGCGTTCACTGCTGAGCAGGGTTATATGGTTTGGTTCTAAGTGATGTTCTCCGAAGCTTCATTAGAATTATCTTATATGAATACTTATTAATTGAATTGAATTCGGGTTAGTAAGTAAGATAAAGAGGATGATTATATAGTGCCTATAAAGGGAGATCATATTGGGTTAGAATACTTAGTGCACGGGAAATAATTGATACGGATAGTACCTAGAAAGGGGGGGGTGTAATTATATCTCTTGTTCCGAGGGAATTCACAGGTGTTATACGCTTATTTGCTTGTGTCTATAGAGTAGATTTGCATGGCTTAGTGATACATCCATAATCCACAAGGCAGAGTCGGATATTGACATATGGAAGGGAGATTAATTAGTGAAACTGGATTACCTGAAGAGCTACCTGTCTTTTAACTTGTCAAACTCTCGTTTATCTCTACTGTCTTATTTTATTTGATATTTTATTATTTGTTTATTAGTTTAATAATTATTCTAAACTTAAATTTTCAACGATAGTTTCTCTTAGATTAGATAATAATAAGTTGATAACCAACTGTCATTTGGGTTCGATAAATATAACTTGGTCGCTTATCTAAGCTACAATCGCATCCTTCATACTTGGGGATTAAAATTGTGTTGAGAAAACGCCCATTAATATCCTTAATACTTGGGGATTAATTTTGCGTGTAAACAAAATGCGCATCACAGCTGCAGAGCATCTGGCAAGAGTCATGCCACTTCATGGCACGAATCGTGCCGACGTGTATAGTGGCTGTCTGACTTGCACACATCGATGGCAAGCGGCGACTGTCTGGGACAACCACGAGTCATGCTGATCAACTGCACGAGTCATGCAGGCGTGAGTCGTGGCAGGCGGGCTCATATTCCATTCGACATGTTTCGACAATTTCCGGGTCAAGGCAGCCTGTGATGATGAACGACTTAGGGAGCAAGTAATCTTGCTCGTTGCATAAGGCATCGATTCAATAGCTGGGGTGTCGGACAAGACTTCTTTATTTATTGATGATTTAATTTGTGATATATAACTGTCATAATTAGTTTAATTGTCTATTATTGTTACACGAGCACACATTCCCGCATAATACGCGGATGAATTATTATAGCCAATTAAAAAACATAATTAAAGGTGGTATTTAATTTATAGATATACATAATTTGAAGATATACATGAATAATAATAATAATAACAATAATAATAATAATAATAATAAAAGTAATATTCCTAACCAATCAAAAAATATGATTAAAGGTGGTATTTAATTTGAAGATGTACATGAATAATAATAATAATAATAATAACAGTAGATACGTGTTCTTAGCTAGTTAATTTAGGATTAAGAGAGAAGAGATGGTTGTGTAACTGAACTAAGAACGATCACAATCAAACATAACAACCGATAAACAAGTGAGAGATGGGGTATCAAGCCAAAGAACTTAATCGATTTTATTACTCTCGTCAAGAACAAGACTCATAAAACCCTCCCAATTCCAAATGTAATTTCAAGTATGAGAGTGAGTAACCTGCCTCTCTCTTGTGATAGAAGCTATTTATACTGCCAGTAAACCATAATGATTGTCCAATCCCATAGCGCCACCTGGACGAAGACTAACAATCATAAATGAGAGCAGGCCAGTACACCGATGACTTTGGGTTTGGTGCAGGGAGCTTCCAGATGTTGGCGTTTGATCGTTTGGTTAACATGATCCATTAGGGTTCCATACATTTTTAACATGCAGCGGAAGCAAGAAACCAAAGAAACGTATTACCTTTCACCAGGGTATGTTGGAGAATATGAATTCTCACCGGTAGCCTGCGCAGCCTCAGCGTTTCGGGCATAACTCTCTCATTCGATGTCAGATTTGAGTGATCTATGCTCCAAAACGATCCTCTCTTCTGTGAATATTCATCAGTATATCACATGTCCTATTTTGAACTCTTTAAAATTTTAGAAAAATCGTAGAATGTGGCGGACATCAGTAATAAATAAACTTCCAGTCTTCTGCTGTATTCCAAAGTCCAATCTCGACGTCGTGTGGGTGACGATCCTCGATATCTTCTCAATCTGTTGTTCCCTCAACCTCCTTACAGTATTAGGCATGATTAATCTCATAGATTAGGGTTTCTGGACAGCTGAGATGACTAATATATGGGCTACAGCAGGGACCAGGAGGAGAAATTAGAGTTGGGTCTCCATTGGGCTTAAGTATCCAAGCTTAGCCCAAATCTTATACTTAAGTCCAGTAATAATATTATATACCACTAAAATATTATTACTGCACTACCGTTCTAATCCCATAATTACATTATGGGCTCTTTCTCATTATGAGCTCGTTAGTCTCCCCATGTTTAAGATATACAATGTCCATTAATTAATTAAGTTACTGACAACTTCGTTAATTAATATCGCATCCAAGAGTAGTACCACTCAACCTCATTATCATGTCAGAATAAATCCACCTTCAGGGTTTACATGATAATCCTTATGATCTCTTCAAGAGGACATCATCAACCTATGTAGGACAAGGATTCCTTTTACAATCAACAGCACATCATAGAGACAACATTACTTCCCAACTCACCGAGTTTGTTGATTTAATACATGTAAATCTCACACATTGATGAATCAAAGAAATACATATTGCCCTCTGTGTAGAGGTTATTGTATAGGGATTAAGAGCAAAAACATCCATAATAACTGAGATCAAGTTCTCCTATGAGTAAGTATAAGTCGAACGATCTCAAGTGGTCCTGCTCAATACACACAAGTGCACTAATGTGATTCTATAGTCAAGACAAACTAATACCAAATCACACTACAACCATCCCGATAGAGAGTCCCCGTCTATCTCGGTTGTGAGCATCTGTTTATAATTTATAAGGAAACCGATAATATGATCTTCCGCGTGTTGTCGCACAACATACTATCTATAGTATAAAATAAGTTGACTATTGCATCATGCATATAAATAAATTATAAGACTCAATTATTTGATCATATGATTCTCATTTCAAATAAATTGTTATAATATTGTTTATACTAAAGCTAGACTTTTAGTACACAATTCAATAATCTCCCACTTATACTAAAAGACTATGCTGTCATGTCTTCTGCCATACATCTGATTCCCACTCCCACTACACGACCATCAAAAGCGCTCGCTTTAAGGTCCTCGTAAAAGGGTTTACAAGGTTATCATTTGATGCAATCTAGGCGACAACAACCTTCCCCTTATCATACGATTTCTCGTAACAGGTGGTACTCATTCTCCATGTGTTTAATTGCCTTATGGGCTCGTGATTCCTTCAAGTTTGGAACTGCACCATTATAATCAAAATAAATTGTATAATCTTGGGTAAACTTAGAAACACTTCAAAGTCCATCATGAAGTTTCTAGAGTCAAACAAATACTTTGGCTGCCTCATAGGCTCCAATTTATCATTTTTCCATGATGGAGTTCGGAGTCTGAAATATATTTCTATATAACACTCCTCCACATTATGACTCTACTTCCTAAAATTAAACATATAACTTTTGAGGTGGATTCTACCGTTCCTATCTGATTTGAAAAATCTGAATCTATGTAACCCATAAGAAGCAGTGAATCTGTTCGGTAAGTCCACATATAATTTCTGGTCCTTTTCAAGTACTTCAAAAATCATGTGTTACCACAGTTCAACATTCTTATTTCGGGTTACCTTGATACTCACTGACCATATCATTGGCAATACAGATATCCATTCTCGTGCATAGCATTCCTTATATTAAGCTTCCTCATTCGCCGATGCATAAAGAATCGCTTTCATCACCTTTATCTTATTTTTTATCTTAAGACACATTTCCTTAGATAAAGTCACATGCTAAAATAAGTAAGGATCATATCATCTAATGAGGCTTGATACAAGCATAAATCCTTTCTTGTGATCCGTATTACCGTGATCAAAAGGATATTTTTGCTTCTTTTAAGTTCTTCATTTCATACTGCTTTATCAACCATACCCATACGCCTGATAATACTCTTTCATTATCTCCAATGAGTAAGATACTATCTATGTATAATACTCTTTCGATCACTCTTTCTAGTACACATGACCCATCCGAACATTGATTAAATCCATGTCACTAGATTTACCTCATCAAAATGGATGTTTCATGATCTTTAAGCTTGCTTTGGTCCATCGATGGACACCTTTACGCTTACTATCAAAATGCTCTTAGCCCTTTGAAATGAATCACACTGGTTGTTTCACATAGATGTTTTCCCTAAGACTTCCAATCAGGAAAGTTGTCTCGACATCTATTTGATATCCCTCATATTTCATATGAGTAGCAACAGATAAAAGAGTTCGGATCAACATAGGCATAGCTACCGGCGAACAGGTTTTCTCATAATTGAAGCCTTTCTTTCTGAGCATACCTTTTCGTAACAAGCTTTGCTTTCAAGGTTTTCACCTTATCCTATGATTCTATTTTATTTTACAGAGCCACTTCCAATGGCTTTCACACCATCCGTGGTTCTACAAGCACCCAGATCTAATTTAGAATTCATTGATTCTATTTGAACATTCATTACACTTTGCTAAGGTTCCGCAATTCTATCTTGTAGTGCTTCGTCGTATCCGTGAGTCCATTTCATGTTTACTAGTGATCAAGTCTCATGACTCTCCCAAAATATATATCTTACGTGTTGTCGAACAACCCTTCCACTATGACAAGGCACTACACGCAATTCTGTATCAGACGTGACACACGCAGTTTACCTTGTGGTATATATTCTTGTACACTTGGTACTAATACTTTGTGTTTTCCCTCTCACTTCCTTTAGAATAATTTGCAGATAGATTTGTGATTTATTATATAATCCTTTTCCAAAATCTAGTGTTTGTGTTAACAATCACCCTTTGATCTTTTGAACTAAATATATCAATACACTTCAATTTTCTAGAATATCCCACAAACAGACAAACGTTATACGACATGCTGTTTCTAGGGCATACCCATAAAATGAATTTAATAATTCCAAATAACTCATCATCTATCTAATAATTTCCATAAGTCTTTCTCTTATTAGGATTAGAAGATGTGTTATTAATTACTATTTGTTGCATTCGTAGGATAAACATGATTTAAGAGTAAACAAATTATCACCAACATACAATAACATATTATAGTTATATCATTCATTACTATGACCATATCATTTAAATGAAATGGAGTGTCCATCCATAAATGCATAGAAACTGAAATGAAATTATTTCTATGAAAACGTACGTAAAGATAATTTCTCATAATCAAACGTTTATTCTTATCATAAGATAAATAAACAACTCCCACTGCAATAGTCACTACTCTTGTAGTTTTACCCATGTACAAAATAATTTCATCCTCACTTAGTCATAAACATTTAGTGATTCTGGTATCTACACACAACGTGTCAGGAAATGCCATCACTAATCACGCTTCAGCGACTAGTTAATGAGATACTAACCTTGTTCAGATCATGATGAAAATGGCTTTACTTCGCCAGATGTTTTGTTAGAAGTTTCCAACCATATACAACATCTTGTATTTCAGGTTAAACTTATTCAAAACAGCCAGGCAAATTATGAAGAATAAATTAATCTAGATTTCCCATTCAATTTCTATTCCAAGCATTCTCAATTCATTCATCAACTTATCCATGACCTCTTGCCTTTCTTAATTACTCAAGTATCTGAAGAGTCGCATAAGACCATCATATTTTTATGAACCTCTCATCTCTCCACTAGAGACTTTAATAGACATCATATAAACTTCCTTAAAGAGAACACATTTTATTTTCCTAAGCAGTAAAATTCAAAAACTAAGATTCTTTTCCAATCTTCTAGATAAGTAAATATGTTTCTTTAGTAAACAATAAGTGAATTAAAACCATTTTGAAAATTAAGAGAATCATAAATAAATACACTGATCAAATCTCCGAATTTTATCCATTTATATTGATTCCTTCAAAACAATATAAAATAAAATTCACCGACATCTCAAGCACCGTGAGTCTGCAAGCCACGATAGTGTGGACATTTACAAACCCGAACATTTACAAGAGAAGGTTTTACCCATTAATTTCATTTGTCAACCTAACCTCATTACAAAATAATTAATAGTCGGTTCCTTTTTAGCCATGTAAATAAAAGTAGTGACTCCGATGGGGAGGATACTTATTATTTACATCTAAGTGTACACCATTATTTGACCCCAAGTCCGCGGTCCAAGCTTATGTGCCTTACAGATAGAGAAGTACATACACGCTCGGATAACTTCTTACAATCATAAATTATAAGTTTGTACAGTGATCCGCAAATAAACTCATCCGATGGGGAGGAAAGTCTATGCCAATACGCAAGTTCATGTGCATCACATTGCAAACAATAATTATTTAATGAAGTCTGTACCGGTGATCCATGAATAAACTCATCCGATGGGGAGGTAGGTCTATGCCAACACGCAAGTTTACTCACATCACTTACAAATCAATAATGGAGACCGCGGGAATTAATTATCAATCCCCTCTCCCACTTAGTAATTTAATACTGAGGGTTTTTACTTGCATATAATATTATGAATATAATAATGCAAATAAACAAGTTATTATTACGGCAAATAAGACAGTAAATCAAATAACACATACTTTCAAATACATAATAATAATTGGCAAATAATACAATTATAACAATTATATAAAAGGAATAAAATTGCCAAAAATAAGCAAAGTTGACTTGGTCAACAAATTGCTTGCACAACAAGTAGGATTTCTTAGTAACCAAGCAATCTCTACTCTCGGTTATTAGTAAGAGGAAACCGCTCATGTACAGCCACAAGCCCAAACTTACCACGTTAGCCCATCACACGGTTGCACAGCTGTCAACTCCTCACAAGCAATCGCCGGCCACGTTGCATAGCCTCATGACAGTTTGCAGTTGCCGATTGGACAACTTCCAGTCGCCGGGAAAACAAGAAAGGTGCCAGTCCGTCTAACCATGTAACAGCCTGCTCCAGCTGTCACATGTCCCGCCGAAAGACCTCCTTTCGCCGGAGTCCTATCATGAAGCCTGCTGGAAGCATGCAGCTGTCCTCCAACCAGCCCGCCGGGAAAAGGCTGTTCACCGAAGTCCCATCGTGAAGCTTGTGTTCACTGCCCTTGACATGATCACCACCGACCTGAATCCGTGACGTCAATTACCATGTGCCTAGTGATCAGGAAGAAGCATACCGTCCGCTACTGGCAGGAATGCCAGCAGTGGCTACCGGTTTTTTCATTCGAGCAGTCGATCAGCCATTTGAGCGCCAACGTTCGGAGCACTCCCAAAACTGGAGAGACCATCGCGGCATCTGCACCAACCCATCTTTAGTGGAAAAACGCGTACCCGATCATTACTGTAAAGGACCCAATCGAGAACTATGCAGACTCCATCAAAAATATTAGGCGACCCACTCGGTACTGCTGGTGGATTCGCCCAGAACACCGTCAGCTTCGCTCAGAATTCGCTTGTCCAGCCCTGAACTGCCGCTGAGACATCAACACCAACGATCTTGTCACAAAGTGGTGCAACCGCTCTCGAATGCGAACACACATCACTTTCATGCTTCCAGCACTGGCGTGATTGTCCAGCAACCAGCAGCTTGCCTTGCCACCATCACACGTCTAGAAAAACCACCGCCTGCACGCCAACAGCGAGATTCCATCTTGTGACTGATCGCGCTGAAGTGCCAGCCCACGTCCCTGCCACTCGCCGGCACCAGCGCTTATACCATTCAGTCGCAAGACTTGACGCAAGTCTCGTCAACCACTAGGCCCCTTCTGATAATAATCCATGCGACAACCACCCAGCCCACGTAACAGCCCATCATTGAAACAATAGCTCTCGAAACCAGTTGTCGATTTCCGCCACCCATGCCATGCCTCGGCGCTTCCGTCGTTGGACTGGCCTCGCATGGATCAGCACCGCTGCCTTCCAACAGCACAACTTTCTTGCTGTACTAGACAGTCCTGCCATTCACCATCATAGCCAAGCCCCGTTTCCACCACGCGAAGCATCGTGATACATCAATCATCCGCCAACAGGATTGGTCGTAAATGTATGTAATAAGGGTTTCATCAACCAATAGCCGTGAAGGCTTTCACTAGGTTTTGACGATCATACACGTGCACCATCCGATAATTACACGTAGGGTTTTCATAGGATATCCATTTATTACTCAATAAACAAAAAAAAACCTTATCATTACATGTGATTCTATTCCATGTATAAACACATAATCACATAAACCCTATTCTAACGTGTCACGTTTAGCCATAGAACCTACGCTCTGATACCAACTGTTGGTGTTCGATCGTTTGGTTAACGTGACCCGTTAGAGTTCCATACATTTGTAACATGCAGTGAAATCAAGAAACCAAAGAAACGTATTACCTTTCACCAGGGTATGTTAGCGAAGATGAATTATCGCTGGCAGCCTGCGCAGCCTCACCGTTTTGGGCATAATGCTCTCATCCAATGTCGGATTTGAGTGATCTACATGCCAAAATGATCCGCTCTTCCGTGGCTTTCTGTCAGTATATCACACGTCTTGTTCTAAACTCTGCAATATTTTATAAAAATCAGAGAATGTTGCGGACAGCAGCAGCAAACAACCTTCCAGTTTTCTGCTGTATTCCCAAGTCCAATCTCGACGTTGTGTGGGCGAAGATCCTCGAGATATTATCAATATGTTGTTCTATCACCATTCTCACAGTGTTAGGCATGATTAACCTCATAGATTAGGGTTTCTGGATAGCTGAGATGACATATATATGGGCTACAACAGGGACCAGGAGGAGAAATTAGAGTTGGGCCTCCATTGGACTTAAGTATCCAAGCTTAGCCCAAAGCTTATACTAAAGTCCAATAATAATAATATATAACACTAAAATATTATTACTGCACTACCGTTCTAATCCCATAATTACGTTATGGGCTCCTTCTCATTAGGATCCCATTAGTCTCCCCATATTTAAGATATACAACATCCATTAATTAATTAAGTTAATGAAAATTCCATTAATTAATATCTCATCCAAGAGTAGTACAACTCAACCTCATTATCATGTCAAAATAAATCCACCTGCAGAGTTTATATGATAATCCCTATGAGCTCCTCAAGTGGACATCATCAACCTATGTCGGACATGGATTCCTTCTACAATCAATAGCACACCATAGAGACAGTGCTACTTCGCAACTCACCGAGTTTGTTGATTTAATACATGTAAATCTCACCTATTGATGAATCAAAGAAATATATATTGCCCTACGTGTAGAGGTTATTGTATAGGGATTAAGAGCAAAAACATCCATAATAACTGAGATCAAGTTCTCCTATGAGTAAGTATAAGTCGAACGATCTCAAGTGGTCCTGCTCAATACACACAAGTGCACTAATGTGATTCTATAGTCAAGACAAACTAATACCAAATCAGACTACAACCATCCTGATAGAGAGTCCCTGTCTATCTCGGTTGTGAGCATCTGTTTATACTTTATAAGGAAATCGATAATATGATCTTCCGCGTGCTGTCGCACAACATATTATCTACAATATAAAGTAAGTGGACTATTGCATCATGCATATAAATAAATTATAAGAAGCAATCATTTGATCATATGATTCTCATTTTAAATAAATTGTTATAACATTATTCATACTAAAGCTAGACTTTTAGTATACAATCAAACACCAGATGCCTTGCAGAGCGTAGCATGTCTCCTTTTGTCCTTTACTCGCTTCCTATTGGCGGATGAAGGGGGATGTACCTATCATGTGTTGTCTTCTAGTTGGGAGTGTTGTCCAAGACATCCTTTCTTACCATTATTCTTCTCCTCTAGCCTGCCAGTTCTAGCCGTTCTCCCAGTAATGTCTGTACATTGCCCTGCAGGTCTGATAATCCCTTTAGCCATCGGATGGATAAGTTTCCGAGGCTACGCTATCCCTCCGAGTCTCTGAATGTCACCTTCGGCTTTTGAAAGGAGGTGTCCCGCTGAGATATCTCAGCTGTCTATTCCCCTGATGGGTTCCTTGCTCTTCGGCCCTTTTATGGTTTCGTCCTCTTGGGCTCTTCGGCCCACGATGATGGGCTTGTCTTTTGGGCCTCTTCTTGGTTATTCCTCTGATGCCTCTTGGGCTTGGGCTATCCTATGGAATGCTATCATCCCACATGTTACCATTTCTCCCAGTTCTTGAGCCTCTCCATAGTTGGACCTTTTGTTTGTGGCGACTAGCTTGTTGGGATTTCGGTCCGTTTGGCATAGAGGTTATAATACCCATAACATTAGCCCCTCGAGCCTGGATAATCTTATAGTTTAAGATTATCTGGGGTCCACATGTATTTCTCATAAGTTATATCCCTCATGCTTTAGTGTGTGTGATTTGTATTTCCTTTCCTACAATCCTAGGGTGGCCGAGATATTTCTTTGAGGTTACGGGTGTTTCTGATATTTTGTCTTTTGCGTACAAAATTTCAAATTTTGAAAATTTTGTCAGTTTTTTTCTTCCATTTCTCTCTCGTGCCCTTTCCTCTTCTATATCTTCTTCTGACGATTGTAGTTTCTTTTGCGCTGTAAGTTCTCCTTTTATATTCAGGTACCACTCTTCTCCCTTCATCTTTTTTCTTTCCTTGAATTATCATCTCTGGTTTTTTTGTGTTTTTCACGTCATCATAGTCTAGGGTTTTGCTTCCTTCTCTTCCTTTGTATTCTGTTTCTTCTCCTTTTGTATTTTCTCAATTATGAGTTCTGAGGGTCCTATTTCCCAAATGGAATCCCCTTCACAAACCACTGATTCTTCTCTCGGGAGCGATGGGCCTTCCTCTCTCTACCAAGAAGGGGGTTCGAGTGTAAGGAAATTTTAATTTCCAATATAATCTAATTATGGGTAATATATTATTATGCAATTATATTAGCTATTCAATTATTTTATGGAATTAATTAAGTGATCCAATTAAAGTGTAAAGTCCATAGGCTATAATAATAATGATATGGGCCAATTGAGTAGATACCCAATACTACATGACTGTGTGATAATGGGTGGCCCAATTATGTAGTATATAAAGGCTCACAGATTATGGTCCCCAAAATATTATGCCGCACATGGTCTTCCCTTCTCCCCATCGGGAGGGATTACGACGGTCCCATAAGAAATAATAAGGAGGCTTAGTTGAGAAAGGTCATAAAACCACTGATCGAGTTCGTGTTCCACCTAGAGGACTCATTAGATCAGGTACGCTTCTGCTTTACAGTTAAGATCTCGTTTATCATAATAGGGTTAAGGCATTAGGATTTATGGATTTATTTCCTACATGTGGTATCATAGTCACCCTATATATGATTCTCTGAGATCTGATGAATTACTATAAATTTTATTGGATCACCATTGTGTCGATTGATATGATTAATTTTAAATAATCGCGTATTATTATGGATCGGTGGATTCACGATTCATAAATCCAATCGGCTATTATAAAGCTTGAACTTGAATTTTTATTCTATAAATGCCATTAGTATTGTCGCATAGTTTGTGATAAATAGTAGATAGATCTCCACAATTTGGTTTGGCAATTGTGAAATTTAAAGTAAAATTCTTGTCAAATATGTGAGGGGATCCGTGCCTCAAGTGTTAGTTTAGAAATTCTTCAATGCAATAATTTTCCTCCAGTTTTAATATAATTAATTAATTAATTATTTTATTTGTGAATTTATATGTGGATTATTGCTTACTTCCTTTCATACCCACCTACATGTTATGAAATTCACTTTAATATTGATGGAGTTGAAATGAGTATTTGAAATTCAATGAAGCAATCATGTGAATTGTGAAAATTAATTTTATTTGATGATAATCAGTGAATTCTCATTTTAGTGATGGATGAAGTTTAGTTATTATCATTTGTGGGTTCACATATTAAATTATCTTAATTTCAATTTGATAATTGGATTCATTAATGACTAATGACCTTATGGTTGAGGATATCTGATTTATGTCTCAACTAAATTGCTTGAATAATGTGATTCGTAGCATGCAGATGATTTCTTTTCAATGTTATATAATTCTAGACAAATATATATGTGCCGATCACATGTGGCAATTGATTATGAAATTGGGTTACTGATTGTGTCTTATTTGGTGATGATATTTTAATTCTATGAGTGTTCATATGTAATAAAAGGTTAATTATTATAGTTCGCATGTGCCTTCAGTGTTTACCGCATTAACGCATATAGGATGATTAGACTAATCATGATAGTGATTGGTATTTGGTTATAAAATTATGGATGTTATTCATAATAATGAATTGATTGCACCAATATTAATGGAAAGTCGGGTTTCTTTCATTCCATAATTTCAGAAATAATGAAACCACGTGTTAATCGAAATTACGATCTTATGCATGTTGTTTTTCTGAATTGATTGAATTAATTAAATTTTGAAATGAATTGTATGTATGCCAATTTATTTATATTTATTTATAAAGTTGTTTGTCTAATTCAATTTATTATAAAGTAGGATTGAAATTCCTAATTAAGTTAAAGAAATCTTTCATTAATTTTAAATATGGGGAATCATCTAATATTCCTATTTCGTAGTGGAATTTAATTTAATTAAACTTGGGGATATATTTTTAATGTCGTTCAATTAAATATAAATATTTATTTTATTTATTTAATTGGTCTAGTAATTTTTCAATCTTGTCAATCAAAGTATCATGTTGCCATAGCAGCCTCTGTGTGTGGAGTGCGACTTTATTGAAATTACATGGATGAGTGTGGAATTATTTATGTGTGATGTGTTCGGCCCATAGATAGGCACTGTTTGACAGAATAATAGCACACATGTGATAATAAGTATGTGATAATTATTTAAATTGTTCATGTGAACATTTTTCGGTCCATATATAGACTTTTGTTTGACAGAACTTATTATCAGTACTTGATTATTACACCAAGATTACCCTTGCACTTAATTTTTGTCCATAGACGAGGTTAATGTTGCACAAGGTGTCTTGTGATGGGTCCCCAATTAATAATGTTGTGCAAGTGTAACTTCATGCAAGTATTGATCGGCCCAAAGGTAGATTAATATTTGGCCCGAAATACACAAGCACCTGTGATGGTGAATGCGTGACAATTATTTGTTTAACATGTGCGTAATAAGTCGGCCCAAAGGAAGATTATTGCTTGACAGTTTTATTATCAGTATTTGACTACTACGTAGAGTGTGTCACTTACAAGTTGGTATTATTGTCATTTGACTTGATACTAATGATGTGCTTGATTCCTCAAGATGATTCTAAATTATTTAAAATTTGAAAGATTATAAAGTTTAATGCAAGCATAATAAATTATTTTGCAATAACTCTCTGTACAATTAAGAAGTTTGCTATTTAAGTTTAACCTATATCAACAACAAAATCATACATGATAATAACTTCAACAATAAAGTATAAGGGCAATACAAGAAAATCCATTAAGAAAGCTGCTAAAGACAACTAAAGTACAACCTTTTGTTTACTCCTAAAGGCTTGTGGAATTATTTTATAATACACCACATCAAGATTACTTAGCATGAATGGTGTTGTGGTGTAGTTAAAAGATAAAACTATTACTCCACAACATATGGTTACTAATTGGAGAAATACTAAAGATTGCAGCTTATAGTCTCAATAAAGTTCCAACCAAAGTAGTTGTGAGAACTCTTTGAGTTTCACATATGGTGATGTCCAACTAAGGCTGGATCATTCGGATCTACTAAAGAAAATTGGACTCAAATAAATACAAGCTACTTTATTGGTTATGAATAAAGATAAAAGTTTATAATCTAATTAATGGATGATATTTGAGACGAGTAATACAAAATTTTTTGAGGATGTTGATTTGGGGGGAAGAATAATATTAGAGGCATTTTCCTTAAAGGGGGAGTCGATTGGACCCCCACTTATGCCTTTTAAGAATATGGAAATTCAAAATATCGATGGGACAATGTCAATAATATTTAAGGAATTACAAAATTCAACAACCTCAAGAATTAATGTCACTAAGGGACCACTAGAGTTGGGAGAAAGACAATTCAGATGATTATATAGTTTTCTCCTAAATAATGAGGACACAATGGAATTAATGGTAGAATGTTCCAACAATGTTCATCAAGCCATTTAAAGTTTCTTATACTCAAAAGTGGTTTAATGCTATAAGTTATGAGTTTAAATCAATACTATATGATTAGGTCCGCATCTTAGTAAAGGATTATACTCTAAAGGAAAAGAAAGCATTGTTTTAAGGGACTTTCTATCCAGTTTCTAAGATTGTCACTTTTAAGATAATTGTGACATTACTAGCATATTTTGATATTGAATCATATTTGATGGATGTAAAGATAAAGTTTCTTGATGGTCATATTGATAAAATAATCTAAATGGTTTAAGAACTAATAGGGAATCCATCTATGCATTCAAGCAAAATTTTTCCGTAAAGGAATCACAAGTATCATCATGAAGTAATTGTCTCATTTGGTTTTGAGACAAATGTAGATGATTATGTGATTCAGTGGGAGAATGTTTAAGTTACATTAAGGGAGACAAGTAGAGTCTCAATAAGGTGCTCTAAAGTTAAATTAAAGATTAAAGAAATGTAGAAAATTTTCTATATGTTTTGACTATTGAAAGTTGTTGCATGATGAGATCTGTGAAATACTTAATTTGGCTTCTGTTATTGGTGTATTAAGTAGAAATTTAAGTAACTCTAGTATGGATCTTTAAAAAGTATTTACAGAGAACTAAGGATAACATGCTTACGTATAAGGGATCAGATTTGTTAGAGATCATAAGGAATTCTGATTCTAAGTTTGTTGGATGCCAATACAGTATAAGATCTGCTTCAGGCTACATCTTCTGTTGGTCTGGAGTGCTATACAAATAAAAGTGTTAAACAAACACTTGTGGCTCCTTAACCATGACAACCGAATTAGTAGCATACTAAGGGGTATTCAAACATGAAATAAAGGCTGCGAAGCTTTGTCACATAAATCTTATTGCGACAATTAGTTCGTAATAAAGTATTTAGTAGCAACATGAGCTCTTATAAGTCAATCATATTGATAGAGAATTCTTGGTTGTTAAAGAAAGTGTTTTGTGTGGATAAAATTTTAGTAGATCTATTATGATAGACTCTAAATACGGATCCACCAATTATGTATTCAACGCCCTGTAATTTTATGATCTAGCTACTCATGTGGGTGTTATATGGTTTTTGAATATATTGATTCAGTGGGAGTTTATATTTATTGCTCATTAAGTTTTTTAAGACACTTAAATTTTAAATAATTTGGTTTTTTGCAAAATTAAGTTGATGTTTTGAATTTATTGTGAATTCACTTAAGTTAATTTATTATTTTGTAATATTTTACATTATGGATTGATCTCACTAAGTATTAAAGTTGGACAAGTTGGAAATAGATATGATGTTGATCACATTGCATGTAATTTCCATGCTACTTACCATATTTGATCTATGTCATTACATTGCATGTAATTTCCATGCTACTTACCATATTTGATCTATGTCATTAAGTACACTGATATTGGTGATTGTCGGGGTTTAACCACGATTTATAATGTGGTAAATGTCGCGGTAGTTCCATATTAGTATATGTGATGGACCAGATTTTTAAGTATAGCCTGAAGAGGAATAACATAAAGTTGCGCAACTAAAGACTCTTATATAATTATTTTGGGAAAATATATCCCAAGTGGGAGATTGTAAGGAAATTTTAATTTCCAATATAATCTAATTGTGGGCAATATATTATTATGCAATTATATTAGCTATTCAATTATTTTATGGACTTAATTAAGTGATCCAATTAAAGTGTAAAGTCCATGGGCTATAATAATAATGATATGGGCCAACTAAGTAGATACCCAATACTACATGACTGTGATAATGGGTGGCCTAGTTATGTAGTATGTAAAGGCTCACAGGTTAGGGTCCCCAAAATACTAAGTTGCACATAGTCTTCCCTTCTCCTCATCAGGAGGGATTACGACGGTTCCATAAGGAATAAGGAGGCTTAGTTGAGGAAGGCCATAAAACCACTGATTGAGTTCGTGTTCCGCCTAGAGAACTCATTGGATCAGGTACACTTTTGCTATACAGTTTTGGATCTCATTTAATCGTAATAGGGTTTAAGGTTTTGTGGATATATGGATTTATTTCCAACATCGAGTTCTCGCCCTCTTTCTAATTCTGTCTTTGACCAAGCAGTCGCTACATTTGTGTCTAATTTCAATCTGGGACATGAAGCCGATGTGGTTGATGTGGGTCCTAGGTTGTTGGCTCATCTTGGGAAACTTCCAGAGTGTGAGAAGTATTGATGTTCGATCATTTGGTTAACGTGAACCGTTTGGGTTCCATACATTTCTAATTCAGTGGAAGCAAGAAATCAAAGAAATGTATTATCTTTTACCAGGGTATATTGAAGAAGAAGAATTCTCGTTGGTAGCCTACGCAGTCTCACCGTTTTGGGCATAACTCCCTCGTCTGGTCTCTGATTTGAGTGATCTATGCACCAAAACAATACATTATTCCGTGTCTTTTGGTCATTATATCATAAGTTGAATTCTAACTTCTATACAATTTTAAAAAATTGTGAAAGTTGGCGGACAGCAGCAGCAAACAACCTCTTTATCTTCTGCTGTATTCCCAAGTCCAATCTCGACGTCGTGTGGGCGACGATCTTCGAGATCTTCTCAATCTGCTGTTCTGTCTGCCCTCTTCATGTGTTAGGCATGTCTCTCTAGGGTTAGAACATTTGAGATGATTTATATATGGGCTACAGCAGGGACCAGGAGGAGAAATTAGAGTTGTGCCTCCATTGGGCTTAAGTATCCAAGCTTAGCCCAAAGCTTATACTTAAGTCCAATAATAATAATATATACCACTAAAATAATTTTACTGCACTACCGTTCTAATCTCATAATTACGTTATGGGCTCCTTCTTATTATGAGCCCGACAGTCTCCCCATGTTTAAGATATACAATGTCCATTAATTAATTAAATTACTGACAACTCTATTAATTACTATCTCATCTGAGAGTAGTACCACTCAACCTCATTATCATGCCAGAATAAATCCACATGCAGGGTTTACATGATAATCCTTATGAGCTCCTCAAGGGGACATCATCAACCTATGTCGGACACGTATTCCTTCTACAATCTATAACACACCATAGATATAGTACTATTTCCCAACTCACTGAGTTTGTTGATTTAATACATGTAATTCTCACCCATTGATGAATCAAAGAAAGACATACTGCTTTACGTGTCGAGGTTATTGTATAAGGATTAAGAGCACGAACATCCATAACAACTGAGATCTAGTTTTTCTATAAGTTAATATAAGTCGAACGATCTTAAGCGGTCCTGCTCAATACACACAAGTGCACTAATGTGATTCTATAGCCAAGACAAGCTAATACCAAACCACACTACAACCATCCCGATAGAGAGTCACCGTCTATCTCGATTGTGAGCATCAGTTTATACTTTATAAGGAAATCGATAATATGATCTTTCGCATGTTGTCGCACAATATATTATTTATAGTATAAAGTAAGCGGACTATTTTATCATACATATAAAAAAATTATAAGATGCAATCATTTGATCATATGATTCTCATTTCAAATTAATTGTTATCGTATTGTTCATACAAAAGCTAGACTTTAGTATACAATCCAACAATCTCCCACTTATACTAAAAGACTATGTTGTCATGTCCACTACCATACATCCGATTCCCAACCCACTACTCGACCATTAAAAGCTTTTGCTTTAAATTCCTCGTAAATGGATTTACTAGGTTATCTTTTGATGTAATCTAAGCGACAACAACCTTCCCCTCGATATACGATTTCTCGTAACAGGTGGTACTTGCGCTCCATGTGTTTAATTGCTTATGGGCTCATGATTCCTTCAAGTTTGCAACTGCACCACTATTATCACAATAGATTGTGATACCCTTGGGCAAATTTTGAAACCACGTCCAAGTCCATCACGAAGTTTCTAGAGTCATATAGATACTTTGACTGACTCATAGGCTCCATTTATTATTATCATCTTCCCATGATGGAGTCCAGAGTCCAAAATATATTTCTATATAACACTTCTCCACATTATGACTCAACTTCTTAAAAATAAACACATAACCTTTGAGGTGGATTTACTATCGTCCCTATCTAATTTGAAAAATCCAAATCTATGTAACCCATAAGAAGCAGTGAATCTGTCCGGTAAGTCCATATATAATTTCTTGTCCTTTTCAGGTACATAAGTATATGTCTTTTCACAGTTCATCATTCTTGTTTCGGGTCACCATGATACCCACTGACCATGCCATTGGCAAAACAGATATCCATTCTCGTGCATAGCATTCCTTAGATTAAGCTTCCTTATTTGCCGAAGAATAAAGAACCGCTTCCATCCCCTTTATCTTCTTTTGTGTCCTAAGACACAATTTCTTAGATCAAGACACATGCTGAAACATGTAGGGATTGTATCATTTCATGAAACTTGAGACAAGCATAATGTCATTTCTTGTGATCCGTATTACCGTGATCAAAAGGATATATTTTGCTTCTCTTAAGTCCTTCATTTCATACTACTTTATCAACCATACTCATACGCCCGATAATACTCTTTCATTATCTCCAATGAGCAATATATCATCTACGTATAGTACAAGAAATATCATCACGTTTTTGTCACTCTTTTCAATACACAAGACCCATCCAAGTATTGATTAAATCCATGTAAATGGATTTCCTTATCAAAACGGATGTTTCATGATCTTGAAGCTTGCTTTAGTCCATCGATGGACACCTTTAAGCTTACAATCAAAATGCTCGTAGCCCTTTGCAATAAATCACTCTGGTTGTTTCACATAGATGTTTTTCTCAAGACTCCAATCAGGAAAGCTGTCTTGACATCTATTTGGTATTCCTCATATTTTGATATAAGTAGCAATAGATAAAAGAGTCCGGATCAACATAGGCATAGCTACCGATGAACATGTTTTCTCATAATCGAACCCACCCTTTCTTTCTGAGTATCCCTTTTCGCAACAAGCTTTGCTTCCAAGGTTTTCACCTTACCGTTTGATCCTCTTATATTTCGTATGAGCACTTTCAATGGTTTTTACATCATTTAGTGGTCGTACAAGCTCCTAGATTTGATTTAGATTTCATTGATCCTATTCCAGAAGTCATTGCAATTTGCTAAGATATCATATTTTTATTTTGTAGTGCTTCGTCGTGTTCGTGGGTCAATTCCATGTTCATTACGGACCAAGTCTCACGACTTTCCCGAAATATAAATTTATCCGGTTGTAGAACAACCCTCCTACTACTACAAGGCACTACATGCAATTGTGTATCAGATGCGACACCCGATGCAGTTTACTTGTGGTATCTCCTCTTGTACAATTGGTAATAATGCTTTGTGTTTTTCCCTCTCACTTCCTTCAAAACAATTTATTCATAGGTTTGTTATTTATTACATAGTCCATTTCCAAAAATCTAGTGTTTGTGTTAACAGTCACCCTTCGATCTTTTAGACTAAATAAATCAACCTTCATTTTTATAGGATATCCCACAAACAGACAAACATTCATACGAATTACTGTTTCTAGGTCATATTCATAAAATGAATTTAATAATTCCAAATAACTCATAATATATCTAACCATTTCCATAAGAGTCTTTCTCTTATTATGATTAGAAGATGCGTTATTAATTTCAATTTGTTGCATCCGTAAGATAAACATGATTTAAGAGTGTACAAATTGTCACAAACGTACCATAACAGATTATAGCTCTATCCTTCATTACTATGACTATGTAATTTAAATGAAATAGAGTATCCATTTGTAAATGCATAGAAACTTAAATCAAATTCTTTCTATGAAAAATGCACGTAAAGATAATTTCTCAAAATCAAGTGTTTATTCATATCGTAAGATAAATAAACAACTCTCACTGTAACAGCCACTATTCTTGTAGTATTACTCATGTACATAATAATCTCATCATCACTTAGTTATACGCTTTTAGTGATTCTGGTATCTACACACAATGTGTCAGTAGATGCCATCACTAATCATGCTTCAACGACTAGTGAATGAGATACTAACCTTGTTCACATCCTAATGAAATTGGCTTTCATTCGCCACATGTTTTGTCAGAAGTTCCCCACCATATACAACCTCATGTATTTAAGGTAGAACTTACTTAAAACATCCAGGCAAATTATGGAGAATAAAATTGACCTAGGTTCCCCATCAATTTCTACTCCAAGTATTTCCAATTCATTCATCAAGTAAATTTTGATATCTAGACTTTTAACCTTACTCAAATATCCGAAGAGTCATATGAGAACATCATATTTCTATAACCCTCTCACCTCTCCACTAGAGACTTTAATAGGCATCACAGAACATCCTTAGTGAGAACACATACGTTTTCCTAAGCAGTAAAATTCAAAACTAAGATTCTTTTCTAATCATCTAATTTTGGACCAGTAAATATGTTTCTTTTAGTAAACAATAAGCGAGATAAATACATTTGAAATTACAGAGAATCATAAATAAATACACCGATCAAATCTTCAAATTTATCCATTTATATTGATTCCCTCAAAACAATATAAAAATAAAATTTACCGACATCTCAAGCACCGTGAGTCTGCAAGCCACGATAGTGTGGACGTTTATAAATCCAAATATTTATAAGAGAATGTTTTACCCATTAATTTCATTTGTCAACCTAACCTCATGACAAAATAATTAATAGTCGGTTTCTCTTTAGTCATGCAAATAAAAGCAGTGACTCCGATGGGGAGAATACTTATTATTTACATCTAAGTGTACCATTATTTGACCACAAGTCTGTGGCCCAGGCTTATGTGCCTTACAGATAGAGAAGAACACACGCCCTTGAATAACTTTGTACAGTGATCTGCAAATAAACTCATCAGATGGAGAGGAAGGTCTATCCCAACACGTAAGTTCATGTGCATCACATTAAAATAATAATTATTTAATGAAGTCTATACCAGTGATCCGTGAATAAACTCATCCGATGTGGAGGAAGGTCTATGCCAACACTCAAGTTTACTCACATCACTTACAAAACAACAATGGAGGCCACATGAATTAATAACCAATCCCCACTCCCACTTAGTTATTTAACACCGAGGGTTTTTATATGCATATAATATTTCAAAAGAATACGCAACCTAGCATGCTCCTGTTATGGCAAATAGGGTAGTAAATCATGGAGAAACATGCATACATATATAATAATAATTAAATAATTAAATCAATTATTAACAATTATATATCAGCGAATTCGATTGTTCGCCACCAAGCACGAATGTGAGCAATACAAATGGGGATCGACCTCTCCGTTGAGGTAGCATGGAAACCTAAACAAAATTCCAAAAGAATTTCATGAAGAAAATTCCTCTAATTACTTGTCCCCCAATCTGCTCCACCACTCCGGCACCCTGGTGGACATCCTTTTGTACCCCAAGTCACGCGCTTCTGCTCTTCAATCTACAGCTTCGTCCACAGGTTCGTACGTACCACTCGGCACTCCACAAGGTAGCCTGCCCGCCTGCAGCACCATCATGCCAGCAAGTGAGCGCCCAGCCGGCCATGCATGGTTGCACCGAGTGCCCAGCATGCTTTCCAGGACATTATTGTGAGCCAACATGCAGTTCCATGCCCGATCTCGTGCGACCCTCACTGGGTTGGCTCTCGCCTTCCACCCAGCAACGTGCAGAATAGCATGGCTACCCAACTCATCCGTGCGATATCAACAGCCTAGCTTCATGTGCATAACCATGCGCCCATCCCTATAGTACGATAGCCATTGAGTGGCATGTTCCTCGCACTACAATGGACATCACGGCCCAGCCACAAGCTCGTCGTCATGCGGTTCCAGCACGTCATACACGCCATATGCTTGGCAGTCCACTTGGCGACTCACCTCCAGTGCCCGGATGTCCGCTTGCTAGCTGCAGAAGGCCGCCCGACAGTCTGCACAACATGCCCACCTGGCATGCCATCTTCCACGTGTGCAATTTTCTCGCGTGGCAGCCAACGGGCCCTATATCCTGCTCGCCCAACAACAAATGTGCACAAGCATGCCAGCTCGACATGCAACGCGCGCCTTTGTCCACCCCGTGTGCTCTCTTCCCAGCAAACTCAATCGGCCATTTGAAGACCCAGCCAGCATGCCACACGGACCGAACCCATACAGACTCAACCTAAAACTCACACTAGACTTGCCCAGAACTTTTTACGACTTGCCCAGAACCATGCCTTGTCCGATCGGACACCACCTGATGGGCCTCGGTAGTTTTCTTTTAGTCCAGTAGCCTGCTCCATCGTGTAAGAAACAATCCACCTAGTGTGCCAATCACTCGGCAGCATGTCGCTGAGCATCATCAATCGCAAGTCGCACGCCTTTCATATGTTTCCCAGCGTGTGATCATCATTTGCCAACGTGCACCCATGGCATGGCCTTGTGCACGACAACATGTGGCCTTTGCACAACCATCACTCGATATCGTGCCCTAGAGAGTGCCATACTTATCTTCTCGCACTGTTGTGTTCGTCAGAAACCATTCATCTTCAAGTGCCATACTTATGAACAATGTTTAAACAATTAATTTGAAATAAGAATCATATGATCAAATGATTGCTTCTTATAATTTATTTATATGTTCGATGCAATAGTCCATTAACTTTATACTGTAGAAAATATTTATGCGACAACATGTAGTGTGGTTTGATATTAGCTTGTCTTGGCTATAGAATCACATTAGTGTACTTTGTATATATTGAGCAAGACCGCTTGAGATCGTTCGACTTATACTGACTTATAGAAGAACTTGATCTCTGTTATTATGGATGTTAGTGCTCTTAATCCCTATAAAATAACCTTGATACGTATGGCAGTATGTATTTCTTTGATTTGTCAATGGATGAGATTTACATGTAATTAAATCAATAAACTCGGTGAGTTGGGAGATAGTGCTGTCTCTATGGTGTGATGTTGATTGTAGAAGGAATCCATGTCCGGCATAGGTTGATGATGTCCCCTTGAGGAGCTCATAAGGATTATCATGCAAACCCTGCAGGTGGATTTATTTCAGCATGATAATGAGGTTGAGTGATACTACTCTTGGATGAGATATTAATTAATGGAGTTGTCAGTAACTTAATTAATTAATGGGCATTGTATATCTTAAACATAGGGAGACTAACGGGCACATAATAAGAAGCCCATAACGTAATTATGGGATAAGAACGGTAGTGCAGTAATAATATTTTAGTGGTATATATTATTATTATTGGACTTAAGAATTAGCTTTGGACTAAGCTTGGATACTTAAGCCTATTGGAGGCCCAACTCTAATTTCTCCTCCTGGTCCCTTCTGTAGCCTATATACAAGTCATCTCAGCTGTCCAAAAACCCTAATCTATGATAATAATCATGCCTAACACTGTGAGGAGGGTGAGGGAACAGCAGAATGAGAAGATCTTGAGGATCATCGCCCACATAACGTCGAGATTGAACTTGAGAATACAGCAGAAGACTGGAAGGTTGTTTGCTGCTGCTGTCTGCCACCTTCTATGATTTTTATAAAATCGTATAGATTTCAGAATAGGCTGTCATATACTGATGGAAAGCTAGGGAAGTGAGGATCGTTTAGCACATAGATCGTTCAAATCCGACATCGGATAAGAGAGTTATGCCCAAAATACTAAGATTGCACAGGCTGGTGGCGAGAATTCATCGTCTTCAACATACCCTGGTGAAAGGTAATACATTTCTTATTTACTTACTTCCGCTGCTTGTTAGAAACATATGGAACCCTAACGGTTTACATTGCCAAACAATCAAACGCCAACAATTGGTACCAGAGCTTCGATTTCATGGTGAAGCGTGAAACATTAGGCTAGGGTTTATGTGCCTATGTGGATTAGGGTTTAGAAAATTATTATTTCTTGTTGAATACTTTAATTGTACATGGTGGCACACGAGCACCACACGATTGGTTGATGACCGCAACAACGGCTCGGTGGGGTGACGGTAAAAATGAAAGTGGCGGACATGCGGCTATTTTTGATAGGATAGATTGCAAGTAGTAGGTAAGCACATTGCCTAGGACGGCATGGGTGTTTGTCGTGTGAGTCCTTGCAGGGGTTGTTGCCGAGAGGTACATCGTGTCCTGAAAGCTGGAAGGATACTGTGCGATGGTATCCATCGACGATCAGGCAAATGTGCTTGTCGATGTGTGGTACACTGGCAATGTGGAAACGAAGGGTTGTTCGCAAGTAGAACGGTGGCACACAACGACATGGCTAGGCTAGACAGTGTACAGGTCGGCGAAGCCGCTGAGCATTCCATGGAGGGCATGCGCCGATGCCAACAATAACGGCCAGAACTTTTACTGGTGGCATGAACGACAAGTTCAACGGCTTACACGGACGACAGGTGCTTAGCAGATGGGTGGCCGACCTGTTCGCGGTGTTTCCAGCAAATGGCATGAGCGTGGTCGATGATTGAAGGCCGCAGCGAGCGCCACTGGTTTTCGACATTGGCGCCTGGTGTTTAGGCAGTGGGAGATGTTTGGTTACCACTGTGGGCAGTCAAACAAGGATTTCGATTGGGTCTACAGTGTTTTTTGATGGAGCTGTCCAGGAGAAAAGACTTGTTTCCGGCCAGCGAGTCTGCATAGCAGTTGGGGTGAGTTTGATACTATTCTAGGTGAGTCCATGGATGGTCGAGGCGAGCCTTGATGATGTCCGATCGAGTCTTAGAGGTGACTGGGTCGAGTCCTCTGCAATATCCGAGCGGGTGGCCTGCTTCTGTTCGAATTTTCGAGGTGGCTTGGTACAATCTTAATGGTGGCGGATCGAGTCAGTGAGAGGGATGGCATGATTGTAGGTGAGCAACACTCAGTGTCGTGCAAGGCAGCGTGCGTCTTTTCGAGTCAAAGCAGGGTTCACAGCTTGTGCTCATTACACACTAGGCGTACGGAGAAGGGTTTGCTGTCGGATGAGCAGATGCAGGGCTCGTTGGTTATCATGCGAGGACGATGTGGCACTCATTTGCTGCAGGGCCAGAAAAAGGCCTGCATGGTGGCGTGTGGTAGGTGAACAATGCGGCGCGATGTGACGCACAGATTCGCACTGACTACTGGTGGGTGCTAATATAGCTGGGCTTCTCGGCGCACAGCTGGCATACAGTTGACGGCGCAAATGGGAAAAGCAAGTGGCACGATCACTCAGTGTTCTTACAGGCTCTTAGCATGATCAACCGGCACATTAGGCTTGAGTCGTGCCTGCAATGGAGTCAGCAGTGAGTGTTGTTTGTTGTGTTGATATGCGGCACAACAAAGGGCAACCGCCGACACGATGGTCGGCGGTGAGGGTCATGGGTCTTGCGACATAAAGTTTAGCTGGTGAAGTGTATTTCCGATGGGCAGTTAGATAGCTGGAGCGGTGCTGCTTCAGACGACAGTTCCAATTGCTGATGGTCAACGTGCGAGATGGCTTAGGGACTAGGACATCCAACTTGTTGTGCAAGACACATGCTTAATTGCTTGGAGTGTTGACTAAGTCAACCAATTTTGGCAATTTTTTTCCTTATATATAATTGATATAATTATTTTATTTGCCAATTATTGTTATATATTTGGATTATATGCATGTTCTCTGTGATTTACTGCCTTATTTGTCATAATAGGAGCATGCTAGGTTGTATATATTATTTTGGAATATTATATGCATGTAAAATCCCTCGGTGTTAAATAACTAAGTGGGAGAGGGGATTGGTAATTAATTTCCGTGGCCTCCATTATTGGTTTATAAGTGATGTGAGTAAACTTGCGTCTTGACAATAAGCCTTCCTCCCTAACGGATGAGTTTATTCACGGATCACTGGTACTGACTTCATTAAATAATTATTTTTTGTAATGTGACACATTAACTTACGTGTTGGCATAGACCTTCTTCCCTAACAGATGAGTTTATGTGCGGTTCACTGGTACAAACATATAATTGATGATTGTAGGAAGTTATCCGAGTGCGTGTGTACTTCTCCAACTGTAAGGTGTAAACTTAGGTGTAAATAATTAGTATGCTCCCCAATGGAGTCACTGCTATTATTTGCATGGCTGAAGAGGAACCGACTATTAATTATTTTGTCATGAGGTTAGGTTGACGAATGAAATTAATAGGTAAAACCTTCTCTTGTAAATGTTCGGGTTTGTAAACGTCCACACTAATGTGGCTTGCAGGCTCATGGTACTTTACATGTCGGTGAATTTTAATTTTATATTGTTTTGAGGGAATCAATATAAATAGATAAAATTCGAAGATTTGATCGGTGTATTTATTTATGATTCTCTGCAATTTCAAATGGTTTCATTTAATTTATTGCTAACTAAAAGAAAACATATTTACTGGTCCAAAATTAGATGATTAGAGAAGAATCTTATTTTTGAATTTTACTGCTTAAGAAAATATAAATGTGTTCTCTCTAAGAATGTCCTTTGATGCCTATTAAAGTCTCTAGTGAAGAGGCGAGAGGTTTATAGAAATATGATGGTCTCATGCGACTCTTCAGATACTTGAGTAAGTTATAAAGGCAAGAGGTCATGGATAAGTTGATGAATGAATTGAGAATACTTGGAGTAAATATTGAAGGGGAAACCTGGATCAATTTATTCTTCGTAGTTTGCCTGGATGTTTTGAGCAAGTTCTACCTGAAATACGAGAAGTTGTATATGGTGGGGAGCTTCTGACAAAACATGTGGCGAAGGAAATTTAATTTCATCAAGTTGTGAACAAGGTTAATATCTCATTCACTAGTTGTTGCAGTATGATTAGTGATGCCATCTACTGATACGTTGTGTGTAGATATTGGAATCACTAAAAGCCTGCAACTAAGTGATGATGAGATTATTATGTACATGGGTAAAATTACAAGATTAGTGGCTGTTGCAGTGGGAATTGTTTATTTATCTTATGATATGAATAAACATTTGGTTTTGAGAAATTATTTTTACATACGTTTTTCATAAAAGGAATTTGATTTCAGTTTCTATGTATATACGGATGGTTACTCCATTTCATTAAAATGACATGCTCATTACGATGAGGGATGGAGCTACAATCTGTTGTGGTACGTTAGTGACAATTTGTAAACTCTTAAACCATGTTTATCCTACGGATGCAACAGATAGTAATTAATAACGCGTCTTATAATCTTAATAAGAGAAACACTCTTATGGAAATGGTTAGATAGATGATGAGTTATTTGGAATTATTAAATTCATTTTATGGATATGCCCTAGAAACAGTAATTCGTATGAATGTTTGTCTGTTTGTGGGATATCCTAGAAAAATGAAGGGTGATTATTTATTTAGTCCAAAAGATCTAAGGGTGATTGTTAACACAAACACTAGATTTTTGGAAAAGGACTATGTATTAAATCATAATGCCATTTATAAATTGTTCTAAAGGAAGTGAGAGGGAAAAACACAAAGTATTAGTACCAAGTGTACAAGAGGATATACCACAAGGTAAACTGCAATGTGTGTCACGTCTGATACATAATTGCATGTAGTGCCTTGTTGTAATGGGAGGATTGTTTGACAACTTGAAGGATATATATCATGGGAGAGTCATGAGACTTGGTCCCTGGTAAACATAGAATTGATCCATTGATACGACGAAGCACTACAAGATAGAAATGTGGAATCTTAGCAAATTGCAATGAATTTTGAAATAGAATTGATGAATTCTGAATAAGATCTGGCTGCTTGTAGAACCACGGATGGTGTGAAAGTCATTGGAAGTGGTCATACGAAATAAAAGAGGATCATACGGTAAGGTGAAAACCTTGGAAGCGAAGCTTGTTGCGAATAGGTATTCTCATAAAGAAATGGTTCGATTATGAGGAAACTATTCGCCGATAGATATGCTTGTGTTGATCCGGACTCTTTAATATGTTGATACTCATATGAAATATGAGGGATAACAAATAGATATCAAGACAACTTTCCTGATTGGAAGTCTTGAGGGAAACATTTATGTGATGCAACTAGAGTGATTCATTGCAAATGGCTATGAGCATTTTGAGAGTAAGCTTGAAGGTGTCCATCGATGGACTAAAGTAAGCTTCAATATTATAGAACATCCATTTTGATTAGAAAATCTAGTGATATGGATTTAATCAATGCTCGAATGTGTCTTGTGTATTGAAAAAAGTGACGGAAACGTGATGGTATTTCTTGTACAATATGTAGATAATATCTTGCTCATTGGAGACAATGAAAGAGTATTGTCGGGCGTATGAGTATGGTTGATAAAGCAGTATGAAATGAAGGACTTAAGAGAAACAAAAATATCCTTTTGATCTAGGTAATACGGATCACAAGAAAGGATATTATGCTTGTCTCAAGCTTCATGAATTGATATGATCCTTATTTGTTTTAGCATGTAACTTTATCTAAGGAAATGTGTCTTGAGACACAAAAAGAAGATAAAGGTGATGAAATGGTTCCTTATGCTTTGGAAAATAAGGAAGCTTAATCTATGGAATACTATGCACGAGAATGGATAACTGTATTGCAAATGGCATAGACAGTGGGTATCAAAGGTAACCCGAAATAAGAATGTTGAACTGTGATAGCACATAATTTTAAAGTACCTTAAAAGGTAGAAATTATATGTGGAGTTACCGAACAGATTCACTGCTTCTTAGGGGTTACATAGATTCAGATTTTTCAAATCAGATAGGGACGACAGTAAATCCACTTAAAAGTTTATGTGTTTAATTTTAGGAAGTTGAGTCATAATATAGAGGAGTGTTATATAAAAATATATTTTAGACTTCGGACTCCATCATGGAAAGATGATAAATTGGAGCCTATGAGGCAGGCAAGGTATCTATATGACTCTATAAACTTCATGATGGACTTCGAAGTGATTCTAAGTTTGCCCAAGGTTATCAAAATTTATTTTGATGATAATGGTGCAGTTGCAAACTTGAAGGAATCACGAGCCCAAAATGCAATTAAACATATGGAGCGCGAGTGCCACCTGGTACGAGAAATCATATGATGAGGGGAAGGTTGTTGTCGCTAGATTGCATCGAATGATAACCTAGTAAATCCATTTACAAGGACCTTAAGGCGAGAGCTTTTGATGGTCGTGTAGTGGGAGTAGGAATCAGATGTATGGCAGAAGACATGACAACATAGTCTTTTAGTATAAGTGGAAGATTGTTGGATTGTACACTAAAAGTCTAGCTTCAGTATGAACAATGTTACAAGAATTTATTTGAAATGAGAATCATATGATCAAATAGTTGCGTCTTATAATTTATTTATATGTCCAATGCAATAGTCCGTTTACTTTATACAGTAGATAATATGTTGTGCGACAACAAGCGGAAGATCATATTATCAGTTTCCTTATAAAGTATAAACAGATGCTCACAACTGAGATAGACAAGGACTCTCTATCGGGATGGTTATAGTGTGGTTTGGTATTTTCTTGTCTTAGCTATAGAATCACATTAGTGCACTTTGTGTGCATTGAGCAGGACCATTTTAGATCGTTTGACTTATACTGACTTATAGGAGAACTTGATCTCAGTTATTATGGATGTTCGTGCTATTAATCCCTATACAATAACCTCAACACGTAAGACAGTATGTATTTCATTGATTCATCAATTGGTGAGATTTACATGTATTTAAATCAACAAACTCAATGAGTTGGGAAGTAGTGCTGTCTCTATCATGTAAACCCTGCATGTGAATTTATTCTGGCATGATAATGAGGTTGAG
The DNA here is from genome assembly GCA_023678885.1 of Pogostemon cablin. NCBI lineage: Eukaryota > Viridiplantae > Streptophyta > Magnoliopsida > Lamiales > Lamiaceae > Pogostemon > Pogostemon cablin. The sequence goes on along the minus strand of CM043004.1, from coordinate 6,063,608 downwards.
TGGTACTACTCTCAGATGAGATAGTAATTAATAGAGTTATCAGTAATTTAATTAATTAATGGACATTATATATCTTAAACATAGGGAGACTGTCGGGCTCATAATAAGAAGGAGCCCATAACGTAATTATGAGATTTGAACGGTAGTGCAGTAAAAATATTTTAGTGGTATATTTTATTATTATTAGACTTAAGTATAAGCTTTGGGCTAAGCTTGGATACTTAAGCCCAATGGAGGCCCAACTCTAATTTCACCTCCTGGTCCCTGTTGTAGCCCATATATAAGTCATCTCAGTTGTTCTAACCCTAAGAGAGACATGCCTAACATGTGAAGAGGGTAGACGAAACATAATATTGAGTAGATCTCGAGGATTGTCGCCCACACGATGTCGAGATTGGACTTGGGAATACAGCAGAATGCCGGAAGGTTGTTTGCTGTGTTGTCCGCCAAATTGTAAGATTTTTATAAAATCCTACAGACCCCTGAATTCAATGTGTGATGTATTGATGGAAATCCATGGAAAAGAGGATCATTTTGGAGCATAGATCACTCAAATCCGACATCGGATGAGATAGTTATGCCCAAAACGGTGAGTCTGCACAGGCAGGTGGTGAGAATCCATCATCTTCAACATACCCTGGAGAAAGGTAATACATTTCTTATTTCTTGCTTCCACTGACTATTAGAAATGTATGGAACCCTAACAGTTCACGTTAACTAAACGATCGAATGCCAATAGTATGAACAATGTTTAAACAATTTATTTGAAATGAGAATCAAGTGATCAAACGTTTTGCATAATTATTTATGAATTGTTGCAAAAGTCTATTTACTTTATATTGTAGATAATGTGGTGTACGGCGTCACACGAAAGATCATAATACTAGCTCCTTATAAAGTATAAACAGATATTCACAACCGAGATAGAATGGTACTATCTATAGGTATGGTTGTAGTGTAATTTGGTCTTAGTCTGTATCTTGACTATAAAGTTACACTAGTGCACTTTGAGTGTATTGAATAGGACAACCGTTGAGATCGTTCGATTTATACTGACTATATAATAGAACTTGATCTCTGTTATTATGGAAGTTCGTACTCTTAATCCCTATATAATAACCTCGACACATAAGCCAGTATTTATTTCTTTAATTCATCAATGGGTGAGATTTAATTGTTAAATCAATATACTCGATGAAATGGGAGATGATACTGTCTCTATGGTGTGTTGTTGATTGTAGAAGGAATCCGTGTCCTAACGGAACTGGTTGATGATGTCCCCTTGAGGAGCTCATAATGATTATCATGTAAACCTGCAGGTTGATTTATTTCGACATGATAATAAGGTTGAGTGGTACTACTCTCGGTAAATATATTAATTAATGAAGTTGTCAGTAACTTAATTAATTAATGGACATTGAATCTTAAACACGGGCTAACGGGCTCATAATAAGAAGGAGCCCATAAACGTAATTTGGGATTAGGGTGGCAGTGCAATAATATTTCTTTAGTGAAATGATTTATTATTATTGGACTTAAGTATAAGTTTTGGGCTAAACTTGGATGCTTAAGCCAATGGGAGGCCCAAACCCTAATTTCTCCTCCTGGTCCCTGTTATAGTCTATAAATAGCCAACCTCAGCAGCTCATCAACACACAACATACACGACCAAAATCGTGAGAGTGGAGAGGTGCTGCAGATTGAGTTCTCTTTGGTGATCGTTGCCCACACAACGTCAAGGAGAGGCTTAGAAATACAACAGAAGACCGGAAGGTCGTTCACTGTTCATCCACTACATCCAACCCGATGAAAGGTAATTCTACTCTTATACTTCAGCTGCAATAGAATTATATTAAGCCCAAACGGTTCACACTAGCCTAAAGATCTGAATGCCAACATTTCAGTCTCCTTCTACTCCTTTTCCTTAAATAACTTTTCCTTCTTTTCTCATGCAGTACCCATAATAGTATTGCTCTCATTACTCATCCTCCGAAAAAGGTCTGAGATGACATTGCTGGTGGTGTGGGTGCTTGTTTTTCCGATGTCCCTGATTCTGTTCCTCTAGATACTTTGGAAGTCTGTTATATCACCTCTTCTCCTTCTCTTGATGCACCTATTAAATCACCAATCGGCGCTTCTGATGTTCCTGGTGCTTCCTTTACCTTAGCCCCTGAGCAGTTGACTATTCCCAATCCAAGGCTTTAAGGCATGCATTTTGAGGGTCTCGCATATAATCTTGCTCCATTCAATTCCCCATCCCGCTACAGGGCCTCCTTCTCTTTGGAGGTTTGGAGGTATTACAACGGAAAGGCTCCTTAGCACTCTTGGGATTACCACTGCTTGCCAGCTGAGATGGTTTCTCCTGCTCTGCCTATATTAGAAGAGGCTACTCTGTATCTTCCTGTGAATCAGATAGTTGACAAGGAACTTTCTAAAAATTTGGTGATTTTGATGAAGCTGGCAAGATTTTTATCCGCACTCAAAAACCTCTGTTTGATTTTAATGCTCCCGCCTGGTTGGCTCATGCTGCCACTTTTCCCTTCAAGAGTCGTACTAAATAGTTCCTTGTTTGTGTTGGGAATATGTCCCCAGGTGAGTCCCTTCAGTGTGCTGCTAGCCATCTGAGTCGTCAAGCTAGTTATGTTGCCAACGCCATGCATCATCTCTACAATTTAGAGAGGAATGAATCCCACTTGCAGGATGAAATTACCCTTCTCTCCAATAAAATTTCTCTTCATGATCGGAAAGACTTCGAAGCTAGTAAGGCCGAGGCTCAACTCCGAGGAGAATAGAGGGTTGAATAAGACAAAAAGGCTGAACTTGAAGGTAGTCTCCAGGCTCTACATGCTTCATATGATAGTTTACTGACCAGTTCTGAGAAAGAGAAAATTGCCCTTGAAAAATAAAGTACTTTCCGATAGGATTGCCACCATGGAGGTTGAACATTGGGATTAGGTTAAGGTTTTAAATGATAAGATTCATGTTAAGCTGGCTTAAACCCCAGAATAGCTTTCATGTCCTTCAGGTGTCTTCCGATACCTATTTTGAGGTGCTACGCCAAAAGAGAGCTTCTGATACCTTTCTTAACCAGAAGATTAAAGAAGCTAAAAGATGAGCTTTCATCAGGCTAGAAGATGAGCTTTCTTTAGGACAAGAGGAAAATTCTTATTATAAGGATGTCGTTCCTCCTAAGACTAAGATTTACTGCTTCTGCTCCTCTTCCGAGGCCATGGCAAAAGTTTCCTCCGAAGAGCTCTAACCCGCCTGCTTGGATGGCATGCGGGATTTTCTCCGTCAAGCCCTTAGTCAGGATAAGATGCCTCTGGGCGAATCTTTGAAAGGATAGCTTGAGTTAGGGTTATTTGGTGAGTATTCTGATTTTATCACCGATGTCGATCCTCCCGGGAAGGGTTCTGATGAGGTTGTGGAAGTGGATTATGACAAAGCCTTTGTCGATGGTGTTTTGGATCTTTCTACCGCCGATTCCAAGGTTGAGGATCCTCCTTTAGATCTTCCCACTGAGTCTATGGGGGTGTTGCTTCAGAAACCATCCCCTGGTTCTGAGGCCCGTAACCTTGATTAGGCCAATCGGACATGTGAGGAGCCTTTGATTCCTACAGAGGGAATTCTTCCTTGTGCTGCGAATGAACCTGACAAAATCGTTACTACCATTGTTTCAAAATTCCAGCTCTCCGAGACTGTGGCTATTTCGGCAGCTCCACCATGTTCTGAAACTGTTCCTGACGCCTCTGAGATCACTGAAGCAGTCGATGCTCCTTTAGCTCTGACGTCTTCCGAAGCCATTTCGGCTTCATCCGAGGGCGTGCTACCTGAAGGTGGTAGTTCGAAGTCTATGGGTGTCACTTGCTCCGAAGTACTTTCGACTGCCAAGTGAAGCTTTTTCTAGAACATAGTTTAGAGTCGGACAAACTCATTTATTTTAGTTTTTTAGGAATGTCCCTTGTATCTTCCTTTTTATTACTCTCTTTTCTTGGCTGGCTTGCGTCTTCCCATACCCTCTGTTGTTGGTTTGCTCTTACAATGGTGAAATATGGCCATCGGGTAACTCGTGTCATCTTCCTAGCTATGGTTAATATCCACTATCTCTCTGTATCATTTGCTGGGTCATACCATCCAAGACCCTTTAGAATTAGAATTTCTTTTCTCCTATGGTGCAACCGGCCGTGTCAGTGGATTCTATCATTTGCTTCTTTTTGATAATCATCATTTTGTTGGTGCTTCTGACATCATTGGGAGTAGTTGGGAGCACGCTTGGTTCTGGTTAAGAGGCAATTATCATTCCCTGTGAATGGCATCGCTGTGTCTTTCCCTCGTCGATTTCTTCCTCTGGATAAGTGTACGATGTTTATCTCATTTTTTAACCTTAGTTTGTTTCCGAAAATGCTTAACACTCTTTCAGTATCTTATGTAGGTCCTCCTCGCCATCAGCTCATGCAGTTGAGCATTGGTTTCTGCCATGTTTAGGAGATTTTATCCTCGATTAATGAGTCTTACTATGCTTCTCCTCTCCTTAGAGAGCCTATTTTTGTCTCTGCTGGGTTGTCGACTCTAGGTCGTCGTGCAACTCCTGGTGTTACCTTTTTTTTGTTCTTCCATGGTCTTACCTTATCTATCAAACTATCTTGTTCTATGTATCCATATTCGTTTTTTATTTTTCCAGATGAACTCCAGGATGCTGTATCTCTTGTGGGGCCTAACATTTCCGTTGCGGGTCTCTGACTCGCCACAAGTATGTCTACCATTTTTCTGACGATGAGGCTGATTCCTATTATGATGTCCCATCTTCCCCTTCTGATTGTGAGAGTGAGTTTGAATGTTTATCGTTTGGTTCTGGGACTTCAAGCTTGAAGAAGATCTTCGAGTGGAGCAATTTTCTCGTGGTAGAATTTTTACTCCTTTGTCTCCTTCTCGGGGATGGCCACATCATTCTACTGCCACTCCTCAAGGATTCTCTTCTCCAGCCAACTTTTCTGGAATGGCAATGACTTCTTTACTTAGAAAGTGTCAACGGGGTACTCATGAGCATGGCGAGTCATCTTGCCAGCCTGGCCTTAGTTTTACACCTCGCCAATGCCCCTCTATCGGTGAGTTTGATATCCTTGCTAAAGAGATGAGGGAAATAATTACTTCTATTCGTGTTTCGTTGTCCTCACTCTGCCCCCTTCATTCTCAATGATGTCCTTCTTCTACAGATTCCCCTATTGCTGATTTCGATAGTGAAGAGGATCTTGAAAAGTATCCTGAGATGGAAGACGATTCGGAGCCTAAGATGGAGGAAGATCTAGAGACTGAGGATTATGACATTATGTTTGGACCTACAAAGGGTGTTGCTACTCCAGCTGTCCCTGTTCAAGATGATGATTCCTGTGTTTCCCAATCAGATCCCCAGATGGTGCACGTTGCTGCCTTAGCCAATCCTAATCCCTCTCGTGCCACCGAGCTCGCTGATTTTATCTTCGTTGATAGGGAGGCTGAATGATTAGCGGCCGAAAGGGCTTACGAGCTAGGGAAAGGCGTGGCTGATGAGCCCAATTTGTATGAGTTGGGGAATTTAAGTTTCGTTTAGGGTGTTACTTATCCTTTCAACCGACGCACTCCGTTAGCCTGAACTTAGTCGAATTTTTAGTAAAATGTCAAGAGCAAGTGTACTCTACCGTTGTTGTATACCCGTGACCAAGTGCATAATGTATAAAATTATCGTTCCAATGGAAAGTAAACATTGGCTAGTATCCGAATTATTCATATATTTATGCTTTGTAAAGATAATATGTTTGAAGGTTTGGTATTAAAACTAATGCTTAAGATTCTACTCAAGTAACTAGAATGTAAACTAGCTAAGTAAATTGTCAAATAACGAGCAAATGATTAATGGAATAGATGTAGAATACACTTGAGAAGAGATGCAAGGCTAATCATACTTATAGTTGAGACTTGAGCTAGATATGCAAAACCATTCATAGTAATTCTCATTAACTTGTGGATTAAAAGCAATTACAAATTTACCCCTAGTCCCTATGGCCAAGGCAACTAGGTTCTCGAATCTTTTACAAGCCTAAGTCTCCTAAGATTGGTCTTAATCTCAATTCCCTTAAGGTACTATGATCATAAGTTGGTTCTGTTCACTCAATTACTTAATTGTCCCTCTATGAATGTTCTAAGCTTAAGGAGAGTATGGGTTACCTCCCCTTGTACTAACTTGCATGCACAACACAATATATGATTCAATTAAAGCTTCACTCACAACATTGAAATGGCCATCCTAATATAATGAATGGAGAATTTAATCACACATACATTGAAATGAAACATGATTGATATATCATAGACGAAAATCCACAAATCAATTCAAATCACTACTCAAGTTTTAAATATTTAACTCTTCCCCTCAACCACTCATATGACTAGCCCTACTATAAAACTAGCCACTAAACATGGTGATTAATTCATTATAAATCAAGCTTTGCTCCATTTGAGCCATAATAAGAAGAAAATTAATAATTGGAAAGTAGATTTGCTTCCCTTGCATAAGAAAAGCTTTCCTCCTCTTCAATTGATCAATTCCTTCAACAATTAATGCTCCAATCTTCTCAAATGGTGGTAAGATGGATGGGATGAAGGTTTTATGGATTGAAAATGTAAATCAAATGATGGTTTGATGGATCTAGATGGTAGAGATGGATTTTGGGTCTAGTGCGTGAGGAAATGTGGTGTTTTTATGTGTAGAACTGCTCCAATCTGATCTTCAATGAATTCCCCCTTCAAATTTCGCACAAATTATACTTTTATATCACTTATGGACCTTCTAGAAGCTACAGAAACATTCTAAAAATTACATAGGATTTTTCACCTACACGGCCCGTGCAGCAGCACACGGCCCATGTCGGGCACACCTAATTTGGCGTGTTGTGCATGCTTCCGAACACGGCTCGAACTGGGTTGCACGCCATGGTCATGGCCGTGTAGCGTTTTTTGACGACAATAAACAGACTTTTCTTACAGGACCTTGCTCCGCACACAGGGTGTGCAGCGACGCACGACCCGTGCACCAGCGCACAGCCATCTTCCTGGGCGAGCAGCTAGTTCTGACGACGCTACACGACTAGGGGTAACAGGGCCGTGTTCCGCACATTGCCCGTGTACCAACATGGCTTGTTCTTCCATCTCCCTTTCATTCCCGACTATGTTTTTGTCCATTTCTTAATTTGTTTTACACATATTTAAACTCATTTACACAATTCTATCAATTTATACCACATTCCTCAAAGTAACAATAACTCCACCAAAATTAACACAAAATACCGATAAAAACATCCGAAAATACACAAATAAAGACACTAAAATCTAGGTGAAAATGACTACGATCAACCCCCAAAACATAAAGTATTGTTCGTCCTCGAACAATGAAAAATAATAAACAAGAGGAGTAATTTTCACCTAGGAAAACACCTAACGAACATAAACCACAACATATCACAAGTAATAAGGACTACAAAATCACATTAAGTATCCCTACATCATCACACTTATAACATGAAAAATTAACAAGTTCAATCTTAAGAATGACATTAGAGTACTCAAATCCCTTTCAATCCAAGCCTCTCATAGATTACAATTTTCACTCAACACTCTTTATGGTAGGGTTTTTATCATCACTCGTCACCGGTTAAAACTGACTCTCTATAGACTTGCTCATGGACTATGTTCACAAGCCACCCTAGTTTCAATAAGTGATCAAAATGGTCTTTAATGTTGGATGTAATGTTTAAGCTCTTTGGTAAGGTAGGAAACTTTTGGATAATAATGACTAATTAAGTGTAAGTAATTAAAGAGATGATTCCTTTATTCAACTTCTTCACTTTCAAGCTTCATTTACCTTCATCTTTATTCACAAAAACCTTTCATTATCATCCCTTGGATTTCTTGAGCTTCTTTTGATTAGCATGCTTCCTTTCTTTCAACTTTTGAACTTCATGAGCACATTTTTGTTGATTTGCTTCTTTTTCTTATTTTTAGGTCGTATGTACATTATTGCTTGAGTTCTTCTCATCATTTTCTTGCTTGTTCACCACTTCCTTTCTTTTCTAGCATAATTCCCACATCAAACCTTGTAAACCATCATCTCCTAATCACCCATACTTAGGTTATATATAAGGCTCACGTGGGTTTTAAAGGCTTGTATTGTGCTTAAATCACAGAGAAATAGGCTCATAGGCTCAAAGTGGCTTACTAAGGATGATGTTTTTGGGTAACGAAATTTATGGCTATGACTCATTCGTCAAGGATGGCCTAAGATCATTTCACAAATTTTAACCATTCGGGCTTCGTTCCTAAAGTCCATAAGCAAGTTCTAGTTTTTCTAAGTTAAACTGATCCTCTCATCAAGAATTAACCATGGAAGCACGATTGAGGCTCAAGTCTCACAAGCTTTTGCTTGGACTAAAAGAAACCTAAATACCTTTCATGCTTCTCAAAATTGAACAAGTTATTTAATCCATGTCACAATTTCAACAAGTAGAAACCATTAATAATGCTTGCATCACTCATCACATGCAATGCATCATAGCTCATATTCAAAAATGACTCACTCTTTCCCGAAGCATTCCACCAAACCAAACCTCAACAAGAAATAAAATAGCAACAAACATCACATACTAATCAAGGAATCAACAAACAATACACAAACATATAACATGCATAAATCAAATCATCCATCAAAAGTTTAAACATAAAATCACATCCATAACAATAAAGATCAACCTCCCATCGCATCCAAACAATGAAAAATCAAACCAAAATACCAAGATAACAAAAAGAAAATCACATAAAACTAAAATAAAGAAAATCCCAAAATACGAAACCTCCCAAAAACAAACAATCTAAGTACAATATAATCGAATCAAATCAAGTCAATCTAAAACAATCTTCCAACAATCTATCATGGCTAAGATGAATAGACAAAAGTGTTAAGCACTCAAAATACTCCCTTCATTGTTCTGGAGGCGGAGGAGGTGGATGATAGGCGTTCCACGGAATGTAAGCACGAGGGTTTGCAGGAAACTTGAAGTTGAACATCATGGTTATCATCTCCTCCATGTTGTTGGAGTGCACCCTTGATCGTTCCTCATAGTACTCCCTCCAAAGTTGTCCAACTCTCAACTCTTCATTGTACCTTCCATGCTCTTGCTGGACCTCGCGGATCTCCCTAATCTGTGCCCCATAAGTCTGCTGCACATGTCTCATGTCACGCACCTCATCCATCATATAGTTCCACCTTTCATCTCCTTGACCTGGTCCCACTGGTGGTTGTGCCCCTTCTTCTTCAAACTGTGGTAGATCAGGTCCCTGCTCCTCAAATTCCACTTGCTCTGTTGTTCTCCTTGCTCATCGCCCTCCATTGGCACCGGCTCTGCTCTCAAGTTGGCTAGCTCTTCATTCTCTACAACTCTAACTTACCTTAGAACCTCTTCCATTTCATCCCTGTTTCTTATATAGAAAGCCCTCACCACTCTTGAATGGTTCACACTTCCCACAGCCAAGTTAGCAAGCCTTCTTCTCGTGTACACCGTAGTGAGCTCTGGCATTTGCAGGGAAATGGAGCTCCCTTCTCCTGCCTTAAAATGTATTGATTCCCCACCATAGTTAAGAATTTCATCCTCATAAGTTGTTGGTAGTTCAACTCTTCACTAACCATCCGGTTCTCCATCCCTGCAAGGTTAACTCCCAATCCTTGAGCTATCATAGAATTCATCCCTCCAAGCATAAAACCTTGAGATGTTTGCCTTTTTGCAGCTCTCTAAGCATGTTGCACAAAGTGTGCTGCAACATTAAGCAGTAATTCCTTATAGATACAATACATGATGTAGAGCTGCTTCTCTCCAACTAATCCGCCTTCAAACTTCCCCAAGATAGTGTTCGAGATGATCTTCTCTAAATACCTCATCACAAGATTCCGGATGGCCGCCTCCTTTGAAGCACTAGTGACGTATCCTGCTCTCTCAGTTCCATCATTCACTAAGCTTGACCACCATTCTTGTTGGTTGAAACTGCCTCCTGTATAAAAGCTCCGATGAAATTCGCATGGTGGGCAACCAAAACAATCATTCAAGAATGCTAACGGGACCTTTTCCCTCAACACATTATCTAGCTGAAAAGTCACCCATCGAGAAAATTCATTCCTATCCTTCTTCACCTGTAGAGTGCTCGTAAACTTGGCAGTGAGATGGTAGAAGGTTGGTGGCCTCTTATCGAAGAAAGCTTCCATCTGAGCAAAGCGAAATAGCTTCCTTAAATCATCCTCTAATCATAATCCTCTCATCGTCTCTATGTTTTGGAGACGAGTGGGCTTGATATTTGGAGCTAACGTTTACCAACGAAGCACGTACTTTCCCCAATAATCCTCAAACTCAACCCCAAACTCATCCGGATGGATTCCTTCTATAGTCAACTGTGCATCCAAATTAGCCAACTCTACAGGGTCGGTTATCACAATGAAGTCCTCATTCCTGGGTCTAACTCTCCTTTCGGCTATCTACAAAACAATAATTCTCAAGTTATAAACAATGACCTTTATAGGAATATTAATGCACCTAATTAAATTCCACCCTAGTTATTCAACTTAACATGGAACCTATTATGCATCAACATAGCTCATTCACATCATTAACCTCAAACTTATTCATACTAAGCACTTTATTGACCTTCATCTCAACTATAAACAATCAACTTCTAATCATTTTCACACATATGAATTCCAAATTCAATCATCATCAAACATTATTCATATATGATAATCAAATTCTAACAAAATCCTCTCTTAGACATTTCATCGAACACTTGGCATGCACAAAATTTAAACATCTTCTCCATATACAATTTACATAGCCTCATGCCCAAATTTTCAATATCTAAGGCTAATCTCTCACAAATAAACATCATACTCATGTAATTCATGAATTAGCACAAAACAATTATTCAAACTCATGATTCTCAAACAATCCCCAAATTTTTCCTTATGAACCCTAATTCAATCTTTTCAAAAATTCAAAAATTCACATTTGAACATGTATGAATATCATCAATTAAGCATACCACTCCTATTAGAACAAATCCCATACATCAATACAATCAATTCATCTCAAAATTTCAAGTTAGGGTTCAAGAAATTCGTACCTTTTGATGTGGAGAAGTGTGTTTGATGTGAAAAATCGACGAACTTCACTCAAAATTACTCCAAACTAACCTTGGTGGATGTTACAGATGCGTTAATCAGTGAATTGGGTGCTTATGGAGTGTATACGGATGAAGGATGGCGCGTGGAATGAGTACGAAATGACCCATTTTAAAACCTATAACAAACCCTGCACGGCCCGTGTTACGCTGCATGGCCTCAATTGAGGCCGTGTAGCATGTTCTGATCCACTACACGGCTAAGTGTTACAAGACCGTGTGCGGAACACGGCCCATGTACCTTTTCTTCTGCACAACTCGAGCTGCAGAACTCGGCCTTCCTCCTGGCCCTGTAGCAGGTTCTGATGCCACTACACGGTCAGCGCTACAGGGTCGTGTGCGGAGCACGGCCCGTGTAGCATTTTGCAATATTTCTCTATTTTTCATACTTCACTTCATTCTTGCCCTGTTTTTCCACTTTCACACACCCTATTCATGCTCAAACACTTCTTAATATCATTCACACCACAATTATGATCACAAATGGATCGAAATGTACTCAAAACACCACTAAAACATACCAAAACTAAACTAACTTATGAGAAAATTTTCAAAATTGACCATTTTGCAAGACAATACAAGATACAAGATATGATACAAGATACAGATGGTTCATCTAACTAATAAACAAAGTATAAGTCACACCATACACTCTTCCCCCAAACTTAAATCGAAACAAGTTGCGAATTAAGTTTGCAAAAAGTGGTGAGACGTACCTTTATGATTCTTGTGCATCTTTCTCCTTTCGTATGATCAAGTATGACTACCACAAAACCTCCTCCCAAACATAAATTAACTCAAGTGTTAAAATTTAAGTTTGTAAAGAGTGGTGAGGTATACATCATTATTCCATCTTTAGCATCCTTGTCCTTCATCTTATACATTCTTCTCACAAGCTTAACCACCTACATCCAAATCTACAAGAAAACTACAAAACAAAAACAAAAAGAAAATACAATCTACTCTACTCCAAAATCAAAGAAGTTTAGGAAGACAGAGTATTCACATACACTATCTCCTTATGAGAAGGAGATAGGTAATGTTTCACTCTATGACCATTTACCACAAACTCATTATTTGGACCCTTGAGCTTCAATGTATATCCATTCAACACTTCAAGCACTTCGTTTGGCCCCATCCACTTTGACTTGAGCTACCCGGAAAATAACTTAAGCCTCGAATTGAATACAAGACCTTTATCTCCCTGAACAAACGTCTTTTCCTTCACTTTAGCATCATGCCATCTCTTCATATTCTCTTTGTAGATGATCGAGTTATCAAATGCTCTTCCTCTAAACTCCTCCAACTCAACTAACTTCAACAACCTTGCTTTACCACTCTACCTTTCATCCATATTTAGGCGTTTGATAGCTCACAATGCACAATGTTCCAACTCCACTGGAATGTGACAAGCTTTACCATAAACCAATTGATATGGTGACACACCAAGAATTGTCTTAAAAGCCGTCCTATATGCCCATAAAGCATCATCAAGATTATCCGACCAATCCTTCCTCCCTCCATTGATTGTCTTTTCCAAAACTAACTTGATTTGGCAGTTTGAGACCTCCGCCAAACCATTTGCTTGAGGGTGGTATGGTGTAGCCACTTGATGCTTCACTCCATATCTCTTCAACAAACTTTCCATCAACTTGTTGACAAAGTGTGTCATCCATCACTCACTAAAGCCCGTGGAACTCCAAACAAAAATATTCTTCTTCAAGAACCTTTGCACTATCAAAGCATCATTTGTCTTAGTGGGGATTGCCTCCACCCACTTCGACACATAATCCACAGCTAGCAAGATGTATACATATCCTTTCGATGAGGGAAATGATCCCATAAAATCAATGGCCCATACATCAAATATATCCACATCAATTCTCAAGGTCATGGGCATTTCATCTCTCTTATCTATTCCCCCTATCCTTTCGCATCGATCACACTTAGCCACAAACTTCTTTGCATCTTTAAACAATGTTGGCCAATAGAACCCCGATTGCAAAACTTTAGCCCCCGTCTTTTGATGAGAAAAGTGACCTCCACACAAAGACGAATGACAAAGTTCAAGAATCCCCATAACTTCTTCTTCGGCCACACATCTTCTTATCACCCCATCATTACAAATCTTAAACAAGTACGTTTCATCCCATAAGTACTTCTTCACTTGAACATGAAACTTCTTCTCCTTGTACTCATTAAGCAATGTAGGCTCAATTCCGCAAACAATAAACTTAACATAGTCTGCATACCAAGGCGAAATCTTCACAATAAAAGAACATACTTGCTCAACTTCCAATAGCAAAATTTCTTCATCCGGAAACTCATCCCCAATTGATTTTACATCTTCATTCTCACCTCCATTTTCTAATCTAGACAAATGGTTCGCTATCACATTATCCACACCTCTCTTTTCCTTGATCACAACATCAAATTCCTGCAAAAGCAATACCCAACGGATTAAACGAGGTTTAACATCTTTCTTGTTCATAAGGTATTTTATAGTCGCGTGATCTGTGTAAATAATCATTTGTGTTACAACCAAGTATGGTCGAAACTTCTCAAAAGCATACACTACGGCTAAAAATTCCTTCTCCGTGGTGGTATAATTGACTTGGCATGCATTCAAGGTCTTTGAGGCATAATAGATTGCTCTAAACTTCTTCTCCCTTGTTTTTCCCAACACACTCCAATGGATTAATCACTAGCATCACAATGCAATTTAAATTGCAAACTTGAATCCGGAGTGATGAGTATTGGCGATGAAGTGAGAGCATCCTTTAGCACCTGAAATGATACACAACATTCATTATCAAAGTTAAACGGACAATCTTTTTCAAGCAATTTACTAAGAGGTTTAGCTATTTAGGAAAACTCCTTAATGAAGCGTCTATAGAAGCCCGCATGGCCTAAGAACGATCTCACCCCCTTCTCACTAGTAGGAGGGGGAAGACATTCTATGGCCATCACTTTAGCTCTATCCACTTTTAACTCATGCTTGGAAATATGGTGCCCCAATACTATTCCATCAATCACCATAAAATGACACTTTTTTCCAATTTAGCACAAGATTGGATTCCTCACATCTCTGCAACACAATGGTGAAATTAGTCAAGCATATATCATAGGAGGAACCATACATGGAAAAATCATCCATAAACACCTCCATAATATTTTCAATCAAACCATCGAAGGTAACCATCATACAATGCTGAAAAGTGGCAGGGGCATTACATAAAAATATCATTCTAAATGCAAACGTACCATAGGGATATGTGAATGTTGTCTTCTCTTGGTCTTGTGGTGCAATCAATATTTGATTGTATCCGGAATAACCATCAAGAAAACAGTAATACTCATGCCCTGCAAGACGATCCAACATTTGATCTATAAATGGCAATGGGAAATGATCTTTTTAAGTGTTTTCATTTAATTTTCTAATGTTAGCACACACTCTCCAACCCATGATAGTTCTAGTGGCAATCGTTTCATTTGTATCAGATCTTACTATAGTCATACCACCCTTTTTTGCTACTACATGTAAGGGACTTACATATTGACTATCACTTATTGGAAAGATTATTCCCGCATCAAGCCATTTTAACACCTCCTTTCTTACCACTTCTTGCATTATAGGATTCAATCTAAGTTGGTTTTGAACACACGACTTCTCATCATCAATCAAGAGAATCTTACGCATGCACATAGATGGACTAATACCTTTCAAATCTTTAATGCTCCAACCAATTGAGGATTTATGCTCTCTCAAAATCCTTAATAATTTTTCTAATTCTAAATCATTAAGGGAAGATGATACAGTTACCGAATATGTTTCATCTTTTTCCAAGTAAGCATACTTTAAATGCTCCGGCAATAGTTTCAACTCCACCTTCTTTTTCTCTTGCACTTCCTCTTTTGGTCCTTCCTCAAGTTTCTCCACCTTTACTTCTTTTGCTTTCTCATTTTAAGTGCACTACGAGCATTTAAACCATTTAAATCATCAATCATTTCATCATTTTTTAAACAAAAAGAAGATTTAGATTTAAGAGATTTAATAGAGTAAGAATGACTTATGATAATTTCCAACGGATCCTTGGAATGAAGGTGATACATATGCTCTTCAACAATGTTGTCCACAACCTCCACTCTTCTACATTTTTCCTTGTTCCGTGGATACCTCATAGCCTCTCTTAATGAAAATATAACCTCCTCTTCATTCACCCTCAAATTGAGCTCTCCTTTCTCCACATCTAGCAATGCCTTTGCCGTGGCAAGAAATTGCCGACCAAGTATTAATGGAACATTTGCATCCTCATCCATATCTAGTACCACAAAATCCATGGGAAATACAAACCTGCCAACTTTGATCAAAACATCTTCCACAACTCCCATTGGATATGTCAACGACCGGTCGGCTAATTGAAGTGTAACTAATGTCAGTTTTACCTTTCCAATGCCCAACTTCTTAAAGATTGATAACTGCATCAAATTAATGCTAGCTCCCAAATCACATAGAGCTTTGTAGTTCTCATGCTCTCCCATGTAACATGGAATAGTGAAACTCCCTGGATCTTTCAATTTAGGAGGAAGTTTCTTTTGCAAGATTGCACTATATTCATCCGTAAGGTTCACCGTTTCAAACTCTCCCAAGCTTCTTTTCTTTGACAAAATATCCTTCAAAATTTTGGAGTAGTTGGGCATTTGAAGTAGAGCCTCCGCAAAAGGAATATTCACATGTATCTTCTACAGCATCTCAACAAACTTGGCAAATTTTTCTTCTAATTCCTTTTTCAAACACCTTTGTGGAAACGGAATTGCCACGGGCAACTTCGGAATCCCCCATTCATCTCTTTCAAACTTCTCTTCTTTCTCTTTTCATTTTGCTTCTCTACATCTCTCCCACTTCTTTGGAGACTTCACTTTCTCTTCTTCAATTATAGGGGAACTTTCATCTTTTTTGACAATGTCAACTCCTTTCTCTTTCCCTTCTTTATCCAAGCTTTCCATGGGCTAAACTTCACACTCTACCTCCTCCACTTCCATTGGCATAGAAGACTCTTTGTATTTTGTTCCACTACGAAGTTCAATCGCCTTACATTGCTCTTTTGGATTAGTGATGGTTGTAGATGGAAATTTCCCTTGTCGATGAACATATCCCCTTTCACATGCCATTTGACTCATTTGTGTCTCCAAGGATTTGAATCTATTATCAATCACTTCATCTCTTGGCTTCAAATAGTCAAACATCTTAGTCATTTGATTTTCCATGGTAGACTTTCCTTCACCATTTGGAGCTTTCTCCCCCGGATTGATGCCCGGTGAATGAGTAAGTGCATTCTTTTGATTCTCATATGACAAATTCTCATACCTCCGAGGTTGGTTAAAATTTCCTTGAAAGTTACCTTGCTCTCATCCTCCTTTCCTTTGTGGATATCCTCCTCCATGACTTCCAAAGTTACCACCATAATTTCCTTGAAAATTCCTTCCTTGCATTAAGGCAACTTCCTCAAGCATCATATCCGGTGGACACCATGCATCTTGAATTCCAAAATTAGAGGACATACCTTGTTGAGGCACTGAAGTAGGCATTTGACAACTATGAGAAGATTGACCCATATTAGGGACTATGCCTTGTTGGGGATTTAGAAACACTTGTTGATTCATCAAAGGCGACGACACACCTTGTTGAGGACTTGCAAGCACTTGTTGGTTCACCATAGGTGTCAATTTTGGAGACACTTGCATATTAGCATTCATCCTCTTTAATATCTCCGTGATCGCCTTGTCGGTCATATATTCTTTAGGCATTTCCACCTTTTTCACTTGTTGCAAGCACACTTCTTCCATCTTAGCAATTTTCTCCCTGTCATACATTCCTGGTGCACAATCCATGGGCCATTGACCCGTATTCAAAGCTACCTCTTCATATATAGCAATTGCTCTTTCTGGAGTTTGTCCCAAAATTGAACCTCCCGCCGAAGCATCAATGAGCATCCTCTCACTTCCGTGTAAACCGGCATAGAAAAATCCTATTTGTTGCTCTTCGGAGAATCCATGTTGTGGACACTTCCTTAGCATCTCTTTGAAAAGGTCCCATGCTTCACTAAATGTCTCAAGTGGCATTTGCTTGAATTGAAAGATTTGCCCTTTGAGAAGCAACATCTTTGAAGGGGTAAAATACTTGCTCAAAAATCTTTGTGTCAACTCTCTCCAAGTGGTGTAAGATCCCAGTGGTATAGTATGATACCAAGCCTTAGCTCTATCTCTTAATGAAAATGAGAAAAGCTTCATTTTAACAACATCCTCACTTACCCCATTTATCTTTATCGTGTTTGCTAACTCCGTAAATTGGGCTAAGTGAGCATTCGTATCCTCCATAGCACCACCACCAAATTGTTTTGCTTGCACCATGTTGATCAATCCATCTTGATCTCAAAATTATTCATATTCAATGGCGGGCCAATTCCATAATTCCCATATTGCGGTTGGAAATGATCATGAATGTTCATTCCACCTCCATTATGTCTATTACAACGGGGTTAGTTTTGCACCACCAGAGGAATATTCCTTACTTCTTGTTGTGCCATCAAGTTTTGAATAATAGCTTGCATTTGTTGGTTTTGCAAGTGCATTTGTTGAGCATACACTTGAGGCACAAATTCCAGATTATTATAGCCCCCTCTAGCATTATCACCTCCATGAAAATTCCTCATATTGCCTTCTTCATCCACCATGTTTGCATTATCCCTTACTTCTTATATACTTTTTTCCGTAGGTTCTAACACTCCCCGTCTTTGTCTTCTTAAGGTAGCTTCAAATTCCAAGTTCAAAGGTTCAATAGATTGAGACCTTGAACGTGTTTGCATGTACCTACTAGAATTTCCAAATTAGTTCTCAAAACAACCAAGACAAGTAAACAAATAACAAATAAAAGAAATCCTTATCAAAACTAATCAACTTCAAACTCGTTACCACCAAATGTTTAACATTTCCCCAACAAGCGGTGCCATGAACTTAGTCATATTTTTAGTAAAATGTCAAGAGCAAGTATACTCTACCGTTGTTGTATACGCGTGACCAAGTGCAAAATTTATAAAATTGTAGTCCCAAAGGAAAGCAAACATTGGATAGTATCCGAATTATTCATCGATTTATGCTTTGTGAAGATAATATGTTTGAAGGTCTGATATTAAAACTAATGGTTAAGATTCTACTCAAGTAAATAGAATGTAAACTAGCTAAGTAAATTATCAAATAACGAGCAAATGATTAATGGAATGGATGTAGAATACACTTGAGAAGAGATGCAAGGCTAATCATACTTATAGTTGAGACTTGAGCAAGATATGTAAAACCATTCATAGTAATTCTCATTAACTTGTGGATTAAAAGCAATCACAAATTTACCCCTAGTCCCTATGGCCAAGGCAACTAGGTTCTCGACTCTTTTACAAACCTAAGTCTCCTAAGATTGGTCTTAATCTCAATTCCCTTAAGGTGCTATGATCATAAGTTGGTTCTTTTCACTCAATTACTTAAGTGTCCCTCTATGAATGTTCTAAGTCTACGGAGGTATGGCTTACCTCCCCTTATATTAACTTGCATGCACAACTCAATATATGATTCAATTAAAGCTTCACTCACAACATTGGAATGGCCATCCTACTTTAATGAATAGAGAATTTAATCACGCATACATTGAAATGAAACATGATTGATAAATCATAGAAGAAAATCCACAAATCAATTCAAATCACTACTCAAGTTTTACATATCTAACTCTTCCCCTCAACCACTCATATGACTAGCCCTACTATAAAACTAGCCACTAAACATGGTGATTAATTCATTACAAATCAACCTTTGCTCCATTTGAGCTATAATAAGAAGAAAATTAATAATTGGAAAGTAGATTTGCTTCCCTTGCATATGCTACACGGCTAGTGGT
The DNA here is from genome assembly GCA_023678885.1 of Pogostemon cablin. Taxonomy (NCBI): domain Eukaryota; kingdom Viridiplantae; phylum Streptophyta; class Magnoliopsida; order Lamiales; family Lamiaceae; genus Pogostemon; species Pogostemon cablin. The sequence goes on along the minus strand of CM043004.1, from coordinate 6,044,413 downwards.
TACAGGGCCGTGTTCCGCACACGGCCTATGTACCAACATGGCATGTTCTTCCATTTCCCTTTCGCTCCCGACTCTGTTTTTGTCCATTTCTTGATCTGTTTTACACATATTTAAACCCATTTAAACAATTCTATCAATTTATACCACATTCCTCAAAGTAACAATAACTCTACCAAAATTAACACAAAATACGGATAAAAACATCAAAAAATACACAAATAAAGACACTAAAATCTAGGTGAAAATGACTACAATCATAGCCATTGATCCAAATTCGCTTCTCCGCAACTCCTCTGGTCTAGTTACCATAGCTGGGGCTGCCGTCGCCTCTCTTTCAACCTGTATGCATGTTTTGGATCAAGATCGTTCGTTTGCCAATCAAGTGGCCCTCTGTTCTTAAGGTTTCTCGCTTGATCTGGAAGAGAGATTAACTGTCTTGGAGGTTGAAAATGCTGAATTAGCGACTACTGTCGATGATCAGTGGAGATGTTTGGAGGATATGGACTTTGATATGGCAATTGGAACAAGCTAACCTGGACTCAGTTAGGATTCGCCTGGTGGAGGCTGAAACTGCAAGAGAAGTCGTCGAAGCTCAAGCTGCCGAAGCTAGAGCTAGGTTGGTTGAGATGGAAGCCCGTGTTTGGGCCGTGGAGGGACGAGATTCCATCCTGAGAATTGCTGAAGAAAGGGCCGCTCGTGCCTGCAACTTAAAGAGATGGAGGATAAGATGGCCAGTATTTTCCAATCTTTTGGCCAAGAACTTGATCGCTATTTTCATTCATCCTCAAGTGTAAGAGATCGATTGTAGTGCGTGTGACTAAGTAAAATATCGTTCTCACGAGATAGTTATAAACTTAACAAGTAATTCTATTAATGATAAATTAATTACAAGACAAATTCTCCCCCACATTACCAACTATTTTTATTTAGTTGAGAGAGAGGGCAGGATGGTTCTTCAAAGCAGGGAGTTTTTGAAGGAATGATCAATTAAACTAATAAAACTGAATTAAAATAATTAAACTAAGCAAATAAAATAAATTATGTAGAGAAAATGATTTAGAATTCAAGAATGAAGAATTGGTAATGCTCGGGCAAATAGCTTAACTATGTGACTAATTTATCTAGACCTAAATTAATTACCTGCAGACGTTTATAAGAGGATCACTATGCCTAGTTAAATCACCTTGATCGGGTAATATCTAACGCTTATAATGAGCTGAAAATCCTAGGATCAATAAGGAATTAATTCTCTCTCTCTCTATAGGTACTTCATGCTAAATTTCATTTAATGCTAGAGCACTAAACTACCCTTTCTAGTTACGCAATTGTTAACCCCTTTTATCTCCTTACCAATTACCTAATAATGATGTTTTACCAAGTAATTAATATTTCAATTTGATTGTCTAACACTCTTAAGTATTATAGGCCAATACCCTATAACTGTCACAGGAAACAACAATTATGCAGAAATAGAGAAACCTATTAACTATCAATCAGTGATACCGTCAAGAATAATTAAAGGAATCAAAACACAAAACACAATAATATGAAGTCTCAAAATATCCTTTTCAATAAGGAAATAAACAATCTGCAGAGTAATAAATCCAAGTCCAGGGAAATCAAATCATATAGTCAAAACTGTTTTAATGTCCTAACATTACCACAAAGAAACTTAGCCCATGGAATTACGAGGACAAATCACAAAGATGTAATAAACCCTAACCATTGTGCTAAAATATCAAAAGATAAATTACTAAAAATAAAGAACCCTTTTGGAGGACTCCGTCTCTTTAATCTTTATCTCCGTCGCAATCTCCATCTCCGGTGGATGATGGTGGTGAGTATGATGGGTAAAGTGGGGTTGAACTGCGTGAGGATGTTGATCGATTCCCGATCTGATGGTATTGGACTGTATATATTCTCGCCTCCAGGATAAATTTGGCATTAAGTGAGGATGAAGAATTGGGCCCCTTCCAAATCCAAGCAATACATGGCATTGGGTTTACAGATGCAAGTGTGTGATGGGCTTTGTATATGATCAAAACTTTTTCCAATTATGTGGTCCCCACGTTTTTTCCACTTCAAATTGATTTGCTTGTTAATCTGGCAGCCACTCTCACCATAATTTCATTGTGGACCTCACCAATTAATCTTGCATGTTTGCATGTTGATGTGGCATCACAAAACAATTATTATAATAGCTTCACTAGATTAATTAGTTGCATGCCTGTACGTGTGGTACTTCAAGATGGGATAAGGGATCCAAATGTGCTGGACTTCATTTAATTTAATGGGCTTTAGCATGATGGATAGGCTAAAATCTTGGAAAATTCGAAAATCCCGTCGGCAACCGCGCGACGTCATCGTTTTGCTCACAACTTCTTTATCCGACCTCCGATTGAGGTGATTTTTGCACCCACACGTTCCTCTCTTTCGTGGCTTTCCAATCGTGTCTCACATGACCAGTTTTGACTTCGACACAATCACCAAAAAATTATTGAATGTGGTCCACTGTTTTCCTACATATTACTCAAATTCACTCTTCATTCCAACTTTACACTTTTGATCATTTTTCTATCAAAACAAAAAAAATACCTTTCAAGTACCTTTTAATCAATAATAATACAAATTACTAAGATATGCACAAATAATATTAATTATACACTCAAAGAGGTATCAAATTGGACCCGAAAGTACATGAATTTCCACTCTCTTCAAACCCCCCAAACTTAAGTTGTTGTTCATCCTCGAACAACGAAATGATAAAGCAGGAGAAAATAATGAGATGGAAAGTCATGTTCAAAGGAAAGGATCAAAACATCAACTAAGTCTCCAAAAGATGTAATCAATTTTAACTTGGTTCACATAACTTCAAACTCAAAAGTATCAATTCATTCAAAACATGCAAGTTAGAATAATTACTTCACCAATCCAAGTGCTCAATCCACGTATGGTCATAGGATATATATATTGTAACTCTCACACTCATGTTGTGTAAAATGTACATCTTTCGGGTTATATATATAAGTGCTCTCAAATTCAATTCAAGTGCATGCGTAACCATAAGCTTGCCTATTGTCTTAACTCTCCTTTTACTTGTAGCTAGCCAATCATGAATCAAAAAGGACTTTTATTTGGTTGTAACGTAGGCTCTTTGGACAAGGTAGAAAATATATATGGATAAGTGACTCGAACTCGGATCAATCAAGTGGCCATCTATCATGATCTTTTATTCTTCCTCATCACTTTCACTGCAGCCTAACTCTTTCTTTCTTCAGGGGTACTAGATTTGTGCACTACCCCACCAATATTTTTCTTTCTCTCCCTTTATCTTTTCTTTTCAGCTTCGTTTTCCATTTTCTTTCACTTTTTTTTCAACTCAATAAGATTTTTATATCCTTTTCTTCTTCTCCTTTCTTCATCATCCTTTTCAACTCCAACATATTCACATTCTTCTTCTAACAACTTCAACAATTACTCAATTGACCCAAGTAATACAAGGAAAAATCAAATACTGATTAAGCTCAACGAGTTATTCAAAGAATGGAGTTTTCAAGGCTCAAAGGGTTGACAAAGGATTTAATGAATTCAGGTAAAGTATATGAAAAATATGGGCTAAAAATCAAAGATGGCTTAATATCATTTCCATAATTCACTAGACAATTCTCGAATATTCAAGGAGACTAAATGCAAGTTCTAGAATACACGCACAAGAATGATACGCTCAAGAATAAAAATATCATGCGTCTATGTATCATGATTTAAAGGCTCAAATCTCACTTGGCTTTTTTATAGAATGAACAAGCACTCTTCGAGGCTACGCATATATCATAACAAGCATATCAAAACTTAAAGCACTTAAGAATTAAAGTATGTTCCCCTTATCAATCATATTCAACATCTAAGGAAGAAATTATTAGCTCAAAGATCCCCATGAAATTCAGGTCATAGAATTTATAGCTCATGCTCCTCACTCATAAGAATTCGAAACTCAGAGAAAAATTTGGAATAAAGAACGAAGTAACCTGATTTCAATCTCTTTCATATCTTGCAAGTTTACTTCATCACCTTTAATACCTTCTTAATTATAAAAGTTCAACCACCTAACTCATCATCACAGGAAAAATAAAAATATCAAAAAGACGAAAATCAACGACAGAATAACAAAAGACACACAAGACACGTGGATAGTCGCAAAAAATTCAAAATATCGAAAAAGATTTGAAAATTCTAAAAAAATCGACCTACAACCAAACAGACTAAAAATGCAGAGTAAACATACCTGGGTGAGAATGGAACAAGCGAAAGGGAAGAACATCACACTCCCCCAAACTTAGATGAAAATGTGTATTGAATCTAAGTTTAAAAGGATGTTATTACCATAAGTGTAAGCACGCATCTTGAGTATAATTCATCTAGCACAAGACACAACAAATCAAACAAAATAAAAGTAATAAAATGGTGGGTTACCTCCCACCAAGCGCTATTGTTTACTGTCGAGGAGCTCGACAGAATACAGACTCAGAGATGTTCGGATTCATGCATCAACACTTCCTCATCATCTTTCATCTTCACTTTGAAGTGTTGTTTTGCCCTCTTTCAATCCATCCACATTATCTCTCCTTTCACGCTCACAATGATCAGCTCATCTGGATCTCCATCTTCATATACATCTTTCCTATCAAAATCAAGATAATCAGAAAAATAAGAGTTAGTATCATGATAGGTATAAAGATGAGAGTTAACAATATCCGGAGGGACTAGTGGAATTTTCAGATAAGGATCATCTCTCTTTGCTTTGCCGCATTTAAATGCAACAACTTTTCCTTCAGAGTTCAATGAGATTGTTCCTTCTTGCAAGTCAATCTTTGCTCTTACCGTTGCTAGGAACGGTCTTCCTAGATTAGTGGAACTGCAGGGTCCACCACTTTTTCAATAACCATAAAATCAGTCGAGAATGCCATCTTCTTGATTTTCACCACAACATCTTGATCAACTCCTAAGGGTTTTATTACATAACCACGAGCAGTATGAAATTACCTAGATTTTGGTTTCAACTATCCTCCTTCAAGCTCCTCAAAAACTGCATTAGGCATGATGTTCACAGTAGATTCTAAATCACACAGTGCATTCATTTTATTCTTTCCTTCAATCTCACAAATATTTACGAATTCCCCTGGATCACTCAACTTTTCAGAAGGCTTTTCAGACTTTTTTCCTTCTTCCATAACTCATACTTTGATCTTAAAAACTCAATGTACTGCTTGAACTCCTCCTTCTTCTCTTCTTTCGTAAATCATTGTGGAAAAGGAAGAGGGTAGGGAATAATAGGAATTCCTTGGTAATCACACTCATATTCTTTACCCTTCTCTCTTTCTTTTCTTTCCCTTTTTGCTCTTTGCCACTTCTTTTCAATGATTGGAGGTTGTTCTCTCTTTTTCTCAGAGTCTACGATATCACAGTGTAGAGGAACGGGATGAGTAGGTCCGTTATACTGTGTACCACTCAAATTTATAGCCATAGAGCTCTCTCTCAGATTAATTTCTGGCTGTGAAGGAAATTTCTCTTATTATTGTAACGTATAAACTACATCATTCAACTGACTAATGGCAAGTTCTGTTTCTTTGAATCTTCTTTCTGACTCCTTATGCTTCATATCATCTTGCTCTTTATGTTCATTATCAGCTTGAGCATCATGTCCATCTTATCCTCTAATAATACTCTCATTTAGTAGATTTTTAAACCTGATAGAAACCTAGAGGAGGTTTAACAGCGCTATTTGGTTTTGAGTAAGACAGATTTTCATTCCTTCTTTGATTGTTAAATTAAGAACCACCTTGGAAATCACCCTGCTGGAAATTCCAATAATTCCCTTAGTCATTCCTCCCTCCTTGAAAGTTACTCGGTCTGAAGTTCTGTCTGTTTCTATACTCTCCTTAAAAATTCTGACCTATAACATAGTTGACGTCCTCTATCTGCTCTTCTTCACTAACCATCATTACATTCTCTCTCTTACTATTTCCTTATGTGAGAAGATCAATCTTCTTACTCAACTCATCTAGTCGATCATTTAGAGCTGACATCTCATTCTTGCGAATCGGTTGTTCCACTTGTGCAATCTGATCAAAAATTACTCCGCCCCCATCATTTGTTTCGGATGACCAATCATAGCTATTTGCTGCCATCTCCTCAAATATCTCTTCAGCTTCATCCGAGGACTTCTTAAAAATTGATCCACCTGCTATTGCATCCACCAACACTCTTGAATCATCCTTTAGACTTTGATAGAAAACGCCGAAGTAAGTATCCTTTGGAAATTCATGTTGGGGACAGCAGCACAGCAGCTCCTTGAATCTCTCCCATGCCTTATAAAAACTTTTCATGGGTCTTTGATTGAACTGAGTGATCATTTTCTTGACATAGAAGCTCTTGGTTAGAGGAAAATATTTGTTGAGGGACCTGTTTGCTAAGTCCTCCTAAGTATCACAACATCCTGCAGGCAAGTTCTTATACCACTCCTTGTCTTTCCCCGTCAGTGAGAATGGGAAAAGCCTCATCTTAACTGCATCATCAGAGACTCCACGTTGCATTTGTGTTCTAGCATACTCATCAAACAGCTGCAGATGTTCATTGGGATTTTCTAGTGGTCCCCCACTGAACTGCTGTCTCCACCATCCTAATCAGTCCATATGACAGTTCAAAACTGTCTGCGGTGATGTTTGGTCCTCCTATTCCAGTATTAACAGTGTGTCTCAGCTTATATTGGTCCCGCATAAGCGTCAGGAATTGCGGATCATCAGCCATCTAAGCTGCTTTTACCTGTGCTCACGCAAAATATCAGAATTGTTTGGATCTAAATAAAATTAAAGCAAATAAAATTTAATGTCCTACAAGAAAATATATCACTATAGAATTAAATTTAAATCTATGAACTATCCCCGGCAGGCGGCGCCAAGAACTTGATCACTATTTTCTTTCACCCTCAAGTTTAAGGAATCGATTGTAGTACATGTGACCAAGTGAAATATCATTCCCACAAGATAGTTATAAACTTAACAAGTAATTCTATTAATGATAAATTAATTGCAAGGCAAATTCGGGGGTTTTTGAAGGAATGATTAATAAACTAATAAAACTGAATTAAAATAATTAAACTAAGCAAATAAAATAAATTACGTAGAGAAAATTATTTAGAATTCAAGAATGAAGAACTGGTAATGCTTGGGGAAACAGCTTAACTATGTGACTAATTTATCTAGATCTAAATTAATTACATGCATACGTTTATAAGATGATCACTAAGCCTAGTTAAATAACCTTGATCTGGTAAGATCTAACATTTATAATCAGCTGAAAATCCAAGGATCAATAAGGAATTAATTATCTCTCCCTCTATAGGTACTTAATTCTAAATTCCAATTAAGGCTAGAGTACTAAACTTCCCTTTCTAGGTACGCAAATGTTAACCCTTTTTATCTCCTTACCAATTACCTAATAATGATGTTTTACCAAGTAATTAATATTCCAAATTGATTGTCTAACACTCTTAGGTATTATAAGTCAATCCCCTAAAACTGTCACAGGAAACAACAATTATTATGCAAAAATAGAGAATACTTTTAACTATCAATCAGTGATACCGTCAAGAATAATTAAAGGATTCAAAACTCAAAAACATAATAATATGAAGTATCAAACTATCATTTTCAAAAAGGAAATAAACAATCTGTAGAGTTATAAATCCAAGTCCAGGGCAATCAAATCACATAGTCAAAACTATTTTAACGCCATAACATTACCACAAAGAAACTTAGCTCATGGAATTACGAGGTCAAATCACAAAGATGTAATAAACCCTAACTATTGTGCTAAAATAACAAAGATAAATTACTAAAAATAGAGAACCCTTTTGGAGGACTCCGTCTCTTTAATCTTTATCTCCGTCGCAATCTCCGTCTCCGGTGGATGATGGTGGTGAGTGTGATGGGTAAAGTGGGGTTGAAATGCTTGAGGATGGTGATCGATTCCCGATCTGATGGTATTGGCCTGTGTATATTCTCGCCTCCAGGATAAATTTGGCGTTAAGTGAGGATTAAGAATTGGGCCCTTCCAAATCCAAGCAATACGTGGCATTGAGCTTACAGATGCAAGTGTGTGATGGGCTTTGCATATGATCAAGACTTTTTCCAATTATGTGGTCCCCACGCCTTATCCACTTCAAATTAATTTCCTTGTGAATCTGGCAGCCACTCTCACCTTAATTTTCTTGTGGATCCTACCAATTAATCTTGCATGTTTGCATGTTGATGTGGCATCACAAAACAATTATTATAATAACTTCACTAGATTAATTAGTTGCATGCCTGTACGTGTGGTACTTCAAGATGGGATAAGGGATCCAAATGTGTTGGACTTCATTTAATTTAATGGGCTTTAGCATGATGGATAGGATAAAATCTTGGAAAATTCGAAAATCCCGTCGGCAACCGCGCGACGTCATCGTTTTGCTCACAACTTCTTTATCCGACCTCCGATTGAGGTGATTTTTGCACCCACACGTTCCTCTCTTTCGTGGCTTTCCAATCGTGTCTCACATGACCAGTTTTGACTTCGACACAATCACAAAAAAATTATGGAATGTGGTCCCCTGTTTTCCTACATATTACTCAAATTCACTCTTCATTCCAACTTTACACTTTTGATTATTTTTCTATCAAAACAAAAAAATACCTTTCAAGTACCTTTTAATCAATAATAATACAAATTACTAAGATATGCACAAATAATATTAATTATACACTCAAAGAGGTATCAAATTGGACCCGAAAGTACATGAATTTCCACTCTCTTCAAACCCCCCAAACTTAAGTTGTTGTTCATCCTCGAACAACGAAATGATAAAGCAGGAGAAAATAATGAGATGGAAAGTCATGTTCAAAGGAAAGGATCAAAACATCAACTAAGTCTCCAAAAGATGTAATCAATTTTAACTTGGTTTACATAACTTCAAACTCAAAAGTATCAATTCATTCAAAACATGCAAGTTAGAATAATTACTTCACCAATCCAAGTGCTCAATCCACGTATGGTCATAGGATATATATATTGTAACTCTCACACTCATGTTGTGTAAAATGTACATCTTTCGGGTTATATATATAAGTGCTCTCAAATTCAATTCAAGTGCATGCGTAACCATAAGCTTGCCTATTGTCTTAACTCTCCTTTTACTTGAAGCTAGCCAATCATGAATCAAAAAGGACTTTTATTTGGTTGTAACGTAGGCTCTTTGGACAAGATAGGAAATATATATGGATAAGTGACTCGAACTCGGATCAATCAAGTGGCCATCTATCATGATCTTTTATTCTTCCTCATCACTTTCATTGCAGCCCAACTCTTTCTTTCTTCAGGGGTACTAGATTTGTGCACTACCCCACCAATATTTTTCTTTCTCTCCCTTTATCTTTTCTTTTAAGCTTCGTTTTCCATTTTCTTTCACTTTTTTTTCAACTCAATAGGATTTTTATATCCTTTTCTTCTTCTCCTTTCTTCATCATCCTTTTCAACTCCAACATATTCACATTCTTCTTCTAACAACTTCAACAATTACTCAATTGACCCAAGTAATACAAGGAAAAATCAAATACTGATTAAGCTCAACGAGTTATTCAAAGAATGGAGTTTTCAAGGCTCAAAGGGTTGACAAAGGATTTAATGAATTCAGGTAAAGTATATGAAAAATATGGGCTAAAAATCAAAGATGGCTTAATATCATTTCCATAATTCACTAGACAATTCTCGAATATTCAAGGAGACTAAATGCAAGTTCTAGAATACACGCACAAGAATGATACGCTCATGAATAAAAATATCATGCATCTACGTATCATGATTTAAAGGCTCAAATCTCACTTGGCTTTTTTATAGAATGAACAAGCACTATTCAAGGCTACGCATATATCATAACAAGCATATCAAGAACTTAAAGCACTTAAGAATTAAAGTATGTTCCCCTTATCAATCATATTCAACATCTAAGGAAGAAATTATTAGCTCAAAGATCCCCATGAAATTCAGGTCATAGAATTTACAGCTCATGCTCCTCACTCATAAGAATTCGAAACTCAGAGAAAAATTTGGAATAAAGAACGAAGTAACCTGATTTCAATCTCTTTCATATCTTGCAAGTTTACTTCATCACCTTTAATACCTTCTCAATTATAAAAGTTCAACCACCTAACTCATCATCACTGGAAAAATAAAAATATCAAAAAGACGAAAATCAATGACAGAATAACAAAAGACACACAAGACACGTGGATAGTCGCAAAAAATTCAAAATATTGAAAAAGATTTAAAAATTCTAAAAAAATCGACCTACAACCAAACAGACTAAAAATGCAGAGTAAACATACCTGGGTGAGAATGGAACAAGCGAAAGGGAAGAACATCACACTCCCCCAAACTTAGATGAAAATGTGTATTGAATCTAAGTTTAAAAGGATGTTATTACCATAAGTGTAAGCACGCATCTTGAGTATAATTCATCTAGCACAAGACACAACAAATCAAACAAAATAAAAGTAATAAAATGGTGGGTTACCTCCCACCAAGCGCTATTGTTTACTGTCGAGGAGCTCGACAGAATACAGACTCAGGGATGTTCGGATTCATGCATCAACACTTCCTCATCATCTTTCATCTTCACTTTGAAGTGTTGTTTTTCCCTCTTTCAATCCATCCACATTATCTCTCCTTTCACGCTCACAAGGATCAACTCATCTGGATCTCCATCTTCATATACATCTTTCCTATCAAAATCAAGATAATCAGAAAAATAAGAGTTAGTATCATGATAGGTATAAAGATGAGAGTTAACAATATCCGGAGGGACTAGTGGAATTTTCAGATAAGGATCATCTCTCTTTGCTTTGCCGCATTTAAATGCAACAACTTTTCCTTCAGAGTTCAATGAGATTGTTCCTTCTTGCAAGTCAATCTTTGCTCTTACCGTTGCTAGGAACGGTCTTCCTAGATTAGTGGAACTGCAGGGTCCACCACTTTTTCAATCACCATAAAATCAGTCGAGAATGCCATCTTCTTGATTTTCACCACAACATCTTGATTAACTCCTAAGGGTTTTATTACATAACCACTAGCAGTATGAAATTACATAGATTTTGGTTTCAACTATCCTCCTTCAAGCTCCTCAAAAACTGCATTAGGCATGATGTTCACAGTAGATTCTAAATCACACAGTGCATTCATTTTATTCTTTCCTTCAATCTCACAAATGATTATGAATTCCCCTGGATCACTCAACTTTTCAGAAGGCTTTTCAGACTTTTTTCCTTCTACCATAACTCATACTTTGATCTTAAAAACTCAATGTACTGCTTAAACTCTTCCTTCTTCTCTTCTTTCGTAAATCATTGTGGAAAAGGAAGAGGGTAGGGAATAATAGGAATTCCCTGGTAATCGCACTCATATTCTTTACCCTTCTCTCTTTCTTTTCTTTCCCTTTTTGCTCTTTGCCACTTCTTTTCAATGATTGGAGGTTGTTCTCTCTTTTTCTCAGAGTCTACGATATCACAGTGTAGAGGAACGGGATGAGTAGGTCCGTTATACTGTGTACCACTCAAATTTATAGCCATAGAGCTCTCTCTCAGATTAATTTCTGGCTGTGAAGGAAATTTCTCTTATTATTGTAACGTATAAACTACATCATTCAACTGACTAATGGCAAGTTCTGTTTCTTTGAATCTTCTTTCTGACTCCTTATGCTTCATATCATCTTGCTCTTTATGTTCATTATCAGCTTGAGCATCATGTCCATCTTATCCTCTAATGATGCTCTCATTTTAGTAGATTTTTAAACCTGATAGAAACCTAGAGTAGGTTTAACAGCGCTATTTGGTTTTGAGTAAGACAGATTTTCATTCCTTCTTTGATTGTTAAATTAAGAACCACCTTGGAAATCACCCTGCTGGAAATTCCAATAATTCCCTTAGTCATTCCTCCCTCCTTGAAAGTTACTCGGTCTGAAGTTCTGTCTGTTTCTATACTCTCCTTAAAAATTCTGACCTATAACATAGTTGACGTCCTCTATCTGCACTTCTTCACTAACCATCATTACATTCTCTCTCTTACTATTTCCTTATGTGAGAAGATCAATCTTCTTACTCAACTCATCTAGTCGATCATTTAGAGCTGACATCTCATTCTTGCGAATCGGTTGTTCCACTTGTGCAATCTGATCAAAAATTACTCCGCCCCCATCATTTGTTTCGGATGACCAATCATAGCTATTTGCTGCCATCTCCTTAAATATCTCTTCAGCTTCATCTGAGGACTTCTTAAAAATTGATCCACCTGCTATTGCATCCACCAACACTCTTGAATCATCCTTTAGACTTTGATAGAAAACGTCGAAGTAAGTATCCTTTGGAAATCCATGTTGGGGACAGCAGCACAGCAGCTCCTTGAATCTCTCCCATGCCTTTTAAAAACTTTTCATGGGTCTTTGATTGAACTGAGTGATCATTTTCTTGACATAGAAGCTCTTGGTTAGAGGAAAATATTTGTTGAGGGACTTGTTTGCTAAGTCCTCCTAAGTATCACAACATCCTGTAGGCAAGTTATTATACCACTCCTTGTCTTTCCCCGTCAGTGAGAATGGGAAAAGCCTCATCTTAACTGCATCATCAGAGACTCCACGTTGCATTTGTGTTCTAGCATACTCATCAAACAGCTGCAGATGTTCATTGGGATTTTCTAGTGGTCCCCCACTGAACTGCTGTCTCCACCATCCTTATCAGTCCATATGACAGTTCAAAACTGTCTGCGGTGATGTTTGGTCCTCCTATTCCAGTATTAACAGTGTGTCTCAGCTTATATTGGTCCCGCATAAGCGTCAGGAATTGCGGATCATCAGCCATCTTAGCTGCTTTTACCTGTGCTCACGCAAAATATCAGAATTGTTTGGATCTAAATAAAATTAAAGCAAATAAAATTTAATGTCCTACAAGAAAATAAATCACTATAGAATTAAATTTAAATCTATGAACTATCCCCGACAGGCGGCGCCAAGAACTTGATCACTATTTTCTTTCACCCTCAAGTGTAAGGAATCGATTGTAGTACATGTGACCAAGTGAAATATCATTCCCACAAGATAGTTATAAACTTAACAAGTAATTCTATTAATGATAAATTAATTGCAAGACAAATTCGGGGGTTTTGAAGGAATGATTAATAAACTAATAAAACTGAATTAAAATAATTAAACTAAACAAATAAAATAAATTACGTAGAGAAAATTATTTAGAATTCAAGAATGAAGAATTGGTAATGCTTGGGAAACAGCTTAACTATGTGACTAATTTATCTAGATCTAAATTAATTACCTGCATACGTTTATAAGATGATCACTAAGCCTAGTTAAATAACCTTGATCTGGTAAGATCTAACATTTATAATCAGCTGAAAATCCAAGGATCAATAAGGAATTAATTATCTCTCCCTCTATAGGTACTTAATTCTAAATTCCAATTAAGGCTAGAGTACTAAACTTCCCTTTCTAGGTACGCAAATGTTAACCCTTTTTATCTCCTTACCAATTACCTAATAATGATGTTTTACCAAGTAATTAATATTCCAAATTGATTGTCTAACACTCTTAGGTATTATAAGTCAATCCCCTAAAACTGTCACAGGAAACAACAATTATTATGCAAAAATAGAGAATACTTTTAACTATCAATCAGTGATACCGTCAAGAATAATTAAAGGATTCAAAACTCAAAAACATAATAATATGAAGTATCAAACTATCCTTTTCAAAAAGGAAATAAACAATCTGTAGAGTTATAAATCCAAGTCCAGGGCAATCAAATCACATAGTCAAAACTATTTTAACGCCATAACATTACCACAAAGAAACTTAGCTCATGGAATTACGAGGTCAAATCACAAAGATGTAATAAACCCTAACTATTGTGCTAAAATAACAAAGATAAATTACTAAAAATAGAGAACCCTTTTGGAGGACTCCGTCTCTTTAATCTTTATCTCCGTCGCAATCTCCGTCTCCGGTGGATGATGGTGGTGAGTGTGATGGGTAAAGTGGGGTTGAAATGCTTGAGGATGGTGATCGATTCCCGATCTGATGGTATTGGCCTGTGTATATTCTCGCCTCCAGGATAAATTTGGCGTTAAGTGAGGATTAAGAATTGGGCCCTTCCAAATCCAAGCAATACGTGGCATTGAGCTTACAGATGCAAGTGTGTGATGGGCTTTGTATATGATCAAGACTTTTTCCAATTATGTGGTCCCCACGCCTTATCCACTTCAAATTAATTTCCTTGTGAATCTGGCAGCCACTCTCACCTTAATTTTCTTGTGGATCCTACCAATTAATCTTGCATGTTTGCATGTTGATGTGGCATCACAAAACAATTATTATAATAACTTCACTAGATTAATTAGTTGCATGCCTGTACGTGTGGTACTTCAAGATGGGATAAGGGATCCAAATGTGCTGGACTTCATTTAATTTAATGGGCTTTAGCATGATGGATAGGATAAAATCTTGGAAAATTCGAAAATCCCGTCGGCAACCGCGCGACGTCATCGTTTTGCTCACAACTTCTTTATCCGACCTCCGATTGAGGTGATTTTTGCACCCACACGTTCCTCTCTTTCGTGGCTTTCCAATCGTGTCTCACATGACCAGTTTTGACTTCGACACAATCACAAAAAAATTATGGAATGTGGTCCCCTGTTTTCCTACATATTACTCAAATTCACTCTTCATTCCAACTTTACACTTTTGATTATTTTTCTATCAAAACAAAAAAATACCTTTCAAGTACCTTTTAATCAATAATAATACAAATTACTAAGATATGCACAAATAATATTAATTATACACTCAAAGAGGTATCAAATTGGACCCGAAAGTACATGAATTTCCACTCTCTTCAAACCCCCCAAACTTAAGTTGTTGTTCATCCTCGAACAACGAAATGATAAAGCAGGAGAAAATAATGAGATGGAAAGTCATGTTCAAAGGAAAGGATCAAAACATCAACTAAGTCTCCAAAAGATGTAATCAATTTTAACTTGGTTCACATAACTTCAAACTCAAAAGTATCAATTCATTCAAAACATGCAAGTTAGAATAATTACTTCACCAATCCAAGTGCTCAATCCACGTATGGTCATAGGATATATATATTGTAACTCTCACACTCATGTTGTGTAAAATGTACATCTTTCGGGTTATATATATAAGTGCTCTCAAATTCAATTCAAGTGCATGCGTAACCATAAGCTTGCCTATTGTCTTAACTCTCCTTTTACTTGAAGCTAGCCAATCATGAATCAAAAAGGACTTTTATTTGGTTGTAACGTAGGCTCTTTGGACAAGATAGGAAATATATATGGATAAGTGACTCGAACTCGGATCAATCAAGTGGCCATCTATCATGATCTTTTATTCTTCCTCATCACTTTCATTGCAGCCCAACTCTTTCTTTCTTCAGGGGTACTAGATTTGTGCAATACCCCACCAATATTTTTCTTTCTCTCCCTTTATCTTTTCTTTTCAGCTTCGTTTTCCATTTTCTTTCACTTTTTTTTCAACTCAATAGGATTTTTATATCCTTTTCTTCTTCTCCTTTCTTCATCATCCTTTTCAACTCCAACATATTCACATTCTTCTTCTAACAACTTCAACAATTACTCAATTGACCCAAGTAATACAAGGAAAAATCAAATACTGATTAAGCTCAACGAGTTATTCAAAGAATGGAGTTTTCAAGGCTCAAAGGGTCGACAAAGGATTTAATGAATTCAGGTAAAGTATATGAAAAATATGGGCTAAAAATCAAAGATGGCTTAATATCATTTCCATAATTCACTAGACAATTCTCGAATATTCAAGGAGACTAAATGCAAGTTCTAGAATACACGCACAAGAATGATACACTCAAGAATAAAAATATCATGCATCTATGTATCATGATTTAAAGGCTCAAATCTCACTTGGCTTTTTTATAGAATGAACAAGCACTATTCTAGGCTACGCATATATCATAACAAGCATATCAAGAACTTAAAGCACTTAAGAATTAAAGTATGTTCCCCTTATCAATCATATTCAACATCTAAGGAAGAAATTATTAGCTCAAAGATCCCCATGAAATTCAGGTCATAGAATTTACAGCTCATGCTCCTCACTCATAAGAATTCGAAACTCAGAGAAAAATTTGGAATAAAGAACGAAGTAACCTGATTTCAATCTCTTTCATATCTTGCAAGTTTACTTCATCACCTTTAATACCTTCTCAATTATAAAAGTTCAACCACCTAACTCATCATCACAGGAAAAATAAAAATATCAAAAAGACGAAAATCAACGACAGAATAACAAAAGACACACAAGACACGTGGATAGTCGCAAAAAATTCAAAATATTGAAAAAGATTTGAAAATTCTAAAAAAATCGACCTACAACCAAACAGACTAAAAATGCAGAGTAAACATACCTGGGTGAGAATGGAACAAGCGAAAGGGAAGAACATCACACTCCCCCAAACTTAGATGAAAATGTGTATTGAATCTAAGTTTAAAAGGATGTTATTACTATAAGTGTAAGCACGCACCTTGAGTATAATTCATCTAGCACAAGACACAACAAATCAAACAAAATAAAAGTAATAAAATGGTGGGTTGCCTCCCACCAAGCGCTATTGTTTACTGTCGAGGAGCTCGACAGAATACAGACTCAGAGATGTTCGGATTCATGCATCAACACTTCCTCATCATCTTTCATCTTCACTTTGAAGTGTTGTTTTGCCCTCTTTCAATCCATCCACATTATCTCTCCTTTCACGCTCACAGGGATCAGCTCATCTGGATCTCCATCTTCATATACATCTTTCCTATCAAAATCAAGATAATCAGAAAAATAAGAGTTAGTATCATGATAGGTATAAAGATGAGAGTTAACAATATCCGGAGGGACTAGTGGAATTTTCAGATAAGGATCATCTCTCTTTGCTTTGCCGCATTTAAATGCAACAACTTTTCCTTCAGAGTTCAATGAGATTGTTCCTTCTTGCAAGTCAATCTTTGCTCTTACCGTTGCTAGGAACGGTCTTCCTAGATTAGTGGAACTGCAGGGTCCACCACTTTTTCAATAACCATAAAATCAGTCGAGAATGCCATCTTCTTGATTTTCACCACAACATCTTGATCAACTCCTAAGGGTTTTATTACATAACCACGAGCAGTATGAAATTACCTAGATTTTGGTTTCAACTATCCTCCTTCAAGCTCCTCAAAAACTGCATTAGGCATGATGTTCACAGTAGATTCTAAATCACACAGTGCATTCATTTTATTCTTTCCTTCAATCTCACAAATGATTATGAATTCCCCTGGATCACTCAACTTTTCAGACTTTTTTCCTTCTACCATAACTCATACTTTGATCTTAAAAACTCAATGTACTGCTTAAACTCTTCCTTCTTCTCTTCTTTCGTAAATCATTGTGGAAAAGGAAGAGGGTAGGGAATAATAGGAATTCCCTGGTAATCGCACTCATATTCTTTACCCTTCTCTCTTTCTTTTCTTTCCCTTTTTGCTCTTTGCCACTTCTTTTCAATGATTGGAGGTTGTTCTCTCTTTTTCTCAGAGTCTACGATATCACAGTGTAGAGGAACGGGATGAGTAGGTCCGTTATACTGTGTACCACTCAAATTTATAGCCATAGAGCTCTCTCTCAGATTAATTTCTGGCTGTGAAGGAAATTTCTCTTATTATTGTAACGTATAAACTACATCATTCAACTGACTAATGGCAAGTTCTGTTTCTTTGAATCTTCTTTCTGACTCCTTATGCTTCATATCATCTTGCTCTTTATGTTCATTATCAGCTTGAGCATCATGTCCATCTTATCCTCTAATGATGCTCTCATTTTAGTAGATTTTTAAACCTGATAGAAACCTAGAGTAGGTTTAACAGCGCTATTTGGTTTTGAGTAAGACAGATTTTCATTCCTTCTTTGATTGTTAAATTAAGAACCACCTTGGAAATCACCCTGCTGGAAATTCCAATAATTCCCTTAGTCATTCCTCCCTCCTTGAAAGTTACTCGGTCTGAAGTTCTATCTGTTTCTATACTCTCCTTAAAAATTCTGACCTATAACATAGTTGACGTCCTCTATCTGCTCTTCTTCACTAACCATCATTACATTCTCTCTCTTACTATTTCCTTATGTGAAAAGATCAATCTTCTTACTCAACTCATCTAGTCGATCATTTAGAGCTGACATCTCATTCTTGCGAATCGGTTGTTCCACTTGTGCAATCTGATCAAAAATTACTCCGGCCCCATCATTTATTTCGGATGACCAATCATAGCTATTTGCTGCCATCTCCTTAAATATCTCTTCAGCTTCATCCGAGGACTTCTTAAAAATTGATCCACCTGCTATTGCATCCACCAACACTCTTGAATCATCCTTTAGACTTTGATAGAAAACGCCGAAGTAAGTATCCTTTGGAAATCCATGTTGGGGACAGCAGCTCCTTGAATCTCTCCCATGCCTTATAAAAACTTTTCATGGGTCTTTGATTGAACTGAGTGATCATTTTCTTGACATAGAAGCTCTTGGTTAGAGGAAAATATTTGTTGAGGGACCTGTTTGCTAAGTCCTCCTAAGTATCACAACATCCTGCAGGCAAGTTCTTATACCACTCCTTGTCTTTCCCCGTCAGTGAGAATGGGAAAAGCCTCATCTTAACTGCATCATCAGAGACTCCACGTTGCATTTGTGTTCTAGCATACTCATCAAACAGCTGCAGATGTTCATTGGGATTTTCTAGTGGTCCCCCACTGAACTGCTGTCTCCACCATCCTTATCAGTCCATATGACAGTTCAAAACTGTCTGCGGTGATGTTTGGTCCTCCTATTCCAGTATTAATAGTGTGTCTCAGCTTATATTGGTCCCGCATAAGCGTCAGGAATTGCGGATCATCAGCCATCTTAGCTGCTTTTACCTGTGCTCACGCAAAATATCAGAATTGTTTGGATCTAAATAAAATTAAAGCAAATAAAATTTAATGTCCTACAAGAAAATAAATCACTATAGAATTAAATTTAAATCTATGAACTATCCCCGACAGGCGGCGCCAAGAACTTGATCACTATTTTCTTTCACCCTCAAGTGTAAGGAATCGATTGTAGTACATGTGACCAAGTGAAATATCATTCCCACAAGATAGTTATAAACTTAACAAGTAATTCTATTAATGATAAATTAATTGCAAGACAAATTCGGGGGTTTTTGAAGGAATGATTAATAAACTAATAAAACTGAATTAAAATAATTAAACTAAACAAATAAAATAAATTACGTAGAGAAAATTATTTAGAATTCAAGAATGAAGAATTGGTAATGCTTGGGGAAACAGCTTAACTATGTGACTAATTTATCTAGATCTAAATTAATTACCTGCATACGTTTATAAGATGATCACTAAGCCTAGTTAAATAACCTTGATCTGGTAAGATCTAACATTTATAATCAGCTGAAAATCCAAGGATCAATAAGGAATTAATTATCTCTCCCTCTATAGGTACTTAATTCTAAATTCCAATTAAGGCTAGAGTACTAAACTTCCTTTTCTAGGTACGCAAATGTTAACCCTTTTTATCTCCTTACCAATTACCTAATAATGATGTTTTACCAAGTAATTAATATTCCAAATTGATTGTCTAACACTCTTAGGTATTATAAGTCAATCCCCTAAAACTGTCACAGGAAACAACAATTATTATGCAAAAATAGAGAATACTTTTAACTATCAATCAGTGATACCGTCAAGAATAATTAAAGGATTCAAAACTCAAAAACATAATAATATGAAGTATCAAACTATCCTTTTCAAAAAGGAAATAAACAATCTGTAGAGTTATAAATCCAAGTCCAGGGCAATCAAATCACATAGTCAAAACTATTTTAACGCCATAACATTACCACAAAGAAACTTAGCTCATGGAATTACGAGGTCAAATCACAAAGATGTAATAAACCCTAACTATTGTGCTAAAATAACAAAGATAAATTACTAAAAATAGAGAACCCTTTTGGAGGACTCCGTCTCTTTAATCTTTATCTCCGTCGCAATCTCCGTCTCCGGTGGATGATGGTGGTGAGTGTGATGGGTAAAGTGGGGTTGAAATGCTTGAGGATGGTGATCGATTCCCGATCTGATGGTATTGGCCTGTGTATATTCTCGCCTCCAGGATAAATTTGGCGTTAAGTGAGGATTAAGAATTGGGCCCTTCCAAATCCAAGCAATACGTGGCATTGAGCTTACAGATGCAAGTGTGTGATGGGCTTTGTATATGATCAAGACTTTTTCCAATTATGTGGTCCCCACGCCTTATCCACTTCAAATTAATTTCCTTGTGAATCTGGCAGCCACTCTCACCTTAATTTTCTTGTGGATCCTACCAATTAATCTTGCATGTTTGCATGTTGATGTGGCATCACAAAACAATTATTATAATAACTTCACTAGATTAATTAGTTGCATGCCTGTACGTGTGGTACTTCAAGATGGGATAAGGGATCCAAATGTGCTGGACTTCATTTAATTTAATGGGCTTTAGCATTATGGATAGGATAAAATCTTGGAAAATTCGAAAATCCCGTCGGCAACCGCGCGACGTCATCGTTTTGCTCACAACTTCTTTATCCGACCTCCGATTGAGGTGATTTTTGCACCCACACGTTCCTCTCTTTCGTGGCTTTCCAATCGTGTCTCACATGACCAGTTTTGACTTCGACACAATCACAAAAAAATTATGGAATGTGGTCCCCTGTTTTCCTACATATTACTCAAATTCACTCTTCATTCCAACTTTACACTTTTGATTATTTTTCTATCAAAACAAAAAAATACCTTTCAAGTACCTTTTAATCAATAATAATACAAATTACTAAGATATGCACAAATAATATTAATTATACACTCAAAGAGGTATCAAATTGGACCCGAAAGTACATGAATTTCCACTCTCTTCAAACCCCCCAAACTTAAGTTGTTGTTCATCCTCGAACAACGAAATGATAAAGCAGGAGAAAATAATGAGATGGAAAGTCATGTTCAAAGGAAAGGATCAAAACATCAACTAAGTCTCCAAAAGATGTAATCAATTTTAACTTGGTTCACATAACTTCAAACTCAAAAGTATCAATTCATTCAAAACATGCAAGTTAGAATAATTACTTCACCAATCCAAGTGCTCAATCCACGTATGGTCATAGGATATATATATTGTAACTCTCACACTCATGTTGTGTAAAATGTACATCTTTCGGGTTATATATATAAGTGCTCTCAAATTCAATTCAAGTGCATGCGTAACCATAAGCTTGCCTATTGTCTTAACTCTCCTTTTACTTGAAGCTAGCCAATCATGAATCAAAAAGGACTTTTATTTGGTTGTAACGTAGGCTCTTTGGACAAGATAGGAAATATATATGGATAAGTGACTCGAACTCGGATCAATCAAGTGGCCATCTATCATGATCTTTTATTCTTCCTCATCACTTTCATTGCAGCCCAACTCTTTCTTTCTTCAGGGGTACTAGATTTGTGCAATACCCCACCAATATTTTTCTTTCTCTCCCTTTATCTTTTCTTTTCAGCTTCGTTTTCCATTTTCTTTCACTTTTTTTTCAACTCAATAGGATTTTTATATCCTTTTCTTCTTCTCCTTTCTTCATCATCCTTTTCAACTCCAACATATTCACATTCTTCTTCTAACAACTTCAACAATTACTCAATTGACCCAAGTAATACAAGGAAAAATCAAATACTGATTAAGCTCAACGAGTTATTCAAAGAATGGAGTTTTCAAGGCTCAAAGGGTCGACAAAGGATTTAATGAATTCAGGTAAAGTATATGAAAAATATGGGCTAAAAATCAAAGATGGCTTAATATCATTTCCATAATTCACTAGACAATTCTCGAATATTCAAGGAGACTAAATGCAAGTTCTAGAATACACGCACAAGAATGATACGCTCAAGAATAAAAATATCATGCATCTATGTATCATGATTTAAAGGCTCAAATCTCACTTGGCTTTTTTATAGAATGAACAAGCACTATTCAAGGCTACGCATATATCATAACAAGCATATCAAGAACTTAAAGCACTTAAGAATTAAAGTATGTTCCCCTTATCAATCATATTCAACATCTAAGGAAGAAATTATTAGCTCAAAGATCCCCATGAAATTCAGGTCATAGAATTTACAGCTCATGCTCCTCACTCATAAGAATTCGAAACTCAGAGAAAAATTTGGAATAAAGAACGAAGTAACCTGATTTCAATCTCTTTCATATCTTGCAAGTTTACTTCATCACCTTTAATACCTTCTCAATTATAAAAGTTCAACCACCTAACTCATCATCACAGGAAAAATAAAAATATCAAAAAGACGAAAATCAACGACAGAATAACAAAAGACACACAAGACACGTGGATAGTCGCAAAAAATTCAAAATATTGAAAAAGATTTGAAAATTCTAAAAAAATCGACCTACAACCAAACAGACTAAAAATGCAGAGTAAACATACCTGGGTGAGAATGGAACAAGCGAAAGGGAAGAACATCACACTCCCCCAAACTTAGATGAAAATGTGTATTGAATCTAAGTTTAAAAGGATGTTATTACTATAAGTGTAAGCACGCACCTTGAGTATAATTCATCTAGCACAAGACACAACAAATCAAACAAAATAAAAGTAATAAAATGGTGGGTTGCCTCCCACCAAGCGCTATTGTTTACTGTCGAGGAGCTCGACAGAATACAGACTCAGAGATGTTCGGATTCATGCATCAACACTTCCTCATCATCTTTCATCTTCACTTTGAAGTGTTGTTTTGCCCTCTTTCAATCCATCCACATTATCTCTCCTTTCACGCTCACAAGGATCAGCTCATCTGGATCTCCATCTTCATATACATCTTTCCTATCAAAATCAAGATAATCAGAAAAATAAGAGTTAGTATCATGATAGGTATAAAGATGAGAGTTAACAATATCCGGAGGGACTAGTGGAATTTTCAGATAAGGATCATCTCTCTTTGCTTTGCCGCATTTAAATGCAACAACTTTTCCTTCAGAGTTCAATGAGATTGTTCCTTCTTGCAAGTCAATCATTGCTCTTACCGTTGCTAGGAACGGTCTTCCTAGATTAGTGGAACTGCAGGGTCCACCACTTTTTCAATAACCATAAAATCAGTCGAGAATGCCATCTTCTTGATTTTCACCACAACATCTTGATCAACTCCTAAGGGTTTTATTACATAACCACGAGCAGTATGAAATTACCTAGATTTTGGTTTCAACTATCCTCCTTCAAGCTCCTCAAAAACTGCATTAGGCATGATGTTCACAGTAGATTCTAAATCACACAGTGCATTCATTTTATTCTTTCCTTCAATCTCACAAATGATTATGAATTCCCCTGGATCACTCAACTTTTCAGAAGGCTTTTCAGACTTTTTTCCTTCTACCATAACTCATACTTTGATCTTAAAAACTCAATGTACTGCTTAAACTCTTCCTTCTTCTCTTCTTTCGTAAATCATTGTGGAAAAGGAAGAGGGTAGGGAATAATAGGAATTCCCTGGTAATCGCACTCATATTCTTTACCCTTCTCTCTTTCTTTTCTTTCCCTTTTTGCTCTTTGCCACTTCTTTTCAATGATTGGAGGTTGTTCTCTCTTTTTCTCAGAGTCTACGATATCACAGTGTAGAGGAACGGGATGAGTAGGTCCGTTATACTGTGTACCACTCAAATTTATAGCCATAGAGCTCTCTCTCAGATTAATTTCTGGCTGTGAAGGAAATTTCTCTTATTATTGTAACGTATAAACTACATCATTCAACTGACTAATGGCAAGTTCTGTTTCTTTGAATCTTCTTTCTGACTCCTTATGCTTCATATCATCTTGCTCTTTATGTTCATTATCAGCTTGAGCATCATGTCCATCTTATCCTCTAATGATGCTCTCATTTTAGTAGATTTTTAAACCTGATAGAAACCTAGAGTAGGTTTAACAGCGCTATTTGGTTTTGAGTAAGACAGATTTTCATTCCTTCTTTGATTGTTAAATTAAGAACCACCTTGGAAATCACCCTGCTGGAAATTCCAATAATTCCCTTAGTCATTCCTCCCTCCTTGAAAGTTACTCGGTCTGAAGTTCTGTCTGTTTCTATACTCTCCTTAAAAATTCTGACCTATAACATAGTTGACGTCCTCTATCTGCTCTTCTTCACTAACCATCATTACATTCTCTCTCTTACTATTTCCTTATGTGAGAAGATCAATCTTCTTACTCAACTCATCTAGTCGATCATTTAGAGCTGACATCTCATTCTTGCGAATCGGTTGTTCCACTTGTGCAATCTGATCAAAAATTACTCCGCCCCCATCATTTATTTCGGATGACCAATCATAGCTATTTGCTGCCATCTCCTTAAATATCTCTTCAGCTTCATCCGAGGACTTCTTAAAAATTGATCCACCTGCTATTGCATCCACCAACACTCTTGAATCATCCTTTAGACTTTGATAGAAAACGCCGAAGTAAGTATCCTTTGGAAATCCATGTTGGGGACAGCAGCTCCTTGAATCTCTCCCATGCCTTATAAAAACTTTTCATGGGTCTTTGATTGAACTGAGTGATCATTTTCTTGACATAGAAGCTCTTGGTTAGAGGAAAATATTTGTTGAGGGACCTGTTTGCTAAGTCCTCCTAAGTATCACAACATCCTGCAGGCAAGTTCTTATACCACTCCTTGTCTTTCCCCGTCAGTGAGAATGGGAAAAGCCTCATCTTAACTGCATCATCAGAGACTCCACGTTGCATTTGTGTTCTAGCATACTCATCAAACAGCTGCAGATGTTCATTGGGATTTTCTAGTGGTCCCCCACTGAACTGCTGTCTCCACCATCCTTATCAGTCCATATGACAGTTCAAAACTGTCTGCGGTGATGTTTGGTCCTCCTATTCCAGTATTAACAGTGTGTCTCAGCTTATATTGGTCCCGCATAAGCGTCAGGAATTGCGGATCATCAGCCATCTTAGCTGCTTTTACCTGTGCTCACGCAAAATATCAGAATTGTTTGGATCTAAATAAAACTATTTTAACGCCATAACATTACCACAAAGAAACTTAGCTCATGGAATTACGAGGTCAAATCACAAAGATGTAATAAACCCTAACTATTGTGCTAAAATAACAAAGATAAATTACTAAAAATAGAGAACCCTTTTGGAGGACTCCGTCTCTTTAATCTTTATCTCCGTCGCAATCTCCGTCTCCGGTGGATGATGGTGGTGAGTGTGATGGGTAAAGTGGGGTTGAAATGCTTGAGGATGGTGATCGATTCCCGATCTGATGGTATTGGCCTGTGTATATTCTCGCCTCCAGGATAAATTTGGCGTTAAGTGAGGATTAAGAATTGGGCCCTTCCAAATCCAAGCAATACGTGGCATTGAGCTTACAGATGCAAGTGTGTGATGGGCTTTGTATATGATCAAGACTTTTTCCAATTATGTGGTCCCCACGCCTTATCCACTTCAAATTAATTTCCTTGTGAATCTGGCAGCCACTCTCACCTTAATTTTCTTGTGGATCCTACCAATTAATCTTGCATGTTTGCATGTTGATGTGGCATCACAAAACAATTATTATAATAACTTCACTAGATTAATTAGTTGCATGCCTGTACGTGTGGTACTTCAAGATGGGATAAGGGATCCAAATGTGCTGGACTTCATTTAATTTAATGGGCTTTAGCATGATGGATAGGATAAAATCTTGGAAAATTCGAAAATCCCGTCGGCAGCCGCGCGACGTCATCGTTTTACTCACAACTTCTTTATCCGACTTCCGATTGAGTTGATTTTTGCGCCCACGCATTCCTCTATTCAGTAGCTTTCCAATCGTGTCTCACATGACAAGTTTTTACTTCCACACAATCACAGAAAAATTATGGATTGTGATCCCCTGTTTTCCTGCATATTACTCAAATTCACTCTTTATTCCAACTTCACACTTTTGATCATTTTTTTATCAAAACACAAAAAATACCTTTAAAGCACCTTTTAATCAATAATAATACAAATTACTAAGATATGCGCAAATAATAGCAATTATACACTCAAAGAGGTATCAAATTGGACCCGAAAGTACATGAATTTCCACTCTCATCACAGTCGAAGGAAAGATTGATGTCCTCTCTACAGTTTCCGCAGATTGACTCTCTATCATGTCTTGATCCCCTGTGTGGGCAAAAACTCTATCTACATTGATGGTTTGTACCTTTGAATTCTGAATTTTCTTTTCTTCTTTCTTTCCTATTTTTGTTGAATGTTTCCCTCGGGATATGTTCTACGCCCGTATATTTTGATGAACTGCTGATCTGCCAGTTATTTGAACTGTGCTTGTTGATATTTGTTGATTTGTCTTTATCTGCTGCTGTACACTTTATTTTTCGTGTACTGGTAACATGTTTATTTATGTTCCTGCTCGAAGTCCTTATTTTCCATTTGCAACGCCGATGTCTTGGCTTCCCAATGCCTAAATATTTACTATTCTGATACCATCCGTTCCGAGTTTCAATAACCAATTTCTTTTTATTCCCAATATTTTTTCAATTCCTATTACCTCATCTTCCGATATCCCTTGCTATTTATCCCAATATTAGTTTTGATACCATTGTTTTCTCGAAATTCCTAGACATCCCTCTGATGCCTTTGTTCTCTCATTCCGATATCGACATTCATCCTGAATTTATTCTTTTATTTCGATACCGATACTTATCCCTAATTCTATCTCTTTATTCGGACACCGACCTTTATTCCGATGTTATTCCCTTATTCCAAGGCATTCATTCCAAATTATTCCGTTATTCCGATACCGATACCCATCCCCAAATTTATTCCTTTATTCTGATTCATTCATTCCGACTTTATTCACTTATTTTGACACCGATACTCATTCTGAACTTTATTCCTTTTCTCCAATTCATTCATTCCGAGTTTATTCCTTTATTTTGATATCGATACTCATTTCGGAATTTATCCTTTTATTTCGATATCGATATTCATTTCTAAATTATTCCCTTGTTTCGATATATTCCTTCTGAGATTTATCCCTATATTTCAATACCGATATTTATCTCAAAATTTATTCCTTTACCATCCTCATAAATTTTTTAGATTTGACTCTATTTCAGGCCATTGATATCCCATATTCCCCGTATATGTAGTTTATGCTCCGATATTTCTCCCTTTAGTGTTTTTGTATACATTGTGCCCATTTCTCCACATTATCTGAAATCAAATTTGATAACTCGTATTTTATGAAGTAAATATTCATAACCAAATAACATAAATTTCCATACAATTTCCATCATTCTTGGTCTATCACCTGGACTCTTTTCAAGTATGGCTTAGTGCCTTGATTATAAGTAGTAAGAGGTGGTGTCACCAACCTCATTTCTCGTCCTATTATCCTTTTTGGCTCATTGATAGTGCTTCTTTAAATGCAGCACGTTTCATGGATGCAGCACCTTTTTTCCATCCACCTCTTCCAGTTCATATGCTCCTATATCCAAGATTCTCCTAATTCGATACAGACCTTCCAAATTCTATCCACTACCTTGTGCAGCTGGACCCAACACCTTCTGAAGTACCAAGTCACCTCCTTTGAATTGTCTCAGCTTCACCCTTGAGTTGTAGAACCATTCGGTCCTCTACTTGTATGCTGCATTATACATTTCTGCGTTCAGCCTCTTCTCTTCTAATAGATCCAGCCTTTCATGGACGAGTTTGTCATTTCCTTCATCTTCATGGAATGTAGTTCTTGGGCTAGGTTCTCCAATCTCCATGGGGATTACCACTTTAGTAATGAAGGCCAATCGAGAATGATGTCTTATTGTTAGAGGTCCTCATTGTCGTCCTGTACGACCACAGAACCCCTTACAATTCTTCTGACCAGTTTCCATCTAATTTATCTAGTCGTGCCTTGAGGGTTTGTTTGATGATTTTATTTACCGCTTCCACCTGGCCGTTCGATTGAGGATGATAAGGCATTGAGGACCATTTCTTGATGTTATAGTCCTTGCAGAACTTCTTTAGCTTTGCATTGTCAAATTGCTTGTCGTTATCCATGACGATACCATATGGTATTCTAAAATGGCACACGATGTTCCCCAGATGAATTTCTCTATTCGAGCCTCAATAATGGTTGCAAGAGCCTCTGCCTCTGCCATTTTGTGAAGTAGTCCACGGCTACTACGACGAATCTAACTCATTCTTTTTCAATGGGCAGTGGACCGATTTGATCTATCTCCCATTTGGCGAAAGGCCAAGGGCTAAAAACTAAGGATAACTGCTTTAATGGCATTCTTATGATCGGCGCTAAGCTTTGGCAGGTTGCACAAGCTTGTGCATGTTGGGTCACGTCCTTCTTTATTGTGGGCCAGAAGTACCCTTGCCTGATCATCTTATGTGCTAAAGCAATTCCACCAGTGTTGTTCTCACATATCCCTTCATGTATCTCGGCAAGTACGTAACTTGTCTCCTCTGGGTTTAGGCACTTCAAGAGTGTGGATGAATACTATCTTTCATATAGCTTTTCTTCGATCAGCACATATCTTGCCAATCTGAGTTTATCAGGCGAGCGTTGTCCTTGTCCGAGGGAGCTTCTTCGATTTCCAGATATTTCTAGATCAGAATCATCCATGATTCTTTGAATGGTTGATCGCTCAGGACATATACTCTAGTATCTGATAGCCTTTCTTACTTCACAATGTTGATGTTGTTGAGGTCTTCAGCATTTGATGTTGTAGCCAGTTTGGCCAACACATCTGCCCCCATGTTCTCCCTCCTATCAATGCACTCTAGAAATATCCAATTATAATAATTAATATTCTAAACCCTAATCCACATTTGGCACATAAACCCTAGCTAAACATGTCACGTCTTTCATAAAATCGAAGATCTGATACCAATTGTTGACATTCGATCATTTGATTACCGTGGACCGTTAGGATTCCATGCATTTTTAAAACAGCGGAAGTAAGAACATTAGAAACATATTACCTTTTACCAGGGTATGTTGATGAAGAACAGCTGCAGAAAACAACCTCTTGATCTTCTACTGTATTCCCAAGTCCAATCTTCACGTCGTGTGGGCGACGATCTTCAAGATCCTCTCAACCTGTTGTTCCCTTTCCCTTCTCACAGTGTTAGGCATGAATAATAGGGTTACCGGATAACTGAGATGACTTATTTATAGGCTAAAACAGGGACCAATTTTAGAAATTAGGGTTGGGCCTCCATTGGGCTTAAGTACCCAAGTTTAAAACAAATCTTATACTTAAGTACAATAATAATAATATATGCCACTAAAATATTATTACTGCACTACCGCTCTAATCCGACAATTATGTTATGAGCTCCTTCTTATTATGAACCCGTTGGTCTCCCTATGTTTAAGATATACAATGCCCATTAATTAATTAAGTTACTGACAATTTCATTAATTAATATCTCATCCGAGAGTAGTACCACTCAACCTCATTATCATGCCGGAATTAATCCATTTGTAAGATTTTAATGATAATCCTTATAAGCTCCTCAAGGGGACATCATCAACCTAAATAGGACACGAATTCCTTCTACAATCAACAACACACCATAGAGACAACACTACTTCCCAACTTACATAGTTTATTGATTTAATTACATGTTAATCTCATTCATTGATGAATAAAAGAAATACATATTGGCTTACATGTCGAAGTTATTGTATAGGGATTAAGGGTACGGACATCAGTAATAATAACAGAGATCAAGTTCTTCTATAAGTCAGTATAAGTCGAATGACCTTAGCGGTCCTGCTCAATACACAAAAAGCATAATAATGTGATTCTATAGTCAAGATAAATTAATACCAAATCACACTACAACCATCTCAATAGATTGTCCACATTTATATCGATTGTGAACATCTATTTATACTTTATAAGGAAACTGATAATATGATCTTTCGCATGTTGTCGCACAAAATATTATCTGCAGTATAAAATATATGACCTTTGCACAGAGATATAAATAAATTATAATATGCAAAACATTTGATGAGATGATTCACATTTTCAAAAAAAATTGTTAAAATACTATTCATACAAAAGCTAGACTTTTAGTATACAATCTAAAGTTAATGATATCAATTGCAGCTTAAGCAAGTGACCAAGTTAAATATCGAACCCAAAGGACGGCGTATTGGCAATTAAATTATGAACTAAATTAATTAAGACAAGTGAAAATAAGGATTGGGGATTTTAATCTAATAACTGATATGCTGAAAATTAAATAACAATTAAAATAAAATAACACTATAATAATACGAAAGTGTCTCAAGACTGGAGAATAGGTAGCTCTAGTGTAATCCAGTTTTACTATTTAACTTCCCTGTCAAGTGCATGCCAACTTTACCTTGTGGACTATGGACAGATCACTAAACCATGCAAATCTACTCTATAGACACAAGTAAATATGCGTGTAACACATGTGAATAACCTCGGAGCAAGAGACGTAATTTCACCCCCTTTCTAGGTACTATCAGTATCAATTATTTTTCACATCTGAAATTTAACCCGATATGATCCCCCGTTATACGTACTATAAAATTACCCTCTTTATCCTGCTTATTAACCCGAATTCAATTCAATTAATAAACATTCATATATGATAGTTCTAATGAATCTTCAGAGTCCCCTCACTTAGAATCATAACATAAAACTCTATTTAGCAGTGAACGAGATAGATCAACAAACAAGATATATATTCAGACTCTATATAACAGTTGAAGATGCAAAAAATAACCGTGAATATGAGTTAAAAATGTGCAATCATATATAAAATAAATCCATACAAAGCATACAAAAGAGAGTTTAATTAATTCATAAAACCTTTAAAATCCTAGATCTACCAAAACGATTCAAGCCCATGATGTTGCGAAGTACAATCATGGGTGTTGGATAGATCTTACCCATAGTCTGGAAAATATAAAATAAATTAGGAAACGAATAAAACCCTAGATGTAGTCATCGTAGCGTCCTTCTCCTTCTTGAATCCTCCTCTTGGTTCTCCTCTTGATTCAGCAGACGAATCTTCAAAGTGATAGATAGATGGAGGAAAGGATGTGGATGATGGTTGGGGGTGAACCCCTTGTGGGTTGTAGGATAATTGTGTTGCCCCCTCACATGAATAATGATATAAAATATATATAGGTGTGAGAAGGGAATTAAATAAGGAAATAAAAGATATAGGTGAATCATGGAGGATTATGTGATAAGGAGACTAATTGTGCTCTAAGAAATAGGTAATTTTTGGAAATTTTCGAAAATTCTCAAAAAATTTCTCTGGCAGCTATGCGACTTCACGATTTTAAGCATAACTTTCTCGTCCAAAATTTGATTTGAGTGATTCACATGCTAATGCGAACCTCTCTTCCCTAGCTTTAAATTCATATAATGAACTCATAAAAACTTTAACATTTGAAGGTGTAACATGTCATGAAAATTGGCACAGCCGTTCTTTTTGGTACAGCTTGTGCGACGTCACCATTTTGATTATAACTTTCTCGTTTGTACTCCGATTGAGGTGTTTCTTAAGCCAAAAACGACCATCTCTTCTAAGGATTTCCAACCACATATAACACTTCAGTTTTGAGCTCCAAAAGAACACAGAAAAATTACACAAGTTGGACGTGCATTTTTCAGTGTTCTTGCACAAGTTGCACCTTTTCTCCAACTCAGAACTTTTGATCATTTTTCAACCTAAAACACAATAAAACACCTCAAATGCACATTTTTCTAAAAAATATCAAATATAAGACACTTGTGCTAATATATGTCAACAATTCTCATAAAAAAAGGTGTTAAATTGGACACTAAAATATGCTTATTTTCACTCTCGTCAATCCCCCAATTTACCCGTTGCTCGTCCCGTGGAAATAAAATAAAAATAAAGAGAGAGAGAGAGAGAGAAAGAAAATTAGTGGGGAAATAAGTACCTGACCAATACCCCTTTCAAAATACACTTGTCCTCAACTTAGGTTATGCAACTCTCATTACATGTAATAATCAATTCATAGCACACAAGATAAGACAGTCACCAGTACCAATTCAAATGCTCCATTCACAAATTCTCACAGGAAGTACATATCACTCGTACTCAAGTGTAAAAGATGTACACTTATGGATTAAGGTGTTTACACTCAAATTCAATTCAAGTGCATGCGTAACTATAAGCTTGCCTATTGTCTCAACTCTACTTTTACTTGTAGCTAGCAAATCATGGATCAAAAAGGTCTTTTATTTGGTTGTAATGTAGGCACTTTGGAAAAGGCAGGAAATTTATGCATAAGTGGCTCAAAACTCGGATCAATCAAGCTGCAATCTCTCTCGATCTTTCATTCTTCCTCATCACTTCAATCAAGCACAACATCCTCTTCAAACTCTCCCAACTTTCTCCTTCAAGCACATCAAATTTTTCTTTTTCAATTTTTATTAGCTCTTCAACTCCATCATTCTCCTTTTCTTCACCCTTTTTTCTTTTTTTCCTTCGAAGTACCAATTTCGGGCACTATCTCTCGCATCTCCATAGGGTACTAGATTTAAAAACTACCCTAGGGTGTTTATTTTTATGGAGTACTGAATTTGAGCACTATTTCAGAAATTTTCCTTTTGATCCTTAAGATTCTTCCTTCATCATCCTTATCATCCCTCAAATCACCACTCTCTTCAATTAAGCTTTATTATCAATGAAAAGAATGGATTAAGGCTCAAGCAGGCTGACTAGGGATTTATGAATTCAGGTAAAGTATATGGGAAAATATGGGCTATAAATCAAAGATGACCTAATGTTTTCCATAATCCGCTTGACTAATCTTGAATATTCAAACGATACTCACCAGAAAATAAATATCATATTATTATGTACATGATCAACGAGGCTCAAAATCTCACATGGATTTTAACAAGTAACAAAGAACTTCATAGTAAGTAATATCCCACGAGTACACATAGAACTTCATATCACAATATAACTCAAGTACACTTCTTTAATCAATTTCAAGAGCATATGAATTCCAAACATAATTTAAAAATATAAGCTCACATGGCTCACAAATATAAACTCAATCCATCCACTCTACGAATTAAATGCACACATAAGAATTAGAATAAGGAAACGAGGACACCTGATTTTTCTTCAATGTATGCACGAGCTCCTTGAGTTATTCCACTCGGTCAAGTCAAAGCCTCAGCGTAGAACTCATCTTGCCACTCTAGTACCTTTTCTATCATTAAAGCTCAATCACACTCATCATCACATGCTTCATCAATAATAAAATAGGAGACACCAGAAATATCAAAAAGATAAAAAATTAAAAATTCAACCACTAATACTAGAAAACACACAAAAACAACACACCAAACATTAGGTATGTTGCAAAAAATGACATACCAACACCAGTTAAAAAATTAATATCCGCAAAAATCAACCCCCTAACAAACAAACAACCAACGAAAGGAAAGATTATACCCTTGGTGCTTATAAGACGAGGTAAGTACATCACACCCCCCAAACTTAGTAAAAACATAAGTCGACACTAAGTTCAAAAAGAGATGTAATTACCGAAATGTGAGCATTTCAAATATAATAATTCCTCACCCACACAAAAGAAACGGAAGGTACAAGCCCCCAACAGGCGCTCAAGTTTAGCATCGGAGAGTCACCACAGTATACGGCCTTTTGAAATACTGAATTAGAGGGTGGTCTTCTCGCATCCTCACCTTCAAGTACTTTCTTTCCCTCTTCTTGTCTACACTCAGCACCTCACTTTTCTTGGTCATAAAAATATGATCCTCAAAATTTTCTTCCTTCCATCGCTGTCTAGACTCCTCCTTGTCAATCTTCCACTCAAATTCAGAATCATCTGTCCTATTAAAATAAAATTTTAAAAAGTTAGAAACCATATCTATGCTTTTGCATGATTGAGTCTCCATGGGCATCTTCATTGCTTTATCAAGAGAGAAAACCACATCTTCATTGCCCATCTGCAGTCTAAGCTTCTCGGCTCTCAACCTCTTTGCTCTTTCCCACTTCTTCTCAACTATAAGCTCAGTATTATATTCATGTGATGGTACTAGAGTGATATGAACAACAGGTGTAGCATTCGGTACGAAAGTGGGGCTCGATTGATACAGCTGGACCGTAGCTCGACCAGAATGGTGTGGTCGAGCTAGATGAGTTTGGTCGAACTGGGTGTCTGAAAATGGGATCGGTCTGTCTAGTTCATAGATTGCTGGTTTGACCTTAGTTAGACCAGAGAGGCCTGGTTGAATTGTATAGTTTTGGTCGAATTAGGGCTCTGTAAAATGAACTCGATCTTTCGGCTCAACAGGTGCTGGTTCGACCGTAGTTCTACTAGAGAGGTCTGGTCGAACTGCAGAGCTTTGGTCGAACTGGGAGCCAGAAAATAGAGTATCATTTCTCTATTATTTCCCATGTTGTTCGACCTTGGTTCGAACAAGATGTTTGGTCGAACTGTGGTTGAACGGTATCATTGTCTCTTCATTTTCAGCCACCATCTTCATCGGACCTTCATACTATGTCCCGGGCCTCAATATGATTGCTTTGCACTCTTTTCGGTTTATTATGTCTTGAGACGGGGAACATTCTTTTCTCCAACATTTATGTCAACTGAAAAACATTCCTGGCCATCTGTACATTAAAAGGTAAGGTCCTTCAACTACTTAGATAAATCTGCATGATTAGCATTCATACTTGCTTCGATCCGGTCAACCCTTTCATCATTCCTTGCCATGTATCGTTTGAAGCTAACTCCAACACTCTTCACTTCTTCCTGCTGCCTACTAGTCCCCCTTTGTGTCAACTCTGTAATCTGCTTCTGCAGGGATTCTAATAGCTTGTTGATGTTAGCTAAACTAAAGACGATCTCATCATCCCTATACAGCTTTACCACTTGATGTTCAACCTGCGCCACCTTACCAAGTACATACGTGCCTCTTAATCTTTTGGTAGGCCAGTCACATGAATTAATAGAGATGTCTTCAAAGAACCTTTTGCTTCAATTGCTGTCTTAGATAACAGCGCTCTGATGAGTGTGTAAATTCACGTAATTTGATCTCTGATTCATTGATAATGATGTATGATTTGATCTTAAGTCACGATAAATCGAAATATGTAGTAGAAAGTCACGAATAAGGTGCGTGTAAGGCTATTTGAGTGGATTTTCAAAAGAAAATGGGATAGAAGTGATCAGAACCGGAGAAGGAGTGTTGTAGGCACCCGATTCGACCAAATGGGAAATGGTTCGACCAGCAACCATGGTTGAACCAAGCGCAGGAAGATAGAAAAAGTATGGTTCGACCACGACACTGTGGTTCGACCAACCATGGTGGTATAACCGTGGTCGAACCAAAAGCCTGAAGTTTAGCAAAATGTGGTTCGACCATGAAGCTTCTGGTTCAACTAACTGTTCGGGTTGAACTGGCCAACTGCCACCTCGTTACAGGCTGGATCGACCAGGCTGTGTAAGGTTTGATCAAAGGTGTTGGTCAAACCAATGCGCGAGAAATATCCAGATCCATATTTTTACACCTTCAGTATGTATTTTTGCTCAAAAAGCTCATCCAATGTCCATAAGGAGAGCTAAAGTAATAAAAGGAAGACCCCATGCAGCTGAAAAGGAGAGCCAATCACCACCTTCATTCTACACAATATCCAAAATCCTACCATCATCCACGGAGCTGTGGAGAGAGATTCGTCTATCAAATCAAGTAAGATCTAAGTGAAGATTCAAGACGAAGAGTGACGCGACAGTTCCTGCATCTAGTGTTTACTTCGCATCTTGATCTATCTTATAATTTTCAAGACTATGGGTGAGATCTATGAAACACCATGATTGTTCTTCTATCAATCATGGGCTAGAAACGCTTCGGTAGTTCTAGGGTTTATGAAGGTTTTATAAGTTAATTGAACTTCTGTGTGTATACTTCGTACAACACTACTTGTGGTTTATTTTATATAAGACTTTGTGTTTTTAATTCATACTCAGAGTTGTTTTGTGCATCATTAATTGTTATGTAGAGTCTGAATACATATCTTGATTATTGATTGAGTGTGTTCACTGCTGAGCAGGATTCTCTATTATGATTCTAAGTGAGGGGACTCTGAAGTCTCCTTAGAACTGTCTTATATAAATACTCGTTAATTGAATATGATTCGGGTTAATAAGTCGGACAAAGATAATAACTTCATAGTACCTATAAAGGGAGATCATATCGGGTTAGAGTACTAAGTCCACTGGAAAAATTGATACTAATAGTATCTAGAAATGGTGTGAATTATATCTCTTGCTCCAAAGATATTCACACGTGTCACACGCTTATTTACTTGTGTCTATAGAGTAGATTTGCATGGCTTAGTGATGCGTCCATACTCACAAGACAGAGTCGGACATTGATACATGGAAGGGAAGTCAATGAGTAAAACTGGATGGCCTGAAGTACTACCTATTTTCTCATTTATTCATTTTAATTGTTCTTTTAAATATTTGTTATTTGGTTACTGAATCATCTCAACTCTATTGTCATCCTAGTCTTAATAAGTTAGATTATAATTAATTAAATTGATTATAATACGTCCTTTGAGTTCGATAAACACTTGGTCGCTTATCAAAGCTACATAGCATCCTTCACACTTGGGATTAATATTGTGTGTTGAGAAAATTCTCATCAAGTTCGGCATTAATTATTAGTTTATTATATTTAGTTTAATTTAGACTATTTTATTCTTATCTATATTTTCTGATGCTTATTTTTCCTAGGTGTATGACACTTGTTGAGAGTGGAAATTAGCGTGTTTGACAGTCCAATTTAATATCTTTTTGATGAAAATTCTTTTTATATATTAGCACAAGTGTCTTATATTCATTATATGGGAAATCAAGTGCACTTGAGGTGTTTTATAGTGTTTTAGTTGGAAAAAGGATCAAAAGGGCAAGGATGGAGAAAAGGTGCAATTTGTGCAAGGATGCTGAAAAATGCACGTCCAACTTTCATAATTTTTCTGTATTGTTGTGGAGATCAAAACTGTTGATGAATATGCGGTTGGAAAGCCACTGAAGAGAGGGTCGTTTTGGTATGAAGAACACCCCAATCGAACTCCAAACGAGAGAGTTATGATCAAAGTGGTGACGTCGCGCAAGCTGTTCATGTTCAGAATGACTGTCCACTTTGCATGACTTGTTACATATTCAAATGTTAGATTTCTTTATGTTCTATATTTGGATAGAAACCCAAGGAAGAGAGGATCGTGTGAGCATAAGAATCACTCAAATTAGAGCTCGGATGTGGAAGTTATACGCGAAACGGTGAGAATGTGTAAGTTAATTTGACTAGGGGAGGTCAATTCAACCTGATGTGCTGGTCGAATTGAGGTCAAATCGGATGGCAAAAGAGTCAATTCGACCACGACACCTCAATTCAACCTGTTGTGCAGATCGAATTGAGCACCTGAAGCTTCCAGTAGGTCAATTCGACCTCCAATTCTACCTGGAGTGGAGAATTCGACCTGGCTCCTTGATCGAATTGACATGCAGAAACTTACCATATCCTTATTTTTACACTCTCAATGCATGTGATCACTGAAAAAGCCCATTCCAAGGCCTATAAGGATAGCTTACAAGTATAAACGAGGGTGTAGATCACACCACAGGAGTAGAATACAATAGATTAGAGGAAGAGAGGCCACAACCATACTACACCCCACAAGGGGGGATCACCCCCAACCATCATCCACATCCTTTCCTCCATCCATCCATCACTTTGAAGATTCATTTGTGGAATCAAGAGGAGAACCAAGAGGAGGATTCAAGACGGAGAAGGACGCGACGATACCCACATCTAGGGTTTATTTCATTTCCTAATTTTCCAGACATCTGGGGAAGATCTATCCAACATCCATGATTTTTCTTCTTAACATAATGGGCTAGAGCCTTTTTGGTAGTACTAGGGTTGTGAAGGTTTTATCTTGTTAATTGAACCTCCATTTGTACTTTCCGTACAACACTACCTGTGGATTTATTTTATATATGATCGTGCTTTCTTAATTCATACTCACAGTCATTTTGCGCATCATTAACTGTTATCTAGAGTCTGAATACATATCTTGGTTATTGATTGAGTGCGTTCATTGCTAAACAGAATTTCATGTTATGATTCTAAGTGAGGGGACTCCGAAGCTTCATTAGAACTATCATGTATGAATACTTATTAATAGAATTAAATTTGGGTTATTAAGTAAGATAAAGAGGATAATTTTATAGTACCTATAAAGGGAGATCATTTCGGTTTAGAGTACCAATTGGCCAGAAAAATAATTAATACTGATAGTACCTCGAAAGGAGGGTGGAATTATATCTCTTGCTCCGGTTTATTCACACGTGTTACACGCATGTTTACTTGTGTCTATAGAGTAGATATGCATGGTTTAGTGATGTGTCCATATTCCACAAGGCAGAGTTGGACATCAACACACGGAAGGGAAATGAATGAGTGAAACTGGATTACCCCAGAGCTACCTATTCTCTCTCTGTATCCACTTTCGTATTCTTTGAGTAATATTTTATTTTATTTATCATTTAATTTCCAGCATATTAGTTGTTGATAATAACCATTCAAACATAATTGTCTTGTCTTTATTTAATTTAGATAATAATTAAATTGATAATACACCGTCCCTTGGGTTCGATATTTACTTGGTCACCTTTCGAAACTAGAATTGATATCCTTCATACTTGGGGATTAATTGTGTGTTGAGAAAACGCACATCAAGTTCTTGGCACCATTGCCGGGGACGACTGTTATTATTAGTTTATTATTTCTAGTTTGATTTAGACTTTTATTTGTGATTATTTATTTTCTATCTAACCTTGAATTTTTCTGAGGTACTTGTGCACTAGGAAAAGGAAAGGAAGGAAAGGAAGAATAACACATTGAGCTAAATATGGCCGGAACAAGGCAAGATCTGGATAATGTTGCCATACATGAAATTTTCACAAACTATGGGATTGGCAACATGGGGTTGATAGTAGCAAGAGGGGAAGATGATGATTTTGATATACATCCCGCTCTTATTAACATGGTAGAGAAGAATCCCTTTTTTGGAGGTTATTTTGAAGATCCATATCAGCATCTCCGGAAATTTCTTTGTTATGCAAACACTCAAAAGGGTATTGTATACTAGGAGGATCGCTTTATTCAAGTTCTCTTTAATTGATAAGGCAGAAGCTTGGTATGAGACTCTTGATGCCACAGATTGCACTACATGGGACCAACTGCAGCAGAAGTTCTTGGATATTTACATGCCACCCTCAAGGATCATAAAAATGAGGCAAGAGATCACCCAATTTGTTATGAATCAGGGTGAGAAATTTCATGAGGCGTGGGACAGGTTCAAAGACATGCTCAGGCGGTGCCCACGGCATGGAATGTCTAAGGCTGAATACATAAGTATCTTCTACTATGGATTGGATTGTGAGTCACGTACTTTTATTGATGCATCATTAGGAGGAGCACTGTAAATCTAAGACAGCACTTGAAGCAGAAAATTGTTTGAAGACATCTCTACGAATTTACGTGACTGGCCTGTAGAGAGAGATAGAGGATCATATGTACTTGGCAAGGTAGTACATGTTGAACATCAAGCGGTGAAGCCGAATAGGGATGATTAGTTCGTCTCTAGTCTAGATAACATCAACAAGCTACTAGAATCCCAGCAAAGGCAGATTACAGAGTTGACACAAAGGGGGGCCTAGTATACAGTAGCAAGAAGTGAAGAGTGTTGAAGATAACTTCAATCGTTACATGGCTGAGAATGAT
This sequence comes from Pogostemon cablin, assembly GCA_023678885.1. NCBI lineage: Eukaryota > Viridiplantae > Streptophyta > Magnoliopsida > Lamiales > Lamiaceae > Pogostemon > Pogostemon cablin. The sequence goes on along the minus strand of CM043004.1, from coordinate 6,004,320 downwards.
TTAAGGGTTGACCACATCTAAGCTAGAATGAATGTTGATCATGCAGATTTATCTAAGCAGTTGAAGGACCTAACTTTGATTATGGGGCAGATGACCGCGAATGTGAATCAATTGACACAAACATTAGAGAATAATGTCATCACGTTAAGGTCTGGAGCACAGTATGAGGGATCGATGATGCCAAAAATGAATTTTGAAGCATCGAAAGCTCGATTCGATCCGAATTCAACCAGTATGACTGGTCAAATTCAACAGGGGAAGTCGAATGAGACACCTGGACATTATTTGGAAGCTTCAGAGCCTCAATTCAACCAGAAACACTTCAATACGACAAGACCCTCTGCTCGAATTAAGGTCGAATCCAACCTCTGAAGTACTCTGTTTCATTAGAAGCCCAATTTAACTAGCCCATATTCAATTTGACCAGACCCTCTGGTCGAATCCTAGTCAAATCCAACGGACAGGGTAAGATTGGACTTCCAGGTGCACAATTCGACCACTATGTGTCCAATTTGACCAGGAGTCCTGGTCGAATTCAAGTCAAATCGCACCAATCTGTACAATTTTCTACGCCGAATAATCCTTGTGATGTGAACATTACTCCAGTACCATTACAAAAGTATAATAATGAGCTTATAGTTGAGAAGAAGTGGGAAAGAGTAAAGAAGTTGAGAGCTGAGAAGCTTACACTGTAGATGGATAATGAAGATGTGGTTTTCTCTCTTGATCAAGCAATGAAGATGCCCATGGAGACTCAATCGTGCAAGAGCATTGATGTGGTTTCTAACTTGTTTAATATTGATTTTTCTAAGATAGATGATTCTTAATTTAAATGGAAGATTGACAAGGAGGTGTCTAGACAACCATGGGAGGAAGAAAATTTCAATGATCATATTTTTTTGACCAAGAAAGGTAAGGTGTTGAGTGTAGACAAGAAGTGGGAAAGAAAGTACCTGAAGGTGAGGATGCGAGAAGACTGCAATATAATCCAATAGTTAAAAAAGCGGTATTGCATCATGACTCTTAGGCGTTAAACATGAGCACTTGTTGGGGGCTTGCCCTTCCGTTTTATTACTTTATTTCATTCGTGTGAGTGAGAAATTTTTATATTTATGGTGCTTACTACAATAACTTGATGCATGTTTTCTCAACATACAATTAATCCCCAAGTATGAAGGATATCAATTGTAGTTTCGAAAGGTGTCCAAGTGAATATTGAACCCAAGAGATGACATATTATAAATTTAATTATTATCTAAATTAATTAAGATAAGGCAATTATGTTTGAATGGTTATTATCTAACAACTAATATGCTGGAAATTAAATAACAAATAAAATAAAATATCACTCGAAAAATACGAAAGTGGATCAAGAGAGAGAATAGGTAGCTATTGGGTAATCCAGTTTTACTCATTAATTTCCCTTCCATGTGTTGATGTGCGACTCTACCTTGTGGAATATGGACGCATCACTAAACCATGCTTATCAACTCAATAGACACAAGTAAACATGCGTGTAACATGTGTGAATAACTTCGGAGCAAGAGATATAATTTCATCCCCCCTTTCTTGGTACTATCAGTATCAATTATTTCCTTGGCCAATTGGTACTCTAACCCGATATGATCTCCCTTTATAGGTACTATAAAATTATCCTCTTTATCCTACTTAATAACCCGAATTCAATTCAATTAATAAATATTCATATATGATAGTTTTAATGAAGCTTCGAAGTCCCCTCACTTAGAATCATAACATGGAATCCTGCTCAGCAGTGAACACACTCAATCAATAACCAAGATAGGTATTTAGACTCTACATAACAGTTAAGAAAGCATGATCATATATAAAATAAATCCACAAGTAGTGTTGTACGGAGTGTACACATGGAAATTCAATTAACTAGATAAAACATTTACAACCCTAGTTCTACCAAAAAGGCTGTAGCCCATTATGTTAAGAAGAATAATCATAGGTGTTTGATAGATTTTACCAGGATGTCTGGAAATTTCTAAGATAAATTAGAAAAAAAATAAACCCTAGATGTGGGAGTCGTCCTTCTCCGTCTTGAATCCTCCTCTTGGTTCTCCCTTGATTCCACAAATGAATCTTCAATGTGATGGATGGATGGAGGAAAGGATGTGGTTGATTGTTGGGGGTAATCCCCCTTGTGGGGTGTAGTATAGTTGTGGCCTCTTCCTCTAGTCTATTGTATTCCTTATGAATGTGTTAATTCACGATTCTTGTGTTTGGATTTGTGCTATTATGGAGTGTTTGAAGGTTGAAATCAGTTGTAAACCAATATATATTGTTAAAAGGCATGAATCAGGTGTTGTTGGAGATATTTGAGTGGTTTTTCGAAGGAAATCAGAGTGGAAGTGTAGAAAACTAAAGAAAGAAAGTCGAAGCCATCCGATTGGGCAAAGCAAGAGTGCGATTCGACCTTTAGGAGATCAATTCGACTAGCCCTTCAGGTCGAATTAGCAACACAACATGTACAGAAGGTGGATTCGACCACGACAGGGGAATTCGACCTGGGCATTAGGTCAAATCGAGATCGAATCGATTGGCGGAGATGTCGATTTGACCTCGTCACGTTGATTCGACCAGGACAGTTGGTTGAATTGATCACCTGGGACTTACAGTAGGCTGATTCGACTTCTGATTCGACTTATGGTGGTCAATTTGACCTGTTGCTGAAATAGAATCGATGCTCGGGAACTTACCATATCCGTATTTTTACACCGTCAATGCCTGTGATCACTTAAAAAACCCATGCCAAGCCCAAAAAATGTGATTACAAGTATAAAAGAAGGCTTGTGCAGCATTATAGAGAGACGACTTGATCAAGAAGACAAGAAGATCTAGAGTTGAGAGGAGATCAATCATTCATCCTCCGGAGGGGCTGTGACAAAGGTTCCGCTGGAGATTCAAGTAAGATTGGTCCAACTAACCATGATTGTTCTTAGATCAATCATGGCCTAGAACCGCCTTTGTAGTTCTAGGGTTATGAAGGTTTCATGAGTAATTAGTCTTTCGTGTGTAAACTTCGTACAACACTACTTGTGGTTTATTTTATATAAGATTGCGCCATTTTTAATCCATACTCACGGTCGTTTTTTGCATTAATAATTATTGTGTAGAGTCTGAATACATAACTCGGTTATTGGTTGAGTGCGTTAACCGCTGAGTAAGGTTTTATGTTATAATTCTAAGAGAAGGGATTTTGAAGTCTTATTAGAACTATCTAAAATGAATACTTGTTAATTGAATCATATTCGGGTTAATAAGTAGAATAAAGAGTATAACTTTATAGTACCTATAAAGGGAGATCAAATCGGGTTAGAGTACTAAGTGCACGGGAAATAATTGATTATGATAGTACCTAAAAAGGGGGGTAAAGTATACATCTTGCTCCGAGGATATTCACAAGTGTCATATGCATATTTACTTATGTCTATAGGGTGAATTTGCATGGTTAAGTGATGCGTCCATAAATCACAAGGCAGAGTCGGACACCGTCACATGAAAGATGAATTAATAAGTGGAACTGGATTACCTAAAGAACTACCTACTATCTTACTTGATCACAACTCACTTATCTCTTCTTCTTGTTATTGTTAATTGATATTTTAATTACTTTTGTTACTTAATTACAAAATCCCAACCATTATAATCCCAACATAGTCTTAGTTTACTAGAATATAATTAAATTGATATTTATCCGTCACTTGGGTTTGATATATAACTTGTCACCTTCGAAACTACGATTGATATCTTTCATACTTGAGGATTAATTGTGTGTTGAGAAAACGCCTATCAAGTTTCTGGCACCGTTGCCGGGGACGACATAAAATATCTTTTTATTATTTTTAATTTTATTAGGACTATTTTAATTCATGTTTTATTGTCTAACTCTTATTCTTTTCAGGTGTATGCTTACAAGATCAAAGCAAGGTGAATTAGTACCATATAATCCGGAGATCGAAGCGTCATCGAGGAAGAAAAAGAAGAAGAAGGGTAAGAATAAGAACATAGATTCAACTGAAGCTCTTAATCTTGGAGTTGACGTTGACGTGCTAAATTTACAAATAATTGAAGCTGTAACCGAAGTTAATTTGGAAGTAGATTCAAATGGTGGCGAATTTGGATAATCTGGCCATCAGTGAAGTCTTCAAGAATAATGGGGCTGGACACTCTGGGCTTTTAGGAGCAAGGGGGCTAATGAGGATTTCGATCTTCACCCCGCTTTTATTAGCATTATAGAAAGGAACTCCTTTTCAGGAGGGACTTTCGATGATCCGCAGCAGCATCGAAACAAGTTCTTGAGCTATGCAAGTACTCAAAAAGACGCAGGGGAACATGAAGATGCTCGGAAGATCCTCTAGTTTAAATTCTCGCTTACTGAAAAGGCGAGAGATTGGGACGACACTATTAACATAGCTGAATGCACTACTTGGGAGCAATTGAAGTTGAAGTTCTTGGAAAGATACATGCCACCTTCGAAGGCGTTCAAGATAAAGCAAGACATTAACCAATTTGCTATATGTGGTGGAGAGAAGTTTCATGAAGCTTGGGATAGATTCAAGGACATGATTCGTAAGTGTCCACAACATGGGCTATCTAAAGCTCAATATGTCAGCGTATTCTACAGTGGATTGGACTATGATTCTCGTGTGTTATTGGATTCTTCTTCTAATGGAACATTGCTTACTAAGTCATCCGTAGAGGCCAAGAAACTTTTTGAAGATATTTCAATGAACTCAAGAGATTGGCCAACTGATAGAGTGAGAGGCACTTATGTCCTTGGAAAGGTGGCTAAGGTTGAAAATTCTATGGTGAAAACAAGTAGAGAAGATGATATCGTCTCTAGCTTGTCGAGTATCAAAAAGCTACTTAAGTCCCAATAAAAGAAATTCAGTGATGTATCTCAGCGCGTACCAATCATGCAGTAGGAAGTTATGAATGATGGAATGATCTAAGAGGAGATGGAAGAAGCAAACTATGCTATGGGCCAAAGTATTCAAGGAACGAGATATCAAAATCAGGGCAATCGGAAATATCAGGGGAACTACAACAATAGTGGTCCTCCGGGTAATTATCAAAAGACTAAGAGGCTGGAGTTTGGAGTAAAGATAACAATGCAAATCAACCTCCGACGGGTGTTGATCCGGGTGCAAAAGGAAAGCCTAGTTTTGAAGATACTGTGAACAGGTACATGACTAGAGTGGATCAACTTGAGGCCAAGTCAGAGAAGAAGATTGATGCAAACCATAAGGATTTGACTACACAAGTGAAGGACCTTACATTATTGATAGGGGAGATGGCAGAAATTGTTAACAAGCTCACTTAAACTATTGTGAAAGGGAAGCTCCTGTCACAAAATATTGAGAATCCAAAGTCCTGCAACGCCGTCACATTTAGGTCTTGAACACAGAACAAGGGATTGATGAGGCGTGAATCGAAGTTGGAGACATCAAGGGCTCAATTCGACCCCAATTCGACCAACATCACAGGTCGAAACCAACAGGAAAGATCGAATTGGATGATTGGACGTGATTTGGAAGCTTCAGGGCCTCGATTCGACCAAAACCAATTCAATTCGACCTAGGGGCCAGGTCGAATTTAGGTCGAATCCATCCTTCTGGAGCACTCTGTTTTATCAGAAGCCCGATTCGACTAGCAGCAGTTCAATTCGACCAGACCTTCTGGTCGAATTGAGGTCGAATCAGGGGGCAGAAATCTTAAAGTGAGCAAATTCGACTAGGAGGACTTCAATTTGACCAGACCTTCAGGTCGAATCTAGGTTGAATCGGAGGTACAGGGTGAGAATCATGTTTCAGGTGCGTAATTCGACCATTATATGCCCAATTCGACCAGAGCACCTGGTCGAAATGAGGTTGAATTATCCCGTACTGCACCTATTTCTTCACCAAACACTCCTCATGATGTGAACATTACTCCATTGGTTCAGAATGAGCAAAATACTGAGATCATAGCAGAGAAGAAGTGGGAAAGAGCCAAGAGGTTGAGAGCCGGAAAGGATAAAGTGAAGAAGGTCGAGCGTGATGAATGGGGTATCCCCAAAACAAAGATACCTCCGCCTTTTCCGTATAAGTTGGTTAAGAAGAGATTGGAAGAGAAGTTCAAGAATTTTTCTGATATCATAAATAAGATAAGCTTGAGTATTCCTTTCTCTGAGGCAATATTGGAGATGTCGTACTATGCACAATTCCTTAAGGATATATTGTTGAAAAAGAGAAGCTTGAACGGAGTTGAGACGGTGCACTTGTCTGAAAATTATTACTCGATTATCCAAAGGAAGCTTCCACAGAAGATGAAGGATCCGGGAAGCTTCACTATCTTGTGTGAGATTGGAAAGGGCCGTCACGACGAGCCTTGTGCGATCTTAGGGCAAGCATCAATTTGATGTCATTGTCTATCTTTCAAAGGCTTGGTTTGGAGGAGTTATCTTCTGCAACAGTTGATCTACAATTGGCGAACAGGTCGATGACATTTCCAAAAGGTATCATTGAAGACGTTCTTGTCAAAGTGGAGAAACTAGTCTTTCCCGTGGATTTTCTTGTATTTGAGATGGAAGATGACAAGGATAACATCCCTCTTATCTTGAGGAGAGCTTTCCTTGCTACTACTGGGGCCATGATTAATGTTAAAAAGGGGTAGCTCAGGTTGCGGTTGGATAAAGAAGAGGTCCTATTCAACCTTGACAAAGCAATGAAGATGCCTATGGAGCAAATGTCATAGTATTGAAGTGGTGGATGTTGGCATTTGATCGTTTGGTTAACGTGAACCATTAGGATTCCATATGTTTCTAACAAGCAGTGGAAGCATGTAAACAAGAAACATATTACCTTTCACCAGGGTATGTTGAAGACGATGAATTCTGGCCACCAGCTTGCGCAGCATCACCACCATTTTGGGCATAACTCCCTCATCCAATGTCAAATTTGAGTGATATACACACCAAAAAGATCCTCTCTTCCGTGGATTTCTGTTAGTATATCAAAAGTCCTATTCTAAACTCTGTACGATTGTATAAAAATCATGGAAGGCGGCAGACAACAGCAGCAAACAATCTTCCCATCTTCTGCAGTATTCTCAAGTTCAATCTCGACGTCGTGTGGGCGACGATCTTTGAGATCTTCTCATTCTGCTGTTCCCTCACCCTCTTCACAGTGTTAGCCATGATTAATCTCATAGATTAGTGTTTCCGGACAGGTAAGATGACTTATATAAGCGCTACAGCAGGGACCATGAGGAGAAATTAGAGTTGAGCCTCCATTGGGCTTAAGTATCCAAGTTTAGCCCAAAACTTATACTTAAATCCAATAATAATAATAATATATACCACTAAAATATTATTACTGCACTACCGTTCTAATCCCATAGTTACGTTATGGGCTCCTTCTTATTATGAGCCAGTTAGTCTCCCCATGTTTAAGATATACAGTGCCCATTAATTAATTAAGTTACTGACAACTCCATTAATTAATATCTCATCCGAGAATAGAACCACTCAACCTTATTATCATGCCGGAATAAATCCACCTGTAGGGTTTACATGATAATCATTATGAGCTCCTCAAGGGGACATCATCAACCTATGATGGACACGGATTCCTTCTATAATCAGCAGCACACCATAGAGACAACACTACTTCCCAACTCACCGAGTTTGTTGATTTAATTACATGTAAATTTCACCCATTGATGAATCAAAGAAATACATACTGTCCTACATGTTGAGGTCAAGTATAAGTCATACACCCTAGGGATTAAGAGCACGAACATCCATAATAACAGAGATCAAGTTCTTCTATAAGTCAGTATAAGTCGAACGATCTCAAGCGGTCCTGCTCAATACACACAACTACACAAATGTGATTCTATAGCCAAGACAAGCTAATACCACACAATACTACAACCATCCCGATAGAGAGTCCCCGTCTATCACGGTTGTGAGCATCTATTTAAACTTTATAAGGAAATCGATAATATGATCTTCCGCGTGTTGTCACACAACATATTATCTACAGTATAAAGTAAGTGGACTATTGCATCGACATATAAATAAATTATAAGACGCAATCATTTAATCATATGATTCTCATTTCAAATAAATTGTTTAAACATTGTTCATACAAAAAACTAGACTTTTAGTATACAATCCAACAATCTCTCACTTATACTAAAATACTATGTTGTTATGTCTTCCGCCATACATTTGATTCTCACCCCCACTACACGATCATCAAAAGCTTTCACCTTAAGGTCCTTGTAAATAGATTTACTGGGTTATCATCCAATGCAATTTAGGCAACAACAACCTTCCCCTCATCATACGATTTCTCGTAACAGGTGGTACTCACACTCAATGTGTTTAATTATCTTATGGGCTCGTGATTCCTTCAAGTTTGCAACTGTACCATTATAATCAAAGTAAATTGTGATAACCTTGGACAAACTTAGAATCACTTTGAAGTCCATCATGAAGATTCTAGAGTCATATAAATACTTTGGCTGCCTCATAGGCTCCAATTTATCATCTTTCCATGATAGAGTCCGGAGTCTGAAATATATTTCTATATAACATTCCTCCACATTATGACTCAATATCCAAAAATAAACACATAACCTTTGAGGTGGATTTACTGCCGTCCCTATCTGATTTGAAAAATCTGAATCTATGTAACCCACAAGAAGCAGTGAATCTGTATGGAAAGTCCACATATAATTTCTAGTCTTTTATAGGTACATAAGTATATGTCTTACCACAGTTCAACATTCTTATTTCAGGTTACCTTGATACCCACTGTCCATGCATTTAGCAAAACAGATATCCATTCTCGTGCATAGCATTCCTTAGATTAAGCTTCCTTATTCGCCGAAGCATAAGGAACCGCCTCCATCTACTTTATATTCTTTTGTGTCTTAAGACACATTTCCTTAGATAAAGTCACATGCTAAAACAATTAGGGATTGTATAATTTCATGAAGCTTGAGACAAGTGTAACATCCTTTCTTGTGATTTGTATTACCGTGATCCAAAGGATATTTTTGCTCCTCTTAAGTCCTTCATCTCATACCGCTTTATTAACCATACCCATACACCTGATAATACTCTTTTATTGTCTACAATAAGCAATATATCATCTACGTACAGTACAAGAAATACCACCACGTTTCTGTCACTCTTTACAATACACAAGACACATTCGCGAATTGAATAAATCCATATGCCTGGATTTTCTCATCAAAACGGATGTTTCATGTTCTTGAAGCTTGCTTTAGTCCATCGATGGACACTTTTAAGCATACTATCATAATGCTCTTAGCCCTTTGCAATGAATCACTCTAGTTGCTTCACATAGATGTTTTCCTCAAGACTTCCAATCAGGAAAGTTGTCTTGACTTCTATTTTCTATCCCTCATATCTCATATGAGTAGCAACAGATAAAAGAGTCCGGATCAACATAGCTACCGGCGAACAGGTTTTCTCATAATCGAACCCTTTCTTTCTGAGTATACTTTTTCGCAACAAGCTTTGCTTCTAAGGTTTTCACCTTACCATATGATCCTCTTTTATTTCGTATGACCACTTACAATAGATTTTACACCATATAGTGGTTTAACAAGCTCCCATATCTAATTTTGAATTCATTGATTCTATTTCAACATCATTGCATTTGCTAAGATATTGCATTTCGATCTTGTAGTGCTTCGTCGTATCCGTGCTTCAACTCCATGTTTACTAGGGACCAAGTCTCACGACATTACCAAAACATTATCTTACAGATTGTCGAACAACCATCCCATTATGACAAGGCACTACACGCAATTGTGTATCAGACGTGACATGCGTTGCAGTTTACCTTGTGGTATATCCTCTTGTACACTTGGTACTAATACTTTGTGTTAACCCTCTCACTTCCTTTAGAACAATTTATACATGGGTTTATGATTTAATACATAGTGCTTTTCCAAAAATCTAGTGTTTGTGTTAACAATCACCCTTTGATCTTTTAGACTAAATAAATCATCACCCTTCATTTTTCTAGGATTTCCCACAAACAAACAAACGTTATACGACATGTTGTTTCAAGGGCATATCTATAAAATGAATTTAATAATTCCAAATAATTCATCATCTATCTAATCATTTCCAAAAGAGTCTCACTCCTATTAGAATTAGAAGACGCATTATTAATTACTATTTTTTGCATTCATGGGATAAACATGATTTAAGAGTATACAAATTGTCCACCAACGTACAACAACAGATTACAACTCTATCCTTCATTATAACGACTATATCATTTAAATGCAGTAGAGTATCCATCCATAAATACATTGAAACTGAAATTAAATTCTTTCTCTGAAAAACATACGTAAAGACAATTTCTCAATATCAAACGTTTATTCCTATCATAAGATAAATAAACAACTCCCACTGCAATAGCCACTACTCTTGTAGTATTACCCATGTCCATAATAATCTCATCATCACTTAGTTACACGCTCTTAGTGATTTCGGTATCTACACAACATGTGTCAGCAGATGCCATCACTAATCATGCTTCAACGACTAGTGAATGAGATACTTTCTTTTTTCACATCATGATGAAAATGACTTTCCTTCGCCACATGTTTTGTAAGAAGTTCCCCACCATATACTGCCTCTCGTATTTCAGGTAGAACTTGCTCAAAACATCCAGACAAATTATGAAAATTAAATTGATCTAGGTTTCCCTTTCAATTTCTATTCCAAGCATTCCCAATTCATTCATCAACTTATCCATGACTTCTTGCCTTTCTTACTTTCTCAAGTATCTGAAGAGTCACATGAGACCATCATATTTCTATGAACTTATCACCTCTCCACTAGAGACTTTAATAAGCATCATATAAACATCCTTAGTGAGAACACATTTTATTTTCCTAAGTAGTAAAATTCAAAACCAAGATTTTTTTTCTAATCATCTAATTTTGGACCAGTAAATATAATTTCTTTCAATAAACAATAAGTGATATAAAACCATTTAAAAATCAGAGAATCACAAATAAATACACCGATCAAATCTTCAAATTTTATCCATTTATATTAATTTCCGCAAAATAATATAAAATTAAAATTCACCAACATCTCAAGCACTGTGAGTATGCAAGCCATGTTATTGTAGACATTTACAAACCCGAACATTTACAAGAGAAGGTTTTACCACTAATTTCATTTGTCAACCTAACCTCATGACAAAATAATTAATATTCGGTTCCTCTTTAACCATGCAAATAATAACAGTGACTCGGTTGGGGAGGATACTAATCATTTACACCTAAGTGTACAACATTATTTGATCCCAAGTCTATTGTACAAGCTTATGTGCCTTACAGTTGGAGAAGTACATACGCGCTCGGATAACTTCCTACAATCATCAATTATATTTTGTACCAGTGAACTACACATAAACTCATCCGTTAGGGAGGAAAGGGGTGCCAACAAGCAAGTTAATGTGCCACATTATAAACAATAATTATTTAATGAAGTCTGTACAAGTGATCCGTGAATAAACTCATCCGTTAGGGAAAAAGGCCTATTGCCAACACGCAAGTTTACTCACATCACTTACAGACCAATAATAGAGGCCGCGGGAATTATTAACCAATCCCCTCTCCCACTTAGTTATTTAACATCGAGGGTTTTTACATGCATATAATATTCAATAATAAAATACGCAACCTAGCATGCTTTTATTACGGCACATAAGGCAGTAAATCACAAAGAATCATGCAAACATATATAATAATAATTATATAATTATATCAATTAATGTAGTTATATATCAGCGAATTCGATTGTTCGCCACCAAGCATGAATGCGGGCAACGCAGACGGGGATTGACCTCCCAGTGAGGTCGCAGGGATCCACCTGCCTGGTCAGGTCGCGGGGTTTGGGGCAGCGCCCCAAAACCTAATTTGAAAATTAGAAACTGATCTTCACGAATTTTCCTCAGATTTATTGCACGGTAACCTGCTCCACCAGCCCGGCACCCTGATCCACAACCCAAAACACACATCTACCCAACCTTCATACATACAGGCTTCTCACACAGCCACTGTCGAGTGCCTATGCTACACGCCCGCGTGACTCGTGCCAGGCACCTGCACGAGATGTGCCGCCATCGACCGACACCAGCCACGCATCGCAAAGACTACCAAGCACTCCTGGCAATTCTATCTCCCCGCACGCCCATAATCTGGCCTCTTTCGCCCATACAGCACGGATGCACGCCTACACATGGCAGGCCCCGTGCACAAGTCTCCACTTATCGATCGGTACAACACATGGCAGCCAGCTCATCGACTCATCCGCACACGCGCATGCCTCCAGGCATGACCCGTGCATGCCAACATGCACTCGTCGCCCGGTGCTCCACGCGGTGTCTTCCAAAAATGTGCGTGTGACAGGCGCCGACGGGTGTCGTGCCCTGCTATCCATGCACTGGGCATACTTTTGTAGAATCTCCCAACCATGCCTGCCCGACACACGCCCCTTAATACCCTGTCTTGCGTTCCAAACAAGCTGTCTTGCACACCAAGGTAGTCCAAGATACCAGGCTGTATTTGCATGTTGTCCATAACATCACAGTCTATAGCCCACGCTGGATTCGCGCCCTGTGATTTCCTTGCCATCGCGGCGTCCGATCCAACATGTCAGACCACCCGGAAAAGGCCATGAAAATTGACCAGAAGTAGGCCACCCGCTCGGATATTGTAGCAGACTAGACTAGAAAAGCATCAAACCTACTCGAGATGCCTTCTGACTAGTCCAGGAACTCCACCTGACTCGCCCGGAAGCGATGCCAGACTCACCCGGAACGCCGCCACAAAGTGCCCCAACTTTCGCTGCTCCTTATCGCCATCGTGTTGTCTTCCTTCGAGCACGAGCTGCCCCACCACAGTTGACATCCAGCGCACCATGGCAGGCCACACACACACCTATGTATGTTACCCATCAGCCATAAACCGCGCATCAAACCTCGTCGCCCGCTAGCAGCCGTGCGTGCTAATCTGGGTTTGCACTAGCCATTCACCGAAAAACGAGTATACAGCCGCCCGTCAATCTGTGCTTTCCCGCATGCCAACGAGTGCCATCTGCATGCCCCCATGCGTGAAAAGCACCATGTCATGCACGCCAATCTCTCCTGCAAGCCACCATTGTGCGGCTACCGCCGCTAATGCCGCACCATCATGTCGCTCAACATCGTCACCCCACTGAGCCGTCACCTCCGTCATCGACCCATCGTGTCGGGATCATGTGCCACAATGTACAATTAGAGTGTTCCACAAGAAATTTAATTCTAAACCTTAATCCATGTACACCATACAAACCCTAGCCTAACGTTTTATGCTTTACCACGAAACCGAAGCTCTGATACTAATTGTTGGCGTTCGATCATTTGGTTAACAAGAACCGTTAGGGTTCCATATATTTCTAACAAGCAGCGGAAGCAAGTAAACAAGAAATGTATTACCTTTCACCAGGGTAGGCTGAAGACGATGAATTCTCGCCACCAGCCTGCGTAGCATCACCGTTTTGGGCATAACTCTCTCATCCGATGTCAGATTTTATTGATCTACATGCCAAAATGATCCTCTCTTCTATGGCTTTCTGTTAGTGTATCACAAGTCCTGTTAATAAGTCTGTAAAAGTTATTAAAAATCGTAGAATGTGGCGGACAGCAGCAGCAAACAACCTTCCAGTCTTCTGCTGTATTCCCATGTCCAATCTTAACGTCGTGTGGGTGACGATCTTCGAGATCTTCTCATTTTGCTGTTCCCTCACCCTCCTCTCAGTGTTAGGCATGATTTATCTCATAGATTAGGGTTTCTGGACAGTTGAGATGAGTTATATATGGGCTACAGCAGGGACCAGGAGGAGAAATTAGAGTTGGACCTCAATTGGGCTTAAGTATCCAAGTTTAGCCCAAAGGTTATACTTAAGTCCAAAAATAATAATATATACCACTAAAATATTATTACTGCACTACCATTATAATCTCATAATTACGTTATGGACTCCTTATTATGAGCCCATTAGTCTCCCCATGTTTAAGATATACAATTTTCATTAATTAATTAAGTTACTGACAACTTCATTAATTAATATTTTATCCGAGAGTAGTACCACTAAACCTTATTATCATGCCAAAATAAATCCACCTGCAGGGTTTACATCCTTATGAGCTCCTCAAGGGGACATCATCAACCTATGACGGACACGGATTCCTTCGACAATCAACAACACACCATAAAGACAACACTACTTCCCAACTCACCGAGTTTGTTGATTTAATTATATGTAAATCTCACCCATTGATGAATAAAAGAAATACATACTGCCCTATGTGTCGAGGTTATTGTACAGGGATTAAAACCATGACCATCTATAATAATAGAGATCAAGTTCTTCTATAAGTCAGTATAAGTCGAACGATCTCAAGTGATCCTGCTCAATACACACAACTGCACTAATGTGATTCTATAGCCAAGACAAGCTAATACCAAACCACACTACAACAATCCCAATAGAGAGTCCCCGTCTATCTCGGTTGTGAACATCTGTTTATACTTTATAAGAAAACTGATAATATGATCTTTCGCGTGTTGTTGCACAACATATTATCTACAATATAAAGTAAGTGGACTATTGCATCGATATATAAATAAATTATAAGACGCAATCATTTGATCATATGATTCTCATTTCAAATAAATTGTTTAAACATTGTTCATGCAAAAAGCTAGACTTTTGGTATACAATCCAACAGTGGTGGAGATTGTGAAGGAAGATATGTCTTTGATCCCTTCTAAGGAACCTCTTGAGACATGCTTGATGGGGTCTCTTACTTATCCTACTACGGAGCTTGACGATCTCTCCAATGAGGAATGTATTGAATATCTTGAGAACTTACTTGCTTTGGGTGATGACAGGTATAAATTGGAGAAATCTAAGGTTGAAGAAGTGAAGTGGACTAGGAAGTACTTGCCATTGGATAGAGAGAGCACTCCGATGGAAGAAAATAAAGAGGAGCTGAACCCGTTACCGGAACACTTGACGTATGCCTTTCTTGTTGACAATGGAAAATACCCGATAGATGATTTTGAATTTCAATGGAAGATTGACGAGGAGGTTGATAGGCATTTTCTTAACACAAAAATTAATCCTCAAGTATGAAGGATATCAATCGTAGTTTCGAAGGTGACCAAGTTATATATTGTACCCAAAGGATGGATAAATATCTATTTAATTATATTCTAGTTAATTATGACTATGTAGGTAATTATAATGGTTTTGATATTGAAATCGAGTAATAACTATTAATTGAAATAGCAAATAGAAATAACAAGAAGAAGAGATAGTAGGTTGTGATCAAGTAAGATAGTAGGTAGTTCGTTAGGTAATCCAATTCCACTTATTAATTCATCTTTCATGTGACGGTGTCCGACTCTGCCTTGTGGTTTATGGATGCATCATTAGACCATGAAAATTCACTCTATAGACACAAGTAAATATGCGTATGACACGTGTGAATATCCTCGGAGCAAGACATATACTTTACCCCCTTTCTAGGTACTATCATAATCAATTATTTCCCATGCATTTAGTACTCTAACCCAATTTGATCTCCCTTTATAGGTACTATAAAGTTACACTCTATATCCTACTTATTAACCCGAATATGATTCAATTAATAGGTATTCATATATGATAGTTCTAATAAAACTTCAGAATTCCTTCACTTAGAATAATAACATAAAACCCTGCTCAGCAGTGAATGCACTCAACCAATAACCAAGTTATGTATTCAGACTCTACACAACAATTATTGATGCACAAAACGATCGTGAGTATGGATTAAAAACGTGCACTTAGTACTCTAACCCAATTTGATCTCCTTTTATAGGTGCTATAAAGTTAGACTCTTTATCCTACTTATTAACCCAAATATGATTGAATTAACAAGTATTCATATAAGATAGTTCTAATAAGACTTCGAAATTCCTTCACTTAGAATTATAACATAAAACCCTGCTCAGTAGTGAACGCAATCAACCAATAACCAAGTTATGTATTAAGACTTTACACAACAATTATTGATGCACAAAACAACCGTGAGTATGGATTAAAAATGCACCTTCTTATATAAAATAAACCAAAGTAGTGTTGTACGAAGATTACACACAAAAAACTAATTAACTCTTGAAACCTTCATAACCCTAGAACTACCAAAGCGGCTCTAGCCCATGATTGATCTAAGAACAATCATGGTTAATTGGACCAATCTTATTTGAATCTCCAGCGGAACCTCTATCACAGCCCCTCCGGATAATGGACGATCATCTCTCCTCTCAAATCTACGTCTCCTTGTATTCTTGATCAAGTCATCTCTCTATGATGCTGTATAAGCCTTCTTTTATACTCGTAATCATATCCCCGGGCTTGGCTTGCGCTTTTAAGTGATCACATGCATTGAGGGTGTAAAAATACAGATATGGTAAGTTCTTGAAGCTCGATTCGACCTCAGCCACAAGTCTAATTGACTCCTCCAAGTCAAATCACAGGTCAAATCAACACACTGTAATTCCCAGGTGCTCGATTCGACAAACTGCCCAGGTCGAATCAACGTGACGAGTTCGAATCGGCTTCTCCGGCAATCAATTCGACCTTGATTCGACTTGATGCCCGGGACAAAATCCCCTGTCATGGTCGAATCCACCTTCTGCTCATGTTATGCAGCCAATTCAACCTGAAGGGCTGGTCGAATTGACCTCCTTCAGGTCGAATCACACTCCTGCTTTGCCCAATCGGATGGCTTCCACTTCCTTTCTTTAGTTTTCAACACTTCCACTCCAATTTCCTTCGAAAAATCATTCAAATAGCTCCAACAACACTTTATTCATGCTTTTTCACAATATATATCAATTTACAACAGATTTCAATCTTCAAACATTCCATAATAGCACAAATTCAGGTGCAAGATTTGTGAATTAACACACTTTTAATCATGCTTGAATTAACACACTCTAGAACTTGGCTTGGAGTCTTGTGTGAGACTTACAATTGGTGAATTGCTAGGATATGATCTTAGGCCATTCTTGATTCCTTGAGTTACTTAGCCAAATTTTACCTTCCATTTGATTATATATACCTTCGGTAGCCCCGTTTGAGCCTTAAAAGCTTTTTCTTTGGCAAGCCAAATAAAAGAGCCTTATTTAACCATTACTTGAGCTTTGTTTAAATACCCTGTTGGTAGAGAGTTGAGGTGAATAAGTGTTGTAAGAAGAAGAAGGATGGTAGAGTGTAGTTGAGTAAAGTAAGAGAAGTGTATGGTTAAATCTTGATTAGGGGTAGTTCCTGAAACTGGTACCCCAATTAAAAAGGGTAGTGCCTACAACTGGTACCCGAGTTATCAAAAGAATAATGATGTTGATGCAAGGGAGAGAAGGAAATTCAAAAATTACAAGTGCAAGAGAAGAAATTGGAGGTGAATATGTAGCCGAACGAAGAAAGCGATCACCTCCAAGGTAATTCTCTACTAGTGTTTGAGTCACTTATCTAAATTTTCTTACCCTTTCCAAAGAGCCAACATTACAACCCAAAAACAAGTCTTTGTGATGCTAGTAATGAGTTGATTGTGAGTTGATTTTTGAGACCCTTGCTAAGCCTATGGTTACGCGTGAGTATGGATTGAGTATGAGCATATATACTAACTTGTTAAGTGTAATTAGCACTTGAATGAGAGAGTAAACACTTATCTTGTGAGCTTGATGACTTAGTTCTCCGAATGGTAATATGATTGAGTGATGTTTTGCATGAATGATATGTATGATGCAGGAAATACTAGTCTTTAATTGATGAAATTGCATGTGTAATATGTGTTGTACTTGGTGATCTTCGTGAATTATACACAACTCCTTGTTTTGATTGCGTTGCCTCGGGAGGAGCAACATATAAGTTTGGGGGTTTGATGAGTGTGTTAATTCACGAATCTTGTGCTAGGATTTGTGCTATTATGGAGTGTTTGAAGGTTGAAATCGGTTGTAAACCAATATATATTGTGAAAAGGCATGAATCAGGTGTTGTTGGAGCTATTTGAGTGGTTTTTTTGAAGGAAATCGGAGTGGAAGTGTTGAAAACTGAAGAAAAGAAGTCGAAGCTATCCGATTGGGTGAAGCAAGAGTGCTATTCGACCTAAAGAAGATCAATTCGACCAGCCTTTCAGGTCGAATTAGCAACATAACATGTATAGAAGGTTGATTAAACCATGACAGGGGGTTCGACCTGGGCATTAGGTCGAATCGAGGTCGAATCGCTTGGCAGAGATGCTGATTCGATCTCGTCATGTTTTATCGACCAGGACAATTGGTCGAATCAAACACCTGGGACTTACAGTAGGCTGATTTGACTTCCGATTCAATTTGTGGTGGTCAATTCAACCTGTTGCTGAAGTCGAATCGATGCTCGGGAACTTATTATATCCGTATTTTTACACCGTCAATGTGTATGATCACTTAAAAAGCCCATGCGAAGCCCAGGAGACATGATTACAAGTATAAAATAAGGCTTGTGCAGCATCATAGAGAGATGACTTAATCAAGAAGACAAGGAGGCATAGAGTTGAGAGGAGATCGATCATCCATCCTCTGGAGGGGCTGTGATAGAGGTTCCGCTTGAGATTCAAGTAAGATTGGTCCAACTAACCATGATTGTTCTTAGAAAAATCAGGGGCTAGAACGACCTTGGTAGTTCTAATGTTATGAAGGTTTCATGAGTTAATTAGTCTTTCGTGTGTAAACTCCGTACAACATTACGTGTGGTTTATTTTATATAAGATTGCGTGATTTTAATCTATACTCATGGTCGTTTTGTGCATCAATAATTATTGTGTAGAGTCTGAATACATAACTCAATTATTGGTTGAGTGCGTTCACTACTGAGTAGGGTTTTATGTTATAATTCTAAGTGAAGGGATTCCGATGTCTTATTAGAACTATCTTATATGAATACTTGTTATTGAATCATATTCAGGTTAATAAGTAGGATAAAGAGTATAACTTTGTAGTACCTATAAATGGAGATCAACTCGGGTTAGAGTACTAAGTGCACGGGAAATAATTGATTATGATAGTACCTAGAAAGGGGGGTAAAGTATACGTCTTGCTCCGAGGATATTCACACGTGTCATTCGCATATTTACTTGTGTCTATAGAGTGAATTTTCATGGTTAAGTGATGCATCCATAAGCCACAAGGTAGAGTCCGACACCGTCACATGAAAGATGAATTAATAAGTGGAACTGGATTACCTAAAGAACTTCCTACTATCTTACTTGATCACAACCCATATATCTCTTCTTCTTGTTATTGTTACTTGATATTTTAATTACTTTTGTTACTTAATTACAAAATCACAACCATTACAATTCCCAACATAGTCTTAGTTTACTAGAATATAATTAAATTGATATTAATCCATCCTTTGGGTTCGATATATAACTTGGTCACCTTCGAAACTACGATTGATATCCTTCATACTTGAGAATTAAGTGTGTGTTGAGAAAATGCCCATCAATTCTCCTCCTGTGGTGTGATCTACACCTCCTTTTATACTTGTAAGCTCTCCTTATAGGCCTTGGAATGGGCTTTTTGAGTGATCACACGCATTGAGAGTGTAAAAATACAGATATGGTAGTTTCCGCACGTCAATTCGACCAAGGAGCCAGGTCGAATTCTCCCTTCCAGGTCGAATTGGAGGCGAATTGACCTACTGGAAGCTTCAGGTGCGGCTCAATTCGACCAGCACAGTAGGTCAAATTGAGGTGTTATGGTCGAATTGACTCTTTTGCCATCCGATTCGACTTCAATTCGACCAGCACATCAGGTCGAATTGACCTCCCCTGGTCGAATTGACTTGCACAGTCTCACCGTTTTACGTATAACTTCCACATACGAGCTTGATTTGGGTGATTATTGTGCTCACGCGATCCTCTCTTCCTCAGCTTTCTATCCATATAAAGAACTTACAGAAACTCCAACATTTGAATATGTAACAAGTCATGCAAAATGGACAGTCGTTCTGAATAGGAACAGCTTGCGCGACATCACCACTTTGATCATAACTCTCTCGTTTGGAATCCGATTGGGGTGTTCTTCATACAAAAATGACCCTCTCTTTAGTAGATTTCCAACCATGTATTACATCAATAGTTTTGATCTCCACAACAATACAGAAAAATTATGAAAGTTGGACGTGTATTTTTCAGCATTCTTTCACAAATTGTACCTTTTCTCCAACCTTGCAATTTTTATCCTTTTCCACATAAAACACAATAAAACACCTCAAGTGACTTGATTATCACGTATAATATATATAAGACACTTGTGCTAATATATAACAAGATTTCTATTAAAAAGGTGTTAAATTGGACAGTCAAACATGCTAATTTCCACTCTCAACAATCCCTCAAACTTACCCATTGCTCGTCCTGAGGCAACAAAATAAAAATAATGAGCGAGGGAGAGAGAGTAAGAAAATTAGCGAGGAAACAAGGACTATGACCAATACCCCATTCAAAATACAATTATCATCAACTTGGGTCATGCAACTCTCATTACATGTAATAATCAATTCATAGCATACAAGTGAAGACACTCACCACCAATTCAAATGCTCTATTAACATGTTATCAAGGGAAGTATATCGCACTCAAGTGTAGATGATGTACACTTATGGGTTAAGGTATTTACGCTCAGATTCATTCCAAGTGCATGCGTAACCATAAGCTTGCCTATTGTCTCAACTCTTCTTTTACTTGTAGCTAGTAAATCATGGACCAAAAAGGTCTTTTATTAGGTTGTAATGTAGGCTCTTTGGAATAGGTGGGAAATATATGGATAAGTGACTCAAAACTTGGATCAATCAAGCTACATTCTCTCTCGATCTTTCGTTCTTCCTCATCACTTCAATCAAGCACAACATTCTCTTCAAACTCTCCCATCTTTCTTCTTTAAGAAAAACATATTTTCTTTTTCAACTTTTCCTAGCTCTTCAACTCCATCATTCTCCTTTTCTTCACCTTTCTTCTCGTTTCTCTTTCGAGGTACCAGTTTGGGCACTACCTTTCACATCCTCCATAAAGTACTAGATTAAGCACTACCCTAAGGTGTTTATTCCATGAAGTACTAGATTTAAGTACTACTCGATGAATTTCTTCTAGATCCTTAAGATTTTTCTTTCATCATCCTTATCATCCCTCAAATCACCACTCTCTTCAATTAAGCTTTATTGGCTATCAAAAGAATGGATTTAAAAAGGCTCAAATGGGCTGACTAGGGATATAATGAATTCAGGTGAAGTATATTGGAAAATATGAGTTAAATATCAAAGATAGTCTAATATCATTTCCATATTCCGCTAGACTAATCTTGAATATTCAAGGAGACTCAAGGTAAGTTCTAGAATATACGCACAAGAACGATACTCATCAGAAAAGAAGCGTCATGTGATTATGTAACATGATCAACAAGGCTCAAAATCTCACATGGGGTTTTAACAAGTAACAGAGCACTTTTCATGACAAGCAATATCCCACAAGTGCACATAGAATTTCATATCAAAGTATAACTCAAGTACACTCCCTTCATCAATACAAATTGCATATGAATTTAGGCATAGTTAAAAATTATAAGGTCACATGGATCACCACCATAAACTCAACCCATCACTCCATGAATTAAAAGCTCACATAAGAATTAAAATAAGAGAACGAGGGCATTTGATTTTTATTCAATGAATGCACGAGCTCCTCGAGTCAAAGACTCAATTTAGAACTCTTCTTGCCACTCTTTTACTTTTTTCTATCATCAAAGCTCAAATAAACTAATCATCACAGGATTCATCAATAATAAAATAAGATAACTATAAGAAAGACTCAATTGACTATCTAATCGACTCCACACACTAGAAACACCAATGAACACTAGGCAAATTGTAAAAAATCGGCACATAAAAACTGATTAAAGTTTCAACAAACCGCAAAAAATCAACTCTCTTATCAAACATTACAAAGAAAAGATTATACTCTTTATGCTTACTAATCGGCAATTACATCTTTTTGCAAACTTAGTTTCAACTTATGTTTTTTGCACACTAGATCAAGGACAGGAGAGTTAGCACCTTTTGATCCTAAGATCAGTACATCGTCGAGGAAGAAGAAGAAGAAGAAGAAGAAGAAGAACAAGACCAAGAACGTAGAACTAACTGCAGCTCTTAATCTAGGAGTTGAAGTTGAAGAGCTAAACTCGCAAGTGATTATACCTACAACCGGAAACAACTTGGAAGCAAGCTGCAATCGAAAATGACTTGGAAGTAGAAGCAATCAACTTGGTAGCGAATCTGGATAATCTTGCCATCCGTGAAGTCTTTAAGAACAATAGTGGAAGCAATGCGGGGCTGTTAGGAGCAAGAGGGGCCGGAGCTGATTTTGATCTTCACCCTGCTCTGATCAACATGATTGAAAGGAGTCCTTTCTCTGGGAGAAACTTTGAAGAACCTTAGCAACATCTGAATAAGTTCCTTGATTATGCAAGTACATAAAAGGATGCAGTAACTCATGAAGATGCGAAGAGGATCATCTTGTTTAAGTTCTCGCTTACTAAAAAGGCAAGAGATTTATACGATACTCTTGATGCAGCTGAATGCACTACCTGGGAGCAATTGAAATTGAAGTTCTTTGAGCGATACATGCCACCTTCGAAGGTGTTATGATAAAACAATAAATCAATCAATTTGTTGTCAATGGTAATGAGAAATTTCATGAGGGTTGGGATAGATTCAAGGACATGCTCAGAAAGTGTCCACAACATGGGCTATCTAAAGCTCAATACATTAGTATTTTCTATAATGGATTGGACTGTGATTCTCGAGTTTTATTATGAAGCATTACTTACAAAGCCTTCCGTTGAGGCCGAAAAGCTGTTAGAGGATATTTTGATTAATTCAAGAGATTGGACAAATGATAGGGTGAGGGGAACTTATGTTCTTGGAATAGTAGAGCAGGTTGAGCACACGATGGTTAAATCGAGTAGAGAAGATGAGATCATCTCTAGTTTGGCTAATATCAACAAGCTACTTGAGTCTTAGCAAAAACATATTACTGACATAGCTCAGCGAGTACTAATTATGCAGCAGGATTTTGGTTATGAAGGAACTAAAGAAGAGGAATTGGAAGAGGCAAACTAGGCCATGGGTCAAAGTATTCAATGAACGAGGTTCTAAAATCAAGTAAACTGAAATTATCAAGGAAACTACTACAATCATGGTCCCCTGGTAATTATCAACAACTAAAGAGGCCAGAGTTTTCATGGAGTAATCTAATATAGCAGTACGACCTCCTGTTGGTGTTCATCTGAGTGCTAAGATCGAAGAAGGAAAACCTGGTTTTGATGATATGGTGAACAGGTACATGGCAGGGAATGACGCAAGAGTGGATCGCCTAGTGGCGAAGCTTGAGGCAAAAATTGATGCAAATCATGAGGATATATCTAAGCAGATAAAGGACTTGACATTGTTGATAGGGCAGATAGCCGGGAATGTTAATCAATTGACGCAAATCGTAGAGAAGGGGAAGTTCCCATCTCAGAGTATAACAAACTCGAAGCAGTGCAATGCCATCACGTTAAGGTCTGGAACACAATATGAGGGACCAATGATGCCGGAAATGTATTCTAAATATCTAGGAGCACTATTCGACCACGATTCGACCAAGCCAGCAGGTCGAACCTGTTGGATTATATACTAAAAGTCCAGCTTTTTGTATGAACAATGATATAACAATTAATTTGAAATGAGAATCATATGATCAAATGATTGCGTCTTATAATTTATTTATATGCACGATGCAATAGTCCACTTACTTTATACTGTAGATAATATGTTGTGCGACAACACGCGGAAGATCATATTATCGGTTTTCTTATAAAGTATAAACATATGCTCACAACCGAGATAGACGGGGACTCTCTATTGGGATGGTTGTAGTGTGGTTTGATATTAGATTGTCTTGGCTATAGAATCACATTAGTGGACTTGTGTGTATTGAGCAGGACCGCTTGAGATCGTTAGACTTATACTGACTTATAGGAGAACTTGATCTCAGTCATTATAGAAGTTCGTGCTCTTAATCCCTATACAATAACCTCGGCACGTAGGGCAGTATGTATTTCTTTGATTCATCAATGCGTGAGATTTACTCGGTGAGTTGGGAAGTAATGTTGTCTCTATGGTGTGCTGTTGATTGTAGAAGGAATCCGTGTCCGTCATAGGTTGATGATGTCCCCTTGAGGAACTCATAAGGATTATCATGTAAACCCTGCAGGTGGAATTTATTCCGGCATTGCGAAATATATATAAAATTTCACAGAGATCAGAATTCGATGATCAATATACTCACGGAAAGACGTTGAAGAGAGGATCGTCTGAACACAAAGATTATTCAATTCCGACATCAGACGAGGACGTTATGGCCATTCTCGTGAGACTGCACAATCTGTCTGCGAGAATCCTTCATCTTCTACATACCTTGGTGAACGGTAAACGTTTCTATGATTTATAGCTTCCGCTGATATTAGAAACGTATGGATCCCTAATGGGTCACATTAACCAAACGATCCAAGTGCTAACAATTGGTATCAGAGCTTCGGTTTCGTGGTGAAGCGTGACACGTTAGGCTAGGGTTTATGTGGTTAGTTTTTTGAAATTAGGATCACATGTTTAGGGTTTTGGTTTTACTGCTAAACCATGAATATCCCAATGTGATATATACCCTGTATCATACCTATTTTTTCGATGGTTGAGTGTGAGAGGATTCGACGAAAACTGTTAGTCAATTTCACATGGAAGGAAGAAAAAGTGGGCAAAAACAGATTCACATTTTTGAGAGAAAAACCAGCGCAGTAATATTGTAGAGGCAATAACTGGAGTTTCAACCATCGGATCAAGCTGAATTTTGGTCAGCACGTTCGGATTTTGTGGATGTACATTCTGAACGGTGCAGATTGTATTTGAAGCATTGTGTTGTCGGGAATATGCCGAAAACAGAAGCAGATTTTTGGGCGATTCTGTTCTGCGCAGTCGAGGGAAAAGAGCCATTTCTCACAAACTAACCGTTGGATCGACCTGTAATTTGGACAGAATGTTTATAACTCATAGTAGTAAATTCTTAACGGTGAAGATTGGATTCTAAGGTGTATACAGTTGCGAACCCTGAACGACAGTTGGTGTAGTTTGGTGTTTCGCGTTTGGAACGCTGAACTTGGTTCCATGCAAGTAGGCTCTTGGACGAGCGACAGCCCGAGCGACGAGCGCTCGTCAAGGCACATGGTCTTGTGCACAGCATCAAGCGAATGGCATGGCTGGGGCGCGTTTTGAACCGGGCAAGGAGCGATCAACTACTGGGCGTGTGCTGCTCGTTGGAGTACGGAGCAGCGTACTGAGTATCGGGCGGCCTGATGGGCATTGGTGCTTGTTGGGAGCTCGAGGCGTGACGTGTAAATCTTGCACGTTGGAGACGAGTCACACACGTTGGCTTGGTGGATGCTGGGATGGTGTGCATGGTGGCGTGCCAAGTGGCGCACGGAACACTGTGTGAGGCTGCGCGGATGAAGGTTCGATCGATGCTGCATCAGGTTCGAGCGGATTCACATCAGGTTCGATTGATTTGCATCAGGTTCGATTGGTCTGCATCAGGTTCGATCGATGCTACATCAGGTTCGAGCGGATTCACATCAGGTTCGATTGGTCTGCATCAGGTTCGATCGATGTTGCATCAGGTTCGAGCGGATTCACATCAGGTTCGATTGATTTGCATCAGGTTCGATTGGTCTGCATCAGGTTCTATCGATGCTGCATCAGGTTCGAGGGATTCACATCAGGTTCGATTGGTCTGCATCAGGTACGATCGATGATGCACCAGGTTTGAGCGGATTCACATTAGGTTCGATTGGTCTGCATCAGGTTCGACCGACTCTGCACCAGGTTCGAGCGGATTTGCATCAGGTTCGACTGGTCTACATCAGGTTTGACTGGTCTGCATCAGGTTCCACGTGAGTCTTCACAATGTGATCGGGCATGGTGCCGGAGTGGTGGAGCAGGCTGCGGGGAGGTCGATCCCCGTCGCAGTTGTCCGCATTCGTGATTGGTGACGAACAATCGAATTCGCTGTTATATAAGTGTTATAATTTATTTATTAATTCATTATTGTTATATATGTATGCATGCTTTCTGTGATTTACTGCCTTATGTGCCGTAACAGGAGCATGCTAGGTTGCGTATATTATTTTGAATATTATATACATGTAAAAACCCTTGGTTTTAAATAACTAAGTGGGAGAGGGGATTGTTAATTAATTTCCGCGGCCTCCATTATTGGTTTGTTAGTAATGTTAATAAACTTGCGTGTCGGCATTAGAGCCTTACTCCCCATAGGATGAGTTTATTCATAGATTGCTGGAACAGACTTCATTAAATAATTATGTTTGTAATGTGATGCATATGAACTTGCGCGTTGGCATAGACCTTCCTCCCTATCGGATGAGCTTATATGCGGTTCACTGGTACAATCTTATAATTGATGACTGTAGGAAGTTATCCAAGCGCGTGTCTACTTCTCCATCTGTAAGGCACATAAGCTTGCGCAATGGACTTGGGGTCAAATAATGGTGTACACTTAGATGGAAATAATAAGTATCCTCCCCATCGGAGTCACTGCTTTTATTTGCATGGCTAAAGAGGAACCGACTATTAATTATTTTGTCATAAAGTTATGTTGACAAATGAAATTAATGGGTAAAACCTTCTCTTGTAAATGTTCGGGTTTGTAAACGTCCACACTATCGTGGCTTGCAAACTCACGGTGCTTGAGATGTCGGTGAATTTATATTTTATATTATTTTGAGGGAATCAATATAAATGGATAAATTCGAAGATTTGATCGGTATATATATTTTATGATTCTCTGAATTTCGAATAGTTTTATTTCACTTATGGTTGACCAAAAGAAATTATATTTACTGGTCCAAAATTAGATGATTTGAAAAGAATCTTGGATTCTAATTTTACTGCTTAAGAAATACATGTGTGTTCTCACAAAAGACTTATCATGATGCATATTAAAGTCTCTGGTGAAGAGATAAGAGATTCATAGAAATATGATGGTCTCATGTAACTCTTCGGATACTTGAGTAAGTTAAAAGGCGGTATGTCATGATTGAATTTGATGAATGAATTGGAAATACATGGAATAGAAGTTGAAGGGGAAACCTAAGTCAATTTTATTCTTCATTGTTTGCCTAAATGTTTTGAGCAAGTTCCACCTGAATTACAAAGAGGTTGTATATGGTGGGGAACTTCTGACAAAACATATGGCGAAGAAAATCCAATTTCATCAAGATGTGAACAAGGTTAGTATCTCATTCACTATTTGTTGAAGCATGATTAGCGTTGGCATTTAATGACATGTTGTGTGTAGATACCGGAATCACTAAAAGCCTGCAACTAAGTGATGATGAAATAATAATATACATGGGTAAAACTACGAGAGTAGTGGTTGTTTCAGTGGGAGTTGTTTATTTATCTTACGATATGAATAAACATTTGATTATGAGAAATTGTCTTTACGTACGTTTTCATAGAAAGAATTTTATTTCAGTTTCTATGCATTTATGGATGGATACTCCATTTCATTTAAATGACATGGTCATAGTAATGAAGGATAGAGCTATAATCTGTTAAGGTACGTTAGTGATAATTTGTAAACTCTTAAATCATGTTTATACCACGGATGCAACAAATAGTAATTAATAATGCGTCTTTTAATCCTAATAAGAGAAAGACTCTTATGCAAATGATTAAATAGATGATAAATTATTTGGAATTACTTAATTCATTTTATGGATAAGCCCTAGAAACAGTAATTCATTTGAATGTTTGTCTGTTTGTGGGATATGCAATAGAAATGAAGGTGATTTATTTAGTCTAAAAGATCGAAGGGTGATTGTT
This sequence comes from Pogostemon cablin, assembly GCA_023678885.1. Taxonomy (NCBI): domain Eukaryota; kingdom Viridiplantae; phylum Streptophyta; class Magnoliopsida; order Lamiales; family Lamiaceae; genus Pogostemon; species Pogostemon cablin. The sequence continues at coordinate 5,976,182 of CM043004.1, read as the reverse complement.
AACACAAACACTAAATTTTTGGAAAGAGACTATGTAATAAATCACATACTCATTTATAAGTTGTCCTAAAGGATGTGAGAAGAAAACACAAAGTATTAGTACCAATTGTATAAAAGGATATACCACAAGTTAAACTGCAACGCGTGTCACGTCTGATACACATTTGAGTGTAGTGCCTTGTCGTAGTGGGAGGGTTGTTCGACAACTTGCAAGATATATATTTTGGGAGAGTCGTGAGACTTAGTCCCTAGTAAATATGGATTGAACCCACGGATACGACGAAGCACTACAAGATCGAAATGTGATATCTTAGCTAGTGCAATGATGTTGGAATAGAATTGATGAATTCTAAATTAAATCTGGGAGCTTGTAAGACAACTAAATGGTGTAAAAGCCATTGGAAGTGGTCATACAAAATAAAAGAGGATCATATGGTAAGGTGAAAACCTTGGAAGCAAAGCTTATTGCGAAAAAGGTATACTCAGAAAGAAAGGGTTCGATTATGAGATAACCTGTTCGCCAGTAGCTATGCCTAAGTCGATCAGGACTCTTTTACCTGTTGCTACTCATATGGAATATGAGGGATAACAAATAGATGTCAAGACAACTTTCCTGAATGGAAGTCTTGAGGAAAACATATATGTTAAGCAACCAGAATGATTCATTGCAAAGAGCTAAGAGCATTTTGATATTAAGCTTAAAAGTGTCCATCAATGGACTAAAGCAAGCTTCAAGATCATGAAACATCCATTTTGATGAGGAATCCAGACATATGGATTTATTCAATGCGCGGATGTGTCTTGTGTATTGAAAAGAGTGACGAAAACGTAGTGGTATTTTTTGTACTGTACGTAGATGATATATTGCTCATTGGAGACAATGAAAAAGTATTGTCGGGCGTATGGGTGTGGTTGATAAAGCAGTATGAAATGAAGGACTTAAGAAAAGCAAAATATATCCTTTTGATCACGGTAATACGGATCACAAGAAAGGATGTTTTGCTCATCTCAAGCTTCATGAATAGATACAATTCCTACTCGTTTAGCATGTAATTTTATCTAAGGAAATGCGTCTTAAGACACAAAAAGAAGATAAAGGTGATGAAAGCGGTTCCTTATACTTCGGTAAATAAGGAAGCTTAATCTAAGGAATGCTATGCATGAGAATGGATAATTGTATTGTCAATTGCATAGACAGTGAGTATCAAGGTAACTCGAAATAAGAATGTTGAACTGTGGTAAGACATATATTTATGTACCTGAAAAGGACTAAAAATTATATGTAGGCTTACCGGACAGATTCGCTGCTTCTTATGAGTTACGTAGATTTGGATTTTTCAAATCAGATAGGGACGGCAGTAAATACACCTCAAGGTTATGTGTTTAATTTTAAGAAGTAGAGCCATAATATGGAGGAGTGTTATATAGAAATATATTTCGAACTCCGGACTCCATCATGGAAAGATGATAAATTGGAGCCTATAAGGCAGCCAAAGTATCTATATGACTATAGAAACTTCATGATGGACTTTAAAGTATTTCTAAGTTTGCCAAAGATTAACACAATTTAAATTAATGATATTGGTGCAGTTGCAAACTTGAAAGAATCACGAGTCCATAAGGCAATTAAACACATGGAGCGCGAATACCACCTGTTACGAGAAATTGTATGACGAGGGGAAGGTTGTTGTCGCCTAGATTGCACCGGATGATAACCTAGTAAATCCATTTACAAAGACCTTAAAGCGAAAGCTTTTGATGGTCGTGTAGTAGGAGTGGGAATCAGATGTATGGCGGAAGACATGACATCATAGTCTTTTAGTATAAGTGGGAGATTATTGGATTATATACTAAAAGTCTAGCTTTTTGTATGAACAATGTTATAACAATTAATTTGAAATGAGAATCACATGATCAAATGATTGCGTCTTATAATTTATTTATATGCACGATGCAATAGTCCAATTACTTTATACTGTAGATAATATGTTGTGCGACAACACGCGAAAGATCATATTATCGGTTTCCTTATAAAGTATAAACAGATGCTCACAACCGAGATAGACGGTGACTCTCTATTGGGATGGTTGTAGTGTGGTTTGGTATTAGCTTGTCTTGGCTATAGAATCACATTAGTGCACTTGTGTGTATTGAGCAGGACCGCTTGAGATCGTTCGACTTATACTGACTTATAGGAGAATTTGATCTCAGTTATTATGGAAGTTCGTGCTCTTAATCCCTATACAATAACCTTGACACGTAGGGCAGTATGTATTTATTTGATTCATCAATGAGTGAGATTTACATGTAATTAAATCAACAAACTCGGTGAGTTGGGAAGTAATGCTGTCTCTATGGTGTGTTGTTGATTGTAGAAGGAATCCGTGTCCGTCATAGGTTGATGATGTCCCCTTGAGGAGCCCATAAGGATTATCATGTAAACCTTGCAGGTGGAATTAATTCTGGCATGATAATGAGGTTGAGTGGTACTACTCTTGGATGAGATATTAATTAATTGAATTGTCAGTAACTTAAATTAATTAATGGACATTGTATATCTTAAACATGGGGAGACTAACGGGCTCATAATAAGAAGGAGCCCAAAACGTAATTTTGGGATTGGAAAGGCAGTGCAGTAATAATATTTTAGTGGAATATATTATTATTATTGGACTTAAGTATAAGCTTTGGGCTAAGCTTGGATACTTAAGCCCAATGGAGGCCCAACCCAATTTCTCCTCCTGGTCCCTGCTGTAGCCCATGTATATAAGTCACCTCAACTTATCTGGAACCCTATTCTTATTCATTATTCACGTGTGATGAGGGTTGAGAGCAGATTGAGGAGCTCTCGTAGATCGTCGCCCACACGACGTCGAGATCGGACTTGGGACATACGGTAGAAGATCAGAAGGTAGTTTGTTGCTGCTGTCCGCCAAATTGAGAAATTTATATTTAATTATACATTACTCAGAATTCTATGATCAATATACTGATGGAAAGCCGTTGAAGAGAGGATCGTCTGAGCACAAAGATCATTCAATTCCGACATCAGATGAGGAAGTTATGGCCATTCTCGTGGGACTGCACAATCTGTAAGCGAGAATCCTTCATCTTCTACATACATTGGTGAATGGTAAACGTTTCTATAATTTATTGCTTCCGCTGATATTAGAAATGTATGGATCCCTAACGAGTCACGTTAACCAAACGATCCAAGCGCCAATAGAACCAATATGTGTAGGTCGAACCAAGCACCTGGGCAACCTCCAGAGCTTCCAGCTGACCAATTTGACCACGACTAGCATGGTTCGACCAAACATATTGGTCTAATCAAGGTCGAACTGGCCAGTCCTCAATACTCTAATTTTTTTAAGCATAGTTTGACCACGACCATCATGGTTCGACCAACCCTACTGGTCAAATCATGGTCGAACCAGCCTGTTTGGGGGAGAACACACTTTCTGAAGTACAGTTCGACCACTATACATCTGGTTTGACAAGTATCTATGGTCAAACCATCTCGTTCCGCATTATTTTCCGAGCCGAATGCTTTACTTGATGTTGATGCTACTCCAGTACCATCCAAAGAGCAAAATTCTGAGCTTAAAGCGAGAAGAAATGGGAAAGAGCAAGGAGATTGAGAGTCAAAAAGGACAAAGCGGATACGGTTGAGCGTGATGAACGGGGGATTCCCAAGACTAAGATACCCTCTCCATTTCCTTTCAAGTTAGTGAAGAAGGGACTGGAAGAAAAATTCAAGAAGTTTTCAGATATCATAATAAGATAAGCTTGAGTATTCCTTTCTCTGAAGCACTCTTAGAGATGCCATATTATGCTCGCTTTCTAAAGGATATACTGTTGAAGAAGAGAAGCTTGAATGGAATTGAAATGGTTAATTTGTTTGAGAATTATAGTTCAATCTTTCAGAGAAAGCTGCCAGCTAAGTTAAAAGATCCGGGAAGCTTTACTATTCTATGTAAGATTGGAAAGGGGCTGGCACGACGAGCCCTGTGCGATCTTGGGGCAGTCATCAATTTGATGCCATTGTCAATATTTTAAAGCCTTTATTTGGGGGAGTTAACTCCTACAATGGTTGCTCTACAATTAGTGGATAGGTCTACGACTTTCCGAAGGAAATAATTTAAGATGTTCTTGTGAAAGTAGATAAACTAGTCTTTTCTGTGGACTTTCTTGTACTCGAGATAGAAGAGGACAAGGATAATGTTTCCCTTATCTTAGGGAGACCATTCCTTGCAACAGCTGAAGCTCTGATTGATGTTCAAAAGGATGAGCTAAGGTTGCGGATGGATAAAGAAGAGGTTCTATTAAACCTAGATAAATCAATGAAGATGTCGATGGAGACACAGTGTCACAGTATTGATGTGGTGGAGGAGATCGTGAAGGAAGATATGTCCTTGATCCTTTCGAAGGATCCCCTAGAGACATGCTTAACGGAGTCTCTTACTTTTCCCACCATAGAGCTTGATGAACTCTCTAATGAGGTATGTATTGAATTTCTTGAAAGTCTACTTGCTTTGGGTGATGACAGGTATGAATAAAAAAGGTACAAGTTTGAAGAGGTGAAGTGGACTAGAAAGTACTTGCCATTGGATCGAGAAAGCACAACAAAAGAAGAGAAGAAAGAGGAGTCGAAACCGTTACCGGAACACTTGAAGTATGCCTATATAGTTGACAATGAAAATATTCGGTAATTGTATCTTCTTCTCTAATTGATGATCAACTTGAAGAGTTATTGGATGTGCTTAGGAAGTATAAGCCTGTGATAGGTTAGTCTCTTGATGATTTAAAAGGCATTAATCTATCATATTGCATGCATTCAAAATCAGCGGAGTGTGAATCCCGCTATTCAAGAGGTGATTAGGAAGTGAATCCTAACATGGCTAGATGCAGGAATTATGTATTCAATTAGTGATAGTCCCCATGCGAGTCCATTGCATGTTGTAGATAATAAGGGGGGCATGACTATTGTGAAAGCCGGTGACGGCAATCTTGGATTGTATACTAAAAGTCTAGCTTTTTGTATGAACAATGTTTGAACAATTAATTTGAAGTGAGAATCATATGATCAAATGATTGCATCTTATAATTTATTTATATGCACGATGCAATAGTCCACTTACTTTATATTGTAGATAATATGTTGTGCGACAACACGCGGAAGATCATATTATCAGTTTACTTATAAAGTATGAACAGATGCTCACAACCGAGATAGATGGGGACTCTCTATCAGGATGGTTGTAGTGTGGTTTGAAATTAGCTTGTCTTGGCTACAGAATCACATTTAGTGCACTTTGTGTGTATTGAGCAGGACCGCTTGAGATCGTTCGACTTATACAGACTTATAGGAGAACTTGATCTCAGTTATTATGGATGTTTGTAATCTTAAACCCTATACAATAACCTCGACATGTAAGACAATATGTATTTCTTTGATTCATCAATGGGTGAGATTTACATGTATTAAATTAACAAACTCGGTGAGTTGGGAAGTAGTGTTGTCTCTATGGTATGTTGTTGATTGTAGAAGGAATCAATGTCCGTTATAGGTTGATGATGTCCCTTGAGGAGCTTATAAGGATTATCATGTTAACCCTACAGGTGAATTTATTCCGGCATGATAATAATGTTGGTACAACTCTCGGATGAGATATTAATTATTGGAGTCCTCAGTAACTTAATTAATTAATGGACATTATATATTTTAAACATGGAGAGACTAACGGGCTCATAATAAGAAGGAGCCCATAATGTAATTATGGAATTAGAACGGTAGTGCACTAATAATATTTTAGTGTAATATATTATTATTATTGGACTTAAGTATAAGTTTTGGGCTAAGCTTGGATACTTAAGCCCAATGGAGGCTCAACTCTAATTTCTCCTCCTGGTCCCTACTGTAGCCCATATATAAGTCATTTCAGCTGTTCTAACACTAAGAAGAGACAATCATAACATGTGAAGAGGGCAAACAGAACAGCATATTGAGATGATCTCGAGGATCGTCGCGCACACGATGTCGAGATTGGACTTGGGAATACAGCAGAAGACCGGAAGGTTATTTACTACTGCTGTCTGCCAACTTGTATAATTTTTATAAATTTTATAGACCTAATAATTCAACGTGTGACATACTGATAGAAAGCCACGGAAGAGAGGATCGTTTTGGCGCATAGATCACTCAAATCAAAGATTGGATGAGAGAGTTATGCCCAAAACGGTGAGACTGCATAGGCTGCCAGCGAGATTTCATCTTCTCCAACATACCCTATTGAAAGGTAATACGTTTCTTATTTTCATGCTTCCGAGACTGTTAGAAATGTATGAAACCCTAACGGTTCATGTTAACCAAATGATCAAATGCCAACAGGCAAGACTCTAGCCACTAAGATTCCTACGGGATGGTGTGTGTGTACTGATTACAGGAAACTGAATGAAAATACATGCAAAGACTATTTCCCTATTCCTTTCATGGATCAAATACTTGATCGTCTTGTATGTTATGATTTCTATTGTTTCTTGGATGAGTACTCGGGGTATAATCAAATCATGATTGCACTCGAGGACTTGGAAGACCACTTTGACTTTCCCTCATGGAACCTTTGCTTTTAGAAAGATGCCTTTTTGATTGTCTAATGTGCCTACTACATTTCAACGCTGCATGATGGAGATATTTGATGGCTTGATTGAAAAGATAATGGAGGTGTTTATGGATAATTTTTCTATTTTTGGTTCCTCTTTTGATATTTGTTTGACTAACCTATCTACTGTTTTGTAGAGACATATAGATAGTAACCTGATTTTGACTTAGGAGAAGTGTCACTTCAGGTAAGGGATGAGATTGTATTAGGGTATCATATTTCAGCCAAAGGATTGCAGGTGGATAGAGAAAAGGTGGTGGCGATTGAGAAGCTTCCACCAACTACTAATGAGAAGGGAGTACGGTCCTTCCTTGGACACGTGGGATTTTATAGGAGTTTAACAAAGACTTCTCAAAATACTCCAAACTGTTGTCTCACTTACTTGAAAAGAATGTTCCTTTTGTTTTTGATGAAGAATGTCTGACTACTTTTCAAGTTTTGAAGGAGGCACTTATTACTGCACCTATCTTGATCACACTAGATTGGACTCAAATGTTTGTAGTTATGTGTGATTCAAGTGATCTAGCGCTTAGAGTGGTGCTTGGGCAGATGAGAGAGAAGAAGTTCTGCGCCATCTACTATGTGAGTAAGACTTTCGATGCAGCACAAAAGAACTACACTATCACTGAAAAGGAGTTTCTAGCTATTGTGTACGCATTCAATAAGTTTCGACAATATTTGGTTGACATGAAGTCCACTATGTACACGGATCATTATGTGATCCGGTACTTGATGGAGAAGAAAGAAGCGAAGCCAAGGATCATTAGATGGGTCCTTCTTCTGTAGGAGTTTGATATTGAGATCCGAGATAAAAAGGTACGGAGAACATGTTGGTGGATCACCTATCAAGGTTGGAGACATGAGAGCATTGTGATGATTCTTTCGAATGCATAGAGAAGATGTTCCCTGATGAGAAGATTATGGCGGTGTTTGTTGAAGGAGCAGAGAGAGCTTGTGTAGTTGTTGTTAAGGAGTGGATCCATGATATGAGGATTATGTCAATTACATAGCCATAGGAGAAATTCCAAGAGGTCTCAATAGGTATCAACTTGCAAAGTTTAAAAGGGATGTTGAGACGTTTATAAGGTATGATCCATTCATCTACAAGATTTGTACAGATACTATTGTCCGCAGGTGTGTGCCCTATTTTTACCTATATTTTAGTGTCTTTTTATGTGTGTTTTGGTATATTTTTATCCATATTTATGTGCTATTTGGTGGAGTTATGCGTTTTTATGGAATTGAATGTGAATGAACTTAATTGTATGTAAAACAGGTGAAATCAAAGCAAAAATGAAGAAGTGAGATGAAAGAAGAAAGAAGAAAATAGGGCTGCAAGAACACGGCCAGCTGTTTCAAGTACACGAGTCGTGTCGTGCTACACGAGCCGTGTACTGCAAACGGGCCTGTAAGAGATGGCCGTGCGACGACATCAAAATGCATAACACGTCCATCCCTTGGCCGTGTTGTGACATATGACTCGTGTGCCATCGTAAGTTCGCATTGACCCAAAAACCATAACACGACTCGAGGCACGAGTCGTGTCGGCGCTTGATCAGTAAATAAATCAGATTTCTTCTAGGAGCTTCCTAAGGATTATAAATACCCAATACTTCAATATTTAATTAGATTTTTTCGTGGTTTTGGCCCTGAACACACACATCACACACCAATTCCTCCATTTCACACCATCATCTTCATCCATTATCCATCTATTCCATCTACCATCATCCCACCATTAAAACCTTCATCCAATTGAGGAAAAGAAGCAAGGAAGAGAAGAGAATTGCAAGGGAAGGAAAGAGAATACCATTGAAGCACTTCAAGGGAGTTTTCATTACTTTGTAGTGAAACCTAATTGTTTATCATGTTTTGTAAGGATCTTAATGTCTATGTTGATTTCCTTTTAAGTATGGTAGGCTAATCTCCCTTGTGAGATTAGCAACATGAGAGTTGTTGGATAATTTTGGGATTTATGTATTAAAATTCATATGTTGATTGGGTTAATTGATTTTCTATCATTGATACTTTAGATCTTGATTTTTAATTAGGCTAACTCCTTCAATGATTCGTCTCTATAAAATCATGAAAAATGTGATATCGCTTCAGCTCTAGCGCCTTCCTCCCTATAGTTCGATAAATTCTTAAATTGGTCAACCCGATTACAAGTTATGGCAAATCAAATGGCGCCGTTGCCGGGGAGGCAACGGTTGCTAGTAGCTTGAAGAAGGATCGTTTTGAGTAATCTTACAAGAGATTTTTTATTTTATTTTATTTGTTTACTTGTATTTGCTTTTGAAAACCTTGTTCTAACTTTTTTTGCTTTGAAGGTGTATGCAAACAAGATCCAAAGGGAAACAAATAGAACCTATTTATTGGGACATTGAGCATACGTTGAAAAGGAGAAGAAATGAGAACAAATCAACAAATAGTGAGTTAATGGAGAATTTCTAAGAAGATAATCGTGTGGAAATAGAGCATGATGGGGAAGGAGGTCAAAATTTGAACGTGCAAGACAACACACCTCAAGTCAATGCTAATCCTCCTCAGCAAGCTCAACAAAATTTTGGAGCTCAAAACAATCAAGCTTTGCTTCAACAAATGGTGCAACAAGTTCTAAGGCAACAAGGCTTTCCACAAGCTTATGCTCCTCCACAATAAGCTTATGTACCACCACTACCACCTCTAGTGCAACATGGAGTTCACAATGATCAAAGGGTGATCTGGGATTTCTTTATGCCGAGGACGATGCCAAACATAATGAGTCCATCAATCAATGTCAACAATTTTGAAATTAAGGAGGGGTTGATTTCTATGGTGATAGACCAACTATTTAGTTGAACCCCGAATGAAGATCCTAATGCTCATCTAGCGCAATTCATTGAGATTGCAAACACCGTGAAGATGAATGGGGTGAGTGAGGATTGTATAAGGATGTGGTTGTTTTCGTTTTCATTGAGGGATAGAGCTCGAACATGGCAATCTACCATTACTCCGGGTACGTGCAACACATGGGACGAACTTGCACAAATGTTCTTGAACAAGTATTTTCCACCTTTTAAGACACTTCAAATGAAGAGCTTGATCACTCAATTCAAGCAAATGCCTCAAGAAAGTTTCTATGAAGCATGGGAAAGGTTTAAGGATATGCTTCACAAGTGTCCACAACATGGTTTTTCGAAAAATCAACAAGTAGGGTGTTTTTCTACCAAGGTTTGGTGAATGGTCAAAGAGTGCTTGTTGATGCTTCGGCGGGTGGATTCGTACTTGGTGTAACTCTGGAAAGGGCAATAAGGATATTTGATGAGATTGCCACAAACGTATATCAATGGCCATCGGAGAGGGTAAGTGGATGCTATAGTTTTGAGAATTTTGATTAAGGGCAACAGTTTAGTGTGAAGAGTTTGAATGTTGAGCCAAGAGTGCCACAAATTCAAGTGTTGAAATGATAGCATCGGAAGTGTTGAGGCAAATGAGCTTGAACCAAGGTGTGAATCAAGGAGCTAACATGGTTGAAGGGTTACAAAGTGAGCAAGGTGTGCTTCCTCCGAATGTTGTGAATGGAGAATAATGGGCTATGTCGAAGCCAAAGATAGAAGATGTGCTCTACATGCAAGGAAGGGTTTACCAAGGGAATTACCAAAATAATTTCCAAGGTAATTTTCCACCAAGGCAAGGAGGGTATAACAATCATAGTGTTGGAAGTTCTTTTCCACAACAACAAATGAGGCAAGATAACTTTCATACTCCAACCCGAGCAATGCGGTTGCTTATCCTCCGGGGTATCATCCGGCAGCTAAAGCACCAAACCATGAGGGTAAAGTGACAACTGATGAGCTACTTGAATAATTGATAGCATCAAACAAAGCTCGAGATGAAGCTTTGAAAAAGGCGGAAGAAGCAAATGAAAGGAGGCTCAAAGCCTTGGAGTATAATGTGGGACAAATTACAAATTATTTGAATGCTCAACAATAAGGAAAGTTTCTAGCTGCACCCGAGGTTAATCCGAAGGCTCAATGTTTGTTGGTTGATATAAAAGAGGAACAAAAGGTCGAAGAAGGGTTGGTGGAAAGCAAGGTTGTTGAAGAGATGGAAGACGTAAGTAAGAAAGAAGAGAAAGGGTCTAAATGGATACCCAAGTGGAAGAGGGTGCAAGAGGAAAAGAAAGTGGAGGAGAAGGTGAAAGAAGAGGAGTACAAGCGTGATTATTGGGGTATTCCGATCACTCCATTCCCTATTCTCTATTCACAAATGTTTGAAAAGAGGAGAAGAAAAAATAGTTTGAGGAGCATGTCAAATGTCTCAAGCAAAAGTATAAGGAGAAATGGAAAGAAGAGCAACCCGAAGCAAGTGGATCAATGTAAAAAGGGGGACCTACAAAAGTTGGTGATCCAGGGAAGTTGATAATTCCTTGTGATTTTTGGGGGAAGTGTACTCTTGATGCATTGTGTGACTTGGGGGCAAGCGTCAATGTGATGTCTCATGTCACATTCAAAGACCTTGAAATTGGAGAGCTTAAGCATTCTACTATCCGTCTTGAAGTAGTAAATGGAGAAATTGTGAAGCCACTAAGGATTGTTGAAGACGTGGAGGTGAAAGTAAAAGGGCTAGCTTTCCCGGTCGACTTCATGGTGTTAGAAATGAAGGCGGACCCTCGAGTTCCACTCATTTTGGGAAGACCATTTCTAGTGACGGGAAGAGCGAAAATTGATGTTGGTAGAGAAGAGTTATCCTTGAGCTCAAAAGCAAAAAGTGTCACATTCTTGTGCAATAAGGAAAAAGGATCCAAGTCTCATTTGAAGCCTCCGGATGATCTTATGGATCATGATTCTATTCTCCTTGAAAATTTATATTCATTTCTTCATGATTATATGAAAATGTCAAATTCTAACTTATCTTCTTGTGATGTTGATAGGATGAAAGCATCGGAGCTCGATTGGAAACTAGACAAAGGAGAAAGAGGAAGTCCACTAGAAGTACTTCTTCATGATGACTTGATGCTTGTAAGCAAGAATGGTGAAATTGAGCTAGTGGACAAGAAGAAGGATAAGCAAATGTTCAAAGTTAGGATATGAGAAAAATGTGTGATGGACCAACATTTGGTCCAATAATCATGAAATTTCATTCGGCTTGAAGATGTTAAACTTAGCGTTAAATTGGAGGCAACCCATTCTTTTTATCTTTTGATGCTTGTTTTGTTGTTTGGTCTTGTAGGTGGATTGTGCTTGTGAGAAAAAGGCATAGTGAAGAAAAGAGAAGTGATTCATGGATTCGAGTAGGCATGCCGCACCACTTGTTGCAAACTTAATTCTCAACTCTTGCCTCGAGTTAAGTTTGGGGGGCTAGTGCGTGATGGACATAGCTCAAGTCGTTGAATGCGTTTGCTTCTCCACAAGAAGATCATTGATGGAAACTACAAAGGTAAGTCTCACCACTTTTTGCAAACTTAAGTCTCAACTTGTTTTGATTTATGTTTGGGGGGAGAGTGTGTGGTGTGACTCACCACTTGAGTGTGATTCTTGTAAAATTGACCCAATTTAAAAAAATTTCTCATGAGTTTTGGTATGTTTTGGTCTGATTGCTGGTGATTGAAGTGCATGATAATCCACATTTTTAAAGAAATTGTTGAGCTAATGGTTTTGTTGAGCATGTATGAAGGGTATTGGAAGCATGCATGGAGTTGGAGCTAACAACGTCTACTACCAAAAGTCTATTGAGGGAATTCACTCTACACCTTACCACTTCTATTTGCTTAGCATAATTTATATGAATTTGGATTGTTGTGATTACCATGTTGATTCATTTGTTATGTTTGTGGGAGGTTTCCTTTTCAATCAAGGTTAGGATGTTTGTGAACTTAATTGATTATGGATGATATGAATGTGTGCTTCATTGTCTATGATAGATGGTTTTGTTTATTTTTTGCTTGTTATGTGCTTTTGTTTTGTTTCTTGTTTGTTGTGTCCATATCTTGTGTTTTGTGTGTTTTCTTATTCTTGTTTAGGGATATTTGGTGGTTTGTTTTAGGAATGTCGTGAGTCATTTTTAAACATGAGTGTTGATATGTTGTGGTGATAAGTGATGACAAGTTATGATTAAAAATCTCTACACTTTCGAATTGTAATATGTTCTATTTAACTTGTTCAATTTTGTGATGAATGTGGTGTAATAAGTTCCTTAAGGTTCGAGCACAAGCTTGTGAGTATTTGAGCCTCAACCGTGCATACATGGTATTTATTTTCATGACTAGATTGGTTGTGTTTGATAAACTAGAACTTGCTCAAGGACTATGAGAACGAGCCCGATTAGTGGAGATTAGTGAAATGATCTAAGGTCATCCTTGTTATTTATTGTCATTGCCATATATTTTCCTACCATGTGTTGGCGCTTGGATCGTTTCATTAACATGACCCGTTAGGGATCTATGAGTTTCTAATATCAGCGGAAGCAATAAATCATAGAAACGATTACCGTTCACCAGGGTATGTAGAAGATGAAGGATTCTCGCTGGCAGACTGTGCAGTCCCACGAGAATGGCCATAACTTTCTCGTCTGGTGTCGAAATTGAATGATCTTTGTGCTCAGACGATCCTCACTTCAAAGGCTTTCCATCATTATATTGATCATAGAATTCTGAGTAATGTACGATTTAATATAAATTTCTCAAGGTGGCGGACAGCAGCAGCAAACTACCTTCTGATCTTCTGCCGTATGTCCCAAGTCTGATCTCGACGTCGTGTGGGTGACGATCTACGAGACCTCCTCAATCTGCTCTCAACCCTCATCACACGTGAATAATGAATAAGATTAGGGTTCCAGATAAGCTTAGGTGACTTATATACATGGGCTACAGCAGGGACCAGGAGGAGAAATTGGGTTGGGCCTCCATTGGGCTTAAGTATCCAAATAATCCTTATGAGCTCCTCAAGGGGACATCATCAACCTATGACGGACACGGATTCCTTCTACAATCAACAGCACACCATAGAGACAGCATTACTTCTCAACTCACCGAGTTTGTTGATTTAATTACATGTAAATCTCACTCATTGATGAATCAAAGAAATACATACTGCCCTACGTGTCGAGGTTATTGTATAGGAATTAAGAGCACGAACTTCCATAATAACTGAGATCAAGTTCTCCTATAAGTCAGTATAAGTCGAACGATCTCAAGCGGTACTGCTCAATACACACAAGTGCACTAATGTGATTCTATAGCCAAGACAAGCTAATACCAAACCACACTACAACCATCCCGGTAGAGAGTCCCCGTCTATTTCGATTGTGAGCATCTGTTTATACTTTATAAAGAAACCGATAATATGATCTTCCTCGTGTTGTTGCACAACATATTATCTACAATATAAAGTAAGTGGACTATTGCATCGTGCATATAAATAAAATATAAGACGTAATCATTTGATCGTATGGTTCTCATTTCAAATTAATTGTTATAACATTGTTCATACAAAAAGCTAGACTTTTAGTATATAATCCAACAATCTCCCACTTATACTAAAAGACTATGCTGTCATGTCTTCTGCCATACATCTGGTTCCCACTCCTACTACACGACCATCAAAAGCTTTCGCTTTAAGGTTCTTGTAATTGGATTTACTAGGTTATTATCCGATGCAATCTAGGCGACAACAACCTTCCCCTCATCATACAATTTCTCGTAACAGGTGGTACTCGCCCTCCATGTGTTTAATTGCTTTATGTACTCGTGATTCCTTCAAGTTTGCAACTGCACCAATATCATTAATTTAAATTGTGATAATCTTGGGCAAACTTAGAAATACTTCAAAGTCCATCATGAAGTTTCTAGAGTCATATAGATAATTTGGCTGCCTTATATGCTCCAATTTATCATCTTTCCATGATGGAGTCCGGAGTTCGAAATATGTTTCTATATAACACTCCTCCATATTATGGCTCTACTTCTTAAAATTAAACACATAACCTTGAGGTGGATTTACTGCCATCCCTATCTGATTTGAAAAATCCGAATCTACGTAACTCATAAGAAGCAGCGAATCTGTTCGGTAAGCCTACATAATTTCTAGTCCTTTTCAGGTACATAAATATATGTCTTACCACAGTTCAACATTCTTATTTCGAGTTATCTTGATACTCACTGTCTATGCAATTGACAATACAATTATCCATTCTCATGCATAGCATTCCTTAGATTAAGCTTCCTTATTCGCCGAAGCATAAGGAACCGCTTTCATCACCTTTATCTCTTTTTGTGTCTCAAGACACATTCACTTAGATAAATTCACATACTAAATGAGTAAGGATCGTATCATTTTGCTAAACTTGATCTAAGCCTAACATCCTTTTTTGTGATCCGTATTACTGTGATCAAAAGGATATTTTTACTCTTCTTAAGTCCTTCATTTCATACAGCTTTATTAATCATACCCACACGCCTGACAATACTCTTTCATTGTCTCCAATGAGCAATATATCATCTACGTATAGTACAAAAATACCACCACATTTCCGTCACTCTTTTCAATACACAAGACATATCCGAGCATTGATAAAATCCATATCACTGGATTTCTTCATCAAAATGGATGTTCTATAATTTTGAAGCTTGCTTTAGTCCATTGATGGACACTTTTATGCTTAATTTCAAAATGCTCTTAGCTCTTTGCAATGAATCATTCTGGTTGCTTAACATAGATGTTTTCCTCAAGACTTCCATTCAGAAAAGTTGTCTTGACATCTATTTGCTATCCCTCATATTCCATATGAGTAGCAACAGGTAAAAGAGTCCGGATCGACTTAGGCATAGCTACCGGTGAACAGGTTATCTCATAATCGAACCTTTTCTTTCTGAGTATACCTTTTTCGCAACAAGCTTTGCTTCCAAGGTTTTCACCTTACCATATGATCCTCTTTTATTTTGTATGACCACTTCCAATGGCTTTTACACCATTTAGTGGTCTTACAATCTCCCAGATTTAATTTAGAATTCATCAATTCTATTTCAACATCATCGCACTAGATAAGGTATCGCATTTTGATCTTGTAGTGCTTCGTCGTATCTTACAAATTGTCGAACAACCCTCCCACTACGACAAGACACTACACGTAATTGTGTATCAGACGTGATACGCGTTGCAGTTTAACTTGTGGTATATCCTCTTATACACTTGGTACTAATACTTTGTGTTTTACCTCTCACTTCCTTTAGAACAATTTATACATGGTTTTATGATTTAATATATTGTCCTTTTCCAAAAAAACTAGTTTTTGTGTTAACAATCACCCTTTGATCATTTGGATTAAATAAATCATCACCCTTCATTTTTCTAGAATATCCCACAAATAGACAAACGTTACACGACATGCTGTTTCTAGGGTATACCCATAAAATAAATTTAGTAATTCCAAATAATTCATCATCTATCTAATCATTTGCATAGGTGTCATTCTCTTATTAGGATTAAAAGACGCATTAGTAATTACTATTTGTTGCATCCGTGGTATAAACGTGATTTAAGAGTTTAGAAATTGTCACTAACGTACCCTAACAGATTATAGCTCCATCCTTCATTACTATGACCATGTCATTTAAATGAAATGGAGTATCCATCCATAAATGCATAGAAACTGAAATAAAATTCTTTCTATGAAAACGTACGCAAAGACAATTTCTCATAATCAAATGTTTATTCATATCGTAAGATAAATAAACAACTCCCACTGCAATAACTACTACTCTCGTAGTTTTACCCATGTATATTGTTATTTCATCATCACTTAGTTGCAGGCTTTTAGTGATTCCGGTATCTACACACAACATGTCAGTAAATGCCAACGCTAATCATGCTTCAACAACTAGTGAATGAGATACTAACCTTGTTTACATCTTGATGAAATTGGATTTTCTTCTCCATATGTTTTGTTAGAAGTTCCCCACCATATACAGCCTCTTTGTAATTCAGGTGGAACTTGCTCAAAACATTTAGGCAAACAATGAAGAATAAAATTGACTTAGGTTTCCCCTTCAATTTCTATTCCATGTATTTCCAATTCATTCATCAAATTCAATCATGACCTACCGCCTTTTAACTTGCTCAAGTATCCGAAGAGTTACATGAGACCATCATATTTCTATGAATCTCTTATCTCTTCACCAGAGACTTTAATATGCATCATGATAAGTCTTTTGTGAGAACACACATGTATTTCTTAAGCAGTAAAATTAGAATCCAAGATTCTTTTCTAATCATCTAATTTTGGACCAGTAAATATAATTTCTTTTGGTCAACCATAAGTGAAATAAAACTATTCGAAATTCAGAGAATCATAAAATATATATACCGATCAAATCTTCGAATTTATCCATTTATATTGATTCCCTCAAAACAATATAAAATATAAATTCACCGACATCTCAAGCACCGTGAGTTTGCAAGCCACGATTGTGTGGACGTTTACAAACCCGAACATTTACAAGAGAAGGTTTTACCCATTAATTTCATTTGTCTACCTAACTTTATGACAAAATAATTAATAGTCGGTTCCTCTTTAGCCATGCAAATAAAAGCAGTGACTCCGATGGGAGGATACTTATTATTTGCATCTAAGTGTACACGATTATTTGACCCCAAGTCCATTGCGCAAGCTTATGTGCCTTACAGATGGAGAAGTACACACGTGCTTGGATAACTTCCTACAGTCATCAATTATAAGTTTGTACCAGTGAACCGCATATATGCTCATCCGATAGGGAGGAAGGTCTATGCCAACGCGTAAGTTCATATGCATCACATTACAAACATAATTATTTAATGAAGTCTATTCCAGCAATCTATGAATAAACTCATCCGATGGGGAGGAAGGCTCTAATGTCGACGCGCAAGTTTATTCACATTACTAATAAACCAATAATGGAGGCCGCGAGAATTAATTACCAATCCCCTCTCCCACTTAGTTATTTAAAACTAAGGGGTTTTACATTCATATAATGTTTAGAATAATATACGCAATCTAGCATGCTTCTATTACGGCATATAAGGCAGTAAATCACAGAAAGCATGCATACATATATAACAATAATCAATTAATAAATAAATTATAACGTTATATAATAGCGAATTCAATTGTTCGCCACCAATCACGAATGCGGACAACTGCGACGGGGATCGACCTCCCCGCAGCCTGCTCCACCACTCCGGCACCCTACTCGATCACATTGTGAAGATTCACGTGGAACTTGATGCAGACCAGTCGAACTTGATGCAGACCAGTCGAACCTGTTGCAAATCCGCTTGAACCTGGTGCAGAGTCGATCGAACCTGATGCAAACCAATCGAACCTGATGTGAATCCACTCGAACCTGGTGCATCATCGATCGAACCTGATGCAGACCAATCGAACCTGATGTGAATCCGCTCGAACCTGGTGCAGCATTGATCGAACCTGATGCAGACCAATCGAACATGATGTGAATCCGCTCGAACCTGATGCAGCATCGATCGAACCTGATGCAGACCAATCGAACCTGATGTGAATCCAATCGAACCTGATGTGAATCCTCGCTCAGGCTGTCGCTCGTCCAAGGGCCTACTTGAACGGAACCAAGTTCAGCGTTCCCAACGCGCAACACCAAACTACACCAACTGTCGTTCAGGGTTCGCAACTGTAGACAATTTAGAATCCAATCTTCAACGTTCAGAATTTACTCCTGTGAGTTCTAAATATGCTGTCCATATTACAGGTCGATCCAACGGTTAGTTTGTGAGAAACGGCTCTTTTCCCTCGACTGCGCAGAACAGAATCGCCCAAAAACCTGCTTATGTTTTTGGCGTATTCCCATCAACACAAAGCTCCAAATACGATCTTCACCATTCAGAATGTACATACACAAAATCCGAAAGTGCTGACCAAAATTCAGCTTGATCCGATTGTTGAAACTCCGGTTATTGCCTCTGCAATATCACTACGCTGGTATGATACAGGGTATATATCACTGCGAACGGTTATCTGTTTTTGCCACTTTTTCTTCCTTCCATGTGAAATTGACGGACAGTTTTCGTCGAATCCTCTCACACTCAACCATCGAAAAAATAGGTATGATACAGGGTATATATCACATAGGGATATTCATGGTTTAGCAGTAAAACCAAAACCCTAAACATGTGATCCTAATTTCAAAAAACTAACCACATAAACCCTAGCCTAACGTGTCACGCTTCACCACGAAATAGAACCTCTAATACCAATTGTTGGCGCTTGGATCATTTGATTAACATGACCCTTTAGGGATCCATGCGTTTCTAATATCAGGGGAAGCAATAAATCATAGAAACGATTACCGTTCACCAGGGTATGTAGAAGATGAAGGATTCTCGCTGGCAGACTGTGCAATCTCACGAGAATGGCCATAAATTTCTCGTCTGATGTCGAAATTGAATGATCTTTGTGCTCAGACGATCGTGTGGGCGACGATCTACGAGACCTCCTCAATCTTCTCTCAACCCTCATCACACGTGAATAATGAATAAGATTAGGGTTCCAGATAAGCTGAGGTGACTTATATACATGGGCTACAGTAGGGACCAGGAGGAGAAATTGGGTTGGGCCTCCATTGGGCTTAAGTATCCAAGCTTAGCCCAATGCTTATACTTAAGTCCAATAATAATAATATATTCCACTAAAATATTATTACTGCACTGCCTTTCCAATCCCAAAATTACGTTTTGAGATCCTTCTTATTATGAGCCCGTTAGTCTCCCCATGTTTAAGATATACAATGTCCATTAATTAATTTAAGTTACTGACAACTCAATTAATTAATATCTCATCCAAGAGTAGTACCACTCAACCTCATTATCATGCCGGAATAAATTCCACCTGCAGGGTTTACATGATAATCCTTATGAGCTCCTCAAGGGGACATCATCAACCTATGACGGACACGGATTCCTTCTACAATCAACAACACACCATAGAGACAGCATTACTTCCCAACTCACCGAGTTTGTTGATTTAATTACATGTAAATCTCACTCATTGATGAATCAAAGAAATATATACTGCCCTACGTGTCGAGGTTATTGTATAGGGATTAAGAGCACGAACTTCCGTAATAATTGAGATCAAGTTCTCCTATAAGTCAGTATAAGTCGAATGATCTCAAGCGGTCCTGCTCAATACACACAAGTGCACTAATGTGATTCTATAGCCAAGACAAGCTAATACCAAACCACACTACAACCATCCCGATAGAGAGTCCCCTTCTATCTCGGTTGTGAGCATCTGTTTATACTTTATAGCTTGCGCCATAGAGCCACTAAAAAGTCAAACATCATAGCTGGTTCTACTCCATGATCCAGGTCAAGAACTCCTTGAAGTGAAATTTTTTTTACCATTTTGGGGTAAAATTAGTTATCATACATGAGTATATAGTTGGAGAACTTGTTTTCAGAGTATGCAACTGCTACGAAGCATGCACCATTGAGTCACTAAAAACACACAGTGCAAAGCTTATTCTACTCTATGAGCCATGTCAAGAACTCCTTGAAGTGAGCATTTGATTGCCATTTTTATGTACAAAGTAGTTATAAGACATGATAATATGGTTGGAGAACATGTTTTTAGAGTAGAAAGATGCGCCATAGTGTCACTAAAAAGTCAAACTGCGTAGCTGATTCTACTCCGTGAGCCAGGTCAAGATCTCCTTGAAGTGAACATTTTCTTACCATTTTTATGGTCAAATTAGTTATTATAGATGTGTATATAGTTGGAGAACATGTTTTCATAGCATATAACGGCTATGAAGCTTACGCCATAGAGTCACTAAAATCACAGAGTGCAGAGCTTATTCTACTCCTTGAGTCGGGTTAAGAACTCCTTGAAGTGAGCATTTTCTTGTAATTTTTATGGTAGAATTACTTATTAGATATGAGAATATAGTTGGAGAACTTGTTTTCATAGTAAAAAAATTCTAGGAAGCTTGCGTCATAGAGTCACTAAAAGGTTAAGTGGAGAGCTGATTCTACTCCGTGAGCTAGGTCAAGATCTCCTTGAAGTTAGCATTTTCTTACTATTTTTATGGTCAAATTAGTTATTATACATGAGTATATAGTTGGAGAACAAGTTTTTATAGTATATAATTGCTACGAAGCATGCGCCATAAAGTCACTAAAAACACACAGTGTAGAGTTGATTCTACTCTGTAAGCCAGGTCAATAACCCCTTGAAGTGAAAATTTTCATACCATTTTTATGGTCAAATTAGTTATTATAAATGATTATATAGTTGTAGAACTTGTTTTCAGTGTATATAACTGATTTGAAGCATTTACAATAGAGTCACTAATAACACACAGTGCGGAGCTAATTCTACTCTGTGAGCCAGGTCAAGAACTCCTTGAAGTGAGCATTTTCTTTCCATTTTTATTGACAAATTAGTTATAAGACATGAGAATATAGTTGGAGAACATATTTTCAGAGTATAAAAATGCTAGGAAGCTTGCGCCATAGAGTCACTAAAAAGTCAAACTTCATAGCTGGTTCTACTCCGTGATCCAGGTCAAGAACTCCTTGAAGTGAAATTTTTTTTACCATTTTGGGGTAAAATTAGTTATTATACATGAGTATATATTTGGATAACTTGTTTTCAGAGTAAACAACTGCTATGAAGCATGCACCATTGAGTCACTAAAAACACACAGTGCAAAGCTTATTCTACTCTGTGAGCCATGTCAAGAACTCCTTGAAGTGAGCATTTTCTTGCCATTTTTATATACAAAGTAGTTATAAGACATGATAATATGGTTGGAGAACATGTTTTTAGAGTATAAAGATGCTAGGAAGCTTGTGCCATAGTGTCACTAAAAAGTCAAACTGCATAGCTGATTCTACTCCGTGAGCCAGGTCAAGATCTCCTTGAAGTGAACATTTTCTTACCATTTTTATGGTCAAATTAATTATTATACATGTGTATATAGTTAGAGAACATGTTTTCATAGCATATAACTGCTATGAAGCTTATGCCATAGAGTCACTAAAATCACACAGTGCACAGCTTATTCTACTTCTTGAATCAGGTTAAGAACTCCTTGAAGTGAGCATTTTCTTGTCATTTTTATGGTAAAATTACATATTAGGTATGAGAATATAGTTGGAGAACTTGTTTTCATAGTAAAAAAATTCTAGGAAGCTTGCGTCTTAGAGTCACTAAGAAGATAACGTGGAGAGTTGATTCTACTCCTTGAGCTAGATCAATATCTCCTTGAAGTGAGCATTTTCTTACCATTTTTATGGTCAAATTAGTTATTGTACATGAGTATATAGTTGGAGAACAAGTTTTCAGAGTATATATTTGCCACGAAGTATGCTCCATAAAGTCACTAAAAACACACAGTGTAGAGCTGATTCTACTCCGTGAGCTAGGTCAATAACTCCTTAAAGTGAAAATTTTCATACCATTTTTATGGTCAAATTAATTATTATACATGATTATATACTTGGGGAACTTGTTTTCAGAGTATATAACTGCTTCGAAGCATGCACAATAGAGTAACTAAAAACACACAGTGCAGAGCTAATTCTATTCCGTGAGCCAGGTCTAGAACTCCTTGAAGTGAGTATTTTCTTTCCATTTTTATGGACAAATTAGTTATAAGACAAGAGAATATAGTTGAAGAACATGTTTTCAGAGTATAAAAATGCTAGGAAGCTTGCGCCATAGAGTCACTAAAAAGTTAAACTGCATAGTTGATTCTACTCTGTGAGCCAGGTCAAGATCTCCTTGAAGTGAACATTTTCTTACCATTTTTATGGTCAAATTAGTTATTATACATGAGCATATAGTTGGAAAACATGTTTTCATAGTATATAACTGCTACGAAGCTTACGCCATAGAGTCGCTAAAATCACACAGTACAGAGCTTATTCTACTCCTCGAGTCAAGATAATAACTCCTAGAAGTGAGCATTTTCTTGCCATTTTTACGGTAGAATTACTTATTAGATATGAGAATATAGTTGGAGAACTTGTTTTCAGAGTATAAAAATTCTAGGAAGCTTGTGTCATAGAGTCACTAAAAAGTTAAAGTGGAGAGCTGATTCTACTCCTTGAGCTAGGTCAATATCTCCTTGAAGTGAGCATTTTCCTACCATTTTTATGTCAAATTAGTTATTATACATGAGTATATAGTTGGAGAACAAGTTTTCAGAGTATATAGTTGTTACAAAGCATGTGCCGTAAAGTCCATAAAAACATACGGTGTAGTGATGATTCTACTCTGTGATCCATGTCAAGAACTCCTTGAAGTGAAATTTTTTTAACCATTTTGTGGTCAAATTAGTTATTATACATGAGTATATAGTTGTATAACTTGTTTTCAGCGTATATAACTGCTACGAAGCATGCACCATAGAGTCACTAAAAACACACAGTGCAAAGCTTATTCTACTCTGTGAACCATGTCAAGAACTCCTTCAAGAGAGCATTTTCTTGCCACTTTTATGGACAAAGTAGTTATAAGACATGATAATATGGTTGGAGAACATGTTTTTAGAGTATAAAAATGCTAGCAAGCTTGCGCCATAGTGTCACTAAAAAGTTAAACTGCATAGCTAATTCTACTCCGTGAACTAGGTCAAGATTTCCTTGAATTTTCTTACCATTTTTATGGTCAAATTAGTTATTATACGTGTGTATATAGTTGGAGAACATGTTTTCATAGCATATAACTGCTATGAAGCTTACGCCATAGAGTCACTAAAATCACAGAGTTCAGAGCTTATTCTACTCCTTGAGTCATGTTAAGAACTCCTTGAAGTGAGCATTTTCTTGTAATTTTTATGGTAGAATTACTTATTAGATATGAGAATATAGTTGGAGAACTTGTTTTCATAGTATAAAAATTCTAGGAAGCTTGCGTCATAGAGTCACTAAAAGGTTAAAGTGGAGAGCTGATTCTACTCCGTGAGCTAGGTCAAGATATCCTTGAAGTGAGCATTTTCTTACTATTTTTATGGTCAAATTAGTTATTATACATGAGTATATAGTTGGAGAACAAGTTTTTATAGTATATAATTGCTACGAAGCATGCGCCATAAAGTCACTAAAAACACACAGTGTAGAGTTGATTCTACTCCGTGAGCCAGGTCAATAACCCCGTGAAGTGAAAATTTTCATACCATTTTTATGGTCAAATTAGTTATTATACATGATTATATAGTCGGAGAGCTTTTTTTCAGAGTATATAACTGATTCGAAGCATGCACAATAGAGTCACTAAAAACACACAGTGCGAAGTTAATTCTACTCCGTGAGCCAGGTCAAGAACTCCTTGAAGTGAGAATTTTATTCCCATTTTTATGGAAAAATTAGTTATATGACATGAGAATATAGTTGGAGAACATGTTTTCAGAGTATAAAAATGCTAGGAAGCTTGCGCCATAGAGTCACTAAAAAGTCAAACTTCATAGCTGGTTCTACTCCGTGATCCAGGTCAAGAACTCCTTGAAGTGAAATTTTTTTTACCATTTTGTGGTCAAATTAGTTATTATACATGAGTATATAGTTGGAGAACTTGTTTTAAGAGTATACAACTGCTACGAAGCATGCACCATTGAGTCACTAAAAACACACAGTGCATACCTTATTCTACTCTGTGAGCCATGTCAAGAACTCCTTGATGTGAGCATTTTTTTGCCATTTTTATGTACAAAGTAGTTATAAGACATGATAATATGGTTGGAGAACATGTTTTTAGAGTATAAAAATGCTAGGAAGCTTGCGCCATAGTGTCACTAAAAAGTCAAACTGCGTAGCTGATTCTACTCCGTGAGCCAGGTCAAGATCTCCTTGAAGTGAACATTTTCTTACCATTTTTATGGTCAAATTAATTATTATACATGTGTATATAGTTGGAGAACACGTTTTCATAGCATATTACTGCTATGAAGCTTACGCAATAGAGTCACTAAAAACACACAGTGTAGAGATGATTCTACTCCGTGAGCCAGGTCAATAACACCTTGAAGTGAAAATTTTCTTACCATTTTTATGGTCAAATTTGTTATTATACATGAGTATATAGTTGGAGAACTTCTTTTTCAGAGTATATAACTGCTACGAAGCATGCACAATAGAGTCAGTAAAAACACACAGTGCAGAGTTGATTCTACTCTATGAGCCAGGTCAAGAACTCCTTGAAGTGAGCATTTCTTTCCATTTTTATGGACAAATTAGTTATAAGATATGAGAATATAGTTGGAGAACATGTTTTCAGAGTATAAAAATTATAGGAAGCTTGCGCCATAGAGTAAGTAAAAAGTCATAGCTGATTCTAATCCATGAGCCAGGTCAAGATCTCCTCGATGTGAACATTTTCTTACCATTTTTATGGTCAAATTAGTTATTATACATGTGCATATAGTTGGAGAACATGTTTTCATTGTATATAACTACTACAAAGCTTACGCCATAGAGTCACTGAAATCACATAGTGCAGAACTTATTCTACTCCTTGAGTCAGGTTAAGAACTCCTTGAAGTGTGCATTTTCTTGTCATTTTTATGGTAGAATTACTTATTAGATATGAGAATATTGTTGGAGAACATGTTTTCAAAGTATAAAAATTCTAGGAAGCCTGCGTCATATAGTCACTAAAAAGTTAAAGTGGAGAGCTGATTCTACTCCTTGAGCTAGGTCAAGATCTCCTTGAAGTGAAAATTTTCTTACCATTTTTATGGTCAAATTAGTTATTATACATGAGTATATAGTTGGAGAACATGTTTTTTGAGTATAAAACTGCTACAAAGCATGCGCCATAAAGTCACTAAAAACACACAGTGTAGAGCTGATTCTACTCCGTGAGCCAGGTCAAGAACTCCTTGAAGTGAAAATTTTCTTGCCATTTTTATGTTCAAATTAGTTATTATACATGAGCATATAGTTGGAGAACTTGTTTTCCGTCTATATAACTGCAACGAAGCTTGCACCATAGAGTCACTAAAAACACACAGTGCAGAGCTTATTTACTCCGTGAGCCAGGTTAAAAACTCCTTGAAGTGAGCATTTTCTTGCAATTTTTAAGGTAAAATTTGTTATTAGACATGAGAATATACTTGGTGAACATGTTTTTAGAGTATAAAAATACTAGGAAGCCTGAGTCACTAAAAAGTAAAAGTGCAGAGTTGATTATACTCCATGAGCCAACTCAAGAACTCTTTGAATTGAGCATTTTCTTACAATTTTTATGGTCAAATTAGTTATTGCATATGAGTATAGAGTTTGAGAACATGTTTTTCGAGTATATAACTACTACGAAGCTTGCGCCATATAGTTACTAAAAACACACGGTGCAGAGCTGATTCCACTTCATGGGCTAGGTCAAGAACTCCATGGAGTGAGCATTTTCTTGCCATTTTTATGGTTAAATTAATTATTAGACCTGAGAATATAGTTGGAGAACGTGTTTTAAGATTATAAAAATACTACGAAGGCTGTGCCTTAGAGTTACTAAAAAGTCAAAGTGCATAGCTGATTCTACTCCGTGAGTAAGGTCAAGAACTCCTTGAAGTGAGCATTTTCTTGCCATTTTTATGGTAAAATTAGTTATAATACTTGAAAATATGGTTGGAGAACATATTTTCAGAGTATATAAATGCTAGGAAGCTAGCGTCATAGAGTCACTAAAAAGTTAAAGTGGAGAGCTTATTCTACTTCTTAAGCTATATCAAGATCTTCTGGAAGTGAGCATTTTCTTACCATTTTTATGGTCAAATTAGTTATTACACATGATTATATAGTTGGAGAACCTGTTTTTAGAGTATATAACTACTACGAAGCATGCGCCATAAAGTCACTGAAAACACACAGTGCAGAGCTTATTCCACTCCATGAGCTAGGTCAAATACTCCTTGAAGTGAGCATTTTCTTGAAATTTGTATGGTAAAATTTTTTATAAAACATGAGAATATAGTTTGAGTACATGTTTTTAGAGTATAAAACTGCTAGGAAGCCAGGTCAAGAACTGGGAAGGTTGTGCCTTAAAGTTACTGGGAAGGTTGGATAATGTGTTTTAAGAGTATAGTTGGATATAGTTGGATATAGTTGGATAAAGTTACTAGAAAATACTCCTTGAAGACATGAGAATATAGTTGGATAATGTGTTTTAAGAGTATAAAAATACTGGGAAGGTTGTGCCTTAAAGTTACTAAAAAGTCAAAGTGCATAGCTGATTCTACTCCGTGAGACAGGTCAAGAACTCCTTGAAGTGAGCATTTTCTTGCCATTTTTATGGTCACATTAGTTATAAGACATGATAATATGGTTGGATCACATGTTTTTAGAGTATAAAAACATTAGGAAGCTTGCAACATAGTCACTAAAAAGTCAAACTACATAGCTGATTCTACTCCGTGAGCCATGGTAAAATCTCCTTGAAGTGAGCATTTTCTTTCCATTTTTATGGTCAAATTAGTTATTATACATGAGTATATAGTTGAAGAATATATTTTCATAGTATGTAACTGATATGAAGCTTACGTCATACAGTCACCAAAAACACAGTGCAGAGCTTATTCTACTCCTTGAGTCAGGTTAAGAACACCTTGAAGTGGGCATTTTCTTGCCATTTTTATGGTAGAATTTGTTATCAGATGTGAGAATATAGTTGGAGAACATGTTTTCAGAGTATAAAAATGGGGGAAGCTAGCGTCGTAGAGTCACTAAAAAGTTAAAGTGGAGAGCTGATTATACTCCTTGAGATAGATCAAGATCTCCTTGATGTGAGCATTTTCTTACCATTTTTATGGTCGAATTAGTAATTATACATGATTATAAAGTTGGAAAACAAGTTTTTAGTGTATATAACTACTACAAAGCATGTGTCATAAAGTCACTAAAAATACACAGTGCAGAGCTTATTTTACTCCGTGAGTTAGGTCAAAAACTCCTTGAAGTGAGCATTTTCTTGCTTTTTTTTATGGTAAAATTTTTTATTAGACAAAAGAATATAGTTGGAAAACATATTTTTAGAGTATAAAACTGCTATGAAGCCTGCGTCATAGAGTCACTAAAATGTAAAAGTGCAGAGTTGATTCTACTCCATGAGCCAGGTCAAGAACTCCTTGAATTGAGCATTATCTTATCATATTTATGGCCAAATTAGTTATTGTATATGAGTATATAGCTGGAAAACATGTTTTCAAAGTATATAACTGCTATGAAGCTTGAACCATGGAGTCACTAAAAACACACAGTGCTGAGCTGATTCTACTACGTGAGCCAAGTCAAGAACTCCATGGAGTGAGAATTTTCTTGCCATTTTTATGGTCAAATTAATTATTAGACAAGGAAATATAGTTGGAGAATGTGTTTTAAGAGTATAAAAATTCTAGGAAGGTTGTGCCTTAGAGTTACTAAAAAGTCAAAGTGCAGAGCTGATTCTACTTCGTGAGCCAGGTCAAGAACTCCTTGAAGTGAGCATTTTCATGGCATTTTTATGGTCAAATAAGTTATAAGACATGATAATATGGTTGGAGAACATTTTTTTAGAGTATAAAAATACTAGGAAGCTTGCGCCATAGAGTCACTAAAAAGTCAAAGTGCAGAGCTGATTCTACTCCATGAGCCAGTTCAAGATCTCCTTGAAGTGAGCATTTTTTTACCATTTTAATGGTAAATTAGTTATTATACATGAGTATATTTGAAGAAAATATTTTGAGCATATAACTGCTACGAAACTTGCGCCATAGAGTCACTAAAAACACACAGTGTAGAGCTTTTTCCACTCCGTGAGCCAGGTCAAGAACTCATTGAAGTGAGCATTTTCTTGCCATTTTTATGGTCAAATTAGTTATTATTTATCACTATATAGTTGAAGAACATATTTTCATAGTATATAACTACTACGAAGCTTATGTCATACAGTCACGAAAAACACATAGTGCACAGCTTATTCTACTCCCTGAGTCAGGTTAAGAACTCCTTGAAGTTGGCATTTTCTTGCCTTTTTTATGGTAGAATTAGTTATTAGATATGAGAATATAGTTGGAGAACATGTTTTCAGAGTATAAAAATGCTAGGAAGCTAGCGTCATAGAGTCACAAAAAAGTTAAAGTTGAGAGCTGATTCGACTCCTTGAGGTAGATCAAGAACTCATTGAAGTGAGCATTTTTATGCCATTTTTATGGTCAAATTAGTTATTAGACATGAGAATATAGTTGGAGAATATGTTTACGGAGTATAAAAATGCTAGGATGCTTGTGCCATAAAGTCACTAAAAAGTCAAGTGCATAGCTGATTTTACTCCGTGAACCAGGTCAAGAACTCCTTGAAGTGAGCATTTTTCCATTTTTATGGGCAAACTAGTGAAAATACATGAGAATATAGTTGGAGAACATGTTATCAGAGTATAAAAATGCTAGGAAGCTTGTACCATAGAGTCACTAAAAAGTCAAACAGCATAGCTGATTCTACTCCGTGAGCCAGGGTAAAATCTCCTTAAAGTGAGCATTTTCTTTCCATTTTTATGGTCAAATTAGTTATTATACATGAGTATATAGTTGAAGAACATATTCTCATAGTATATAACTGCTACGAAGCTTACGTCATACAGTCACTAAAAACACACAGTACAGAGCTTATTCTACTCATTGAGTCAGGTTAAGAACACCTTGAAGTTGACATTTTCTTGCCATTTTTATGGTAGAATTAGTTATCAAATATGAGAATATAGTTGGAGAACATGTTTTCAGAGTATAAAAATGCTAGGAAGCTAGCATCGTAGAGTCACTAAAAAATTAAAGTGGAGAGCTGATTCTTCTCCTTGAGCTAGATCAAGATCTCCTTGAAGTGAGCATTTTCTTACAATTTTTATGGTCAAATTAGTAATTATACATTATTATATAGTTGGAGAACGAGTTTTTAGTGTATATAACTACTACAAAGCATGTGTCATAAAGTCACTAAAAACACACAGTGTAGAGCTTATTCTACTCCGTGAGCTAGATCAAAAACTCCTTGAAGTTAGCATTTTCTAGCTATTTTTATGGTAAAATTTTTTATTAGACATGAGAATATAGTTGGAGTACATGTTTTTAGAGTATAAAACTGCTATGAAGCCTGTGTCATAGAGTCACTAAAAGGTAAAAGAGCAGAGTTGATTCTACTCCATGAGCCATGTCAAGAACTCCTTGAATTGAGCATTTTCTAGTCATATTTATGGCCAAATTAGTAATTTTATATGAGTATATAGTTTTAAAACATGTTTTCAAAGTATATAACTGCTACGAAGCTTGCGCCATGGAGTCACTAAAAACACACGGTGTAGAGCTGATTCTACTCCGTGAGCCAGGTCAAGAACTCCATGGAGTGAGCATTTTCTTGCAATTTTTATGGTCAAATTAATTATTAAACATGAGAATATAGTCGGAGAATGTGTTTTAAGAGTATAAAAATACTAGGAAGGTTGTGTCTTAGAGTTACTAAAAAGTCAAAGTGCAGAGCTGATTCTACTTCGTGAGCCAGGTCAAGAACACCTTGAAGTGAGCATTTTCATGGCATTTATATGGTTAAATTAGTTATAAGACATGATAATATGGTTGGAGAACATTTTTTAGAGTATAAAAATGCTAGGAAGCTTGCGCCATAGAGTCACTAAAAAGTCAAAGTATAGAGCTGATTCTACTCAGTGAGCCAGTTCAAGATCTCCTTGAAGTGAGCATTTTTTTACCATTTTAATGGTAAATTAGTTATTATACATGAGTATATTTGAGAAAATATTTTTAGTACATAACTGCTTCGAAACTTGCGCCATAGAGTCACTAAAAACACACAGTGCAGAACTATTTCCACTACGTGAGCCAGGTCAATAACTCATTGAAGCAAGAATTTTTATGATCAAATTAGTTATTAGACATGAGAATATAGTTGGAGAAAATGTTTTTAGAGTATAAAAATGCAAGGAAGCTTGTGCCATAGTGTCACTAAAATGTCAAAGTGCAGAGCTGATTCTACTCGTGAGCCAGGTCAAGAACTCCTTGAAGTGAACATTTTTTTCCATTTTTATGGACAAATTAGTGAAAATACATGAGAATATAGTTGGAGAACATGTTTTCAGAGTATAAAAATGCTAGGAAGATTGCACCATAAAGTCACTAAAAAGTCAAATTGCATAGCTGATTCTACTCCATAAACCAGGTTAAGATCTCCTTGAAGTGAGCATTTTCTTTCCATTTTTATGGTCAAATTAGTTATTATACATGAGTATATAGTTGAAGAACATATTTTCATAGTATATAACTGCATCGAAGCTAACGTCATACAGTCACCAAAAACACACAGTGCATAGCTTATTCCACTCCTTGAGTCAGGTTAAGAATACCTTGAAGTTGGCATTTTCTTGCCATTTTTATGGCAGAATTTATTATTAGATATGAGAATATAGTTGGAGAGCATGTTTTTAGAGTATAAAATGCTAGGAAGCTAGCGTCATAGAGTCACAAAAAATTTAAAGTGGAGAGCCGATTCTACTACATGACCTAGATCAAGAACTCATTGAAGTGAGCATTTTTATGCCATTTTTTTTTGGTCAAATTAATTATTAGACATGAGAATATAGTTGGAGAATATGTTTACAGAGTATAAAAATGCTAGGAAGCTTGTGCCATATAGTCACTAAAAAGTCAAAGTGCAGAGCTGATTTTACTCCGTGAGTCTGGACAAGAACTCCGGGAAGTGAACATTTTTCTATTTTTATGGACAAATTAGTGAAAATACATGAGAATATAGTTGGAGAACATGTTATCAGAGTATAAAAATGCTAGGAAGATTGTACCATAGAGTCATTAAAAAGTCAAACAACATAGCTAATTTTACTCCATGAGCCAGGGTAAAATCCCCTTGAAGTAAGCATTTTCTTTCCATTTTTATGGTCAAATTAGTTATTATACATGAGTATATTGTTGAAGAACATATTTTCATAGTATATAACAGCTACGAAGCTTACGTCATACAGTCACCAAAAACACACAGTGCAGAGCTTATTCGACTCCTTGAATCAGGTTAAGAACACCTTAAAGTTGTCATTTTCTTGCCATTTTTATGGTAGAATTAGTTATCAGATATGAGAATATAGTTGGAGAACACGTTTTCAGAGTATAAAAATGCTAGGAAGCTAGCATCGTAGAGTCACTAAAAAGTTAAAGTGGAGAGCTGATTCTACTACTTGAGCTAGATCAAGATCTCCTTGAAGTGAGCATTTTCTTACCATTTTTATGGTCAAATTAGTTATTATACATGATTATATAGTTGGAGAACAAGTTTTTAGTGTATATAACTACTAAAAAGCTTGTGTCATAAAGTCACTAAAAACACACAGTGCAGAACTTATTCTACTCCGTGAGCTAGGTCAAAAACTCCTTGAAGTGAGCATTTTCTTGCTATTTTTATAGTAAAATTTTTTATTAGACATGAGAATATAGTTGAAGTACATGTTTTTAGAGTATAAAACTGCTATGAAGCATGCGTCATAGAGTCACTAAAAGGTAAAAGTCCAGAGTTGATTCTACTCCAAGAGCCAGGTCAAGAAATCCTTGAATTTAGCATTTTCTTATCGTATTTATGGCCAAATTAGTTTTTGTATATGAGTATATAGTTGGAAAATATGTTTTCACAGTATATAACTGCTACGAAGCTTGCGCCATGGGGTCACTAAAAACACACATTCTACTCCGTGAGCCAAGTCTAGAACTCCATGAAGTGAGCATTTTCTTGCCATTTTTATGGTCAAATTAATTATTAGACAAGACAATATAGTTGGAGAATGTGTTTTAAGAGTATAAAAATACTAGGAAGGATGTGCCTTAGAGTTACTAAAAAGTCAAAGTGCAGAGTTGATTATACTTCGTGAACCAAGTCAAAGACTACTTGAAGTGAGCATTGTCATGGCATTTTTATGGTCAAATTAGTTATAAGACATGATAATATAGTTGGAGAACATTTTTTTAGAGTATAAAAATGCTAGGAAGCTTGCGCC
The DNA here is from genome assembly GCA_023678885.1 of Pogostemon cablin. Lineage (NCBI taxonomy): Eukaryota > Viridiplantae > Streptophyta > Magnoliopsida > Lamiales > Lamiaceae > Pogostemon > Pogostemon cablin. Next base: position 5,943,493 of record CM043004.1, on the reverse strand, counting down.
ATAGAGTAACTAAAAAGTCAAAGTGTAGAGCAGATTCTACTCCGTGAGCCAGTTCAAGATCTCTTTGAAGTGAGCATTTTTTTTCTATTATTATGGTCAAATTAGTTATTATACATGGGTATATAGTTGAAGAACATATTTTCATAGTATATAACAGCTATGAAGCTTACGTCATACAGTCACGAAAAACACACAGTGCAGAGCTTATTCTACTCCTTGAGTCAGGTTAAGAACTCCTTGAAGTTGGCATTTTCTTGCCATATTTATGGTAGAATTAGTTATTAGGTATGAGAATATAGTTGGAGAACATGTTTTCAGAGTATAAAAATTCTAGGATGCTCGCGTCATAGAGTCACTAAAAAGTTAAAGTGGAGAGCTGATTCTACTACTTGAGCTAGATCAAGATCTCCTTGAAGTGAGCATTTTCTTGACATTTTTGTGGTCAAATTAGTTATTAAACATGAGAATATAGTTGGAGAACATGTTTTCAGAGTATAAAAATGCTAGGAAGCTTGTGTCATAGAGTCACTAAAAAGTCAAAGTGCATATAGTTGGAGAACATGTTTTCAGAGTATAAAAATGCTAGGAAGCTTGTGCCATAGAGTCACTAAAAAGTCAAAGTGCAAAGCTGATTCTACTTCGAGAGCTAGGTCAAGAATTCCTTGAAGTGAGTATTTTTTTTCCATTTTTATGGACAAATTTGTGAAAATACATGAGAATATAGTTGTGGAAGATGTTTTTAGAGTATAAAAATGCTAGGAAGCTTGCATCATAGAGTCAATCAAAAGTCAAACTGCATAGCTGATTCTACTCCGTGAGCCAGGTTAAGATCTCCTTAAAGTGAGCATTTTCTTTCCATTATTATGGTCAAATTAGTTATTAAACATGAGTATATAGTTGAAAAATACATTTTCATAGTATATAACTGCTATGAAGCTTACGTCATATAGTCACGAAAGACACACAGCGTAGAGCTTATTCTACTCCTTGAGTCAGGTTAAGAACTCCTTGAAGTTGGCATTTTCTTGCCATTTTATGGTAGAATTAGTTATTAGATATGAGAATATAGTTGGAGAACATGTTTCAAAGTATAAAAATTCTAGGATGCTAGCATCATAGAGTCACTAAAAAGTTAAAGTTGAGAGCTGATTCTACTCCTTGAGCTAGATCAAGATCTCCTTGAAGTGAGCATTTTCTTGCCATTTTTATGGTCAAATTAGTTATTATACATGATTATATATTTGGTGAACATGTTTATAGAGTATATAACTACTACAAAGCATGCGCCTTAAAGTTACTAAAAACACACAATGCAGAGCTTATTGTACTCCGTGATCCAGGTCAAAAACTTCTTGAAGTGAGTATTTTCTTGACATTTTTATGGTAAAATTTTTTATTAGACATGAGAATATAGTTGGAGTACATGTTTTTAGAGTATAAAACTGCTAGGAAGCCTGCGTCATAGAGTCACTAAAGGGTAAAAGTGCAAAGTTGATTCTACTCAATGAGCCAGGTCAAGAACTTTTTGAATTGAGCATTTTCTCAACATATTTATGGTCAAATTAGTTATTTTATATGAATATATAGTTGGAAAACATGTTTTTAGAGTATATAACTGTTCCGAAGCTTGCGCCATAGAGTCACAAAAAACACATAGTGCAGAGCTAATTCGACTCCGTGAGCCAAATCAAGAACTCCATGGAGTGAGCATTTTCTTGCCATTTTTAAGGTCAAATTAATTATTAGACATGAGAATATAGTTGGAGAATATATTTTAAGAGTATAAAAATACTAGGAAGATTGTGCCTTAGAGTTACTAAAAAGTAAAAGTGCAGAGCTGATTCTACTCCGTGAGCCAGGTCAAGAATTCCTTGAAGTGAGCATTTTCTTGGCATTTTTATAGACAAATTAGTTATAAGACATTATAATATGGTTTGAGAACATTTTTTAGCTTATAAAAATACTAGGAAGCTTGCGCCATAGGGTCACTAAAAAGTTAAAGTGCAGAGCTGATTCTACTCCGTGAGCCAGTTCAAGATCTCCTTGAAGTGAGCATTTTTTTACTATTTTTATGGTAAATTAGTTATTATATATGAGTTTATTTGGAGAAAATATTTTGAGTATATAACTGCTACGAAACTTGCACCATAGGGTAACTAAAAACACACAGTGCAAAGCTTTTTCCACTCCGTGAGCCAGGGCAAGAACTCATTTAAGTGAGCATTTTTTTGCCATTTTTATGATCAAATTACATATTAGACATGAGAATATAGTTGTAGAACATGTTTTTTGAGTATAAAAATGCTAGGAAGCTTGTGCCATAAAGTCACTAAAAAGTCAAAGTGCAGAGCTGATTCTACCCCATGAGCCAGTCAAGAACTCCTTGAAGTGAGCATTTTTTTCCATTTTTATGGACAAATTAGTGAAAAGACATGAGAATATAGTTGGAGAACATGTTTTTAGAGTATAAAAATGCTAGGAAACTTGCACCATAAAGTCACTAAAAAGTCAAACTGCATAGCTGATTCTACTCCGTGAGCCAGGATAAGATCTCCTTGATGTGAGGATTTTCTTTCCATTTTTATGGTCAAATTAGTTATTATACATGAGTATATAGTTTAAGAACATATTTTCATAGTATATAACTGCTATGAAGCTTACGTCATACCATCACAAAAAACACACAGTGTAGAGCTTATTCTACTCCTTGAGTTAGGTTAAGAACTCCTTGAAGTTTGTATTTTCTTACCATTTTTATGGTAGAATTAGTTATTAGATATGAGAATATAGTTGGAGAAAATTTTTTTAGAGTATAAAAATGCTTGGAAGCTAGCATCATAGAGTCACTAAAAAGTTACAGTGGAGAGCTGATTCTACTTCTTGAGCTATATCAAGATCTCCTTGAAGTGAGCATTTTCTTGCCATTTTTATGGTCAAATTAGTTATTATACATGATTGTATAGATGGAGAACATGTTTTTAGAGTATATAACTACTACGAAGCATGCGCCATAAAGTCACTATAAAACACACAGTGCAGAGCTTATTCTACTCCGTGAGCCATGTCAAAAACTCCTTGAAGTGAGTATTTTCTTGCCATTTTTATGGTAAAATTTTTTATTAGACATGAGAATATAGTAGGAGAATATTTTTTTAGAGTATATAATGGCTACGAAGCATGCGCCATAAAGTCATTAAAAACTCACAGTGTAGAGCTAATTCTACTCTGTGAGCCACGTCAAGAACTCCTTAAAGTGAGCATTTTCGTGCCATTTTTATGGACAAATTAGTTAAAAGACATGAGAATATAGTTGGAGAACAAATTTTTAGAGTATAAAAATGCAAGGAAGCTTGCTCCATAGAGTTACTAAAAAGTTAAACTGCTTAGCTTATTATACTCCGTGAGCTAGGTCAAGATCTCTTTGAAGTGAGCATTTTCTTACCTTTTTTATGGTCAAATTAGTTATTATACAAGAGTATATAGTTGGTGAACATGTTTTCATAGTATATAACTGCTACGAAGCTTACTCCATAGAGTCACTAAAAACACACAGTGCATATCTTATTCTACTCCTTGAGCTAGGTTAAGAACTCCTTGAAATGAGCATTTTCTTGCAATTTTTATGGTAGAATTAATTATTAGATATGAGAATATAGTTGGAGAACATTTTTTCAAAGTATAAAAATACTAGGAAGTTTGCGTCATAGAGTCACTAAAAAGTAAAAATGGAAAGCTGATTCTACTCCTTGAGCTAGTCAAGATCTCCTTGAATTGAGCATTTTCTTTCCCTTTTTATGGTCAAATTAGTTATTATACATGAGAATATAGTTGGAGAACATGTTTTCAGAGTATATAACAGCTACGAAGCATGCTCCATAAAGTCACTAAAAACACACAGTGTAGAGCTGATTCTACTCCGTGAGCCAGGTCAAGAACTCCTTGAAGTGAGCATTTTCTTGCAATTTTATGGACATATTAGATATAAGACATGATAATATGGTTGAAGAACATGTTTTTAGAGTATAAAAATGCTAGGAAGCTTGCGCAATAGAGTCACTAAAAAGTCAAAGTGCAGAGCTGATTCTACTCCGTGAGCCAGGTCAAGATCTCCTTGAAGTGAGCATTTTATTACCCTTTTTATGGTCAAATTAGTTATTATACATGAGTATATAGTTGGAGAAAATATTTTGAGTATATAACTGCTACGAAACTTGCGCCATAGAGTCACTAAAAACACACAGTGCAGAGCTTTTTCTACTACGTGAGCCAGGTCAAGAACGCATTGAAGTGAGCATTTTCTTGCCATTTTTATGGTCAAAATAGTTATTAGACATGGAAATATAGTTGGAGAACATGTTTTCAGAGTATAAAAATACTAGGAAGCTTGTGGCATAGAGTCGCTAAAATGTCAAAGTGCATAGCTGATTACACTCCGTGAGCCAGGTCAAGAACTCCTTGACCTGGCTCACTTTTTCCATTTTTATGGAAAAATTAGTGAAAAGACATGAGAATATAGTTGGAGAAAATATTTTTAGATTATAAAAATGCTAGGAAACCTGCATCATAGAGTCTCTAAAAAGTAAAAGTGCATAGTTGATTATACTCCATGAGCCAGGTCAAGAATTCGTTGAATTTAGCATTTTCTTATAATTTTTATGGTCAAATTAGTTATTTTATATCAGTATATAGTTGGAGAACATGTTTTCAGAGTATATACCTACTACAAAGCTTGAACCATAGAATTACTAAAAACACACAGTGCAGAGCTGATTCTTTTCTAGTGAGCCAGGTCAAGAACTCCATGGAGTGAGCATTTTCTTGCCATTTTTATGGTCAAATTAATTATTAGACTTGAGAATATGGTTGGAGAACATGTTTTAAGAGTATAAAAATACTAGGAAGGTTGTGCCTTAGAGTTACTAAAAACTCAAAGTACAGAGCTGATTCTACTCCATGACCCAGGTCAAGAACTCCTTGAAGTGAGCATTTTCTTGCAATTTTTATGGTAGAATTAGTTATTAGATATGAGAATATAGTTCGAGAACATATTTTCAGAGTATAAAAATACTAGGAAGCTTGCGTCATAGAGTCACTAAAAAGTGAAAATGGAGAGCTGATTCTACTCTTTGAGCTAGTCAAGATCTCCTTGAAGTGAGTATTTTCTTACCCTTTTTATGGTCAAATTAGTTATTAAACATGAGAATATAGTTGAAGAACACGTTTTCAGAGTATATAACAGCTACGAAGCATGCTCTATAGAGTCAAAAAAACACACAGTGTAGAGATGATTCTACTCCGTGAGCCAGGTCAAAACTCCTTTCCGTGAGCATTTTCTTTCCATTTTTATGGACAAATTAGATATAAGACATGATAATATGGTTGAAGAACATGTTTTTAGAGTATAAAAATGCTAGGAAGCTTGCTCCATAGAGTCACTAAAAAGTCAAAGTGCTGAGCTGATTCTACTCCGTGAGCCAGGTCAAGATCTCCTTGAAGTGAGCATTTTTTACCATTTGTATGGTAAATTAGTTATTATACATGAGTATATAGTTGGAGAAAATATTTTGAGTATATAACTGCTATGAAAATTGCGCCATAGAGTCACTAAAAACACACAGTGCAGAGCTTTTTCTACTACGTGAGCCAGGTCAATAACTCGTTGAAGTGAGCATTTTCTTGTCATTTTTATGGTCAAAATAGTTATTAGACATGAGAATATAGTTTACATGTTTTCAGAGTATAAAAATGCTATGAAGCATGTGCCATAGAGTCGCTAAAAAGTCAAAGTGCATAGCTGATTACACTCCTTGAGCCAGGTCAAGAACTCCTTGAAGTGAGCATTTTTTCTATTTTTATGGACAAATTAGTGAAAAGACATGAGAATATAGTTGGAGAACATATTTTTAGATTATAGAAATGCTATGAAGCCTGCGTCATAGAGTCTCTAAAAAGTAAAAGTGCATAGTTGATTATACTCCATGAGCCAGGTCAAGAATTCCTTGAATTTAACATTTTCTTACAATTTCTATGGTCAAATTAGTTATTTTATATCAGTATATAGTTGGAGAACATGTTTTTAGAGTATATACCTTCTACGAAGCTTGCACCATAGAATTACTAAAAACACACAGTGCAGAACTGATACTAGTCTGTGAGCCAGGTCAAGAACTACATGGAGTGAGCATTTTCTTGCCATTTTTATGGTCAAATAAATTATTAGACATGAGAATATAGTTGGAGAAAATGTTTTAAGAGTATAAAAATACTATGAAGGTTGTGCCTTAGGGTTACTAAAAACTCAAAGTACAAAGTTGATTCTACTCCGTGACCAGGTCAAGAACTCCTTGAAGTGTTTTATGGATAAATTAGTTACAAGACATGATAATATGGTTGGAGAACATGTTTTTAGAGTATAAAAATGATAGGAAGCTTGCGCCATAGAATCACTAAAAAGTCAAACTACATACCTGATTATACTCCGTGAGCCAGGTCATGATCTCCTTGAAGTGAGCATTTTTTACCATTTTTATGGTAAATTAGTCATTATACATGAGTATATAGTTGGAGAAAATATTTTGAGTATATAACTGCTACGAAACTTGCTCCATAGAGTCACTAAAAACACACAGTGCAGAGCTTTTTCTACTACGTGAGCCTGGTCAAGAACTCGAGGAAGTGAGCATTTTCTTGCCATTTTTCTGGTCAAAATAGTTATTAGACATGAGAATATAGATGGAGAACATGTTTTCAGAGTATAAAAATGCTAGGAAGCTTGTGCCATAGAGTCGCTAAAAAGTCAAAGTGCAGAGCTGATTCTACTCCGTTAGCCAGGTCAAGAACTCCTTGAAGTGAGTATTTTTTTCCATTTTTATGAATAAATTAGTGAAAATACAAGAGAATATAGTTGGAGAACATATTTTTAGATTATAAAAATGCTAGGAAGCCTGCGTCATAGTCACTAAAAAGTAAAAGTGCATAGTTGATTATACTCCATGAGTCAGGTCAAGAATTCCTTGAATTTAACATATTCTTACCATTTTTATGGTCAAAGTAGTTATTTTATATCAATATATAGTTGGAGAACATGTTTTCAGAGTATATACCTGCTACGAAGCTTGCACCATAGAATTACTAAAAACACACAGTGTAGAGCAGATTCTACTCTGTGAGCCAGGTCAAGAACTCCATGGAGTGAGCATTTTTTGCCATTTTTATGGTCAAATTAATTATTAGACATGAGAATATAGTTGGAGAACATGTTTTAAGAGTATAAAAATACTAGGAAGGTTGTGCCTTAGAGTGACTAAAAAGTCAAAGTACAGAGCTCATTCTACTCCGTGAGCCAGATCAAGAACTCCTTGAAGTGAGCATTTTATTGCCATTTTTATGGACAAATTAGTTACAAGACATGATAATATGGTTGGAGAACATGTTTTTAGCATATAAAAATGATAGGAAGCTTGCGCCTTATAGTCACTAAAAGGTCAAAGTGCAGAGCTGATTCTACTCCGTGAGCCAGGTCAAGATCTCCTTGAAGTGAGCATTTTTTTTAGCATTTTTATGGTGAATTAGTCATTATACATGAGTATATAGTTGGAGAAAATATTTTGAGTATATAACTACTATGAAACTTGCGCCATAGAGTCACTAAAAACATACAGTGCAGAGCTTTTTCTACTCCGTGAGCCAGGTCAAGAACTCATTGAAGTGAGCATTTTCTTGCCATTTTTATGGTCAAATTAGTTATTTGACATGAGAATATAGCTGGAGAACATGTTTTCAGTGTATAAAAATGCTAGGAAGCTTGTGCAATAGAGTCATTAAAATGTCAAAGTGCATAGCTGATTCTACTACGAGAGCCAGGTTAAGATCTCCTTGAAGTGAGCATTTTCTTAGCATTTTTATAGGCAAATTAGTTATTATAAATGAGTATATAGTTGGAGAAGATATTTTCATAGTATATAACTGCTACGAAGCTTACGTCATACAGTCACTAAAAACACAAAGTGCAGAGCTTATTCTACTCCTTGAGTCAGTTTAAGAACTCCTAGAAGTGAGCATTTTCTTGCCATTTTTACGTTAGAATTAGTTATTAGATATAAGAATATAGTTGGAGAACATGTTTACAGTGTATAAAAATGCTAGGAAGCTTGTGTCATAGAGTCACTAAAAAGTTAAAGTGGAGAGCAAATTCTACTCCTTGAGCTAGGTCAAGATCTCCTTGAAGTGAGCATTTTCTTACCATTTTTATGGTCAAATTAGTTATTATACATGAGTATATAGATGGAGAAAATATTTTTAGAGCATATAACTGCTATAAAATTTGCGCCATAGAGTCACTAAAACACACAGTGCAGAGTTTTTTCTACTCCGTGAGCTAGGTCAAGAACTTGTTGAAGTGAGCATTTTCTTGCCACTTTTATGGTCAAATTAGTTTTTAGACATTAAAATATTGTTGGATAACATGTTTTAAGAGTATAAAATATCTTGGAAGCTTGTGCCATAGAGTCAATAAAAAGTCAAAATGCAGAGCTGATTCTACTCCGTGAGCCAGGTCAAGAACTCCTTGAAGTGAGCATTTTTTTTACCATTTTTATGATCAAATTAGTTATTCTACATGAGTATATAGTTGGAGAACATATTTTTAGAGTATATAACTTCTACAAAATTTGTGCCATAGAGTCACTAAAAACATACAGCGCAGAGCTTTTTCTACTCCATGAGCCAGGTCAAGAACTCCTTGAAGTGAGCATTTTCTTGCCATTTTTATGAACAAATTTGTTAAAAAATCATGATAATATGGTTGGAGAATATATTTTTAGAGTGTAAAAATGATAGGAAGCTTGCGCCATAGAGTCACTAAAAAGTCTATGTGCAGAGCTAATTCTACTCCGTTAGTCAGGTCAAGATCTCCTTGAAGTGAGCATTTTTTACCATTTTTATGGTGAATTAGTCATTATACATTAGTATATAGTTGGAAAAAATATTTTAAGTATATAACTACTACGAAACTTGAGCCATAGAGTCACTAAGAACACATAGTGCAGAGCTTTTTCTACTCCGTGAGCCAGGTCAAGAACTCGTTGAAGTGAGCATTTTCTTGCCATTTTTATGGTCAAATTAGTTATTAGACATGAAAATATAGCTGGAGAACATGTTTTGAGAGTATAAAAATGGTAGAAAGCTTGTGCAATAGAGTCATTAAAAAGTCAAAGTGCAGTGCTGATTCTACTACGTGAGCCAGGTTAAAATCTCCTTGAAGTGAGCATTTTCTTACCATTTTTATAGTCAAATTAGTTATTAAAAATGAATATATAGTTGGAGAAGATATTTTCATAGTATATAACTGCTCGAAGCTTACGCCATACAGTCACTAAAAACACAAAGTGCAGAGCTTATTCTACTCCTTGAGTCAGTTTAAGAACTCCTTGAAGTGAGCATTTTCTTGCCATTTTTATGTTAGAATTAGTTATTAGATATAAGAATATAGTTGGAGAAAATGTTAACAGTGTATAAAAATACTAGGAAGCTTGCGTCATAGAGTCACTAAAAAGTTAAAGTGGAGAGCTAATTCTACTCCTTGAGCTAGGTCAAGATCTCCTTGAAGTGAGCATTTTCTTACCATTTTTATGGTCAAATTAGTTATTATACATGAGTATATAGTTGGAGAAAATATTTTTAGAGCATATAACTGCTACAAAATTTGCGCCATAGAGTCACTAAAAACACACAATGCAGAGCTTTTACTACTCCGTGAGCTAGGTCAAGAACTTGTTGAAGTGAGCATTTTCTTGCCACTTTTATGGTCAAATTAGTTATTAGACATTAGAATATTATTGGATAACATGTTTTAAGAGTATAAAAAATCTTGGAAGCTTGTGCCATAGAGTCAATAAAAAGTCAAAATGCAGAGTTGATTCTACTCCGTGAGCCAGGTCAAAAACTCCTTGAAGTGAGCATTTTTTTACCATTTTTATGATCAAATTAGTTATTAAACATGAGTATATAGTTGGAGAACATATTTTTAGAGTATATAACTTCTACAAAATTTGTGCCATAGAGTCACTAAAAACATACAGTGCAGAGCTTTTTCTACTCCGTGAGCCAGGTCAAGAACTCCTTGAAGTGAGCATTTTCTTGCCATTTTTATGGACAAATTTGTTAAAAAACATGATAATATGGTTGGAGAACATGTTTTTAGAGTGTAAAAATGATAGGAAGCTTGCGCCATAGAGTCTCTAAAAAGTCTATGTGCAGAGCTAATTCTACTCCGTGAGCCAGGTCAACATCTCCTTGAAGTGAGCATTTTTTTACCATTTTTATGGTGAATTAGTCATTATACATGAGTATATAGTTGGAGAAAATATTTTAAGTATATAACTACTACGAAACTTGAGCCATAGAGTCACTAAGAACACATAGTGCAGAGCTTTTTCTACTCCGTGAGCCAGGTCAAGAACTCGTTGAAGTGAGCATTTTCTTGCCATTTTTATGGTCAAATTAGTTATTAGACATGAAAATATAGTTGGAGAACATGTTTTGAGAGTATAAAAATGCTAGAAAGCTTGTGCAATAGAGTCATTAAAAAGTCAAAGTGCAGTGCTGATTCTAATACGTGAGCCAGGTTAAAATCTCCTTGAAGTGAGCATTTTCTTACCATTTTTATAGTCAAATTAGTTATTAAAAATGAATATATAGTTGGAGAAGATATTTTCATAGTATATAACTGCTCGAAGCTTACGCCATACAGTCACTAAAAACACAAAGTGCAGAGCTTATTCTACTCCTTGAGTCAGTTTAAGAACTCCTTGAAGTGAGCATTTTCTTGCCATTTTTATGTTAGAATTAGTTATTAGATATAAGAATATAGTTGGAGAAAATGTTAACAGTGTATAAAAATACTAGGAAGCTTGCGTCATAGAGTCACTAAAAAGTTAAAGTGGAGAGCTAATTCTACTCCTTGAGCTAGGTCAAGATCTCCTTGAAGTGAGCATTTTCTTACCATTTTTATGGTCAAATTAGTTATTATACATGAGTATATAGTTGGAGAAAATATTTTTAGAGCATATAACTGCTACAAAATTTGCGCCATAGAGTCACTAAAAACACACAATGCAGAGCTTTTTCTACTCCGTGAGCTAGGTCAAGAACTTGTTGAAGTGAGCATTTTCTTGCCACTTTTATGGTCAAATTAGTTATTAGACATTAGAATATTGTTGGATAACATGTTTTAAGAGTATAAAAAATCTTGGAAGCTTGTGCCATAGAGTCAATAAAAAGTCAAAATGCAGAGTTGATTCTACTCCGTGAGCCAGGTCAAGAACTCCTTGAAGTGAGCATTTTTTTACCATTTTTATGATCAAATTAGTTATTAAACATGAGTATATAGTTGGAGAACATATTTTTAGAGTATATAACTTCTACAAAATTTGTGCCATAGAGTCACTAAAAACATACAGTGCAGAGCTTTTTCTACTCCGTGAGCCAGGTCAAGAACTCCTTGAAGTGAGCATTTTCTTGCCATTTTTATGGACAAATTTGTTAAAAAACATGATAATATGGTTGGAGAACTTGTTTTTAGAGTGTAAAAATGATAGGAAGCTTGCGCCATAGAGTCACTAAAAAGTCAAAGTGCAGAGCTGATTCTACTCCGTGAGCCAGGTCAAGATCTCCTTGAAGTGAGCATTTTTTTACCATTTTTATGGTGAATTAGTCATTATACATGAGTATATAGTTGGAGAAAATATTTTGAGTATATAACTACTACGAAACTTGCGCCATAGAGTCACTAAAAACACACAGTGCATAGCTTTTTCTACTCCGTGAGCCAGGTCAAGAACTCGTTGAAGTGAGCATTTTCTTGCCATTTTTATGGTCAAATTAGTTATTAGACATGAAAATATAGCTGGAGAACTTGTTTTCAGAGTATAAAAATGCTAGAAAGCTTGTGCAATAGTGTCATTAAAAAGTCAAAGTGCAGAGCTGATTCTACTACGTGAGCCAGGTTAAAATCTCCTTGAAGTGAGCATTTTCTTACCATTTTTATAGTCAAATTAGTTATTATAAATGGGTATATAGTTGGAGAAGATATTTTCATAGTATATAACAGCTACAAAGCTCACGCGATACAGTCACTAAAAACACAAAGTGCAGAGCTTATTCTACTCCTTGAGTCAGTTTAAGAACTCCTAGAAGCGAGCATTTTCTTGCCATTTTTATGTTAGAATTAGTTATTAGATATAAGAATATAGTTGGAGAACATGTTTACAGCGTATAAAAATGCTATGAAGCTTGCATCATAGAGTCACTAAAAAGTTAAAGTGGAGAGCTAATTCTACTACTTGAGCTAGGTCAAGATCTCTTTGAAGTGAGCATTTTCTTACCATTTTTATGGTCAAATTAGTTATTATACATGAGTATATAGTTGGAGAAAATATTTTTAGAGCATATAACTGCTACAAAATTTGCGCCATAGAGTCACTAAAAACACACAGTGCAAAGCTTTTTCTACTCCATGAGCTAGGTCAAGAACTTGTCGAAGTGAGCATTTTCTTGCCATTTTTATGATCAAATTAGTTATTATACATGAGTGTATAGTTGGAGAACATATTTTTAGAGTATATAACTGCTATGAAGCTTACGCCATACAGTCACTAAAAACACAAAGTGCAGAGCTTATTCTACTCCTTGAGTCAGTTTAAGAACTCTTTGAAGTGAGCATTTTCTTGCCATTTTTACGTTAGAATTAGTTATTAGATATAAGAATATATTTGGAGAACATGTTTACAGTGTATAAAAATGCTAGGAAGCTTGCGTCATAGAGTCAATAAAAAGTTAAACTGGAGAGCTAATTCTACTCCTTGAGCTAGGTCAAGATCTCCTTGAAGTGAGCATTTTCTTACCATTTTTATGGTCAAATTAGTTATTAAATATGAGTATATAGCTGGAGAAAGTATTTTTTAAGCATATAACTGCTACAAAATTTGCGCCATAGAGTCACTAAAAACACACAGTGCAGAGCTTTTTCTACTCCATGAGTTAGGTCAAGAACTTGTTGAAGTGAGCATTTTCTTGCCACTTTTATGGCCATATTAGTTATTAGACATTAGAATATTGTTGGATAACATGTTTTAAGTGTATAAAAAATCTTGGAAGCTTGGGCCATAGAGTCAATAAAAAGTCAAAATGCAGAGCTAATTCTACACCGTGAGCCAGGTCAAGAACTCCTTGAAGTGAGCTTTTTTTTACCATTTTTATGATCAAATTAGTTATTATACATGAGTATATAGTTGTAGAACATATTTTTAGAGTATATAACTTCTACAAAATTTGTGCCATAGAGTCACTAAAAACATACAGTGCAGAGCTTTTTCTACTCCGTGAGCCAGGTCAAGAACTCCTTGAAGTGAGCATTTTCTTGCCATTTTTATGGACAAATTTGTTAAAAACATGATAATATGGTTGGAGAACATGTTTTTAGAGTGTAAAAATGATAGGAAGCTTGCGCCATAGAGTCACTAAAAAGTCAAAGTGCAGAGCTGATTCTACTCCGTGATCCAGGTCAAGATCTCCTTGAAGTGAGCATTTTTTTTACCATTTTTATGGTGAATTAGTCATTATACATGAGTATATAGTTGGAGAAAAGATTTTGAGTATATAACTAATACGAAACTTGCGCCATAGAGTCAGTAAAAATACACAGTGCAGAGCTTTTTCTACTCCGTGAGACAAGTCAAGAATTCGTTGAAGTGAGCATTTTCTTGCCATTTTTAAGGTCAAATTAGTTATTAGACATGAGAATATAGCTGGAGAACACGTTTTCAGAGTATAAAAATGCTAGGAAGCTTGTGCAATAGAGTCATTAAAAAGTCAAAGAGCAGAGCTGATTCTATTACGTGAGCCAGGTTAAGATCTCCTTGAATTGAGCATTTTCTTGCCATTTTTATGGTAGATTTAGTTATTAGATATAAGAATATAGTAGGAGAACATGTTTACAGCGTATAAAAATGCTATGAAGCTTGCATCATAGAGTCACTAAAAAGTTAAAGTGGAGAGCTAATTCTACTCCTTGAGCTAGGTCAAGATCTCCTTGAAGTGAGCATTTTCTTACAATTTTTATGGTCAAATTAGTTATTATACATGAGTATATAGTTGGAGAAAATATTTTTAGAGCATATAACTGCTACAAAATTTGCGCCATAGAGTCACTAAAAACACACAGTGCAAAGCTTTTTCTACTCTATGAGCTAGGTCAAGAAATTGTCGAAGTGAGCATTTTCTTGCCATTTTTATGATCAAATTAGTTATTATACATGAGTATATAGTTGGAGAACATATTTTTAGAGTAAATAACTGCTATGAAGCTTACGCCATACACTCACTAAAAACACAAAGTGCAGAGCTTATTCTACTCCTTGAGTCAATTTAAGAACTCTTTGAAGTGAGCCTTTTCTTGCCATTTTTACGTTAGAATTAGTTATTAGATATAAGAATATAGTTGGAGAAAATGTTAACAGTGTATAAAAATACTAGGAAGCTTGCGTCATAGAGTCACTAAAAAGTTAAAGTGGAGAGCTAATTCTACTCCTTGAGCTAGGTCAAGATCTCCTTGAAGTGAGCATTTTCTTACCATTTTTATGGTCAAATTAGTTATTATACATGAGTATATAGTTGGAGAAAATATTTTTAGAGCATATAACTGCTACAAAATTTGCGCCATAGAGTCACTAAAAACACACAATGCAGAGCTTTTACTACTCCGTGAGCTAGGTCAAGAACTTGTTGAAGTGAGCATTTTCTTGCCACTTTTATGGTCAAATTAGTTATTAGACATTAGAATATTATTGGATAACATGTTTTAAGAGTATAAAAAATCTTGGAAGCTTGTGCCATAGAGTCAATAAAAAGTCAAAATGCAGAGTTGATTCTACTCCGTGAGCCAGGTCAAAAACTCCTTGAAGTGAGCATTTTTTTACCATTTTTATGATCAAATTAGTTATTAAACATGAGTATATAGTTGGAGAACATATTTTTAGAGTATATAACTTCTACAAAATTTGTGCCATAGAGTCACTAAAAACATACAGTGCAGAGCTTTTTCTACTCCGTGAGCCAGGTCAAGAACTCCTTGAAGTGAGCATTTTCTTGCCATTTTTATGGACAAATTTGTTAAAAAACATGATAATATGGTTGGAGAACATGTTTTTAGAGTGTAAAAATGATAGGAAGCTTGCGCCATAGAGTCTCTAAAAAGTCTATGTGCAGATCTAATTCTACTCCGTGAGCCAGGTCAACATCTCCTTGAAGTGAGCATTTTTTTACCATTTTTATGGTGAATTAGTCATTATACATGAGTATATAGTTGGAGAAAATATTTTAAGTATATAACTACTACGAAACTTGAGCCATAGAGTCACTAAGAACACATAGTGCAGAGCTTTTTCTACTCCGTGAGCCAGGTCAAGAACTCGTTGAAGTGAGCATTTTCTTGCCATTTTTATG
Source organism: Pogostemon cablin (assembly GCA_023678885.1). Lineage (NCBI taxonomy): Eukaryota > Viridiplantae > Streptophyta > Magnoliopsida > Lamiales > Lamiaceae > Pogostemon > Pogostemon cablin. Next base: position 5,927,992 of record CM043004.1, on the reverse strand, counting down.
GTCAAATTAGTTATTAGACATGAAAATATAGCTGGAGAACATGTTTTGAGAGTATAAAAATGCTAGAAAGCTTGTGCAATAGAGTCATTAAAAAGTCAAAGTGCAGTGCTGATTCTAATACGTGAGCCAGGTTAAAATCTCCTTGAAGTGAGCATTTTCTTACCATTTTTATAGTCAAATTAGTTATTAAAAATGAATATATAGTTGGAGAAGATATTTTCATAGTATATAACTGCTACGAAGCTTACGCCATACAATCACTAAAAACACAAAGTGCAGAGCTTATTCTACTCCTTGAGTCAGTTTAAGAACTCCTTGAAGTGAGCATTTTCTTGCCATTTTTATGGTGGAATTAGTTATTAGATATAAGAATATAGTTGGAGAACATGTTTACAGTGTATAAAAATACTAGGAAGCTTGCGTCATAGAGTCACTAAAAAGTTAAAGTGGAGAGCTAATTCTACTCCTTGAGCTAGGTCAAGATCTCCTTGAAGTGAGCATTTTCTTACCATTTTTATGGTCAAATTAGTTATTATACATGAGTATATAGTTGGAGAAAATATTTTTAGAGCATATAACTGCTACAAAATTTGCGCCATAGAGTCACTAAAAACACACAGTGCAGAGCTTTTTCTACTCCGTGAGCTAGGTCAAGAACTTGTTGAAGTGAGCATTTTCTTGCCACTTTTATGGTCAAATTAGTTATTAGACATTAGAATATTGTTGGATAACATGTTTTAAGAGTATAAAAAATCTTGGAAGCTTGTGCCATAGAGTCAATAAAAAGTCAAAATGCAGAGCTGATTCTACTCCGTGAGCCAGGTCAAGAACTCCTTGAAGTGAGCATTTTTTTACCATTTTTATGATCAAATTAGTTATTATACATGAGTATATAGTTGGAGAACATATTTTTAGAGTATATAACTTCTACAAAATTTGTGCCATAGAGTCACTAAAAACATACAGTGCAGAGCTTTTTCTACTCCGTGAGCCAGGTCAAGAACTCCTTGAAGTGAGCATTTTCTTGCCATTTTTATGGACAAATTTGTTAAAAAACATGATAATATGGTTGGAGAACATGTTTTTAGAGTGTAAAAATGATAGGAAGCTTGCGCCATAGAGTCACTAAAAAGTCAAAGTGCAGAGCTGATTCTACTCCGTGAGCCAGGTCAAGATCTCCTTGAAGTGAGCATTTTTTTACCATTTTTATGGTGAATTAGTCATTATACATGAGTATATAGTTGGAGAAAATATTTTATGTATATAACTACTACGAAACTTGCGCCATAGAGTCACTAAAAACACACAGTGCATAGCTTTTTCTACTCCGTGAGCCAGGTCAAGAACTCGTTGAAGTGAGCATTTTCTTGCCATTTTTATGGTCAAATTAGTTATTAGACATGAGAATATAGCTGGAGAACTTGTTTTCAGAGTATAAAAATGCTAGAAAGCTTGTGCAATAGAGTCATTAAAAAGTCAAAGTGTAGAGTTGATTCTACTACGTGAGCCTGGTTAAGATCTACTTGAAGTGAGCATTTTCTTACCATTTTTATAGTCAAATTAGTTATTGTAAATGGGTATATAGTTGGAGAAGATATTTTCATAGTATATAACAGCTACAAAGCTCACGCGATACAGTCACTAAAAACACAAAGTGCAGAGCTTATTCTACTCCTTGAGTCAGTTTAAGAACTCCTAGAAGCGAGCATTTTCTTGCCATTTTTATGTTAGAATTAGTTATTAGATATAAGAATATAGTTGGAGAACATGTTTACAGCGTATAAAAATGCTATGAAGCTTGCATCATAGAGTCACTAAAAAGTTAAAGTGGAGAGCTAATTCTACTACTTGAGCTAGGTCAAGATCTCTTTGAAGTGAGCATTTTCTTACCATTTTTATGGTCAAATTAGTTATTATACATGAGTATATAGTTGGAGAAAATATTTTTAGAGCATATAACTGCTACAAAATTTGCGCCATAGAGTCACTAAAAACACACAGTGCAAAGCTTTTTCTACTCCATGAGCTAGGTCAAGAACTTGTCGAAGTGAGCATTTTCTTGCCATTTTTATGATCAAATTAGTTATTATACATGAGTGTATAGTTGGAGAACATATTTTTAGAGTATATAACTGCTATGAAGCTTACGCCATACAGTCACTAAAAACACAAAGTGCAGAGCTTATTCTACTCCTTGAGTCAGTTTAAGAACTCTTTGAAGTGAGCATTTTCTTGCCATTTTTACGTTAGAATTAGTTATTAGATATAAGAATATATTTGGAGAACATGTTTACAGTGTATAAAAATGCTAGGAAGCTTGCGTCATAGAGTCAATAAAAAGTTAAACTGGAGAGCTAATTCTACTCCTTGAGCTAGGTCAAGATCTCCTTGAAGTGAGCATTTTCTTACCATTTTTATGGTCAAATTAGTTATTAAATATGAGTATATAGCTGGAGAAAGTATTTTTTAAGCATATAACTGCTACAAAATTTGCGCCATAGAGTCACTAAAAACACACAGTGCAGAGCTTTTTCTACTCCATGAGTTAGGTCAAGAACTTGTTGAAGTGAGCATTTTCTTGCCACTTTTATGGCCATATTAGTTATTAGACATTAGAATATTGTTGGATAACATGTTTTAAGTGTATAAAAAATCTTGGAAGCTTGGGCCATAGAGTCAATAAAAAGTCAAAATGCAGAGCTAATTCTACACCGTGAGCCAGGTCAAGAACTCCTTGAAGTGAGCTTTTTTTTACCATTTTTATGATCAAATTAGTTATTATACATGAGTATATAGTTGTAGAACATATTTTTAGAGTATATAACTTCTACAAAATTTGTGCCATAGAGTCACTAAAAACATACAGTGCAGAGCTTTTTCTACTCCGTGAGCCAGGTCAAGAACTCCTTGAAGTGAGCATTTTCTTGCCATTTTTATGGACAAATTTGTTAAAAACATGATAATATGGTTGGAGAACATGTTTTTAGAGTGTAAAAATGATAGGAAGCTTGCGCCATAGAGTCACTAAAAAGTCAAAGTGCAGAGCTGATTCTACTCCGTGATCCAGGTCAAGATCTCCTTGAAGTGAGCATTTTTTTTACCATTTTTATGGTGAATTAGTCATTATACATGAGTATATAGTTGGAGAAAAGATTTTGAGTATATAACTAATACGAAACTTGCGCCATAGAGTCAGTAAAAATACACAGTGCAGAGCTTTTTCTACTCCGTGAGACAAGTCAAGAATTCGTTGAAGTGAGCATTTTCTTGCCATTTTTAAGGTCAAATTAGTTATTAGACATGAGAATATAGCTGGAGAACACGTTTTCAGAGTATAAAAATGCTAGGAAGCTTGTGCAATAGAGTCATTAAAAAGTCAAAGAGCAGAGCTGATTCTATTACGTGAGCCAGGTTAAGATCTCCTTGAATTGAGCATTTTCTTGCCATTTTTATGGTAGATTTAGTTATTAGATATAAGAATATAGTAGGAGAACATGTTTACAGCGTATAAAAATGCTATGAAGCTTGCATCATAGAGTCACTAAAAAGTTAAAGTGGAGAGCTAATTCTACTCCTTGAGCTAGGTCAAGATCTCCTTGAAGTGAGCATTTTCTTACAATTTTTATGGTCAAATTAGTTATTATAGATGAGTATATAGTTGGAGAAAATATTTTTAGAGCATATAACTGCTACAAAATTTGCGCCATAGAGTCACTAAAAACACACAGTGCAAAGCTTTTTCTACTCTATGAGCTAGGTCAAGAAATTGTCGAAGTGAGCATTTTCTTGCCATTTTTATGATCAAATTAGTTATTATACATGAGTATATAGTTGGAGAACATATTTTTAGAGTATATAACTGCTATGAAGCTTACGCCATACACTCACTAAAAACACAAAGTGCAGAGCTTATTCTACTCCTTGAGTCAATTTAAGAACTCTTTGAAGTGAGCCTTTTCTTGCCATTTTTACGTTAGAATTAGTTATTAGATATAATAATATAGTTGGAGAACATGTTTACAGTGTATAAAAATGCTAGGAAGCTTGCGTCATAGAGTCACTAAAAAGTTAAAGTGGAGAGCTAATTTTACTCGTTGAGCTAGGTCAAGATCTCCTTGACGTGAGCATTTTCTTACCATTTTTTTGGTCAAATTAGTTATTATACATGAGTATATAGTTGGAGAAAATATTTTTAGAGCATATAACAGCTACAAAATTGGCGCCATAGAGTCACTAAAAACACACAGTGCAGAGCTTTTTCTACTCCGTGAGTTAGGTCAAGAACTTGTTGAAGTGAGCATTTTCTTGCCACTTTTATGGTCAAATTAGTTATTAGACATTAGAATATTTTTGGATAACATGTTTTAAGAGTATAAAAAATCTTGGAAGCTTGTGCCATAGAGTCAATAAAAAGTCAAAATGCAGAGCTAATTCTACTCCGTGAGCCAGGTCAAGAACTCCTTGAAGTGAGCTTTTTTTACCATTTTTATGATCAAATTAGTTATTATACATGAGTATATAGTTGTAGAACATATTTTTAGAGTATATAACTTCTACAAAATTTGTGCCACAGAGTCACTAAAAACATACAGTGCAGAGCTTTTTCTACTCCGTGATCCAGTCAAGAACTCCTTGAAGTGAGCATTTTCTTGCCATTTTTATGGACAAATTTGTTAAAAAACATGACAATATGGTTGGAGAACATGTTTTTAGAGTGTAAAAATGATAGGAAGCTTGCGCCATAGAGTCACTAAAAAGTCAAAGTGCAGAGCTGATTCTACTCCGTGATCCAGGTCAAGATCTCCTTGAAGTGAGCATTTTTTTACCATTTTTATGGTGAATTCGTCATTATACATGAGTATATAGTTGGAGAAAAGATTTTGAGTATATAACTAATACGAAACTTGCGCCATAGAGTCACTAAAAACACACAGTGCAGAGCTTTTTCTACTCCGGGAGCCAAGTCAAGAATTCGTTGAAGTGAGCATTTTCTTGCCATTTTTATGGTCAAATTAGTTATTAGACATGAGAATATAGCTGGAGAACACGTTTTTAGAGTATAAAAATGCCAGGAAGCTTGTGCAATAGATTCATTAAAAAGTCAAAGTGCAAAGCTGATTCTACTACATGAGCCAGGTTAAGATCTCCTTGAATTGAGCATTTTCTTACCATTTTTATAGTAAAATTAGTTATTATAAATGAGTATACAGTTAGAGAAGATATTTTCATAGTATATAACTGGTACGAAGCTTACGCCATACAGTCACTAAAAACACAAAGTGCATAGCTTATTATACTCCTTGAGTCAGTTTAAGAACTCCTTGAAGTGAGCATTTTCTTGCCATTTTTATGGTAGATTTAGTTATTAGATATAAGAATATAGTTGGAGAACATGTTTACAGTGTATAAAAATGATAGGAAGCTTGTGTCATAGAGTCACTAAAAAGTTAAAGTGGAGAGCTAATTCTACTCCTTGAGCTAGGTCAAGATCTCCTTGAAGTGAGCATTTTCTTACCATTTTTATGGTCAAATTAGTTATTATACATGAGTATATATTTGGAGAAAATATTTTTAGAGCATATAACTGCTACAAAATTTGCGCCATAGAGTCACTAAAAACACACAGTGCAGAGCTTTTTCTACTCCGTGAGCTAGGTCAAGAACTTGTTGAAGTGAGCATTTTTTGCCACTTTTATGGTCAAATTAGTTATTAGACATTAGAATATTGTTGGATAACATGTTTTAAGAGTATAAAAAATCTTGGAAGCTTGTGCCATAGAGTCAATAAAAAGTCAAAATGCATAGCTGATTCTACTCCGTGAGCCAGGTCAAGAACTCCTTGAAGTGAGCATTTTTTTACCAATTTTTTGATCAAATTAGTTATTATACATGAGTATATCATTGGAGAACATATTTTTAAAGTATATAACTTCTACAAAATTTGTGCCATAGAGTCACTAAAAACATACAGTGCAGAGCTTTTTCTACTCAGTGAGCCAGTTGAAGAACTCCTTGAAGTGAGCATTTTCTTGCCATTTTTATGGACAAATTTGTTAAAAAACATGATAATATGGTTGGAGAACATGTTTTTAGAGTGTAAAAGTGATAGGAAGCTTGCACCATAGAGTCAATAAAAAGTCAAAGTGCAGAGCTGATTCTACTCCGTGAGCCAGGTCAAGATCTCCTTGAAGTGAGCTTTTTTTTACCATTTTTATGGTGAATTAGTCATTATACATGAGTATATAGTTGGAGAAAATATTTTAAGTATATAACTACTACGAAACTTGAGCCATAGAGTCACTAAGAACACATAGTGCAAAGCTTTTTCTACTCCGTGAGCCAGGTCAAGAACTCGTTGAAGTGAGCATTTTCTTGCCATTTTTATGGTCAAATTAGTTATTAGACATGAGAATGTAGTGGAGAACATGTTTTCAGAGTATAAAAATGCTAGAAAGCTTGTGCAATAGTGTCATTAAAAAGTCAAAGTGCAGAGCTGATTCTACTACGTGAGCCAGGTTAAAATCTCCTTGAAGTGAGCATTTTATTAACATTTTTATAGTCAAATTAGTTTTTATAAATGGGTATATAGTTGGAGAAGATATTTTCATTGTATATAACTGCTACGAAGCTTACGCCATACAGTCACTAAAAACATAAAGTGCAGAGCTTATTCTACTCCTTGAGTCAGTTTAAGAACTCCTAGAAGTGAGCATTTTCTTGCCATTTTTATGTTAGAATTAGTTATTAGATATAAGAATATAGTTGGAAAACATGTTTACAGCGTATAAAAATGCTATGAAGCTTGCATCATAGAGTCACTAAAAAGTTAAAGTGGAGAGCTAATTCTACTCCTTGAGCTAGGTCAAGATCTCCTTGAAGTGAGCATTTTCTTACCATTTTTATGGTCAAATTAGTTATTATACATGAGTATATATTTGGAGAAAATATTTTTAGAGCATATAACTGCTACAAAATTTGCGCCATAGAGTCACTAAAAACACACAGTGCAGAGCTTTTTCTACTCCGTGAGCTAGGTCAAGAACTTGTTGAAGTGAGCATTTTTTGCCACTTTTATGGTCAAATTAGTTACTAGACATTAGAATATTGTTGGATAACATGTTTTAAGAGTATAAAAAATCTTGGAAGCTTGTGCCATAGAGTCAATAAAAAGTCAAAATGCATAGCTGATTCTATTCCGTGAGCCATGTCAAGAACTCCTTGAAGTGAGCATTTTTTTACCATTTTTTTGATCAAATTAGTTATTATACATGAGTATATCGTTGGAGAACATATTTTTAAAGTATATAACTTCTACAAAATTTGTGCCATAGAGTCACTAAAAACATACAGTGCAGAGCTTTTTCTACTCAGTGAGCCAGGTCAAGAACTCCTTGAAGTGAGCATTTTCTTGCCATTTTTATGGACAAATTTGTTAAAAAACTTGATAATATGGTTGGAGAACATGTTTTTAGAGTGTAAAAATGATAGGAAGCTTGCGCCATAGAGTCACTAAAAAGTCAAAGTGCAGAGCTGATTCTAATCCGTGATCCAGGTAAAGATCTCCTTGAAGTGAGCATTTTTTTACCATTTTTAAGGTGAATTCGTCATTATACATGAGTATATAGTTGGAGAAAAGATTTTGAGTATATAACTAATACGAAACTTGCGCCATAGAGTCACTAAAAACACACAGTGCTGAGCTTTTTCTACTCCGGGAGCCAAGTCAAGAATTCGTTGAAGTGAGCATTTTCTTGCCATTTTTATGGTCAAATTAGTTATTAGACATGAGAATATAGCTGGAGAGCATGTTTTCAGAGTATAAAAATGCTAGGAAGCTTGTGCAATAGATTCATTAAAAAGTCAAAGTGCAGAGCTGATTCTACTACGTGAGCCAGGTTAAGATCTCCTTGAATTGAGCATTTTCTTACCATTTTTATAGTAAAATTAGTTATTATAAATGAGTATACAGTTAGAAAAGATATTTTCATAGTATATAACTGGTACGAAGCTTACGCCATACAGTCACTAAAAACACAAAGTGCATAGCTTATTCTACTCCTTGAGTCAGTTTAAAAAAACTCCTTGAAGTGAGCATTTTCTTGCCATTTTAATGGTAGATTTAGTTATTAGATATAAGAATATAGTTGGAGAACATGTTTACAGTGTATAAAAATGCTAGGAAGCTTGCGTCATAGAGTCACTAAAAAGTTAAAGTGGAGAGTTAATTCTACTCCTTGAGCTAGGTCAAGATCTCCTTGAAGTGAGCATTTTCTTACCATTTTTATGGTCAAATTAGTTATTATACATGAGTATATATTTGGAGAAAATATTTTTAGAGCATATAACTGCTACAGAATTTGCGCCATAGAGTCACTAAAAACACACAGTGCAGAGCTTTTTCTACTCCGTGAGCTAGGTCAAGAACTTGTTGAAGTGAGCATTTTTTGCCACCTTTATGGTCAAATTATTATTAGACATTAGAATATTGTTGGATAACATGTTTTAAGAGTATAAAAAATCTTGGAAGCTTGTGCCATAGAGTCAATAAAAAGTCAAAATGCATAGCTGATTCTATTTCGTGAGCCAGGTCAAGAACTCCTTGAAGTGAGCATTTTTTTACCATTTTTTTGATCAAATTAGTTATTATACATGAGTATATCGTTGGAGAACATATTTTTAAAGTATATAACTTCTACAAAATTTGTGCCATAGAGTCACTAAAGACATACAGTGCAGAGCTTTTTCTACTCAGTGAGCCAGGTCAAGAACTCCTTGAAGTGAGCATTTTCTTGCCATTTTTATGGACAAATTTGTTAAAAAACATGATAATATGGTAGGAGAACAAGTTTTTAGAGTGTAAAAATGATAGGAAGCTTGCGCCATAGAGTCACTAAAAAGTCAAAGTGCAGAGCTGATTCTAATCCGTGATCCAGGTCAAGATCTCCTTGAAGTGAGCATTTTTTTACCATTTTTATGGTGAATTCGTCATTATACATGAGTATATAGTCGGAGAAAAGATTTTGAGTATATAACTAATACGAAACTTGCGCCATAGAGTCACTAAAAACACACAGTGCAGAGCTTTTTCTACTCCGGGAGCAAAGTCAAGAATTCGTTGAAGTTTGCATTTTCTTGCCATTTTTATGGTCAAATTAGTTATAAGACATGAGAATATAGCTGGAGAACATGTTTTCAGAGTATAAAAATGCTAGGAAGCTTGTGCAATAGATTCATTAAAAAGTCAAAGTGCAGAGCTGATTCTACTACGTGAGCCAGGTTAAGATCTCCTTGAATTGAGCATTTTCTTACCATTTTTATAGTAAAATTAGATATTATAAATGAGTATACAGTTAGAGAATTATTTTCATAGTATATAACTGGTACGAAGCTTACGCCATACAGTCACTAAAAACACAAAGTGCATAGCTTATTCTACTCCTTGAGTCAGTTTAAGAACTCCTTGAAGTGAGCATTTTCTTGCCATTTTTATGGTAGATTTAGTTATTAGATATAAGAATATAGTTGGAGAACATGTTTACAGTGTATAAAAATGCTAGGAAGCTTGCGTCATAGAGTCACTAAAAAGTTAAAGTGGAGAGCTAATTCTACTCCTTGAGCTAGGTCAAGATCTCCTTGAAGTGAGCATTTCTTACCATTTTTATGGTCAAATTAGTTATTATACATGAGTATATATTTGGAGAAAATATTTTTAGAGCATATAACTGCTACAAAATTTGCGCCATAGAGTCACTAAAAACACACAGTGCAAAGCTTTTTCTACTCTATTAGCTAGGTCAAGAAATTGTCGAAGTGAGCATTTTCTTGCCATTTTTATGATCAAATTAGTTATTATACATGAGTATATATTTGGATAACATATTTTTAGAGTATATAACTGCTATGAAGCTTACGCCATACAGTCACTAAAAACACAAAGTGCAGAGCTTATTCTACTCCTTGAGTCAATTTAAGAACTCTTTGAAGTGAGCATTTTCTTGCCATTTTTACGTTAGAATTAGTTATTAGATATAATAATATAGTTGGAGAACATTTTTACAGTGTATAAAAATGCTAGGAAGCTTGCGTCATAGAGTCACTAAAAAGTTAAAGTGGAGAGCTAATTTTACTCCTTGAGCTAGGTCAAGATCTCCTTGAAGTGAGCATTTTCTTACCATTTTTATGGTCAAATTAGTTATTATACATGTGTATATAGTTGGAGAAAATATTTTTAGAGCATATAACAGCTACAAAATTTGCGCCATAGAGTCACTAAAAACACACAATGCAGAGCTTTTTCTACTCCGTGAGTTAGGTCAAGAACTTGTTGAAGTGAGCATTTTCTTGCCACTTTTATGGTCAAATTAGTTATTAGACATTAGAATATTTTTGGATAACATGTTTTAAGAGTATAAAAAATCTCGGAAGCTTGTGCCATAGAGTCAATAAAATGTCAAAATGCAGAGCTGATTCTACTCCGTGAGCCAGGTCAAGAACTCCTTGAAGTGGGCATTTTTTTACCATTTTTATGATCAAATTAGTTATTATAAATGACTATATAGTTGGAGAACATATTTTTAGAGTATATAACTTCTACAAAATTTGTGCCATAGAGTCACTAAAAACATACAGTGCAGAGCTTTTTCTACTCCGTGAGCCAGGTCAAGAACTACTTGAAGTGAGCATTTTCTTGCCATTTTTATGGACAAATTTGTTAAAAAACATGATAATATGGTTGGAGAACATGTTTTTAGAGTGTAAAAATGATAGGAAGCTTGCGCCATAGAGTCACTAAAAAGTCAAAGTGCAGAGCTGATTCTACTACGTGATCCAAGTCAAGATATCCTTGAAGTGAGCATTTTTTTACCATTTTTATGGTGAATTAGTCATTATACATGAGTATATAGTTGGAGAAAAGATTTTGATTATATAACTACTACGAAACTTGCGCCATAGAGTCACTAAAAACACACAGTGCAGAGCTTATTCTACTCCGTGAGCCAGGTCAAGAATTCGTTGAAGTGAGCATCTTCTTGCCATTTTTATGGTCAAATTAGTTATTAGACATGAGAATATAGCTGGAGAACATGTTTTCAGAGTATAAAAATGCTAGGAAGCTTGTGCAATAGAGTCATTAAAAAGTCAAAGTGCAGAGCTGATTCTACTACGTGAGCCAGGTTAAGATCTCCTTGAATTGAGCATTTTCTTACCATTTTTATAGTAAAACTAGTTATTATAAATGAGTATATAGTTAGAGAAGATATTTTCATATTATATAACTGGTATGAAGCCTACGCCATACAGTCACTAAAAACACAAAATGCAGAGCTTATTCTACTCCTTGAGTCAGTTTAAGAACTCCTTGAAGTGAACATTTTCTTGCCATTTTTATGGTAGATTTAGTTATTAGATATAAGAATATAGTTGGAGAACATGTTTACAGTGTATAAAAATGCTAGGAAGCTTGCGTCATAGAGTCACTAAAAAGTTAAAGTGGAGAGCTAATTCTACTCCTTGAGCTAGGTCAAGATCTCCGTGAAGTGAGCATTTTCTTACCATTTTTATGGTCAAATTAGTTATTATACAAGAGTATATATTTGAAGAAAATATTTTTAGAGCATATAACTGCTACAAAATTTGCGCCATAGAGTCACTAAAAACACACAGTGCAGAGCTTTTTCTACTCCGTGAGCTAGGTCAAGAACTTGTTGAAGTGAGCATTTTTTGCCACTTTTATGGTCAAATTAGTTATTAGACATTAGAATATTGTTGGATAACATGTTTTAAGAGTATAAAAAATCTTGGAAGCTTGTGCCATAGAGTCAATAAAAAGTCAAAATTCAGAGCTAATTCTACTCCGTGAGCCAGGTCAAGAACTCCTTGAAGTGAGCTTTTTTTTACCATTTTTATGATCAAATTAGTTATTATACATGAGTATATAGTTGGAGAACATATTTTTAGATATATAACTTCTACAAAATTTGTGCCATAGAGTCACTAAAAACATACAGTGCAGAGCTTTTTCTACTCCGTGAGCTAGGTCAAGAACTCCTTGAAGTGAGCATTTTCTTGCCATTTTTATGGACAAATTTGTTAAAAAACATGATAATATGGTCGGAGAACAAGTTTTTAGAGTGTAAAAATGATAGGAAGCTTGCGCCATAGAGTCACTAAAAAGTCAAAGTGCAGAGCTGATTCTAATCCGTGATCCAGGTCAAGATCTCCTTGAAGTGAGCATTTTTTTACCATTTTTATGGTGAATTCATCATTATACATGAGTATATAGTTGGAGAAAAGATTTTGAGTATATAACTAATACGAAACTTGCGCCATAGAGTCACTAAAAACACACAGTGCCGAGCTTTTTCTACTCCGTGAGCCAGGTCAAGAATTCGTTGAAGTTTGCATTTTCTTGCCATTTTTATGGTCAAATTAGTTATAAGACATGAGAATATAGCTGGAGAACATGTTTTCAGAGTATAAAAATGCTAGGAAGCTTGTGCAATAGATTCATTAAAAAGTCAAAGTGCAGAGCTGATTCCACTACGTGAGCCAGGTTAAGATCTCCTTGAATTGAGCATTTTCTTACCATTTTTATAGTAAAATTAGTTATTATAAATGAGTATACAGTTAGAGAAGATATTTTCATAGTATATAACTGGTACGAAGCTTACGCCATACAGTCACTAAAAACACAAAGTGCATAGCTTATTCTACTCCTTTAGTCAGTTTAAGAACTCCTTGAAGTGAGCATTTTCTTGCCATTTTTATGGTAGATTTAGTTATTAGATATAAGAATATAGTTGGAGAACATGTTTACAGTGTATAAAAATGCTAGGAAGCTTGCGTCATAGAGTCACTAAAAAGTTAAAGTGGAGAGCTAATTCTACTCCTTGAGCTAGGTCAAGATCTCCTTGAAGTGAGCATTTTCTTACCATTTTTATGGTCAAATTAGTTATTATACATGAGTATATATTTGGAGAAAATATTTTTAGAGCATATAACTGCTACAAAATTTGCGCCATAGAGTCACTAAAAACACACAGTGCAAAGCTTTTTCTACTCTATTAGCTAGGTCAAGAAATTGTCTAAGTGAGCATTTTCTTGCCATTTTTATGATCAAATTAGTTATTATACATGAGTATATAGTTGGAGAACATATTTTTAGAGTATATAACTGCTATGAAGCTTAAGCCATACAGTCACTAAAAACACAAAGTGCAGAGCTTATTCTACTCCTTGAGTCAATTTAAGAACTCTTTGAAGTGAGCATTTTCTTGCCATTTTTACGTTAGAATTAGTTATTAGATATAATAATATAGTTGGAGAACATTTTTACAGTGTATAAAAATGCTAGGAAGCTTGCGTCATAGAGTCACTAAAAAGTTAAAGTGGAGAGCTAATTTTACTCCTTGAGCTAGGTCAAGATCTCCTTGAAGTGAGCATTTTCTTACCATTTTTATGGTCAAATTAGTTATTATACATGTGTATATAGTTGGAGAAAATATTTTTAGAGCATATAACAGCTACAAAATTTGCGCCATAGAGTCACTAAAAACACACAGTGCAGAGTTTTTTCTACTCCGTGAGCTAGGTCAAGAACTTGTTGAAGTGAGCATTTTTTGCCACTTTTATGGTCAAATTAGTTATTAGACATTAGAATATTGTTGGATAACATGTTTTAAGAGTATAAAAAATCTTGGAAGCTTGTGCCATAGAGTCAATAAAAAGTCAAAATTCAGAGCTAATTCTACTCCGTGAGCCAGGTCAAGAACTCCTTGAAGTGAGCTTTTTTTTACCATTTTTATGATCAAATTAGTTAATATACATGAGTATATAGTTGGAGAACATATTTTTAGATATATAACTTCTACAAAATTTGTGCCATAGAGTCACTAAAATCATACAGTGCAGAGCATTTTCTACTCCGTGAGCCAGGTCAAGAACTACTTGAAGTGAGCATTTTCTTGCCATTTTTATGGACAAATTTGTTAAAAAACATTATAATATGGTTGGAGAACATGTTTTTAGAGTGTAAAAATGATAGGAAGCTTGCGCCATAGAGTCACTAAAAAGTCAAAGTGCAGAGCTGATTCTACTACGTGATCCAATTCAAGATATCCTTGAAGTGAGCATTTTTTTACCATTTTTATGGTGAATTAGTCATTATACATGAGTATATAGTTGGAGAAAAGATTTTGAGTATATAACTACTACGAAACTTGCGCCATAGAGTCACTAAAAACACACAGTGCAGAGCTTATTCTACTCCGTGAGCCAGGTCAAGAATTCGTTGAAGTGAGCATTTTCTTGCCATTTTTATGGTCAAATTAGTTATTAGACATGAGAATATAGCTGGAGAACATGTTTTCAGAGTATAAAAATGCTAGGAAGCTTGTGCAATAGAGTCATTAAAAAGTCAAAGTGCAGAGCTGATTCTACTACGTGAGCCAGGTTAAGATCTCCTTGAATTGAGCATTTTCTTACCATTTTTATAGTAAAATTAGTTATTATAAATGAGTATATAGTTAGAGAAGATATTTTCATATTATATAACTGGTATGAAGCTTACGCCATACAGTCACTAAAAACACAAAATGCAGAGCTTATTCTACTCCTTGAGTCAGTTTAAGAACTCCTTGAAGTGAGCATTTTCTTGCCATTTTTATGGTAGATTTAGTTATTAGATATAAGAATATAGTTGGAGAACATGTTTACAGTGTATAAAAATGCTAGGAAGCTTGCATCATAGAGTCACTAAAAAGTTAAAGTGGAGAGCTAATTCTACTCCTTGAGCTAGGTCAAGATCTCCGTGAAGTGAGCATTTTCTTACCATTTTTATGGTCAAATTAGTTATTATACATGAGTATATATTTGGAGAAAATATTTTTAGAGCATATAACTGCTACAAAATTTGCGCCATAGAGTCACTAAAAACACACAGTGCAGAGCTTTTTCTACTCCGTGAGCTAGGTCAAGAACTTGTTGAAGTGAGCATTTTTTGCCACTTTTATGGTCAAATTAGTTATTAGACATTAAAATATTGTTGGATAACATGTTTTAAGAGTATAAAAAATCTTGGAAGCTTGTGCCATAGAGTCAATAAAAAGTCAAAATTCAGAGCTAATTCTACTCCGTGAGCCAGATCAAGAACTCATTGAAGTGAGCTTTTTTTTATCATTTTTATGATCAAATTAGTTATTATACATGAGTATATAGTTGGAGAACATATTTTTAGATATATAACTTCAACAAAATTTGTGCCATAGAGTCACTAAAAACATACAGTGCAGAGCTTTTTCTACTCCGTGAGCCAGGTCAAGAACTCCTTGAAGTGAGCATTTTCTTGCCATTTTTATGGACAAATTTGTTAAAAAAACATGATAATATGGTTGGAGAATATGTTTTTAGAGTTTAAAAATGATTGGAAGCTTGCGCCATAGAGTCACTAAAAACTCAAAGTGCAGAGCTGATTTTACTCTGTGGGCCAGGTCAAGATCTCCTTGAAGTAAGCATTTTTTTACCATTTTTATGGTGAATTAGTCATTATACATGAGTATATAGTTGGAGAAAAGATTTGAGTATATAACTACTACAAAACTTGCGCCATAGAGTCACTAAAAACACACAATGCAGAGCTTTTTCTACTCCGTAAGCCAGGTCAAGAATTCGTTGAAGTGAGCATTTTCTTGCCATTTTTTTGGTCAAATTAGTTATTAGACATGAGAATATAGCTGGAGAACATGTTTTCAGAGTATAAAAATGCTAGGAAGCTTGTGCTATAGAGTCATTAAAAAGTCAAAGTGCAGAGCTGATTCTACTACGTGAGCCAGGTTAAGATCTCCTTGAATTGTGCATTTTCTTACCATTTTTATAGTAAAATTAGTTATTATAAATGAGTATATAGTTAGAGAAGATATTTTCAATGTATATAACTGCTACGAAGCTTACGCCATACAGTCAATAAAAACACAAAGTGCAGAGCTTATTCTACTCCTTGAGTCAGTTTAAGAACTCCTTGAAGTGAGCATTTTCTTGCCATTTTTATGGTAGATTTAGTTATTAGATATAAGAATATAGTTGGAGAACATGTTTACAGTGTATAAAAATGCTAGGAAGCTTGCGTCATAGTCACTAAAAAGTTAAAGTGGAGAGCTAATTCTACTCCTTGAGCTACGTCAAGATCTCCTTGAAGTGAACATTTTCTTACTATTTTATGGTCAAATTAGTTATTATACATGAGTATATATTTGGAGAAAATATTTTTAGAGCGTATAACAGCTACAAAATTTACGCCATAGAGTCACTAAAAACACACAGTGCAGAGCTTTTTCTACTCCGTGAGCTAGGTCAAGAACTTGTTGAAGTGAGCATTTTCTTGCCACTTTTATGGTCAAATTAGTTATTAGACATTAGAATATTGTTGAATAACATGTTTTAAGAGTATAAAAAATTTTGGAAGCATGTGCCATAGAGTCAATAAAAAGTCAAAATGCAGAGCTGATTCTACTCCGTGAGCCAGGTCAAGATCTCCTTGAAGTGAGCATTTTTTACCATTTTTATGGTGAATTTGTCATTATACATGAGTATATAGTTGGAGACTAGATTTTGAGTATATAACTACTACAAAACTTGCGCCATAGAGTCACTAAAAACACACCGTGCAGATGTTTTTCTACTCCGTGAACCAAGTAAAGAATTCGTTGAAGTGAGCATTTTCTTGCCATTTTTATGGTAGAATTAGTTATTAGACATGAGAATATAGATGGAGAACATGTTTACAGTGTATAAAAATGCTAGGAAGCTTGCGTCATAGAGTCCCTAAAAAGTTACAGTGGAGAGCAAATTCTACTCATTGAGCTAGGTCAAGATCTCCTTGAAGTGAGCATTTTCTTACCATTTTTATGGTCAAATTAGTTATTATACATGAGTATATACTTGGAGAAAATATTTTTAGAGCATATAACTGCTACAAAATTTGCGCCATAGAGTCACTAAAAACATACAGTGCAGAGCTTTTTCTACTCCGTGAGCTAGGTCAAGAACTTGTTGAAGTGAGCATTTTCTTGCCACTTTTATGGTCAAATTAGTTATTAGACATTAGAATATTGTTGGATAACATGTTTTAAGAGTATAAAAAATCTTGGAAGCTTGTGCCATAGAGTCAATAAAAAGTCAAAATGCAGAGCTGATTCTACTCCGTGAGCCAGGTAAAGAACTCCTTGAAGTGAGCATTTTTTTTACCATTTTTATGATCAAATTAGTTATTATACATGAGTATATAGTTGGAGAACATATTTTTAGAGTATATAACTTCTACAAAATTTGTGCCATAGAGTCACTAAAAACATACAGTGCAGAGCATTTTCTACTCCGTGAGCCAGGTCAAGAACTCCTTGAAGTGAGCATTTTCTTGCCATTTTTATTGAAAAATTTGTTAAAAAACATGATAATATGGTTGGAGAACATGTTTTTAGAGTGTAAAAATGATAGGAAGCTTGCGCCATTGCGTCACTAAAAAGTCAAAGTGCAGAGCTGATTCTACTCCGTGAGCCAGGTCAAGATCTCCTTGAAGTGAGCATTTTTTTACCATTTTTATGGTGAATTAGTCCTTATACATGAGTATATAGTTGGAGAAAATATTTTGAGTATATAACTACTACGAAACTTGTGCCATAAAGTCACTAAAAACACACAGTGCAGAGTTTTTTCTACTCCGTGAGCCAGGTCAAGAACTCGTTGAAGTTAGCATTTTCTTGCCTTTTTTATGGTCAAATTAGTTATTAGACATGAGAATATAGCTGGAGAACATGTTTTCTGAGTATAAAAATGCTAGAAAGCTTGTGCAATAGAGTCATTAAAAAGTCAAAGTGCAGAGCTGATTCTACTACGTGAGCCAGGTTAAAATCTCCTTGAAGTGAGCATTTTCTTTCCATTTTTATAGTCAAATTAGTTATTATAAATGAGTATATAGTTGGAGAAGATATTTTCACAGTATATAACTGCTACGAAGCTTATTCCATACAGTCACTAAAAACACAAAATGCAGAGCTTATTCTACTCCTTGATTCAGTTTAAGAACTCCTTGAAGTGAGCATTTTCTTGCCATTTTTATGGTAGAATTAGTTACTATATATAAGAATATAGTTGGAGAACATGTTTACAGTGTATAAAAATGCTATGAAGCTTGCATCATAGAGTCACTAAAAAGTTAAAGTGGATAGCTAATTCTACTCGTTGAGCTAGGTGAAGATCTCCTTGAAGTGAGCATTTTCTTACCATTTTTATGGTCAAATTAGTTATTATACATGAGTATATAGTTGGAGAAAATATTTTTAGAGCATATAACTGCTACAAAATTTGCGCCATAGAGTCACTAAAAACATATACAGTGCAGAGCTTTTTCTACTCCGTGAGCTAGGTCAAGAACTTGTTGAAGTGAGCATTTTATTGCCACTTTTATGGTCAAATTAGTTATTAGACATTAGAATATTGTTGGATAACATGTTTTAAGAGTATAAAAAATCTTGGAAGCTTGTGCCATAGAGTCAATAAAAAGTTAAAATGCAGAGCTGATTCTACTCCGTGAGCCAGGTAAAGAACTCCTTGAAGTGAGCATTTTTTACCATTTTTATGATCAAATTAGTTATTATACATGAGTATATAGTTGGAGAACATATTTTTAGAGTATATAACTTTTACAAAATTTGTGCCATAGAGTCACTAAAAACATACAGTGCAGAGCTTTTTCTACTCCGTGAGCCAGGTCAAGAACTCCTTGAAGTGAGCATTTTCTTGCCATTTTTATTGAAAATTTTGTTAAAAAACATGATAATATAGTTGGAGAACATGTTTTCAGAGTGTAAAAATGATAGGAAGCTTGCGCCATAGAGTCACTAAAAAGTCAAAGTGCAGAGCTGATTCTACTCCGTGAGCCAGGTCAAGATCTCCTTGAAGTGAGCATTTTTTTACCATTTTTATGGTGAATTAGTCATTATACATGAGTATATAGTTGGAGAAAATATTTTGAGTATATAACTACTACGAAACTTGCGCCATAAAGTCAC